>BSBK01004875.1:1425000-2742500 GCA_027943335.1 Chamaecyparis obtusa | reverse complement strand
CTAAATCCATAAGTTAATGATTCAAATTTGATCCAATTTGACCACAACTGAAAGTCTCGAGAGAAGACCCCAATATAGGGTTTTAGGTGAAATATGGGCCCAAAACCATAGGAACAAATCACCATTAGTGATGTGTCCATAGGAACACATTGCCATTGGTGAAGTGTTCTAGGAAAAATAAGCTCAAATTTCACTGGAACATCAAGGATCTAGTGAATAGGTGCGATAAAAGAAGAATAAGGTCATAAGGATCAAGCATAATGGGCATTTAGACCTCAAAATCACCCAAAATGGGGTCTAATAGGTCCTAGAGAATCCAATTATGGGTGATAAATTTTTAGGGACTATACATTTATCCCCCACTTTAGCAAGAGTACAAGACAAGATCATGTTCACGGTAAAGGAGATCAATGCATAAGAATGATCTTATCAAGGTCAAGGATACAAAGAAGCATCAAGCCCCCAAGTGACTAAAGTATTCATCAAATATGAAACAAAGATTATTGAGGCATCGCTTGGAAGAGAGAGAAAGTGAAAGAGAGGAAAACATGATCACTAGCTTAGTAAGGGACTTTATTACTATGGATCATACAAAGGAAAAACACTACAAAAGATGGTATTGAAGGTCTAGAAAGCTTTGTTATGCTATTCAATCCATGAAAAATCACTAGTACTTAAGGAAAGAATTCTCTCCATTAATAGATTTGAAAAGGGGTGATCAGTACTAGGGAAAGCATATGTCTCTATAGAGATCAATAAAATTGATGCCTAAGAAAAGCATTGCCTTCTTAGAGATCAAAGAAGGAGGATCGGTCCTTAAGGAAAGATTTGTCTTTGTTAAGGGATCTAATGAAAGGATGAGCACAAGGAAATTTTTGTCTCCTTAGCCATTCACAAAAGAGGTTGCATTGAATCATTCTGTATGTGTTTAAAAAATGTGAAACAAGGAGTAGAGTGTATGCTCTATGTTAAAGAGATTGCAAATGCCTTAATAGGAGAAATAGATTAAAGGAGCATACATGTACCCACAAAAAAACATTTCCACTATGTGATGCCCCTAAGAAAGGACAAATCAAGGGAAATTAACACATGACAAAAGAGAGCACATAAGGGATCTACTAACTCTAGGGTTAGTATATTCATGCAATATGGGAAATGGTTATCAATGGTAGATCCCCACTTCCCATATACATTGGAATATAAAAATCCACCCTTAAGCCAAATATGATTAGAAAAACCCAAAAAGGATGAAGGGGTGCTAATGCGTGATCTAGCAAAAGGGGTGATTTTGGGGTACTCCTTGTACGAAAAAAAAAAGTATGTATATGAAAGTATAAACAAACACTTATGTAATAACAAAGGAAATGATATCCAACAATGTATGATATCAGATCTAAATGCACCAAAGTAGGTGCTAAAGTAAAATGAGAATAGTGTACTCATGTTGAGGGCTAGGAGAGGACAAGTAAGCTTCATATTTGAATTTATGCTTGTTCACTTCAATGAAGAAGAAGAGGAAATAAGAATAGATGTGGATCTTCTTTCTTGCTTGTGAATTCCTCTACTTGGCCATAATGGAAGATAAAAAACTTGCATCAATGAGACAAGATTGTCCTTGAATGGAAGAAGACTTGGAGATCTTGAATTGGGAGCATTTCCTTCAAATCTTAAATCCAAAAGAGCACTTGATATCACCAAAAGTTGCTTGTAATAGAAGACAAAATGAGGAGCTTACACGTCCTTTTATACTCATTTTGGGGTTCAAAATAGATAGGTCGACCATAATTAAGATCAAGAAAAAGAATACCCCCACATTGCATGGATTCCCATTAAAAATTAACCTCCCAAGGAAAAGTCCTAATTTTGACCTAGTCCTTAGGACAAAGTTGACTTTAACCTAGTCCTAAAGAGGCAATTTTTTGAAAATGGTCTCAGGGTTTGGGAAGAATTTTGGGGAAAGAAGATAAGAGGAGTGGGAATCAAGAATAAACACATTAAAATCTTAGAAATCACTAAAAATGAGGCCTAATAGGTCCTAGAGCATCCAAATAAATGGGTGCTAACTTTTTAGATGATATATTTACCGCCCACTTTAGCGAGAGTATGAGGCAATCTCATGCTCATGGTAAAGTAGATCAAATGCATAAGATGATCTTATCAAGGTCAAGAAGACAAGGGAATAAATCAATCCCCTAAGTGACTTAAGTCCTCATCAAATCCAAAACTAAGATGATGAGAGAGAGAGAGAGAGAGAGAGAGAGAGAGAGAGAGAGAGAGAGAGAGAGAAGATCACATTAGCTAAGTAAGATTGTGTCTTACTCTGAACCACACAAAGAAGGCACCACAAAAGATGGCATTGAAAGTTCTAGCAGGTTTATGTGTTACACTATTCAATCCATCAAGGATCTATTCTTAAGGAAAGTGTATCCAATAAGGGATCAGGAAAAGGAACAATATATCCTAAGAAAAGGTAAGCTTCCTTAGGGGTTGAAAAGTAAAGGGAAGGATATGTCCTTAATGAAAGTGTATCCATAAGGGATCCAAAAGAGAGATCTATCCTAAGGGAAGGTAATATTCCTTAGGGATTGAAAAGAAAAGGAGTATATATCCTTAAGGAAAGTGTATCCATTAAGGAATCAAAATGCAAAGCAACATTGAAATTGTGTGCATGAAAAATGTGAACAGAGTATTATATGAGCTAAATATGGGTCTCTGACTTAGCCTCACACTTCAACATAGTCATTGTTCACCAGCTGTAGACAAGAACAAATATGAGATTATTCATCTTGCCTATCTGAATGATTCAACCTGTTGCCTCCTATCTAGGTAGGGTTCAGGATTTTCTCTTAGAATCAAGAGTCTAGCAACCATAGACTAGCACTAGAATGGAGGATTTATGCAGTTTAATCTAGAGATGAATGTGCAAGATTAATCTAAATGAGTATGCAATTAATCTAGAAATGATGAGGAATGAGTATTAATCTAAGAAATGAAATATGAAAGATTAATATAAGAAATTTGAAAGAAAACTAGATTAAGAAATGAAGTGCATATTAAGCTAAACATGATATTAATTGTCATGTCCCCTTTTCAATTAATTAAAAATAATAACTTTTGCTAAGGGCTGGCAGGCTCAAAAAGTGAAGTTTCAGGAAAAGGGGCTAATCTTTGGAAACCAATGGATTAATAAATGATAATTATTATTAAAATATGTATTATTGATCGCTCTTGATCATGAGTTAGGGGTTATGGCCTCTTTTAAAGGGGTTTGGAGGCATTTCGGGCTCATTCTAGAACTTGATTTTTGCTCATTACTTTGTTGTTCTTCAGAGGCTGCCAAACCTATGGAGAAGGAGACCCAAAGATGGGAGTTTGTAGGTTTCTAGGAAGGCTAAGGATAGGATTTTGAGGCCATTCCATGTGCAAGCTCATGCCAGAGTTTTCCTTGTGCTGAACAATGCAAATTTGTGAGTTTTCAGTGTGTGTTTTTGTAAGATTTTGGTGTTTCCGGTTGAGTTTTTCATATCAGTTTGGGTTGCTGCTATATTGCAGCCATTTTGATGTTAAAATAGAGCTTAATATATGTATTGGGTTGTGATTCTACTTTTGTGATAGATTTTTAGTGTTTTATGGTGTTTTCAGGCTATTTTGTGTTGTTTTTTGGGAGCTCGATGAGCATTGTATTTGTCCTCTATTTTTGGAGCTATTGTGTAAACTCTATGCAGATCTAGAAATGCCATTTTGTAGGCCATTATGCTGGTGAGATTTCTGTAAAAATGTCTACTTTCAGATTTATCAATAATATGTGAAGCTGTGAAGTTTTTGGCACTATTTCGGGCATACTCCGATTTGGGGTTTTATTGAGAAATTGCATAATCTTTCAAAGTGTTGATTGTTTGATTTAATAATCTGATTAGAGGATTTAAATATGATATAAAAATTAGAAAGGGGACATTTTATTAATCTAAGATGATTATCAAATTAACAATGCAAATGAAAGCCTTGAATGTAAACAAGAAGCAATGAGAATGCGACAACACTTCATTGCTCGAAAATTGGGATCCTTTGAATGAGGAATGAGGTTTATTTTATAGAGTCCCAGGTTCAATTGACGATTGAGATTGAATCAGATGAATGGTGGAGATTGAATGAGAGTTCAGTTTAGAATAGAAAGTTTCTTGTAAAGAGGCAGTCAACTTTTTTCTTTTTCCTGTGTGGAGCTTTTAACTATTTTATTTTTCTTTTGAATTTGCAATTAACTCAAAGTTTCTTTTTCTGAACTGAAGAGAACATTTTGGAGAGAATATTTAATTTAAATAAATACAATATTGCCTCATAAGTGGATTTTCTCAATTATTTGAATAATTAAATTCATTTATTGAGATGAGGATATTTATTTAAAACTAAATATTTATTTAATTCCTTTTTCATGTGTATTTTAGCTAAAGAGGGTGGATTTAATTTTATTAAAGTGCTAGGACTTTATAATTAAATTAATCAATCATATGGTTTATTTAGCCAATTTGTAATGGTTTATTTAGGAATTAAATATGATATGTGATTGATGCAGATTTAAGGTCTTCTGCATTTGACATTAGGTCAAGTAAAGTCAATTAGAAGATAGAATTACCTAGTACAATAGGACTTTGATGATTTATAAATTGATAGAATGAGACTAAATGCAACAAAATTGGTTAAGATTGCAAGGTGACAATTTTGGGGTATTACATTTTGCCTCTTTGAATTGATGTGCGAGCAATGCATTGATTCAAAGAATAGTCTGATGTGATAGTTGATGAGGTTTTTCAAGATTATCTCCAGAACAAAGCTTAACCCTTGAAAGTCAAGGTTAGTTTGCCAAGACACTGATCAGATTGAGTTGTAGAACCATCTCCAAAATGAAGTTTGATTCTTTGAAGTCTAGGTTAGATTGTGAAGACATCGATCGGATGATCACTTTTAGTAAGACTGTCCCCAGAACGAGGCTTAATCTTTAGGAGTCAGAGTTAGATTACCCGTCGATTAAATGACACTGATGCAGATTTTTAGGACTATCTCTAGAATGAAGCTTAGTCCTCTGAGACCCAGGTTAGATTTCCCAAATACCAGAAAAAGCACTTTCGAGAGCTGTCTCCAGAAGGAAGCTTAACTTTCAGGGATTGAGGTTAGATTGTCCCAATACCTAATAGAGGTTTCGATAACCATCTCTAGAACAAAGCTTCTTTTCCAGGAATCAAGGTTAGACTGCCCCAATACCTAATAGAGGTTTTTGAGAACCATCTCCAGAATAGAGCTTGGTTTCTCAGGGCTGAGTTAGGTTGCTTAGATACCTAGCAGTATGATGACAAGATGTAAAGCACAAATATGCCCCTAGTGATTCAAGATCGTGGAACATCCAATTTTGACCATGAGGTATGAAAAATTGAATATGCCCCAAGTGATGAGATGCTCTTAGTGATGAGGACTTTTTGATTTGAAATTCAAATTGATTTGAGACTTGATTCAGTGATTCAATGATGCAATCATCCTACCCCCTCGGGAGAGATAGAAAGATGATACGTCATAAAGGTGATTGAAAATAATAGGTTGTAGATAGAGAAATAATCAAAGGTTTAGAAGAACGTAGAACAGATTATGGAAGAATTAAGAAGATTCATAAGCGATCCAGAGTGATTTGGAGGTCTTGTGGACCAAGTTTGACCAGAATGGACCAGAGTTGACTGGAGTTGACTTTTGATGAAAAAGATGAAGAAGTCAAGAAAATGATGATGAGATGTGATTCTGTCAAGAATACTACATCAAAAGGTCGACTGCACAAGCATCCGATCACGTTAGTCTAAGAAATTTTAAAACATAATTTTGAGCTATCTAGGAGTGTCAAATTTTGATTTCAATCTCGAAAATAGATTCAAAGTGGTTGATTTAGCCAAGGGTGAACTTTTCACACAAAATAAAGCACTTTTGAAAATTAGGTCAAAACCTATATAAGGCCCAAAAGGGTCATTTTCAATTCATTTGAAACCTTTGACTTTGTGAGCAAAAGAGAGCTCTGAGTGAAAATGGAGAGGGTGCAAGTGAAATCACATAGGTTCAAGCACTCTCAACATCACATCCGGCTGACCACGTATGACCCACCAGTGAGTAGTCGAGAACTTAGCTTGTATTTCAATTTCGTGATGCATTTTGGTAGATTTAGAGAGGGTTCTAGGTCTAGTTAGGACTTGCTCACAAGAAATCACGCAAAAAAATGGGTTCCTCGTGTGAGCTGGTGAGGATTCTTGTGTGAGAAAGTTCAAAAGAGGACTTCCTCATGTGGGTCTCTCCATAGGCTCATGCGAAATGGACCCAGGGCTCGTGCATGAAACTCTTCATTGGGATGATCCCTTGTGCGAACTGAAGCACAGGCTCGCGCGATAGAGAAAGCTCGTGCGAGATTCTTACTTCCTCGCGCGAGAATCTGCAACAAAGAACCAAAATTTGCAAACTAGATTTTGTGAAAACAAGCCAAGTAGATCATCAGATAGCCAGTTTGTAGGATAGGGGCATAGCTTCAATTCTATTTTTCTTTGAGAATCATCATGAGTGAGATACTGATCATGTGTTGTCACTTGCATTGCAAGTTGACTTCCCAAACATTATATTTCGATCTCACCACCCAGTCATCGGTGAGCTAGTGCAACAGCTGGATGATGCAGAGTCTACCCATATAGATGGATTAGGGCTATCATACTTGCGTGATGTACTTGACATTCAGGTGAATCACTGAATGTTGGGGGCACTTGTCGAGTGTTTCTATTAAAAAATGAACACATTCCACTTGCCTTAGGGAGAGATGATGGTGACGCTAGAGGACATATACCAGATCCTCAAAGTACCATTCCATAGGTTGCACATGGAGTACGACACACAGTCAAGAGCGGGCACTGTAGCACTGTGCGTGATCTTCCAGGATGATTTAGTGATGGGAAGGGTGATCCCTTGGGAGGACTTGATTAGAGATTACAGTCCCAGACACAAGTTAGCAGTGGTATTGGTAGAATTTATGTGCTGCTATCTGATGTCAGATAGAGGTCAACACGGACTTGAGTGCGGCTGGGGCAGGATGTTATAGCGAATGTTAGAGCATCCGCCTATGAGATATGGATGGGGCTAGTGCATGCTGGCATAGATGTATCATGAGATGCATAAGATCGTGTATCGAGATGCCCAGAGCATGGAAATAGGAGTCTTTGTACTTCAGATATGGGCCTGGGAGCATCTTCCCATTTGCAGGCCAGTGTTCTAGGACACCGGACAACCCTTGGAGCCCTACATTTATAGGTATAGTGGCCCTATGACCCAGCCAGCGCTAGGTAAGACTGAGTAGTGGTGGGCTCAACTGGATGACATGGTTGTAGTTACATGGCCATTGTGGATAGGTACAGAGGTCTGGGATGATGCCAGACATGAGCTTCAACATATGTTTTGTTCACGTCCTTTGATCAGCCGTACCATATCTATCATTGAGCATTTTCCATTATCGCGGGTCTTGTGGCAGCTTGGTAGGCCACAGAACATATCCCCAGAGTATTGCTCTTACGCTCGTTTCATCGATGAGGTGAAGAAGGGGTGGTTGGCAAGGTTGGATAAGGGCCGATTGATGATTGAGGCATGGGTAGCACCAACCCAATGGGATTATATGGTAGCAGTGGTAGATGGGGGGATGACACTAGCATATCGAGATCATCTAGTCATGCATTGTTAGCTTATGGTGACTGATCAAGAAAGTACTATCTAGGAAAGTACTGTACCCTTTTCCTCCCAACCTCGTTGGGGTAATTTTTGGGCTGACATGTTGTAACTCATTCTAACCCTAAAGAAAAAATATATTGTATAATATGGCTTAGGGTTAGGGATTTCATGATGTATGATTTTAGTACTTGCGACATAATTGAGCTGTAAGGGATTACAGATTGTAATCAGGTTGTAATCACTAGATAATAAAATATTGGACTCACTATTGGTGGACATAGCCCAGGGATTGGGTGAACCACATTAAATCTTTGTGTCTTGTGTTCTCTTATGTGTGTTTTATTATTTTCTGATATTGGTTATATTTGCACATAATTATTATTTTTGCCTTGTTAATCCTAACAAGTGGTATCAGAGTGAGGTTATTTCATTTGTTCTTTCATCTATTCTCTAAAGTAGGTCTCACAAGTTAGTGTGAGAGTCTCTTGGTTAAGTGGGAGAAATGGCTGACGAGGGTAGGCTGAAGGTTGATAAGTTTAATGGGCAGAACTTCCAGTTATGGAAGATGCAAATGGAGGAATATCTATATCAGAAGGATTTATGTTGGCCATTAGAGGGAATAGCCAAGAAAGAGGGAACAATGTCTTAGGAAGATTGGGATATTTTGGATAGAAAGGCACTGGGGAGTATTCATTTATGCTTGGCATAATCGGTGGCATTCAATATTACTGGAGCAATGAAAGCTAAAGATTTGATGGATACCCTAGTGAAGTTGTATGAAAAGCCTTCAGCTTCAAATAAGGTATTCCTTATGAAGTGTTTATTTAATATAAAAATGGTAGAAGGTGGATCATTCGATGATCATTTGAATGAGTTTAATACAGTTACAAGTCAGTTAGCCTTAATTAAAATTACTTTTGATGAAGAGGTTAGGGTTCTCTTGATTTTGTGTTCTTTGCCAGAAAGCTAGAATGGCTTGGTAATGGCTGTTAGTAATTCTATTTCTGGTTCTAATACCCTAAAGTTTGATGATGTTATTGGTGTTATATTGAGTGAGGAAATTCATAGGAAAAGCTAAGGGGCAGCCACATCAGGTAGTGTATTGAATGCAGAAAGCAGAGGCATAACAAGAGATAGAGGAAACAACTTTGGAAATCATGAGGGAAGTCAAAGGGAAAAAGGTCTCAGTCAAGAGGACCTAGCGACTATTGGTACTATGGAAAACCAGGACATAAGAAGAAAGATTGCCGGTCTCAGAAGAAAGATCAAGGAGACAAACATGATAGAAACAAGGAGGTAAATGTGGTAAGTAATAAATTTGAAGAGGATGCTTTGATTCTTTCTTTAGAAAGGATTGATGATTCATGGGTTTTAGATTCTGGGGCTTCATTTCATGCTACACCCCATAGAGGTTACTTTCTTGATTATGTCCAAGGGGATTTTGGGCTAGTTTATTTGGGAGATAATGAACCTTGTCAGATAGTTGGAAAGGGAAAAATTAAGATTAAGTTGTATAATGGGAATCATTGGCTACTACAAGAGGTAAGACATGTTCCAAGGCTGAGTAGAAATTTAATTTTAGCAGGGCAACTCGCTGATGAGGGTTGCACAGTTACTTTTAATGATAAAAATTGGAAGGTTTCAAAAGGTTCCTTAGTAGTAGCAAAAGGTGTGAAAGTAGGCACCTTATATCTTTGCACATGTCATATTGTTCCCTCTACTTTAATTGTTTCAGAGAAAAATGAATGTTTAGGAACAATTGCTACAGTTGAGCAGGTAGAACAAGAGACAGTAGCTGGAGATTCTAAAACAACATTATGGCACAATAGACTTGGGCATATGAGTGAAAAAGGTATGAAATTACTTCATTCAAAGAAAGCTCTACCAGGTCTGAAATGTGTTAATATGGATTTCTGTGAAAGTTGTGTGTATGGAAAGCAAAAGAGAGTCAGTTTTGTAAAGAGTGGGAAGGAAAAGAAAGATGAAAAATTAGAGCTTGTGCATACAGATGTATGGGGTATAGCTTAGGTATCTTCCCTTGGTGGCTCTTAGTATTATGTTATATTCATTGATGATGCAACTAGGAAAGTATGGATATATTTCATTAGATAGAAATTTGATGTATTTAAAACTTTTAAGAAATGGAAAATCTTGGTTGAAAATGAGACTGGAAAAAGATTAAAATGTCTCAGATCTGATAATGGTGGTGAGTATTGCAGCAAATAATTTGAAGATTATTGTTCCTCTAATGGTATTCGTAGGTAGAAAACTGTACCAAGGACTCCACAATAAAATGGAGTGGCTGAACGCATGAACAGGACAATAATGGAGCGTGCAAGGAGTATGAGGTTGCATGCTAGGTTGCCCAAAAATATGTGGGTAGAGGCTATGAACACTACTATTTATTTAATCAATAGAGGCCCCTCTACTTCTTTAGACTATGGTATTCCAGAGGAAGCATGGAGTGGTAAGAAGGTGAGTTATTCTTTTCTCAAAACTTTTGGTTGTGAAGCTTTTGCACTTATAAATTCTGAAAATAGAACCAAGCTAGAAGCTAGGTCAAAGAAATGTGTATTTGTTGGATATGACATTGATGAATTTGGTTATAGGCTTTGGGATTTTGAAAATCATAAAATTGTAAGAAGCAGGGATGTCATATTTAATGAGAAAGTATTGTACAAAGATCTGTTGCAGTAGCATGAGAAGAAAGAAAATGATTATGTAGTACTAGATGATACTCCAAAAGATGATGTTCTAGTAGTTCCTTATGCTCCGCAACAACAACAACAACAAATACCACACACCTTAGTGAATGTTAGATGATCAACAAGGCTAAGTAGACCTCCAGAGAGATTCTCTCCCTCTTTGTATTCTATTTTATTAACAGATGCTGGTGAACCTGAATGTTATAATGAAGTTGTGCAGGTGGATACAAAGCTTCAGTGGGAGTCTACAATGACAGATGAAATGGACTCCTTGCTAAAAAATCACACTTGGGATTTATGCAAGTTACCTATAGGTAAAAGGGCTTTACAGAATAAATGGGTTTATAGGATAAAAGAAGAGGATGGAGGTAAGAAAAGATTTAAAGCCAGGTTAGTTGTAAAAGGATTTGCACAGAAAAAGGGTATTGATTTTGATGAGATATTTTCTCCAATTGTTAAAATGAATTCTATCTGTACTGTTTTAAGTATTGTGGCTACTGAAGATTTGCATTTAGAGCAGCTTGATGTTAAAACAACTTTTCTTCACGATGATTTGGATGAAGAAATATATATGGTCTAGCCACAAGGATTTGGGGTCAAGGGTAAGGAGAATTTGGTGTGCAGATTGCAAAAAAGTTTATATGGCTTGAAGCAAGGACCTCATAAATATATTAAATTTGACACTTTTATGAATGAGCATGGATACAATCAGTGTCATTTTGACCATTGTGTTTATTTTAAGAGGTTGGATGATGACAGCTACATTTTTTTATGTTTATATGTTGATGATATGCTTGTGGTTGGGTCTAACATGGATCACATTAAGGGGTTGAAACAATAGTTAGCACATTCATTTAATATGAAGGATTTGGGGGCAGAAAAACAAATCCTTGGTATGAAAATTTGTAGAGATAGGAAAAATAGGAAGTTGTCTCTATCTCAGGCTGATTATATTGAGAAGGTATTGCAACATTTCTCTATGGAGAATGCCAAAGCTGTCTGCACACCTTTGCCTAGTCATTTGAAATTGACTAAGGAGATGTGTCCTAAGACATCAGAAGAAGAGGCTAAAATGTCCAAGGTACCTTATGCTTCAGCTGTAGGGAGCTTAATGTATGCTATGGTATGTACTAGGCCAGATATTGCACACATAGTGGGAGTCGTTAGCCGATATATGAGTAACCCTAGTATTGAGCATTGGAATGCAGTCAAATAGATTCTCAATATTTGATAGGTACATCCAGTAAGTACTTACACTTTGGGGGTTCTACTACTACTGTACAAGGCTATGTTGACTCAGATTTGGTAGGAGATATAGATAGCAAGAGGAGTACTACAAGTTATGTATTTACTATTGGTGGGACAACAGTGAGTTGGATTTCTCGACTACAAAAGGTGGTTGCTTTATCCACTACAGAGGCAGAGTATGTTGCTGCTACAGAGGCAGCCAAGGAGATGATATGGCTTCAATTCTTCATGGAAGAATTGGGAGATCCTCAGATGGGTAATTTTTTGCATACAGATAGCCAAAGTGCCATTCATCTTGTGAAGAATTTTGCTTTGCACTCAAAGACAAAACACATACAGTTGTGGTACCATTTCATTCAGTTAGTTTTGGATGATGGGAAGTTAAAGCTGGAAAAGATTCATACAAATGATAATCTAGCAGATATGTTTACAAAGGTAGTAACAAGGGAAAAGTTGAACTCATGTTCAGCTTCAGTTGGTCTTTTAGACTGAACAGAATAAAGGAATAGTTGAGTCCAAGGTGGTTCAATCCAGTGGGAGCCTCATATGGTAGTAGTATTGCTACAGGATTAGTCTCCAAGTGGGAGGTTTTTTAGTGTGGATACTGATCAGTCACCAAGTGGGAGATTGTTAGCTTGTGGTGACTGATCAGGAAAGTACTATCCAGGAAAGTACTGTACCCTTTTCCTCCCAACCTCGCTGGGGTAATTTTTGGGCCGACATGTTGTAACTTATTCTAACCCTAAAGTGGAAAAATATTGTATAATATGGCTTAGGGATTTCATAATGTATGATTTTAGTACTTGCGACAGAATTGAGATGTAAGGGATTACAGATTGTAATCACTGGATAATAAAATATTGGACTCACTGTTGGTGGATGTAGCCCAGGGATTGGGTGAACCATGTTAAATCTTTGTGTCTTGTGTTCTCTTCTATGTGTTTTATTATTTTCTGATATTGGTTATATTTGCACATAATTGGTATTTCTGCCTTGTTAATCCTAACATGCATCCCTTCCCCTGGTTCATAGATCCAATTGGCATGGGGCAGCGGGCACAATAGGTGGTGCAACAATAGGTAGCTTGACCTCCACCATAGTAGTAGGTGGCATAGTAGCAAGTGACATAGTAGAAAGTACCTCAACAAAGGGTGACACAGATGGCCATCCCTGCTTGGCAGATGAGAGTAGATCCTGGGGCAGGTAGTAGCGGTGCACAGGAGAGATCTGCATGGTAGGGGATGGAAGAGATACCACACACATGATGAGGTTATGTAGGATCAGGCCGCACAGGATCCCCCTCCTGGAGATGAAGTCATATAGCTATAGGATGCACTACGGTGGAGCCAAGATAAGGTTCAACAAGTACAAAGGGAGGTGAGTGATCTCCACATATAGGTCACCATCTGAGATACCTGGGTAGCAGAGAGAGATAGGGAGATCAAAGATCTATGGGAGGAGTTGGTGAGGTCTCAGATAGAGACTCGATATGAGACTACACAAGCAACATATTATTATGCAACTTACATTGGTGTAGTTCTTGAGCTAGCAGACCAGGTGCCACAATTTTTAGAGTATGTCAGAGCACCAGAGGTACCATAGGGATCCCCTCCATAAGCACCACCTTAGGAAGATATGCCACCTCCTCCACCTCCTCCAGGTGGTGATGGCCAGAGCTAGTTATAACATTGATGTAGAATATCATGATGTATCTGATGCATAGGCATCTGTATTGTAGCCCATTTTTGACAGACTATGCTCGAGTAGCACCATTTTGTGCTTGATTCTTATGATATCATTATACATGTCATTTATTGCTTTGTATGTTTTATGCTTTATGAGATGTATCCTAAATGATGGATGTATGGATTATGTAAATGTACATGTATGAATATGTAAATGAATATGCACATGTTTTATGTTATGTATGTATGTAATGCAAAATGCAACGATAGATGGGAGATGAATAAATGCAATGTATGCTTTAATTTATGTTTATGATGGATGCACGTGTATATGAATATGTAGATGTAGATATATGCCAATGATATATGATTATGTGCTTTGTGGATGCAATGTATGCAATGTGTGGTACTAAAATCTCATGCAAGACAACATATGATACGTACTAACCAAAATAACTTTCTTGAGGATCGAGAGCAAGGATCGAAAACTTGTGCAATCATGATGAACCTGGAACGTGAGATGAGAACCCTCATACAAATCTAGAAGAATACAAAGAAATGAGCCTCAAAGCACTATCACAAATGCAAACCTAGAATGAGAATGCAAGCCTAAGCTAGATGCAATCCCTAGGACTGAGTTGTTGGACCCATTAGATAGTTATTATTACAGAGCTTTTATTATAGGATGGCCATAGGATGTCATACAACCCTCACTGACACAAAAATCATGAGAATATGAATATGACATTAGTCTTAGGTTTGTCAGAATGAGATGTAATCATTAAGGCACAAGAAGCCAGAATGGCTTGAACACCTATCCCTTTTGATTTAGCAAGTTAACATAAGCATCAAAGCACAGTTGCTAGGATGACCTGAATTTTTCTTGTGTACAAACACACCAGACACGTGAGAGTGCCAACTTTTTCTAAGTGAGTGATAAGTATATTAAGAATGCTTACAATGACCCTTACATTCACTTTGTAGGACAAGCATTGGCAATTTCACTTGTAGCAGAAAGAAGTCACTTAACAGATAAGGAGAAGAACCAACCTCACCAAAGTTTCCATATAAAAGGAATCAAGGTACACATGGCCATCTAACACAAGATAGAGGCTCTCATAGTGGACACCCATTTTGTATGGATTCCTTGGATCATTGGAACTAAACCAACAAATAGAAAGCAAAGAAAAGATCATGCCCCTAGTCTGCACAACTTTCAGTTAGAATAGACATCTTTGAGTTGCTTGAGGAGGAATGATGAAGCAAAAAGACAAGCCCATAAAGAAAAGAAAAGCTCAACATGTCTCAGAAAGTCATAAGTTTAGTTTCAGTTTCAATTTCAATTTCAGCAGATTGATGTCGGATTAGAAGTATACATCATATGCAAAAAAGTCACAACATGACGGGGACAACAGATAGACGTAATGAGCACCACTGGTGACTGATGTGGGAGAGAGTCTCAAGGAGAGATTGCAGTGTGAGCTAAGTATTAGTAGGCAGTCACAGTGAGAATCACTAGTGACTGATACAAGGAAGATCCTCGAAGAGAGAGATCTTAGGACTAGCTAAGCATCAATAGATAGACGCAATGAGAACCACTAGTGACTGATGCGAGAGATCCTCAAAGAGAGAGATCTAATAGCTAAGCATCAGTAGGTAGACATAGTGAGAACCACTAGTGACTGATGCAAGAGATTCTCAAGGAGAGAGATCTGATAGCTAAGCATCAGTAGGAAGACGTAGTGAGAACCACTAGTGACTAATGCATGGAAGATCCTCAAAGAGAGAGATCTAATAGCTAAGCATCAGTAGGCAGATGCAGTGAGAACCACTAGTGATTGATGCATGGAAGATCCTCCAAAAATGATAGGACGGTGCCCCCTAGAGCATGAAGGGTGCCCCCAAGTGTGACTAGTTTCAATCCATGTAGAGTCGAGCATAGTCTCGAAGGTAACTGAGAGTGAGTGCATGAGCTAGCAAACTAAAAGTAGGAAAGTAGGAAAGCAACTGTATAGAGCCAAGCGGTGTTGTGATAGTTATAGCATTGCAGAATAAGAGGTGCTTGTTTACTAGGTTTTCACCTTCTTGGTAGGGTTTGATTGCTTTTTCTACCAAGATGCCTGTTTACCAGGTTTTCATCAATGACACATTTTCTTATTTTTCAATTTTTTTGTATTTTTACCTTTTTTTTTTTTTTTGTATTTTTGTGTTTTTTCAATTTTTTTGAGATTATCAAGGTGCTTGTTTACCAGGTTTTCACCAAGATAATAGATTTTTTTAGGACAGTTTACAATTTTTAGGATTTTTTTAGAGTATATGTATGTACATGGAGCATTCTGAAGATGTCTTAGCTGTAGAATCACTTCAAGTGCAGAGCTTTGATCGACTCTTTAAGTTGTTCTCCTTCAGTAGTAGAGAGTTGATATGCACCAGACCCAAATGCTGCAGTGATAATATACAGACCAAGCCAATTTGGTTCAAACTTTCCTTTTTGGATCCGTTGTTGTTGATTCTTAGGGTTTTCTCTCAGGATGAGATCACCCACTTGGAATTCCCTTGGTCTAACCTTCTTGTTGTAGTCCTTAGACATCATCTTTTGATATGCTTAGAGGTGATCGAACACCACTTTTCAATGTTCATCCAATAGTTCTAGCTCTTGTAGCCAAGATATTCTAATGTCATCATCAGTGATGAGGCCCTTCAGAGAGATTCACATAGTAGGAATCTCGACCTCAATTGGTAGCATGACATCCGCTCCATAAACCAAAGCAAAGGGTGTGGCCCTTGTCAGTGTTCTTATACTTGTGCGGTAAGCCCATAGAGCCAGATTAATCTGGAGATTCCAGTCTCATCCAGATTTGTGAATTGTGTGGTGCAAGATCTTTAGGATTGCCTTGTTAGATGCTTCTATTTGTCCATTACCCTAGGGATAATAGATTGAAGATCAGTGCTGCATGATTTTGAACTTAGAGAAAAGCTCTTTCAAATCCTTATTCTTGAACTGCCCCCTATTGTCAGTGATTATTGAGGAGGGTACACCATACCTGCATATGATGTAATTCAGTATAAAAATGGCTACAAATTTGCCATTTTATATGGTTAGAGGGACTGCCTTGACCCACTTAGTGAAATAGTCTCTAGCAGTGATAATGAACTTGTGTCCATTTGATGAAGAGGGATGAATCTGACCCACCAAATCAAAGGCCCATTGCTGAAATGGCCATAAAGTGATGAATGGAATTAGCTCCTTTGTGGGAGCGTAAATAAGATTCCCATGAAGTTGACACTGTTTACAAGCTTTAGCATATTTTGTAGCTTCCTTCTCCATATGTAGACAATAGTAACTAGCTCTAATAAGTTTATGAGCCAGTGTCAGACTGCTTGAGTGAGATCCACAAATGCCTTCATGCACGTCAGCTAACACACGCATAGAATTATCAGGTTCTAAACACCTAAGGAGGGTACCGTCTAGACCTTGCCTATACAAGTCGTTAGCTATGATAACGTATCATGAAGCACTACAGATTAGGTGATGTTTCTGATTCTGGGTGTAAGTATCTAGATCAATCTGGTCATAGAGGTAGGAATAGATATGGTGGTAGCGGGATGAATCGTGTCCAATGATTGAACAGATCATCCTAGATTCAGGGGTGTCATAGGATGGATAGTGTAACGTCTCCACCAGGAATTCATGTCGGAAGTCATTTTCAAGCATTTGTAACATAGAGGCAAGAGTAGCCATGGAATCAGGTGCTTTGTTATCTGCCCTTGGAATTTGCTGAAAAGTGATATGTGCAAAGTATTTCTTTAGGTCTTTGACCATCCGTTTGTAAGGCACTAGTTTATCACCTTTTGTCTGATAAATGTCATTGACTTGATTGATGACCAATTGTGAGTCTCCAAAGACTTTGAGTTCATCCACTCACCATTCAATAACTATATTCATGTCATTGATTAGGTCTTCATACTCAACGATGTTGTTTGTACATGGAAACTATAATACCCCAAAAATGGGCTATAAGTTCATTGACCTCCTACATCATCATATCGAACGAAATCGACATTGAAGTCCTAACCTAAGGCACATCTGAACATCATCAAATTCTAATTGATTATCTTAAATTCTACATCGGGGAATATTCCTAGTAATATTCCTAATTATCTTGATTAAATTTAATTTAATGATTATTTGGCGATAAATCCTATTTATCCTAAAGTTTGATTAATTGAATATTCTCAATATTTAATTAATTAGATTTAATACTGCCACTTAATTATTTAATTGAATTGAATTATATTTATTCCTAAGCATTATTATTTAAATTTGATAATAAATCAAAATTCTTATCATTAATTGATTAAATTCTTATTTAATTAATTAAAGCAAGTTGTCATATTTGATGATATTATTTTTGAATAAAAGTTTGATTAAATGATTGATTAACCCATAAATCAATTATTTTATTTCAAAAATCAGTTAAGTTGAGAATAAATCACTTTATTTATTTATTAATTCATAATTATCCATGTGCACAATCAAAGAGTAGTTAAACTCCAAATCAGAAAATCAATGCAAGTTATTGACTTTTTGGAACTCAACATCATTTTTGAGTTTTAAAGTTGATCTAAACTTCTAATTTGAGTTAAAAAGCTATTTTTGCATGATTTGCATGTTTTTGTGAATTAAATTATTCTTTATTTTCAAATAACTCAAAATCAAGCTGAGTTATTTGAGTGATTTATGGCTTTCTTTCATGCATCCTCAAAGCCCTGGATTTCTATAAATTAAGGCTTTGGCTCTTCACAAATCATCTCTCAAATCCACAAGAATTGCATAATCATGCTGTCGAATTAGAGACTGAAGAATCATCTTTGCGAATCCAAGCTTTGTGAGATCAATATTGCATAGTTTTTCATATCATATTAGTTTTCATTTGTTAGATCATTTAGCATATCATAACATATCAGTTTTTTACATATCATAGATTCATATCAAGTTTTCATATCATTGCATAGAATATAAAAAAAAATAGATTAATTGCATTCATATTTCATATCAGTTTTGCATTCAAATCCTTCATTTAGGTGTTGTCAAGGTCACTGATCTCGATAAAAATCTGAGAACATCATACTCACACCTATTAGAAGGCAATAAATCACCTGGTTAGTTTAGCTTTCAATTCATTGCACGATTTCATTTTTGCTAACCTCTAATGTTTTACTGAAGTGTTGTGTCTATAGATTAGGTACAAAATTCACACACACATTTTTGGCACCCACCGTGGGGCCCTGAGATAGGTTTCCATTTCAATTCTATCAATTTCTATTTTTTTCTCCTTGATTTCTGTGCAAAACTATGATTTTTAATTTCTGTCCGTACAATCTTCGTACGAGTTTCTGACAAAAGTCATTTCACACTGTACCTACTATTGTATGATAGTTTATCAAATCAAGGATCATGTCATGCTATACACACTGTCATTTGAAAGTTCAACTGTCGTTTCATAGAACACCCAGTGTCGTATGAGTTTCTGGACTGTCGTCTGGGAGCACACCCACTGTCATACAAGTTTCATACTTTCGTCTGGTAGTTCAGACCCACTGTCGTACGAGTTTTAGCATCAGATTTCAATTGTCATTTCATTTTTCAGGGCAGCTTGTCATATTTGGTTTTCAGATTTTGACTAACGACTAATCTTAACAATTGAAATTCTCTATTTTTGATTGACTCCTACTGGTTTTGATTAGAAAAAGTGCAAGAATTTCTAAAAGAAGGTAAACATCTACTAAGCGCATTGCGACGATTCTAGGTATTCTCCTCAATCTGATAACATTTCAATTTGGATCCTAAAATGAATCTCTCATGTGTTTGGCTTGAGTGTTTTCTTTGCATACTTTTCTTCAAATTTGCATAATTGAATACTAGGTTGTAACACCTTAAGTATTGATAGGCAGTCTTAGGATATTTTTGATTGATCTTATTAGAAAAATTGGGATATTGGACTCGCTTATTCTTACTCACCCCTCGTTTCACCCCATGGTTGCAAGGTCAACGCCATATTTAGGGGAGGGGTCTACTTAGAAAGAGCGTTAATTGTTCCACCAGTTCTTTCCCATTTTGTGCTTTTTGGATCTCATTAGTATTCTAGGGTGTGGACTTGCTTTTAAATTTATGTGAGGAGTTAAATGCACCACTTTGTGGACTCACCTCACATTTATTTGGAGCATTAAGTGTACCACCTTTTGTGCTTTTGAATGCTTTTGGATAGATTTGTTTTCTGATATATCTGTGAAAACATAGTAATTAGGCCCTATGAACACTATTTGTGGTTCTTGAGAGATTGGATTCCTAGTAAAATCCTTCTTGATGATAGAATCCTTGTAGGTAGGGACGATACTTAGTGCGTCTCACATTCTACTTGGTCTGTGCATCTTCCCTTATTGATTGATACATTCTCTCTCCGGAGAGGTTGATAGATCACGTGGGGTTGATATCATAGACCTTGGTGAAATAATATTCATCTTAGCATGTCAGATTTATCTGCTTGCTTTGTCTGGGTTAAAAGTGAAAAGGTGTCAAACCCTTGGATCTGAAGCCAAGTCCCCTTGTGGTATACTATTGTGAGTCACCTTTAGAGAGGGTTAACCGTAGCGGACACTCCCTTCATAGGGAAAATTGCATTGACGGAACCTCGAGCAGTAATAGCCATTTTCACCGTGGTAGTGACAACTGCTATATAAATGTCCTTGTGAAAGAAATCTTCATAGGTGTGGTTCATTGTTGAGTTGTCAGATCTCCCTAGTAGCTCTTGATTGATTAAATTCTCGGACTGTGTCAAAACCCTGGTGCGCTGGGATTGGAGTTCACCCCTTTGGATCATAAAAGTTGCAGAGTCAAACCGTTACTAAAAACCTTAGAGAGGCCAAATTTTCATTTTTCTAGGATATATGTGCGTCATTGCAAAACATTTTGGAACATACACAATTAGCACTTTTGAGGATTAGAATGAATAAAATCACTTGATTGTCCATGCGCAAGGTTGCTTTTGCCCTTGATCATTGTTTTCAGACATGCTTGAAATCACTTGCTTGCTATTTTGCATACTTGTTTATCTATCTAGTTACTGAAAATGAACAAATCTGTTACAATCCTCGAATCTGGACAATACAATTTGCAAACAATCTGACATTGAAAACCCTAAATTTGCAAAATTTGAAGTGAAATTCCTTTCTGGAGTCAGAAGTCATCTCAGGAGGTCAAAAAGTCATACGAGTTTTTGTCAAATGTCATTTCATCCATGCCAAACTATCCTATGGTAAGGAACCCAGTGTCGTACGAGTCTTTCTGCCAGTCAAATTCAAAAAAGGCAAATCCTGCTAGCAACTGTCGTACGAGCTCTTCAATTGTCATTTCATAGCACACCCACTGTCGTGTGAGTTTTGCAACTATCGTATGAGCTTTTGAACTGTCATTTCATAGCATACCCATTGTTGTATGAGTTTGCATAGTGTCATTTGGGAAAATTTTGAAAGTCGTCAGAATTGCCAGATATTTAGCTTTTCAGCCTATTTCCAGACCCTATTAAACAAATCACTGTGTCAGGAACATAGCAGTAGCTATTGAGAACCGTATCATTTTCTAAGAGTGGCCTTTTGAATCTAATTCAACCTTCTATTTAATCGATTTGAGTCCTTTTCATCTTGTGTTAAAACCTTGTCATAACTATCAATCTTCTATCAAATCATCAAAATGACTAAGTGTTGTGATATCTTGTCCGCTATCTTTTGGGAATCTACCCATACATCCAGGGCATAGTATCCTTCACCCACATCTAATCAAATCTTCAAATCAATCAAACCTTGACAAAGTTGTGTCATCTGATCATCTTGATTCAATTCATTCTTTAGTTATCTGGATCTTATTCTTTTGTTTCACTCAAAGTTAATGGTGGAAACTAGAGCTTCCTCACACAAGAAATTTGGAGAAGCATCCCAGACCTTACCTATAACCACTACTAGGGATCCAACTCTTGAGAAACTCATTGATTCTGGTCTTTACGAAGATGACGGTGCTGGCAACCTTCGATTAAAAATTGGTTACATTCCTCCTTCATCAACTCACGGAGGTACCCAACAAACCCCACATCAATCTATTCTAGGGAGTCCACAAACTCCTACCATGTCTCAAGCAAGGACAAAATTTGGCTGTCAAAGAACTCAATCTCAACATGGTGCAGAGCAGGAACCCACACCTGAAGAAATTGCTCAATATCAAAATGATGATAACTTCAAATGAATGATGAAGCATTTTTTGAAAGAAGATAGAGAGGCATACTTTTTACAATTAGCTCATCAAGGAGCTAAGCTTCCTCCTAATTTTAATGTCAAAGCTATCATCACACATGAGGAAGAAACTCTGATAACGACCATGATGAAACAGATACATGCTTTACAAGTCAAACTGAATCAACTTGAAAAAGAGAAGGAACCCAAAGAGTTCTCCATGGAGGCTCTATGTCCTTTTCCATTTGACAAAGACTTGTACATGCCGCCATTTCCAAAAAGAGCGGAGATGCTGAAGTATGATAAGTATGATGGACACTCAAATACTCAAGATCATGTCAGAAAATTCTATACACAATCAATGGAGTTCATGCACGAACCAACCTATCTGATGCATCTCTTCCCTTGATCTCTAGGGGGAGCAGCCATCCACTGGTTCTCTAGATTGCCTTCTACTATCAAAACTTTTGAGGAGTTGATCAAATTGTTTTATCAGCAATACTCCTACAATATTCAACATCCAGTCACCATGATTGATATCTGTAATCTCAAACAATATCAAGGGGAACCATTCCTAACATTTCTCAAGAGATGGAGGAAGAAGTTCTCTCTATATGCCAGACCTATTCCAAAAATAGAAAAACTGGAAATCTTCATCAATAACCTTGTTCCAGAAATCAATTATCCTCTACAAATGAAAGATCATACATCTTTTGCCAAGATGGTGGACAATGCTATCAAAATAAAAAAAGTGCTTGTGAAAAAAGGAGAAATCACACTTCAAAAAGACAAGTATGAATCTGGATCTAGTTCCAAAGATAAGAACAAAAATTGGAACAAGAACAAAGGCATCATCACAGATGGTGTTGTTGACACTATCTGTGCCCCATCAAAGGCACCAGCCTACAACCTAACTCTTGGTTCCCAAGCCATTAAAGCTTCAGAACAAAAGTCATCCGAACCATTTCAAAAGAAGCCAGAATACAAATCTTGGGATAAACAACAAAAGTTCACTCCTCTTGGAGAATCTTTAGAATCAGCTATGAAAACTCTACTGGCTAATAACATCATCTCTTTCCCAGCAATCCAACCACCTAATTTTGAGCCTAAGCCAAAATGGTGGAGAGAAAATGAATTTTGTGATTTCCATCGAGGTAAAGGTCACAAAACTAATAACTGCTTATAGTTGAAACACACCATTCAAGATCTGATTGATAGGGGAGACATCACAGCTGACAATCCTAAGAGCAATAATGATCATACAACATTCACAAAACCATTTCTAAAACATGGTCAAGAAGTTTCATCTTCTCAACCTAATATGGGGGCAAAAGTCAATTATGCTTACCCTGGAAATAATGCTACCATTAATGTGGTTGAACCCTATCTCTCAGAGCATTGCAATGTCATCACAATTGTACAAAGAGATAGACAAAATCAATCCACCAACATAGTTACTCGATCACAAGCCAAAGCACATCTAAAAGGACAAATCCCAGATTCATCAAATGTCCCTAAGGTGCCCTTCAATCTTTCATCTACTTCTAAACAGAAGGCTACTTCCAAATCTTCCAATCCAAAGGATACAAGGCCTACATCTTATAGCATCATTCAACAACTCTAGCACACTAATGCCAAAATCTCCATGTTTGAGTTGCTTCGAATATCTCTAGCTCATAAAGCAATACTAGACAAAGCTTTGCTTGGTTCCAATGTTCCTGATGACCTTGATTTAGATAGGTTCCAGACTATGGTTGGACATCTTACATCTCCACAATATATCTCCTTTTCAGAGGAAGATGACAACTCCTTGAGTCACCCACATAATCAACCTTTGCATATAGAAGTCTTGATCCAAAACCATAGAGTCAAATGTGTGTTGATAGATGGGGGCACTGGCCTAAACATTTGTTCTTACAGCTTGATCACACAATTAGGATTTTTAGAATTGGCTATTGATCCTCGAAAGAAGATAACCATAAAAGCCTATGATGAACAAGAAAGATCTTCTAAAGGCACCATTGTCTTACCCATCCGAGTGGGTCTAGTTATCAAAGATACCATCTTTCAAGTGCTTGATCTACCTTTGGCCTACAACATCATCCTAGGGAGACCATGGATACATGAAATGCAAGCTATTCCTTCTACATACCATCAATGTTTGAAGTTTCCTTATGGAGTAGAGGTTACTATCCTAGATCTAAATACAACTTGCAATACCTTGAAGGAAAGTGCAGATAAGCTTGTGCCTAATAACAGAGAATCTTCCATTGAACCAACTAAAGAAGCATCCACATCTAAAATGGAAGATCTTGCAAAAGAGGTTAATATCAAAGAAAATAGTATGGGATAAAATACTATCGAGCCAGTCTTATCTTTGACATCTCTTCCTATCTCACCTAAGTCTTATGGGCAATCTTTGAAACAATCCAAACCAGACTCTAAAGAACCCCTCGAGGTATATAAAAAGAATTTTGTAGCAGAACAAGTCTCCAAGCAAGAATTTGAAGAAGATGAAGCTGTGCTTGCATGGCTATACAAAGATGAACCTGAATCTCAAGTTGTTCAAACTAGTGACTCTATAGTATCCAAACTCCCTTCTAAGTCATATGGAATAGGAGATAAATTCATAGCTAAGATGGGATATTCAGGTAAAGGACCTCTAGGAGTCAAAGGAAAAGGTCTTGAGGTACCTCTCCCACATACTGGTAGAGCAAATAAGAATACTGTTGGCCTAGGCTTTAAGAAGAAACCCTATCACCTCAAAGGTAATTGTTCTCATGTCATAGAGCAGATCACACCAGGAGAACCTCTTGTTAAGAAAGAAGAAACAAAACCATTAGATAGTGATTCAGATAGCTCAGAACTCATCCCCTATGAAAAATTTCCTAAGGAGATCAAAGACCTTCTTGATGATAAAGATGATCCAATCAAAAGAATTAATGTAGTAGAAACACAAGAACCTACTATCAATCAAGAGATAGTTACAACAAAAGAACCAAATAATCTCAAAAACCATCAAGAAGAAGAAGGTGGTAGTTATTATGAGATAGATTCCCATGAGTATGAATACAAATCCAAATATGAGGGTAACCCTTCTTGGGGTATTCACCCTGACTTTACTCATGTTCTAAGATTTCCTAGAGATCCTGAATCAGAAGATGAATCTAATGACTATGAATGGGGAATCATTCCAGAACCAGATGAGCTTATAACAGAGAAACATGTTGATGTTATTCACCAATATGCACCCTAACCCAACGTAAGTCTAGAATGAAATGATGAACTTATCGAGTCTGATCCACCTATGGCTAAATTGGACTCCCACGATGACATTGAGCCTATTCATGAATTGAATGTCTTAAGTTGTAATATCACCTTTGAACTCAAGCATCGGGTTAGGACCAATGATGACATATCCATATCCGTAAACACTATCTCCCAATCTTTCCCTACTTTGACTATCCAATATCCAGACCTTATTGATCAAACCTCCACAAATCTGAGCCATGGTATTTATATCTTCCTGAATGACTGTGCCCTTGCTTGCTACCTACATGCAATTGAGCCTATGAGGACTTCCATCAGTGAACCGAGTGTTAGCATGACTGAGTTGGACATCAAATATCTTAGTCAGAAAAATAAGAATAAGAATAAAAAGAAAAAGAGTTCTGAGGGTGAAAACCACTTTGTGGTAGTCTCAGAACCTACAAAAGTAAAAATAAAAGATGTATCCAATGGTGAAACCTGTTTGAGGTGCCTAAGGATGAGATATTTGATGTCCTTCCAAGTCATTTATAGGATAGATCTCCAGTTCTAATTGAGCCCACTCAATCCATCAATTTGGGTACAACAGAGGAACCACAATTGGTACATGTAGCACAATCATTATCAGAAGAAGAGGAGCAAAAATTTACTACATTCCCAATAGAGAAGAAGATCAACTTTGCATGGAAATACTTAGATATGCCAAGGTTGGATCCTAATCTTATCATGCACCATTTATCCATAGCTCCTAATGTAAAACTTGTCAAGAAAAAGTTGAGAAAGATGCATCCTCATGTTGCACTCTTGGTAAAAGCTGAATTAGAGAAGCTCCTAAAAGGTAGATTCATCCGAGTTATTGACTATGTAGAGTGGATCTCTAATATTGTACCTATTTCTAAACCAGATGGTTCAATCGGAGTGTGCACAGACTTTAGAGATGTGAATAGAGTGTGCCCTAAGGATGATTTTCCACTACCTAACATTGATATGATAGTGGACATGACTGTGGGTTTCAAGATGTATTCCTTAATGGATGGTTTCTCTGGATATAACCAAATAAAAATTTCCCTAGAGGATCAAGAGAAAACTGCTTTCACATGTGCATGGAGTACCTTCTGTTGGAATGTCATGCCATTTGGGCTTAAAAATGCTGGTGCTACATATCAAAGAGCAATGACATCTATTTTCCATGACATGATGTATCGAACTATGGAAGATTATGTTGATGACACATTAGCAAAATCTATGATTAGAACTGAACATCTAAAGGACCTGAGCAAGATTCTAGACAGAATGGAAAAATTTAGTCTTAGACTAAATCCTAAGAAGTGTGCTTTTGGTGTCACTTCTGGAAAGCTCTTAGGATACATAGTTTCAAAGAAAGGCATTGAAGTTGATCTAGCTAAAGTTAAGGCTATAATAGAGATGTAACCTCCCAAGAATATCAGTCAAATGAGGACCTTACAAGGGAGAGTACAATCTATCAGAAGATTCATATCATAGTTTGCTGATATATCACAACCTTTTACAAAAACATTACATAAAGGTGTGACCTTTGCATGGAATGAAGAATGTGAGAACAACTTTAATCATATCAAGAAATATCTATCAAATCTGCCTATCTTGATGCCTCCTATTCATGGGAAGCCATTGATCTTATATGTCTCCGCTACAGATACATCACTGGGGGCATTGCTAGCACAACACAATGAGAACAAAAAGGAAAGAGCTATATACTATATCAGTAGAACATTGGTTGCATATGAGAAGAATTATTCAATGATTGAGAAAGCTTGTCTAGCTGCGATCTTTGCATCACAGAAATTGAGACACTACATGTTAGCTCATACAACACAATTGGTAGCTAAGATTGATCCACTCAAGTACCTACTAAGTAAAGCTGTCCTCATAGGTAGATTAGCTAAATGGGTTATGCTCTTAAGTGAATTTGACATTGAATATGTGGAAAGAAAAGCTATCAAAGGACAAGTTATTGCTGATCAATTAGCAGATGCACCTATGATTGATGATACACCAATGCAAATGGAATTTCCAGATTCCTCTATCATGACTCTTTCTTCTAGAGAATGGTAGTTATTCTTTGATGGCTCCTATACACAGAATGGATCTGAAGTAGGCATATTGTTCATAACTCCTCACGGATACTCAATCCCAAAAGCATTCAGATTAAAGTTTCCTTGCACAAATAATATTGCTGAATATGAAGCCCTTTTGAATGGTATGAAAATAGCAATTGAATGGAGAGTAACAGGGCTACACATTCATGGAGACTCTCAACTTGTTATTCATCAAGTCAATGATGTGTACCAAACTAAAGATGAAAAGCTCATTCCTTACAAAATAATGGTAGATGATCTAAAGAAGTATTTTCTATCTATCACATTTGAGAAAATTCCTAGAATGGAGAACAAGGCTACCAATGCAATGGCAACATTATCTACTCTCTTACAACAGCCTGAACATGAGCTATGCTACGAGTTCCTGGTGGAAGCACTATCCTATCCTGCATATGATTCCCCTGAAACCCACATGATTTGCACTGTTGTAGGTCATGATTCATCTAGATACAAAAACCTATTTTCCTATCTCCAAAACCAAATCATTCCCTATACCTTCAACTGCCATGAAAAGAGATACCTTATCTGAAATGCCTCCCGATATGTCATCATTGGTAATGATCTTTACAAACAAGGTCTAGATGGTACGCTACTTAGATGTTTAGAATGGGAAGAGTCTCAATGTGCATTAGAGGAAGTCTATGAAGGTATTTATGGGTCACACTTGAATGGTTTAACACTAGCTCAAAAACTTATTAGGGCTGGGTACTATTGGCCTGAAATGGAGAAAGAGGCTATCAAATTTGCTAAGAATTGTCAAAAGTGTCAAGTACATGGCAACTTAATTCATGCTCCAGGGAGAGATCTAATCCCCTTTACAACACAATGACCTTTCCATCAATGGGCATTTGATCTTATCGGGATGATTCATCCTCATTCTTCTAATGGACATACCCATATAATCACAGCTACAAATTATTTTACAAAATGGGTAGAAGCAATCCCTTTGACACAAGCAACTGGAAAACAAATATCTATGTTCATATTGAACTATATCATATGCAGATATGGGATACCTCATTCCATAATCATAGATAATGGTGGACAATTCAAGAACAAAGACCTAGATGATCTATGTGCCAAATTCAAGATCACACAACATTGGTCTTCTATCTACTATCCTCAAGGGAATGGACAAGTAGAGGCATCTAATAAGAATCTATTGAAAATCTTGCATCGAACTATTAATAAGACAGGAAGAGATTGGCATCTCATGATCAATCCAGCTCTTTGGGCCTACAGAACAAGTATCAGAACACCTACTGGGGCTACACCTTTCGCTTTAGTTTATGGGTCTGAAGCGGTACTACCTATTGAGGTTGAAATCCCATCACTAAGAATCAGAATGCATGGTCTAGTAACTGATGATGACTACAAAGTGTCTAGGTTGCAAGAACTTGAACTACTAGATGAGCACAGACAAGTAGCGTATGATCATCTCAGAGTATATCAGAAAAGAATGTCTAGAGGCTACAACAAGAAAGTCAGACATAGAGAATTTCAGGTTGGTGATCTAGTCTTGAGAGAGAATCCTAAAAATCAATCACATCGAGAATGCAAGGGGAAGTTTGAACCCAATTGGTTGGGTCCCTTTGTTATCATTGCTACTTTTGGCTCTGGTGCCTATCAACTGTCAACAACTGAAGGAGAACAGCTCTAAGAACCAATCAATGTTCTCCATCTGAAGAAATTCTATGCCTAAGGTATTCAGTCTATGGTAAAATATCCTAAAAAAATTATAAAAATTAGAAAAAGTCCTGAAAAAATGAACATCTTGGTGAAAACCTAGCAATGGGTGCCTTCATGATTCACAAAAAAATTGAAAAAAGGAAAAATACAAAAAAATGAGAAAAAGAAAAAAGTGCCTTGGTGAAAACTTGGAAACAGGCGCCTTGGTAGCAAAAATAGAATCTCTGCCAAGATGGTGAAAACCTAGCAAACGGGTGCCACTTGTTTCAAAACGCTCCATCTATCAGCACAATCTTGGTCTTTCCCAAGCTTTCAGTCTTGCTTTAGTTTTTACATATCTCCCAGTTTGTTTCTGCATTTCTAGTTTCCAATAAGTCAGTTTGTACACCAATCAGCTCCAACGTCTGTATCCTACCAATGCTTAACACTTGGGGGCAATCAATGTCAAATCCTATGGTCTCCAGTATATCTTAGACATATCATATCTAGTTAGAGTCCTTTGAAGCTTCATGTGAGTCAGTCAGTTAGTCTTGTCTCCAGAAAGGATTTTGCATCTACAACAACTCAATCAAACATCAAACACAAACTGAAAACAATCTATGCTTTTTCATGCTTTTATCTCCTTGTATGCTTACTGATTCACATTGAGATTTTTGCATATTGTGTCCCTTAGAGCTCTTTGATGATGTCCTTTACAGGATTTAGAGAGTGATGACTGGGGGCATAATCTTTTCTTGGTTTTCTGCTTGTATGTGAAAATCTAACAACTTTGGAAATTCTTGATTGAAATGGTGTCCGACTGTAAGAGCCTCTATCTCAGATTGGATGGCCATGCATACCTCGACCATTGATACCCATAAAATTTAAGGAAGTTTGATCTAACTATTGTCTTTTTGAGTGAGTTCTTTCTCCTATTGTGAAACACGATCTTACCTAAGGATGTGAACAATAAAGGGTCACTACGAGTAATTCACATTGGATTTAGACTGATCTCTTAAAATGCTTGATGTGTTTGTAATGCAAGGCATATTCAGGTCATCATGACGTCTATGTTTTGATGCTTATACAAATTGCTATATCAAAATGGACATGATATTCAGGTCATCCTAGCATTTATGCCTTGGTGCTTATATCTAATCTGACATTCCGAAAATAAAATCAATATTCATATATCCATGGTTTCCTAATCAGTGGGTGTTGTATTGATTCCTGCACATACAAATCGATATTCATATGTCTATGGTTTCATAGCTAGTGGGCATTGTATTGATTTATCCGGTTACCTAAAAGTTCAATGATGATAACAAATCAACATATGATCAGTGAGTAGGTCCTAGGTCCTAGGTTGGATTTCATTTTGCATGTCTGCATGATCTCACAAATGTTTTTCAAAGTTTAAATGATTCTTCAAATCGCATCTTCAAATCTAACAAGACCCAAATCTCACACGAAGGTTCCTCCAACGAAACAGCAAGTAGAATCCTTTTTCGGGATCAAAATTAAAATCTGAGATCATTCATATTATTAACTACTTGCATAATCAACCTTCGATCATCAAAGAAATCCAGTATTCAACTTAACTGATTATCTTACACCAAACTATCAAAATTTCAACTTGGTCAACTATGGTCAACTCATAGTTTAACCTAGTCAAACTTGGTCCCCAGGACCTCCAAACGATGCAGAATGCATTCTTGAACGTGTATAACCACTTCTCAAAGAAATTAACATGCTTTTGAACTATTCAACATTGACTTTTCTTGTCAGATTTCAATTTTAATCCCGAAGGGGGCATGGTATTGCACATCATTCAAAGTCTGTAATCTAAAGCTAAAATCATATCTTTCCTCAGTAATCAAGATAACAACCATGTCTAGTTATTGATTCATCAAAGTTCCTCATCACTTGGGGCAAATCAATCATCGCTTGGGGCATATCAGATTCATCGAGATCCATATCAATCTGGTATTCTCTTAATCTTGTAAATTGTATCAGTTTTTATAACCATCGGTTCATTAGTGTTATTTCCTTGGTTCTTCGGTAACTGAAGGGTTCAAATGTGATACCTACGTGATTCTTCTAAGGAAAATCAAGTCTGGAATTGGTCACTCACTTCTTCGCAATCATAAGGTTCAAAATCAGGCGTTTTGACACTTTTTCACAATCATTGGTTCATTTACTGTTATAGTTAACATTATCTTTGGTCATTCAGGACCTATTATCTTCATATCAAATCTTTCAATCAGCTTTTGTCTCATATCAATTATCAATTTTGAATCAGTTTCATATCTCTATCAAACACAGACTATCTTTGAACCACTGCGCTTCACACAGTAATTCAAAGAGGGGCAAAATGTAATACCCCAAAAATGGGCTATAAGTTCATTGACCTATTACATCATCATATCGAATGAAATCGACATCGAAGTCCTAACCTAAGGCACATCTGAACATCAACAAATTCTAATTGATTATCTTAAATTCTGCATCGAGGAATATTCCTAGTAATATTCCTAATTATCTTGATTAAATTAAATTTAATGATTATTTGGCAATAAATCCTATTTATCCTAAAGTTTGATTAATTGAATATTCTCAATATTTAATTAATTAGATTTAATACTGCCACTTAATTATTTAATTGAATTGAATTATATTTATTCCTAAGTATTATTATTATTTAAATTTGACAATAAATCAAAATTCTTATCATTAATTGATTAAATTCTTATTTAATTAATTAAAGCAAGTTGTCATATTTGATGATATTATTTTTAAATAAAAGTTTGATTGAATGATTGATTAACCCATAAATCAATTATTTTATTTCAAAAATTAGTTAAGTTGAGAATAAATCACTTTATTTATTTATTAATTCATAATTATCCATGTGCACAATCAAAGAGCAGTTAAACTCCAAATCAGAAAATCAATGCAAGTTATTGAATTTTTGGAACTCAACATCATTTTTGAGTTTTAAAGTTGATCTAAACTTCTAATTTGAGTGAAAAAATTGTTTTTGCATGATTTGCATGTTTTTGTGAATTAAATTATTCTTTATTTTCAAATAACTCAAAATCAAGCTGAGTTATTTGAGTGATTTATGGCTTTCTTTCATGCATCCTCAAAGCCCTGGATTTCTATAAATTAAGGCTTTGGCTCTTCACAAATCATCTCTCAAATCCACAAGAATTGCATAATCACGCTGTCGAATTGGAGACTGAAGAATCATCTTTGCGAATCCAAGCTTTGTGAGATCAATATTGCATAGTTTTTCATATCATATTAGTTTTCATTTGTTAGATCATTTAGCATATCATAGCATATCAGTTTTTACATATCATAGATTCATATCAAGTTTTCATATCATTGCATAGAATATAAAAAAAAATAGATTAATTGCATTCATATTTCATATCAGTTTTGCATTCAAATCCTTCATTTAGGTGTCGTCAAGGTCACTGATCTCTATAACAATCTGAGAACATCATACTCACACCTATTAGAAGGCAGTAAATCACCTAGTTAGTTTATCTTTCAATTCATTGCATGATTTCATTTTTGCTAACCTCTAATGTTTTATTGAAGTGTTGTGTCTACAGATCAGGTACAAAATTCACACACACAGAAACAACATCTTGTATGCCTTGGGTAAAGAGTACCTTGGTGGAGTGATGAAAAATATTCTTGCACCTGACCCCTGTTGGGTGAATGATCCATTGAAGAACATAGTCCATGTCTGATGCGTGAGAAGCATTATGGACTCATCTAGAAATTCAATGTTCAATGGTTGGTGATTTGTGAGAGGTGCCTTTGCCAACTGATCTGTGATCACTTGCCCTTTGTTGGCCTTTCTCTCTACATACTCAATGTCAAATTCACTGAGAATCATGACCCATTTTGCCAATCTACCTGTGAGGGAAGCTTTGCCGAGTAAATACTTTAGAGGATCAATCCTAGCAATGAGTCTTGTAGTGTGAGCGAGCATGTAGTGCCTTAGTTTCTGTGAAGCAAACACCACTGCTAAGCAAGCTTTCTCTATGACAGAGTAGTTTGCTTCATAGGAGACCAAAGTTCTACTAATGTAGTAAATAGCTCTTTCTTTATTGTTCTGATCTTCTTGAGCTGGTAAAACACCTAGTGACGTGTCTGTAGTAGATATGTAGAGAATGAATAGCTTCCCATGAATATGAGGCATCAATATTGGTGGATTAGCAAGATGCTACTTGATTTGTTTGAGCCCTTTGTCACAGTCTTCATTCCATTCATAAGTCACACCTTTATGCAAAGTCTTGGTGAATGGTTGTGACTTGTTAGCCAATTGTGCGATGAAGCACTGAATGGATTGTACTCTACCCTGAAGTCCTCTCATCTGACTAATGTTTTTTGGTGGAGGCATTTCTATGATGGCTTGAAATTTTTTAGGATCGACTTCGATGCCTTTTGCTGATATGATGTAACCTAGTAGCTTGCCGGACGTAACACCGAATGCACATTTATTTGGATTGAGCCTTAGACTGAATTGTTCCATTCGATCTAGTATAGGACCTAGATCTGCAAGATGTACTTTCTACCCCATGCTCTTAGCTAATGTATCATCTACATAATATTCCATCATCTTATGCATCATGTCATGAAAGATGGTGGTGACAACTCTTTGATATGTGGCTCTCACATTTTTAAGTCTGAAGGGCATGACATTCCAACAAAAAGTTCCCCAAGTACATGTGAAGGCAATCTTCTCTTGGTCTTCCAATGTGATTTTTATCTAGTTATAGCCAGAGAAACCATCCATTAGTGAGTACATTTCATAGCCTGTTGTCATGTCTATAATCATGTCAATGTTGGGTAACAGGAAATCATCCTTGGGAAAAGCTTTGTTCAAATCCCAGAAACCTATGCAAAATATGATAGATTTGTCATGTTTAGTAACTAGAACAATATTGGAGATCCATTCCGCATAGTCAATTACTCTGATGAAGCCAACTTTAAGCAATTTTTCTAGTTCAACTTTGACTAATACTGCCACATGCAGGTGCATCTTATGAAGCTTTTGTTTAACAGGCTTGATGCCTGGTGCAATAGATAGGTGATGCATGATTAGATTAGGATCCAAACTAGGCATATCAGAATAGGCCCATGCAAAGTTGATTTTCTTGCTTCGAAAGAAATTGGTGAACTCCTCTTTCTCTTCTGTAGATAAGGACTATGCCAAATGAATAATATGAGGTGCATCCTTTGTGCCCAAGTTCATAGGTTGAGTCAGTTTAATCAACACTAAAGATCTTTCCTAAAAATGACTTGGAAGCGTATCAAGTATCCCACCCTCGAGCACCTTAGAGAGGTTTTCACCCTCAGATACATCTTTTTTTTTTACTTCTTTCGGCTCTAATATTACCATAATGTGGTTTTCACCATCAGAACACCTATTCTTTTTTCTTGTTTTAATTGTATGACTGAGATACTTAATATCAGCCTCGGTCATGTTGACACTGTCTTCACTGGTGGACATTGCTGGTTTGATAGTGTTAAGGTAACAAGTAAGAGAATAATCATTCTGGAATGTAAGGACTTCATTGGATGGAGAGGAAGGGTTCCAGTTTATCAGCTTAGGATGGTGGAGTGAAAGGGAAGTGATTGGTTCAAGTGCATTCATGGTATAGTCATCAAAAGTGTAGACAAGCAAGTCAAGACCTAAAGTAATCTCATCTAGAGGTGTGTTCGAGTCCCTTCAAGGCCTCACATTGGAATTAGAGGGTATGTTAACGTCAGTGGAATCGCACTTGGCTATCCTAACACTAGACCCTTCACCTACTTCGAGAAGGTTTTCAAATGTGTGTACCATGTCTACATCTTTGTCAAAAGGTTCATCAGACAGAGAATCAAACTCATCCTCATGTGAGTCTATAATACTTGATATAGGAACCCCATTAATACTTGTTGTACCATCTAACTCATTCTCATCTCTTGTAGCATTGATGGCTTGTTCCCGTTTGAACCATTCTTGGAAAGGTGACGACATGTACAATTCTTGTTGGTAGTTAGGGTGATCCATTTGCATTTTCCTTAACTATTCATATGTCAATGGAGTAACTGAGGTAGTGTCATCAGAATCACTATTAGTTTCAAGGTGTCTGACATGTTGCATAAAATCATCTAGATCTACAAAGAGCGTGGCAAGATCCAAAGGTATAGGATAAGGAAAGGTATCCTCATCTGAACTGACCTCTGAGTTTTCAGGTGAAACAATGTCCCTAGATGCTTGCTGGCATTCTAGTTCTGGTATAAATTTATTAATCCCTAAATGGAACGAGATCTTTTTGAAGCCTAGACCAATAGTGTCTTTTGTCCATCGTCCTGTGGCTTTAATTGGTTCAAGCAATCCATTATCATTCACCCTATAGGGCCACTCCCTTTATAACCAAAGCAATTCATGAGCTTGAAGCCTTTGTTGTATGGTTCTTGGTCTATATCATGAGTTGGGGTGGCTTGTTCAGATGTGTCTTTCCCTTTATAAATCCAAGCGGTAATAGCTCTATTTTCATCCTCATCTTCTAATGGTGTTGTGGCCTGTACAAAAGTGTCATCATAGACTACTTGAGGGGACATGACAAAAGGTTTCTTGTTCTTAGAGGGTCTCTTGTAGGAATGCAGAGATAGAGGTAGAGCTATCAGTGACAATACAAGCTCCATCTGATACTCCCCCATGCCAGAATCTTTGAGTTTTAGAGTCTTTTCCATTTCTTTCAGTTTGGCATCAAAAAATTCAGTAGACTCTCTATTTGTTGGGACAAAACTATCAACAAATTGCATGAGCATGTTGCAAGAATAGCTAGTGTTGGTGGGTACAGTCACTTCTACTCCACGAAATAAGAACTTTATGCATTGATGGTATGTTGAAGGAACCACCTGCATCTCATGGATCCATGGTCTTCCCAACATTATGTTGTAGGTGAGAGGAATATCCAATACTTGACAAACAACATCTCTCTCAATAGGGCCAACCCTGATGGGTAACACAACTAAACCTTTGGATTTTTGTTCCTCTTCATCATATGCCTTAATGGTGATCTTTTTGTAGGCATCTATGTAGTCTTCATCATAGCCTAGTTGGGTGAGTAGCTTAGCAGAGTAGATATTGAGACCGACACCATTATCAATGAGAACATGATGAACATGCTTTTGGCCAATCATGACTTCAATATGTAGAGGGGCATTGTGCGGATGGCTCAATGAATGATTATATTCCTCAGAGAAAGATAGATAGTGGGGTGAGGTTAGGTGACCCACCATGGATTGAAACTGATCAAGATCAAGATCTTTAGGGACATTTGCCTCAGTGAGGGCTTTATCAAGAATTTTCCCATGCGTAGGTGAGATCTTAAACAACTCAAAGATAGTGAAATGAGTGTTGGTACATTGTAATTGGTCTAGGATGTTGTAATTAACATTGCTAGGAGTAGGGACCAATTTTGAATTCTTCTTGGTAGAGCCAACAATAGTTGTATCTATAGGTTGTTTCAGTGCAAATGTAGAAGGCTCAGGGCCTTTGAGAACGAGCATTGTGCGATATCAAGTGACAACATTCACACAAACTGGAGACTATTCTGGTTCAGAAGATTGAGACACGGGGCCTCATAGGAAAAATAGAGTCTTGGGTCTAGGAGCATCCTCTCTCCCCTTGATGGTCATCACATCATAGTATTCGATAGGTTCAACCATATTAATAACATTGCCATTAGTATTGTACGTATAGTTGACCTTGTTGTTGGCATTCTTAGTCTTGGAAGATTCACCCTTCTCATGAGGAGGAAAGGGGTCTTTGAATGCTTGGTGATCTGAGTTCTTTTTATGACTACTCACAACAATGTAACCACTGTCGATAAGATCCTAGATTTTATGTCGAAGTTGAATATAGGTAGAAGTCTTATGACCATTGCTTTGATGGTAATCACAGTATGCAGACTCATTCCACCAAGCAGGTCATGGTTGTGGATCATAAGGATGCAAGTTATTTGGAGGTGTGAGTATTTGGTTTTGCAAGAGAGTCTTGTAAACCTTGTCAAGAGGTTCCCCTAGGGGAGTGAACTCACATTTGGGTCGAGGTGCCCAAGGTTTGTTTCTAGAAAACCTAGAAGGTTGTTGAGTATCTGATGTAGCCTTTTTAGTGGCTTTGGTTGCTTGCATACTGGAGGTAAGATTGAAACCAACCTTTGGAGGCTTTGGAGTCACGTTGTCAAGGACTCCATCATTCACAACATCCCAATTTGTATTGATAATTTTAGTTTTGTCTTTTCTTGAGGAGGACCCTTGCTTGTTGTCTTTGTGTAGGGTCAGCTCACCTTTCTTGACCATGAATGCCTATATTCTCACAGCTTTCTTGATCATATCATCAAAGGTCAAGGGACCTTGTAGCTATACTTGGGACCCAAAATTAGGAAGAAGATTGTCTAAAAAGATATCAAGCTTCTTAGATTCTAGTATTTTGTGAGAGTATTTGGTGTAGAGTTGTCTCCATCACTGGAGAAATGTCAAGAAAGGTTCCCTAGATCATTGTTTCAGATTGAATAAATCATAGATATTAACCAGATGTTGGATGTTATGCGAATAGTGCTAGAGGAATAGATTGGAAATCCCATTAAAAGATTTGATGCTAGTAGGAAGTCAAGAGAACCACTCCATAAAAGATCCACCCAAACTACACGGGAAGAGACGCATGAGATAAGTCTAGTCATGTATAAACTCCATGGATAGAGCATCAAACTCTCTCAAGTGATCTTGAGGATCAAAGTTACCCAAATATTTGTCGTATTTGGGAAGTTCTATGCCCTTGGGAAAAGGTGGCATGCTGAGACTCTTGTCAAATGGGAATGGACAGATGCTCTCTAGTGTGAACTGGTTTGCTGGTTTGTCTTTGGTTTTCATGAGTTGTCCAATCTGGTTTTGCATGTCTTGAACTAATTTTTTCAATTTAGTGGCCTCTATTTCCTCTTCTTTGACCACAAGATCCTTAACCTTATAGTTTGGAGGTAGCTTGGCCCCTTATTTGGCCAGTTCAAGAAAATATTTCTCCTTCTCTTCTTTCATTAGGATTTCCATCATCATACATAGGCTTTTGTTAGCTCGAGCGGCATCAACGTCTTACTGGGTTATCTCTTCATCATCATTACCCAATATTTCAAAGATGCTTGGGGATTTAAATTTATCTCTGTCATTGTTAGCTTGAGATTGGTCTCCTTCATTTTGAGATTGATCATATCCCCTACTGTGTTCACCCTTCTGGTATTGGTCATCCATCCTATGGATATGAATAGACTCAGTGTGAGGGTTTGTAGTATGTTGAGAGTTTGTTGCTATGGGAACCTTTGGTGCCTCAAAAGGATCAATTTCAGAAGGTGACTCCTTAGAGCTTTGATGTTCTCAAAATAAGGGATTTTTGACCTGACTGAAGTTCATAGTAAACGTATGTTGGACACGAGGTTGAATAACAGGCGAAGGAGAGTGAGGTGACTCCTCTCTAGATGTGCCTAAGGAAGAAAGTGAAGATACCCTACATCACTCAGATTGTATGACAAGCTCAAAATGACCTCTTCCTCGATTCTGAGGTCTACCTCTACCTCGTCTAGTGAGACATGGAGGGAACATGTTGCCACTTTGAGTTGCAACAGTCATAGACTAGGATTAAGTAATGAGAGAGAACTAGAACTATGCTTGGAAATCTATCTCTGGAGAAGCAAAGAGTGATAAAAGTGAAATGCACCCGACATGAGTCATCAAGAGTATGGTTAGAACAATCGAGAGATGAATATCATGTCTCAAGGTACAAGAGCATAGTAGGACAGATAGATAATAGAGAGACAAAATGAGTTTAAGTGGTTATCACATGATTCTTAGCCTGAGACATCTAGTTTCAGACTGGTACAAGCACAAAAATAGATAGGTGAACCCTAAACAAGAATTAGATTGGGCAGAAAGTTGACCAAAAAATGGGAAATTGCTTGTTGTTTTGACTAATTAGGGACAGTCTTGTGCGAGGAAGTGAAGTCCCACGTGAGGAAGTGCCAGGCTATGTGCAAAGATATGTTGTCTTGTGTGAAAAAGTGCAGGAATAGGCTGAAAACTGACAGATAGTGTTTCTGACAGACTGGTATGAAACTTTGCACAAGGATGTGAAATCATGCATGAGAAAGTGCGTAGACTACTGAAAGTTCATGCGAGATTGTGCTTGAAGCACATGAGAAAGTACTGGATCAGATAGTTTTGGATCATTTTTTGTGATAGGTACAGATTTTGAGACACATTGTGGGCTATTCTCTAATAGAAAATTTAGTTCTCAGACTGGTTTAGGATAGTTTAGATCAGCAAAATTAGTTTTAAGGTTTCAATCCACCGTTTAACAAGCACAAATTTTGGGACTAATAGGCAGATGTGAAACAATCAATAGTAGAAAATAATTCTACTGAGGACAAAGCAACTCAAAAGAAACATGGGAGTCTTGAAAATAGCTTTGATCATGTTGGATAGTTTAAGACTCAAAAGAAACACTTAGTTATCCCTACAAAGAAAATGGTAGAGAAGACAAAATCTGTGCCTCACAACTTATGTGCATGCGTTCAACTCACACAGTCGTGTCACCCCCTAGAGAGAACCCATGTTTTCAATGTTTCCAAGGACTCAATAATATATATTCAAAGGTTACCCTTGAAGCAGGAGCCATTGTCATATGCCACCTTCAAATGTCCAGGTGCATGCCTATGGTGAGAATCTATGGGAGAGATTCTTCCTCCTCCCTGGGCAAAGATTATGTCTCCTTTCGAAGGTGAACTAGGTAGGCAACCAACTAAGAGATTTTTTAATAGGCTTCCATTCACACTAACCTTTGGTGCCCCTGATATAGGGCTGGGGCCTCATAGCCACATCGACACCTGAAAGTGTACACCCCCAAAAGCAGGGCTAGGAGCGGTGCCACTTAGTACAACAGACAGAGCTTTCTCAAGATGATAGTCATGGATCAAGAGAAAGAAGTTAATATGGCTTTGGAGTCTTTAGACTCAACAAAGCTACTTTATTATAGTGAGGTGGAATCACCGGTAAAAGGTGTGTACTCACTTGGGTTGTTCCTAGAGGTTCAAATTCTGACAGGTCCTCTAAAGGTGACATAGACTTGGCTCAGATTCAAGGGTTGGAGTTTCTAATTCTCTCAAAGAGAGAACATGATAATCCTCTACCTCTTCACCTTACCCAAACACACCAGACATGTCTATCATCGAGCTAACTCCTCTTCAACCAATCCAAAAACTTTTTGGTTTCTGGTTCTCTCAATGAGAGAAGATCATAATCCCCTGATTAATGAACATGCTAAAGATTCATTACCTTTCCTTGCTTCCCCAGGTATCTATCATGCTAGAAAAATCTGGGTCTCAGGTTCATCCATGGGCATCACTTCCATGTAATGAAGAGCCTATTACCCTATCCTACTATCAAGGCCCTTAAGAAATCTTCACAAGGCCCTATTTAAACTATGTGAAGAAAATAGTAAACAGATAGAATGTTTGGTTGTTTTTGAGATGGCTTTGACAAGCATCTTTGGCACGCGTCCTACAAGCAAATTGTTAGTATGTATCACTATGTTTTGGGAATCTTTGACCAACGTCCTGCAGCCCATTATTATGTTGTATTAGAAAAATAGAATCATGAAAATCACAACAAACAACATATGTCAGAAAACAAGAATAGAAAGTATAGAAACTGTAAAAATTTAAAGCTTTGATGTCAAATTTTGCGCGAGATTGTGCATAGTCCTGCGTGAGAAAACACCTTTTTCACGTGAGGAAGTGCTAAGACCAACACAAGTTCACGCGATACAGTGAGAATCTTTGTGTGATAATCTGTATAGAGGTGTATGAACGTACAGACAAAATACAAAAAATTGACAGAAATTTAAAAATGAGACAAGGCTAGAAATTGATTTTAGGCCCCACAGTGGGTGCCAGAAATGTATAAGCTAAATATGGGCCTTTGATTTAGCCTCACACTTCAACATAGTCATTGTTCACCAGCTGCAAACTGTTAGATTTGACAAACGCAAATCATCCCAAGAACACCTGCATGCAAGACTGTCACAAAGAAGAAGCAAAAAGACAGAAAGCTATGGCGGCCAAAAGGCCAGAGACAGGAAAATCATTGTGATAGAAAAAGCTTCTATTACCAAAATGAAATTACAATACAATCTCCTTATTGAAATGAAAGAAGTGAATCCTTATAAAAGGAAACACGAAACCCTAAAGGCTAAAACCCTAAATAATTATAAAGCGCCTAAGTGAAACTTAAGCCTAGAGTATGATAAACTAATAATTAAATGATTTAATTATTAGCTAACATAAGACTACTCTAACACCCCCCCTTAAGTGTAACTTAGGGAGAAGCAAAAAAAGCTAAACTACTGCAGAAAGCAGGAAAGATGGGTCCCGGCAACAAGGCCTGATCAGGTACCCAAACATAAAGCAAAATATGTCCCAGAGAAAGGAACAAGAAGAGAGCAAGAAGCTCCTCCGAAGCATGTCTGAAAACTCTGTCAGAAGATACTGCTGGAACCCCCACTGAAGTGCATGATCAGGTAGAGAAGACAAGTGTCTGAAGAGCTGATCAATCGAACCAGGAAGCAATAGAACCAACAGGTGAACCCCCCCATAATGATGAACTGGGAGAGGTGACAGGAACACTGAAATGCGATGCCAGAAACAACTGCAGAAGAAGAACCAGGAACACCAACAGTGCAACAGAAGCACACACACAGGATAAAGGGCGGTGTCATAGACACAGTCTACATGGGCTAATGTCGTGGAAGGTACGCTCACTTGACAAGAGTAGATGCGCCTATAGTGGCAAATGCATCAGAATCCCCCCATGGCACTTTATAACTGAGTGCGAATACTAAAACTGAACCAGGTGAAAAAGAATCCCAGAAATGCAGAAGATGGCACTTTATCTTAGTGCGTTTACAGAACAAAGATACATCAGAAAGAGCATGCAAGCTCAGAAGTCAGAAAGAAGAGTGCACTAAGAAACCAGAAGAAGAGATCCCCGGACCTGTAGAACCAAGCACACCACCAGAGGGCATAAACTGCATAACTCAGAGGAGTGAAAACCTGGAGTAGAATCTGGAAGAAATACCTCTACCACTGAATAGTACACAGAAACAGCTTTCCGACGATATCTCGTTTGCCGAAAAAAGAGTCCGGATGAGCCAGATATGACTCCCGGAAGGCAAAAAAAGACATCAGACTTCAACAGCAAAAAAAGCTATTGAAATGGTGGAACCAAAAACCCTAACCTCCATCATCGGAAAGAGCTCGGAAAGAGCTTTCCGACGATATAAAGAAGTCAGAAAAAGGCTCCCGTATGCTCCCTGTAGAGCGAAAAAGGCCCAGGTACCCCCAAAAAGGCAAGATAAGAGCCCCAGGGGCTAAAAAAAATAGGCCCCTGGGCGCATGGCGCGCTCCGGGGGCTGGGCCGCAGCCCCTGGTCGGTCATATGACCGCGCTGCTGGGAAAAGCAGCCCGCGGGGGCTGAAACTGGCCGGGCGCCGGCGGAGCGGGGGCGCGGGGGCGCTGGCGGAGCGGGGGCGCGGGGGCGCTGGCGGAGCCGAGGGGAGGCCGCAGAGGAGCCGGGAGGCGGCGGAGCTGGGAGGAGGCCGTCGGAGCGGAGCGCCCGCTAGAGCGGAGCGGGGCTGGGAGGCGGCTGGGGCCGCGGAGGTGCTGCAGCACGGCGGAGCGGAGGCAGCGGGCGGCGGGGCCGAGGGCGGCGGAGGCCGCAGAGGAGCGGGGGCCGCGGCTGCGGTGGCCGCGGCTGCGGTGGCTGCGGGGCGGCGTGGGGGTGGCCGCTGGGCGGCGGCCCCAAATATAATTTTTTTTTAAAAAAAAATCACCGTGTACTCGCCTCGGAGTGCGTGCCAGGGCCGTACGGCCCTGGTATGCAAAAATTTTTTGCCTCAGATGCCACTGTGTCCTAAATGGACAAATTTTATATGGATTTAGGGGTTTTTGGGCCTTCCGGACACAATGGTGGTGTCTGTTTTTGCCCAAGGTGAGCCAAATTTTGGCTCCCCCCCAGATCCACAAAAAAACTTCTGAAACCCTCTGTGCTTCAATAAAACTCGAACAGCGAACAACAGGAGAGCTCTGATACCATGTTAGATTTGACAAACGCAAATCATCCCAAGAACACCTGCATGCAAGACTGTCACAAAGAAGAAGCAAAAAGACAGAAAGCTATGGTGGCCAAAAGGCCAGAGACAGGAAAATCATTGTGATAGAAAAAGCTTCTATTACCAAAATGAAATTACAATACAATCTCCTTATTGAAATGAAAGAAGTGAATCCTTATAAAAGGAAACACGAAACCCTAAAGGCTAAAACCCTAAATAATTATAAAGCGCCTAAGTGAAACTTAAGCCTAGAGTATGATAAACTAATAATTAAATGATTTAATTATTAGCTAACATAAGACTACTCTAACACAAACAAGAATGAATACAAGATTATTTATCTTTCTTGTCTGAATGATTCGACCTATTGCCTCTTATCTAGGTAGGGTTTGGGATTTGCTCTTAGAATCGAGAGTCCAGCAACCATAGACTAGCACTAGAATGGAGGATTTATGCAGTTTAATCTAGGAATGAATGTGCAAGATTAATCTAAATGAGTATGCAATTAATCTAGAAATGATGAGGAATGAGTATTAATCTAAGAAATGAAATATGTAAGATTAATATAAGAACTTTGAAAGCAAACTAGATTAAGAAATGAAGTGCATATTAAGCTAAACATGATATTAATCTAAGATGATTATCAAATTAACAATGCAAATGAAATCCTTGAATGTAAACAAGAAGCAATGAGAATGTGATAGAACTTCGTTGCTCGAAAACTGGGATCCTTTGAATGAGGAATGAGGTTTATTTTATAGAGTCCCAGGTTCAATCGACGGTCGAGATTGAATCAGACGAACGGTGGAGATTGAATGAGAGTTCAATTTAGAATAGAAAGTTTCCTATAAAGAGGCAGTCAAATTTTTGCTTTTGCCTGTGTGGAGCTTTTAACTATTTTATTTCTCTTTTGAATTTCCAATTAACTCAAAGTTTCCTTTTTTGAACTGAAGAGAAAATTTTGGAGAGAATATTTAATTTAAATAAATATAATATTACCTCATAAGTGGATTTTCTCAATTATTTGAATAATTAAATTCATTTATCGAGATGAGGATATTTATTTAAAACTAAATATTTATTTAATTCCTTTTTCATGTGTATTTTAGCTAAAGAGGGTGGATTTAATTTTATTAAAGTGCTAGGACTTTATAATTAAATTAATTGATCATAGGGTTTATTTAGCCAATTTGTAATGGTTATTTAGGAATTAAATATGATATGTGATTGATGCAGATTTAGGGTCTTCTGCATTTGACACTAGGTCAAGTAAAGTCAATTAGAAGACATAATTGCCTAGTACAATAGGACTTTGATGATTTAGAAATTGATAGAATGAGACTAAATGCAAAAAAATTGGTTAAGATTGCAAGGTGCCAATTTTGGGGAGTTACAAGTATATTCCCCCAAGTTAAAGTGATTGAAAATGCCTTAACAGGAGCAATGACTTTAATAGAGCGTACAAGCATCCATGAGAAATGTTTCCACTGTGAAATGCCCCTAAAAAATGAAAAATAAAGGGAAATGAGCACATGAAAAAAGAGAGCATGAAATGGATCTACCAACTCTAGGGTCAGTATGATCATATGATAATATGTGGAATATTATATCAAAATAAAATGTCATCATCCCCCAAAGGAAGTAGAACTACAACACGATTGAAGAAAAATACTTAAGAGTTACAAAGAAGAGTATTTTTGGACTAACATCATGGAGATAAAAAAGAATAGATGTCTAGCATTTTGTATCATCCCAATCTGACAACACAAAGGAACATTTACAAACAATGGAACAAGTACAACAATTTATGTAACAACATATAGAATAAGAGACATACAAATAGAAGAATGTTTACAACATGGTGATTCCTTTATCACCTTGTCCCAATAGAGAAACAAGGGTCATTTAAAGAAATATAAACAAAACACATAACAAGAAGAACATCATGGGAGAAGCATGGTACAATAGGTAAACACATAAAATCCACCACATAAGAGGAGCGAGTCAAGTGTATTGTCTGTCCCCCTATCTTGGTCGATAGTGTTTAGGGAAGGTGGGAAACTTGCAAGAGGAGAAACATCAAGCACAATAAATGGAATAATAGTTAGTTCCAAACAAGGACCATGCTGTGAGGATAGGTCATTGTGTTTGTTACTAGGGGTGATAGATAATTATTGTGAAAGCATGGCTGGTAAATCTTGATCAATATCAATAATCTCATAGTCCTCGGAATCAGTAGCATGAATATTATTATTATCATCAATAACATCATCATCAAGATTAATTGTAATATAATATATGATACAAATAACATTGTTGCATTTTTTCATATTTACTTTATTTAATTTCACTTCATCCATAGGCTCAAGCACGGGTTGGTTAAAGGGAAGTGAAGTATGAGGAGGTGTATGAGGTGAAGTGATTTTTTGAGAAGCACGTTGATGGGCTCTAGCAAGACATTTGTGATAAAAATCACAAGCATGAAAATTATGTTTGGTCTTACTAGAAATGATGTTTAGGATAAGATCAATCAACATCAGGTCCTTTTATTTTTTAAGAGGAAGAAGTAAAGGAACCACACTAGCTTGAGAGATGACAAAAAGAGGATGTGTATAAGAAATAAGAGGTGGAACTGATGTAGGAGCATCTCAGGTCCTTGGAAATCTTGTGTCACCAAAAACATATTTGAGTTTGTTTGTGTTGCTTGGTTCTTGCTTTGACCGAGTTGGTTTGGTATTGCTCGGTTTCATTTGTTTTCCGGTGTTGTTTGGTTATCTCCCTGGCACTCGGTGATGCTTGTCTAGTGCTCGGTTTCCTTGCTTACCGAGTTGTTTGTTTTGGATTTATTTTTAGGCTGACTTGTGCATTTAATTTGGGTCATGGATTTAATGTTGGTATCCATCATTGGGAAGCATGTGGCTCTAGATCTAGTCATTCCTTCCGTTGATTGTGAATCTAAAGGCCGACTTGTTTCGGTAGCCTCTTGTATAAATGTAGTTGTTTGGTTAGAGTTTTGGGGAGTCAGTTTTGATAGAAGATATAAGCTAGAAGATTAGAGATTATCTGTATATTCTCACATGTTTGAGGACTTCTATACTTAATTGTAATATCTAGCCAAAACTGGGAAGGCCTTACAGCCCAGCATGTATAATCAATTTGAACATAATATATGAAAATTCTACATTCTCTCTCTCAATGTTCTATATTATTGCTTCCACATGTTGTTGAGCAAGGTGGATCAGGTTAGGGTGTGCCATTTTTGGCCCCTCCTGTCTTCTCTTGCATAAGGTGGTATCAAAGCGAGGTGAGATCTAGATCTAGGTTTGTGAATCTAGATTTGAAGGTTCCTTCTTGTGAAGCCCTAATTGAATTGTTGTGGGGTAGTAGATTGAAATCTGACCTACAATTGCAGAGGGTTTTCAAGATGGTTCATGGGAGGCGAGATGCGGATCCAGGATTGGCAGACATGTTGAGACAACTTGCTACTAGATTGGAAGCTATTGAGATAGCCCAATGAAGAGGAAGACATCTTGAAGATGTTAGTGATGATGAAATTGAGGTAGAACAAGGTGATGTAGAACCTGCACCTATGATGGATCAGGGTGAAGAAAGATTTTTGAAGGCTTTGACAAGTTTGAAGTCTACACCACACTTCAATCCTCCTGAGTATGATGGGAAATTGGATTCTGATGAATTGGTGGATTGGATCACAGAGATGGAAACATATTTTGAGTATGAAAATGTACCTGAGGAAAAGAAGGTGAAAATTGCAAGCACAAAGTTGAAAAGTCATGCATCCTTATGGTTGGAACATCTGCAGTTGGATAGAAAGAGGAAAGACAAAGACAAAATCAAGGTATGGAGTAAAATGGTGAATAAATTGAAAGGAAAGTTCTTACCTTGTGATTATCAGATTAACCTAGTTAGGTGAATGCAAAGTTTGATATAGAAAGATAGCTCGATAAAAGAATATATTGAGGAATTCTATAGATTAGATATCAGATCTGGACATGATGAAGATGATGTGGAAAGAATTTCTAGATACTTGAATGGTTTGAGAGTTTCCATCCAAGAAGAAATTAGTTTGGTCAAATTGGAGAACATTGAAGAGGCTTATCAATTTGCATTGAAAGCTGAGGAGAAATTGAATAAGAGAAATGAGCAAAGATAAAGAGGTAGAGGTGGTAGATTCCCTAGAGGAAGAGGTAGATCCCATGGTGAAAATAGTAGATCTGAACTAAAAAAGACAACTCTAGATAAAGGCAAGACCAAGTGGAAAGGTGAAAGTTCATTTAGAGGCAGAGGTAGTAACTATTGAGGTGGTTATAACAAAGGTGGTTTCCAAGGAACTTGTTACAATTATGGAGAAGAAGGACATAGATCATTTGAGTGTACACATGCAAGTAAGAAGATCAGTAATAGTCAGAATGATTTGGTGCAAGAAGAGTCACCGAATGAACTTAAGAAGGAAAATAATTTGATGGTAAGGAGAGCACTTTGGAATGAAGGTAAAAAGGAAGATCTAGTAAGGAAAAGTTTGTTCAAGACCAGATGTAGAGTTTTTGACAAAGTTTGGAAGGTAATCATTAATAGTGGTAGCTTGGAGAATCTGGCATCTGAAGAGATGGTCACAAAGTTGTAGTTGAAAAGGTTGGAACATCCGAAGCCCTATCAAATTTCATGGATCAAAGATGAGCATACACTCTTGGTAAGTGAACAATGTTATGTGAATTTGAAAATTGAAAAGTACTATGATAAGGTGTTATGTGATATCATGCCTATGGATTGTTGTCATATTTTGTTGGGTAGACCTTGGAAATATGAGACATGCTATATATGATGGAAGATTGCATAAATATACTATTTGGGCTGATGGAAGAAGACAAATCTTGTTACCTTTGATTGAAGAAGGTCTGTTAGTAATGTTTGCACATCTGTGAAAGTTTTCTTGATGAAAGGAAGAAAGTTTGTTAAGGATTTAAAGAAGAGTGATGTATGTTTTGTTGTGATTCCTAACAAACCGAGTAAGAAAATAGAGGATAGTGTCCCTGAGGAGATTGATACGTTACTCATCGAGTATAGTGAAATCATTTATGATAATATATCATTTCTTTCACATGTTGTTGAGCAAGGTGGATCAGGTTAGGGTGTGTCATTTCTGGCCCCTCCTATCTTCTCTTGCGTTAGGTGGTATCAGAGTGAGGTGAGATCTGGATCTAGGTTTGCGAATCTAGATTTGAAGGTTCCTTCTTGTGAAGCCCTAGTTGAATTGTTGTGGGGTAGCATATTGTGATTTGACTTGCAATTGTAGAGGGTTTTCAAGATGGTTTGTGGGAGGTGAGATGTTGATTTAGGATTGGTAGACATGTTGAGACAACTTGCTGCTAGATTGGAAGCTGTTGAGATAGCCCAACAAAGAGGAAGACATCTTGAAGATGTTAGTGATGATGAAATTGAGGTAGAACAAGGTGATGTAGAACTTGCACCTATGATGGGTCAGGGTGAAGAAAGATTCTTGAAGGCTTTGACAAGTTTGAAGTCTACACCACACTTCAATCCTCCTAAGTGTGGTGGGAAATTGGATTTTGATGAATTGGTGGATTGGATCACAGAGATGGAAAATTATTTTGAGTATGAAAATGTACCTAAGGAAAAGAAGGTGAAAATTGTAAGCACAAAGTTGAAAAGTCATGCATCCTTTGTTAATATGATTTAGAACAACAGAGAGGGGGGGGTGAATCAATTGTTCTTAGGTCCAGATGTATAAAAAAATCTTTTAAACTCTTTAACAAATCAGATCTAATAACCAACACCTACTTGGTCATTACTGATTGCATAACAGAAACATATAACAGTGTAGTCCACTTATCCAATAGCATCTAACTTGTAAAACACAGAAATGTTCAAACCAAAACATTCACACAAGTATCAACACTAGGATTTATAGTGGAAACCCAATTTGGGAAAAACCACTTTGTAACATGTTACTACCATGTTCACTCTTTTGAAGTGAGCTCGGTGAAAATCCAACCTTGTCAAAGGTTACAAACACACTGTCAGGTGTGACCCGGTTAAAAGATTTCAACCACTCTGTTAAAAGTGCACTTTGTTATAGGACTTACATACACTCCATTAGAATGCAACCTTGTTCAAAGGATTTATACCTATGATTGTTAGGTCAACCTCTGTTAAAAGGATTTTGATTGTTACTGTTACCCTAATTTTCCTATGCATGCAAATTTGGCTAAAATCTATCCCAGGTCTCTGTTTTTACCCTGCCAAGCACCTCAGAAAATTTCATGGGTTTATGTTTTATTTCCTGGCCTCTGCAAATTGTTTTATCCCCTGGTTTGCAGGTCTAAAAATTCATAAATGTAGCCGTTGTGGCATAAAACCCTAAGTAACCCTAGGCCTTCATTCTATTTGGTCATTACCTTTGTCGACAACTTAAAAATCCCAATATCCACATGCACTTTTTATTTCCTTCGGTCGCTAGTTCTCTTATTTGTTCCGGCAGTCTCTTTATGTGGGGTCCTAGATAGAAAGATCAATGGTTATCATGAGTTCGCGAAGGGTTTTTCTGAGACATGTGATCTTGTGATAGCCGTTGATCTTCCCTTTTGCTCAGTGCTTCATGCTTTGTGTGGGACCAATGCCATGTTGTCCTATGTGGAGGTTTCTGATTGGCCGAAAGTAATGATGTGGATCTTTGTCAGCGGGCCCAGTGAACTATCAAGCTTTAAGATCAACGACTAGCGTGTATTCTCATGAGGTTTTTCTGACACATGAGATTATGCACCGACTATTGATTTCTCTTTGTTGTCAGAGCCTTGTAGGTGGGTCCTTTTTTGTTGACATGCTCATCTTCTATTGGTCCACATAGGGATGACTAGGACATGTCAGTGGGGCTGTGTCAGAGTATCGGCAGGGATAAAAGATCAACGACCAACGCATGTTCTGAAGGAATCTTTTGAGGCTTCAAGATTATGCACTGACCGTCCATTTTTCCAAGTGTTCAAGCTTCTATCAGGTGGGTCCGTGTTACTAGGTGTGCTGATTTACCAGCTTGTGATTGGTTGCTGAGTGTTGATGAGGTTACAAGTGGGTCCATTTGTCAAAGGGTCCCAGTCTAATAAGGATCTATGGCTAGCACATGTTCTGAAGGAATATTTGGTGGCTTTCAGATCATGTGCCAACCATTCAAAGGGAATCTTGTCTTCAGTGGGACCGATGTCAGAGGCTCACTGAGGTGTTGCTAATGAGGCAGTTGGAATGAATGAAAGCGTGACAAATGGTGGATGGGCCCAGGATTGAAAGGTATTCTATGAATTAGTGACTAAAGGATTATTTCATGTTCTCCAGACTTAACCAGGGTCAGCTAAAGTATTAAATGATTCTGTGACTGGAGGAAAATAGAACCCGAGGTAGATGCCAAGTTAACTTTGCAGTCAAATGCCGAGCCCAGGTAAAAAGGAAGATCTGACGGTTGCATTTTAAAGTAAGATTGAGTTTCAAATGCCGACCGTCGATAGAGAATTTTAGCACCACCTATGACCGTTTTATCAATTTTTAAATTCAAATATCTCACAATATCAGATTTTCACAGTTATGGCAAGCTCGAGTTGTAGGAAGGTAGATGGATCATGGCGGCTAGATTTTTTGTAGTTATAAACATGAAATGGACATGCAAACACAGATATCTGATTGGCTAGGATATTTTCATGTGCATTTATGGCTGAATTTGACAGAATTAGGGTTTGATAATTGTAATGCAAATCTATGTAACCCTAGTTAGGTTTTGACTCCTGCCTACGTGCAAAATAGGAAATGTATATAATGTTTTTTGAGAGCTTTAGAGCTCAAGAATTGAATTTTTGTAAAAGAAGAGTTGGACAATTGTAAAGAAGAAAGTACCTTTTCTTAGGAAGCTATCTGTGGCATTTATTTTGCCCTCTAGTTTTCTATAGTTGTAAATTCCCATTGATAATTCAGATATTGAAGATATTTTGTGACATTTCTCATGTCCCTATCCCTTCTTGTGCGAGTTATCTCTTAATGAATTTAGTATTTATATATTTTTTAGTGATATCTTAGGGTTCTTGATCCTTCTTTCTTTCTGCAATTTTGTGTATTCTTGGGATGATTTGATGTGAATACTTTTGTGGGTATATTACAACCCCTTAATAGTCTTGTCTCATTCCTATACCTAGTTGCAGAGGTGAATGTTTGTTTGCAGGTCATAGATTGTTGTCTAATCCAAAGAGTGTTATTGTTTGTGAAAGAATCTCTCTCTCCTCAGGATAACCTCTTTTAATTTGTAGACCCTTCTATGAAATACTTATGCAAGCCTATTCAGTGAGTTGTGATCCCCTAGACCTAAGTTTATTCATTGAATCCATCTTTTATACTGTAATCCATACCATCTTTTTGATGCATCACCTAGTAGGTAGTTTTATTTCAAGTCATTTCCCTTTCAAGCATTCCTTCTATCCCTTTTCCCCTCAAGATTTTACTTTTCATGTCAAGAAGCAAATTAAGGTGATTATCCAAGAGGAACCAACCTAGAACCTGGAGGTCTCATCTCAGTTAGCATAGGTCCCACAACTTGGAGATGATTCCCATGTTATACTAGGTTATCAAGACCAAGAGAGCTTGAAACAAGGGTGAAAACTTAGTGTATAATAGTTACAATGGTTAGAAAGTAGCAGTAATATTGATTTGAGAAATATACAACTCACTTTGCAAATATCAGATCCAATTCTATACACATATGCTGGCTTACTGACTGTGAACCTTTTCCATCTCCATCACTGATATGCTTGAAACCCTTCAAGGGATCACAACACTTCTCCTTCATCCTTTTCTTCTTAGATAGTCAATAACAATACTTCCAGCATTCACTTCTTTCCATATTTTCAACCTCTCGCTTAGGTTTCCTTAATACTACCTCTATTAGGTCAATACATCTTTTGCCGCTTAATCTCCTTCGTAGATCTTAGGATTAGGTCAGATTCATTAAATCCATCCTACATTATGTTCTTTAGCTTATCTTTGAAATATCTCAAATCTCTTAAAGATTTACAATAAAACATTTGACAGTGCATTAAATGCTTTCATACAATCAATAAATAAAGTCAACATGTTTTACATAATTTAAGAATTCAATGATGTTGGCTGGAAATTTGAATTCTTCAACAAATGCAAAATACCGATGCTCAATCAATACTATGTCCAACTTCTTAGTCTTCTCTAGAAAGCTCAGTCACCACATAAACTATTCCCTTGGCTACCACTGTCTTCCTCGACATTTAACTAGTATTTGGTCAACACTATTTTTACTTGGCATTCATTAGCTCAGTCAACACAAACAAAACTTGGCTTAAACTAGATTTCTTCACTTATGCTCAGTTAAGCCTACCAGTTTAGTCTTCATTCTTACTAAGATAAAAAATACATTGTCTTATCATTGTGCCACATAATCAAGTACTCATTGAAGTATCAAGATAACTCAACCTTTCCTTAGGTGTTGTTGTTACCAACCTTGCCTATCCCCTTAGCAACACTCAAATAGATATAGTACTTTCTTAAATAGCAATAGTTTTACCAATCAAGGTTTGACATCAATGACAATACACCAATTGCTTCAATTGCAATTTCCAACATCCTTATGGTGGGAACATCTGCAGCTAGACAGAAAGAGGAAAGGCAAAGACAAAATCAAGGTATGGAGTAAAATGGTGAATAAATTGAAAGGAAAGTTCTTACCTTGTGATTATCAGATTAACCTAGTTAGGTGAATGCAAAGTTTGAGACATAAGATAGCTCGGTAAAAGAATATACTAAGGAATTCTATAGATTAGATATTAGATTTGGACATGATGAAGATGATGTGGAAAGAATTGCTAGATACTTGAATGGTTTGAGAGTTTCCATCCAAGAAGAAATCATTTTGGTCAAATTGGAGAATATTGAAGAGGCTTATCAATTTGCATTGAAAGCTGAGGAGAAATTGAATAAGAGACATGAGCAAAGACAAAGAGGTAGAGGTGGTAGATTCCCTAGAGGAAGAGGTAGATCCCATGGTGAAAATAGTAGATCTGAACCAGAAAAGACAACTCTAGATAAAGGGAAGATCAAGTGGAAAGGTGAAAGTTCATCTAGAGGTAGAGGTAGTAACTATCGAGGTGGTTATAATAGAGGTGGTTTCTAAGGAACTTGTTACAATTATGGAGAAGGACATATATCATTTGAGTGTACACATACAAGTAAGAAGGTCAATAACAGTCAAAATTCTTTGGTGCAAGAAGAGTCACCGAATGAACCTGAGAAGGAAAATAATTTGATGGTAAGGAGAGCACTTTGGAATGAAGGTAAAAAGGAAGATCCGGTAAGAAAAAGTTTTTTAAAGACTAGATGTAGAGTTTCTGACAAAGTTTGGAAGGTAATCATTGATAGTGGTAGCTCAGAGAATCTGGCATCTGAAGAGATGGTCACAAAGTTGTAGTTGAAAAGGTTGGAACATCCGAAGCCTTATCAAATTTCATGGATCAAAGATGAGCATACACTCTTGGTAAGTGAACAATGTTATGTGAATTTGAAAATTGGAAAGTAATATGATAAGGTGTTATGTGATATCATGCCTATGGATTGTTGTCATATTTTGTTGGGTAGACATTGGCAATATGATAGACATGCTATATATGATGGAAGATTTCATAAATATACTATTTGGGCTGATGGAAGAAGACAAATCTTGTTACCTTTGATTGAAGAACCTATTAGTAATGTTTTCACATCTGTGAAAGTTTGCTTGATGGAAGGAAGAAAGTTTGTTAAGGATTTGAAGAGGAGTGATGTATGTTTTGTTGTGATTCCTAACAAACCGAGTAAGAAAATAGAGGATATTGTCCCTGAGGAGATTGATAAGTTACTCACCGAGTATAGTGAAATCATTTTTGATAATGTACCTAATGGTTTTCCACCAAAGAGAAGCATTGATCATTACATGGATCTTATCCCTAGAGCTAGTTTACCAAATAAGGCACCTCATTGGTTGACACCTACCAAGAATTAAGAATTGAACTAACAAATTCAAGAATTATTGCAGAAAGGTTTTATTAGAGAAATTTTGAGTCCTTGTGTAGTACCTATAGTATTGGCACCTAAGAAGAATGGAGAATGGTGAATGTGTACCGATTCCAGAGAAATCAACAAGTTAACAGTGAAGTATAGGTTTCCTATACTAAGAATGGATAATATAATGGAGAGTTTGACTGGAGCAAAGTATTTTACCAAGATTGATTTGAAAAGTGGGTATCATCAAATTAGAATCAGAAAAGGTGATGAATGGAAGACTTCTTTCAAGACAAAAGAAGGTTTATATGAGTGGTTGGTTATGCCTTTTGGTTTAACTAATGCACGAGTACATTTATGAGGTTAATGAATGAAGTTTTGAAGAAATTCTTGGGTAAGTTTGTGATTTTATATCTTGATGACATTCTGATATTCAGTAAGACCAGAGAAGAACATTTGTTGCATGTTAGACAAGTCTTAAAGAGATTGAAAGAAGAAAAGTTGCTGATAAATCTAAAAAAGTGTTCATTCATGAAAGAGGAGATTGTGTATTTGGGATTTGTGATTCTAGTTGATGGTTTAAAAATGGATCCTAAAAAGGTTGAAGCTATTCTGAATTGGCCTACACCTAAGAGTGCTAGTGAGGTAAGATCATTTCATGGTTTGACAAGTTTTTACTAGAAGTTCATTAGAAATTTTAGTTCAATTTGTAATGCTATGACTAAGACTATGAGAGGAGACAAAAGAGAATTCAAGTGGACACATGGAGCTAATAAAAGTTTTGAGACTCTATAGTAGAAGGTTGTTGAATTGCCTATTTTGGCATTGCCTGATTTCAATAAGGTATTTCAAGTGGAATGTGATGCAAGTGGTAGTGTAATTAGAGCTGTGTTGAGTCAAGAAGGTAAACCTGTTGCTTTCTTTAGTGAAAAGTTGAATGATGCAAAAAGGAAATATTATGTGTATGATCAAGAATTCTATGCTATTGTTCAAGCACTGAAGAAATGTAGACATTATTTGATACCAGTGAATTTGTGTTGTATACCGATCATAAAGCTTTACACTATTTGGGTAGTCATAATAAGTTGAATCAGAGACATGAAATGGGTTAAGTATTTGTAGAGTTATACATTTGTGATAAAGCATAAGAGTGGAGTCACTAACTGAGTTGCTGATGCATTAAGTAGAAGAAGATCTTTGATGACTGAGATGAAAATTGGAATTCTAGGCTTTGATGACATGAGAGATTCTTATGAATTTGATCCTAATTTTTCTGAGCCGTGGAGAAAGTGCAGAGCACCTATTCAAGATCAACAAAGTACTAAATGGGATGAATATTTTATGCAAGGAGGTATGTTGTTTAAAGGTATTCAGTTGTGTATACCGAGAGGACCGATGAGAACTAATTTGATAAAAGAGAAACATAGTAGTGGTTTGGATGGACATTTTGGTGTTGATAAGACATTGAATTTGCTTAAGGAGAAATACTTTTGGCCACAGTTGTATAAAGATGTTCAGAAATTTGTGAAAAGTTGTGGAATTTGTCAAGTTGCAAAAGGAGTTAGTCAGAATACTAGATTGTATACACCGATTATTATACCTGAGAAACCTTGGATTGACATCAGTATGGATTTTGTTCTTGGCTTACTGAAGACAGTAAGAGGTAATAATTCTATATTTGTTATTATGGATAGATTTTCTAAAATGGCACATTTTATACCATGTAGAAAGACATCAGATGCAGTACATGTAGAAGATCTTTTCTTTAAGGAAATTGTCAGATTGCATGGATTATCGAGGAGTATTATCTCTGACCGAGATAGTAAATTTGTTGGATACTTTTGGAAGACTCTTTGGAGAAAGTTGGATACTGAGTTGAAATATAGTTCTACATGTTAGGAATGAATGCTAAATATATCCTATGGGGGAGTATTAGCAGCCATTCTGTAACAGTTGTTGCATTCATGACTGTGATTGTCATTGATGTCAACACAGTGATCTACTGAAGATTAGTAGAGAAGCAAATAGTGTTTGAGTTAGCACACTTGGGATATTGAAGATGAAGCTATGTGGAGTTGGGGAATTACTCTATGATATGTTATAAGATCATGGTTAAGAGCATAGATAATAATTCATTTATTCATGGAAGTTATGAGGAAATCAGTGGAAGCAGTATTCAGGCAATATTCTTGAGTAGCGGTTTGTGGAAATCAGATGATATCTCCTAATCGGGATGGAATCTGGTTATGCATAGTTAGAGAGTAGTTGGATACATTTTGATAGTGACATGGTTGACAGCGGAAGATCCGAGGTCACACAAGTGAAGAATTATATTGATTGGAAGCCGACAGTTTTGTGTAATTTTGATGTAACATGTGGAAAGTTTTATTTTGTAATTTGTATGCTGACTCATTTGTAATTAATTGAGTGTGGTATAAGGGAAGGAATGTATTCCTTTTTGTAATGTGGAATGTGATGAATGTAAGTGTATTGTGAAAGAAAAATTGTTGAAAGAGGATATGTGAAGTACTAAGATATGGTATTGAGATCTGAAGAAGGAGTTGGTGCGATTTGGCACAGTCAAAGAAGGAATATTGGATTATTGAGGTCAGTAATATTTTGGTATTATTCTATTGAGTAATAAAAAGATTAGTTGGAAAGTGAGTTCAGTGATCTTACCCTGAAGCTGTTTGGCAATGGGTCCTTCTATCTTCTATAACTCATAACAAAGTTAGAATCTTTTAACAGGGATTCAAAATCTCCTAACAGGGATTCATATGTACTAAATGTATTTCATAAGACTCCTAATAGAGTCCATCCTTTCACAAGGAATATTCATATTTGTGCATCTTTTGTGGGCATCATTCCCACTAGGGTTTACTCTTTGATCAAGAGGTTCCCTAGTCAACATATCTTGTGTCATTGTGCATGTATATCTTTCTATGGTTGTTGGTTACATTGCTTACATGGTTAAAATCTATTGAGGTTGATAAAAGTTATATTTATCTGATAATTGATTCACTCCCCCCCCTCTCAGTTATCTTGGTGGACTTTACTTTCTAACAATTGGTATCAGAGTGACAGGTCCTTGAAAGAAAAGTTTAATAACTTAAGGTGATTTATGGTGAATTTCAGGAAAGAAAGATTGATGATAGTTGGTTATGGCACAAAATATTTTTTCATATAAACTTTGATAACATTGTGAAAGTGAGTACTACACTTGCAGTAAGAGATTTTCCTAAAATTATGAAGCCTACTAACATGATTTGCAAGGAATGTGTGATGGCTAAATAGAAGAGAAGCTCATTTCCCAGCAAGAAGTTTACAATAGCAGAGAAGTTTGTGATTGTTCATACAAACTTGAGTGATCCTACAAGGACTAGAGGATTCTATGGAGAAAGGTATTTTATGATTCTTGCTGATGACTTTACAAGAATGATGTGGATTGCATTTCTTAAAGAAAAATTTGAAGCATTTGATATGTTTAAGATCATTAAGAATAAATTTGAGAATGAATTTGGAATGAAGATTAAATGTTTGAGATAAGATAGAGGTGGAGAATTTACTTCTAAAGAATTTAACATCTTTTGTGAAGTAAATGGTATTAAGAGACAGTTTTCAGCCCCTAGGACACCTGAACAAAATGGTATTGTAGAAAGGAGAAATAGATCAGTGTCTGAAGTAGAAAGAGCTATGTTATTTGAGAATGACTTAGCGAAGATATTCTGGAGAGAAGTAGTGAACACAATGGTGTATACAATGAATAGAGTACAAATCAAAGTAGACACAGACAAGACACCCTATGAACTATGGTTTGGACATGCACCATCAGTTAAGTATTTTATAAATTTTGGAAGAAAATGTTATATTAAGAGAGATGATGACATTGGAAAGTTTGATCCTAGAAGTGATGAAGGTATATTTCTTAGATATTCATTGAAGAGAAAAGCTTATAGATGTTACAATAAGAGAACTAAGATTATTGTTGAGAGTGCAAATGTAAAAGTTGATGAAAAGTTCAAAATTTAGGAAAGAATGCTTGATTATGAATCAGATGAAGGAACTCATTCTAGACCTAACCCTGAGACTACTAAATTATTTTATGAAACTGACAGTAATTTGTTGAATGAAAGCCATAGTGAGATCATTGAAGAACTGATACCTGAAGTAAGATCTGAGACATTGACACCTAACATGAATCTATCAAGGAATCATCCTTATGAGAAGATTATTGGAAGCATAGATAGAGGATTTCAGACTTGAAATAAGGTACAAGAATAATTATGTTTGATTTCTCAAATTGAACCTAAACATACAAGTGAAGCTTGTGAAGATGAACATTGGATTAATACTATGAAAGAAGAACTAGATCAGATTGAAAAGAACAAGACATGGGAATTGGTCCCTAGACCTAAAGATAAGAATGTTATAGGAACAAAATGGGCATTCAGAAACAAGATGAATGAACAAGGAGAAGTAGTAAGGAACAATGCAAGATTGGTATGTAAAGGATACTCACAACAAGAAGGAATTGAATATGAAGAAACTTTTGCACCAGTAGAAAGAATTGAAGCAGTAAGAATGTTTTTGGCCTATGCAACTTTTAAGAAATTCAAAGTGTATCAGATGGATGTGAAGTCAACATTTTTGAATGGAGAATTGGAAGAAGTTTACATTGAGAAGCCTGAAGGTTTTTCTTTAACTCAAGAAGGAGACATGGTATGTAAACTGAAGAAATCTTTATATGGACTAAAGCAAGCACCTAGAACTTGGTATGCAAGATTGGATAAGTATTTGTTGAAATTAGGATTTACAAAAGACATAGTTGATAGAAACATGTATATAAAAGAAATTGAAAATGGTTTGTTGGTTGTAGTAATTTTTGTTGATGATATTATCTTTGGAGGAGAAGATGAAGCCATTGATAAATTTGTAGATGAAATGAAGACTGAATTTGAAATGAGTATGATTGGTGAAATGAAATACTTTTTAGGATTGTAGATAACACAGAATAATGATGGTATATTTGTAAGTCAGATAAAGTACTTGAATGATTTATTAAAGAGATTTGGAATGGAGAACTATAAACTAGTTGGAACATGATGCAGGAGCATCCTGGGTGTAAGAGCAATCTTGCATCACCCAAAAATATTTCTATTTTTATATTCAATAAGGGTTATTTTGTGCAAAGCTGCTATTTATGGAAAGTTACTATTTTTGGTAATTTTTATATGTGCTTAGAATTGTTGGCATTAAGCAGAATTGCCACTAGTGACAACACTTATTTGCATTCTGGATACAAACCGAGCAGACAGTGCAAACCGAGCAGACAGTGCAAACCGAGCAGACAGTGCAAACCGAGCAGATAGTGCAAACTGAGCAGATAGTGCAAACCGAGCAGACAGTGCAAACCGAGCAGACAGTGCAAACCGAGCAGACAGTGGAAACCGAGCAAGTTAGTACAAACTGATCAGGACAATGTAAACCGAGTAACATCATGTCTACCGAGTCACCAGTACTTACCGAGTTCAAAACCTACCGAGTGATCAGTATGAACCATGCCTTCACTTCTACCGAGTGCATGACGATGCCGAGTAATGCAGTGGACGCCGAGTATCAGAAAGTCACCGAGTCAGTTTGAAGGAACCGAGTAACCATACTTGGGCCGACTTAGTAGCACTTATGTTTATTTGTCAAGCCGACTATGTAATTGTAATTGTAATTAATTGTTTAAGACTTGTATATAAACAATGTTGTAAAAATAAAAAGATGTAATGAAATGTATGAAGTAGAATATATGTGAAAGAGAAAGAAAGGCAGAAATAAGCGAATTACAGAAGGCTTCAGAAGTATAAGGTACAACAAAGACAAATTCATCACAGAAGGTGATCAGTACATCAGCGAATCTCAATCAGCAATCCAGTTGCAAAGCAGAGATCTACTGTTTCATTCTAACAGGTGAATCAGTACTAAATCCTTTAACCGGGTAGACTTAACAGTCTTTGTAAAAATCTCTTTACTGAGTGCATACTTCATTGTATGTTTGTAAATCCTTTAACAGGGTGGATTTAGCAATCCTTATTGCTTCTAACAGGGCAGATCATCAGAAGTGATCAAATTGTAAGCCTTAACCGGCCAACTTTATTCTACAGTATTAAAGCTTTGTGGGTTTCATCCCCACCCCAGTTTTACTTTCTTTTGGAAAGTTTCTGGGTAACCAAATCTATGTGTCATTATTGTGAATGTTTGTAAGTTTCATGCTTTCTGTATGCAAAGGTTAAAAAGTAAATTTCATGTTAAAATTGTAAGAAAATTTGGAGTTACTGATTCACCCCTCCCCTCTCAATAACTCGGTTAATTGCTGAATATTTCCAACAATTGGTATCAGAGCAGCATTGGTTCTCAAGACAAAGCTTAACTAGCTTGAGCAAAGATCCAGGACAATGGAGGTATTCAAACTGAACAAGGTGATTGAAAATGAAAAGCTAGATCTGGAAATGGCCATAGCTAAACTCAAAGAAGCAAAAGAACATCTTTCCCAATCCCTAAGAAGAAGGAAGGAACTTGCAAATCAGGTGAATGATTAGAATTACATTGAAGAAAAGATTGAAGATCTCCTTCCCTCAAATAACTCAGATGAAGCAAACAATGCTATCAAAGAACTCCTAGAAAAGAATGGGTCTCTGCAGGAAGAAGTGAGAAAATTGAAAAGAGAACAAGAACTACACTCTACAAGATTCTGTGAGATCTTGGAACAAAGAAACAAGTTGAAAGATGAATTAGATGGAAGAAACATTGAAGTCCAAAACAAAACCCTTCAGCTAGAAAATCTAATTGATCAGATCTCTCATACAAATGAAGAAATTCTAAATCTAAGATCAGAAATAGAAAACACAAGAGAAGAACTAAGATCTGAAAAGGAAATCAATCTAAGATTGGTGGATGACCTAAACGCTGAAAAACAAATCAATGAAGGAATGCTGAAAAGTCAAGAAGACTTGAATCAGCTGTATGAACGAAATCTTCATAGGCAAAAAGGAAAAGCAGGACTTGGATACAAAGAAAAAGGTGAATCCTCTAAGCAAGGTACTCAAAGAAATCAAAAACCTACTTGTAATCATTGTGGTAAAATAGGACATACTTCAAATAAATGTTGGAACAATGAAAAAACAGAATTCAATGGAAAATGTTACAGCTGCAATCAACCTGGTCACAAAGCAAATGAATGCAGGGAAAAACCTAGATTCAGAGGTAATTGTCACAAGTGCAACAAACAAGGTCACAAGGCATCCGAGTGCAGATCCAAGATATTTAATCCAGCAGAACAAATTGTGAAAGCAATGTTTGGATGGGACTACAACACCTGGTGTAGATGTCATTACTGTGGAGAATATGGACACATTGGCATGAATTGCATAAAACATCATCTAAGGAAAAGAGATACTACCGTAAGATGTTTCAAATGCACTAAACTCGGTCACATAGCCAGAAACTGCATGAATGCTAGTGAAATTGAAGAAGGAAAGAAGAATGAAGCAACTAAGGTCAGGAAACAGGTGAGACAAAAATGGATTCTTAAAGCTACCGAGCAATCCAGTCCAAGTAATGGAATGGATGGCTCTACCGACTCAAACTAAATTTCCAAGAAAGCACTGGAACTGTATTCTAATAGACCAATCTCAAGCAGTTCCAGAACCAAAAAAAAAAAGGGTCTAAATCAGCATGCAAGATGCAGTGAGATCACAGGGAGGTCGGTATCAGTCTTCACCGAGCAAGGTCGGTACCTGTCTTTACCGAGCAAGGTCGGAGCATTATGAATTCTCGAGTTCACCGAGCTGCGAAGTCTTTTCCGAGCAATTAATTCTTAGTGGGTGACAGTCTGTCAGAATTCCTACCCTAATTTGAAATGAGCATTAATGACAGAATTGTAAACAAAAAGCAAGTAATCGAACTCATTCTTCACCGCGAATCTTTAGCACTTTGAGAGCAGAAAATTTCAAGAGCAACCTGGCGATTTAATACTTTTGCGAAAGGAATTTTTTGTGAGCTACCATGGCATCATCCAGCACTTTAGCGAAGAAAGGATCTGATATGTTAGTCCAAGGGGAGTGGAAAGCACCAGATTTTAAGATTGTGCCTACAATTGCAGCAGCCCTAGATCTGAACGGAGCTCAATCTCAGATTCCTCCTAAGGTACTGCTTATTAACGATATCCGCAATCATTTTAACTATTCAATTCATGAAATGGGAAACCTAGAACTAGACATTGTGCGTGAGGAACTATGTGTGGATGGTATTCTGAAACCCAAGCACAAACATCTGGAAGATAAGGGTTTAGTCCACATTGCACATCTACCTTGAAACTTTCGAGATAAATGGGTTAGGTACATTCTCAGCCGAGTACATGATGGCAAGATTTGGCTTGAGCAACCTATTGAGATCACAAAGAAAATGATTCAACAAGTCACCGATCTTCCCATGTTGAACAAAGCTAAAACTACCAAAACCCTAGGTCGGACGGAACTAGAGAAGAAAACCCTAGCCGAGTGGGATGGTAGAGGCATGAAAGTTAGCAGCATTACCGACGCTGAACTGAAGTTTGGTACACACATCATTGCCCACAAGATTTACAGTTCTAGTTGACAGAACAGTGTCTCCTGTGAAGCTATTGACCTAGCATACAAAGTGGTCAAAAACAACTTGACATTTGACCTAGCAGACTTATTGTTGAAACAGTTTAACAAGAACATGGAAAGCATCAAAACTTCCAAAAATAATCCATGTAAGTTTGGATCCTTGTTGGTCTGTTTATTCTTCTATGTTCAAAAATTCTTCCCTTCTAAAGGAAAAGTTGTATGGAGAAAAGATGTGCCAGTCCTCTATGAAATAAATGAATACATCACAAAAATGGGTGAAAACTTTGAAAGCATCATGGATAATTATTTTGAGTCTTTCAAAGAGAAAATGAATGACAGATTCCAGATTCCACAGAAGTTGGTGGAAGATTACAAAGATGACATCTGTTTTATGGTAGATTGTGATAATGTGTATATTCAAGCAGTTAAACCAAGAACTGTATATGTAAAACCTCTTCCTTATGAGGTAAATATTGATGAAACCAAGAATATCATTGAAGCTCTTCTAAATCAGCCTGTCAATCCCAAAGCTCCATATTTTGGAACATATGATGAAGCTAAGGTGAGAATTGAACTAAGCATAAAGCTTCCACAGGCGGTAAACAAAGGAAAGAAGAGGATAGCCAAAATGCAAATGATAACCGAGGACAAAGAAGAAATAGATGAAAAAGAAGAGGAAAAGGATGAGAAAACAGAGGAACTAGAACTTGCAAAGAAGAAAGGAAAAGTTTTCATCACTAAGGCACCTGTGCCTCCCACTGCTGTGTTTACAAGGAGAAATACAAGAGGCAAGGCAGACAAGGCAGAAAAGGCAGATAAAGACATAGTATTCAAAAGGCCTCCTCTAAGCCTTCAAGAAAAGCTCAAACTCTTTAGAGATGGATCAGGATCTGGAGTAAGTAACATAAAATCCTTGAGATATGAAACCAGATCGGAAGCAGAACAGAAGGAAATAGAAGATGCTGTTGTTGAGAAGATGGGACAGTGGAAATACTCTCCTGAAGAAATTACCCCACAGGTTCCAGCAGTTCTATTGAATCCAATAAAAATGAGATGGAGCAATGCAAGGCAAACTGTGATAGACATATTTGATCAAAACCTGAGACAGTTGATGCCGAGCTTGAATAATGATGAAGTAAAGAAGGCATTAAAAGAAAATGAAAATAAGATGACATTGAAGTTCAATACTTGTTTGATTTTGATCAACAATATTGAATCGGTTGTGAAGGCTGCAAATGCCACATGGAAGAACATATACCACCTTCACCAACCGAGCATTGAAACTGTAATAATAAAAGATATTGAAGATGACAGCGATGAACAAGAAGAAGACACTGAGGTAGATGATACTGTAAGGATAGCAGTAGAAGTCATTGCATCCCTTCCTACCTCTCCAGTGAAAGTTTCTACATCCAGCCCAGAGACACCTTCAAGCATGGTTGTGACAACTTCCACATTTGTCCAATCATCTCTAGCAACATCAGAGGCAGCTACCATTTCTTCTACCGAGCTGCAGTCTCCTGCACCATCAAGTTTTCCAGCAGTAAGTTTTCCAGCTTTTGAATCTTCAAGTGTAAATATTTTAAGTTCTCTAGTAGAAAGTATACCAGTATCAATAGCCAGCCCTACTTTATCTACTGTCACTACTACCAAAGCATTAAGTACAGATAAGCCTAAGGCTCTACCGAGTATAAAATTTTTGGGTAAAAATGTAGTTGAGGATATAGACCTAGATGAAGAGATAGAAATTCCTACATTAGATTTTGCAAATCTCTCAGCAGACCAGATGCAAAATATAGGTGAGATCCTCCAAAGGAAAGCAAAACAAAAGAAGCTTAAAGAGGAGAGAGACAAGGAGTATCAAATCATCAAGGATGCTAAGGACATTTTGTCTGATGCATTAGGCATTAAAGTAGACTCCTCCCAACATGTTTTGTTACAATTAGCAGAAGCAGTTGAGAAATACAATGAGGACTCATCCAGGATAGAAAAGTTAGTTGAAAGAGCCGAGAAGAGATTCAACAATAAAGTGCTTGAGCACATTGCTCAGCACATAGCTATTAACCAATTGGAATTGTCTTCAGTTTTGTCTAACATAGAATCTATCTATTCGAATGCTACCTCTCTTTTGGCCAAACTATGCAATATTGCCGAGTTCACAAAGGATGTCAAAGATAAAATAAATAAAATGGATGAGGATATGAAGATTAGCATACAGAAGCTACAACTTGAACCAAGTTCAAGCTCTGCTCATCACATGAAAATTTCACACCTATCTAATATGCAGTCTGATCTACTGAAAGAAGACTCAAGGATCCGGTCCACACTGCTAGACATCCAACACATGATCCTTCCCATCATGAATACAATGTATAAGCACATTGAACATTCCAAAACATTGATTTATGACAATCAGTTCTCTATAGCAGATCACATGATTGAACTCTCTGCAGAAGTCCAAATTGCTATACAAACATGTAAGATCCTGCAAGAAAGTTGGGACAGAACCCTGGCACTAATAATGAAGGTACATTCTGATTTCTTATCAAATTTTGGATTCTCTCTGTAAATAACTTGTATATGCACCTTTGGCATTATCGTCAAAAAGGGGGAGATATGTATAGAAGGAGAGATATGTATACTGTATAGATTTGTATAAGAAACAGTTAGCACATTGAAAGGGGGAGACAATGTATAAAGCCCTATAACAAAGACAAATTTTGAAAAATCAAAATAAAACTCAGTATGATTCATGTATATAAATTTTGGCCAGTAAGTGTTTTTGTCACTAATGCCAAAGGGGGAGATTGTTGGCATTAAGCAGAATTGCCACTAGTGACAACACTTATTTGCATTCTGGATACAAACCGAGAAAACAGTGCAAACCGAGCAGACAGTGCAAATTGAGCAGACAGTGCAAACCGAGCAGACAGTGCAAACCGAGTAGACAGTGCAAACCGAGCAGACAGTGCAAACTGAGCAGACAGTGCAAACCGAGCAAGTTAGTACAAACCGATCAGGACAATGTAAATTGAGTAACATCATGTCTACCGAGTCACCAGTACTTACCGAGTTCAAAACCTACCGAGTGATCAGTATGAACCGTGCCTTCACTTCTACCGAGTGCATGACGATGCTGAGTAATGCAGTGGACGCCAAGTATCAGAAAGTCACCGAGTCAGTTTGAAGGAACCGAGTAACCATACTTGGGCCGACTTAGTAGCACTTATGTTTATTTGTCAAGCCGACTGTGTAATTGTAATTGTAATTAATTGTTTAAGACTTGTATATAAACAATGTTGTAAAAATAAAAAGATGTAATGAAATGTATGAAGTAGAATATATGTGAAAGAGAAAGAAAGGCAAAAATAAGCGAATTACAGAAGGCTTCAGAAGTATAAGGTACATCAAAGACAAATTCATCACAGAAGGTGATCAGTACATCAACGAATCTCAATCAGCAATCCAGTTGCAAAGCAGAGATCTACTGTTTCATTCTAACAGGTGAATCAGTACTAAATCCTTTAACCGGGTAGACTTAACAGTCTTTGTAAAAATCTCTTTACCGAGTGCATACTTCATTGTATGTTTGTAAATCCTTTAACAGGGTGGATTTAGCAATCCTTATTGCTTCTAACAGGGCAGATCATCAGAAGTGATCAAATTGTAAGCCTTAACCGGCCAACTTTATTCTGCAGTATTAAAGCTTTGTGGGTTTCATCCCCACCCCAGTTTTACTTTCTTTTGGAAAGTTTCTGGGTAACCAAATCTATGTGTCATTATTGTGAATGTTTGTAAGTTTCATGCTTTCTGTATGCAAAGGTTAAAAAGTAAATTTCATGTTAAAATTGTAAGAAAATTTGGAGTTACTGATTCACCCCTCCCCTCTTAGTAACTCGGTTAATTCCTGAATATTTCCAACAAGAATGATCTGATTTCTTTCTTGGAGGTTCATTTTGGTCATATAAGTCTGCCAGTAAATTTTCATTGCCAGATCAAGTGTATATTGGAAGATATTGAAGATTTTCGGTATTGGCAGCAGGGTATAGAAACTTTGAACTCAGTTTTGAAGGCTTTAGAGGCCCTGGATGAGGTCAAAAATTTGGGTGACGAGTGCTTGTGCGGGTCAAGCCTGTAGAGTGCTTCGTGGCATTTCTGAAATGGGGTTATAATAGCCGATTGGGTCAATTGGTGATGACTTATGGTCTTCAAAAGTTGGGCCACCTGAAATGGCAGAAAATAATTTTCTTCAAAATTTCTGTTCAGGTTTCAAAGGTCATCTTGAGCCGACTATGATGTAATAAAATGTAAAATAAAATAATTCTAAGTTTGGTCGGCCTTATTGGCTAAAATCTGGAACTTTCCCAGACGGTGGAAAAATTGCCTATATAAGGAAGGCTGTATTATTGTCTTAGGCAGTTCGGAATAGTTCTGGGTAGTAGATCTGGGTAATAGTTTGAGGCTTTGTCCTACAAAATATTGTAAGGGAATGCCCATGTGGCTTTGCATATTGTAATTCTGAAAGTTTGTAATTCCACATTTGTGGAGATAATAAGAAGCCAATTTTCTGTTCTTGCATATTATTGTTGTTGTTTCTCTATTTATGCTATGTGTTTGTGGTATTAAGGGGAGCACCCTTCATCAGAACACCTATGGTAACTAGACACAAGTTATCTAGCACTGATGAGATTCCTGCAGTGTAATAGAAGAAGTACAGATCTAAGATTGGAGGAGTGTAGTATTTGACTCATACAAGACTTGATATAGCACAGTTAGTTGGAATTGTAGCAAGATTTCAAGCTGAACCTAGAGAATCACATAATGTAACAATAAAAAGGATACTAAGGTACTTAAGAGGCACAATTGAGTATGGATTGTGGTATGAAAAATCTAATGATTTTACCCTATGGGCATATAGAGATGCTAATTGGGGAGGCAGTATTGATAATAAAAAGAGCACCAATGGTGGAGCATTTTTCCTTGGAGGAAGATTGGTTTCTTGGCTAAGAAAGAAGCATAATTGTATCTCACAGAGCACAACAGAAGCATAGTATGTTGCAACAACAAACAATTGTAATCAGATAATTTGGATGAAGCAAATGTTGAAGGATATTGGAATAAAATTTGTTGAGCCTATTGTTATACATTGTGATAACACTAGCATAATTAGTATGTCTAAGAAGCCTATGTTACATTCTAAGACAAAGCATATAGAGATAAAGTATCATGTAGTGAGAGAGAAAGTAGCAGAGAAAGAAGTTAAACTTGAGTACATAAGCACAAAGGAGAAAATTGTAGACATATTTACAAAACCTTTTCCTAAGGATACATTTGAGTATTTGAGAGGTATGCTTGGGGTTATGCCCCAGTGTACTTTTGAGAAGTGATGCAGATTGTTGCATCCATCTAGTGATATATGAGCCCTATTTTTCTTCTGGACTAGATATTGGTATTTCCTCTATGGGGGAGTATGTGTATCTGAGCTAAGTCATGAGGGCTCTAGTGAATGTATTTTTTGAATAGTGTCTTTTGACATTGAAGTTGTTGTTGACATAATGATGAAACATCTGTCATTGATGTCAATGGGAGAGAAGTATACATGAAAAACCATTTGTACCATCTATTGGAGAGAACTAAATAGGAAAATGAAGCAATATTTGATTGATGAAGAAGACTTGAAGCATTTTCAGAGAAATAGTGTTGTAGTGATTGGATTCATGGAACTTGGATGTTTTTTAATCTATGTTGCCATCAATGCCAATGGGGGAGATTTTTAGGAATGAATGCTAAATATATCCTATGCGGGAGTATTAGTAGCCATTTTGTAGCATTTTTTTTTGCATTCATGACTGTGATTGTCATTGATGTCAACACAATGATCTACTGAAGATTAGCAGAGAAGCAGACAATGTTTGAGTTAGCGCACTTGGGATATTGAAGATGAAGCTATGTGGAGTATGGGAATTACTCTATGATGTGTTATAAGATCATGGTTAAGAGCACATATAGTAATTCATTTATTCATGGAAGTTATGAGGAAATCAATGGAAGCAGTATTCAGGCAGTGTTCCTGAGTAGTGGTTTGTGGAAATCGGATGATATCTCCTAATCGGGATGGAATCTGGTTATGTGCAGTTAGAGAGAAGTTGGAGACATGTTGATAGTGATGTAGTTGATAGCGCATGATCTGATGTCACACGAGTGAAGAATTATATTGATTGGAAGCCGACAGTTTTGTGTAATTTTGATGTAAAGTGTGGAAAGTGTTATTTTGTAATTTGTATGCCGACTCATTTGTAATTACTTGAGTGTGGTATAAAGGAAGGAATGTATTCCTTGTTTTAATGTGGAATGTGATGAATGAAAGTGTATTGTAAAAGTGAAATTGTGGAAAGAGGATATGCGAAGTAATGAGATTTGGTATTGAGATCTGAAGAAGGAGTTGGTGCGGTTTGGTACAGTCAAAGAAGGAGTATTGGATTGTTGAGGTCAGTAATATTTTGGTATTATTCTATTGAGTAATACAAAGTTTAGTTGGACAACAAGTTTAGTGATCTTACCTTGAAGCTGTTTGGGCAATGGGTCCTTCTGTCTTCTATAACTCATAACAAAGTTAGAATCTTTTGGGATTCAAAATCTCCTAAGAGGGATTCATATGTAATAAATGTATTTCATAAGACTCCTAATAAAGTCCATCCTTTCACAAGGAATATTCATATTAGTGCATCTTTTGTGGGCATCATTCCCACTGGGGTTTACTCTTTGATCAAGAGGTTCCCTAGTCAACATATCTTGTGTCATTGTGTTATTGTGCATGTATATCTTTCTATGGTGGTTGGTTACATTGCTTACATGGTTAAAATCTATTAAGGTTAATAAAAATTATATTTATCTAATAACTGATTCACCCCCCCTCTCAGTTATCTTGGTGGACTTTACTTTCTAACAATACATTTCACCCACAAACCGATGGACAAACATAAGTTGTAAACAGAAGTTTGGGAAATCTTTTGAGATGTTTAGTTGGAGACATACCGAGTAATTGGGATTCTATGTTGGCACAAGTAGAGTTTGTATACAACTGAGAGGTATATCAGATTTGAGAGACATTGCTGATGAAAGAAAAAGAAGTGTTGAAGGAGTAAAATTTGCTGAGTACATGAAGACATTGCATGAAGATGTGAACCTTAAACTAGAAAAGAGTAATTATAAATACAATGACAGAGTTGATAGATCAAGAAGACATAAGAATTTTGATTTTGGTGATGAAGTGATGGTTCATTTGAGGAGAGGTAGATTTCCTGTTGGAACATATGGGAAGCTGAAAATGAAAAAGTTTGGACCTTGCAAGATTTTGAGAAAATTTGAGAGTGGAAATGCATATGAAGTTGAGTTACCTGATGACATGGATATATCACCTATATTCAACATTGCTGATTTGTATGAGTTTCATGAACCTGAAGAAGACATGGCAATACTGATGGATTATCCTAAGAAGCAGAATGAAGAAGTTGAGCATATTTTGGAGCAAAGAATTGGCAGAAGTACAAGAGGAAAATAGTATATGGAAAATCTAGTAAAGTGGAAGAATAGACCGATTGAAGATAGTTCATGGATTTCTTAGTCTAAGTTGGATGTAGCTTGGATCATACCTATTTCATGATTTAGAGAATCATTTCAAATAACCCCAGGTGTCTGATGCAGGAGCATCTTGGGTCCTTGGCAATCCTATGTCACCAAAAACATATTTGAGTTTGTTTGTGTTGCTTGGTTCCTGCTTTGACCGAGTTGGTTCAGTGTTGCTTGGTTTCCTTTGTTCACCAGTGTTGGTTAGTTATCAGCGCTCGATGAATTTCCCTGGCACTTAGTGATGCTTGTTTGGTGCTCAGTTTCCTTTCTTACCAAGTTATTTGTTTTGGATTTCTTTTGAGGCCGACTTGTGCATTTAATTTGGCTGTTGGTATCCATCATTGGGAAGTGTGTGGACCTAGATCTGGTTGTTCCTTCTATTGATTATGGATCTAAAGGCTGACTTGTTTTGGTAGCCTCTTGTATAAATGTAGTTGTTTGGTTAGAGTTTTGGGGAGTCATTTTTGATAGAAGATAGAAGCTAGAAGATTAGAGATTATCTATAGATCCTCTCATGTTTGAGGACTTCTGTACTTGATTGTAATATCTGGTCAAAACTGGGAAGGCCTTATAGCCCGGCATGTATGAATCAATTTGAAGATAATATATGAAAGTTTTGCATTCTCTCTCTCATTGTTGTATGTTGTTTCTTCCGCGTGTTGTTGAGCAAGGTGGATCAGGTTAGGGTGTGCCATTTCTGGCCCCTATTGTCGTCTCTTGCATCAGGAACATAAGAATATACATGAGATATAATTGGTGTAGGAAGAATTACACATCTAGGATTATCCTTAGGTTTGCTAAGTTCACAAATATTTTTAATCTTATAGTTTTTGTATTATTGAACGAGATAGTTAGGATGGGATTGAGTGGGTTGAGGCATGGAAGACAAAAATAAATCAAGGTCAACCGAGTCTCTAGGCATGAAAGGATGATGAAGATTATAGTTAATAGTCATGATCTCTCCATTATGAGGAAATTTAACACATTTATGAATAGTAGAAGCAATGAATTTCATAGAGGTAAGTCAAGGAAGACCAGTTCTAACTTGAAATTGATTAGAAGTGGGAATGACAGTGAAATTAGTGTCTAAAGTTTTACCACCAACTTCCACAGGAAATGAAATGGAACCATGGGAAGGATAAAGGAAACCATTGCAAGTTTGAATCAAGACATCAAATTTATCATAAAAATATTTTTGCAATTATTTACTAAAAAGGTGTTCCTCAGTTATCAAATTTACCATGCAAGTGGGATCAACAAGGGTATGGCAGGAAGGAATGGCATTAACCCTAGTAAGAATGTAGAGATGACTATATGGAACTTTAATTATCTTATCAAGATCAAAGGTAATGTAAGACTGAGGAGGAGGTTGAGGTTTAGTTTAACATGATCAACTTGGTTGACAACATGATTAGCTTTAGTAACTTTCTCATCATAGTCAATGCATTAGGATGAAGAAGTTTGATCAATAGTATTGGTTGAATGAGATGACGAAGGACTGGTGTGGATTTAGAAATTTTGATTAGGATGCACAATTGATTTGTTTCTATTGTTAATGTTAACATATACAAATATGACATTATAATTAATTAGATCTTGAACAACATTTTTCAATTGAAAACACCTTTCAATATCATGACCATGTTGACAATGGTATTGATAGAAAACTTTGGGATCAAGATATTTGGACTTAGGTTTAGATGGGTCAATTGGTTTGATAAGAGGGAGTGTTAAGATATTAGAATTCATTAACTTCATCATTACATTATGCAAAGATTCATAAAGATGACTATAAGTATGAGCAGGTTTGAAAATAAATGATAAAGGAGCCACACCTTTAGATGTTGCTGCCACTTGTTCATCAACAATGTTGAATGAATTGTTGATTTTGATGTATTTGTTTAGTTTTTGAAATTTTTGGAAATTGGATACGACATCACTCTTATTAGTTGGAATAGTAGCCATTGGAGTTTTTCTCTCAAATTGACCCACTTGAAGTTGATAATGATGAAGCACTGCACATAATTGGGAAAATGAAGAGAATTTAGGAAGAAGAATCTTATCTCTAATGTCTTTTGTAAATTAGTAATAAAAATACATTGTATAAAAACATCAGGAATATGATAAGAAATCTGAGCATGCAAATGCTTAAATCTACCAATGAAATCACTAACTTTTTCTTTAACACCTTGTTTACAATGCATTAAATCAGCCAAATAAATTTTAGGACCGATTTTATTTGAAATTGCTAAATGAAAGCATTATAAATATTGTAAATTGAATCAATAGAATAAGGAGGAAAATAACAATACCATTGCAAGACTTTTTATTGAAAATTTATAGTAAATAACTTTGTCACGAACCTATGGTAATGAGATAAATCACTATGCAAGGTTTGGAAAGTTTTTGCACGAGTCACATGATCACCCTTTCCATTATAAGTTTGAAGATGAGGATTCTCAATACTTTGTGGGATAAAAGCACATATAATATCCATAGAAAAAGGAATAAAAATGTCACAAGTAGGAATGTTGAACTTTGATTGAGTCATAAAAGCAATTTGTTGTTGCAAATAAGACATAGTTTGAGAAAAGCTAATAATGGTGGAATCAGTAGAAGAAATGGTGGGAGGAGAAACATGAGACATGTTAGGAGAATTGTTGGAAATAGAAGGGATGTTTGAATATGAAAAGGGAAAACAATGGTAAGTGGGCATAGATGAAGGCAATGAAACAAAAGAAACACTTGAAGAAATAGAAGGAAGAATATGATTAGGAAGATCACACATATAGGATTGGAAGTTTGGATAGAAGTTATGATGATAGGTGGAGCATAAGTGGAGAAACTAGGAATTAAATTAGAGATAGGTAAAGAGGTTTCAACATTTTTAGTAGGTGGAATAAGACCTAAATCATGAGTGCAATCCTTAAGAGGTTTGACATTGGATTCAATAAGATGAGAAAGGACACGCAAGAGGTTAATACCATGTTAATCATTGTGAATAAGTTTTATTATGTCTTTTACAATAGAAAAGGCTTAAAGATTATAATTATCTTGAGCTAATCATTGTTCAAACATTTCAAAGTCATGATTAATTTTTTGGACTTGGGTAGGAGAAACTCTTAATGCTTCATCTTCATCATAGGAAGAATGATAAGAGTTGTTCTCCATGATAGGATTGATATTATTAGAATTCATGTTGGTCTCATCAAGATTCCTAGGAAAGAAGGCGGTTTCAGGATCAAAGGAACTCATGAGTATATGACTTATTCTAATTGAGATGTTATAGGTTGGACTCAAAGTAGTAAATCTCATACACAAGGGAATGAAAGGAAAGAAAGATGCAATGAGATTTGAAAGAAATATGCAAATAAAGCAAATTTAACTATCAAATTTAAGCAGGTAATATGAAATATGAAACTATGAATCTAAAATGCATACCATGTAGAAAATATGTAATGTAAATAGTGACTATCACAATGCATACAAAGTAGATATAGATATGTAAATGCAATTCAAATAAGATCTAACACCAAGATCAAAAAAGATACAATGCATGAAAGTGGTGGGTTCATCAAAATGTGATATGGGAAATAGTTATCAAGGGTAGATCCCCACTTCACATATACTTTGGAATACAAAATCCACCCTTAGGAAAAATATTATTAGAACAACCCAAAAATGATGAAGGGTTGCTAATGCACAATCTAGAAAAAGGGGTGATTTTGGGGTATTCCTTGTATGAATAGACATTTATGTATATGAAAGTATGACAAACACTTGTGAAATAACAAAGGAAATGATATCAAATAATGTATGTTATCATATCTAATGTTCCAAAGTAAGTGCTAAAGGAAAATGAGAATGGTGTACTCACGTTGAGGGATAGGAGAGGACAAGTAACTTCAAATTTGGAAAAACCTATCAAAAAACTATCGAAATATGAAACTATTATGGATCTGGAACCCTGAGATATGTAACTCCCAATTGTAAAAATTTTAGATCTTCAGGACCATTCCAACTTGGGATTAAATTCAAATTCTATGAAGGATGATCACTCACTTACTCTAAAATTTTGAAAATCCAAATCTACAACTTTGTCACCTATTCTTGCACATAAGAAAAAAGGGGGAATTGTTGTGGAAAGGGACTTGCCTTGATCAAGCCCCTGTATAGGAATAAACCTTAAAATTTAATAAGAAAAGCTTGTAAAACAAGACAAATTTAAGTATTCACCTTGCTTGTAAAACCCTCATGGATGGATGTTAGGGTCCGATAAACCCATGAAGATGTATGATCGATTTCTTGAGATGTGTTGTAGAATCAAGGATGTACTCACAAATGTAATTGGTCCACACTTGCCAAATCTAATATCTTGAATGAATGTATGCTTGACCACTTCAATGGATAAGAATGTGAAAGAAGAATAGATGTGGATCTTATTACTTACTTTTGAATTCCTCTACTTGGCCATCATGGAAGAGCTAAACTTGCATAAATGAGATAATATTGCCTTTAAATGGATCTTGAATGGAAGAAGACTTGGAGATATTGAATTGGGAGCCTTTCATTCAAATCTTGAATCTAAAAGAGCACTTGAAATCGCCAAAAGTTGCTTGCACATATATTTGATTGCTTGTAATGGATGCCAAAATGAGGAGCTTACATGTCCTTTTATACTCATTTTGGGGTTCAAAATTTACAAGATGACCATAATTATGATTGGGAAAAGAAACACCCTAGCATTGGGCCTAGAGCCCATTAAAAATTAAGCTCCCAAGAACAAGGCCAATTTTTACCTAATCCTCAAGACAATGCTGACTTTGACCTAGTCATGAAGAGGCAAATTTTTGAAAATGGTCTTAGGGTTTGGGAAGAGCTTCGATGAAAGAAGATAAGAGGAGCGTGAAATGAAATATAAACACATTAAGATCTTGGAAATCACTAAAATGAGGCCTAATAGGTCATATATATTCCAAATAAATGGATGCTAACATTTTAGGATGGTACAGATCATATGATAATACATGAGATATTATATCAAAATGAACTGTCATCATCCCCCAAAGGTAGTAGAACTACAAAACACAATGGAAGAATGTCACATAAGAGTTACAAAGAAGAGTAATTTTGGGCCAACATTGTCGAGACCAAAAAGAATAGGTATCTACAATTTTAAATCATCCCCAATCAAACAACACAAAGGCACATTTACAAATAGTGGCACATGCACAAAATAACATGTAACAACATATAGAAGAAGTGAGATACAAATAGAAGAATGTTTATGGCATTTTGATTCCTTTATCACCTTGCAACAATGAATAAATAAGGGTAGTTTGAAGAAATCTAAACAAAACATATAACAAGTAGCACATCATGGGGGAAGCACATTACAATAGGAAAACACACAAATCCACCACACAAGAGGAGCTAGTCAAGCATATCACCTACCCCCATGCCCATCTTAGTATATAGTATTTAGGGAAGGTGGAAAACTCGCAAGAGTAGTAACATCAAGCATGGTAGATGGAACAATAGCCAATTCCAAACAAGGACCATACTATGAAGATATGTCACTATGTTCATCAATAGGATTAAGAGATAACTGTTATAAAAATATAGCTGGTAAATCATGATTAACATCAATAAGCTCAAACATGTCATCAAAATCACTAGAATTAATGTCATCATTAGTTGTATTAGGAATGTCATCATTAAGAGTATCTTCATCCAAATTAATTGTAATAGAATCCAAGATATGCATATAATTATCATGTTTATTCAATTTCATCTCTTTTCAAGTTAACTTCCTCCTTTGGTTCAAGCATGGGCTAATAAAATGGAATCAAAGCATTAGTAGGTGTTTTTGGTGAAGCAATATTTCAGGAAGAATAATGACATGATCTAGTGCGATGTTTACGATGAAAATCATGAACATGACAATTATGTTTGGTTTTACTAGAAATTGGTTGAGGTTTAGGATCGATCAATATCAAGTCTTTTTATTCTTTAGGAGGAAGAATGGAAGGAACCAAAATAGGTTGAGAGATAACATCAACATAATGTTTATAAGATATAGGTGGAATTACAATATATATAGGAGGTGTAGGAATAATTCAATTTCTAGGATAAGGAGATGGAACATCCTTAGGTTCTATTTAAGTTCACAAATATTTTGGATCTTATAAGATTAATATAAATGAAAGAGGTTATTAAGACGAGCTTGGATACATTGAGGTATAGAAGGCCAAAAGGAATCAAGGTCAACCAAGTCTTGAGGCACTAAAGGCTGATAGAGGCTATGATTCACAATCATTATTTGTCCATTGTGAGGAAATTTCAAACACTTTTTAATAGGAGAGGCTATGAATTTCATGGAGGTAAGCCAAGGAAGACCAATTTTGACTTGAAATTGATTGGAAGTTGGGATCACCATGAAGGTAAAATCTAAATATTTACCACCAACCTCAATAGGAAATGAAATGGAACCATGGGAAAGATAAATAAAAATATTGCAAGTTTGGATCTTAACATCATATTTGTCATAATCATCACATTGCAATTGTTTAGTAAAAATATTCTCTTTAGTTGTCACATTCACCATGCAAGTAGGGTCAACAAGAACACCATGAGAATGAATGCCATTAACCTTTGTGACAATGTAAATAAGACCATCAAGTGCTTTAATTGTTTTAGTAGAGTCAATAATAATGCAAAGATGAGGTTTAGATGTAGGTTTTTATTGATTAATGAGGTTGAAAACATTATTGTCTTGGTCACATTTATTGTCACATCAATGACATGATTGGAATTAGAATACAAAGGTTGAGTAGATTCAACGAAATTGGTAGAATGAGAAGGCAAAGGATTGGTATATATTTGGAGGTTTTTGTTGGGAGGTTGTACATATTTGTTTCCTTGATCATTCACACCCTCAAAAAATATAGCATTAGAATCAATAAGGTCTTGAATAATATCTTTCAAATGGAAACACTTTTTAGTATCATGAATGGGTTGATGATGTGATGCAGGAGCATCTTGGGTCTTTGAGCAATCTTGCATCAACCAAAAACATTTCCTATTTTATGTACCTGTATGTTGTTTGCATTATAATAATTGAATTTATTGGTTTCATGTTGTGAAAATCTTACATGATATTGAGGAAATATTTTGGAACCTTCTCTTATGAGCACATAAGGATTGAATGGACCGTTTCAAAGTTAGAGTTGTTTTCCTTGCTGTCAGAGCAATATTTTCCCGCTTTCCACGTGTTGATTGCACATCATGTAGCTGTTGATCCTTAATGAATCAGAATTTTCTCTCTTAGGGCCTTTAAGAGGACCTAAATTAATATCTTCACCTAAGACCAAAAATCCTAATTCATTGTGAGTTGGGAGTTATGACCATTTTTCTTGGGTATCAATTTTCAGCCAGTTTCACGTGAAACATGGAGTTTTTCATCTTGCGCGGTTCTGTATGATGAAATGGGATATTTATAAGTTAGGGAAATGTTCTTGGATCATGTGTGGACCTAAATTTAACCTCACATCAAGTTTTTTTCATTCTTTCTTTAGTTTTGGTTTACTCTTCTAGGTTGGACCTATAATTTAATTAAATGCCTGATTGGTTGACTTGTGGCTTAGCTGGCTATATAAGAAGCTTAGGTTGTTTAGTTGATGGTAAGATGGTGATAGTAGAAGAGTAGTAGAAGAATAAGAGAAGATAATATGTGAGCTAAGACTCTAAATTTATTATTCTCTTTGTATAAGGTCAAAAAAATAGAAAGCCTCACAGTCGGGCATGTTGAAAGATTTAATATAAGTGCACCTATGTTGTTATTTGTTGCTTGTCTCATATCCATTGTGTTTTCATTGATTTCATGTGGTTTTCATATTTCTTCCATGTGTAACTCTAAACAAGGCTTTTTTGCTGATTCAAGTGGAGTCAATTCTTCTTGATTATGCTTGTATCTCCCCTGCCCCTGCGTCAAGTGATATCAGAGCAAGTTATCTCTTGTGGATTGGATCATGGAGAACCTTATTATATTGGTTGTAGGGTGGCATATCTAAGATCTAACTTGTAAATTTTAGAAGGTTATGATCTTGCTGGAACCTGATTGTCAAGATGGTTCGTGGTAGAGGAAATGATAATGATATCATGGATATGTTGAGGTAGATTGCAACTAGGCTTGAAGCTATAGAGACAGCCCAGAGAAGAGGAACACATCTTGAAGATGTTAGTGATGAAGAAGAGGCAACACCTAATCCTAAACCTAAATTTGAATAAGATGAGGAAAGACTTTTGAGAGTTTTGTCTAAGGCTAAGTCCGGACCTGCAGTTGAAGTTTCTTGCTATGATGGAAGACTTGAGATTGATACACTTTTGGATTGGATCTCTGAGATGGATAAATACTTTGAGTATGAATGTATTCCTAATAATAAGAAGGTTAAGATATTAGTTACAAAGTTGAAAGGTCATGCATCTCTTTGGTGGGATCATTTGCAAACTGAGAGACATAAGAGAGGAAAAGAAAAGATCAAAACATAGATGAAGATGCTTGGAAAGATGAAGAAGAAGTTTCTTCCAGCTGACTACCAAGTTAGTTTGATGAGAAAAATGAAAAATCTGAGACAAAAGGACATGAGTGTGAAATAATATTCTAAGGAGTTTTACAAATTAGATATTAGATCTGGACATGTGGATGATGAAGTTGAGAAAGTGGCTAGATACCTGAATGGTTTGAGAACATCTATTCAAGATGAGATCAATTATGTTAAAATAGATAGTGTGGAAGAAGCATACAATTTTATTTGAAGGTAGAAGAGAGATTAACAAAGAGACATGAACAAAGACAAAGAGGAAGAGGTGGTAGATTTCAGAGAAGTAGAGGCAGATCTTATGGAGAAAGTAGTAGATCTAAAAATGCAGTACAAGATAAAGGATGGAAAGATGAACTTACGAAAAGAGGTAACTACTCTAGAGGTAGCTATACTGGTTACTCTAGGAATAACAATAGTGGGAAAAGAGAAGAGAAATCTTGGTTTAAAGGTACTTGTTACAAATATGGTGAAGAAGGACATAGAGCTTTTGAATGTACAAACTCTGGAAAGAAGATTGGAGGTAATGGAAGAAATAATTTGGCTTGTGAAGAAGTTGAGGAATTATCTAATGAACCCAAACATGGTGAGAATTTGATGCTAAGAAGGATCTTGTAGAATGAAGAAGCTGATGAGGGACCTATTTTGAGGAAAAGTTTGTTCAGAACTAGATGTAAGATCCCTGACAAATGTTGCAAGGTAACCATTGATAGTGGAAGTTCTGATAATTTGGCATCTGAAGAGATGGTTAACAAGTTGCAATCATAGATATTGGGACATCCTAAGCCTTACCATATTTCTTGGATCTAGAAGGAGCATAAACTACTTGTAAGTGAACAATGCCTTGTTAAATTCAAAATTGGGAATTATCATGATGAAGTCTTGTGTGATATTATGCCTATGGATTGTTGTCATATTCTTTTGGGTAGACCTTGGCAATATGATAGGAAAGATTTGCATGATGGTAGATTGAATCAATATACTATTTGGAGGGATGGGAAGAAACACATATTATTGCCTTTAGTAGAGAAGTTTGATGAAGGTCACTATACTATAGTCAGAGTATGCTTGGTTGATGGTAAAAAGTTTTCAAGAGAAATGAAAGAACAAAATATTTGTTTTTCTTTAATTCCAAGGAAAAATGAGAAACAAGATGAGTTAGAACATGCACCTGAGGTTAAACCTTTGTTGACTGAATTTCATGACATCATTTTTGATAATGTACCTGATGGTTTACCACCTATGAGAAGTATAAGTCACTGTATGGATTTGATACCTGGAGCTAGTTTGCCTAATAAAGCACCACATATGTTGACACTTGATGAAAAGACTGAGTTGAATAGACAAGTGCAAGAATTTCTTGAGAGAGGTTTGATTAGGGAAAGTTTGAGTCCTTGTGCAGTAGTTGCTATGTTAGCACCGAAAAAGAATGGAGAATGGAGAATGTGCACTAATTCTAGAGCTATAAACAAGATAACAGTAAAGTACAAATTTCCTTTGCCTAGGATGGATGACATAATGGATAGTTTGAGTGGAGAAAAGTATTTCACAAAGATTGATTTGAAAATTGGTTATCATCAGATTAGGATTAGAGAAGGGGATGAATGGAAAACTACTTTTAAGACTAATGAAGGTTTGTATGAATGGTTGGTTATGCCTTTTGGTTTGACTAATGCACCTAGTACTTTTATGAGGCTGATGAATGAATTTTTGAAAATATTCTTGGGTAAGTTTTTGATTGTATATCTTGATGACATTTTGATATTTAGTAAGAGTAAGGAAGAACATCTTGAGCATATCTGACAAGTATTGCAGAGATTAAAGGAAGAAAAGTTGCTGATTAATTTGAAGAAATGTTCATTTATGAAAGAAGAGATTGTGTACCTTGGTTTTTTAATTTTAGTTGATGGATTGAAGATTGACCTTGAGAAAGTGAGAGTTATACTTGATTGGCCTACACTAGAGAAAGTTGGAGAGGTAAGATCATTTCATGGATTGGCAAGTTTTTATAGGAAGTTCATCATAAATTTTAGTTCTATTTGTAATCCTATGATTGAAACTATGAGAGGCGATAAAAGGGATTTCAAATAGACACATGGAGCAGAAAAGAGTTTTGAAACATTGAAACAAAGAATTGCAGAGTTGCCTACACTTGCTTTACCTGATTTTAGTAAAGTTTTTCAAGTTGAATGTGATGCTAGTGGAAGTGTAGTTGGAGTTGTTTTGAGTCAAAAAGGAAGACCTATAGCTTTCTTTAGTGAAAAGTTGAATGATGCTAAGAGAAAATATTCAGTTTATGACTAGGAATTCTATGCTATTGTTCAATCTTTAAAGAAATGGAGACATTATTTGATGCCTAAAGATTTTGTGTTGTATATTGACCATAAAGCTTTGCAGTATTTGGGAAATTAGAATAAATTGAATCAGAGACATATGAATTGGGTTGAGTTCTTACAAAATTTTTCCTTTTCATTGAAGCATAAAAGTGGATAGTCAAATAAAGTTGTTGATGCCTTGAGCCGAAGAAGAAATTTACTGACAGAAATGAGAGTTGAGGTACTTGGTTTTGATGATTTGAAGTGTTTGTATGAAACTGACCTTGATTTTGTAGAACCTTGGAAAGCTTGTAAGGAACAAACAGTGAGTGACAAATGGATTGATTATTTCATTCAAGAAGACATTTTGTTTAAAGGAGTTCAGTTGTCCATACCTAGAGGATCTGTGAGAGAGAACATAATGAAGGAGAAACATAGTTGTGGAATTGCTGGACATTTTGGGATTGATAAGAATGTGAAACTGATTTTAGAAAGATACTTTTGGCCACAAATTTATAGAGATGTACAAAGAATGGTTAGAGGTTGCAGAATTTGCCAAACAAGAAAAGGAACTAGTCAGAATTTGGGATTGTATACACCTTTGCCTATACCTGATAGACCTTGGGAAGATGTGAGTATGGACTTTGTTCTTGGATTTCCTAGAACTCAGAGAGGTAATGATTCTATTTTGGTAGTGGTTGAAAATTTTTCTAAGATGGCTCATTTCATACCTTATAAGAAGACATCTGATGCATTGCATGTAGTTGAATTATTCTTCAAGGAAGTGGTAAGATTTCATGGTTTACCTAAGTCTATTGTTTTAGACAGAGATACTAAGTTTACTGGTTACTTTTGGAGAACACTTTGGAAAAAGATGAATACTGAATTGAAGTTTAGTTCTACATTTCACCCTCAGATAGATGGACAGACTGAAGTTGTGAACAAAAGTTTGGGAAACTTGTTGAGATGTTTAGTTGGAGATAAGCTTGCTAATTGGGATTTAGTTTTGGCACAAGTAGAGTTTGCATATAATAATTCTGTAAATAGAAGCACTAAGAGGACACCATTTGATATTGTTACTAGATTTCATCCTAAGGGAACAACAGAGTTGAGAGATCTACCTACTGAGACAAGAAGAAGTGCTGAAGCTGAGGATTTTGTAGTATACATGAGAACTTTTCATGATGAAATAAAAAAGAATTTGGAAGACAATAATCTAAAATATGAACAAAGAGTAGATAAGAGAAGGAGACAAATATTTTTAAGTTGGAGATGAGGTTATGATTCATTTGAAGAAGAATAGATTTCTAGTTGGTACCTACAACAAGCTAAAAATGAAGAAGTTTGGACCTTGTAAGATTCTAAAGAAGTTTGATAGTGGAAATGCTTATGAAGTGGAATTACCAGAGGACATGGATATATCACCTATATTCAATATTGATAATATATTTGAGTATTTTGAATCAACTGATGAGATGGGAGATGGTCTAGATTATCCTAAGAAGAATAATGACAACATTGAGAAGATCTTAAATAACAAAGTAAGCAAGAGTACAAGAGGAAAAGACTACATGGAATACCTAGTTCAGTGGAATGACAAACCAGTTGAAGACAGTTCATGGATTACACAAGCTGAGTTGGATCTTTATGATTTGGGTTAGAATATGAGCAATTCTTGATGTGGACATTAGTTCTTTATTTATCCTAGGTGTCTGATGTAGGAGCATCTTGGATCTTTGAGCAATCTTGCATCAACCAAAAACATTTCTTATTTTCTATACCTGTATGTTGTTTGCATTATAATCATTGAATTTATTGGTTTCATGTTGTGTGAAGATTACATGATGTTGAGGACATATTTTGGAACCTTCTCCTATGAGCACATAAGGATTGGATGGACCATTTCAAAGTTAGAGTTGTTTTCCTTGTTGTTGGAGCCATATTTTCCTACTTTCTGCGTGCTGATTGCGCATCATGTAGCCATTGACACTTAATGAATAAGCCTTTTATCTCTTAGGGAATTTAAGAGGACCTAAATTACCATCTTCACCTAAGACTGCAAATCCTAATTCATCATGAGTTGGGAGTTATGACCATTTTTCTTGGGTATCGATTTTGAGCTAATTTCACACGAAACGTAGAGTTTTTCATCTTGCGCGGTTCCGTATGATGAAATGGGATCTTTCTAAGTTAGGGACATGTTATTGGATCATGTGTGGACCTAAATGTAGCCTCACATTGATTTTTGGTCATTCTTTCTTTAGTTTTGGTTTACTCTTCCAGGTTGGACCTATAATGTAATTAAATGCCTGACTAGTCGACTTGTGGCTTAGCTGGCTATATAAGAAGCTTAGGTTGTTTAGTTGATGGTAAGATGGTGATAGTAGAAGAGTAGTAGAAGAAGAAGAGAAGATAATATGTGAGATGAGACTCTTAATTCATAATTCTCTTTGTATAAGGCCGAAACCTAGAAGGCCTCACAACCGGGCATGTTGAAAGATTTAATATAAGTGCACCAGTGTTGTTACTAGTTGCTTGTCTCATATCCATTATGTTTTCACTGATTTCATGTGGTTTTCATATTGCTTCCATGTGTGACTTTGAGCAAGCTTGTTTGTTGATTCAAGTGGAGTCAATTCTTCTTGATTCTACTTGTATTTGGCCTGCCCCTGCGTCACGATGGTATTGACAGAAAGTTTTGTGATCAAAGTATTTGGGTAATGGTTTTGATGTGTGAATAGGCTTAACAAGAGGAAGAGTTAACAATTTAGCATTAATAAACTTCAACATCACATTATGCAAAGATTTAGAAAGCTGAGTAAATTACGAGCATGTCAAAAAATATATGACAAAGGAGCCACACCTTTAGATGTTGTTTCCACTTCCTAAGATAGATCCAATGGTTTATACATCATCCAAAGTTAGCTCTGAAATGTAATGTGTAGATAGGCATTGAAGCTTGTATAAAAATTGGCCAAGAAAATATCTTCTGAAATAATCTTGAATCATGTAGATCTCCATAGATCAAGGTGAGACCCAAATTAATATTTGAACGTTAATTTTAAAGCATAACTAGACCAAAAGAATGATCATAGATAAGGAACACATCTAGAAAAGCAAGACACAATGTAAATGCACATTCCATATATGGACCATCAAAGCTCACTTGAAAAACACAAATATCACCAGGACACATACTGTATGACTAAGCATGATTGATATCATCATATGACAATACTATATCATATCCAAAGGACACCAAAGATATTTCAAACCAGTCTAACATAATATCTCTGCTCATACCCTCAACAACAATAACATTTTGATCAAGTTTTTAGACATCCAGACCTAACACAACCAAATAACTAATATGTTGACACTAAAAATTTATCCTTCCAACAAAAATGACACCAACACTTCAACCTATCAAAAAGTTTGACATCAGTGACAAGCAAAATGCCACATTCACAACTAGATAGGATGGAGTGGGACAAGGCCTATGGTAAAAAAATCAAGCTCAATACGAAGGAATACTAACATAATGACCCTATGGGCAAGCCAAGGAAACCCTAGTTGGTGTATTCTATGTGCTTTTTTGGAATCGTTTAGGTTTGTTCTGTGATAGATGGCTTTAGTCAAGGTGGTATCACCTCTTTCTTGAAGAGGCTAGGGGGTGTTTTGGTTGGGTATTAGTATGTATCGGGGCCCTTTTTTTGGTATCCTCTCATTTTTGGTGGTTTAAAAACTTGTATGAATTTTGGCACTGTTGTTCTATTCAACGACTTGGTGTTTGGGGATTTTTTAGAAGGATGGTTTGTTGAAGGGTTGGAGTGGGGTGTTTGGCTTGAGTTGTTTTATAAGTCTATATTTTTTACCGCTACTAAATAAAGACATACTTGAAATATATTTCCCTTTCTTGTTTAATGAAAGTACCAATATTATTGATAAAGGCCAATATTTTTTAAAAATTTGATAAGAAAATTTATTATTTGACTTGCACCATAAGTATAGGTTGATGAAGAATTTAATATTTGATTCACCTTATAAATTATAGATTCATGGGCGATTTTGAAATATTTTGTGATCACAAATTGATAAAAAATCTAGTGTCTAGTTTTCCATCACAAATATAGCTTAATGGAAAATTTATTTTTGAGATTGCTATTCGAATTATGTATAAATTTTTTTTTACCCTTGAAGCATAACTATTATATAAAAATTTTCACTTTAAACTTTAATATCTATTATGAAAGAAATTAATTTTGATTATAATTTAGGCATGTATCAAGAAAACAATTTATAACAGGGACTTGTTATATTCTTTTAGGCAAATATGGAGATTGATGGACTCTTTTACGAAATGTACCACATCACACACTTACCGTGAAGGCAATATGGTATCAAATTACCTATCAAACATGGGCTGTGATGGGGTGAATGTGGAAGACTACAATATAGATACTATTGAGGCTGAGCATAATAAATTAGTGTCACTCATGTATGAAGATTTGGATTGGCGACAAAAATAATGGTTAGCTCCTATCAGAATGGTAGTTTGGTGGCTGCCATCGGTGGTGATGTGGTCTGGTGTTATTATGACGAGGAGGTGTGTGATTGGAATACATTGTGTCAACTATTTCATGGTAAGCTGGAATTAAAAATTTGGATGTGATTGCTATGGGCTGCGAGTGACTATGTCATGGTAAGATGGATTTAAAAATCTAGGGACTAATAAGTGAAAATTAAATCTCATCTTATGCGAAATCTCTCTGTATTTGGCTTCACATAATGCAAATTTGGTTTGGGATTTGGCATTAATTAATTGGTCATTCAAAATGGTACAAATTTTAGCAGGCTACATGTTTTACAAGCCGTTATGTGCTTTCATCAAGGGTTCGAAGTAAGATTTTTTTTTCAATGTTGCATGATATCTTTGCAATACTGGGACATGAGCATCTTCCTGTTAGTTCTATTATTTCCCTCTTCTATTTTGTAATGGGGCTGAGATCCGGTGTTTTCTTCCTTAGTTATTTCCCCGAGGAGCCTTTGAACTAAAGTTTTTTTTAATAATTATATATAGTAGGTCCACCTACTTTTGCCCCAAAAAAAATATATTATATTTTTATATAAAAAATATGCAAAAAAATGACTTAATTTTTAAAGAAACATTTATTATAATATTCACCAGTATTAAGAAACTTATTTTTTAATTTATATACACAAACTCTTAATCTTGATTATTCAAATTCTCATTTAGCACTTTTCTAAAATTATATTTATTTATTTTCAAATCTAAGTTGATATTGTAATAACCTAAAAATGGTCTAGCTAGACCAATTGCCCTTAATGTCAAATCAAGTGATCAAACAATATAAAATCAAGCTAATTTCAAGCATAATTGTGTAATTGAATTAAATCAATTTGATGACATAATTCATCAATTATCAAGCATCAATGACGAATCATTAAGAATCATTCCTTAATTAATTATCCTAGTCATTTAATTAAATCAAACTCAAGAATACACATGGCTAAGGATATTAATTAATGTGAATTAATTAATTGTCTTATTATCCAAATCAACCACAAAAGAACAAATAAGTTAATTCACACCAATCAAAATCAATCACAAGGATCAAGTGAGAATCAATATCAACCATCCATCATGGATGAATCTCAACCATCAAATTTGAATTCAATCTTTCCCTCCAAAAGGAAATCTATATAACCAAGCTCATTCAAGTTATTTCAAACCTAGATCATTTGCATAAGAAAACTCTATCATTTTGACTCCTCAATCTAGATCAGTTCTTCTAATTCTCTTCAATATCTTATCAAATTCCTCGTTCTAGCTTAATTCTTCTATTATGCTTTCATGTTAGATGTATTTCATTTGAATCTTCCATTTCATAGCTGCAAGCCACTGATCTTATGCACAATTTTGAGATCACTAACAATTAGATCATACTCTCTATGACTAGGAAGATATAATTCGGTTTCAGTTTTAATTGTTATGTTTTGATTGATTTCTATGTACTAACAATTGATCTAATGAGTTATAGAAGTATTGTGTTTGTAGGATAATAGGTACAAAAAATACACACACATTTCTGGCATCCAGTATGGGGCAAAGCCCCATATTTATGACTTTTTTTGACATTTTATTACTCTATTTTGCAGGTTCAGGACTGCATTAAGGAAACACAGTCGCATTCGGGAGAACATATATTTTCAGTCAAAATAGGGTCGCATTTGGTAAAGGTCACATGCAGTAAATATTGAACCACATTTAGATTTCTTAATTGCATTTAGTTAATATTGAATCACATCTAGTATTCTAATTTGCAAAATTCAATTTGCTGACAACTAATGGGTGATTTTCATGTTTGTGGTTGATTTGTTAGCTTAACTATATTTTACAAGTTGTTTTTACAGAGACACGCTTGTCAAAGAATTGAAAAAAGACAAACATTCAAACTACTAACGAATTGTGTGTAGGTGGGCTTAGAAGCAGATTTCCAAATTTATGCTTCTTAATCTTTCTTAGGCACCAAATTAGGAATTAGATATTGTGTGTGTGAAAATTGTACCTGATCTATAGACACAACACTCAGTAAAACATTAGAGGTTAGTTATAATCAAAATCATGCAAAATTGAAATCTAATCTAACCAAGTGATTTACTGCCTTCTAGTAGGTGCGAGATTAATGTTCTCAGATTGTTTATCGAGATCAGTGACCTAGACGACACCTAAATGAAGGATTTGAATGCAATTGATCTAGATATGAGATTGAATGCAATTAATCTATATTTTTGATATTTTCTATGCAATAAGAATGATAAAAACTGATATGAATCTATGCTAGATGAAATTGATATGCTATGAATTGATCTATCTAACAATGATATGCAAAGCTATGAAATTCTATGCTATGATATGAAAAATATGCAATTGAAATTGATCTCACAAAGCTTTGAATTCGCAAGTTGATTCTTTCAAGCTCCAATTGTGCAAATTCTCCAAATCTGATATGCTATGATTCCTGTAGAGTAAGTTTGCAATTTGCGAGATGATTGAGAGATGCATTATGAAGAGCTGAGCCTTGTTTTTATAGAAATCTAGGGCTTTGGAGGTGCATGAAAAAAAAAAGCCATAAATCACTCAAATAACTCAGGTTGATTTTTGAGTTATTTTTAAATAACGGATAATTAAGTCACAAAAACATGCAAAAGCTAAGCTTTAACTCAAAATAGAGTTTAGCTTTAATTGATAATTGACAGTTGTCTGCTTTTATGATTGTGCATGTTTTAATTATGAATTAATAAATAAATAAAGTGATTTATTCTCAACTTAACTGATTTTTGAAATAAAATAATTAATTTATGGGTTAATTAACTATTTTATCAAACTTTTATTAAAAATTATATTATTAAATAATAACAACTTGCTTTAATTAATTAAATAAAGATTTAATCAATTATTCATATGATATTAGATTTATTGTCAAAATTAAATAATACAATTAATAATAGATAGAATTAAATTTAATTACACAATTAAGTGGCAAATATTAAATCTAATTAATTAAATATGAAAATATTCAATTAATCAAACTTTAGGATAAATGTGATTTATTGCCAAATAATTATAAAATTAAAGATAATTATGATGATTAGGAATATTACTAGGAATATTCCCCGATGCAGAATTTAAGATAATCAATTATGATTCGATGATGTTTAGATGTGCCTTAGATTAGGACTTTGATGTCGATTTCGTTCGATATGTTGATATAGGAGGTTAATGAACTTATAGCCCATTTTTGGGGTATTACAGATATGGCCTTGAATTGATCAGAGGATTATGTTCTTTTCCCTTTTGGGAAAATTATAAAATTAAAAGTCAATTCAAGTGGTTATCAAATTGAATTCTTTGGTAATTGAACTTGCTTGGTTTTTTTTGGGAGAGGTGAAAAGGTAGAGGATTATGCTCTTCTCTCTTTGAGAGAATTAAAAACTCTGAGCCTTAAATCCAATCCATTTTATTTCTTTGATCTTTAGAGGGCCTTTCAGTTGAGGTAAATAGTTCCCAGGAATGACCCAAGTGAGGACAGGTAGAAGCCAACCCTTCCACCTCACTATAATCAAGACGCTTCCTTGAGATGAAAATCTCGGAAGACTTAGTCAGTTTTATTCTTGAAATATTGACTTGATCATACCTTGGACATGCTTGGATTTGTGTAGACCAGAGCCAATTAAATATCACTTGTGAGACTACACACATTTAAGTACTCATAGGGCTCTAAGCCTCAATATCACCTGGGAGATTATGAGAAATGATTATGTATGGATGCCCAAAGTAAATATCTTATGTTAGAAGCCACCTAGATTACCCCTGAAAAGTTGGTAATGCTTGTGCAAAGAAAATAGCAATTGCCCCAAGAAATTTACCATATCAAGCCCTCATTGATGTTAACAATTGACTAATATGGCCTTCAACATCCATTGTGTGTTGTTGGATCATCATATTCTAAGTAGTCTTTTAGTGTGTTCTTAAGCTAGTGAACAAGTATTTATAATCTAAGCTAAGTTAATAGGAATCAAGTGTTTTTGAGAGTCTAAACAAATTTGATTGATGTGTTTGAATTCATAATGAAAGATAAACATCCTCAATTTACAATCACAAAAAAATTCAGACCTTCAAACCCACTTGAATCTGACAAACAATCCTTGACATTTGACAAATTTTACCAAGTTCTTTCTTGGACCAATGAGTGGAAGATCGCATCTAGCATTTAGAGTCACTTTTGGAAAACAAGATCATATTTGGTCAAAATAGGTCATATTTGGTTCATCCTAGGTCACATCTAGGAGAAAGCTTGCATCTAGTTAAAATAGGATCACATTTAGTAAAATCCTATAAGCTCACATTTAGAAGGTCACATTTGGGACAGTGAGCACTTGCACACATGTCAGAATTAGGATCTCTACATTTTTGGATACCCTTTTGGACCCTCTATCAGGTTCAGTCATTACAGTCAATCAATCTACTTGGTTATCATATCAATCCTTGGATTATCAAATATTCATGATCTAGATCATATTTCATCATTTCTAGTGCCAATCAGATCTGAAAAACATCCAAAAATTCTAAAAATCTTAATTTTTTTTTGAAAAAAATTTACTCCAACTTTGAGAGGCCATAACTTTTGACTCGGTGCTTGAAATTGCAAACCGTTTTCATCGTTGGAAAGATAATCAATAAATATAATTTTAATCTAAAAAATAGGGTGCCTTGGATAACCCCATTTTTGACACAAATGATAGTCTCAACTCTCAAAAATGAGAAGAAGACCTCCAAAAATCCAAATTACTAAAACCTAGAAAAATACCAAAAAATATGAAAAGTTTGGATTTTCATTTTTCTACTATTCCATCTCCTTGGTCTTCTTAATATAATCACACATTGAAAAAAGGTGTTAAATATTCTCATCCATTATCTAATCAATAAAATTAGAACAATCACAACATGGATGATCAATCTGTCTTCATCCTCATTGAGCAATGTCAAGCTTTGCAATAATAAATTAGAGAAATGAGGAAAGAAAAAGAGACCCCATCAATGAGTATTCCTTACAATCAATCTATCCTTTTCTCTTTGAGAATGATATACACATATCTCCATCTCCTTAAAATATGGAGACACCAATGTATTACAATCCAATCTTTGATCAAGAGGCTATGCTACAATCTAATGATAACCCTATCTTTGATAACAAAAATAAAGAAATAAATATATCATATTCACTTGAGAGTCTTGTCTATCTTCAAGAACATAAAAAAGAACCTAATCATCTCTTAGAGAGAATATTTACTCCTTTGGGACAATATTATGAATCCAAATTGGAAGAACTTCTTGAACACAATCTCACCTTGTTGCCTCAAACCACCTCATGTGAAATATTATTCTTGAGCATCTATTGTGCATATCATAGACAAAATGAGCATAAAACTTAAGATTTCATGGATTTGAAACATAAAATCTGAGATCTCATTGATGATAACATCATTGAAGTTGAAAATCCTAATGAATCATCCAATGAAGAACAAGATACTACTCTCAAGCAAGGTTAAACTCATGAACCTATGTCTAGTAGTGGTTCTCATTCCACATCTACTTCTTCCAATACTCATGCATCTCCTAAAGAAGCTAATCTATCCAACATGCCTACATCAAACAAAGAACCTATTGATTTTCATATTGAATATGTCTATCCTCAAGGTCTACCTCTAAAAGAAATCCAAGCTAATCTGCATTTGGCTGCAAATCTTTTCAATACTTCCAAAATCAAAGATCTTGAACCCTCAAGTGTTGCATACTCCAAGTAGTCTTCATAAACTCTTCAAGAATGTCCTATGCAAGCCCAAAATACTCTCTCATCCTTAGAAGTGGCTCCATGTCAAGAGAATAATCCAAAGTGTGAAGAGAAAAACATCATTAATGATCAAGAACAACATATCCTTCCATATCCCATATCCTATCTTCCTCCTAATCAAGATCAAGAGCAAAACACTTTTCCTATACTATCTAAAGATTCTTATCAAGATCATAGTATCCCATCACCCTCTTGTCATACTCCTTAATATCCACCTCAAACCTTCATTCCTCCTAAGTTATTGCATAAGAATAAATCCTATCAAACTTCAGCTACTCTTATCAAAGTTTCTCCTATCAAAGCTATTCATGAGCCTATTGGTATTGTAGACACCTAAAAATCCAACTTATTAATTAAATTTATTTTAATTAATAAAAGTCTCCATGACATCATAATTAATTAATTAATTAATTATTATTGTCATTATCCCCTCCCATTTTAATTAAATTTATTTAATTAAAGAATCTTGGCCAAAAATATTTAAATCTAATTTAAATATCCCCCCTCCTAATTTGTTAAATTATTTTAATAAATTTGCTCCACCAAACCCTCTTTAAATAAATTAAATATTTATTTAAATTTCCCTAATCCTAATAATCTTCTAGAAACTTCCAAATCCTATCCCCTTACTCTAATCACTCCCTAATTCCACTTAAGGGGTGATTCCTAACCCCATTAGCCTTAATAGCTTTCCCTTCCCCAAAGTCAACTATCGTCATTAATGAGCCTTACACCCTCATTAATGACCCCTTGCACCCTCATTAATGAATCTTACAACCCTCTTAATGGAAACCCATCCCCTTTCTTCCACTCTTGTTCCCTACACACTTCCCAAGTGTTTCTCACACATGTGTGATCAACCTTGGTCCATTCAACCATAAATGCCCATCTTATCTCTTTGATCCCAAACCCTAACCCTTCCTCCTAAACCCTAACCCTTCTCCCTAAAACCTAACGCTTCTTCCTAAACCCTAGCCCTTCCTCCAAATTATATAATTATATCCTCCTCTATGAGAAAAAAATCATCACTCTTTAATTTATAGGCATTTCTATTATGTTCATTTTTTTCTAGGATCTCATAACATATTTAGGATTGTTAGCTTTCCTTTCTTGTTTTGAGTTCTTAAATCATCATAGAATAGATTAATGGATAAATCTTAGTTTCTTTTGATAATTTCATTTTATTTTCAATTCATATCATATCCATGCTTAAGGTATAATGAATCTTGTATCTCATCCATAGCTTAAAATCTCATTTCATCCATTGCATCCCTTAGAATGCTAGGGGCAAAACTAGTTCCCTATACTAGGTTTTGTGCCACTTTTGGGATCTCCATGGCCTATATTTGGGATTGAATAATATTATAAATTCATTGGGGACATCCTTATTATTCTTGGAGAGCACATCCACATTCCCCTGAAATGAGAAAATCAAACGGGGCTCAGGTGCTCCAACTTTGGCTCAATCGGAGGTGGTGTTTGTGAAAGATTTACTATATGTCTTGTATGCTAGATTAGAATTGATGTTTGACTACCTATGCATTATCTTGATAGGTTAGGTTCATAGAAATCACATTTTTGGCATGCCTAGTGGGACCCCACCACATATTTCAACTCCATTTCTAGGGGTTTTTGATAAAAAATTACCCTTTTCTGGAAAGCTCATTCATCCTGGTGAGAATCCTAGCATGAGTAAACTCCTTAGGCCCTTTTTGCTCATATGGAAACCCTTTATTCTTGTACTACACATGGTACTAACTTGTATGAGACTTCTACATCTCATTTTTGGCCTTCTACTTCTCACATGGCCCTATTTTCTCATATGGTGACCCCTATATACTTGTACTATGCATGGTATTGACTCGTACAACTCCGCATCTGAAAATACCCTATCCTTTTTACTCATATTGGAAACAAAGGGAATGTTTAGGGCCTGAATCCTTGAGGTTTTTGTTTTTTCATGCTCATTTAGGCTCCATCTTGTCCTCAATATTCAAATTTGTAGGATCTAACATTGTTTTTGTAGGTCATTTCGGGAAAGCCATCAAGATCCTAAAGAATACTAACCCATTTTTTTGTTTTATGAACAATACAACCTTCATTTAGGCTTAAAATGAATCCCACCCAATCTTGGATGCCAAAGTTAAAACAAGCTTCACATTTTCATTTGGGCTTAAAAAGAACCCTAATCCAATCCTAAAATGTCTAAAAAGAAAGAGAGAAAACTCCATATTCACATATTTGTTTAGGGCTTAAATTGAATCACATATAAAGCTTTAATGTCTAAAAGTTTTGTGAAATCTTGAGTGCAATAAAAAACACCTCAACTTTGTGGGTTTAAAATCAATCAAAACCAATCTCAAGTGCCTAAAAGGAATGAACAATCAAACACACACTTACTTTAGGGTTGAAACAAATCACATCCAATCTTGAATGCTTGAAGGTAAAAGGATCTCAAAATACAATATTCACATCTAATTTTTCTCCTAAAAAGAACCTTAAACCAATCTTGAGTGCCTAAAAGGAATGAACAAATCAATCAAAATATCTCAACTTTTTTGCTCCTAAAAAGAACCCTAAACCTAATCTTGAATGTCTAAAAAAGAATGAACAAAACAATAAAAAACATTTCCTTTTGGCTTTAAAGAAAGATTCAAATCCAATATTTAATGCATAAATTAAATTAAACAACACAAATCAAGACACTTCATTTTTGGGCTCTTAAAAGGAATCAAATTCAATCTTGAGTGATTAAAGGATAAAAAACTTGCAAAATCTTTCAAAGTTCCAAACAATCCAAAAGATTTTGTTTCAAAGAAAAATTTAACCTTGCATCTTAAATCACAAGTGTTTGAAGTTGTAGAATAGAGAAACACTTAATCTAAAAATAGGTTTCAATTGGAATGAACTCTCTATGGTGTGTTTGAAGGATTATTTTCTAAAAAATACTACCTTAAGAGATTTTTTAGTTTCTTGCAAATCCCATTAATCTAAGTGATTCAAGTGAAATACATACCCTTTCCCTGTGCCTTTGTGGAACTTGGGTGAAAAATAAGGGTTGGATTGGTTACTTGACTCTAGCAAAGCTTGTCTAGAGAGAAAAGTGCTTCCTCTTTGGAATGACCTCAAACTGGTAATTCCCCGATCGGTATATAAAAAAAGTGTTGAGCAAACTCTTTCTTCATCCCCTCAAGCTCGGGTGATGCATGTTGATGGTAGCCTAAGGTAGGTGAATATCCCTACAATTTTGGCATGGTCAACTAGACTCTTAAGTGAGTCATGCACGTACAAACCAATTGGGAGGATGCCAAAGATCATACTAGAAACCTTTTTTTATCAGAGGCCAACCTGATCTATTCTCAAAGGCTTTCTAATATTTGTGCGAGGAGAATAGTAATCTCCCCAAGACACTCATCATATCATGCCATCCTTGAGTGCTTGGAACCAGATAATACGACATCATGAATAGAGCCATTGCGTGCTTGGTGGTGGCTGTATTCTGATTAGCTCTTGGGTGTGTGCCTAAGTTAATGAGCAAAGGTTTTTTAGTCAAGCCAAAATTCCTTAGGGTAGAATTGCTTGTGTGTGTCTTCAATGTTACAGAATCAATGGAAAACATTTGTTGGACATACACATTCCAAAATCTTTGTCATTTTTACCATTACCATTTCTTGTGTCCCACAAGGTTGCTTTGTCCCTTGTTGGGATTATTTTTAAGACACTTGGTCATTATCTTTTGATTTTAGGTCCTTTTCCATTAGAGAAGAAACAAAACTAAAAGCCTGGAAACTAATCAAGTTTACTCAAAAAAAATCCTTGGAACCTAAAGAGTTTCTCTCAAAATTATTTTCTTGGAAACATTGATCAATCCAATCCAATTGTCTATCCTTTCAAGATATGTCCGATTCAACCAAACACAAGAAAGATAAGTTGCCAAATTCCCACGTCTTTCAAGAGAAGAAATTTGTAGAAAGAAATCTCAAAGACCATCAACCTTCCCTAACTATGATTCAAGTTGAAGACAAGTATCATGAGAAAATATATAACATGGGTTACAATGAAGAGTCAAATAGTTTGCAGCACGCTTCCAGGTTAATTGCCGCTTTGTTGTCCTTGAAAGTAAAAACTAGTTGGCTTATCATGCACACCACATTGTTTTAGAATCTCACAAAATTGTCTCGACACCCTTTCATCCTTGCATCATAGATCATCCCTTTAGTTTAATATTAGGTCATCCCCTTAGAATAGCCTCATTTAGTCAAACCCACCATCCTTAATCTAAGAAACCAAAAATCCAAGTCCAAATCCAAGATCCTTGAATTAGTCCAACTATCCAAATCATCCACTTAGTGTCACATACTTTGAGTTTCTTAATCCTCATCCTAAATTAAAATCATCTTAGCTCCACCCTTTGAATAAGCATTGTCTAGGGAATCTCATACTTGTCTTTGTAGGCCTCATCATTTTGATCTAGAGATTGGCACACACTGACAATGATCCTATCTTCCAAAGATCACAAGTCTATCTTAGGTTGACTATCCCATCCACTTTGATCCTACATCAGGAAGCAACAACTCATTCTAACACTTAGCAATCCTTAGCTCTTAAAGACATCCCCACCATCCTAAATCCAAATCATTAGTCAAACATCCTTCAGCTCATTCAAATTCATCCTAAAAATCCTTGTATCTATCCTTTGGTTTTCATAGGCTTGTCCTATCTACCATCCTTAAGTTTCCTTATAAGCATCTTGCATTCATCCACCACTGCATCTTCATCTTAGGACCTGCATTTCATGCTTGTTGAGACATGATCCAAGAAGAGAAAGAATATGGATCACAACCTAGCCACTAGTTCATCCGACCTAATAATCCTAACAATGCAATGGTGACGTATGATCCACAACCCCCACAACTCAAGAATGTGTGGGAAGATCCAACCGAGGCACCTATTTCATTTTCCATGGAAGCATTTATGAGCCATCCAAGACATGCACAAATGGTTAGTGCAACCATAAACTAGAATCGTCTTGCCATTTTGGAAAACTACACAGAGGAGGGCACTCCCATTTTTCCACACCTCCAACCCTTCAACCCCTCAAAACTCATACACATCCCTAGTGATGCCTATTCCCTCATTGTCTAACAAATCCATGACCCTAGCGTACAAATATCCTAGGTAGCCTCACTGATCCTCCATCTCTTACAAACTAGTTCCACAAATCCCATAGTGAAAATAATGATGCAATCCACTCCCTTCTTTGTCATGGGCCCACCACCCCCACCTAAAATATCTCAGGTCACCACTCAGGCACATAGCTTCACACAAACCCAACCTCCACCTCCCACATAAACTGCCACAAAAGTAGTACCTCCACCTTCTATGAGTCAAGCCTCCTCATCAACACCATTCTTCCAGTGGCAACACAAGTGCTTCCCTCTTTCACTCAAAAAACCTCCACATCAACACCATTCTTCTAGGGGGGAACACAAGCACCTCCTCCCATTATTTAGCAATATTTTACCCAAACATTCATTCCACCCATCACTCAGCTAGCATCTACACACATTCCTCTTCCACCTTTCATTGCCAACACACAAGTCCAATAAGTTTCCTTCATAATAGGGATGCCATTCATGGGATCCCAAAACCCACCATCCACATCCCAAAATATCACCATCACTTCTGCATCCTCCACATTGCAACCCGCAACAAGAGAAGGCTCTTCTTGGGGCCTCACCCAAGAAAAATTGCATGCCCTAGGGATACAAACTAAATCCCACATATCCAATCCCACAAAAACACAACTAGTCTTCTCTTTCGTAAAATAATTGCCACCGCAACCACCTCCTACTACATCTTTTCCCACATTTGCTAATTATCTATTCATTCCACCCATTGATTCTCAAACTGAGCCACCACTACAACAATAAAGTTCCTCTCATCTTGTCAGCTACCTCATGCAACCACCCCCTACCACCATCTTCCAAGCAATTGCTCCACCACTCAGAAATGTAGGCATGCATCCCACTTACATCGGGCAAGACAAGGCCAATCCTATCAACAATCCACATGATTCTATCAACTTCCCCCACAATAGCAGTACTTCCCAACATAGAAACAACATCCCCTCATTCCCCAACATCAACAAGCAACATCATATCCTACACAATAGTACATCTCCACACCCCAAAAATAGTATCTTCCCCAATAACCATCACCCAAAAATCTATACCATCCTGCCTACCTAGCTAGGAAATCCCCCTATCCGACCCAACAATATCTTTTATCAACCTCAATAGATTTTAACCATGTAAGCAATGTAATAAAAAACTATAGAAAGATATACATGAACACTAACACAATAACACGATATGTTTACTAGGGAAGCTCTTGATCAAAGAGTAAACCCTAGTGGGAATGATGCCCACAAAAGATGCACTAATATGAAAGTTACTTGTGAGAGGCTGGACTCTATTAGGAGTCTTATGAAATACATTTAGTACATATGAATCCCTATTAGGAGATTGTGAATCCCTGTTTAAAGATTCTAACTCTGTTAGGAGTTATAGAAGACAGAAGGACCCACTACCCAAAGAGATTCAAGGTAAGATCATTTAAATCACTGTCCAAATGATCTTTGTATTACTCAATAGAATAATACCCAAAGATTACTGATCTCAACAATTCAATACTCCTTCTCTGACTGTGCCAAATCGCACCAACTACTTCTTCAGATCTCAATACCAGATCTCAGTACTTCGCATATCCTCCTTCAACAACTTTGCTTTCACAATTTATTCATACACTTACATTCATTACTCTACACACTACAACAATGAATACATTCCTTCCTTTATACAACACTCAAGTAATTGCAAATGAGTTGGCATACAAATTACAAAATAAAAGTTTCCACACGTTACATCAAAATTACACAAAACTGTCAGCTTCCAATCAATAAAATTCTTCACTCATGTGACCTCAGATCTTGTGCTATCATCCATGTCACTATCAACATGTCTTCAACTATCTCATAACTATGCATGATCAGATTATATCCCAATTAGGAGATATCATCCAATTTCCACAAACCGCTACTCAGGAACACTGCCTGAATAATACTTCTACTGATTTTCTCATAACGTCCATGAATAAATGAATTACTATCTATGCTCTTAACAATGATCTTCTAACACATCATAGAATAAGTCCTCAACTACGCATAGTTTCATCTTCAATATCCTAAGTGTGCTTACTCAAACATTGTCTGCTTCTCTGCTAATCTTTAGTAGATCACTATGTTGACATCAATGATAATCATAGTCATGAATGCAACAAAAAATACTATAGAATGGCTTCTAATAATCCCTATAGGATATATTCAACATTCATTCCTAATAATCTCCCCCATAGGCATTGATGGCAACATAGATGAAAAAACATCCAAGTTCCATAAATCCAACACTGCAACACTACTGCTCTAAAAATGCTTTCAAGTCTTCTTCATCAATCAAATCTTACTTCATTTTCCTATTCAATTCTCTCCAATAGATGTTTTAGATGGTTTTTCATGTATACTTCTCCCCCATTGACATCAATGATAGATGTTTCATCACTATATCAACAACTTCAATGTCAAAAGACACTGTTCAGAAAATACATTCACTAGAGTCCTCATGACTCAGCACAAATATACATACTCCCCCATAGAGGAAGTACCACCATCTAGTCCATAAGAAAGATAGGGCTCATGTACCACTAGATGGATGCAACAATCTACATCACTTCTCAAAATTAGGCTGGGGCATAATCCTAAGCATACCTCTTAGACACTCAAATGTATCCTTAGGAAAAGGCTTTGTAAATATGTTTGCAATCTGCTCCTTTGTGCTTATGTACTCAAGTTTGAATTCTTTCTCTACAACTTTCTCTCTCACTACATGATACTTTATCTCTCTATGCTTTGTCTTAGAATGTAACACAAGGTTCTTATACATACTAACTATGCTGGTGTTATCACAATGTATAACAACAGGTTCAACAAATTTTATTCCAATATCCTTCAACATTTTGCTTCATCCAAATTATTTGATTATAATTTTTTGCTACTACCATATACTCTGCTTCTGCTGTACTTTGTGAAATACAATTCTACTTCTTGCTTAGCCAAGAAACTAGTCTTACTCCAAGGAAAAATGCTCCACCACGAGTGCTCTTTTTGTCATCAACACTACCTCCCCAATCAGCATTTGTATATGCACATAGGGTAAAATCATTAGATTTTTCATACCACAATCCATACTCAATTGTGCCTCTTAAGTACCTTAGAATCCTCTTTACTACTACATAATGTGATTCTATGGGTTCAGCTTGAAATATTACTACAATTCAAACTAAATGTGCTATATCAGGTCTTGTATGAGTCAAATATTGCAATCCTCCAATCATAGATCTGTACTTCTTTTGTTCCACTACAGGAGTCTCATGTGTGCTAGATGTGTGTGTGAAAATTATACCTGATCTGTAGACACAACACTCAGTAAAACATTAGAGGTTAGCTATAATCAAAATCATGCAAAATTGAAAGCTATCTAACCAAGTGATTTACTGCCTTCTAGTAGGTGCGAGATTAATGTTCTCAGATTGTAATCGAGATTAGTGACCTAGATGACACCTAAATGAAGGATTTGAATGCAATTGATCTAGATATGAGATTGAATGTAATTAAGCTATATTTTTGATATTTTCTATGCAATAATAATTGTGAAAACTGATATGAAATCTATACTAATATGGAAATTGATATGCAATATGAATCTAAATAAATGCAAAAATAAGATTGATCTCACAAAGATGTCGATTCGCAAGAGCTTTGATTCTTCAATTCCAATTCTCCAGCGTGATTGTGCAAAAATATGAGATGAGATATGAAGAGCCGAGCCTTTAATTTATAGAAATCCAGGGCTTTGGAGGTGCATGGATAAAAGCCATAAATCACTCAAATTAACTCATCTTGATTTTTGAGTTATCTGATCATGAAAGATAGTTAATTCTCAAAATCATGCAAAAACATGCAAAAATAGCTTTTTAACTCAAATTAGAGTTTAGATCAGCTTTTTGAACTCCAAAAGGATGTTGAGTTCCAAAAAGTTAATAACTTGCATTGATTTTCTGATTTGGAGTTTAACTGTTTCTTTTGAATATGCATAATAATTAAGAATTAAATAAATAAATAAAGTGATTTATCCTCAACTCAACTGATTTTTGAAATAAAATAATTAATTTATGGGTTAATTAACTATTTTATCAAATTTTTATTAAAAATTATATTATTAAATAATGACAACATGCTTTAATTAATTAAATAAGAATTTAATCAATTAAAGATAGGAATTTTGATCTATTGTCAAAATTAAATAATACAATTAATAATAGATAGAATTAAATTTAATTACACAATTAAGTGGCAAATATTAAATCTAATTAATTAAATATGAAAATATTCAATTAATCAAACTTAGGATAAATGTGATTTATTGCCAAATAATCATTAAATTAAAGATAATTAAGATAATTAAGAATATTGCTAGGAATATTCCCCGATGCAAAATTTAAGATAATCAATTATGATTCGATGATGTTTAGACGTGCCTTAGGTTAGGACTTTGATGTTGATTTCGTTCGAATTGAAGATGTAGGAGGTTAATGAACTTATAGCCCATTTTTGGGGTATTACATTTTGCCCCTCTTTGAATTACTGTGCGAAGCGCAGTGGTTCAAAGATAGTCTGTGTTTGATAAAGATATGAAACTGATTCAAAAGATAAACCGATCTCAAGATAAAAACCAATTGAAAGATATTGAGATAGGAGGTCCTGAATGACCAGAGATAATGTTTACTATAGCAGCAATGAACCAATGATTGTGAAAAAGTGTCAAAATACCTGATTCTGAACCTTAGGATTGATAAGAAGTGAGTGACCCGTTCTAGACTTGATTGTCTTAGCAGAACTAGCAAGTATCACATCCGAATCCTTCAATTGCCGAAGAACCAAGGAAAGAACACTATGATCCGATGGTTGCAAAAACTGATACAGTTTACAAGATTAGGAGAATACCAGATTGATATGGATTGATGAATTTGATATGCCCCAAGTGATGATAGATTTGCCCCGAGCGATGAGGACTTTTGATGAATCAGTAACTAGACATGATTGTTGTCTTGATCACTGATGAAATATATTGATAGATTTGATCGATAGAATTTGATTTACAGACTTTGAATGATGTGCAATACCATGCCCCTTTCGGGATTAAAATTGAAATCTGACAAGAAAAAGTCAGTGTTGATAGTTCAGAAGCATGTTAATTGATTTGAGAAGTGGTTATACACGTCCGAGAACGCATTCTACATCGTTTGGAGGTCCTGGAGACCGAATTTGACTAGGTTTGACCATGAGTTGACCATGGTTGACCAAGTTGAAATTTTGATAGTTTGATGTAAGATAATCAGTTAAGTTGAATACTAGATTTCTGCGAAGATTGAAGGTTGATTATGCAAGCAGTAGACTGTCCTAGTTCCAAAAATTTTAATTCACAATTTTGACATAATAAACGATCTCAGATTTTAATTTTGATCCTGAAAATAGATTCAGAACGTCGAAATTAGCCAGGGGTGCAATTTTCATGGAAAATGGAGCACTTTTAAAAATTAGGTCAAAAGCTATATAAAGGCCGGAAGGGTCATTTTCAATTCATTTCAACCCTTTGACTTTAGAGATTCTGTGGAGCCCTTTGAGCGAGAAAAATGGCAGACCAGCGAGAACTAAAGGTACCTATGAGTTTGCACCATTTTGAGTGCAGCCGGAGACATGACAGACCTCGACAGTATGGACATCTGGTAGGTGGACCTCTGTTCCCCCCTGAAAATGCATGTTTTTGATGATTTATAGCATTTTTAATTTTTTTCATACGCATTTTTAGTTTTTGATTTTCACATTTGTAGAAACTCGTACGAGTCCCAGTCCAGACTCGTACGACATTTCATTTCAATTTAGATTGTCATTTCATCCATGCCCAAGTGTCGTATGATAGGCACCCTTGTGTCGTACGACATTTCGTCGAGTCCCTTGAAACTTGTATGAATCCGGGTGAAATGTCGTACGACTATTAATTGTCGTTTGGTATGTTGTGGAATGTCGTACGACACTTCATGCCAGTCTGGAATGTTGTTTGAAAAACATCGTGTGAAAAACTCATTTTTAGGTCAAAAATCAAACTTTTCTGATCTTTTTGCCTGATTGCGGATACTTTGCCCTACCTTCTGAAACTTCAAAAACTATGTTATTCTGATATTTTGGCATGATTTCGAACTGAATTTCTGACAAAACACCCTATTTCTTTATGATTTAGGTCACATATCCTAACGTACATGTTCACCATTCTTATCCGGCCACCTAGAGATTGTGTGTCACCTTGCCAGACCCGATGAGGGTTCATCTCGCTGCCTGTGGATTTGAGCACCTGATTCATTTACCCAATATTAGGGTAAATCATGGTTTATTGACTGCCCTGATTGAGAGGTTCCATTCTGAGACCCAGACTTTCCACCTTCCGACTGGGGAGATCACTGTGATCCCCGAGGATGTGTATAGGATTCTTCGCATTCTTTTTCATGCTCCGCGACGTCCTGAGTATGTTAGCGGAGGATCCATTGGTCTGCATGCTTTCAAATGACTGTTCAATGATGATACCCAGTTGACTGGGTCTATATCCTGGGAGACACTTGTGCAGAGATATGGTCAGACACATCGTCTAGAGTGTATCATTGTGGGGATGATCGGAGAGTTGATTATGCCTGGCCGTCAGTAGAATGACTTTTTGATGGGATGGTCACCGATGGTAGCATTGTTGATGGCTACGCCTACTGAGCTTGCCTGGGGTCAGTGTCTATTGGCGCACTTGTATTCAAAGATGCACGAGGTCATGTATCAGGATTGCAAGAGCTTTGCTTCTGGAGCTCTTGTTTTACAGATATGGGCATGGGAGCACATCCCAGTTTTGAGACCAGTTTTTCAGAGTCAGCGACAGGCACAGGAGCCGATCATATATACGTATGCTGGTTATGTTACGTAGGTTCGCATGGGTCATACTGAGTATTTTTGTCAATGCTTGGATGACATGACCTTCGTGATCTGGAGGCCATATTTACAGATAGAGGCCTGGCCTACTGCGAGAGAGCAGTTTTCATTCTTTTTCCAGAGCAGGATATTGATAGGACGGACCTCCATCATCTTGGAGAGATTTTTGATTACCAGAGTCTGGCATCAGTATGGATGCATTCAGGATGTCCCTCAGGATTATACTGCTTATGCCCGCATTGTGCGTGAGATAGGGCTCAGATGGGCACCATGGCTTAGTTATACTGTATGTGCTGAGGAGTATAGCCGGATTATTGGTAGGGATTGGGACAACCTTCCACAGGTGGTTGATGTAGGTGTGACAGATGCATGTGTGGCATGGCTTGCTGATCACCGGATTCACCGATTTTCTGATCTGATAGAGCTGATACCCTCCATGGAGGAGGCTATGGATGTTATTGGGGCTCCTATGAGAGCAGGACTGAGACCATAGGTGGTACACCCTACTCCTCTGAGATAGAGAGCCATGGCTCCTTTATAGAGAGCACCAGGACATGGGAGGCCTCCACATCCTTCTACATCTACAGTGGGCACATCTTCTAGCACACAGAGGTGGAGCAGAGGTGAGAGTGGCACACTAGGTGGAGTAGGATCTGCAGATGATGTTCTAGGAGCTGAGCAGTTTCCAGGTGGGACCAGTGTGGATGACACATTTGATTTGGGTGCTGAGGTCAGACACCGTAAGGCACACAAGGTGAGCATTCCTTCACATGCAGATCAGCCAGCATAGCCAGCACATGACATAGATATGCCAGCAGCTGATGCAAAGCCTGCAGTTCCTCTTACTTCAGCCGAGATTATCAGATGGTTTAGAGTCCAGGTTCGGGACCTGAAGATAGAGTAGGCCAGATTAGAGGAGAGGCATCGAGAGGTAGATAGACAATGTACAAAGTAGCGCACAAAGATACAGAGATTATAGGCAGAGGTGATTCATCAGATTGCCTGGGCCTCATATTATGTATTTGCGTACTATGCAGTAGTCCCTGCGGCACAGAGAGTGCCTACCTATTCTCAGTATATGGCAACATCAGAGGGAGCTAGGGCACCGAGAGTGGAGCAGATACCAGATGCACCACCTCCTCCTCCACCAGATGTAGAGGAGCATGCTGACAGTTGATTTCTCTTGATCTTCTGTTACCTTCTCATTGATACATTGTTGTGTCTGATAGCTCTACGGAGCTCATTCATTTGTACCCTATGCCAGTAGTGCACCCCTGACTATTTGAGATTTTTGATATATAGATGAGATCGATATTTTTGGTTGTGACATCATGTGTACTTGTCATTTTTGTTATGTATGATGATATCATGTGATGTTAATGCTATGAGTAGTGTAGAATGTATGTATGGATCAATGGAATGCAATGATTTCTTTCATATGTGTGAATGTTATGCAGATGTAATGATTATGGAAATATGTATGTTTATGCAATGGATGTAAATGTAATGCAATAAATTTTTATGATATGATATGCAAATGCAATGATACACATGATATGTTTTGCAGGTTGATGAAGACAAGTACTCAGTCTTATGTCAAAAGGATGGTTAACCCAGGAGGATCATTGCTTGCAATTCTGTGAAGAGACCTTCGAGTTAGGTTTAGCTCTTGTTAGATTTGAAGATGTGATTGAAGAATCATTTAAGCTATGAAGTTTGTTTAATCATTGTGAGATCATGCAACATGCAAAATGCAAAGAGACATGCAATATGAAATGCAACCTAAGACCTAGGACCTAGTCACTGATCATATGTCAATTTTTTATCATCATTGAACGTTTAGGTAACCGGACAAATCAATACAATGCCCACTAGCCATGAAACCATAGACATATGAATATCAATTTGTATGCGCAAGAATCAATGCAACACCCACTGGTCAACAACCATGGATATATGAATATTGATTTTGTTTTCAAAATGTCGGATTAGATATAAGCACCAAGGCACAAGCGCCAGGATGACCTAAATATCATGTTCATTTTGATATAGCAATTTGTACAAGCATCAAAACATAAATGTTGTGATGACCTGAGTACGCCTTGCATTGCAAACACATCAAATAGTCAAGAGATCATTCTAAATCCAATGTGAATTACCCGTAGTAACCCTTTATCATTCACATCCTTAGGCAAGATTGCGTTCCACAGTAGGAGAAAGAACTTTCTCAAAAAGACAATAGTTAGATCAAACTTCTTTGAATTGTCTGGGTATCAATGCTCGAGGTACACATGGCCATCCAATTCAAGATAGAGGCTCTTACAGTCAGACACCATTTCAATCCAGAATTTCCAAAGTTATTAGATTTCACATACGAGCAGAAAACAAAGAAAAGATTATGCCCCCAGTCATCACTCTCTAAATCCTATAAAGGACATCATCGAAGAGCTCAAAGGGACACAATATGCAAAAATATCAATGCGAATCAGTAAGCATACAAGGAGATAAAAGCATGAAGCACAAATTATTTTCAGTTTGTTTTTTGATGTTTGATTGTCGTGTTGTAGATGCAAAATCCTTTCTGGAGACAAGACAGACAGACTGACCCACATGAAGCTTCAAAGGACTCTGACTAGATATGATACATCTAAGATACATGGGAGACCATAGGATATGACATTGATTTCCCCCAAGTGTTAAAAATTGATAGGATACAGACGCTTGAGCTGATTTGTGTACAGACCGACTTATTGAAAACTGGAAATGCTGAAACAAACCGGGAGATATGTACAAACTAAAGCAAGACTGAAAGCTGGGAAAGAACAAGATTGCACTGATAGATGGAGCATTTTGGAACAAGTGGTGCCTGTTTGCCAGGTTTTCACCATCTTGGTAGAGATTCTATTTTTGCTACCAAGGCGCCTGTTTCCAGGTTTTCACCAAGGCACTTTTTCTTCTTTTTCATTTTTTTTTTGTAGTTTTCATTTTTTCAATTTTTTTGAATTTTTGATATTTTTTGATTTTTTTGTGAATCATCAAGGTGCCTATTGCTAAGTTTTCACCAAGATGTTCATTTTTCAGGACTTTTTCTAATTTTAAAGATTTTTTCAGGACATTTTACCAAGCACTGAATGCCTTAGGCATAAAATTTCTTCAGATGGAGAACGTTGATTGGTTCTCGGAGCTGTTCTCCTTCAGTCATTGAGAGTTGATAAGCACCAGAGCCAAAAGTAGTAGTGATTACAAAGGGACCCAGCCAATTGGGTTTGAACTTCCCCTTGCATTCTCGATGTGATTGATTTTTAGGATTTTCTCTCAACACTAGATCGCCAACCTGAAATTCTCTATGTCTGACTTTCTTGTTGTAGCCTCTAGACATTCTTTTCTGATATACTCTGAGATGATCATACGCTGCTTGCCTGTGCTCATCTAGTAATTCCAGTTCTTGTAACCTAGACACTCTGTAGTCTTCATCAGTGACAAGTCCATACATTCTGATTCTGAGTGATGGGATTTCAACCTCAATAGGCAGTACCGCTTCAGACCCATAAACTAAAGTGAAAGGTGTAGCCCCTGTAGGCATTCTGATACTAGTTCTATAGGCCCAGAGAGATGGATTGATCATGAGATGCCTCTTCCTATTTTATTCACTATTATGTGCAAGATTTTCAAGAGATTTTTGTTTGAAGCTTCAGCTTGTCCATTCCCTTGAGGATAGTAGATAGAAGACCAATGTTGAGTAATCTTGAACTTAGCACATAAGTCATCTAGGTCCTTGTTTTTGAATTGTCCCCCGTTATTTGTGATTATAGAGTGAGGGATCCCATATTTGCAAATGATGTAGTTCAGGATGAACATAGAGATCTATTTCCCCGTTGCTTGTGTTAGAGGAACTGCTTCTACCCATTTTGTAAAATAATCTGTAGCTGTGATTATATGGGTATGTCCATTAGAAGAGTGCAGATGGATAGCACCTATGAGATCAAATGCCCATTGTTGAAAAGGCCATTGTGTAGTAAAGGGAATCAGATCTCTCCCTGGAGCATGAATCAAGTTGCCATGTACTTGACACTGTTGACAATTTTTAGCAAATTTAATAGCTTCTTTTTCTATTTCAGGCCAATAATACCCAGCCCTAATAAGTTTTTGAGCTAACGTTAAACCATTCAAGTGTGACCCACATATACCCTCATGGAATTCCTCTAATGCACATTGAGACTCTTCTCGTTCTAAACATCTAAGTAGTGTACCATCTAGACCTCGTTTGTACAGATCATTACCAATGATGACATATCAGGGTGCGGATCGGATAAGGTTTCATTTCTCAAAATGGTTAAAGGACTCAGGGATGATTTGGTCATGGAGATAGGAGAATAGATTTTTGTAGCGAGATGAGTCATAACCTACAACAGTGCAGATCATGTGGGTTTCAGGGGAGTCATATGCAAGATAGGATAGGGCTTCCACTAGGAACTCATAGCGTAGTTCATGTTCGGGCTACTGTAAAAGAGTAGATAATGTCACCATTGCATCAGCAGCCTTATTCTCCATTCTGGGTATTTGCTCAAATGTGATAGAGATGAAGTATTTTTTTAAATCATCTACCATTCTCTTGTAAGGAATGAGCTTTTCATCTTTGGTTTGGTACACATCATTGACCTGGTGGATGACCAATTGTGAGTCTCCATGGATGTGCATCTCTGTAACTCTCCACTGTATTGCCATTTTCATACCATTGAGAAGTGCCTCATATTCATCAATATTGTTTGTGCAAGGAAACTTTAATCTGAATGCTTTGGGTATCGAGTATCCTTGAGGAGTGATGAATAATATGCCTGCTCTTGATCCATTCTATGTGTAGGAGCCATCAAAGAATAACCGCCATGCTCTAGAAGAGAGGTGCATGATAGAAGAATCGAGAAATTCCATTTGCATGTGTGTATCATCAAACAGTGGTGCTTCAGCTAATTGATCAGCAATGACCTATCCTTTGATAGCTTTTCTTTCAACATATTCAATGTCAAATTCGCTCAAGAGCATGACCCATTTAGCTAGTCTACCTGTGAGGGCAGCCTTACTTAGGAGATATTTCAGTGGATCAATTTTAGCTACCAAATGAGTGGTATGAGCTAACATGTAGTGTCTCAATTTCTATGATGCAAAGATCATAGCTAGACATGCCTTCTCTATCATTGAGTAGTTCTTCTCATAGGCCACTAAAGTTCGGCTGATATAGTAGATGGCTCTTTCTTTCTTGTTCTCATCATGCTGTGCTAGCAATGCCCCCAGTGATGTATCTGTTGCGGAGACATATAATATTAATGGCTTCCCATGAATAGGAGGCATCAATATAGGCAGATTTGATAGATACTTCTTGATATGTTTAAAGTTGTTCTCGCATTCTTCATTCCATTCAAAGGTCACACCTTTATGTAATGTTTTTGTAAAAGGCTGTGAGATGTCCGCTAGCTGTGATATGAATCTTCTGATAGATTGAACTCTGCCTTGCAACGTCCTCATTTGACTGATATTTGTGGGAGGTTGCATCTCTATTATAGCCTTGACCTTAGCTGGATCAACTTCAATGCCTTTCTTGGAGACGATGTATCCTAGGAGCTTTCTAGAAGTGACTCCAAAAGCACACTTTTTAGGATTTAGTTGAAGACTAAATTTTTCCATTCTGTCAAGGATCATGCTCAAGTCTGTTAGATGTTTAGTTCTAATCATGGATTTTGCCAAGGTATCATCTACGTAATCCTCCATTGTTCTATGCATCATATCATGAAAAATAGATGTCATTTCTCTTTGATATGTAGCTCCAGCATTTTTGAGTCCGAATGGCATAACATTCCAACAGAAAGTTCCCCACGCACATGTGAAAGCTATTTTCTCTTGATCTTCTGGAGCAATTTTGATTTGGTTGTATCTAGAAAAGCCATCCATTAAGGAATACATTTCATAGCCCGTAGTCATGTCCACTATCATATCAATGTTAGGTAGTGGAAAGTCATCCTTAGGGCATGCTCTGTTCACATCTCTAAAGTCCATGCACACTCTGATTGAACCATCTAGTTTGGAAATAGGTACAATGTTGGAAATCCACTCAGCATAGTCTATGACACGGATGAATCCAACTTTTAGGAGTTTTTCTAGTTCTGCTTTGACTAAGAGTGCAACATGAGGATGCATCTTTCTCAATTTTTATTTGATTGGTTTTACTCCGGGAGCAATGAATAGATGGTGCATAATGAGATTGGGATCCAATCCTAGCATATCTGAATATTTCCATGCAAAGTTGATCTTTTTCTCTGATAAGAAGGTAGTGAAGTTCTGTTTCTCTTCGTCTGATAGAGATTGTGCTACATGTACCAATTATGGTTCCTCTGTTGTACCCAAATTGATGGATTGAGTTGGCTCAATCAGAACTGGAGATCTATCCTGTAAATGACTCAGAAGGACATCAAATATCTCATCCTTAGGCACCTCAGAGAGGTTTTCACCTTCAGATACATCTTTTCTTTTTACTTTTGTCGGTTTTGAGACTGCCACAAAGTGGTTTTCACCCTCAGAACTCTTTTTCTTTTTCTTTTTACTCTTGTTTTTCTGACTAAGATATTTGATGTGCGGCTCAGTCATGTTGACACTTGGTTCATTGATGGAAGTACTCATAGGCTCAACTACATTGAGGTAGCAGGCAAGGGCATAGTCATTTGGGAAGGTATACATACCATGGTTTGGGTTTGTGGAAGTTTGGTCGATAAGATCAGGGCGTTGGATAGTCAAAGCGGGAAAGGCTTGGGATATGGTGTTCACAGATGTGGATATGTCATCATTGGTCCTAACCCGACGCTCAAGTTCAAAGGTGATATTACAGCTCAAAATGTTCAATTCATGAATAGGCTCAACATCATCATGGGAGTCCTTTTCAGCCATAGGTGGATCAGACACGTTAAGTTCATTGTTTTGCTCTAGACCTACGTCAGGTTGAGATACATATTGGTGAATAACATATATATATTTCTCTGTTATAAGCTCATCTTCTTCTGGAATGGCACTCCATTCATAGTCATTTGACTCAGCTTTTGATTCAGGATCTCTAGGAAATCTTAAAAAATGTGTGAAATCAGGATGAATACCCCAAGAAGGATTACCCTCAGTCTCTGACTTGAATTCATATTCATGGGAATCAGTGTTAGAATAACTACCCCCTTCTTCTTGATCAGTTTGATTGCCTTTGAGATTAGCTGGTTCTTGTGGTGCAACCATCTCTTGCGCTACAGTAGGTTCTTGTGTTTCTACTACATTAATTCTTTTGATAGGATCATCTATATCATCAAGAAGATCTTTGATCTCTTTAGGCAATTTTTCATAGGGGATAAGCTTAGAGCTATCTAAATCATCATCAGAGGGTTTTGTTTCTTCTTTCTTAAGAAGGGGTTCTCCTGGTGCAATTTGTTCTATGACATGAGAACGACCACCTCTGAGATGATAGGGTTTCTTCTTAAAACCTATGCCACCAGTATCTTTTTTGTCTCTACCAATATGTGAAATGGGTGTCACAAGACCCTTTCCCCTAATTCCTAGAGGTCCTTGACCGGAATATCCCATCTTGGCCATCAATTTGTTTCCTAGACCATATGAATTAGAAGGGATTGTAGGTGCTATAGATTCACTAGGTTGAACAATTTTGGATTCAGAATCATCTTTGTATAGCCATGCAAGCATAGCTTCATCTTCTTCAAATTCTTGTTTGGATACTTGCTCCGCCACAAAATTTCTTTTGTATGCTTCCATAGGTTCCTTAGGTTCTAATTTAGATTGCTTCAAAGATTGTCCATATGACTTGGGCAAGATAGGGAGAGATGTCAGAGACAAGACTGGCTCTATAGTGTATTCTCCCATCCCATTTTCTTTGATGTTGATCTCTTTAGCAATGTTGTCCATCTTAGATGTGGAAGCAACATTTAGCTACTTGATGGAAGATTCTCTGTTATTGGGAACAAGCTTATCGGCACTTTCCTTCAATGTATTGCAAGTTGTACTCAGATCTACTAGGATAGTAACCTCCACTCCTTCATAGGGAAATTTCAAGCATTGATGGTACATAGAAGGAATAGCTTGCATTTCATGTATCCAGGGTCTCCCTAGAAGGATATTGTAAGCCAATGGTAGATCAAGCACCTGACATGTGGTATCTTTGATGACCGGACCCACTCGGATGGGTAAGACAATAGTGCCTTTAGAATCTCTTTCTTGTTCATCATAGGCTTTTATGGTGATCTTCTTTCGAGGATCAATAGCCATCTCTGAGAATCCCAACTGTGTGATTAAGTTGTAAGAACAAATGTTGAGGCCTACACCCCCATCTATCAACACATGTTTGACTCGACGGTTCTGGATCAAGACTTCTATGTGCAAGGGTTGATTATGTGGGTGACTTAGGGAGTTGTCATCCTCTTCTGAAAAGGAGATATATTGCGGAGATGTTAGATGACCAACCATAGTCTGGAACCTGTCTAGATCTAGATCATCAGGAACATTAGAGCCGAGCAAAGCTTTGTCTAGGATATCTCTGTGAGCTGGAGATATTCGAAGTAACTCAAACATGGAGATTTTGGCATTGGTATGCTGGAGTTGTTGGATGATGCTGTAAGATGTAGGTCTTTTATCCTTTGGATTGGAAGATTTCGAGGCAACCTTCTGTTTAGAAGTAGATGTGAGATTAAAAGGTATCTTAGGGACATTAGATGAACTTGGTGTTTGTCCTTTCAGATGAGTCTGAGCTTGTGATCTGGTAACCGCATTAGCTGAGGAATGATTTCTATCTCTTCGTACAATTGTGATGACATTGTAGCTCTCAGAGAGACATGGTTCAACCATATTGATGACAGCATCATTTCCAGGGTAGGCATAGTTGACTTTTGCCCCTATGTTAGGTTGAGAAGTGGAAACTCCCTTGCCATGTTGTGGAAATGGTTCTATAAATGCTGTGTGATCATTATTGCTGGTAGGATTTTCGATCGTGATATCCCCTTGATCTATCAAGTCTTGAATGGTATGCCTCAAGTGAAAGCATCCATTAGTTTTGTGGCCTTTAGTCTGATGGAAAGCATAGAATTCATTATCTTTCTACCAATATGGTTTTGGATCCAGATCAGGGTTTTGGATTGGTGGTAAAGAGATCATGTTATTAGCTATCAGGGTTCTCAGGGTAGATTCCAAAGATTCTCCCAGGGGAGTAAACTTTCATTTATTATCCCATCATTTGAATGACTTCTTTGGAGATGGTTCAGCAGATTTTTGCTCTGAAGCTTCAATGGCTTTGGTGGCAAGGGTGAGATTGTAGGCTGGTGCCTTTGATGGGGCACGGATAGTGTCAACAACACCATCAGAGATGATACCTTTGTTTCTATTCCAGCTCTTGTTTTTATCTTTTGAGCTAGATCCAGATTTAGACTTGTCCTTTTGAAGTGTGATTTCTCCTTTCTTGACAAGTACTTTCTCAATCTTGATTGCATTATCCACCATTTTATCAAAAGATACATGATCTTGCATTTGTAATGGATAGTTGAGCTCTGGAACAAGGTTATTGATAAAGATTTCAAGTTTCTCCATTTTGAGAATTGGTCTAGCATATAGAGAAAACTTCTTTCGCCACCTCTTGAGAAAAGTTAGGAATGATTCCCCTGGATATTGCTTGAGGTTACAGATATCGATCATGGTAATTGGATGTTGAATATTGTAGGAATATTGTTGATAAAACAATTTAATCAATTCCTCAAAAGTTTTGATCGTAGAAGGTAATCTTGAAAACCACTGAATGGATGCTCCTCCCAAGGATCTAGGAAAAAGATGCATTAGATAAGTCGGTTCATGCATGAATTCCATGGATTGTGTACAGAACTCTCTGACATGATCTTGAGGATCAGAGTGTCTGTCATATTTGTCATACTTTGGTATCTCCACTATTTTTGGGAATGGAGGCATATACAAGTCTTTGTCAAAAGGGAAAGGACAAAGGGCCTCCATGGAGAATTCCTTGGGTTCCTTCTCTTTCTCAATTTTATTCATTTTGACCTGCATAGCGTGCAGCTAGTTCATTATGGCCATCATCAAAGTTTCTTCCTCATGCGTGATGATATCTTCGACATTGAAGTGAGGAGGAAGTTTAGCTCCTTCCTGGGCTAATTGCAAAAAGTATGCCTCTCTATCCATTTTCAAGAAATGCCTCATCATTCTTTTGAATTCATCGTCATTCTGACACTGATGGATTTCAGAGGGTGTAGGGTCTTGGTCGGCATTATGTTGAGAATGGTGTCCCTAGGATCCTCCTCCTAGAGAACCATGGTTTGTCCCTGCTTGAGACATGGTAGGAGTTTTTGGGCTCCCTGGAATAGATTGAGGAGGAGTTTGCTGATTACCTCTGTGAGTTGATAGAGGAGGTATGTAACCAGTTTTCAATCGAAAGTTACCAAGACTGTCATCTTCGTAGATACCTGACTTGATGAGTTGTTCAAGAGTTGGACCTGGGGTATTGGTCAAAAGTAAGTTCTGAGATGTTTCTTCTGATTTCTTGTGTGAAGAAGCTCTAGTCTCCACCATTAACTTTGAATGAAACAGAAGAAAAGGACGAAGACAACTGAAGAACAATTTGATTCAAGAAAATCGGATGATGCAACCTTGTCAAGATTATGATAGTTTTGAAGATCTGATGAGATGTGGGTGAAGGAAACTATGCCTTGGATGTATGGGATACATCGCCCAAAAGATAGCGGACACGAGTTCTCAACACTTAGTCTATTTTTGAAGATTGATTGAAGATTGATAGTTATGACAAGGTTTTGACACGAGATAAAAAGGACTCAAATTGATCAAACAAAAGACTAGATCGGATTCAAAAGATCAAACTCAGAAAATGGTAGAATGCTCAATAGCTACTGCTCTGTTCCTGACACAATGATATTTTTGACAAATTCTAGAACTAGGCTGGAAACATTGGATATCTTGCAATTTGACAATTTTTGACAACTCTCTCAAATTTTTCCAAACGACACTCTGTAGACTCGTATGACACTGGGTAGTCTAGGAAATGACAGTTGCTAAACTCGTATGACAGTTGGGTAGCAATGAAATGATAGTTAAAAAAACTCATACGACAGTTGCTAACAGGTTTTTGACTTCTTGAATTTGGCTGGTTTGAAAACTCGTACGACACTGGGTTCTTAATCGTACGACAGATGGGCAATACTGAAATGACATATGACAAAAAGTCGTATGACTTTTGACTTCTTGAAATGACTTTTGACTCTAGAAAGAACTTTACGTCAATTTTTGCAAAATTTAAGGTTTTCAGTTCTGGATTGTTTGCAAATTGTACTGTCCAGATTTTGAAGTTTATACTAGATTTGATCATTTTTAATAGCCAAGTAGATAAACAAGCACATAGAATAGCAAGCCAGTGATTCCAAGCACGTCTGAAAACAATGAACAAGGGCAAAAGCAACCTTGCGCATGAACAATCAAGTGACCAAATTGTGCTAATCCCTGAGAGTACTAATTGTGTATGGTCTGAAAAGTTTTGCAATAACACACATATACCTGAAAGTGAAAAATTGGCCTCTCTAGGGTTTTTAGTAATGGTTTGACTCTGCAACTTTTATGATTCAAAGGGGTGAACTCCAATCCCGGTGCACCAAGGTTTTGACACAGTCCGAGAACTTAATCTTCAAGAGCTGCTAGGGAGATCTGACAACCCAACAATGAACCATACCCATGGAGATTTCTTCCACAAGGATATTTATATAGCGGCTATCACTACCATGGTGAAAATGGCTATGACCGCTTGAGGTTCTGTCAACGTAGTTTTCCCTATGAAGGGATTGTCCGCTACGGTTAACCCTCTCTAAAGATGACTCACAGATTTATACCACAAGGGGACTTGGCTCCAGATTCAAGGTTTTGACACCTCTTCACTTTTAACCCAAACAAAGCAAGCAGATTAATCTGACACGCTAAGACAAAGTTTTGTTCCACCAAGGTCTATGATATCAACTCCACGTGATCTATCAACCTCTCCGGGGAGAGAATGTATCAATCAATAAGAGAAGACACACTAACCAATTTTGATTCACCAAAGCTCGTGATATCAACCCTACGTGATCTATCAACCTCTCCGGAGAGAGAATGTGTCGATTAATAAGAGAAGATGCACTAACCAAGTTGAATGTGAAATGCACTAAGTATCCTCCCTACCTACAAGGATTCTATCGTCAAGAAAGATTTCGCTAGGAATCCAATCTCTCAAGAATCTCGAATAGTGTTCATAGGGCCTAATTACTATGTGAGCACAGATATATGTTCTGAAAGTAAATTTACCAAAAGCATCCAAAAAGTAAAAAGAGGAACACTTAATGCTTAAAGCAAATATGAGATGAGTCTACAAGGTGGAACACTTAACACCTCACACAAGCTAAAAATGAGTCCACAACTTAGAAAACAAGTGAGTTCCTAAAAGCACAAAAGGGTTGCCAAGTGGAACATTTAACGCTTCTGTCTTGTTGACCCCTCCCCTTTATGGCGCTGAGATTGCAACCACGGGGTGAAAATGAGGGGCCGGCGGATTAGCGAGTCCAATAACCCAAGATAGCAATCAAGATCAATCACAAGTATTCTAAGACTACTTAATGAATTCTTATGGGATTACAACCTAGTATCAAATTATGCAAGTGTGTAAAATGAAAGCATGAGAAGAAGCACACAAGCTAGACACATGAGAGATTTATTTTAAGCCCAAATCAAAATGTTATTAGATGAAGGAGAATACCTGGTGATCTTCACAACGCGCTTAGTAGATTTTACCTAATTTTTAGCAATTCTTGCACTTTTCCCAATCAAAACCAGCAGAGAGCAATCAAAAATAGAGAATTTCAATTGTCAAAATTAGCAGTTAGCCGAAATATAAAAATCAAATCTGATACTCTGCTGTGAAAAATGAAACGACAGTCAAAAATTGGTATGGAAACTCATATGACAGTGGGTATGCTCTCAGACGATAGTCCAGAAACTCATACGACACTGGGTATGCTACCATATGATAGATTAGCTCTCAAATGACAGTGGGTATGTAATGAAATGAGTCACGATCTGATAGACTGTCGTACGACAGTGGGTCTAGTATCATACGATGGTGGGTATGCTCTCATACGACATTTGTCAGAGACTCATACGACAGATGTATGGACAAAAATTAAAAATCACAGCTTTGCACAGATCCCGAGGAGAAAAAGACTGAAATTGATAGAATTGAATTGGAAACCCATTTCAAGGCCCCACGGTGGGTGCCAGAAATGTGTGTGTGAAAATTGTACCTGATTTGTAGACACAACACTTAGTAAAACATTAGAGGTTAGCTATAATCAAAATCGTGCAAAATTGAAAGCTATCTAACCAAGTGATTTACTGCCTTCTAGTAGGTGCGAGATTAATGTTCTCAGATTGTAATCGAGATCAGTGACCTAGACGACACCTAAATGAAGGATTTGAATGCAATTGATCTAGATATGAGATTGAATGCAATTAAGCTATATTTTTGATATTTTCTATGTAATAATAATTGTGAAAACTGATATGAAATCTATACTAATATGGAAATTGATATGCAATATGAATCTAAATAAATGCAAAAATAAGATTGATCTCACAAAGATGTCGATTCGCAAGAGCTTTGATTCTTCAATTCCAATTCTCCAGCGTGATTGTGCAAAAATATGAGATAAGATATGAAGAGCTGAGCCTTTAATTTATAGAAATCCAGGGCTTTGGAGGTGCATGGATAAAAGCCATAAATCACTCAAATTAACTCATCTTGATTTTTGAGTTATCTGATCATGAAAGATAGTTAATTCTCAAAATCATGCAAAAACATGCAAAAATAGCTTTTTAACTCAAATTAGAGTTTAGATCAGCTTTTTGAACTCCAAAAGGATGTTGAGTTCCAAAAAGTTAATAACTTGCATTGATTTTCTGATTTGGAGTTTAACTGTTTCTTTTGAATATGCATAATAATTAAGAATTAAATAAATAAATAAAGTGATTTATCCTCAACTCAACTGATTTTTGAAATAAAATAATTAATTTATGGGTTAATTAACTATTTTACCAAACTTTTATTAAAAATTATATTATTAAATAATGACAACATGCTTTAATTAATTAAATAAGAATTTAATCAATTAAAGATAGGAATTTTGATCTATTGTCAAAATTAAATAATACAATTAATAATAGATAGAATTAAATTTAATTACACAATTAAGTGGCAAATATTAAATCTAATTAATTAAATATGAAAATATTCAATTAATCAAACTTAGGATAAATGTGATTTATTGCCAAATAATCATTAAATTAAAGATAATTAAGAATATTGCTAGGAATATTCCCCGATGCAAAATTTAAGATAATCAATTATGATTCGATGATGTTTAGATGTGCCTTAGGTTAGGACTTTGATGTCGATTTCATTCGAATTGAAGATGTGGGAGGTTAATGAACTTATAGCCCATTTTTGGGGTATTACACTAGATAACTTATGTCCAGTTACCATAGGTGTTCCAACTGGTTTATAGTTCTCCATTTCAAATCTCTTCAATAAATCATTCAAGTAATTTGTCTGAATTACAAAGATACCATCATTGTTCTGTGTTATCTACAATCCTAAAAATAATTTCATTTCACCAATCATACTCATTTCAAATTCAGTCTTCATTTCATCGACAAACTTATCACTAGCTTCATCTTCTCCTCCAAAGATAATATCATCAACAAAAATAACTACAACCAATAAACCATTTTCAATTTCTTTTGTATATAGGTTGCTATCATCTATTCCTTTTGTAAATTCTAATTTCAACAAATACTTATCCAATCTCACATACCAAGTTCTAGGTACTTGCTTCAGTCCATATAAAGCTTTCTTCAGTTTACATACCACGTCTCCTTCTTTAGTTAAAGGAAAACCTTCATGCTTCTCAATATAAACTTCTTCTTCTAATTCTCCATTCAGAAATGCTGACTTCACATCCATCTGATACACTTTGAATTTCTTAAAAGCTGCATAAGATAAAAACATTCTCACTGCTTCAATTCTTGCTACCGGTGCAAAAGTTTCTTCATAGTCAATTCCTTCTTGCTGTGAGTATCCTTTACATACCAATCTTGCTTTTTTCCTTACTACTTCTCCTTGTTCATTCATCTTGTTTCTGAATACCCATTTTGTTCCTATAACATTCTTATCTTTAGGTCTAGGGACCAATTCCCATGTGTTGTTCTTTTCAATCTGATCCAATTCTTCTTTCATGGCTTTAATCCAATGTTCATCTTCACAAGCTTCACTAGTAGATTTAGGTTCAATTTGTGAAATCAAACATAACTATTCTTGTTCCTTATTTCATGTCAAAACTCCTCTGTCTATGCTTCCAATAATCTACTCAGTAGGATGATTCCTTAATAAATTCCTGTTAGGTGTCACTGTCTCAGTACTTGTTTATGTTGTAGGTTCTTCAATGGTTTCTTCACTGTGGCTGTCATTCAACAAATCACTGTCAGTTTCATAAAATAATTCAATAGTCTCTGGATTAGGTCTAGGTTGAGTTCCTTCATCTGATTCATAATCAAGCATTCTTTCTTGAATTCTAAACTTTTCATCAACTTTAACATTTGCGCTCTCAACAACGGTCTTAGTTCTCTTATTGTAACATCTATAAGCTTTGCTCTTCAATGAATATCCAAGAAATATACCTTCATCAATTCTAGGATCAAAATTTCCAATGTCATCATCTCTCTTAATATAACATTTGCTTCCAAAATTTTTAAAATAATTAACTGATGGTGCATGTCCAAACCATAGCTCATAGGGTGTCTTGTCTATGTCTACTTTGATTTGTACTTTGTTCATTGTATACACTACTATGTTCACTACTTCTCTCCAGAATATATTCACCAAGTCATTCTCAAATAACATAGCTCTTGCTGCTTTAGTTACTGATTTGTTCCTCCTTTCTGCAATACCATTTTGTTCAGGTGTCCTAGGGGCTGAAAATTGTCTCTTAATACCATTCACTTCACAAAAATTGTTAAATTCTTTTGAAGTAAATTCTTCACCTCTATCTGATCTCAAACATTTAATCTTTATTCCAGATTCATTCTCAACTTTGTTTTTAATGATCTTATGTTAGGATTGAGTAATACTGAGAGGGGGGGTGAATCAATATTACAAAACTTTAATTTCAACTTTAAACAGTTATAAATAATCCAAAGTAATGCGGAAATGAAAATAACATATAAGCATAACACATTACTCATGACACCATGATTTGTTCTTGAGGAAACCCTGATTAAAGGGAAAACCCTGGTGGGGATGGTACCCACAAATATGCATTAAAGTATAATGTCCCTGTTAAGAGATCTAGCCCTATTAGGAGTTGATTGTTACATAGTACATTTCCTTGCTAGAGGATTACAAAAACCCTATTAGGGGCATACAAAACACCTGGTTAAAGGTGGTGAGCACACTGCTCTTACAATCAATACTATCCAAAATAGTTCACAAAAAAGGAACAATACAAGCACTTATCTTTCTTAGATAGTTCCAGTTATAGCTCTGCTTCCTACTGATCTCACATCTGATTTTTGCATTCTTTTTTGCAATCACAACTTCATACTTCTACCACAAAAGTAATCTGTATTTATACAAAACTAGCCTTCTAGTCGGCTCCACAAAATGTAATACTTAACATAGTAAAAACTTGTGCAAAAGATATATATGGAGTCGACACTCTTATATTACCAAAGAGTCGGCACTAAACTTTATTTACATGACTTAGCACGTTATCATATTCTGTTAGGATTAACAGTCCACAATACAACTGAGAGGGGGGGTGAATCAGTTGTATAAAAGAACATTAAACTATAAACTTTAAGCTTTTCAATATTAGATCCAATGAACACAATGAATGCCAACACAATAACACAATATTTTGGTTACGGGGAAACCCTGTTAAAGGTAAAAACCCTGGTGGGAATTATCACCCACTAATGATGTACTGAGAGTATAGTAATCCTTGTTAGAAGATATAGCCCTATTAAGAGCTTGTTGAAGCATTACAGTACATAGTGATTGTTAGAGGATAGATCCTATTAGGAGTCAATAACAAAGAGGGCTCACTACCCAAAGAAGGTTAAGTCCGCCTTCTGAACTCACTAGTTCGCAATAAGTGTATATGAAGAAATACACAATCTTTTGAACTATTTGCCAGCAATTGTCTTTTCTTGATCAGTTCTAATGAAGTCCACCAACAATCTTGTACTCTACCTACAATAGACACAAGTTTGAAACCTTCTTATGTCACATATATCACATCCATATCTTTTCCAAAGAAAAGACCTTACATTTATACCCTATTACATTTTACCAAGATCAGGTTGGCCCATAAGGCTTTCCTAATTACATAAGCCCTTGCTAAGATACACTCGGTATCTAAAACAAGTTTACAATGATTACATTACAACAATTAAGGACCGAAATCCTTGAATTATGCTTGTCAAACAAAACACACGCTTCATTCCCCGAGTCGGCTTTAGAATAAGCCACCACCAAAGCACACGCCCCAGATGACATCACCAATCATTCTATACCTTTCCTTGACCAATGAACATCCTTCAATACATCTTCCATCATCCTTCAAGATCACATACCTTGAATCTAATCCCTCTGAAATCTATACCAAAAACTCAAAGACTAACTCTGTCAATTCTCACTGTCACAGTCCAGTGACCAGTCTTTACCAAAATAGATGTATCTTCCTTAATATGCATCCATTAATGATGAGATCTCAGATATAAGATCAAAACATCCATCTAAACTCTCTTTTGACTTCACAACATCTAAAACATCTATACACCTTCCGTACACTGTGATTACCAGTATGGTTCCTTCATAGAAGCATATGTTGACATCAGTGACAAAACACAAATGACAACAGTATGAGTGCCCATTCAGTAACACAGTGATTAAACATATTAAATGTCTCAATCACCACCCATGCATTAGAAATATCCAACAATCTCCCCCTTTGGCATTGATATCAACATATGGGAAAATCTTATCCCAAAGTTGTATCAACCCAAAAGTCCTTCCACAGATCAATCTCCCTAAATAGTGAGGATTTTCTCATAACAACACTCCCCCTTTGACAACAATGGAAAAGGGTGCCAACTTCCTTCATAGATAAACTTTCTTCCACGATCACTCCCCCTACAGAGTAGATCCCTACATTCAGTCTAGAAAATGATGAGGCTCTGAGCACTTCTGGACTGATGCATCTCTGCATCATTTAGTTCTGACTAGGAGGGGCCTGAACCCCTAACATACCTTTGAGATATTCAAAGGTATCTTTTAGTAGTGGCTTTGTAAAGATGTTTTCAATCTACTCTTTTGTATTGATATATTCAAGCTTGATTTCCTTTTCTGCCACCTTGTCTCTTAAGAAGTGATATTTGATAGAAATGTGTTTAGTTTTAGAGTGCATCACCAAATTCTTTGACATGTTTACTGTGCTGGTGTTATCAAAATGGATAACCACAGGCTCATTAAAAGTTATTCCAATGTCTATTAGCATTTGTTTCATCCAAAAAATTTGAGTGCAATTTATAGTAGCAGCAACATATTCTGATTCAGCAGTAGATTGTGCAATACAATCTTGTTTCTTACTTAGCCAAGAAACCAACTTTTTCCCAAGGAATAATGCACCACCACTTGTACTTTTTCTATCATCAATATTTCCCTCCCAATTAGCATCAGTATAAGCATGAAGTTCAAAACTATCATTCATGTCATACCATAAACCATAGTCTATGGTTCCTCTGAGATACCTCAGTATCATTTTAACATCAGCTAGATGAGTCTCTTTGAGTTCTGCCTGATATCTAGCCACAATTCCAATAGCATTAGCAATATCTAGTCTGATACCATTTGTTTTTCTTTTATGACTATTTTTAGTTTTCTTTCCCATAACACATTCTCTGCATACAGTGTTAGAAGGTTTCACAATCTTTGGTAGATCTCTTATTGCATTAGCCATACTTTCTTTCACAATGTTATCAAAGTTAACATGACAAAATCTTCTATGCCATAACCAACTATCATCTACCTTCACAACAAAACAAGAGGCTCCAAATGTGTTTAGTTCAAATACATTACCTCTAGATCTTGAACCAGTAGTAACTAGTTTTCCTTCCTTGCTTTTGATAAGGCACTTACCATCAACAAAACTTAACTGAAAGTTTTTATCCATCAACTGTCCAACACTCAACAAGTTATGTTTCAATCCTTCAACAAGTAGTACATTGTCTGTATCAGTCTTTCCATATAGAATGATAGATCCTACTTTTATGATGGATTTTTGGAGATTGTCCCCAAACCTTACAACACCTCCATCATAATTTACTAACTTAACAAATTTATTCTTATCACCAGTCATGTAATGAGAACATCCACTGTCAATTATCCATTTAGTTTTCTTGTCAACATGAGATACTAAGGCTTTTTCTTCATGAACAAGTTCATCTTTAATAGCAAAAATTCAAATCTCTTCATTTTCTAAATCATCATCATCATCAGAGATTCCTTCACTAGCATAATAACATTATTTATCTCTTCTAATATTTGCATAATTAGGTTTGTATTTAGGAACTCTTGTAGGACATCTAGATGCAAAATGACCTACCTTATTGCATAAAAAACATTTCAAAGGTAATTTACCTTCAAATTTTTCCTTACCTCTTTTCTCTCTTCTGGCTATCAGTGCAACAAGTTCTCCCATCTTCTTTTCTTCTTCCATTATCTTCTCCCATTCCTCAGCATACTCACCAAGGTCTTCTTTGCTTGTGCTTAGAAGTGTAGATGCTTTCTTGTGTGCGGATGACCTAAATGTAGATTAAAATTTAGGAGCAAATTCTCCTAATTCCACAGCTTCAAAAGTGGTTAACTTTGCAATCAACGTCTCTCTGCTAAAATTTGGAGTCAGGGGTATAGTTTCTTGAATAGACATTGCTTTGAATTTGTAAGTAGGAGTTAGAGATCTAAGAATATTTGCAATGACTTCTTCATCATAAGTACCTCCATAATTTTTGATTCCAACTACAACTTCTATAACCCTTTGAACATAGGCTCTAATGCTTTCATCTTCATTCATTTGCAGCTTCTCCATCTTTGTCTTCTTTCATGCCTATCAACAATTATTTTATCCATACCAAGTTTGAACAGTTCACTACATCAGCAACATACTCAGCCTTGGCAGTAGATTGGGAAATGCAATTTTATTTCTTTCTTGTCCAAGAGACTAACCTCTATCCAAGAAAGAAAGCTCCACCACTTGTACTCTTTCTATCATCTACATTACCTGCCCAATCAGCATCTGTATAAACTCGGAGTTCAAATTTGTCATCCTTCTTATAATATAGACCATAGTCACCAGTTCCTTTCAAGTATCTCATAATTCTTTTCACGACCATCATCTGTGTTTCCTTAGGATTGGCAGAGAATCTTGCCAAAATCCTAACAACTAATGCAATATCTGGTCTACTATGTACAACATACTGCAATTTTCCAATCATGGATCTGTACAGAGTTTGATTCACTTCTATAGCATCATCATTCTTAGATAACTTTTGTCTAGTAACCATAGGAGTTCCCACTGGTTTAGCATCTTCCATCCCAAAAGTTTTTAGTATTTCATTAACATACTTAGACTATGTAATGAAAATTCCATTCTTCCTCTGATATACTTGTAAACCAAAAAAGAATTTGATCTCACCAAACATACTCATTTCAAATTCAGTTTGCATTTCATTTGAGAAACTTTTACATAATGCATCTTTTCCACCAAAAATAATGTCATCAACAAATTTTTTTGCCAATAGGATACCTTTACCTTCTTCATCCTTCATGTACAGATTGCTTGTGTCATTTGTTCTTGAAAATCCAATCTGTATCAAGTAGTTGTGCAACCTCTCATACCATGCTCTGGGAACTTGCTTCAATCCATACAATGCTTTGATCAGTTTGCACACCATGTGTCTTCTATTTGGATCAATAAAACTTTCTGGTTGTTCTATGTAAACTTCTTCTTCTAGTATACCATTCAAAAATGCAGACTTGACATCTATTTGATATACCTTGAAATCTTTATAAGCAACATATGCAAGCAAAGTTCTTACTCCTTCCAATCTAGCTACAGGGGAAAATGTCTCCCCATAATCTATTCCTTCTTCTTGTGTGTAGCCTTTGCATACCAACCTAGCTTTGTTCCTAGTGATTTCACCATTTTCATTCATCTTATTCCAAAACACCCATTTTGTTCCTATAACATTCTTGTTTTCAGGTCTTGGCACTAGAGCCCAAGTATCATTCTTCTTAATCTGGTTAATTTCTTCATTCATTGCTTGTATCCAGTCTTCATTCTCTAATGCTTCTCTAGTTGTCTTCAGTTCAAATTCACATAGTAGACATGTTGAATCCTTAGTCTTACTTCTGGTCTAGATTCCAATATCTTTGTCTCCAATTATTTGTTCAGGCTTATGATGTCTTCTCACATATTTTGCCAAAATAGGTTCAGCTGTTCTCTCCTCTATTTCATCATGTTCCTCAATAAGATTGTTAGATTCAACTTCAAAATGCTCGGCAACCTCTTCCTGATACTCAACAACATTTTCTTGTAGCTCGACATGTTCCTGTTCTCTCTCGGCACTATTTTCTTGATGCTTGACAACTTCTGTCTGTCACTCAACATTGCTTACTTGAGACTTGACATCAAGTGCAAGTTTGTTAGTTGCCTCTTCTTCCTCTTCAATGTATACAAAAGATCTATAATCTTCTAGTTCTCTTTTACTATCAACTTTATTTCTTTCTGCATACTCATCAATTTTGACATTCACACTTTCCACAATTTTGTTAGTGTTAGAGTTCAAACACTTATAGGCTTTACTTTTTGTGGAGTACCCTAGGAATATGCCTTCATCACTCTTAGCATCAAACTTTCCATTCCTAGTGTCTTTTAATATATAGCACTTCCAAAGATTCTAAAGTATTTAACACTTGGTGCATGCCCATGCCATAATTCATAAGGTGTCAAATTTGTACCTTTCTTGATCTATACCTGATTAAGAGTGTAGAAAACCATGCTTATAGCTTCTTTTCAATCATCAATGTCCTTGCACAATCCAAGATATATTTGTTTCTCCTTTCTGCTATACCATTCTGTGGAGGTGTTCTAGGTGTAGACATCTATCTTTTAATTTCTCTATCATTGCAAAATAGATTAAATTCATTTGATGTAAATTCTCCACCTCGGTCAGATCTAAGACATTTCAGGTTCCTACATGTCTCCTTTTCAACCTTAGCCAAATACCACTTAAAGAATTGAAAAGCTTCAGATTTTTCTTTTAGAAACATCACATGCATCATCCTAGTATGATCATCAACAAATAAGATAAAGTGTTTAGCACCATAGTAACTTTGTACACCCATAGGTCCTCAAAGGTCAGTATGAACCAAATCTAAAATGTTTTTAGAAGTAAAGGATTTTCTCTTGAAACTTGACTTTGTCATTTTTCCTAACTGGCATTCCTTGCACATCACATTCTCAGGTTTCTTCAATCTATGTAGACCTCTTACCTTTTTCTTCTTACTTATCTCTACTAGATTTTAAAAGTTAACATGACACAACCTTTTATGCCATAACCAAATATCATCAAGTTGTGCAATCAAACATGTTTCTTCAGATAGGTCAAGATAGAACAAATTACCTCTAGTCTGATCTCCACTTCTAATTAGTTCTCCAGCAGCATTAAATATTTTAGCTTGTTTGTGATGAAATTCCACTTGGTAACCAATTTTGTTAAGCTAAGCAACACTTAACAAATTGTAATGAAGACCTTCAACCCAATATGCATTTTCACAAGATATCTTATCAGTTAGTTTAATCAAACCTTTTCCTCTAACAGGACATGGTGCATCATTACCAAATTTTACACTTTTACCTCTGTAATGATGTAAGGTCTCAAACTTATTTTTGTCACCAGTCATGTGATGTGAACAACCACTATCAATAATCCATTTATCATTCTTGTTCACATAGGATATCAATGTAGTTTTCTCATCCTCATCAGATTCATCTTTCATTGCCACATAAACTACCTCAATTTCAAAATCATCACTATTAGTGTCAGTCTCTTTTTCAGTAATGTAACAAGATTTCTTACCTTTTCTCTTGTAGTCTTTGTTCCATCGATAGCTTTTGTCATCTTTTCTATCTTTGTGTTTTCTTTTCCTTTCATCATCTTTATCCTTCCTATCAGGACATCTAGTAGCTATATGACCAACTTTATTACATGCAAAACATATAATAGGGAGTTTACCTTTATACTTTCCTTTTCCCCTTCTCAGTCTTCTATCCATAAGAGCTTCTAGATCTTCTAGGTCTTCATCAAAAGTATCACTGTCACTTTCACTGATGCATCTTTCTTTTTCTTTCTTTGGCTTGTTCAGAACTAGCTGTGACTTAAAAGAAGATTCAATATTTCCAATACTTCCAATAGTGAAATTATCACAATTAGAGAGTTCAAAAGCAGTCAGCTTACCAACCAAACTTTCCAAAGTAAGCACATTAGCAGAGTTACATCTAGAATCCTAAATAGCTAAGATCTTAATAGAATATATAGGATGCAGGGTTCTAATACTTTCCCAATTATAGTTTCATCATCAATAGCCCCATTTGCTCCTCTAATAGCATTCACAACTTCTTTTATTCTACTACAATATTGTGCAATGTTTTCACCTTCTTGCATTCTCATTTCATCAAACTTACCTCTAAGACTCTCGGCCTTTTCTTTCAGCACATTCAAGTCACCACCATAGATCCTTGCAAGAGTGTCCCACATATCCTTTGTAGTTGTGCAGTCCTTAATGTCCTCAAATTTTGGATAGCTTAGGGCAGATGCAATTTCTAGCGTTGCCTCATTATGTTCTTGCTTAGCTCTCATTTCTTTGGCAGTCAAAGGTGCGATAGGTGAGACATAACTATTCTCAATGTAGTACTTTGTAGAGTCACCAATACTAGCTAGATGCAGCTTCATCAAGCTTTGCCATGCAGGGAAATTTTCCTTGTTTAGCTTCGGTACCTCCTTCTTATACATCTTGATCATTTTCTTCAAGCCCCTTTAAACTTGATATCTATCAACACTAATAATAAGCAACTAAGCTCTGATACCAATTGTTAATATGATTTAGAACAACAAAGAGGGGGGGGGGGGTGAATCAGTTGTTCTCAGGTCCTGATGTATAAAAAAAATCTCAAAAACTTATACTTAAATCAGATCCAAAACCAAAACAAACTTGGTCATCACTGATTCAATAATAGAAACATCTAACAATGCAGTCCACTACCTAGCTGTAAATTATCTTGCAAAACATAGTAATGTTTAGATCTAAACAATTACACAAGTATAAACACCAGGATTTATTGTGGAAACCCAATTTGGGAAAAACCACTTTGTAACATGCTACTATTATTTTCACTCTAATGAAGTGAGCTCGATAAAAAGCCAACCTTGTCAAAGGTTCCAATACACACTGTTAAATGTGACCCTATTAAAGGATTTCAATCACCCTGTTAAAAGTTGGCCTATTCATAGGACTTACATACAATCCATTAATATACAACCTTGTTCAAAGGATTTAACATATGACTATTAGGTCAACCTCTGTTAAAAGGATTTTGACTGTTACAATGGTTAGAAAGTAGCAACAGTATTATCTGAAAAATATACAACTCACTTTGCAAATATCAGATCTGATTCTATACACTAATGCTGGTTTACTGACTTTGAAACTTTTCCATTTCCATCTCTGATCTGGTCAGAAATTTTCTTCAAGAAAGCACCACCATTCTCCTTCAGCCTTTTCTTCTTATTCAGTCAATAAAACTTTTCTCTTCTAGCATTTTCTGTTCACCATGTGCATACATATCACAATGTTTAGGTTCCCTTATATTTTCCTCAATTAGGTTAACTCATCTTTTGCCGCTCAATCTCATTTGTAGATCTTAGGGTTAGGTCAGATTCATTGAATCTACCTGCTTTATGTTCTTTGGCTCCTTTTCTAGAATCATCTCAAATCTCTTAAAGATTTACAATAAAATGTTTTACAATGCATTTAATGCTTCCAAACAATCAATAAATAAAGTCAGCACATTTTACATAATCCAAGAATTCAACAATGTTAGCTCCAAAATTAAATTCTCTTCAAATATAAAATTGCTGATGCTCGGTCAATACTGTGATTGTTCACTCGGTCTTCATGTAGAATGCTCGGTTGATACTAAAACTATTTCCTCAGCTTACACTGTCTTCCTCGGCAATTTATTGATGCTCGGTCAACACTAACATCACTCAGCTTAAACATGATTTTTCCATTCTTTGCTTGGTTAAGCCTACTAGTTTAGTCTTCTATCTTACTAAGATAAACAATACATTATCTCATGATAGTGCAACATAGTCAAGTACACTTTTTAGTATCAAGATAACTCAACCTTTCCCTAGGTGCTATTGTTACCAACCTTGCTTAGCCCCTTAGCAACACTCAAAAAGATATAGTACTTTCCTAAGTAGCAACAGTCTTACCAATTAAGGTTTGACATCAATGACAATACAACAATTGTTTCAATTGAGTTTCCAACACAATCCTCTACTCTACATACAACAGACACAAGTTCGTAACCTTATGTCACTTATATCACATCCATATCTTTTCCAAAGAAAAGACCTTACATTGATACCCTATTACATTTTACCAAGATCAGGTTGACCCATAAGGCTTTCCTAATTATAAATAATTACATAAACCCTTGCTAAGATACACATGATATCTAAATTTTTTTTACAATGATTACATTACAACAATTAAGGACCGACATCCTTGAATTATGCTTGTCAAACAAAACACACGCTTCATTCCTTGATTCAGCTTCAGAATAAGGCATCACCAAAGGACATGCCCTAGATGACATCACCAATCATTCCATACCTTGTGCTGACCAATGAAAATCCTTCAGTACATCTTCCATCATCCTTCAAGATCACATACCTTGAATCCAATCCCTCTGAAATCTATACCAAAAACTCAGAGACTAACTCTGTCAATTCTCACTGTCACAGTCCAGTGACCAGTCTTTACCAAAATAGCTATATCTTCCTTAATATGCATCCATTAATGATGCAATCTTAGATATAAGATCACAACATCCATCTAAACTCTCTTCTTACTTACAACATCTAAAACATTTGTACACTGTGATTACCAGTATGGTTCCTTCATAGAAGCATATGTTGACATCAGTGACAAAACACAAATGACAATAGTATGAGTGCCCATTCAGTAACATAGTGATTAAACATATTAAATGTCTCAATCACCACCCATGCATTATCAATGTACAACATATTCATCATGCTTTCCTTAATCATCACAATTGTTCATGTACCCTGATATGCTATTTTGCTGTCTTTGCATACCTTTCGAACACTGTATCTCATACAACAGCTATCCAAAACTTATGCAATCTTAACTAAAGAATTTAAATATACCAATAGACCTTTAGTTAAATTCACAAGCCATAATACCTTATATGTCTCCATCGCTATCCAAAACAATGGCACTGTATCCTATTTTCTAGATTTTGGACTTAGTCATTTTCATGACTGTGAACCTAGTGGCAATCTCCACAACATGCTATCATATTTATCATAAGTGTTGCCATTAATGAAAACCCTTAAAGGATTTCCAGTACTCCAAAACATCACATGCCAAAAATCTCTCCCTTTGGAATTGATGGCAACACTTAGAAAAATGACTGTCACAGAGTACTTCTCTTCTTTTCCTTCTCTTTTTCTTCCTCTCCCTTTGACATTAATGGCAAAGGTAAATCTCAAAATTTCAAAACTGAAGCATAGATGATCTAGTTTTTGCTTACCAGATTTAAGACATCATGTAAGGATGTTTCTAAGGTCTTAATATCCTCAACCCATGAACTTATCAGTAGCTCATTGACATGGATTAACCCATTCAGTGCATATGATGCTGTCTCTGCTGCCTTAAGTTCAGTGAGAGTAGATATTGTAATTGAAATTTCAACCTTTATCATCTCAGAGAGATGAGTCTCCAATATTGAGAGCTTGGGAGTTAATAGGTGTCTTAGCACACCAAATCTATCAGCAACTCTCCCTTTCTCCATTTCCAGTATCCTTATTTTGTCTAGTAATCTGGATATTTCTTTGTCAATTTCTTCCATAGTTTGTGAGGAAGACTCATACCTATCCATTATTCTGTCAAGATTGACCCTATCTTTTGCTATACCCTCGTCTACATTTTTCAAATATCTACAGGGATTTATGCAATGGCTATAGAGTTTTTTGCCTTGTGCTACACAGCTCTTGGCTTTAAGAGTGGTAGCCTTAAGAATGTCTAACTCCCATGAGATGGACTTATGAACTTTGCTTAACTTTTTCTCCAAAAAGTTTCTTTCAGCCTTTTCCTCTACTATTTTTAGCAATGAGTCAAAAAGACCATCAAAGCTATCCAGTACTGTACTGAGATTTTCAGTGTCATCCTTGCCTTTTAGGATAAGTGGAGAGGGTAGTAACATGTTTATTGTTTCTACTGCCCTACCCATTATCTTGGCTCTTTTGTCTCCTTTTTCATATTTTTCTCTATATGTACCCCATCTTTCTTGAGTGGGATCCTTTTCTGCTGCTAATACATGTTCTACTTGCATGGATAGTACTTCAACACTCACCTCATATCCCATAGGGTAACACCATTTGGTTCTAGGCTCAACTACCTCAAAATAGACACAATCAGTTTCAACCATGAAATAGATGGTGTCCTCATACTTTTCTACTAGGCTTTCTAGAATTCTATATCTTTCTTTCATCTTCCTTTGCAATATCTTAATCATGCCAAACAGTTCTCCATCGATCCAATCCTTTTTCTATCTTTTGTAGTATTTTGAGATTTTTAGACTAGTGGGTTCATCGTCTTTCCATGCTCTGGGATGCATACCAGGGAAATTGTGAATAATGTGAAGGTACATGTGAATTAGTAATGACCCAAACCTAAATGCCTTGGATTTGTCCTTCTTAATAACCTTGACATTTTCCAAAAACTCCTGTGCCAAAACTTCGCAAAGGTTGTACTACTTGTTTTCTTTAACCATTATGTAAGTTATCATAACAACTCCAACTGATATAGAATTGAGTCTGGAACTATGGAACAATTTTTAGCCAATAAGCATTGTTACCAATCTGACATCTTGAAGGTATATATCATTTACAGTCACAGCCCTCTTGTCCCATTTGGAGTGCATGAGGATTTTAGCATCCTTTCTTAGACTTTTATCACTAATAGGTAGGGCTCCTTCATTGTCAAGTCTTGTGATATCATGAATTAGCTGACCACATATCTTTAATGGTTGATATCTTATCCATAGGAACTGATCATGAACTCTACTTAGAATGATCTTGAACCATTCAACTTTTGTGAATTCAGTGAGATGGGTTAACTTGAGTATTGGCAGGTCTTTCAAATGTTTGAATTCATCTATCAAAGACCCATTCACATCTATCATTCCATTCAGCTCATAGAAGATGTTGACCTCTCCAGTAATTTCATACTTGCAGTGTATGTATGCCCTACTATCCTCTATGTGCAATACACCTACGGGGGTTTGGAAAAATGCCCCTTCCGGATCATCCTCATAGGATTTGTATGGATGCCTTTTGAACTTATACCTAGGTCTATCAACTACATCATAGATTACTGGTGCATCCATGACTAAAGAGATTAGGTATAAATATCTTGAATACGCACAAATCCAATGCTTGCCTTTACACGAGCACAAAATCTTTTTGCTAGATTACTACTTTGTCTTCACACTTTTTCTCTCCTTGGTCGCTAATCAAAAAGTGGTGGAGAAATGAAGTTTTTCAAGTCTTTTATCCATCATAAGTTGAGTGTGTGCATTAAACATAGGTAGCTCAACTTCACATGCTATCTAGTTAATGCAAGATTTGCAAACATAGAAGATGAATCTTCAAGTGCTGCGATCTCATCCATAGATTCACAAACATATGTACATATCATACATAAGCTCACACAAGCTTATTCCACGCATACAGGGGCTAGATATTTTCTATTGTCTTCATCCATTGCTCCCCATGAGGCCATGAGGCCTTCTAGGCTGATTCCTCAAAGAATTCATCATGTGAAGATACAACATCACAAGCCATCTCTCCCTAAACCATGACCTTATTTAAAACTTTTACTTGCCATATCTTTTCATTTTGTGATTTCTTGTTTTCACTTATGTAATCATTTAAGCTTTTATCACTGTCACTAATATTTTTCCTTATGACTATAGGTGGTGGTGTTTTTGGTTCATTGAATCTTCTTGGTCCTCTTCTATTGTTATCTCCATTGTATCTACAAAATTTCACAATGTGACCTGGATTATTGCATTTATAACAGATGGGTGGTCCTCTTCTATCTTGACTGGTCTGCAACTTACAGTACCTTGTTGTGTGTCCAAAGTTGTTTCACTTCTGACATATAATTTTGGCTACAATTTCTTCTCTGATATACTCTTGCTTATACCTAGATTGATCAGGTTTTCTACAATCTGACTTTTTGTGTCCATACTCATAGCAATTAAAATAGTAGCTAGTAAAGGGTTTAGAGTTATTATTACTCCTGCAGTCTCTTTTCATGTGACCAACTTTGTTGCATCCAAAACATCTACCTTTGAAGGGTCTGAATTGTTCTCTATAATCTTCATTTGTAGGTCTTTCTTTTGGAATAAATTTTTCCTCATTCCTGGCTTCATTTGATTCTTCTTAAGTTCTTGAACTTCCAGCTTCATTTGGTCCACTTATGTTACTTTTAGTTCTTTGATCATTGTTCTTGTCATTTCTTATGTGTAACTCTTCAATAAGTAGTCTGGCTTGAGTGAGTTCACCTTTGATGATCTGATTGTAATTATCCAATTCTTGATATTTATCTTTGTAATGCTCAAGTTCAGTCTTCATATTATCTATCTGAAGGTTGGCTTGTTTTAGTGACTCTTCATCTTTATTTCTTTCATTTTTCTCATTCTGAATCTCATTGATCATCAAGAGATTGATTTGCTCTTTTTCTTGCTCCAACATCTTTACTTTGTCTAATGTGTCATTGTCTGAACTTTCCTTGATTTTCTCCATAAGGTCTTGTCTTTGATCTTTTAGAGCTACAAGTTGTTCTTTAAGTTTCCTCATGAAACCTTCTACTCTTTTCAATTTGAATTTTAGTTCACCATTTTCAGCTTTCATCTTATCCATATCTTCAAGTGCAGTTTCAAAGTTTACTTGAAAGTCTTTTCAATCCATTCTGATCTCCCTTAAGCTGTTAAGATTTCTGTCAAAGGGCCAATAGCTCTGATACCAATTGTTAGGATTGAGTAATATTGAGAGGGGGGGTGAATCAGTATTACAAAACTTTACTTTCAACTTTAAATAATTATAAATAATGCAAAGTAATGCGGAAATGAAAAGAACATATAAGCATAACACATCACTCATGACACCATGATTTGTTCTCGAGGAAACCTTGATTAAAGGGAAAAACCCAGTGGGGATGGTACCCACAAATATGCACTAAAGTATGATGTCCCTATTAAGAGATCTAGCCATGTTAGGAGCTGATTGTTACATAGTACATTTCCTTGCTAGAGGATTATAAAAACCCTGTTAGGAGCATACAAAACACTTGGTTAAAGGTGGTGAGTACACTGCTCTTACAATCAATACTGTCCAAAATAGTTCACAAAAAAGGAACAATACAAGCACTTATCTTGCTTAGATAGTTCTAGTTATAGCTCTACTTCCTACTGATCTTGCATCTAACTTTTGCATTCTTTTTCGCAATCACAACTTCATACTTCTACCATAAAAGTAATAAGTATTTATACAAAACTAGCCTTCCAGTCGGCTCCACAAAATGTCATACTTAACTGTAGACTATGATTTTGAACCTGTTACCTGTCTTGAAATGCTGAAACATTCAAACATTAGACTAATCTAACATGTTCATGAACTAAAAAACAACATAAGACATGAAAACAAAACCAAAGCCACCTCAAGATTATTGCTAAAAAAACAAGTGCTATAGAGCAAATGTTTGATTCGCTTCAATTAGAGTGATGTGGGTGTGCTCTCTAAGCACTTGGAGCATATTTTAATACATACTAAGATTGATTTTAGACCAAATATAGGTGTGATATGATGCTATATGCTATGAAAAACAATAAAAGAAACTATGTTAATCCATTATTATTAAGCTATGATGTTCTTTAAGAAAGCTTGAAGATGATAAAAAGAAACTAACAATTAGTATTGCTTATGCTAAGTCTAGAGCTAAATGGACATGATAACAATGCATAAAATGAAAGGTGAATGGATATTTTGCTCTTGGAAATGAGGACTATTTATAGACTTTTGGGAGGATGAATGAGTGGCTAGGATCAAAATCCTTAAGAGAGGCCAAGATTCATTCAAAGGGGAGCACATGGATTGTGCTAGTTCAAGGCCACCTCCTTGTGACAAGTGTCACAAGGGCATTGGGTTGAAAGATGGGAGGAATGTGCACAATTTGGGAAATGTGCCTAAGGTCAAAGGGTGTAAGAAAGGGGTGAGGGGCTTCTTAAATGCATGATAAATGCATGTAAGAGGGATAAGGAGGCTTTAAATGCATCATAAATGCATGTAAGAGAAGCCTCTAGAAGTTTGTTGACTTTGGTTAAAGTTTAGGAGTTGGCTAATCTTGGTTAGGGAATGTGACAAGGTTAGGGAGGTGATTAGGATTAGGATTAGGATTAGGACTTTCTAGAAGAGTCTAGAACTTCCTTAGGATAAATAAGGATTTTTAGGAAATAGATAAAGATTTATTTATTTCCATGGGTTTAGGTTTGAGAAAATTTATTTAAAATAAATTTAATAAACATAAGGATTAAATATTTAATCTTAATTAAATATTTTGAGTTGGGGTTAGGGTTAGAAAATGATGGGATTAGCCTTTAATCGTAATTAAAGAGGGTTTTAGAAGATTTTGGAAGAGGTTAGTGGTTTTAGGAAAAAAGGCCAACTTTTGGTCAAAAAATAAATTAATTATTTTTTGGGGGATTTTTGGTCAATTTATTAATTAAAATAATTAATAAATAGGGGATTAATGTTTAAATAAGATTTAAACATTTTTGGGAGGGATTTCTTAATTAAATATTTTTAATTAAGAAAAAAGGATTTAATGACATAAAAATAAATAAATTAATTAAATAAATAATTAATTAATAAATGATGATGTCATCAGGGATTTTTCAGAAAATAAAAATACTTTATTTTCTAAAAGATTTTTAGGTGTCTACATTTTGCCCCTCTTTGATGCGATGCCGCAAGTGGCATGGCTTCAAAGACAAGAAAATAAGATGCCCCAGGCTAGAATTTAGAAGAATAAGGGATTGTGCCCCCTCGAGAAAATAACGCAAGGTGTAAACATTGTGAAATTTTCTCGAAAGGAAACAGAGAAGGAACGACTGAGGAAGCAGGGGAGATAAATTACCAAGCTTCCAAGAGCAAAGATGGGTGAATGCAAGATGAGAGGGAATGCAAAATGCAGGATGCAGCTACATGAGGATGCAAGAGTAATCTATATGATGCAGGATGCAGGGGAGATGGGGAAGCTCCAAGTGCAAATGTGGAGAGCACAACCTAGTTTAATATAGCAATGCTAGAGACCTGCCAAGGATACTGAGATCACGAGGCCTTATCACCAGCATTGCATAGGACTGACACTAAAAAGACACGCAGGGTTGCCCCAGCATCACGCATGAACCCAAGAGGAAGCATGGTGGAAATGATGCTGAAGAAACCACAAACACACAACTGACTCACAGGCAGAAGTAAAAGATCAAAAGACCTTGCCCCAGATTATCCTCATTCGCAGCACACCATGATATAAAGGATCGTGGTGACGTTGAGCAGAGAACAATGAGAAGTTGTAAAAGATTAACAAGACCCAAAGGACAAAATCCAAGGTCAAAATGAAAACTCCAAAAAGACATCCTTTGCCAAGGAGAGAGATTTGATTTGACTGATTTGATGGGGGGAAGATTAGATCGGACAGGAGGAAGGATACATCCTCAAGGACCCGCTGATTGATGAGAGAATGAGTGGTGTTGTTCGCTGGCAAATGATGAAGTCAAATAATAATCACAGTGATCAAGAATAGTCGACAATTGAGGTTGTTGAAGTACAAGGCTGGGTAGGACAAAGTGTGCTGATCAAAATGCTGCTGCAGGACTGACAAGGACTGATGTACAATAGATGGGAAAAGATATACAATGGATATGTACAAAAGCTCAGGATTGGGGATAGGAAGATCTCGCTATACAGGATATATAGGAAGGATTGCTCGACACAGGGGAGTGTACAAGATATACAAGAGTGGATACAAGACATGGTACAAGATATGTGCAAGATATGGTACAAGATATGTGCAAGAGGAATGGTGGTGTTGCAGAAGGTTGATGGTGGGGGGATGGGGGAGGGGGATGGGGATGGGAAAAAGGACTGAGATGGTGGGATGGGGGATGGGAGTTTGATAGATAATGGCTCGGTCTATCATGTATGGCGCCTGTTTGCCAGGTTTTCACCAACATACTTGTCCAAGGCACTTGAATTGCCAAGTTTTCACCATTGGACGATTATTTTCTTGTCTTTTTTTTTTTCTTCTTTTTTACTTTTTTTTTTTTCTTCTTTTTTGATTTTTTTGACTTTTTTTTGATTTTTTTGATTTTTTTGACTTTTTGCTGCTTTTTCCAATTTTTATGGATTTTCTGAATATGTAGGATCTGGTTCAGGCATAGAACCTCTTCAGATGTATGATGTTGATTGGATCATTCAAAGGCTCTCCTTCTGGTGTAGATAGCTGATAAGCTCCGGAGCCGAAGCATGAGGTGACCACATAGGGGCCCAGCCAAGTAGGCTCAAACTTGCCTTTCTTTTCTTGATTTGCTTGGACCTTCTGATTTTCTTTGAGAACCATGTCACCGACCTAGAACTGTCTAGGATGGACCTTCTTGTTATAACTCCTTTTGAGTTGATTCTGGTATGCAACCAGGTGATCATATGCTTGCTGTCTCTTTTCATCTAACAGGTCTAGCTGTGTGAGACGGGCTACACGATAGTCTTCATTAGTGGTGTAGTTCTTCATGGAGACTCGCAATGATGGGAGCTCGACCTCGATCGGCAGAACGGCTTCTGCACCATATACAAGGGAATATGGGGTGGTGCCTGTGGGAGTGCGATAGGAAGTGCGGTAGACCCAAAGGGCAGGATTGATTTGGAGGTGCCAGTCATGATCAGAATCATTGAAAACCTTCTTGAGGATTTTCAAGATAGTTTTGTTGGTTGCCTCAGCTTGGCCATTTCCTTGAGGGAAATATGGACTAGAGAAATGGTGATGGATGTGGAGTCTGGCACACAGATCATCCACATGCTGGTTTTCAAAAGGTGTGCCATGGTCTGTGAAAATGGTAGATGGTATGCCGAAGTGGCAGATGATGTGGTAAAGGATGAACTTGGATATTTGGATGCCAGTAGTTAGGGTGAGCGGAATCGCTTCAACCCATTTGGTAAAGTACTCTGTGGCTATTATGATATACTTGTGTCCATCCGAAGAGAGGGGGGTGATCAAACCAACGAGGTCGAGGCCCCAACATGAAAAAGGCCACGGTGGTGCAATAGGCTGTAGATCCTGTGCTGGTGCATGTATCAAATTGGCATGCTGTTGACATGGGAGACATTTCTTGACAAATTCACACGCATCATGTTCCATTGTTGGCCAATAATATCCAACTCTAAGCAGCTGCCTTGCTAGAACCATGCCACTCGTGTGGGCACCGCAAATTCCAGCGTGAACTTCTTGTAAGGCCAGGACGGCCTCGTTTGAATCTAAACATCTAGATAGGACATTGTGATACCTGCGACGATATAGGGTGTTGGCTACAAGAGTGTAGCGGGAAGCTCTGCGAATAAGGTTTTGGCGTTGGTTATTGGTGAGATGGGGAGATATGATACCATTTTTTAGATATGCATGGATGTCATGGTACCATGGGGATTGAGGACCAACCAAGACACATACCATTTCTACATCAGCATTCTCATAAGCTGGCGTATGTAGCTGCTCGACTAGGAATTCATACTGTGATGCGTCGCGTGGGATTTCTAACAAGGATCCAATGGTTTCCATTGCATCTGCTGCTTTGTTCTGAAGTCTTGGGATCTGTGTGAACTGTAGATGTAGGAAATGCTCTTGTAGTTTGTCCACCAGCTCTTTGTAAGGTAGCAACTTGTCATCCTTTGTCTGATATTCATCTAGGACTTGTTTGATAATCAGCTGTGAATCTCCAAATACTTGTAATTCTATGATATTCCACTGAATGGTTGTTCTGAGACCTAAGATGAGTGCCTCATATTCTACAATGTTGTTGGTACATGGGAATCCCAATTTGAATGATTTTGGGATGTAGTCACCTTGAGGTGTGACGAATAGGATTCCTGCCCCTGATCCATGTGATGTGTAGGAGCCATCAAAGTATAGTTTCCACATGGGCTGCTCTTCAATCATGCATAAGTGTTCATCAGGGAATTCCATGATTAGTGGATAGGCATCCACCAGTGGTGCTTCTGCTAGTTGATCGGCAATGACTTGCCCTTTGATTGCTTTACGATCAATATACTGGATGTCAAACTCACTGAGTATCATGACCCATTTTGCCATACGGCCTGTGAGAGTTGTCTTTGATAGTAGATATTTGAGGGGGTCCACCTTTGAAATGAGCTTGATTGTGTGACTGAGCATGTAATGTCTAAGCTTTTGAGTGGTAAAGACCACTGTAAGGCATGCTTTTTCCATAGGTGAATAATTAAGCTCATATCTGACAAGAGTGCGACTGATGTAATAGATGGCTCTCTCCTTGTTGTCATCATCATGCTGAGCTAAGAGTGCCCCCAGTGCTGTAGTGGTTGCCGAGATGTAAAGTATGAGAGGGCGTCCTGGAATTGGTGGTACTAGGATTGGAGAATTGGCAAGATACTCCTTGAGCTTATCAAAGCTTCTTTGACATATGGGATCCCATTTGAAGCTTGTGTCTTTGCATAGGAGATGCGTAAAAGGTTGGCACTTGTCTGCTAACTGAGAAATGAACCGACGCACTGATTGAAGCTTTCCTTGTATGCTTCTAAGCTGTTTGAGTGTTCTTGGTGGAGGCATCTCTATTATTGCTTTGACCTTCTTGGGGTCTATCTTTATGCCTCGTCGTGATACTATGAAACCTAGGAGCTTTCCAGATGTAACACCAAAGACACATTTCTTTGGATTAAGCTTTAAGCCATAATGATTCAGATGATCAAACACACGCTCTAAGATGTTGAGGTGTTCATCCCTTGTTTTGGATTTTGCAAGGATATCATCCACATAGTCTTCAAGGATCTTGTGGATCATGTCATGGAAGATCACTGTCATTGCTCGCTGATATGTTGCTCCTGCATTCTTTAGCCCAAAGGGCATCATATTGTAGTAGAAGGTACCCCATGGGGTTATGAATGCTATTTTATGTTGATCTGCTTCTGCTATATGAATCTGGTTGTAGCTGGAAAAGCCATCCATGAGTGATAGCATTTCGTGACCCGCTGTGAGGTCTACAAGCATGTCTATGTTTGGCAATGGGAAATCATCCTTAGGGCATGCCTTGTTCAAGTCCCTAAAATCAGTACAGATTCTGATGTCGCCAGAAGGCTTTGTGACTGGCACCATGTTAGAGATCCATTCTGAGTAGTCGATTGCTCTGATGATTTTTGCTCGAAGGAGCTTCTCAAGCTCTGCTTTAACTAGTAATGCTACCTTTGGATGCATTTTACTTAGCTTCTGCTTCACTGGCTTGACGTTTGGATCTACTGATAGATGATGAACAACAAGGTTTGGATCAAGCCCAGGCATATGGGCGTATGACCATGCAAAGTTGATAACTGATTCCTTGAGCAAGGTGCTGAGAGCCATTTCTTCTCCTTCTGTTAGGTTGACTGCAATGTAGGTGATCCTTGGACATTCTTCTGTTCCCAAGTTGATTGGCTTGGTTTCCTCTATGATGATCGGTGACTGCTCTGGTCTATAATCTTGGATAGGGGGAAGAGGCAAGGCTTCATCTTCTAGCACCTGAATTGCTAGGTTTTCGCTAGAAGATATGCCCTTTATTTTTACTATTTTGGAATCAGAATGTGCCCTAGAAGGGTTTTCACATAAAGACTCATGATGTTCTTTTGCTTTATCATTTTTGCGACTAAAGCTTACCTCTTCCCCAAAATATCCTTTTGGGTGAAGCGTATAAACAGATGTCGATGTTGGATCCTGGTTGACTGCTGGATCTGATGCCCCCATGAATTCTAGGAGTGCTTGTGCACTTTGGAACTTGTCGATGTGTGCGATGCTTGGTTGGTCCCAAGTTATGAGTTCAGGGTGTGTGAGGGGAAGGTCTATGAGGTTGATGGATAGTTGTTGGAGGACAGAAGTCCCCAGGAGGGTGTCGTCGGCAAAGATATCATCGTAGGATGGGATGTCTTTCTCTTCGGGGATGTCTTCAATTTCCACGAGCTCATCCTGGCTATTCGAGAAGTTAACGCTAGTCATGTTGGTGCCCTCAGTTGTGGTATTGGGCTCTTGTTCAGGCAGGCGAGGGATATTAAAGCCAAGTCCTCGATGTTCAAGATTTTGTGATGGTGTGATAGGAAACAGATTTCCATCTTCTTGTGGTCCTAGACCACCGCCCTGATAGTTATATTGTTCTATGACATTCTTGTATGGGATTGGATATTTCTCTTTGAAGTACTCAAGAAGTTGCGTGTCACGGGATGGGGGATCTTTGTACAACCATCTGTTGATATCCGGCTCCATCTCTTTGCTGTTTATGTTGCCATGGGATTCAAAAGTCATAGATCCAATTTTCTTGATTTCATGATGCTCTTCAATAGGCTTGCTTTGGTGATCTGGGCGCCCTTGAGTATGTGGATCAAGCAGAAGGGCCCCTACGGCAAATGCATCATGTAGGCTATATTCACCACAACCCTGGTTATTGATCTTGATGGAAGAGAGGGTGGAGGTGAGAATGGTTTCTGGATCGCAATGGGATCGGGATGAGCTGGCAATAGAAGTACCAATGTCAGTTCCAGGACAATGAGTGGAGTGAGGGAATGATGCTTCCATCGCACGATAGTATGCGAAGGGTTGGGGGTCAGCATGGATGGTAACCTCAGTGCCTTGATGCAGAAATTTGATGCATTGATGGTAAGTAGATGGTACAGCCTTAATAGAATGAATCCACGGTCGGCCTAGGAGGATATTAAATGGTAGGTCAAGATCAACAACATGGCAGATAGTATCTTGTGTTGCTGGGCCCAGTTGAATGGGCAAAGTAATGGTACCTTCTGAGGTACGCTCCAAGTTATCATAGGCTTTGATAGTGATCACTTCATGTGCTATATCGGCTTGGGTGAACCCAATCTGCTGAATGAATTTTAAAGTACATAAGTTTAGAGCTGAGCCATTATCTATTAAGACCCGTTTGATGGCAAAGTCTCTGACCATGACGGCAATGCGGAGAGGAAGAGTATGGTCAAGAGCGACATCTGGTATATCAGATTCTTTGAAGGATAAGGCACATGCTACTGATAGGTGTCCCACAAGAATTTCAAACTGAGTTGTGTTAATGTCCGTGGGGACATGGCCTTCTTTTAGAGCTTTGTCCAGGATCTCCTGATGGATGGGTGATGTGCGGAGCAAATCCAAGATAGATATTTGGGCTGGCATGTTCCCAAGATGCTCTATGATATTGTATTGTGCACTTGGTGCATTATGCTGTGTTGCACATGCATTTGATGCTGGCCTGGTGTTAGACTGTGTTGTGGATGCAGTAGATGTTGGCCTTGGAGGAGCAGCTGATCTCGGAGGAGCACCGGTAATAGTTATCCTACTACTGCAGGTAGTTGCAGCACATTGTTGATCCGGCCCTCTAACATGGATGGTATTGATGGTGGGCTCATCTTGGATGGGCTCAACTTGAGTTATGCATCTGACATACTTGTCATAGTTGATGTAGGCCACTGTGTGATCTTCTTGCTTGCCTTTGCCATGATTTTGGGGCTGATTGGCGTTGGCTTGATTCTTCCCGGTATTGTGTTGAGGGAACACATTTTGATATATTTGTAAGTTGGAATTTGGTGAGGCTTGAGCAGGTGTATCTACTTGAATCTCTTTTTGATCAATGAGATCTTGGATATAGTTCTTGAGTCTCATACACTTCAGGGTAGTGTGTCTTTTCACACGATGGTAATCACAGTATTCATGTTCTTTATACCAATCAGACTTTGGTGCATTGTCATCCTTCTGTGGGATGGGTGGATATGTGATCATATTTGCCTTGGCTAGCCGATAAAAGATCTGATCCAGAGGCTCACCCAAAGGTGTGAAAGTCCTCTTTGGATTGTTCTGATTGTTGGGCTTGTTCTGCCTTGGGGCAATGTTAACTGCGTTAACAAGATTGCCTTGACGTGCTGGCTGTTGCTGTTGGTATTGCTGCCGATACTGTTGCACAGGTGGTTGATGAGCTTGAGGAGGCTACTGATAAATAGGTGCTTGATATGCGGGAGCTAGTGGTTGCTGATAGATGGGCACTTGTGGCGGTTGGTATGTTTGAGCTAGTGTAGGACTAGCCACAACGAATTGTACATTCTTAGTGTCAGTGGCTCCATCTGTAACAACATTCTTGTTATGATTCCAGTAACAGGATTTATCATTGTTGGGTTTGTTCTTGGAATCATCCTTGAAGTGATGAATAGTGCCTTCATTTAGGAGAGCTTTCTCGATGCCTATGCCTTTGCTCTTGATGTCTTGGTATGTCTGGAGACAGTTCATTCGCATGTGATGGGATAGCTTTAGATGCAGGTTATCAATGAAGATCTTTGTTAGATGCTTCTCTGGCGGCTGATATGATAACCTGGTTGTAAGATTCTGCCATCTTTACAAGTATTCTGCAAGGCTTTCTCCGTCTTTCTGCTTTGAGTTGCATAGGTCTAGCAAGGACAACTCATTCTCCACATTATGGGCATAGTGTGTGATGAACTTCTCAGAGAGTTCAGCAAAGGTTTTTATTGTCCCATGTGGTATTTTGTAAAACCACTCAACAACAGTTCCTCCCAAGCTTTTGGGAAATAGGCACAGGAGATAGTTATCACTGTAAGCTACTTCTTGGCACGCCATGTAGAACTCTTTGATATGGTTTACTGGATCTCCTTTCCCTTGATATTTGTCAAACTTGGGCATCTCAAAATGCTTGGGGAAAGGGATAGTTGCTATGGACCGATCAAAGGGATATGAGCACACCTCTTCGAACTTGTATGTTTTATTCTCTATTCCCCTTTGTAGCTCCTTTAGAGCATTTTTCATTGCTTCTCACTCAGCATTGAGTGGTGAGGGAACTGGGACTTCTGCTTGTGATGGAAGCTGTGAAACTGGATATGGCGCTTGCTGTGGATAAATGGGTTGGAATTGATTTTGGGGCAATGGTTGCTGGGGATATTGTTGGTGTGGCATAGGGGGATATTGTGGTAAATGATATGGAACCGCTTGATGTTGTTGGGCTACTTGCTGTTGTTGAACTGGCGGTTGTTGTGGGACTGCTTGCTGATATTGGACATTTGGAACTTATTGTTGTAACTGATGGGTGGGAACTTGTTGTTGCTGGGGGATGATAGGGATTTGTTGCTGGGGCTGATAGCAAGGGACTTGCTGTTGTTGAGGAATGATGGGTGTTTGCTGAAAGGGGACATGTGGTTACTGTGGGGGAGGCTGTTGGAACGATGCTTCTTGTAGGTATGATGGTGGTAGTTGCTGAGGTTGGCTTTGGGTTTGGCTGATATAAGCTGGGTGCATGCCTGCGTTACTTAGAGGTGGAACAGATGTGGGGAAGCTAGAAGAAAAAGGTGATGGGGTAAGATAGCTGGGGATTGTTGGCTGTTGAGGTGGTGGAACTTGCTGGAAGGTATTTGGGATTTGGGATGAATAGCTTGAAGCCGGCGGTGGTTGGGGTAGTTGCTGCTGTGCTGCTTGGGCGAAGGCGGTTTGTTGACTTGCAACCATAGATGTAGGGGATTGGGATGGGATCCCCCATGCCTTCATTTCTTCTTGTGTAAGGCCCCATTGAGAGCTTGTGTTAGGGTGCACTACAGCGGATGATGGAATGGTAGGAGAAACGGGAGCTTGGGACACGAATGATGGTTGAGAGAAAGGAGCTTGTTGAGGTTGTGGTTGAGCAGATGCTTGTGAGGAGGAAAATGAAGGAAACACCCAAGAGAAAGATGAGGTTGGAATGGGAAGTGATTGCGCTAACCCCAAAGAAGAAGGTACAGGTGCTTGGGGGGTGAAGGGTGATGGTGCTCCTTTGATGGTGAAAGGCGTTGCTTGACTTGCGGATGGTGGCGAAGCTTTTGATGTAAAAGCTTACGTGAGAGGTGGAAGCTGACTTTGGGTTAAGTGTTGGATTTGGGCTTGGGCAGCCATAGCAGATGATGAAGGAAAAGGGGTAGGAGATGGAGCGGATGGCACTGCAGCTTGTGTTGCGGGACTAGCGAGGCTTTCTTGCAAGAAAAGGGGAATGGTGGAAAGCTCTTGGGGTGTTTGCATGATAGGATCGGGGAATGATTGGACAAACAGAGAATATGCTTGTGCTGGAACTTGGATAGTATTGATGGGGATGCGTGGATAGAGAGATGGTGGGATGGAGGTACTTTTTGGTAGATAGTGGGAAAATGTGCTTTGCTAATGTTGCGGTACAAGGGCATTGGTCGCTGGTGGGCTTTCTGGAGGACTTGCAAATGCCTGGATTGCCAACGGGGATGAAGGGATGTTTAGATCTTCACATGGGTTACTGGCTTGGATATGGGGATTGTAGGTCATCATGGCGTTGGTGAAAAGGTTGGGATCAGATGAGGTTGTTGGTGGATAAGGATTCATGCTTCTTCTTTTCCGAGATCTGGTCTCAACAGGCATGGAGATGCAAGTGCTAAATGGATGCAAGATGTTTGGCTAAAAGATGTTGATGGATGCAAAGTTGATGAACTTCTAAAGATGATGACTTTCTAGAATGCAATGCAAGGATGGATGAACTGCTCAGATTTGGATCAAGGATGGTGGAAGATTGGTGGGAGATGGTGGAAAATTGGTAAAAAAGCTTGGTGATGATGGAGGATTGGTGGGATGCTCTGATTTGGGTCAAGATTAGGTGGAGGATTGGTGGGATGCTGGTGGAAGATTACTAAGTGTCAACAATGAGTTGTTATTTTTCCCTGATGGAGGGTCAGTGATAGGATTTGGGCCAACCTAGGATAGACTGATGATCTTCGGTTAACTGGATGCTTATCAATACAAGCCAATCTCTTGCTCGAGATGATGAGGCTATGCAAGGACAAGTTGGATTTCCTTTAGACAATGCTCTGTCAAAAAAGGGGATGCTTTCTGATTTAGGATAAGGGATGGAAACAACTCAAAGGTTTTGAACACTAAGTGTTTGTGGATTTTGGATCTCTAGATTTTGGTACAAAAGATGGTGGGTTCTGATTTAGATGATGGATGCTGGATTTGGATGAAGGATATGGGATTCTGATGGTGGATTGCTGATGAAAAGATGGTGGAGGATAATGGAACAATGCTCTTTCTAAGAGGATGATGCAGATGCGACTGGGATGGATGATCTATGACGCTACTAGGAGGATGGTGGTGCATGCAACTAAGAAGGATTTCTAGGATGTAACTAAGGTTTGGTGATGATGCAAGGATGAAACTAGGATGAAGCTAGGATGACAGACTACTGAGATAAGATTGTGAGATCTGAAGGTAGAATGGACATGTTATGAATCCAGCTAATCTTCTCTTTCAAGGTTGATGTAGTGATGGTTTACTCAGAAATGGTAGGCAAACTGTTTGACTCTTGCATTATAGCCAATATTATCAAGTCTTTCTTGATATTTTTCTTTTGCTTGGGTTGCTTGGACAAAGGATTGATGGCTTTTAAGGTTCCTCTCTGCAACTTTCTTCTCTTGATAATCTTTGGATTTGGGCAACTTGGCTTTTGGATGTTTGATCAAATTGGGCATATCTTTGGAAAATTCTGAAAGGTTTGAGAACAAAAGGCTCTTTGGATATCTGATTTCTGCAAGATTTCCTGAATATCAATTTTGTTGATTGGTTTGATTTTCTCAAGTGGCAAAGGATAAATTAAAAAGACTTTTGACAAGGCAATCTTCGCAAAGGGCAAAGCAACCTTGCGGGATACAAATAGGATGACTGACTCTGATAAAGCTTTGAAAGTGTATGTTTCAACAAGTGTTTTCACGGAGTCTTTGACTGTCAAGCACTTCAAACAGATCTACCTAAGGAAGGTGAGTATCAAAATCGCTTGCCCACAGCTTGGTATCCCCCAGAAGGGAATACAAATGGTGAGTAATCTTGAGGCGACCCGGTAAACCCCTTGGAATCGGTCCTTGCACAAGGATTTTGATACTTTCAGATGTAGATAGGGTAGCCTCTATTTTATCAGGTTTTTAATAGTTCCGTGGAGTCTCCATACGCCCGGCGATTAGGAGATGTAAGTGAGTACTTTTTTCCTTCACTTTATTTATATACCGGCCGGGGGGGATACCGGTTTGAGGTCGTTCTCCGAGGAGGAAGCACTTTTCTCCCCAGACAGGCCTCGCTAAAAGTAGAACAAGTGAACTTGTTCGAGTCCAAATGTTCTACGTTGCTTACTTTAACAAGGATTTACAGAAAATGAAAGCTCCTAGATGCACATCAAGCAAGTTTGTTCATTTTTCCAATTTGATTAAGTTTGTCTGAACTTTGAAAAATGAAGACACACATGTTTAGATTTTGATTTGTTCTTTTCCTCAAAAATGTAAATGATTTGAGCGTTTGCAAGTTCTTTCCTTTTGGGCATTCAAGATTGATATTTGCGAGTTGATTTAGGAACTTTGAAAATGTGCTTTTTATCCTTAGATCATTCAAGATTGTGTTCATTTACTTGCTTTGAAATCTGAAACAAGAGAGGGAATAGAGTTGTTCATTCTTTTTAGTGCATTCAAGATTTGGTTTGATTTTCAAATTGACAATGACACTTAGGACTTAGCTTCATTCCTTTAGTTTCATTCAAGATTTGGTTTGGTCTATTTTAGACTTAAAAACAAAGTTGCCTAGATTTAGTTTGATGCATGAATTTTAAAAGGCATTCAAGATTTTGCAATAAGAGACTTGTTCACATCAATAACAAAGCTTTAGGACTGATTTAGGAAAATTTTGAAACCTTTAGGAAAGTTTAGGAACCAAATTTGAAAAGTTTTAGCAAAGCTTTTTGATGATTTTGTTCCTAGTTTGCTTTGAGATTTTTAACAAAACTTTGAAGACATTGCAAATGAAGTTCTTTTTTAGCTCTCTTTGATGCTTTTTAATTTTGATTTAGGACCATTTAGGATGATTTTTTAGTTGATTTAGGGACCACTTAGCTTTCCAATGCAAACTTGATGTTCTTTTTATGCTCCCAAATCATAAAATGTTCCTACTTTGCATGAATGCATTTAAAACCTTGATGTTGCAAGGATGCAAATGTTTTGATTGATTTTTTCTTGTTTGTTAGAATAAATTTTGCAAAGTTTAGTTCTTAATGCATTTAAGAATGATTTGGGGGTTCATTTTAAGCACTAAAACAAGGTTTGTATGATTTTGCTTCCTTATGGATTTTTTTTGAAAAAAAATGGCCATGACCTTGCTAGAAGAAGAAGAAGTAGATGGAATAGAAGAATATAGACAAGAAGAGGAAGAAGAATTTGAAGAGCTCCATCCACCTATAAGCTTGAAAAATCTGAAAACACTCCAAAATCTATCAGAATGTTTGCAAAGAACCCGTGAAGTGGGTCCCACCGGGCGTGCCAGAATGTAGACTATGATTTTGAACCTGTTACCTGTCTTGAAAAGCTGAAACATTCAAACATTAGACTAATCTAACATGTTCATGAACTAAAAAATAGCATAAGACATGAAAACAAAACCAAAGCCACCTCAAGATTATTGCTAAAAAAACAAGTGCTATAGAGCAAATGTTTGATTCGCTTCAATTAGAGTGATGTGGGTGTGCTCTCTACGCACTTGGAGCATATTCTAATACATACTAAGATTGATTTTAGACCAAATATAGGTGTGATATGATGCTTTATGCTATGCAAAACAATAAAAGAAACTATGTTAATCCATTATTATTAAGCTATGATGTTCTTTAAGAAAGCTTGAAGATGATAAAAAGAAACTAACAATTAGTATTGCTTATGCTAAGTCTAGAGCTAAATGGACATGATAACAATGCATAAAATGAAAGGTGAATGGATATTTTGCTCTTGGAAATGAGGACTATTTATAGACTTTTGGGAGGATGAATGAGTGGCTAGGATCAAAATCCTTAAGAGAGGCCAAGATTCATTCAAAGGGGAGCACATGGATTGTGCTAGTTCAAGGCCACCTCCTTGTGACAAGTGTCACAAGGGCATTGGGTTGAAAGATGGGAGGAATGTGCACAATTTGGGAAATGTGCCTAAGGTCAAAGGGTGTAAGAAAGGGGTGAGGGGCTTCTTAAATGCATGATAAATGCATGTAAGAGGGATAAGGAGGCTTTAAATGCATCATAAATGCATGTAAGAGAAGCCTCTAAAAGTTTGTTGACTTTGGTTAAAGTTTAGGAGTTGGCTAATTTTGGTTAGGGAATGTGACAAGGTTAGGGAGGTGATTAGGATTAGGATTAGGATTAGGACTTTCTAGAAGAGTCTAGCACTTCCTTAGGATAAATAAGGATTTTTAGGAAATAGATAAAGATTTATTTATTTCCATGGGTTTAGGTTTGAGAAAATTTATTTAAAATAAATTTAATAAACATAAGGATTAAATATTTAATCTTAATTAAATATTTTGAGTTGGGGTTAGGGTTAGAAAATGATGGGATTAGCCTTTAATCGTAATTAAAGAGGGTTTTAGAAGATTTTGGAAGAGGTTAGTGGTTTTAGGAAAAAAGGCCAACTTTTGGTCAAAAAATAAATTAATTATTTTTTTGGGGATTTTTGATCAATTTATTAATTAAAATAATTAATAAATAGGGGATTAATGTTTAAATAAGATTTAAACATTTTTGGGAGGGATTTCTTAATTAAATATTTTTAATTAAGAAAAAGGGATTTAATGACATAAAAATAAATAAATAAATTAAATAAATAATTAATTAATAAATGATGATGTCATCAGGGATTTTTCAGAAAATAAAAATACTTTATTTTCTAAAGGATTTTTAGGTGTCTACATTAACATAGTAAAAACTTATGCAAAAGATATATATGGAGTCGGTGCTCTTATATTACCAAAGAGTCAACACTAAACTTTATTTACATGACTTAGCATGTTATCATATTCATCACGCTTTCCTTAATCATCGCAACTATTCATGTACCTTAATATGCTATTTTGTTGTCTTCGCATACCTTCCAAACACTATATCTTATACACCAACTATCCAAAATTTATGCAATCTTAACTGAAGCATTTACATATACCAATAGACCTCCAGTTAACTTCACAAGCCATAATACCTTGTATGTCTCCATCGCTATCCAAAACTGTGGCACTGTATCCTATTTTCCTGATTCTGGACTTAGTCATTTTCATGACTGTGAACCTAGTGGCAATCTCCACAACATGTGATCATACTTATCATAAGTGTTGCCATAAATGACAACCCTTAGAGGATTTCCAATACTCCAAAACATCACATGCCAACATCTTAAACTTATCAAATGCTTCAAATTTTTCTTTAAGAAATGAAACCCACATCATTCTTGTAAAATCATCAACAAGAATCATAATGTACCTCTCTCCATAGAATCCTCTAGTCCTTGTAGGACCGCTCAAATCAATATGAACAATCTCCACTTCTCTGCTATTGTAAACTTCTTGCTAGGAAAAGAGATTCACTTTTGTTTAGCCATCACACATTCCTTGCAAATCATGTTAGTAGGTTTCATAATGTTATCAAAGTTTATCTCTTATTGCAAGTTTAGTACTCACTTTCACAATGTTATCAAAGTTTATATGACAAAATCTTCTATGCCATAACCAAATATCATCAATCTTAGTAATAAACATCTCATCTCAATAGGATTCAACTGAAATACATTACCTCTGGTTCTAGATCCAATACCAATCAAATTACCATCTCTGTCTTTTATCACACAAGTTTTCTCAGTAAACCAAACTTGATATCCCTTATCAACTAACTATCCAACACTCAAAAGATTATGTTTCAAACCATCCAAAAAGTAAACATCATCAATATTAGTCTTTCCATCAAGAGTAATAGATCCTATACCTTTAATCAAACAAGGTGCATTATTTCTAACTCTAACAGCTCCTCCATCATAATTGTTAAACTTTATGAACTTTTTCATGTCTCCAGTCATATGATGTGAACAACCACTATCTATAATCCAATCAACTTTCTTTTCTACTTGGGAAACTAAAGATTTTTCTTCCTTAATTTTAGTTTCAAGATTTTCTTCTTTAATTGCTACAAATCCTATATCATCATTATTCTCAGTATCACTTTCACTTAAAGTTTTCTCCAAACTAGCTTCAAGTTCTTTGTCATTTGCATAATAAAATTCTTTAGATCTTCTAGGCTTAAAGTTGTTTCTATACTTCTTAACTCTCTCAGGATATTTAGATGCAAAATGACCATATTCTTGACAAGTCCAACATTTAAAATTTTTCTTACCATCTGGTTCTCTTTTCAAAGGCAAGGCAATACCTTCTTCAATCTTCTTGTCTTCTTCATTTCTAGATTTTTTGTTGCTAGCATAATCTCCACTCACACGTATGCTTCTTGACAAAGTAGGATGAACACTAGGAGCACTGGATGCTATATCCATTCTAGGTAAGTCTCTTGATAGCCTCAGGTTCATCTCTGCTACTTCCAATCTTCCAAGAAGAGTCTCTCTGGTGAAGTTCGTAGTACAAGGTATAACTTGTTCAATCATCTGTGTTGTCTGCTTGAATGCAGGAGTCAATATCCTCAGAATTTTTCATATCACTTCATTCTCTATCTTTGTTCCTCCACAAGATTTTATACCTGCAACAATCTCTAACATTCTACCAATATAGCTTCTAACAGATTCATCTTCCATCATTCTTATATCTTCAAATGCACATATCTAATTATGTAATATGACTTTCTTAGCATGTTCATCACCTTCAAAAGTAGATTGTAAAGCTAACCAAATTTCATGAGATGTCTTTAGATATTTTACCTAATTTTACTCATTCTCCAGAAGGGCTGACAAGAGTGCTTCTCTAGAAAGTATGTTACACATGAATAGATCTCTTTCCTCATTAGTACAATCTTCAATTTTGTCCTCATCAATGATAGTCTTCTCATTCTTTGTGATTAACCAATAACTTGGTCCTAAACAAAGTAGGTGTGTCTTCATCTTTTCTTTCTAGCTATCAAAATTTACTCCATCAAACTTAGGGCTTTCTTTCCTAAAATTCACCATGGATCTCCTTAAGCTATTAAACTTTTCCTTCAAGGACCTGCTGCTTTGATACCACTTGTTAGAAAGTAAAGTCCACCAAGATAAATGAGAGGGGGAGTGAATCAGTTATTAGATAAATACAAATTTTATTAACCTTAATAGATTTTAACCATGTAATCAATGTAATAAACAATCATAGAAAGATATACATGCACAATAACACAAGATATGTTGACTAGGGAACCTCTTGATCAAAGAGTAAACCCTGGTGGGAATGATGCCCACAAAAGATGCACTAATATGAAAGTTCCTTGTGAGAGGATGTACTCTATTAGGAGTCTTATGAAATACATTTAGTACATATGAATCCCTATTAGAAGATTTTGAATCCCTGTTAAAAGATTCTAACTCTGTTAGGAGTTATAGAAGATAGAAGGAACCACTGCCCAAACAGCTTGAGGGTAAGATCACTGAACTCACTGTCCAACTGATCTTTTTTTTACTCAATAGAATAATACCCAAAGATTACTGATCTCAACAATTCAATACTCCTCTGACTGTGCCAAACCACACCAACTGCTTCTTCAGATCTCAATACCAGATCTCAGTACTTCGCATATCCTCCTTCAACAATTTCACTTTCACAATTTCTTCATACACTTACATTCATTACTCTACACACTAAAACAAGGAATACATTCCTTCCTTTATACAACACTCAAGTAATTGCAAATGAGTTGGCATACAAATTACAAAATAAATGTTTCCACACATTACATCAAAATTACACAAAACTATCAGCTTCCAATCAAATAAAATTATTCACTCATGCGACCTCAAATCTTATGCTATCATCCACATCACTATCAACATGTCTTCAACTATCTCATAACTGCGCATGATCAGATTCTATCTTGATTAGGAGATATCATCTGATTTCCACAAATCGCTACTCAGGAACACTGCTTGAATACTGCTTCCACTGATTTGCTCATAACTTCCATGAATAAATGAATTACTATCTACGATCTTAACCACAATCTTCTAACACATCATATAATAAGTCCTCAACTATGCATAGCTTCATCTTCAATATCCTAAGTGTGCTTACTCAAACACTATCTGCTTCTCCGCTAATCTTTAGTAGATCACTATGTTGACATCAATGACAATTATAGTCATGAATGCAACAACAACTGCTATAGAATGGCTTCTAATAATCCCCATAGGATATATTTAGCATTCATTTCTAACAGCATAACCATCCATATTCACCCGCACCATTAGATCCTTTCCTATTAAGAGTACCCACTCCAATTCCTATCAATTCTAAATGGGAATAAATGAAGAACTCTCTCAAAGAGATCAGATCCAGAACATTTGTGTGATGAAGTTACTCACCTACATGAAATTAAGATCTACTAACATCAATTTAATCAAATACAATGCAAATTTAACTAAAATTGAAATTATGATCTATATTATCCCATGGATCTCTAGAAAGAAGTGGTAAGTGAAGCTCTCAGCTACAATCCTCACTAGTGATACCTCTAAAACAAGAAATGATGTTGCTACTATGCTTCTATGATGATTCTAGCTCAAGAATGATGAAATTATGATACTAAATGATCAAATTGCTCTTGGAAATGATCTCAATTGCCTTTAGTAACAATGCTATGCAAATGAAATTCCAAGATGGAAATGCTCTCCAAAATGCCTCATACTTATAGTAATTTCCCAAGGGTAGGGGGTGGAGTGAAGTAATCATGATTATCCCATGGTTAAGTCAAAAACTTTTCTTTGTTCATAAATGGGGGGGCAAATGAGGGGACAAGCCTTTAAATGGTTTCAAATCTTTGGACAATTTAAATGTTTTGAGTGATTTGTGTCCTTTTTGTCTCAATTTTCATTGGTTGATCACTTTATTGAAAGAAAATAAGGAATATTAATTTAATTAATTAATTAAATTTAGCCATGGAAGGGTAATAGGTTCATTTTGATTTTTGATTAAACAACTATACAATTAATTTATTAAAATCAATTATATAGTGTTTTTGGCCCTTTTAAGCTTCAATTTAATCATTTAACATCATTATTTAATAATTCCTTTGTTTTAATTGATTTTGCTTCACTTTATTTAATTATGTCCCTTTTAATGCATTTTGATCTATTTAATCCATTTTATTGATTTATTGCATTCTGATTATCACTTGTCCAATTTTACGTGTCTATAAATGCCCCTCTTTGAATCAATGTGCGAAGAACATTGGTTCAAAGATCCTTTAAGTCCTGATTGCTGCCTCTTGATAAAAAAATTTATGATGCCCCACTGATTTCATGATGTTTGATTGCAATTTCGATTTGATACCCTTATGCCCTCTCAAAAATTTAAACATATTAATTTCTTGATTTCAAAAAATTTGATTTGATGTTTGATTAATGAAATATGTTTTCATTTCTAACTATTTGATGAGATGTCATGATGTATGATTATGCCCTGGTTTGGTTTGATTAGTTAAGCTAGGTCAACAACTAGTTTCACCTCCAAAATTAGGTCAAAATACCTTAAATAGGTTGATAAACCTTATTTTACCATTCATTTTTACTTTTCATCTTGGTGATTTTGCTCTGATCCTCTAGTGATTTTTGAGATGGTTGTGCTGATTCGGGAGCATAGATTCAAGAGGTGCTAGAGATATGTGAGACCGCCTAAGTATGGAGCTCCAGTAAGTCATTATAACCCTCAATTGTGCATTTATGATCATTTATTGCATTTTCATGTTTCATCGTTGCCTTGAATTTAAGAACTCTCACCTAGGAACAGTTTTAATGTCACTTAGAGTATTTTACTGTCATGTTTGTGGTTTTTACTCCCGCCTCCATGTATTTTATCCTCACTCCAGAATCTTTTTCTCTCACCTAGCACTAGAACTACTCTCGCCTAGAGCTAGGTTAAACTACCCCTTTTCTGATAGGTTGTCACTTATGAGAACCCTAACGGATTTACTGTCGCCTAGGCTAGCATTCACTATCGCTTAGCAGGAAAACTGTCACTTGACACCAGAATAATATCACTTGACATGTGTTCACTATCACCTGAAGTTAAATGTCACCTGGCATGATAAAAATCATGCCTACTAACTATTTGGAAATTTTTTGTACTTTTCACATCTGTACTTGATTACGTCTGATGAAAATTTTGATAAATCTTAATGATAGATTCAGATGATAAGTGTAGGTCTGTTATTGTCAAAAAAATAATTAGTTCAGGATATCTAGATAGTGGTACCTCAGAATATGATTTTTCAATCCCATTTAGGATAGTAATTAATAAGATAAATCAATCAGTGTGAAAACCGATATGATTTTGATACTGCCACTTCATTCTCAGGATATAGAGAAATGAACAATGGTACTTGGTGTGATGACTTGAGACTTTTGAGAAGATTGACTTGAGATAATTCCTTGATACGATGTATTGATATGATTCCTTTTGCTTTGCCAATAGGATCATAGCCCTACCTTATACATCTGGTCAATGGCATCTTGGGTTATTGACTTGAGTCAAACACTCACAGTAGATGAGTTCTGTGTTATCGAGTGATGTGGATTGAGATTTTTTCTTGACCTCCCATGGTTTTAGCTAAACCATGGGTTACTGACTACAATGGTAGATCGATGGCACTCCAAACACAACACATTCCACTTGCCATATGGAGAGATGACTATCATGCCCAAGGACATGTATAGATTGCTTCGGATCCCATGCAGAGGAGAGGTGGTATATTATGATTCTATTTATGATTCTTCTATCTACCGATGAGTATTCAGAGACAACACTATAGGAGATGGGGATACTATTACATGGCCTTAGTTTGTATCTTTTCTGACATTACCAGCAGTTTTGGGTGCAATGATTGGTGGTTTACTACTTCCCGACTGACGAGGTCATGGTTTTTCAGTCGGTTGGGGTAGGATCCTGGAGGATTTACTTGCTCATCCTTGAAAGTTTGATTGGGGTTCCTACATCCTGGTGCAGTTATATCATGATTTACATGAGGTGGTGTATCGGGGGAGTGCATCATTATCAGTGGGTGCTATTGTTCTTTAGTTGTGGATATGGGAGCATCTTCCCATTACTAGGCCCATTTATGATAGGGTTTGACATCAGGGATTTCCTTATGCTTTCCTTTACACTAGGATGGTGATTCAGCACCACTTGGGTCACTTGGATTACTGGAGATGTTAGATTGATGATCTTGATTAGGTTATATGGTGTCCTTTCCTTGGTTGTGATAGATGGAGAGAGGATGAGGATGAGTTACCATACATGTTCGCCCCTTGCTGGATGATTAGATGTACTACCACTACTATTGAGCACTTCTGCTTCGACAGAGTTTTGAGACAATATGGTTGGAAACAGGATATGCCTCAAGGCAATGCACTATATGCTCAAGTACAGGCAAAGATCTCTCTATGGGGTCCATGTATTGATTATTAGTTTGCATTAGATCAGATTGTGGGTATGACTATTTGCAGATGGGAGATACTGACAGGTATTGCAGATGCAGGGATGTCACATGAGTATGTAGATTGGTGGGCTCGCAACAGGTTTCCTCATTTCACTGATCCAACTGAGCCTATTCCTGGACATCATGATGGTGATAGGGATGATAGACATCAGAGAGGACAAGGAGGTAGACATCCTTGGGTTGTAGCAGGTAGAGGATAGATGAGATGGGGTCATGATCATGGGGATGCTAGAGATAGATTGGCTAGAGTGTAGGATGATGCAGTTGATAGACATCCTAGAGAAGAGAGACATGATAGAGCTCATAGACATTAGAGAGCTTAGAGATAGGCACATGTTGATGTAGCTAGGAAGATTCCTAGGGGATTGGATCCCTTGGTATACTTACAAAGATTAGCCTTGGCTCAACATGATGATGATGCAGCTCAACAAGATCAGGCACAATAGGATGATGGTGCTCCTCAGATGCCTCCCCCAGCTCCACAACCATAGGGTGCACAGGGTGATCATATTGATGGATTATCTTGAGATATGCAGGTATTGAGGATAGATATGTCTGCTATTGTGGGTCGGTTGGATCAGGTTGCCTCTTTATTACAATAGTTTGTATCAGCCATGGTTGTTCTGAGATAGGATGGAGTGAGTACTTCACAAGCTCCTCCCCCATAGGATGGTAGAGGTCCAGATGGATTTGGTGCTACAGGATCTTGATTGATATAGTGACTCATTGATGATGTCCTCTTTGTTTCATATGTCATGTTATCCATTGCTCAGAACATTTGATGTAGCACTTTAATGACATTGTATCTTGATATACTGATTTGATGATCATATGATGAACACTTTTTTGATGATATATATGATATACTCTGTGGTTCATCTTGATGAGTTGGTTTAGGAGATTATCTTTTATGCAACTATATGATGTGTGTATGCATTTACTTTGTTTTTATGCTATGGATGCCATATCTTATTTTATGATATACATAGATGTATGCAATGATGTATGGATGTTTTCTTTTTCTAATATGTGGATAATGAATAAGGCATGGATGCAAAAGATAATCTCATTTTCTTTGTAGTGTTTTTGATCAAGAATAAACATTTGTTTGAACCCCATTTTGCTTTAATGTTTTGACTAACCAGGATTATTGATGTACCCCCTCTTGCCCTTGGAAAATTAACCACAAAAAAATGCATTTAACTTAACAAGATAATGCAATTAATCTAACATGCAATGCAATGCAACCTAAGTGTCACTAGCTTTTAGAAAATAAATGCCTTGAGGATAAATTTTCATCATTGAGCAGTTTGGGACCGGAAAGCTTAGTACAATCACCACTGACCACATCATGATGATATATACCACTTTTATTGCATTTTGGTAACCTTCTTTTTGAACCAAGTACAACCCTCACTAGTTGGATGACCAAACTATGGGAGTCTGAATACCGGTGTCAATGGATTCAATGTTGCAAGTGGATTTTTGGTATTAAGATATAGAAAATCTAAATAGCCAAGGGATCCATTTGCATAAACAAGCAAAGGTCAACTCACCCTCTTATGAGATAGTCCTCGATGGTTCTTTGATGACCATGTCGTTAGATGAACTCTCATAAGTTGATGAATCTTCCTCCAAACAATCACTCAAAGGAAAGAAAAATATCACATCTTTATCATGGCTAATCTAGTCGAAACATCATTGAATAACTCAAAAGATATGATGAAAATTCAATTTCATCAAGATTTATCAATAAGAAAATTTCAAGTGTTTTACCATGTTTCCTTATTTTTCCAAGAAAGAAAGCTTTGAATGTTTTGCCATGTTTTAGAATTTTCCAACAAGTATTTCCAAGTATTCTGATCTTTAAGGTGTTTTTGTCCATTTTTAATCCTGAATAATAAAGTCAATGAAGGCTCAAGGATCATATTGTAGGGTCAAATACTTAGGCTCAATAAAATTTCCTCTCTTCTGAAACTCTGATAAATCTGTATCTGATTTGACTAAATATAGCACTTATTGAATCCATTTGGTACCAAATTTGCAATCTTCTGCTGCCCCCAGAGGATAAATGTGATCGGTTGACAAACTTAGGGCTGATAGACAATGTAACAATGCGACTGACCGACTTTATTATGACTATGTACAAATGACAGATGCAATGGTGGTTGTACAAATGAGATGGTGGAAATGCAATATGGACATATGTGACTAGGAAAGACAAACTTAAGGGAACAAAAGGTGCTTGTTTACCAAGTTTTCACCCTTTGGATGGATCAAGCTCTTTTTTTTCTATTTTTAAAGCTTTTTACCTTTTTTTTGCTACCAAGGTGCCTATTGCTAGGTTTTCACCAAGGCACTTTTTCTCTTTTTTTATTTTTTTAAATTTTTCATATCATCAAGGTGCCTATTTGCTAGGTTTTCACCAAGACAACATCTTTTTGAATGTTTTTCCTTTCTTCATGCTCAATTTTTCAATGTTTTTGATCTTTTGTGCTTTTCAAATGTTTTTGGTAATTTCAGAATCTCTTTTGAACTATGTACAATAAATATGATGCTCTCTCATCTGATACTCTTTATACTCTTTCGTCTAACTCATGTGTAGAACCTTTTGAGATGAATACTGTTAATGGGTTCTTGGAGCTCCTCTCCTTCACAATTTGATAATGTATAGGTTTCTGTGCCAAATGAAGATACTATGATGAATGGGCCAAGCCAATTAGCTTCCCATTTTCCTTTCTTCTCTCTTTCAACCTGATTCTTTGGGTTCTCTCGCAACACCAAGTCTCCTACCTGAAAGACTCTTGGTTTAATATGTTTATTATAGTTCTTTGAGATTCTATTCTAATACACTTTTAGGTGCTCGTAAGCTTGTGTTTGATGTTATTCAAGTAACTCCAATTGTTGAAGCCTAGCTACTCTATAGTCTTCATCTGTGGTCAATCCTTGTAATGATACTTGTAGAGATGGGATTTCAACTTTTAATGGTAGAACTGCTTCAGCCCCGTAGACTAATGAGAATGGTGTGGCTCTTGTGGGTGTTCTTATGCTGGTTCTATAGGCCCATCATGCTAGATTAATTTGCATATGCCAATCCCTTCCTGATTTATTGACCGACCTTTTCAAAATCTTCAAGATATTCTTATTCATGGCTTTGGCTTGCCCATTTCCCTAAGGGTAATAAATTGATGATGAATGGTGAGTGATATCAAATGTAGCACAAAGTTCATCAACATCCTTATTCTTGAACTATTTTCCATTATCTATTATTATGGCATGAGTAATACCATATCGAAAAATGATGTGATTTAAGATAAACATGGAAATTTGTTTACCCATTGCCCTTATCAAAGGAACTGCTTCAACCCACCTAGTGAAATATTCTGTTGCGGTTATGATGTGTTTGTGTCCATTTGAAGAAGGTGGATGTATGACACCAATTAGATCAAACCCCCATTGATAGAAAGGCCATGATGTGACAAATGGGTGTAATTCCTATGCCAGTGCATGTATCATGTCACCATGATATTGGCATTTGCAGCATATCTTCACAAAGTGACAAGCATCTTTTTCTAATGTCTTCCAAAAATACCCTAAGTGAAGGATTTTCTTAGCTAGATTCAACCCGCTTGTGTGCGACCCACAAATGCCTTCATGAACCTTGTGTAAAGCTAACTTAGACTCTTCTTCCTCTAGACACCTAAGTAACATCCCATCAAAACCCTTACGATATAATGTTTCAGAGAGGATTAGGTAACGGGCTAATTGGCATATGAAGTTGCATTTTTGAGCTCAGGTTTGGTCTAAGGGTAGCACTTGGTCTTTAAGATATGTGTATATAGGTCCATACCAAGGGGAGTCATGTCCATGTAATAGAGCAACAATTTGGGTGTCAGGAAGGTTGAATGCAGGTTTTACCAACTCTTCCACCAAGAACTCACACTTCTCATTTTGATTTGGTTTTTGTAACAAGGAAGCTAAGGTGGCCATGGCGTCAGCTGCTCTATTTTTCTCTCTAGGAATCTGCTCAAAAGTGATCAAAGTAAAGTATTTCTTCCACCCATCAATCATAGTCTTATATGGCATCAACTTTTCATATTTGGTGTTATATTCATTGTTGACTTGATTGATGATGAGTTGAGAATCTCCATAAACTTGTAGCTTCGTTATGTTCCATTCTAAGTCCATTTTGATGCCTATGACTAGCACCTCATATTCTGCTATATTGTTTGTGCATGGAAACATAAGCTTGTATGACTTTGGAATGGTGTAACCTTGAGGATTGAGCAATAGTATGCTGGCACCGAAACCTCCTTAAGTATAAGATCCATTAAAGTATAACTTCCATGTTTTGGCTTCTATGTTTACAATGGCAGAATCCAAAAATTCCACTTGAATAGTTTGTGTAGAAGTCATGGGATTCTCAGCTAAATGATTCGCTATTACTTTCCCTTTTATTGCCTTTCGATCGACATACTCAATGTCAAATTCACTCAATATCATAACCCACTTGGCTATTCTACCTATTAAGGCTATTTTACTTAACAAATATTTGAGAGGGTCAATTTTGGCAATTAGTTTGACCTTATGCAGCAACATATAATGTCTCAACTTTTGAGATGCAAACACCACTGCTAAGCAAGCCCTTCCCATAAATGTGTAATTAAGCTCATATTTGATCAAGGTCCTACTCAAATAGTAAATAGCTCTTTCCTTTCCTTGTTCATCTTCTTGTGCTAAAAGCACTCCTAGTGATCTTTCGGTAGCAGATATGTATAAAAGCAATGCTTTGCCTTTAATTGATGGCATGAGAATAGGTGGATTTATCAAATACGTCTTCAACAATGTAAAAGCTTGATCACATTCGACATCCCATATGAATATAGTATCTTTATGTAGAAACTTGGTGAAAGAATGACATTTTTCAGCTAATTGAGAAATAAACCTTCTTATGGATTGGATTTTTCCTTGTAATGATCTCATTTGGCTGATGTTCTTAGGTATCTCCATGTCTATGATTTCTCATACTTTCTCTGGGTCCACTTCAATTCCTTTGGCGGAAACTATATAGCCTAGTAAGTTTTCAGATTGGACTCCAAAGGCACATTTCTTTGGATTTAATCTAACCTCGAATTGCTCCAACCTAACAAATATCTTTTTCAAAATTTGGAGACATTCTTCTCTTTTGTGGGATTTTGCCAATATATCATCCACATAATCTTCTAAGAATGTGTGCATCATGTCATGGAAGATAGTTGTCATGGCCCTTTGATATGTAGCTTCAGCATTCTTAAGGCCGAAGGGCGTGAAATTCCAACAAAAAGTGCCCCAAGGGCAAGTAAAGGCAGTCTCCTCCTAGTCTTCAGGTGCAATTTTAATCTGATTATACCTGCTGAAACCATCCATTAGGGAATACATGGAATGACCCGCTGTCAAATCAACTATTGCATCAATACTCAGAAGTGGGAAATCATCCTTAGGACAAGCAAGATTTAGATCTCAAAAATCTATGCATACTCAAATAGATTTGTCATGTTTTGTGACTGGTACAATGTTTGAGATCCATTCAGCATAAGCTATTGCTCTTATGAAGCCTACTTTCAACAATTTTTCTACTTCTGCTTTGACCAAAAGAGCTATGTGTGGGTGCATCTTTCTCAAATTTTGCTTAATGAGCTTAACCCCTGGTCTAACATTTAGATGATGCATTATAAAGTTAGGATCTAAGCCGGGCATGTTGGCATATGACCATGCAAAGTTTACTTGTTGCTCTTGGAAAAATTTGATGAAGTCATCTCTTTCTAGAGGTGTGAGTGATGCAGCCAAGTGTATGAACTTTGGATCGACTTCCGTACCAATGTTAACTTTTTTTGTCAGTTCTATAAGTATAGGTGACCTTTCTTCCTCATGTTTGGGCAAGGTATCCAATCTCTCTTCCTTTGGTGCCACAGTTGGGTTTTCACCAAAGGAAACATCTTTTATTTTCATTTTTTTTGGTTCTAGTGGTGCCACATAGTGGTTTTCAGCACTAGAACTTTTCATTTTCTCATTTTTTTTCATTTTTTTCTTTTGACTAAGAGAATGGACCCCCACTATTCTCATCATGTCCATATCGAGTTCGTTGGTGAAAGAGGGTTCAACCGCATTAAGGTATTGGCTCATTGCTTGGTCATTTGGAAAGTAAATTAAGTCATTTGGTTCAGTTTGGTCCCAATCAATGAGATCCAGATGTATCAAAAGTAAGGATTCATTGGGTAAGATGTCATCAATAGGGTTTATGGACATGAATTTGTTTGAGGGTTCATACATTGTATCATTTAGATCTATGATGTGCACTTCCTCAAGGTGATCCATGGAAGAAGGGTCAAAATCCCCTTCACTTGAGTCCTCGTCAACTTCTACGGAAAACAATGTGGGAAAAGCCACAAGAGGATTAAACCTAATGTTTGAATCTCCCTCCTTTGAAGGCATCCAAAATGTCTCTATCCATGCTTGATTAATAGGTGCATGCCCTATGTTAATATCTTGGATATTAGGTTCTTCATTGATTTGAATTTCTTACCTTGGGATTTTTGCATAAGTATGTATTGCAATCACCTCCTTATCTTGACATGTTTCATCTGATAGGGTATCCCATTCATAATCTCGAGAGTCATCACTATCTCCATCAGATTCTAAGGCATTTACTCGAGGATAGAAGTCTTGCATTGGGCTGGAGCTTTCGCCTTTGTGTTGGTAGCCCACTCCAGATTTTTCTTGTTTTTCTCTGCAAGTAGGTTCAATGGGTTCTAGTAACCCTCTATTCCTTTTGCCTAAGGGTCCTCTTCCCTTGTATCCCATCTTCTGCATAATCTCAAAACCTTTTCCATATTGTTCGGTTTGTATATATACATGCTGAATTCTTTCCATGGGAGTGTTTGAGGTATCTTCCTCATCATGATAAAGCCATTGAAGGACTTCATCTTCTTCCTTATCCCATGTTGCTTTGTTATCTTCCCTTACAAAATAGGAATTATACTTATGTGGAAGATGGTCTTTTGATGGTTTGCCATGTGATTTTGGGGATGTGGGCACGTCGAATAGAGAAATAGAATATTCCCCTACTCCTTTTGAACTAATCTTGCATTGTTTTTCAAATTTATTCATCATTTCACTCATGTGTTGGTAATGATCTTCCTTGGCTTGTTCCTTATCTTCTTTTGTAGGTTTGTAGATTACTATCTCTGATTTAGGTGCTAGATATGGACTTTCTATTGCATTTGGACTCTCATAGCTCACTTTTTCCTTTCCCTTAGTTGATGTTGCTGAGCTAGCTTGAGGAGGATGTTGAGCAACATCTAATGTTAGTTCTTTCATTTTAACATCTTCAATTGTGGCTCTTTGAATAATTCCTTCTTGGTTATGTGGAATAAATAGCTCATGAAGGGGTATGAGTGCATTACAATATTGGAATGGGTTTGAGTCCCCTCCAACCGTGATTTCTTCACCCATGTATGGGAATTTTATGCATTGGTGGTATGTGGATGGGACTACTTGCATCTTGTGAATCCATGGTCTCCCCAAAAAAATATTATAAGTTAACTTCATGTCTAACACTTGGCAATTGGTATCCTTCTTGATAGGTCCCACTTGTATGGGCAATATGATCATGCCTTTAGAGGCCCTTTTAGCTTCATCATAAGCTTTGATAGTGATTTTTTTTGTAGGGTCAATGCAAGACTTAGATAACCCTAAGGATTTGACAAGACTTAATGTGCAAATATTAAGGCTAGCTCCTCCATCAATGAGGGCTCTTTTGACTCTATGCCTTTCTATTAGGACCTCTATATGCAATGGTAGATTTTGAGGATGGGTTATAGACATGTCATCTTGATCGAAAAATGAGAGACAATGAGGTGCCACAAGATGACCTACCATATTTTGGAACTTTTCTTCTTCTAAGTTAGTAGGAATGTTTGTCTCTATTAGAGCTTTTTCCAAAATATCCTTATGGTTCAAGGATAACTTCAACAATTCTAAGATAGAGATTTGTGCTGGAGTTCTTTGCAACTAATCAACCAAGCTATAAGGTTTTGTTGCTGTAGAAGGTTGCTTAACCATGATGTTGGACTGTGGAGTGTTAATGACTTTAGGAGCAGCTCCTTGTAGAGTCATTCTAGAATTCTGCCTTCTTGTAATGACATTTGATGCCTCTTTTTGTGGCTGCTCATTGATTATTATAGAATTCACAATGTTATCATAAGGTGGTGAAAAGTTAAGATTAGTGGCACTTTGTTTCTTGCCATTAGATGACTCCCCTTTATCATGTTTGTAGAAAGGTTGTTTGAATGCTATATGATCTTCATTGTTTTGAGGTCCATCAATGGTGATCATGCCATTATCGATTAAATCTTGCATGACATTCTTTAGTTGTAGACATTCATTTGTTGTGTGCCCTCAAATTCTATGGTATTCACAATGGCTATTGGCACTCCACCAACTAGGCTTGTTATTTGGCTCATAAGGCTGAATGATGGGTAAAGTAATGACATTATTAGCCATGAGAGTCTTTAATGCCTTTTCAAGGGGTTCACCCAAGGGTGTGAAGTTCCTTTGAGGGGTTGGCCTCAAATATTTATCAAATTTAGTACTCCTTGAATTATCTCCTTGATTTCCATTATTGGTATGGTTGTTGTTGGATGGCGCATTGGAAAGATGATTGGTATTATTCACTTGATTAGGTGTCCTTGTAAGAGCAAAGGGGACCACCTTCAAGTTGTTAGATTCAACTACTCCATTGTTCACAATTCCCTTATTGTTGTTTTTATAATGGCTGTTACTATTGAACCAATTATTCTTTTGATTGTTGCCATTGTTGGAGTTGTTCTTGTTATCTTTGTACAGTTTGAGTTCTCCACTTTTGACCAGCACTTCCTCCATTGTTACTCCATTTTCAATTAGATCTTGAAAGGTCTTTGGACATTACATTCGTAATCGGTAGTTCAACTCATTGCTTAAACTATTTATGAAGATATCCATCTTCTCTTTTTCAGGCACACTTCTAGGATATCTTGCAAAAAATGTCCTCCACCTTTGTAGAAAAGTGAGGAATGCTTCTCCATCTTTTAGTTTAGTGTTTCATAATGTTATCATCATGACCTCATGTTTAATATTATATGAGTAATGGGCCATGAATTTCGAAGCTAGCTCTTCAAAGGTCTTAATGCCGGAGGGTAACTTAGAAAACCACTCCATAGCCATGCCTCCTAAGCTTCACAAAAATAATCTCATTAAATATGTTGTATCATGCATGAACTCTAAGCTCAATGCAAAAAACTCCCGTAAGTGATCTTGGGGATCTGTCGTTCCTTCATACTTTTCATACTTGGGGAACACAACATTGATTGGGAATGACATCATAACCAAGATTTTATCAAACGGGAATGGACACAATGCTTCTATGGAGAAAGGATTAGGAGCCTCGCTTTGCTTAATGTTGTCCAATTGCATTTGAAACATCTTGAATTTCTTGTTCATGGTGTCTAAGGTACTTTCCTCAACTTCTGGTGCTTTGAGCTGGTTGACATCATAGTCACAGGGTAGCTTGAGACCTTTTTGTGCTAAGTCTAGGAAGTGTTTTTCTCTATCTCTGTCCATTGCCTTTTCCATGAGCTTGTGGAAATAAGGACATTGGATAGCCTCACTAACTTTTTCATCTGTGGCATCTTCTGCCATTGCTTCGGTGTGAGTTCTAGTGTGAGTTTGGTCAACACCTTGAGCATTTTGATTTGCTCCTCCATTGTTGGTATTGCCTTGGTTAGTAGTGTTGCCCTAGTTATTTATATCATTTCCCCCATTATTGGCATCACCTTGGTTAGTGAGATCAATACCACTGTTATCTTTACCACCCAAACCACCATAATACATCATGTTGTCTTCTACTTCTTGTTCGGGCAATTTTTGTGGTATTCTAGGATTAGTCTCGTCTCTGAGGTAAGGAAGCTCTTGTCTCAAATAGGTCTCATCTACTTGCAAGGTTTGTTTAACATAGTAAGATCTAGTGAGAGTAGGCATGAACCTTGGAGGAGAAGAATTGATATCACTTGGGGTCTAATCCTTTGCCAAATTTTAAAAAAAATATATAGAACAATATTTTTGACCAAACTAAAAGCCTGAGCAGTAAGAACATGAAAAAGGGTACTCAAAAATGTGTTCAAAATTTTCTGATTTATCCTGCAAGTACTATCTATTTTCCCTTTTAGGTTTTTTGGGTGTCACTGAACTAAGCATAAGTGTGACTGATACTTCTTTAGGCATGCACTGGTTTCTTGTTAAGCGATACACTATAGGTTACCAGGTGAGACTTTGTTAATGCCAGGCAGGTTTTCAATTTTTCCAGGTGTGTTTGAAATTTTTTCTAAGCGTGACTTTAGTATGTCTACATGTGTTTAAACAAGTCACAAGTGTGACTAAACCTCTGATAGGTGAGTGTGTTTTGTGTACAGGCGACACTTCTCTGACCAGGGTATAAGATTTTGAATTTTTAAAATGTGTAAGATCAGTCTTTGGAAATTTATGTGTTTGAAAATAGAAAAACAAGCGCAACACACACATCACTTTGTCATCATGTCCCTAAAAACATTCTAATGTGTATGTTCTCCAATGTTTTTCACAAGTATATCACAATAAAGAATTCCAAATAGCCAACCTAAAGTCAATTTTGGCTTGTAAACATGGCTCTACAAGGAGGCTTTGCTATTTTACTAGGTTTTAATAAATATTCTATTCAAATAGACTTCAATCTCTCAATCCTCCAAGGAGGCTTCTCACACACACCGAAGTATGATTTTGTGCAATCCATTAAGACTACTAGAGGAAGGTTGAAAAATCAAAATCTGTTTATCATGCACCCCATTAAGGATACATGCGTTTCATTTTAGAGTGGGTCGGATTCTCGTGGAAAAAGAAAGTGTATCCCACTTTGGGCTGTCCCTCTCACCGGCCTCGTTAAGGAAAACTCAGGAGGTGAGCCCACTAAATCTCTATTTTAAATAACATGTTCATGGAAAGCAATGAAATGGAATTAAGGTTAAGTGTTTGGGAATTTGGTTCACCTAAAAGGTGAAGAGCATTGTTGGAAATATAGATGCAGTAACTAAGAGGGGGGATGAATCAGTTAACCACAAAAATATTACCACTGATCCCTTAAATATCTTAACAAATCATTTACTGTGCCACTCAGTAAATATACAGAGAAATGCTGAAAACTTAATCCTTGAAGTGTATAATAATTAAACTATTTTTAAGCATTCACCACTGATTAACTTACATGAATAAAGAAAATAACATGAACACAAGAGACACCAGATTTACCATGGAAACCCAATATGGGAAAAACCACCAATGTAACTAGTTACTATTTTTCACTCTTCTAAAGTGATGCCCGGTTAAAAGCCAACCTGGTAAAAGGTTACAAAACACACTGTTAGGTGTGACCTTGTTAGAGGATTTAATCACCCTGCTAGGAGTGGCCTTGTAAGAGGTCTTGAAAAAATTCAATAGAACTGTTACCTTGTTAGAGGATTTACAAAATGGTTGTTAAACCAACTCGGTTAAGAGATTTTGATAACATTGCTACAATTGCTAGAGAGTAACAATGAAATGACCTGCAACTGAATTGCTGAATATAGATCTCTGTTCTGTTTCACTAGATCCTTACTGATCAATTAAATATTTGATGCTCCTCAAGGATATCTAACCATCCTTCAAAATTCGCAGACACCTTTCTTCAAAATGATTTCTGCATGCTGTATATCTTTTATTCACCATTTGACCTTCTATATATATATGCCATTTCATAATTATTTAGATTATCAAGTCAGCACTAATAATTATTATAACAATCAGCTGGGATAAACAAACTGTAATAACAAAATTCTTTGAAAGGGCCGACCTTGCTCGGTAAACATTAATCCTGAAAAGATTTCCTTCAGTGACCGAGAGAACTCGGTAACCACAGCGAATTCTGCAACATCCTTTGGAGACCGAGAGAGCTCGGTAACCACTAATTTTCCTTCTATAACCAAGGAGGCTCGGTTAACACTGTTACCCTGTCATGTTTCCTTTAGTCACCCGAGAGAACTCGGTAGACACTAAAAATTACCTAGCTAACTGACTGAGCTCGGTAGATACTGAGAACTGCTTAGCTGACCGACTGAACTCGGTAGATACTGAGAACCGCTTAGCTGACTGACTGAACTCGGTAGATACTGAGAACTGCTTAGTTGACCAGCTGAACTCGGTAGATACTGAGAGTGATAATTGATATGAAATTTGTGTGACATCAAAGAAAACACATAGCTAATCCAACAATGTCCTTCAGACAATTGTATCCAACAGAGCATATCCCTAACTTTCCCTTTTGTTCCCAAACACTTCAAGCAATTAATTGTTCTTTCTCAACCTCTTGACAAGGAGGTTCTTAAAATTGAAATATTTGGTTAAATTCCCTCCTTATTAAAGCTAGATTCAAATGAAATGCCGCAATTTAAGGGAATGCAAGCTTGATCATGTAAAATACCTTTCCTTGTAGCTAGCAAAAGGCTAGGGGCATTTTTGAATCATTGGTTTTCATCTTATTTCCACTCACCTAGTGGCGATCGTTCCCGCTCCCTCCTCCAACAAATTAGTCCAACATAACCAAGCAAAGTGAGGGGAAACCAAAATCGGATTTGACAACATAGATTTAAGTACATGAAACTTTGGAGCACTCTGTTGAGCTTAAGGATCAAAAATCTAATTTAATGAAACAAATTTATGCTTGTAAGCTTCAATCAGAACAATGTATTTTTCATGTACCTTAATGTCTTCGTCCAATGTTGATTCAAGAATAGCTTTGGTATGTGCTTGATTTTCCTTCTTGATCCTTTTAGCCAATGCTTTTCCCTCTTGGTTGAACCTAGTTTCTGGCTTTTTCACTTTCGGATGCCTGTTCATTTACTGTTAAAAAGTACAAATAGAGAGTTAGATATTGAAATTTATCAATTTAAAAACCAAAACAAATAGCAGACACCAAGCGACATCATCCAGCTAATAGGCATGACTAAACTGCTTACAAGCGTAACTTTGATAATAGCGAGTGTCACTTTATAGCGGCTCAAGCGTTACTCAAAGTTACAGAGGCATGAATAGTTTATTCAGAGGCATGAAAAAAGCTTAAAATTGCACAAAATATTTCATGCTAAGTGACATGTTAACAATACTAAGTGATAAATTTCCTTAGCAAAAGTGTGATTAAAACTATAACGTGAAGCAAAGCGTAAACTTAAGCGATAGCAAATTAAAGCTAGGTGATACTCCCTGAGTCACAGGCATGACTGTGAGCTGTAAAGGCTGAAGGCTTTGTCATTTGAAGCGTGTATCTCCAGCTAGTAGGCATTAATACATAGCTCTTAGGTGACAAAGAATCGACTGTAGGCGTGATTCAACCTCCTGTAAGCGTGACTTTTTTAGTTTCCTGCAAGCAATTCATGGAAAACAAAATATCCAAGCATGCAAATGGAGATGAAAATGATGAAGTGAGGCTTATAGCCCCATGGTGGGTGCCATTTGTGTGATGAAGTTACTCACCTGCATGAAATTAAGATCTACTAACATCAATTTAATCAAATACAATGCAAATTTAACTAAAATTGAAATTATGATCTATATTATCCCATGGATCTCTAGAAAGAAGTGGTAAGTGAAGCTCTCATCTACAATCCTCACTAGTGACACCTCTAAAATGAGAAATGATGCTGCTACTATGCTTATGCTATGCTTCTATGATGATTCTAGCTCAAGAATGATGAAATTATGATACTAAATGCTCAAATTGCTCTTGGAAATGATCTTAATTGCCTATAGTAACAATGCTATGCAAATGAAATTCCAAGATGGAAATGCTCTCCAAAATGCCTCATACTTATAGTAATTTCCCAAGGGTAGGGGGTGGAGTGAAGTAATCATGATTATCCCATGGTTAAGTCAAAAACTTTTCTTTGTTCATAAATGGGGGGACAAATGAGGGGACAAGCCTTTAAATGGTTTCAAATCTTTGGACAATTTAAATGTTTTGAGTGATTTGTGTCCTTTTTGTCTCAATTTTCATTGGTTGATCACTTTATTGAAAGAAAATAAGGAATATTAATTCAATTAATTAATTAAATTTAGCCATGGAAGGGTAATAGGTTCATTTTGATTTTTGATTAAACAACTATACAATTAATTTATTAAAATAAATTATATAGTGTTTTTGGCCCTTTTAAGCTTCGATTTAATCATTTAACATCATTATTTAATAATTCCTTTATTTTAATTGATTTTTCTCCACTTTATTTAATTATGTCCCTTTTAATGCATTTTGATCTATTTAATCCATTTTATTGATTTATCGCATTCTGATTATCACTTGTCCAATTTTACATGTCTACAACATAAAGCAAGGCTTTAAAATTCAAAGAGGCATGTCCTTATCCTTTTGAAAGATCTATCATAGCAATCCCCTTACCAAAGCATTTTGAGACTCCCAAATTTGATAAATATCATGGGAAGGGAGATCCAGTCATCCACGCCAAATAATTTTACATGGCTTTCCAAGAGGTTGCTTATAGTGAGAACTTCCTTATGCACCTCTTCCCCAAAAGCTTAGGAAGAACCGCCATCGAGTGGTTCTATAAAACACCCTATGGGTCGATCACAACCTTTATAGAACTTTTTGAGAAGTTTGTTTGCACAATACGCCTATAATGTCTAGAATGAGCTATCCCTATTAGACCTATGCAATTCTAAAAAAAAGGGAGGTGAGGGCCTGGCTGATTAACTGCAAAGATGGAGAAACCTCACCATAATGTTGCCATATCAATTGCCAAAGAAACATCTTACTAAGATCTTCATCGATAAACTACATCTAAATTTATCCCATTTCATGAGAATGAATTTCATACAAACCTACCAAGACATTAAAGGAAAAGGGATAGACATTGAAAGAGGCCTCTTGGATGATGGTACCATCAGGCACTATAAAGAAAACTCACATGAAAAGCCTAGTAATGACACCTCATTACTGGAATAAAAAAATATCATCACAGATGGAGCCATTGACACCAAACATGTCCAAATCATTGTGTCTGGTACTGCACTACCTACTCCTACATATCAACAACAACCACCTACCAACTAGCAACCTATGCAACATTTCCAAAACCAAGAAAACCAAGAAAATGCCATATCAGTCACCCCAACACAAAAAAAGCCTCGAGTCTAGAACAATCAAATACACACCTTCACCCCTCTCAATGAGCCACTAGATGTGATCTTCCATCGAATGGCTAAGGCCAATTTGGTTACCTACCCTCAAACTCAGCCATTCGATGATACAACCCCCAAGACAACATGGTATAAGGAAAATGAATACTGTGACTATCACCATGTCAAATGACACACCACCATCAAGTGCATGAAACTAAAGCACTACATCCAAGATCTCATTGATAGGAAGGAGATCCAAGTCGACGCACTTGCCCAACCTTTGCCTAATGCCAATTTTCAAATCTATAAAAACATGTTCCTCAACACAACTCTGGGAATAACATAACCAATACCAATCCACCACCCAAGAACCTAGGCAAAGGCAAACAAGGAGACCATATTGACATAAAAGAATATACTACTGCCCACATCAATTACAAATTTTTTTTTGGATGCATATCCCAAATTGAACCCACTGTAAATGTCATCCATGTTAAACAAGAAGATAGGCAGTGTGCAGTCACCACACGCAGAGGCCAGATATCTATCACCGGTACTAATCCAATGCCTCCACTTAATTCACAATACAACCTTTTAGAACACCTTGGGAACACAACTTCCCAAATCTCCATCCTTGACCTCCTTTTAACCTCACCCATCCATCAAGAGATCCTCAATAAAGCCCTTTAAGAAGGACATGTCCCTATAGACATAAATAACATTTAGTTTGATAACTTTATGGGACACCTATCTACATCATGTGCTCTTTCCTTCAAGCCTTCTAACATACCATTTTTCAAGCCTGACCACAATCTCCCCCTTCATATCACCATCATGGTCAATGAATTTTCCATCAAAAGGGTTATGATAGATAATGGCTCGATCCTAAATTTGTGCACCTTAAAGTTCATCGAGCAAGTGTGATATACAGAGGAAGACATATCAAATGATGTCATCACTATAAAGGCCTATGATAGCTTGGAGTATACCTCAGAGGGTACCATTTTGTTTTCGATCAAGCTTGGCCCAGCAATTCAAGAGACCATCTTCCATGTTGTTGATCTAGACCTCCCATACAACATCCTGCTTGAACGATCATGGATTCATTCCATCAAAGCCATTCCATCCACTTATCACCAGTGCCTAAAATTTATGCATCAAGGAACTGAAATCACCATCCACGTAGATCCCCAACCCTTTGCACACTTGATGTAGAGGTTTTTCTGGTGGAAGGACTGAATAAAATATTGGATGGATTTACCTTTGAGTGGTTTAGGCACTAGCCCAATGACCCTTAAGGCCTAAATGCACCAAAGGTGACCACAAATGGACACACCCTTTCCAAATGGCTAAGATGGTTGTATTTGACCTATATTAGTTGGATTCAACAATTTTTATCAGGTTCTAAGGTTTAGAACATAACCCAATACCCCAAAAACTCAAATAGACAATTAGGCCTAATAGCCCCTCCTTGTAGGTCAACAATGACACAAGCACATTTTACTCCAGATCCTTCCAAGACACTAGGAAAACTAACCATATTTTTAGATACTCTTTTGGGAAAACAACAACATATTGGAAACTCAGTAAATCTTGTTTTGGACAAAATCAAAGGTCTTTAGACTGTTCCCTACCAACAAGCACAAAAAGAGACCAAATAACAAAGCAAGTACCAATAATACTTCTCCCCCAACTCCAATACTTTCAACAGTCTTCACATTCACTCTCAAACCTCCAAATATGTAACGAATTTGGGTCTTGGATTCATCCAGGTGGTAAAGCCCCCAAATTACCTCCAAGAAACCCTCTATACTAGGGCTTTTCAATAGAACACTCTTGAGTCACTTCTAGGATCAAAAAAGGGTGGATCCACCATTCATAGGGTGTATCTAGACACCACAAATCATAAAAAGACTATCTACTTCAAGCGGTTCTTCTACTATTGCTCCCTACCAATCAATTCATTAACCCTTCAACCACTGTTTCTCAGTGGTCACCATCAAATAAATCCCTATTTGCATATTAATTGGTTAGATTTTTATTGTACACATTAGGGATGCATCATTTCATGAGAAGCGGGCTTTGGCCATCCATGGAATGATCATCCATACATTAGTTTGTCAAAAATTGCAAAGGAAAACACCGATTTCTTGTGACAATCAACACTATTTGATCAATCAACAATTCAAAGAACTTCAAAACATGTAATATGGATTGAAACAATATTAGATAATGTTCCTTATGAAGTTTAAAATATTCAATGATCAAAAGAAAAGTAACAACAATATCAAAATAACAGAAAATGATAAGTTTTCTTTGATTATTTACACTCAATCATACACCAGACTTTGCTCTATCACATACTCCATAAAAAATGACCAAACTAAATTTAAATACCTTCCCTCTAACTTCCTCAATCATATATGATCAGTTGGATTACTTGTTTAATCACTAAACTCTCTAAAACCAAATTCCCACCAAAATCTTATTAGCCCTTGGGATTCAAATATTTGAATCTTCCAACTTACAAATTATTAAATAAAACAACCAAATGACCTATCCAAATTTCCTATTAGGTCCTCAAGAATAAATTAACCATTTATAAATCTTTATTAAACTCCTAAGGACCTAATTAACCACATTTTGACATTATGCTTAGTTTTCATCATTTATGATCCTAAGGTCCTTAACAGGCCCTTTAGGATTTAATACAATTTTATTGTTTCTATAGCTTCCATATCCTTCAAAGGCCATTATTGGCTTCAACACATGCCAATTTAATTGTTGAAATTCCTTCATTTCTTCTCTTTGTATTTTGTATTCTTTAAGAAACTTGATATGCCTTGACGCTCCTGCATCATACTCCCCTCCTTCAAAGAAACTCTTGTCCCAAGAGTTGTTCCAAGTCTTCCTTGCATCATGTGTTTGTTGAGGATTCATGAAATTCCAAAGGTTAACTTTCCTTCTCCTTCTCCAATGTGTATTCACATGCAAAAAATTGTTAGAAATAAAAATCTTCTTCATGTGTCGATGCCTAGGACAATATTGTTGTTGTTTGTACTACTATTGCTTGCATTTGAACTGCATTTCTGATCTCATATTCTTCATAAGTTACCTCCACAACTTCTCCTTTCTTTCATCCCTTCTCTGATTCACTATAGGGAAACTAATGGTCCCTATTTGCATACTCTTCATATACCAAAGTCCCTTGTCACTAGGACTGTCCCTATTTTCAGATTTTTCCATCTTCTAACCAGTATCATCTTTCTTGTCAAATATCTAATTACCAAAACATATTATAATGTATTATCCTTCATAATCCAAAGGTAAAGGATTCATCTTATACTTCTTACCATCCTTATGCACCAAGTATGTGTTTTGAAAACCATCACGAATAGTCTTCCTACTATGCTGCCATGGTCTACCAAGAATTAGATTCCCACATGTAATTGGAATAACATCACAAAGAACGTTGTCTTGATATGAACCAATAGAAAAATTCACATAAGCCTTCTGAATAACCACTACATGTTGTTGTTGGGTAACCCAAGTGGCCTTGTAGGGATTAGGATGGTCAAATGGCACTGTAGACACCTAAAAATCCTTTAGAAAATAAAGTCTTTTTATTTTCTAAAAAATCCCTGATGACATCATCATTTGTTAATTAATTAATTAATTTATTTTTATGTCATTAAATCCCTTTACCTTAATTAAAAATATTTAATTAAGGAATCCCTCCCAAAAATGTTTAAATCTTATTTAAACATTATCTCCTTATTTATTAATTATTTAATTAATAAATTGACCAAAAATCCCAAAATAAATAATTAATTTATTTTTTGCCCAAAACTTGACCAATTTCCTTAAGACCACTAACCTCTTCTAGAATCTTCTAATCCTTCTTTAATTTCGATTAAAGACTAATCCCATCATTTCCTAACCCTAATCCCAACTCAAAATATTTAATTAAGATTAAATATTTAATCCTCATATTTATTAAATTCATTTTTAATAAATATTCTCAAACCTAAACCATGGAAATAAATAAATCTTTATTTACTTCCTAAAATCCATATTTATCCTAAGGAAGTTCTAGACTCTTCTAGAAAGTCTTTATCCTTGTCCCCCTAATCCTAATCCTAATCCTAATCCTAATCCTAATCCCCCCCAACCTTGTCACATTCCCTAAACAAGGTTAGCCAACTCCTAAGCTTAACCCAAAGTCAACAAACTTCTAGAAACTTCTCTTACATGCATTAAATGCATTTAAAACCTCCTTATCCCTCTTACATGCATTTATGATGCATTTAAGAAGCCTCTCACCCCTTTCTTACACCCTTTGACCTTAGGCACATTTCCCAAATTGTGCACATCCCTCCCATCTTTCAACCCAATGCCCTTGTGACACTTGTCACAAGGAGGTGGCCCTGAACTAGCACAATCCATGTGCTCCCCTTTGAATGAATCTTGGCCTCTCTTAAGGATTTTGATCCTGGCCACTCATTCTTCCTTCCCAAAGCCTATAAATGCTCCTCCTTCCAAGAGAAAATTCATTAGCTTAGCTTTTATTCTCATGCATTGTTATCATGCCCTTTTACTTCTAGCTTTTAGCATAATCAATCCTAATTGTTAGATTTCATTGTTTTCTTCAAGCTTTTTAGCACATCATAGCTTAGCAATAATGGATTAACATAGTTTCTTTCATTGTTTTGCATAGCATATAGCATCATATCACATCTATATTTGGTCTAAAATCAATCTTAGCATAAACATCATGTAGCTTAATCTTCATCTCAGCATCCTTTGGATCCTTGAGGCCTTAAGGGCAACTCAGGTTTTCTATACCTATTTTGTGCCATTTATGAGGTTTTCATGGATCTCAATCCGTCCTAAAATGCATAAGGAACATGCTCCATGTGAATAGAGAGCACACCCACATCCCCTTAAGCAAGAGCAAATCAAATAGTGCTTGGGTGCACCTGTTTCAACTCAATCTGAGGTGGCTTAGCTTAGAGTTTCCTTGTTTTGAATTGATTTCATGCTAGATTAAAATCTTAACGTTTGATTGATTTGAGCCTTTCAAAACAGATACAGGTATCCTCAAAAGCCTTGTCCATAGGCACAATTTATAACTTGGAAACCATATCAATTGAAACAAGATTGCAATGTGATCTAGAATCCACAATCAATCTACATATCTCTCCTTTACATAAACAATTAGTCATGAAATTTATTTACCTTTGGCTCTAAAAGTTTCTCACCTTGTCTTACCATTAAACATTCAGCAACCTCAAGTTTTATCACTATAGATCTAGGAGTTTCCTTCTCTTCATCCTCTTCTTGCAAAAGTTGCACTCTTCTATCCTTGCCTTGTTCTGATTAAATCCACTTAGGACATCTAAATGACTAATGGCCCACTTTATTACAATGAATTCATCTACCTATAAAGATAGCATTTCCTTTTCCACCAAACTTGCCTCCTCTATATCCTCCTCTCTGATTTGTCATAGGTTCTTTCTCTTTATCCTTGTCATTGCTTCTTTGAAAATCTACATTTGTCCTACCACCTCTTCATCTCATGGCTTGTCCTCCTCTATTACTTTGTTTCTCATTCTTTCTTTTCAACTTCTCTTCAACCTTGACTGCAAGTTGAAAACATTCTCCTAGGGTCCTCGGTATATTCAACCCAATGTCATCTTGTATGTTGTACTTAAGGCCATTCATGTACCTAGCAAACTTCTCATCTTCATCTTCTATTCTTCCCCTAATGCTTAGGGTGTGAAATTTATTTGTATAGGACATTATATCCATGTCCCTTTGCTTCAAATTGTTCCTTCTCATCTTTGTTTGTATAGCCAAATCTGAGGGCAAAAATTGTCCTTTAACCATAGTCTTCATTCTCTCCCAATTTGATATCTTATTCAACCCTCTTGCTATCCTCTCATTCTGAATGATAGTCCACCATGTAAGTGTTGTACCTCTCAATATTTATTTTTCCAACTTCACCTGCTTCTCTTTTTCCACATCCTCTAGATCAAAGTAATTTTCAAGTGCTTCTTCCCATCCAAGAACCTCTTCAGTATCCATCTTTCCTTGATAGATTGGTAAATATACATTGATCTTACTTCTAGTACCTTGTACTAACTTTATCAATCTCACAAACCTTCTCTCCTCATGACCATCTTCTTGTCTATGACCCCTATTCTCTTATCCTCCATGGAACTCTCCTTATTCTTCATGGTTTTCCTCATGAAATTCTTCCCTCCTAGGTTCTCTTCTTTCCTTTTCTAAGGCTTCTATCCTCTGAAGGAATTGAAGTCTTTCTCTCCTCACCTGCCTCTCTTCTCTTTCCCTTGTTTCCTCTAATTATGTATTCTCTCTTTCCTTCTTCTCTAGTGTTGTCTTCAATTCTTTAATTTCTCTAGCCACCTAGTTCTTAGGTGTCGTGACTCTTCAGAATTCTACCCAAACATTTCCCTGATGCTCTAATACCACCTAATTCAGAGGTTGGTCTAGTGGAAGGACTGAATGGAAGATTGGCTGGATTTACCTTTGAGTGGTTTAGGCACTAGCCCAACAACCCTTAAGGCCTAAATGCACCAAAGGTGAACAAAAATGGACACACCCTTCCCAAATGGCTCAGATGGTTGTATTTGACCTATATTAGTTGGATTCAACAAGTTTTATTAGTTTCTACGGTTTAGAACATAACCCAACACCCCAAAAACTCAAATAGAAAATCAGGCCTAATAGCCCCTCATAGGTCAACAATGACAGAAAAGCACAATTTACTCTAGATTCTTCCAATAAACTAGGAAAAATAATCATCTTTTTAGATACCCTTTTGGGAAAACAACAACATATTAGAAACTCAGTATATCTTATTTTGGACAAAATCAAAGGTCTTTAGACTGTTCCCTGCCACCAAGCAAAAAAAGAGACCAAATAAAAAAGCAAGTACCAATAATACTTCTCCCCTAACTCCAAGACTTTCAAAATTCTTCACATTCACTCTCAAACCTCCAAATGTGAAATCAATTTCGTTCTTGGATTCCTCCAAGTGGTAAAGCCCCAAATTGCCTCCAAGAAACCCTCTAAACTAGGGCTTTTTAATAGAACACTCTCTAGTCACTTCTAGGATTAAACAAGGGTGGATCCTGCATTCATAGGGTGTATCTATACACCAAAAACCATAAAAAGACTATCTTCTTTTAACAGTTCTTCTACTGTTGCTCCCTACCAATAAATTCATTAACCCTTCAACCACTATGTCTCAGTGATCACCATCAAATAACTCCTTATTTGCACATTAATTGGTTAGATTTGTATTGTACACATTAGGGATTCATCATTCCACAAGAATTAGGCTTTGGTCATCCATGGAATGATAATCCATACATTAGTTTGTCAAAACTTGCAAAGGAAAACACTGATTTCTTGTGTCAGTCAGCACTATTTGATCAATTAGCAATTCAAAGAACTTCAAAACTTGTAATATGGATTGAAAAAATATTAGATAATGTTCCTTATGCAATTTAAAATATTCAATGATCAAAAGAAAAGTAAGAACAATATCAAAATAGTAGAAAATGATAAGTTTTCATTGATTCTTTGCACCCAGTTGTACACCAGACTTTGCTCTGTCATATCCTCTATAAAAAATGACCACATTTTGACATTATTCTCATTTTTCATCATTTATGATCCTAAGTTCCTTAACAGGCCCCTTATGATTTAATACAATTTTATTGTTTCTATAGCTTCCATATCCTTCAAAGGTCATTATTGGATTCAAAACATGCCAATTTGCTTCTTTACATTCCTTCATGTCTTCTCTTTATCTTTTTCTTCCATAGGAAACTTGATATGCCTTGATGCTCCTACATCAATACTATCATGCGATGGAATCATCATTCCCCCACTACACCCACTGTCCTAGAATAGACATTGGCACTTCTATTTCTAGCTCATCCTAATCCCACTGTGATCCAGAGATAATCCTAGCCTCCACCCTCTCCTTCATCAAGATCAACAACAGGGGTTGTGGTGAGTAAACCTAAAATGATGCCTTTGCAATAGGGGCCCTTCTAATTGATCCGCATACACAAGGGAACCAAAGCCACCAAAGAAAAATCCCTCAATAGGAACTTGAAGTCAAGCAACTGGGGCCATCAACATTCATCTCCCATGGAATCCTAAACAATCAAGAGATGGACTGTGATACCAACAAGTGGTTATACAAGGATCCCCCACCTCCTAAAACTGATCTCCTCATATACTTCAAGGACAAGTACCCAACATCACACAAATGGGCCATAGAACAATGGAACAATCAAGGTGGTGGTCTAGGACTAGAAGAAGGTGGTGAAAAAGACCCACTAGAAGCCTCACAAAATATAAAACATCGAGGCCTTATCTTTAATACCCCTCACCTACGTTACAAGGACCCAATGCCACAACTGGGGACACCAATTCACCCAATGTTATCCTCTTGAACATCTAGGATGAACTTGTGGAAATTGAAGACATCCCTGAAGAGGAAGAAAAGAAATCCTACAATGATATCTTTCATGATGAAACCTTCCTAGGTAATTCTATCCTCCATGAACTCACCATAAACCTTTTTGAACTCCTCCTCATCCATCCCAAACTCATAAACTAGGACCAACCAAGTGCAACACACATTGATGAGTTCCAAAGAAAAGAAGTGCTCCTAAGATTCATGGGAGAATAAGATCAACAAGACTGGGGGTAGAAATCAGAGTATGTCTACAAAATTGATCCAAGGGATACTTCAGGGAAGAGGAAGTCTTTAGAAACAAAATAAAAAGAAAAAAGAGAAGAACGAGTCCTTTTGTGAAAACCCCTCTAGGGCACATTATGACTCTAAAAAAACAAAAATAAAGGGCGTATCTTCTGGTGAAAACCTCTATGAAGTGATATAAGATGAATACTTGCCTCTTCCTCCCATCAAGGACTATAGACTAGAGCAGTCTTCCATCCTTATTGGAGACACCAATCTAGTCAATTTGTGAATTGAAGAATGCCCAAGGATCACATACATTGCATGATGCTTGACTGAAGGTGAGGAGGCATCTTTCACAATGCTTCTCCAAGAAGCTACAATCAATTTTGCATGGTCATATGACCACATGCTAAGGATGTATCCACATATAGTTATCCATCATCTTATAGTGGAACCAAATGAAAAGCTAGTCAAGAAAAAACTTTGCAAGATACATCTGAAGGTATCCCTATTAGTCAAAGAAGAACTTGAGAAGCTATTACAAGCAAAGATCATCAGAGCCATTGAATATTTAGAGTGGATATATAATATGGTGCCAATAAATAAGCCATCATGAGAAATCATAATATGCATAGACTTTAGAGACTTAAAAAAAGCATGCCCAAAGGATGATTTCCCCCTACCAAACATCGACATGATTGTTGATCTCACAACAGGCCATGAAATGTTATCACTCATGGATGGTTTCTTGGGATATAATCAGATCTGAATAGTAGAAGAAGACCAACACAAGACCACATTCACAATACCATGGGGTACTTTCTATTACAATATGATGCCATTTGTGTTAAAGAATGTAGGGGCTACATATCATAGGGAAATGACAACAATCTTTGATAACATGATCCACAAAATACTTGAATACTATGTGGATGATATCCTTTACAAATAAAAAATATGATTGGAACACCTTGACATCCTTGAACGCGTGTTTGAATACCTACATCACTATGGATTAAAGCTAAATCCAAAGAAGTGTGTCTTCGGTGTCACATCAGGCAAGCTATTGGGATTCATTATATCTCGACGAGGCATAGAGATTGATCCTAAGAAATTCAAAGCCATAGTAAAAATGCCTCCTCCCCGAGCACTCAAGTAGCTTAGAAGCCTACAAGGAAAATTGAAATTAGTCCGAAGATTCATATCACAACTAGAAGCAAGTGTCAACCCTTCACACATCTACTCCATAAGAACACCAGCTTCAAGTGGGATCCAATTTGTCAAAGAAGTTTTGAGAAGCTAAAAGAATACCTAGCTAACTCTCCTATTCTTGTACCACCACTACTAGGATTCCCTCTCATCTTGTACATCTCAGCAACCACTACAACATTGTGGGAACTATTAGCACAACTTGATGATAATGTAAAAGAAAGATCCATCTACTACATTAGTCACACTCTTGTTAGCTATGAGCTAAAAAATTCACCTATGGAAAAGACACATCTTGCAGTGGTTTTTTCCACTCAAAATCTTTGACACTACATTCTTAGCTACACCATCAAGCTCATCTCTAAGGTAGACCTGCTCAAATACCTGCTATCAAATACCACACTTACAGGCTAAATGGAAAAATGGGTTATGCTCCTAAGTGAGTTCGATATCCAATACATAGACAAAAAAATAATAAAGGGGAAAGTCATTATAGATAAGCTAGCCGAAGAACCCTTGGTAGATGCATATCCACTAATTATGGAATTTCCTGATGAACATCTTCGCATGATCAATGAAAAACCAACATGGAAGCTATATTTTGATGGATCCTATACATCTCATGGATCAGGAGTGAGACTCCTCTTTGTCAACCCTCAAAGTGACTATATTCCAAAATAATTCAAATTGGCATTCCCTTGCACCAATAACATTATAGAATATGAGGCACCCATCTCAGGTCTCAAAATAGCTATTCAATAGAACATCACATAATTGAAAGTATTCAGGGATTCATAGTTGATCATCAAACAAGTCCTGGATGAATTCCAAACTACGGATGATAAGCTTCTACCATACAAAAAATTGGTGGACAGATTTAAAGAGCACTTTCTGAGCTTACAATTCATGCAGATACCCAAGCTACAAAACAAAGCTGTCAATGCAATGGAAACCATTGGGTCCTTACTGGAGATCCCTTAGTTTTCAACAAAATATGAATTCTTAGTTGAGAAGCTACATACACTCACTTACGAGAACACTGATTCTGAAATGGTGTGCATTTTGGTTAGTCCTCAATCCCCATGGTACCAAAACATCCATGCTTATCTTAAAAATGGTATCATATCCTCCCACCTCACAAATACCTAATGCTAGAACCTTATTCACATAGCTTCCCATTACACTCTTGTAGCCAACACCCTATATTATTGCATATATCACAACATCCTCTCTTAGTGTTTAGATTTGAATGAGGCCATCCTGGTTTTACAACAAGTTCACACTAGAATTTGTGGTGCCCACATGAGTGGCATGGTCTTAGCAAAGAAGCTATTCAGAGTTGGGTATTATTGGCCAGCAATGGAGAATGATGCCTATGAATTTGTACATAAATACCTACCATATCAGAAGCATGCCAATCTGATTCATGCTCCAACACAAGACTTGTAACCCATTACACCACCATGGCCCTTTTCATGTTGGGGATTTGACCTTGTTGGTTTGATCACTCTCCTTTCCTCAGATGGACAAAAGTATATCATAACTACCACTAAATATTTCATAAAATGGGTTGAAGCAATCCCACTCATCCTGACTAAAGGCATTCAGATATCTAAGTTCACCTTTAGCATATCATCTGCTACTTCAACATCCCTTCCACCATCTTCATAGATCATGGTGCACCCTTTGAAAACTAGCATGTGTATGATCTATGTGCTAGACTCCACATCCATCACTATTCTCTAGCCCATACTTCCCTTAAGGAAATGACCAAGCTGAGGCAACCAATAAAATATCCTGAAAAATTCTCAAAAAGGTTGTCAATGATTCTGGTCATGACTGACACCTCCAAATAAATCTTGCCCTATGGGTCTACCACACTTCCTTTTGTACTCCCACAAGCACCACCCTATACTCCCTTGTATATTGTGTTGAAGCCATCTTACCAATTAAGGTCGAGCTGCCTTCATTACGCGTGTCCATGAAGAACTATACCACTGACGAAGACTATCGTGTGGCTCACCTCACACAACTAGACCTATTAGATGAGAAGAGGCAAAAAGCATATGATCACTTGGTTGTATACCAAAACTTCCTTAAAAGAAGCTACAACAAGAAGGTCCACCCTAGATAGTTCTAGGTGGGAGACATGGTCCTGAAAGAAAATAAAAAAGTGCAAGAAAATCAAGAGAAGAAAGGCAAGTTTGAACCTACTTGGCTGGGTCCTTATGTTGTCACAACATGTTTTGGCTTAGGAGCCTATTAGTTATCAATACTAGAAGGGGAGCCCCTAAATGATCCTATCACTATCATACATATGAAGTGATTCTATGCTTGAACCATCTCTTATAATTTAAAAAAAATCATAAAAATTGAAAAAATCCAGAAAAAATGAAAAAATGAAAAAAATGAAAGAAAACTAATCATCCAATGGTGAAAATTTGACAATTCAAGCACCTTGGACAAGTATGTTGGTGAAAACCTGGAAACATGTGCTATACATAGCAGATCGAGCTATTATCTATCAAACTCCCATCTCCTCCCATCTCCTTCACCCACTCATTGTCACTTCCATCCCCACAATTCCCCCACATCCTCGCCACCAATCCACATTCCCAAGGTGTTCTATTCTCCAACATCTGCAACACAAAAATGAGTTACTCTCTGAAATCTTGAGCTTCCTATGTATATTACTTGTATAGCGAGATCCTCCTTCCTGCATCTTGAACTTTGTATATCTTTATCACATGTTGACCTATCCCAATCCCCAGCTTTTATAAATATCTATTGTATATTGACCGTTCCCTTTGTACTATATCATTGCATCCTATTGTACATATCCTCATTTGTCCTACCAAAACTTTGAGCAATTTAATTGTCTCACCCAACCTTATACTTCAGAAAGTCCCTCAGCTCACATCCTTGCTCAAAGAAATTATCTCAGATTCATCTTTTGTCGGTAAATATAGTTCTTTTAGCACACATCCCATCCAATGGGTCCTTGTAGGATGCATCCTTCCTCATGTTTGACCTAATCCCTCAAATCAATCACCCTCTCTTTGGAAAAGGACATCTTTTGGATTTATCACTTTGGTTTTCGGATTTGATCTTTGGTTCTTGCTAATCTTTTGTGGCTTCTTGTTGTTCCTCTCCTCAAAGTCACCACGATCCTTTATATCATGGTGCACTACGAATGAGGGTACTCTGGGGAAAGGTATTTTGATCATTTTGATTTCTGCCTATGAGTCAGTCAAAGATGACTCTTGCATGTCCCACATGTGATCTTTTGGGTTATATCCAGTGCATTTGGGAAATGTCATTTGTTTGTGGGTTCCTCAACATCATTTCTACCATGCCTCCTCTTGCATTCATGTGTGATACTTGTTAGAAAGCAAAGATCCCCAAGATAACTGAGAGGGGGGGGGGTGAATCAGTTATCTAATAATTAAACCATTTATCAAATTCAATATCAACTTCAATAGCTTTAAACCATATAATCAATGTAGTAACCAACCATAGAAAGATAATCATACACAATGACACAATAACACAAGATATGTTAACTAGGGAACCTCTTGATCAAAGAGTAAACCCCGGTGGGAATGATGCCCACAAAATGATGTACTAATATGAAAGTTCCTTGTGAAAGGATGGACCCTGTTAGGAGTCTTATGAAATACATTCAGTACATATGAATCTCTGTTAGGAGATTTTGAATCCTTGTTAAAAGATTCTAACCCTGTTAGGAGTTATGGAAGACAGAAGGACCCACTGCCCAAACAGCTTCAAGGCAAGATATTTGAACTCACTATCCAATAGATCTTAGGATTATTCAATAGAATAATATGAAATATGTTACCTCCTTCACACTGTGCCAAAACCACACTCTCTGCTACACAAGATCACAAATCCAGATCTCTGTACTTCACAAGTCTTCCTTCATCACTGGATTAGCTCTTTTCTTCACTTCATGCATACATTTGCATCACAACTTTCACAATTTCATATCACAACTATTACAATCACATCACAAAAAGGAAAACATTCCTTCCTTTATACCACACTCAAATAATTACAAATGAGTCGGCATCCAAATATAAAATAATAATTTCAACATGCTACATCAAAATTACATAAAAACTGTCGGCTTCCAGATACAATAACTTTCCAATTGTGTGACCTCAAAGTTTGTGCTATGAACCAAATCACCACCAATGAGTCTCAAACTTCCCTTTAACTACGAAGAATTAGATTCCATCCCGGTTAGGAGATATCCTCCGATTACCAAAAATCGCTACTTAGGAACACTGCCAGAATACAGTTTCCACCAAAATGCTCATAACTTTCATGAATAAATGAATTTATTTTTGCACTCTTAACCATAGGCTAATAACACACCAAATAACATACCATCAACTGTGCATAACTCAATTTGCAATATAACATGTGCGCAAAAAAAAACTGTGCCTGCTTCTCTGCTAAACTCCAGAATAACACTATGTTGACATCAATGACAATCATAGTCATGAATGCAACAACTATTGCTACAGAATGACTGCCAAAGGCTTTAGCATTCATTCCTAACAATACTAGGGCCACCCTTGCATGTATTTTTGTGTCAATCCTTTGCAATGCTGGTGACACAGCCTTGAGTTCCTCCGTAACCTTGGCATGTCTCTAATGTTGCTATATCAAACTAGGTTGTGCTCTCCACATTAACACAATAAAATCTCCAAGTCCTGTTAGTTGCATGTAGATTCATCTTGAATTCATGCATCTTTTCTCATGGTCAGACTTCTATTTATCCTTTTTCCAGTCTCCTCCTCCTCCTCCATTTCCTTCCCACTTGGGTCCTTTTCAAGAAAATTCCACAAAGCTTCTCCTTTGCATTATTTTCTCGAGGGGGCACAACCTCTTACCATCATTGCTTTGCCACAACATCTAACTCTTACCTAGGGCATCTTATTTTCTTGTCTTTGACGCAACATCACTTGCAGAGTCCATCAAAGAGGGGCAAAATGTAGACACCTAAAAATCTAACTTATTAATTGAATTTATTTTAATTAATAAATGTCCCGATGATAGCATAATTATTTAATTAATTATTATTATCATTATCCCCTCCCCTTTTAATTAAATTTATTTAATTAATTAATTTTGGCTAAAAATATTTAAATCTAATTTAAATATCCCCCCTCCTAATTTGTGAAATCATTTTAATAAATTTTCTCCACCAAACCCTCTCTAAATAAATTAAATATTTATTTAAATTCTCCTAATCCTAATAATCTTCTAGAAAATTAAAAATCCTATCCCCTTACTCTAATCACTCCCTAACCCCACTTACGAGGTGATTGCTAACCCCATTAGCCTTAATAGCTTCCCCTTCCCCAAAGTCAACTATCCTCATTAATGAGCCTTACACCCTCATTAATGACCCCTTGCACCCTCATTAATGACTCTTACAACCCTCTTAATGGTAACCCATCCCCTTTCTTCCAATCTTGTTCTCTTCACACTTCCCCAGTGTTTCTCACACATGTGTGCACAACCTTGGTCCATTCAACCATAAATTCCCATCTTATCTCTTTGAACCTAAACCCTAACCCTTCCTCCTAAACCCTAACCCTTCTCCCTTCTCCCTAAACCTTCTTCCTAAAACCTATCCCTTCCTCCAAATTCTATAAATATAGCCTCCTCTATGAGAAAAACATCATCGCTCTTTCATTTCTAGGCATTGTTATTATGTTCATTTATTTCTAGGATCTCATAGCATATTTAGGATTGTTAGCTTTCCTTTCTCATTTTGAGTTCTTAAATCATCATATCATAGCTTAATGGATAAATATTAGTTTATTTTGAGCATTTAATTTCATTTTTAAATCATATCATATCCATGCTTAAGGTATAATGAATCTTTCATCTCATCCATAGCTTAAAATCTCATTTCCATCCATTGCATCCCTTAGAATCCTAGGTGCAAAACTAGTTCCCTATACTAGGTTTTGTGCTAGTTTTGGGATCTCCATGGCCTATATTTGGGCTTTAATCATCTTAGAACTACATTGGGGACATACTAATTGTGCTTGGAGAGCACATCCACATTCCCCTCAAATGAGAAAATCAAACAGGGCTCGGGTGCTCCTGTTTTAGCTCAATCAGAGGTTGTGTTTGTGAAAGATTTTCTATATGTCTTGTATGCTAGATTAGAACTGATGTTTGAATATCTATGCATGCTTCTGATAGGTTAGGTTCATAACACTCATAGGTATAAAGATGAATCTTAAATGTGAGATCCTTGGCTATGCAGCTCACTCTAAAGATGTTGATATTATTTTCACACCTCATCTCCCTCCATTTACACATAAACATCTGATGGAATATGGATGAAGTGACTGAGAGGGGGGGGGTGAATCAGTCAACCATAAAAACACTTCACAATTAATTCTTTCCAGATCCCTTAGGATATCTTAACAATGTTATCGATTTTAGCACTCGGTAAATAGATTGTAGTCACTTTGAAGATGCAGAAAATATTATCTTTATATATTCATCAGCACATGTATATGATTGAGAAAGCAATTAAGAACACAAGAGACACAAGATTTAACGTGGAAACCCAATATGGGAAAAACCACCAATGTATCTAGATACTAATTTTCACTTTTCTGAAGTGATGCCCGGTTAGAAGCCAACCCGGTAAAAGGTTACAAAACACACTGTTAGGTGTGACCTTGTTAGAGGATTTAAAACACCCTACTAGGAGTGGCCTGGTAAGAGGTCTTGAAAACAATTCAATGGAATTGTCACCTTGTTAGAGGATTTACAATATGGTTGTTAAACCAACTCGGTTAAGAGATTTAGAATTCACTGTTACAATGATAAGAAGGTAACAATGAAAAATGACCTGTATAATAATGCAACTATCTTGCTGATTACAGATCTCTGTTCTGCATAATTCTGATCCTTTCTAATCAAATAAATCTTTGCTGCTCCTCAAGGATATCTGAACATCCTTCACCAATTCGCATATACCTTTCCTTCTTTTCTTCTGTAAATCTTCTACTGTATATTTTTATTTTTCACATTCGACCTTTTATTTATATGATTTTGGATTTGTCAAATCGACATTATTTAGTATAACAGTCGGCTGAAATAAGCAAACTCTATTTGCAAAAATCCTTCAAGGGCCGACAGTGCTCGGTGACCATAACTTTCTATAATCTTTTGGAGACCGAGGGAACTCGGTAAACACCGACAATCTTTTACCTTCGATAACCGACTGAACTCGGTAAACACTAACTTTTCTTCGATGACCGACTGAACTCGGTAAACACTAACTTTTCTTCGATGACCGACTTAACTCGGTAAATACTAACTTTTCTTCGATGATCGACTGAACTCGGTAAATACTAACTTTTCTTCGATGACCGACTGAACTCGGTAAATACTAACTTTTCTTCGATAACTGAGTGGACTCGGTAAGCACTAATATTCCTGTCTGGCAGACTGACTGAGCTCGGTAGAAACTGATTGCTGCAGACTATGACATTGTGTGACATCAAAGACAATACATAATTGAGTAGAAATTTCCTTCAGACAATTGTTTCCAACAACATCATCCTTAACTATCCTCCAAATCCATCCTTGGTCCTTATATCCCAAAGCTAAAACCTTAAAACCTTCCATCTGTATTGGTTCCTTATATCCCTCCATGCACTATACTTAACATTCCCAAATTCTCATCCACTTATCCTATCTCTCCCCAAGATCAATAAATACATGCATTTTGAACCCTCCATATCAACCCATCCATATGAACCCACCATATCATCCCTATTCATCCAAGATTCCCAAGTCTTTTGGAAGCAATTGAGATGTCAAACAAATAAATCAGAAATCTAAGAATCCACTTATATATGAAGATCAATATGTCAAGTCTAACCGACATGTGAATACAAATAAAAAAGAGATATTAAAGAGACCACAAGGGTCCACTAAGAAAAGAAAGAAATCAAAGAAAATATGGGTTCCTAAATCCATCATTGAAGAAGTATATGATAAATCATACAAAAGAAAAGAAAAATCAAAAGTTATGTGGATTCCCATGTCTCTTTTAAAGGACTTGGATACAAAATAAAAGTCAAAGTTGGCATCCAAGCTTCCAAAGGCTTTTGCTCCTTCCAAACACCTTCCATCTTATCCTACATCAAATTCTCAAGCTATTCCATCCAATTTTCATCCATCATTCCACCACCCTTCAAAGTGTGTGTTAATGTTGATCTTATCATCCTATCCAACTATCCCTATGTGAACTTTTCAATACCCTATCCAGTATCGAACACCTACCTACTATCCTTCCATCCCTTATCCTTTCATTCCTCTTATCCAATCAATCACATAAATACTTTCTTATCATTTACCTTATCCTCCATGTCATTCCCTACCATCACCTTATCAACATATCTAAGAATACCTTCCAGTGGCCTTGGCCCATCATAACATATCCTTAAAAGGAGCATTATCCAAAGATAAAGAGGCTTGAGTCTCTTCCAAAAATCATAAAAGAAAAATAAATAAAAAATCATAAAAGAGAAAATGTGCCTTGGTGAAAACTTTGTAAACAGGCACATTTTTAGCAAAAGTAAAGAGAAATAAATCTGTCCTATGGTGAAAACCACTTCTTGTGGATCCTTGGGAAAGTACCATGATGAAAACTTGACAAATAGGTGTCATGTGTAATTTCTTCCTCTAGTACTTTATCCTTGGAGGCAAGTTCCATCTATGCTATCTTATCCAACATAATCTCCATCATCCATATATCCCACTTGCATCCATATTTCCTCTTTTACCTTTGATCTTGACAAGGTTGAGCTATCGATGAGCATCATGTTTCTTGGCATTTGTTATCCTTTCCATCAGCTTATTCACTTGTTACATTCATGCTACCTTCTCATGATCTTGCTTATCCCAAGCTAGTCCTCATTAGCTTGAGCATCCTTGCCATAATTCCACAACATTCCCTCATAGCCTTCATTCACCCCTTATCCTAATCTTTCCATCCTATCCATATCTTATCCAATTGACCCCTTGGCCTTGATAAAAATGAAGAACATAAAATGTAAAAAAGGTTCTCAAAAACTTCTTGACATATCCACTCTTTTGGACCACCAAATTTCATGACATCAGATCACTGTCCCATATTCTATATGTCAGTACACCATTGGTTTTCTTTGTTTATCCAAAATAGGCTTCACATTGCTATATCCTTTTTTTCCTTGGCTTAGGTAATCTTGAGGAGACTGTCCTTGAGGGTCACATTCATGCGCTTCACCCATCATGATCTTTTTGCTTTCGCTCCATTGGCTTGTTCATCCATATACAAATGTCTGACACCTTGCTTATATATTGGGGGCAGTTGAATTGACCTTGCTTCAGAATTGGCAAAATCTCTAAAAAATCTAAAAAGTAAAAAATATTCCTGAAATAATCCAAACAAATTAGAAAATGAAAAATCCAAAAATTATTTATCAATTTCTTACCATTTGCATTTGCATATATCCTCATGGATTGTACATTCTTGCATATTCTTTGCATCCTTGTACATATCTCATTCACTTTTGTATCCTATCATCCTAGCTTTGAGTAAGTCTACATCTCATCCTTAGGACAATCATATCTAGCTGGGGGCAAGGTCCTAGTCATTAGTTCCCAATCAACACCAACCATCTTCTAGAGTGTATTTAACCACATTACCTTGCAACTATTAGGTGCTCTTCCACTAAATACACAATGATGTTTCTTAACACCCACATCATCAACACACAATAGTGTTTCTTAACACCACTCAAACATTAGTATTTCTCAACACTCATCAACCAAGCAAGGATCACAGATGAAAAGTGAAACCAAAATCACCCAATTCACAACAATTTTTCTCAACACTCCACACACTCAAACAATAGTGTTTCTCAACACTTATTAAATAAACAATGATCATAAAGAAAATGAAAAATAAACACAATCAATCAAAGGTGTTTCTCAACACCACCTATAATAGACAAACTTATCATGACTTAGGTTTATCATGTCTTTTGAGTGAATCAATGATGTCTATGGACTAGAGGAACAAGGACATGGGGCATGATATTTTTCTTTGATTGCAATTTGCGAGAACTATTTCCTTGTTTATTTTCATCAAGAAATTTCTTAGTATTGTGCAAAATCAGTGAAATCTGCCCAAGGATATGAATGATAAGGGTCATTGTGGGTAAATTATCAAAACATACGTCCAAGGATATGAACGTATGGGTCATTGCAAACAACAAAATCATTGCATAAGAACATAAGAAACTCTTGTTTATTTGGTTGCTTGTAACTAACACTAATATAGTTAAGTACTCTAGTTCATCATCGACTTTGAAAGCCACCAATATTTGTACTTACTGCTAAAAAAAGCTCTATGATGAGAAAAAAGCATAACAAAAATATCAAAATAATGACACTCATGGAAGATTGCATGTCATTCCAGGGGCATTCATGTGCATCATCACATTCGTGTTAGGAATGGGAACACTGAGAGGGGGGGTGAATCAGTGTTCACTGTATTTTAACTTTTCACTTTAATCTTTATATTGAAATTAAATGCTTAAGTAATAAATTAAAAATTCACATAAAAATGAAACATAAAATCAACACATGACACTAATATGGTTACGGGGAAACCCAAATAGGTAAAAACCCCGGTGGGAATTGACACCCACTAATATTCTGCACTAGTGTTTTGTGATCCTTGTTAGAAGATCATTAACCTTGTTAGGAGTTTCTTTACAATGCTTTAAGTATAGTAGACCTTGTTAAGGGTCAAAACCTATTAGGATTCTTTTACAATAGTCCCTATTAGGGGAGAGGATACATTGTCCAAGAGCTCACTGCTCAAGTGGTGAAGGCTACAACCTTCTGATCACAAATACACACTATATCTATAGGATGAACTGTCACTGTGACATTTCTTGTTAGATTAGTTCTTTTGACCTCTTGAAAAGCTCTAATACATCTTATACTATCTTTGCATACTTCTACTCTGCTTATCACAACTCTCTATCAAATTCCATACCAAATACAATGGGTGCATCTTATATTTATATGCTCATACAAAATAAACAACTAGGTTGGCCCTATAACTTATTACAAACAATGCTTCCAAATGTATTGGCTTAAGCGTGCTTACAATTAAACATATAAACATGTTGGAAACCTAAATACAATGGGTGCATAGCCTTTACAACATTACATTATAACCACAAACCAAAATACTAACTGTCGGCTTCATGCTCTGTTCTTCACTAGCACACATTGACTATGCAACTTCAACTGACTATAACTTTCTCATCCTTGCACATTTGATCATTTTATCTTAGACTAAGAATAAATATAGTCTAACCAACTTAACTTCTAGGGAACATACCATAATTCTTCTGTACGCATGTGCACTAATGCTCTGAGTTGCAGGAACTCTGTACACTATCCAGTCTTCAACACTTAACTGATTTATGATCTTCTCATCAACTGTGCTGACTCCAAACTACTATATGAATTTGTTGCCATAATGAAAACACTATATCAAGTCATATACATCAGTATAGAAAACTTTTCAACAATCTCCCCCTTTTTCATTGATGGCAACAAAGGAATATGGCCAAGTTGCTAACTGTCCTTAATACAAAAAACTTTTTGTCATCTATACATATACTTATATCTCCCTATACATATTATGATCCATATTCTATAAAAAAATCCCCCTTTGACATTAATGAAAAAGGTGTTAAAAAAAACTTTATCTACACATACCCATTGAGGGAAAACATCCAGATATGCAATCTTTAGGTTCTAGATCTCCTTCTTCCAAAATGAGATCAAAGAGTTTACTATCTGGAGATGGGTGCATAATGCATATTGAAGCTTCTCCATCTTCTTCAAGTTTTTGGAAGGACCTTGATCATAGGTTATCATGGTGGCATCAATCTCCTTGATGTTTTGATTGAGGATGTCTAATGAGGGCACATGAGCATTCCTCAACTGAGTCTGTCTAGACCTTATCTTTTCCATCTCTTTCTCTTCCTTCTCAATTTTGTCCAACTAATCTTGGTAGACATTATTGCACATGTTCACATTAGTGGATGTGTCATGCCCCGCAAGGGAACTAGGGAAGAGAACAAAGATTCTCTTTGTAAAATAAAAACCTACGTAATAATTCATGAATTTTTTTGAGCTTTTAAAAGAATTATGTGAACAAAACTTAAACTTAGATTCCTCCCAAGGTTCCCTTCTATTTTATGAACAATTCATTTAAGTCTATTAAGTAAACTAACAACAAGATTTACTTCTCAAGAAAATTACATCATATCATTATAAGATTCTTTATGAAATACAAAGTACTTTCATTTCAATTTTCCATTTAACACCATCTATATTCCTAAGTATCCTTTATGAACAATATAACTTTTAAATCAAATGGAATCATCTAACTCATTTAATACATTGCAAATATACTACATTTGATTTTTCAATAGCTTCACTTAAACAAACATAATGAAAGCATTGTTAGGAATGAATGCAAAGTGTTTTGGTAGTCATTTTGTAGCAGTTGTTGTTGCATTCATGACTTGGATTGTCATTGATGTCAACACAGTGATATTCTGGATATTAGCAGGAAAGCAGGTATAGTTTTGTTTTGCGCACATGTTGTATTGTAGATTGGCTTTTTCATAGTTGATGGTATGTTCTTTGGTGTGTTATTAACCTATGGTTAACAGCGCAAAAAAAAATTCATTCATTTGTAAGAGTTATGAGCATTTTGGTGAAAGCAGTGTTTAGACAGTGTTTCTGTGTAGCGATGTTCAGAAATCAGAGGATATCTCTTAGCTGGGATGGAATCTAATTTTTCACAGTTAAAGGGATGTTGGAGACTCATTAATGATGATGTGGTTCACAGCGCAAACTTTGAGGATATGTTTGGAGAAAGTTACAGTAACTGGAAGCCGACAGTTTTATGTGAATTCTATGTAGTGTGTAGAATTTATTATTTTGTAATTGAGGACCTACTCATTTGTAATTATTTGAGTTTGGTATATAAGAAGGAATGTTTTCCTTATTGTAATGTGTACTATGAAGAGTGAGATGTGAATATATGCATGAAGTGAAGAAAAGAGCTAATTCAGTGATGAAGGAAGACTTGTGAGTACAAAGATCTGAAATTGTGATCTTGTGTAGCAGAGAGTGTAGTTTTGGCATAGTGTGAAGGAGGTAATATATTTCATATTATTCTATTGAATAATTCTAAGATCTTTTGGACAGTGGGTTCAGAGATCTTGCCTTGAAGCTGTTTGGGCAGTGGGTCCTTCTGTCTTCCATAAACTCTTAACTGGGTTAGAATCTTTTAACAGGGATTCAAAATCTCCTAACAGGGATTTATATGTATTGAATGTATTTCATAAGACTCCTAACAGGGTCCATCCTCTAACAAGGAACTTTCATATTAGTGCATCATTCCCATCGGGGTTTACTCTTTTCAAGAGGTTCCCTAGTTAACATATCTTGTGTTATTGTGCAATTGTGTATGATTATCTTTCTATGGTTGATCAGTAAATTGATTATATTGTTTAAAGTTGTTGAATGGATAAATTATCTGATAACTGATTCAGCCCCCCCCTCTTAGTTATCTTGGGGATCTTTACTTTCTAACAATTGGTATCAGAGCGGCAGGTCCTTGAAAGAAAAGTTTAACTTAAGGAGATCCATGGCGAATTTTAGAAAAGAAAGCCCTAAGTTTGATGGAGTAAATTTTGATAGCTGGAAAGAAAAGATGAAGACACATCTATTATGTTTAGGACCAAGTTATTGGTTGATTACAAAGAATGAGAAGACTATCATTGAGGAAGACAATCTAGAGGTAGGAACTAAAGATGAACTAGATCTATTCATGTGTAACATACTTGCAAGAGAAGCACTTTTGTCAGCACTACCGGAGAATGAATATAGTCAGGTAAGATGTTTGAAAACATCTCATGCAATTTGGAAAGCTTTACATTCTACTTTTGAAGGTGATGAACATGCAAAGAAGGCTAGATTACATAATTGGATTTGTGCATTTGAAGATATCAGAATGATGGAAGATGAATCTATTAGAAGTTATATTGGTAGGATGTCTGAGATTGTGACAGGAATAAAGTCTCATGGAGGTGATAAGATAGAGAATGAAGTGATATGGAAAATTTTGAGAACTTTGACACCAGTATTCAAGTAGACAACGCAGATGATTGAACAAGTGATACCTTGTACATCAAAATTTTGAAGAGAGACTCTTCTTGGAAGATTAGAAACAAAAGAGATGAACTTGAGATTATCAGGAGAGCTACCTAGAATGGAAACAACATTCAGTGATCTTAACATTAGACCTACAAGAAGTACTAGTGTGAATGGAGATTATGCCAGCAGTAGCAGATCTAAGGAAGATAAGAAGATTGAAGAAGGTATTGCATTACTTATAAAAAGAGAGCCAGATGGTAAGAAAATATTTAAATGTTGGACTTGTCAAGAATATGGTCATTTTGCATCTAAATGTCCTAAAAGAGTTAAGAAGTATAGAAGCAACTTTAAACCTAGGAGATCTAAAGAATGTTATTATGCAAATGATGAAGATTTTGAAGCAGGAATTGAAAAACATTTAAGTGACAGTGATAATGATAAGTTTGAGGAAATAGGATTTGTAGCAATTAAAGAAGAAAGTTCTGAATTTGATAAAAGGGAAGAAAAAGAATTAGTTTCACAAGTTGAAAAGAAATCTGATTGGATTATAGACAGTGGTTGTTCACATCATATGACTGGAGATAAAAGAAAGTATGTTAAGTTAGGTAATTATGATGGAGGAATTGTTAGGGTTGGTAACAATGCACCTTGTTTGATTAAGGGTATAGGATCTATTACTCTTGATGGAAAGACTAACACTGATGATGTTTACTTTGTTGATGGACTAAGACATAATCTACTAAGCATTGGACAATTGGCTGATAAGGGTTATCAAGTTTGGTTTTCTGAGAAAACTTGTGTGATAAAAGATAAAGATGGAAATCTGATTGGAAAAGGATCCAAAACCAGATGTAATGTATTTTAGTTGAATCCTACTGAGATGACATGTTTGATAACTAGGATTGAAGACAGTTGGTTATGGCATAAAAGGTTTTGTCATATAAACTTTGATAATATTGTCAAGGTGAGCACTACACATGCGGTAAGAGATTTACCTAGAATTATGAAACCTACTAACATGATTTGCAAAGAATGTATGATGGCAAAGGAAAAAAGGAGTTCATTTCCCAATAAGAAGTTCACATCGGCAGAGAAGTTGGAGATTGTTCATACAGACTTGAGTGGTCCTACTAGGACTAGAGGATTCTATGGTGAAAGGTATTTTATGATTCTTGTTGATGATTTTACAAGAATGATGTGGATTGCATTTTTGAAAGAAAAATCTGAAGCATTTGATAAATTTAAGATCATGAAAAGCAAAATTCAGAATGAATCTGGAATGAAGATTAAGTGTCTAAGATCTAATAGAGGTGGTGAATTTACATCTAGAGAGTTTAACACTTTTTGTGAAATGAATGGCATTAAGAGACAACTTTCAGCCCCTACAACACCAGAACAAAATGGTATTGCAGAAAGAAGAAACAAGTCAATAACTGAAGCAACAAGAGCTATGTTGTTTGAAAATGATTTGGCTAAAATTTTTTGGAGAGAAGCAGTGAACACAATAGTATACACTATGAACAGAGTACAAATCAGAGCAGATACAAATAAGACACCTTATGAATTATGGTTTGGACATACACCCTCAGTTAAGTATTTTAGAATTTTTGGAAGTAAATGTTATATAAAGAGAGATGATGATATAGGAAAGTTTGATCCTAGAAGTGATGAAGGAATATTTCTTGGATATTCTTTAAAGAGAAAAGCATATAGATGTTATAACAAAAGAACTAAGACTATTGTTGAAAGTGCAAATGTAAAAGTTGATGAGAAGTTTAAAATTCAGGAAAGAATGCTTGATTATGAATCTGATGGAGAAGCACAACCTCAGCCTAACATTGAAAATGCAGAATTATTTTTTGAAACTAATAGTGATTTTTTGAATGAAAGTCATACTGAAGAAGACAGAGAAGAAAACATAGAAGAAAATAGAGAAGAAAATAGAGAAGAAAGCAGAGAAGAATCTACAGTCGGAAAAAGATCATTAACTATGACACCTAACAGGTATACTTCAAGACATCACCCTGTTGAGCAAGTTATTGGAAGTTTAGATAGAGGAGTTTTGACTCGAAATAAGGTACATTTATGTTTGATTTCTCAAATTGAACCTAAGACTACTAATGAAGCTTGTGAAGATGAACATTGGATCAATGCTATGAAAGAAGAACTAGAGCAGATTGAAAAAAATAAGACATGGGAATTGGTCCCTAGACCTGAAGACAAGAATGTGATTGGAACAAAGTGGGTATTCAGAAACAAGATGAATGAACAAGGAGAAGTGATAAGAAACAAAGCAAGATTGGTATGTAAAGGATATTCACAACAAGATGTAATTGACTATGAAGAAAATTTTGCACCTGTGGCCAGACTTGAAGCAATGAGAATGTTTCTAGCATATGCAACTTACAAGAAATTTAGCGTGTATCAGATGGATGTGAAGTCAGCTTTTTTGAATGGTGAATTGGAAGAAGAAGTCTACATTGAGCAGCCTGAAGGTTTTCCTTTGACACAAGAAGGAGATATGGTATGTAAGTTAAAGAAAGCTTTATATGGATTAAAACAAGCACCTAGAACCTGGTATGTAAGATTGGATAAGTATTTATTGAAATTGGGATTTATACAAGGAATAGAAAATAGTAACTTATACACAAAAGAAATTGAAAATGGTTTGTTGTTTATAGTTATATTTGTTGATGATATTATCTTTGGAGGAGAAGATGAAGCTAGTGACAAATTTGCAGATGAAATGAAGACTGAATTTGAGATGAGCATGATTGGAGAAATGAAATATTTTTTGGGATTATAGATAACACAAAGCAAGGAAGGTATATTTGTAAGTCAGACTAAGTATTTAAATGACATATTGAAAAGATTTGGAATGGAAGATTCTAAACTTGTTGGAACACCTATGGTAACCGGACATAAGTTATCTAGCAAAGATGAGACACCAGCAGTTGAGCAGAAAAAGTACAAATCTATGATTGGAGGATTGCAGTACTTGACACATACAAGAACTGATATAGCACGTTCAGTGGGGATTGTAGCAAGATTTCAAGCAGAACCTAGAGAATCACATTATGCAGCAGTAAAGAGGATACTGAGATATCTGAAAGGAACAATGGATTATGGATTATGTTATGAGAATTCTGATGATTTTACCTTATGTGCCTATACTGATGTAGATTGGGGAGGCATCATTGATGACAAGAAAAGCACCAGTGGTGGAGCCTTTTTTCTTGGAGGTAAATTGGTCTCTTGGCTAAGTAAGAAGTAGAATTGTACTTCACAAAGCACAACAGAAGCAGAATATGTTGCAGCAACAAATAATTGTAATCAGATTATTTGGATGAAGCAGATGTTGAAAGATATTGGAATAAAGTTTGATGAGCCTGTTGTTATACATTGTGATAACACTAGTATAGTGAGTATGTCAAAAAATCCTATTTTACATTCTAAGACTAAACATATTGAGATCAAGTATCATGTTGTAAGAGAGAAAGTTACAGAAAAAGAAGTAAGATTGGAGTACATAAGTACAAAGGAGCAGATAGCAGATATATTTACAAAGCCTTTACCTAAGGATACATTTATGTATCTGAGAGGTATGCTTGGGGTTATGCCCCAACCTATTTTTGAGAATTGATGCAGATGATTGCATCTGTCTAGTGGTATATGAGCCCTATCTTTCTTCTGGACTAGATGTTGGAACTTCCTCTATGGGGGAGTTTATGAGCTGAGTCTTGAGGACTCTTGTTATTGTATTCTTCTGAAAAGTGTCTTTTGACATTAAGTTGTTGTTGACTTAGTGATAGAATTTCTATCATTGATGTCAATGGGGGAGAGATATACATGAAAAATATTGTGGATTGTATGAGAGAGCTGAATAGGAAAACGAAGCAAGATTTGATTTGATATTTTGCAGTGATGTTGCAGTATTGGATTTTTGGAACATTGGATGTTTTTCATCTATGTTGCCATCAATGCCAATGGGGGAGATTGTTAGGAATGAATGCAAAGTGTTTTGGCAGTCATTCTGTAGCAGTTGTTGTTGCATTCATGACTTGGATTGTCATTGATGTCAACACAGTGATATTTTGGATATTAGCAGGAAAGTAGGTACAGTTTTGTTTTGTACACATGTTGTATTGTAGATTGGATTTTGCATAGTTGATGGTATGTTCTTTGGTGTGTTATTAACCTATGGTTAACAACACAAAAAGAAATTCATTCATTTGTAAGAGTTATGAGCATTTTGGTGAAAGCAGTGTTTAGACAGTGTTTCTGTGTAGCGATGTTCAAAAATTGGAGGATATCTTTTAGCTGGGATGGAATCTAATTTTGAATAGTTAAAGGGATGTTGGAGACTCATTAATGATGATGTGGTTCACAGCAAAAACTTTGAGGATATGTTTGGAGAAAGTTACAGTAACTGGAAGCTGACAGTTTTATGTGAATTCTGTGTGTAGCGTGTAGAATTTATTATTTTTTAATTAAGGACCGACTCATTTGTAATTATTTGAGTTTGGTATATAAGAAGGAATTTTTTCCTTATTGTAATGTGTACTATGAAGAGTGAGATGTTAATATATGCATGAAGTGAAGAAAAGAGCTAATTCAGTGATGAAGGAAGACTTGTGAGTACAAAGATCTGGAATTGTGATCTTGTGTAGCAGAGAGTGTAGTTTTGGAACAATGTGAAGGAGGTAATATATTTCATATTATTCTATTGAATAATTCTAAGATCTTTTGGACAGTGGGTTCAGAGATCTTGCCTTGAAGCTGTTTGGGCAGTGGGTCCTTCTGTCTTCCATAAACTCTTAACTGGGTTAGAATCTTTTAACAGGGATTCAAAATCTCCTAACAGGGATTTATATGTACTGAATTTATTTCATAAGACTCCTAACAGGGTCCATCCTCTAACAAGGAACTTTCATATTAGTGCATCATTTTGTGGGCATCATTCCCACCGGGGTTTACTCTTTTCAAGAGGTTCCCTAGTTAACATATCGTGTGTTATTGTGCAATTGTGTATGATTATCTTTCTATGGTTGATTAGTACATTGATTATATTGTTTAAAGCTATTGAATGGATAAATTATCTGATAACTGATTCCCCCCCCCCCTCTCAGTTATCTTGGGGATCTTTACTTTCTAACAAACATACTACATAACTTGGAATGTTACAAAATCCTTTTCTTTTCCAACATACATCTTATACATAAAGTTCACATCTCCCTTTCCCTTTTCCTAAATCTACCCATTCCAAATACATCATTTTGAATTACATCAATGATTACATTACATTCATTTCCTCTTGGGAGGTAACAATAATTTTACATCATGAAATATAATTACAAGCCTTCATTTTTCAAACTGGTACATAAACAAGCATGAATCTTCAAACACTACATTTGCAAAAGATACCTCACTAAAAAGATTTACCACCCAACCACATGGATACCCAAAAGATCCACTCCCCCATGACAGGAGATAAACACCAAGGTCCACAAAGATGGAATAGCTAGGCCAAACCTAGGGTTGGGTAACTTTTCCCAAATAGAAAATGAAAAGAAAATCCAAGTATAAATCTTTTCCCAAAAAGGTTCTAGGGCTTGATAGAAAATCTAAGCAACAACCTAAGTGAGTGTCATCACATAGCCCTCACCCCTTGGGTTTTCCTGGTACTAGCCACTCCAGGCCTCGGACCCCAAGTAGGCACATGCGGGATCAAATGCCTTTCATATAGATAAGTGCCATTTGATCATACCTACGCGTAGGTACCTTCTCCCACTCCCATCCATAGCCTTTACTAGCGCTAATAGCATGGGTGAGGCACATTTAATATTTTTAATTTTTGAACCCATTCCCATAAGTTTAATTAAGTTTTCACTTGTTAAATAACTCTTCAATCAGTTATCCTGGTTCTAGCCACTTAGGGCCCTGGCCCCACACTGAGAGCCACTCACTTAGTGTTCTTAGGTTTTCTACCCTTAGTCCACACATCACAAATGCATCATACACATAGTAAAAACACATTATAAACACATTTGAGAACTGCAACAAAGAATAGAAAATAATAAGATAGTTTATGGATGTTAAGAAAATTAAGAACGTTTAGGGAGGCCTAGGAAGGTCCTGATCCTCCTAGACAATCCTAACCCTAAACTGCTTCCTACAAGATGTGTATTTCAATGAACTCTTCACCTCCTCAATCATAGCTTCTACCTCTTTTATTTTCTTGAAATGAGCATCAGTAAGCTTGTCTTGATCCATGCAATCTGCAATGAATTTCCTTCCTTGATCAGAAAATTCTTTTAAAGATGCTTGACCAGTCTTGAGTGAGCTGAGGTCAAGTGCAAATTTGTTCACCAATTCATTCAATCTCTTCTTTAGATACTTTTCTTCTATAACTAGGGATGCAGATTCTTCAAGGCTTGAGAAATTACTTTTGAACCGAGAAATGATTGTACTTACATCATCAACAGAGTGTACCTCAGACACTTTCTTGTCTGCAGGAAACAAACTATTCAGTATGTTCACTGATTCCATAAGGAGAGGATTTCTCATTACTTGTTTCTCCTTTGCCTTCTCCATAGCTAGGACGCTGAACTTAATTAGGTCTTCTTCTCTCCATGAGCCCAAACTGGATGTGTCAGGTGTCAAACTTGACAACAATGCTGAGGAGGGAGTGATGGGAGTGCTATCCATCACTTCTAGTTTTACCTTGGCTAGTTCAACAAAAGTTTCATCTTTCTCTTGTTCTTTTTATTCTTCTGCTTCTTTATTTTCTTCCTCTTCCATTTTCTCTTCTTCTATCTTCTCTATTATATTTTCAATCAATACCTCTTCTTGATGAGTGGGAGGTGTGTTGCTACATAAAATCTCAGCTTCTTGTGTGCTCACAAAAGCTTCCTCAAACTTGTCCAATTTTGTGTCAGTGGCCACCATGGCTATCTCCACATTATCAATGATAATGGTGCTATCCTTGAGTGATTATGACATGGGCATAGACTTGTCTACCTCTGATTGTACTTCCACTATAGGTGCTAAATCCTGAGGACCTGTAGAATGTACTTTGATGGTCTCTAACCCTTTTGTAATCATTATGGGTACATTAGCTATGGGTGTAGTAGGTGGATACATGTTTCTATTCATAAATACCTTCTCAAAGGCTTTCTTTGTCTCTTTTGCAATTAGCTCATAATTTTTATCCATTATGTTTAGAGTTCTTGTCTTAGTTCTGAGGTGAGGCTTCACTAGATCTAATAGCAATTTCTTTTCTTCTAGTTCACACATAGGAAGGGTATCATCAAGAATCTTTTTCCTTATCTGCAGATCTTCCTCAATAGCCCATCTCTTTTGGACTTCAAGGATATTCCATACATTGTCAAGAATCATTGTTTTTAGTTCCAAAAATATCCTTTTGAACTTGATCATGTGCTTTATGATCACACTATGAATCTCTGACTTTTCAATTTCACTATACTTATCATAAAACTTCCCTACTTGATTAGTTCTTCCTTCATCAACTATTATGGCACTTAGCACAATGAGACTAGGTTTGAAGCTTACTTCAGGAGGTGCTTGAGTGTTCCTTTTGTTTCTTGTGACTCATGAGGATGGATGACTGGTGCCAACCTCTTTCTTCCTCTTAGGAATTGCCTTATACTCGGGAGGAGCAATAAGGTCAATGGTTACCTTGGGCATAGAAGGAGTATCATCTTCTTTACCCTTCTAACTATCATCTTTTTCAATTTTCACCTTCTTCATCTCAAGATCATCAGACTTAGCTTCCACTGTGGATGCACTCTTAATCTCTAAAGCAATCTTTTCATCCCTTGCTTTATCAATGTCTGCTTGAGACACACCATGAATCCTCAAGATCTCTAATGTGACTTTAGTAACCTTTCTTTTTGTTGCCATGCTGTTAAGTTTAGCATCTACTTCTCTAGTTTTCTCCTCATATGTTCCCCACCTAGGTTCATTAGGATCTTTGGGGGCTGATAGTAGTACCTATGCATATGCTTTAAGGACCTATTCTTCTACCTTATAACCAAGTGGATGAATCAACTTAGTTCTTGGCTCGACAACTTCCATACAAGTTGTGTCTGTCTCCACCATAAAACAAATTGTATCCTTGTACTTTTCCATAATGCTCTCTAGAATCCTATACCTCATTTGCATCTTAGCCCTGAAGGTCTTCAATTCCAATGTTACATAATCTCTCAATGTACTCTCGGTGGATGCTTTGTTAGATATCTGTGGTATGGTTGGAATGGACTTGTCCAAATACATATTTGATACTCTCCCAACTATATGAAGGTACATGTAAATGATTAAAGACCTAAACCTAAATATTTTGGTCTTATCATGCTTGATGGATTTGATGTTATCAATCAACTGTGCATGCAAGATCTCACACAAGTTGAACTCCCCATCTTCCTTCACAAGTCTAATGGCTGCTAGAATTGTGCCCACATACATGCTATTCACCCTACTGGTGTGATGAAACCTATATCCCCATATCATTAACATCAATTTGGTGTATGCTTGTTCAATAGGCTCAATTGTCATCCCACACCTATCAATCCTTGACTTACATGTCTGCTCAACCATTTTTCTAACATCCTTGCCCACAGGAAGGACGACACCTGTCCTAGAAAGGCCTATCATCTCATATATGAAGTCACTGGTGATTCTTACTGGCACATTACCTATCCAAAACAAATCATCATGAATTCTGCTCAATAAAATCTTTATCCATTATGTCTCATAGAATTCATATGCCATAGCATACTCAACAATAGGGTGATCATTCCATTTAACATATTCATCCATGAATGTGTTGTCTAGTTTCAACATGGTATCCATGTGTGCCCTTAACCTATCCAACCCTACTGGTTCTTTCTTGCAATAGATATATGCCCTAATATCCTCGACATGCATGACGCCCATAGGCATGCGGGAGAAAGCTCCCTCTAAATCATCTAGGGTTGAATTAAATGGATGCTTCTTGAATACATATCTCTTCTTCTCAGTGACATCATAAACTATGGGAGTGGCCATGACTTACTTGTTTAATCACTTTCCAACTGATCTCCCAGATAATTTGAAGACTTCTGGATTGGTGTGATGAACTAGGGTTTCTGTGACTAACTAAATGCACTGCAAATCACTAATAGATCAATTTCCAAGTCTTCACAACAACTTCCAAGGCTCTTTCTACTCTTCAATCACTCTGAGTTTGAATGCAATGAGTAATTAAATAACTTTTTGTGTACTTAAAGTGAGAATTCTATCATTAATGCAAGTTGTGTAAACCAGGTTGTCACTTCAAAATTTCCAACTCGAGTTCTGTTCACAATCAACATGTGCACTCTTGCAAAAAGGTACCTTTATAGTCCAAAAGATTAAGTCCAAAGGTGTATACTCTTAGGATGAGTATACCAGCCACACAGGGGTCTAGAGCTAAATTAGCTCCCCCTATGACCCTGAGGGCCATTCATCCAGATGTAGAGGGTGCATCCACTGTGGATGCATCCAATACATTCTCATCAACTTTGTCCTTCTTTCCTTCTGACCAAATCAAACTCGCATCCTTTGAGGCTTTCACAAACTTGACTTCTCCTTCAGGATCCAATACTAGTTTTTTGGCCTTTTTAGGGCTTTCTTGACCTTGCGTCCTTGATCTACAGAACTTTGAGATATGTCCAGCCTTGTTACAAGAGTGAAAAATGACTGGAGGTCTTATATTCCTCGGTGCATTGACATGAGTCACCAATCTACAGTCTCTCACCGAGTGATCATTATAGTTACATATTTGACATGTAACATTCTGAGAACTTCTTGTGTTTGTCTGATTCTGATTTCTTTGATCATGCTGAATCCTTTTCTTCTTACTAGTCTTGCAATTCATAGCTCTATGACCAAATTTATTGCATGAATAACAGTAACCATTAAAAGGTCTTACCTTTGTACAGTTCCTTGCAATGTCTCCATGCTTGTTACAAGAAAAATAAGTGCGGTCTACAGGCTTGAGATCATTCTTAGGTGGTCCACCATTATCTTTGGTTTGATCTTTAGTCTTTTCAACATCAATAGAGTCCTTTTGTGAGTCCTTTCTTGCTCGCATGTTGTCAATCTAATTTTGTGCTTCATTGTATCCAATATGGCTAGTGTCTCCTTTGGCTCTCCTTGCATACAACTGAGATTCTATCAAATCAGAACTGGTGTGTAATTTGTCAATATGATTCTTTGCTTCTTTCAATTCAGACTCCAAGCTTTCTTTTCTATTCCTTAGCTCCAAGATTTCCAAGTTTTCTTGCCTTAGTTCTTCATTGAGTTGAAGGTTTTCTTTGATTTGTTCATTGTAGACTTCCTGATTGTTGATCAAATTATCATCAAATTCTTCAAGTAGTTCTTTCATAGATGCATTTTCTTCATTCAACTTCTTGACCTTTGCTCCTAGATCACTGTTAGAGCATTCTTTCAAATCCTTTCTTAGCCTTTTGATAACCAACTGTGCATCACTGACTTTTTCTTTTAGTTCTTCAATTTCTCTTTCTGATTTGTCCAGGTCTTCAAGAGCAGCTTCAAGATTTCTTTTCAGATGTTTCATTTCTACTTTGTTCATAATCTTCTCAAGTGGTTAAACTTCTATGCTGAGGACCAGAGCTCTGATACCAATTGTTAGGAATGGGAACACTGAGAGTGGGGGGGGGGTGAATCAGTGTTCACTATATTTTAACTTTTCACTTTAATATTTATACTGAACTTAAATGCTTAAGTACTAAATTAAAAATTCACATAAACATGAAACATAAAATCAACACACGACACCAATATGGTTACGGGGAAACCCAAATAGGTAAAAACCCCAGTGGGAATTGACACCAACTAATATTCTGCACTAGTGTTTTGTGATCCTTGTTAGAAGATCCTTAACCTTGTTAGGAGTTCCTTTACAATGCTTTAAGTATAGTAGACCTTGTTAAGGGTCAGACCCTGTTAGGAGTCTTTTACAATAGTCCCTGTTAGGGGAGAGGATGCACTGTCCAAGAGCTCACTGCTCAAGTGGTGAAGGCTACAACCTTCTGATCATAGATACACACTATATCTGCAAGATGAACTGTCACTGTGACACTGCTTGTCAGATCAGTTCCTTTGATGCACTGATACTTTGACCTCTTGGAAAGCTCTAATACATCTTATACTATCTTTGCATACTTCTTCTCTACTTTTCACAACTCTCTATCAACTTCCATACTGAATACAATGGGTGCATCTTATATTTATATGCTAATACAAAATAAACAACTAGGTCAGCCCTATAACTTATTACAAACAATGCTTCCAAATGTATTGGCTTAAGCATGCTTACAATTAAACATATAAACATGTCTGCAACCTAAATACAATGGGCGCATAGCCTTTACAACATTACATTATAACCGCAAACCAAAATACTAACCGTTGGCTTCATGCTCTGTTCTTCACTGGCACACACTGGCTGTGCAACTTCAACTGATTGTAACTTTCTCATCCTTGCACATTTGATCATGCGCTCTTAGACTAAGCATGAATATAGTCTATAACCAACTTAACTTCCAGGGTGCATACCATAATTATTTCATACGCATGTGCGCTGATGCTCTGAGTTGCAGGAACTCTGTACACTGTCCAGTCTTCAACACTTATCTAATTTCTGATCTTCTCATCAAGTGTGCTGACTCCAAACTGCTATATGACTTTGTTTCCATAATGACAACACTATATCAAGTCATATACATCAGTATAGCCAACTTGCCAATAATTCATGCATTTATTTGACTTGATCAAATCACCTCAAGAAGGGAAATCTCTCTTCAACATGGTTGAGTATCACATCTAAGATCCTTTCTTTCATTATTATAGATCGCTATCTTTACAATATCATTATCAGGAGCTCAATCAAAATTTATTCTAAATCAATATTCCTCCTCAATGCTACATCAATCCAATCTTCTAATTCAAATCAAAATTCTTCTAATCTTATCTAAACTATCATCCAACATCATTCAATCTTTTATACCAAATTTTGATCTCACTCTCGAGGGGGCATCATATATCATAATCAACATCCTTTAATATATTAATCTAGATCATCAAAAATATTGTCAACCAAATTAGATGTATCAAATTGAATATCCATATCAAATTTCTCGGTCTTATCAATTAAACATGGGCATGTCAGTTTCATTCCATCAAGTTAGAACTGTCTGATAATTGACTTCATCAAGACCCATATCAAGTTGATTATCTATTTCTATTGATCAAAACTCTCTGACAAATGTTTAGTTTCATCACATCAAATTGAATATTCTGAGTTATCTTCTATTGACCTCCATTTAATCAAGCTCAGAGTTGCTATGATCAGTTCTCATCCAAGCAAGTTTAGAGTCAGTATCTTCACGTCTCCCACCGTATTTCATTCAATCAAGTTCAAAATCAGTTTCTAATCAAGAATAGTTTCATCACATTATATCAAACTGTTCACTCAATCAGAACCAGATCAACATCAAACATCAAATATTCTTTGAATCAATGAGTTGCTCGCACGTCGATTCGAAGAGGGGCTAATGTAATAACCTAAAAATGGTCTAGCTAAACTAATTACCCTAAATCTCAAATCAAGTGATCAAACAATGTAAAATCAAGCTAATCTCAAGCATAATTGTGTAATTAAATTAGATCAATTTGATTACATAATTCATCAATTATCAAGCATCAATGATCAATCATCAAGAATCATTCCTTAATTAATTATCCTAGTCATTTAATTAAATCAAACTCAAGAATACACATGGCTAAGGATATTAAGTAATTAATTGTCTTATTATCCAAATCAACCACAAAAGGGAAAATAAGTTAATTCACACCAATCAACATCAATCACAAGGATCAAACACATGGATCAAGTGAGAATCAATATCAAACATCCATCATGGATGAATCTCAACCATCGAATTTGAATTCAATCTTTCCCTCCAAAAGGAAATCTATATAACCAAGCTCATTCAAGTTATTTCATATCTATATCATTTGCATAAGAAAACTCTGTCATTTTGACTCCTCAATCTAGATCACTTCTTCTAATTTTCTTCAATATCTTATCAAATTCCTCATTCTAGCTTAATTCTTCTATTATGCTCTCATGTTAGATGTATTTCATTTGAATCTTCCATTTCATAGCTGCAAGTCACTGAGATTATGCACAATTGTGAGAGCACTAACAATTAAATCATTCTCTTTATGACTAGGAAGCTATAATTCGGTTTCAATTATTATATTTTGATTGATTTCTATGTACTAACAATTGATCTAATGAATTACAAAAGTGTTATTTTTGCAGGATAACATGTACAACAAAATACACACAAATATTTTCTATACTTAATTTATTCCTCTTCAAATTTAATAAAACATTTCAATCTTTAATATTTATCTAGTATCCTTACCTTTTTCTTATGATTAATTAACTCATTCAAATCACTAAAAATTACTATTATAATTTCATTTTATTATCATTATTATTAATAATATTCAAATTCAAATTATTTATTTTAAGATAAATAAAAATTAATCATCATACTTTATAAAATATACTTTATTTAAATATCAATATATTTAACGATGAATTTTACACCTCTATACTAAATAAATAAATAGCGACTTATTTTTTTATTAATAAAAAATACCTCTCACTATTGAAATCAAATATTATTTAAAAATAATCAATAAATTAAATTCGTACCATTTATGTGGGTCTTAATTTTTAGATTGCACCACTAACATATGGTGGACCAATCAAGTTGACAATAACAATGAACCCCACATATTTTCACTAAAAAACAATTCTTTTGGTGACCTCATTAGAGCACGACCTTTGTTTTCACCAATCTTTAAGAGTTTATAGCCATGAAGGAAACATGAATTGATTGTATTCACATTATATTGGACTCCATTAGATATAACAAGGAGTAGAAAAGATTTTGCAACATGAATTGATTGTATTCACATTATATTTTTTCATTTGATTGGGAAGAAGACTACATCAAAGTAGTAAGACAATTATGTGAAAAGACAAGAAAAAATGAGATGTGCTGTAATAATGTATTTGGACATATGTGAGGTTGAATTTTCATTATATGTTTGATATGTTTTAATATTAAAAAATATGAGTTATGTCAAGTTGTCTTTAGTTTATTACTAAACTTAAAAGGTTTATAAAGAATTTGATAAGAAATAAATATTATTATATACAAAATTGTGGTTGTGACATTTGAAAAAGAAATACTGAAATCTTATTTTATATAAATCCTAATTAAATATATTTCTTATTTTTTAATCCTAAATTTTTCCAAAAATCACACACTTTGTAATTCAAATTATTAATTGGTTGGGGGCTTGGTTCAATTGATGTGTGCTTGTTGTAGTAGGCACAAGGTCACGAGGTCTAGTAACCCCTAGTCCACACGGTATTAAAGGGTGTGTTACACTAGTGTCGTTGATCATTTAAAAAAAAAATGTTACTATTTCTAATAAATTATTTTTAGAATATTTATCATATGATAATATTTTCATAAAGAGTAAGTTTTGCTGGTATTCAATTGTCATTTTAGGTAATTTAGGTTGTGGGTTTGATTTTTCATTTGTCAACAATGCGAATAAAAATTATTTTGTGAGTGTTCAATTATCATTTTAAGTAGTCTAAGTTGTGGTTTCACTTCTTGTTTTGCTCATAATATGAACAAAGATCCATTAAATGCCACTAAAAGATTATAAGAAACTATAAAGAACTCGCCCTATAAAAACAATACATCATGAAACTAATCTCTTTTAATTCTTTTATGAAAAAAATTAATGACATTGTTCCAAATTTTATTAAGGATTATTTTTGTCTCTCTCAACCCACTAACTAACACATGGGGTGTGATGACATGTGAGGGATCAATTTTTGGAGGTTAATAAAATGATTGAGAATTTACTTTAGAATAAGCTCATATCATCGCTATATTAATAGTCTATCTTCTCCACTATTCCAATCATGATTTATATCTAATATAATTCCATGTTTTATGTTGATCAAAGGTCAAAACAATGAATTGAAATGCCGGAAATACATAGCATATGTGTGGCGTGTAAACTTACAACTCATGACTTACACGATTGAAACATAAAATCTTTAAAATAATAATACTAGCACTTGCACCTTTGAGGGGTGCAATGGTTACACCGATAGTAAAATATAGAGAAATGTTGATATTGTGATATATTTATGGATCTCTATTTCTATATTCTTATGTCTCTCTCTAACTCATAAACTCTCCCTATCTACTTCCCTATCCCTATCTCTATATTTTTCTTACTCATACACATAGACACTCCTTTCTCCCTCCCTATCTCTATCTTCTCTTGACCCTCTTTACCTTTTACCCCTCTCTATCTATATCCTATTTCCTCTATTTCTCTATGATGTTCTTTATCTATCTATTTATCTATCTATCTATCTACTATCCATCTATCTCTTTGTCTCCCCCTTTCATTTTTCCTATTTTTCTTCCTTCCTTTTTGTCTCTCCCTTCATAACTATCCCCTACTCGATTATGATCATGTACCTACACACTCTCTTTCCCTATGTTTCCCTCCATATTTTTACCTCTATCAATATTTTCACCTCACTATCCCTCTTTTCTCTTTCTATTATTCATCTTACTCTCCCCCCTCTATCTCCCCTATCTCTCCTTATACTTCTCTCTCTCTCTCTCTCTCTCTCTCTCTCTCTCTCTCTCAATATTTCCTCTTCCATACATCTCTTTGTCTTTATCCAACTATTTCTTTGTCTATTGTGATTGTGTGATAAATGCTTTCATGGATAAAAATAGGAGAAATCATGGAAAATAACGGGCGAGCGTATGATGACCTAGAATTAACAAGATCAATAAGTGAATGAATGAATCTAAAATCTTAGCTTTGAATGAATCCACAATATACATGATGTAAGATTAGTTTAATATTATGTTTAAAAATATTGAACTACAAAATTAATGTGATTTATATATTTTTTTTATGTTATATCATTTTAAATTGATTTATAAATATTATATGAAATTTGTTTGGCTTGTGTGTACTTTTGGATTTTGGATTTAGGCAATCATAATATGGCACGAAAATCTATTCTTTATTATTCTCTAATGAAATTTTATGTATATTTATCTTATTTTAGATATTAAAAAAATTTATTTTTCAAATCTACAAATTTTCCTCAATCCCTTAGACTGTTCATTTTGAGGACATCATTAAAATAAAATAAAATAATTTGTAAATAATTATAAATATATAAAATAAAATAAATTTCTTATAAAGAAATGTGTAGAATAATTTAAAAGTATATTTAAATCAAGATATTTTTCTTTTTCTTTTAAATATCTAAAATGATTGAAGTTGTAATTGTATGTTCATCTCTTATATAAATAAAATAGTTAACAAAGTTCAAGTTTTAGGATTTTTATTTTTATTTTCAAAGTTAATCTTTGAGTTTCTATCATTGTTTTCAAAGTTAATCTTGGAGTTTCTATTGTCACTTTCAAAGTAAATCTTTGAGTTTCTATTGTCATCTTCAAAGTTAATCTTTGAGTCTTTCATTTTCATTTTTGAGTTGAAGGTTTAAGAGTTTTGGACTTATGTAAATAAAGATTTTGAAAATTTTGGCCTACTCAATAATAACAACTCGGGAACTTCCCAATGATTTAGCGAGACAAATGAAAATTGAAAGAACTTCATCACTTTTTTACTAATAGAAAAATAAGAAATTGCAAGTTGAAGAATTTCATCCTCTCTCTTTATCAAATAGTAAGTTGATTTTTTTCCTTTTAAGGATTTTATTCATTTTAATGACACATTTCAAAATTTAGATTTGTTCTCTACTTCATATTGATTCTTTGTTTGGAGATCTAGTATTGTATTGATCAGACGTGGGAGAATCATAGCTTTTCCTTATTCGAGGTAAGGGCAAAATTTACTGAGAAAAATGCTCTCTACAACCGATGCTTCTGAGAAGCTCTACTATTCGGCTGGGACACTGGTGAATGAAATAACTCGATCTTCGTCTTGAACAGTGCTGCCATATTGCTTAAATATTTGGTCTCTCAATTTGTGGAAAATGTTTACTTCATTTATACTCTTCCTCAAAAGACAAAACCTAATTGTTTTTTCTTGGATTGCCTTTTGTCATTTGAACTCACGGTTTCTTCATAGTGAAATCTATATCCAACTTTTCGTTGCACCAGTCATTCGTTAATGTCAAATAATTAGATTGAGGAATCTTTAAATTAATAAAATTGAAAATCTTCAAAACGCCATGAAATATGAATTTTTTTTTGCTTGTTACAGATAGTAGTCCAAACTGCAATATAATCATCGCCATTGGGTCTGTAATAATGAAGGATAATCGTATTGCAAAGGGGCATTTAAGACATACAATTTTATGAATCATTTCCTCTACATCATCATTCATCACACCTCTCACTGTAAAGGGATTTTTAAGGGCCCAGATTCTTGAATATATGTAAAAAGATATTGGATAAATATCTCACATTTTCTAGATATTTCATAGCATCTTATTGCATTACGAAGAAATATATCTTTTATAAAGACATTCTAGTTTGTTTATCTAAGATTATTTATGTGGTTGTAAGCTCAATCTTATAGGCATGGATTTAACACCTATTTTTCTAACATCTAAATTCAAGTTTAGTTGACCTCACATATTCTACAAGATATTATGAGTTGACATCACATATTTTCATGATTTAATGTTATATTTTTGTATTAAAGGACTTTCATATGCATCAATCACTTATCCTCTCATATTCAATCACTTTCCCATCTAAAAAAGTATCCAAGAAGTTACTGTTAGAAAAACACTTTAGCTTAATGGACCTCTCTTAGTTCCCAAATCTCAACTCAATTTTTCCTAACTAATTTTTTAGAGTTAGATTTAGGGCTTCCTTCTACCTAAGTACCTTTTCTATATCATCCCCGACATGTCAATCTCCTATGCTCCAAAATATATATGATTTACTGTATATATATATATATATATATATATATATATATATATATATATATATATATATATATATATAGATATATATAGATATAGATATATATATATATATCTATATATCTATATATCTATATATATATATATATATATATATATATATATATATATATATATATATATATATATATATATATATCTATATATATATATATATATGATTTACTGTATTTTAATATATCTTTTATAAAGATATTCTAGTTTGTTTATCTAAGATTATTTATGTGGTTGTAAGCTCAATCTTATAGGCATGGATTTAACACCTATTTTTCTAACATTTAAATTCAAGTTTAGTTGACCTCACCTATTCTACAAGATATTATGAGTTGACATCACATATTTGCATGATTTAATATTATATGTTTGTATTAAAGGACTTTCATATGCATCAATCACTCATCCTTTCATATTCAATCACTTTCCATCTAAAAAAGTATCCAAGAAGCAACTAATAGAAAAACACTTTAGCTTAATGGACCTCTCTTAGTTCCCAAATCTCAACTCAATTTTTCCTAAGTAATTTTTTAGAGTTAGAGTTAGGGATTTCCTTCTACCTAATTACTTTTCTATATCATCCCCGACATGTCAATATCCTATGCTCCAAAATATATAAAGTCATTCTAATAATTAGTTAAGAACAATTGGGTCAACACTAAGTAAAAACATATCTCCAAATGTAGCCACAAGGTCATTCCAATAAGTAAAAGGAATATCTAAGAAATATTTGATACCATTCATACTCCTTTCTATGTAGAGAACTATCACATAATTTCACATCAACATGTCCTCATATTCAAACTAAAACTTATCCATAGATTTAAAAAATACAAAAACATACACATCCCCTTCACAAAATGTCATATCCATTAAATCTAGGAATTTGGTTGTAGATCTTGGAATTCATATGGTTTGTCTTTTATAATTGATCCAAGAGATGTCTAACATCGTATCAATGGGATCTATAGGAATGCTAGGGAAATAAGAAAATTAATTATTTTAGTAAAATGGTAATCATTAGATTGTAGTTCCTTGATCTACTTTTCATTTCTATTTTTATTCTAGCAAGCTTACTATTTTTTTCATGTTATATTATATAGATTCTTGTAAATTTGAGAATATATTTTTATATAGTTTTATAGAAGGAAAATGGTGAGAAATGCTAGGATGTAGACCACTCACCGAATTTGTGGGCTCATATACATTAGAATACAAACCCACCCTTAAACTAATATAATTAGCACAACCAAAGGAAGCGGGGTGTTAATGCAAGATCTTTATCAAGGGGGATTCAATATTCCTAAAGAGAGATGAAAGGATGAAAGGAAATCTAATCTATGAAATTAAATGCAAGAAAATGGAAGAATGGATATAGCTTGAAACAAGATGAGGAGATTTTGAACTTTGAACCCGAATTTGATTGTCCTCGGAATGTCACAATTAGTTGTAACTCTAGATCTGAGAAACTGAGACCTGTAGTTGTCAGTTCTGCAAAATTCAACTAAAAATACAGGAACAAGTTGAGAAGTCCACTTTTACCTAGGGACAAGTCGAGAAGTTGACTTATTCAGACAATAGTGCCAAATTTGATGAAACTTTTTGGGATCTTGTGTCTGCACCTGTATTTCTTAGATCTAAAATCGTGGCTCTGCAACCTATTCCTATAAACATAAAAATATTGAAGAAGGTTGAAGAAAGGGGTTTGCTTCAGTCAAACCCCTATTTAGGAATCAACCTTGAAATGAAATGAAATAAAGGAAAAACATGTTTTCATGTAGCAGAGGCTAGATCTAAATAATGAAGTATATCATACCATATAGGTGCCCTTACCTTGTAGAATGTAATAAAGTATGTTTATGCAATAAATTTGACTAAACATAAAAACCCAAAAGGAAATCATGTAAGAAAAAACCTCATGAAGTAGATGTTGTAATTCACCACAATGTGTGATTGGGGAAAAGAGATAAGAGTGAAGCTTGATGGATGAAAGTGGATCTGCCTCCTCAATAGAAAAATCCTTTTCTTGGCCTTTGATGGGGGAAATAAACTAACTCTATGGAGGAGAACACCTTGATTACATGAGAAGAATGAAAACTTGAATGCTTGATGGCTCTTGATGACTTCCTTTCTCTTGAATGCTTGATTTATTGAGTGCTCACATATGTATGATGGATAATAATAATAATGGATAGTAGATTACATATGCCAAATTGAGGGGAGAGGATGTCCTTTTATATTGATTTTGGGGCTCATATTAAGTCCAATATGGGCTCCAAAATCCAAGGACAAGTCGAGAATTGATTTGTACCTTAGGGAACAAGTCAAGGTCTTGACTTGAACCCTAGAGACAAGTCAAAAAGTTGACTTGTTCTAGGTGAAATCAACTCAAAATCCTAGGAAATGTCAGGGAAGGTGAGAAGGAATGAGGGAAGAAAGTGCAGGCTTCCATGGGGTTAGGACATATCCTGAAATCTAAAAATAAACAGATGGGTCATACGTGAGGAAAATAATTATGTGATTGGATCGACAATGATAAATCATTCCTAGAAGAGAGAGACAACCTCCAGTTAAAGTAAGAATGAAGGAGGAGGACTCATATTTGAATTAGGTACACATTTAAGGTGCAATATGAGATCCTACCATAGGAAACATGCTAAAGTAGACACAAATTTGTCCTAAAAGGAGCACAATTTAGGTGCTTACTGTTTAGGATGATACATTTATTCCCCACTTTAGCAGGAGTATGAGACAAACTCATGCTCACAATAATGGAAGAGATATAAGAGAACAAGAATGATGAAAGAAAGAGATGATCATGGGTGAATTTCAAAGAGATAAGATAACACTAAGTTCAAGGACTTAAAGCCTCAAACAAAGTATCTCAACTCCACATCCATGCACAAGGACATGAAAATAAATAAAATCAAAGAAAAAAAACTCAACACACAAAAAGAGTTAGTACTAAAATTAAAACTCCAAATCAACTAGTGAAAGAGACCTAAATCAAAAAATATCCCATCCACTAATATTATATCTAGAAAGATATTAAAAAGCACAAATGATCACATAGAAAGGATAAGGGCATCACGAAAGATTATACCACTCCATGATCTAACTCACTAGCATAGCCATGAGAGCATAGAGAGAGAGAGAGAGAGAGAAACCATGAATCCAATAGGCTAGCAAGTCGTGTGATGCTAGGTGATCCATGGGAGGAGAAGAGAGAAAGGGAGATGAGTAGAAATGATAACAAGATGTTTTATGTTAGTTCCACCTATCTTAGAGAGAGAGAAAAAGAAGAATTGATGGTCTAGAAAATTATGTTACTCTAGTCAATTCTACCTTGAGAAATTTACACACAAAGGTGGCTTTGAAAATGTTTTACTCACAGAGATGGCTTGAAAATGTTTTACACACATGGGTGGCTTAAAAATGTTTTTCACACAAGGATGACTTCAATTTTTTTTGCACACATAGGTGGCTTAGGGATTGGTCTTATGGATCCACAAACAAAAACCTGCTTATATCATACAAGGGAGGTCATATGTATACTCCCCTCCTTATGATGACAACATAGGCAAAATCATAAGGAAAGAGAATGAAGGGTACCTACTTCCAAAAACAAGAAAATATCCTTAAAGAAATAATGTATGCCATAAAATTAGCCAAGAGGGATGACTTTTGTGAGCTAAGAAAATAGATAATCATGAAAAGATATTCCACTTGTAGGAGGAGACCCTTGAAAGGAAGTGATCATGATTGCAAGACATCTACCTTCAAGAAGAGTTCTTAAACAAAGATACCATCTTCAAGATAAAGAGGAGAAGAGAACAAGAATGCACCTTTTTTTCCACCTATTTCTAGGTGAAAAATGAATTCTTAATGAAGGATGACATACTTTGAAACTCAAAGTATGGGAATTTTCTTATGACAAAAATAATTTTATAAATAAAGAAGAAGTTGTGATCAAGGATACCCACCTCTTGTATAAGAGAGAATCCCAAATCAAAACAAATAATTCTTTATAAGAAAATAGTGCCACATGATAAACAAATACCACTATACCAAGAAAAGTAGAACCTTAGAAAAGAGAGAGAGAAACAAACATGAAACCTTGTCCCCCAAGTATGAAGGAAAGATAACATATGTGAGGCATCCCTAATGATAGTCACCTTATAATAGATATACAATTCACATCAAAATAAGTTGCAAACCAAAGAAAACTCCTAATGTAAAAAAAACATATTTATACTAGAAAAGACATTACATTATAAAGTAAGCAAGTCATCAGGGAAAGAGATGAAAGAAATGTATGATTATTTATGAAAGACATGCCCTTTTTGTGGCATGAAAAATATTGTTAAGAAAAGTGTAGACACCCTAAACTGTTCTTTCACATTCTTATATTAATTTAATTAATATCACCCATAACATTATAGTTCATTTTTTATAAATTGACTATATTTGTTATATTATGCTATTTATTTAATTAAACTTATTTAATAAATTTATTCATCACCCTTGTATTTAATTTTAATTTTAATATATGATCCCTCCATATTCCCCTTTTAAATAATATTTTATTTATTTATTCCCTCCACTTGCCTAAAATTCTTCTAAACCTTGATTAAATTAAAATTATTTTAATTTAATCCTCTTTATTTTCCTAATATTTCTTTCTTGCTAATTTTTTTCTAATTGTGATTAAAAGGTGGATTACCTCTAATCATGTGCACAATCACCTTTTCCAAGGTAACCACCTCTCTGTCTTTTTTCTCCAATCATTTTGAATTCTTCTATTTCTCCCATGAAAGTGGAATTTAACTTTTGCATATTTTGCCTCTTAATCCTAGCCACTCATTCCTTTTGCCTCTTCATCATAGCTACTTCTCTTTTTCCTCTTAATCTTGGCCATCCATTCTTTTTCTTTTTAATCTCCTCCATCCAAGTCTTTTTAAAAGGAGGTCTCACTCCTCATTTGGATCAGATTGTATCTTCTTAGCACTTTGAGTACTTAGCTTTCTTAGCATTATAGATTATTAGCTTGTTTCATCCCCATCATAGCTTAGATTAATTTGTTGTATGGTAGATTAGATTTTATTCTCTTAGCTTAGTTTGAATTTTGTATTCTCATCTTAGTTTAGCTTTCATTTCAATCTATTTATTAATCTCTTATATTTTCATTCTTAGAAATAGATCGTGTTTGGCATCATCATTTTGTGAATCTTGGGGAAAGTTCCTCATACTTGTTCTCAATCCTTCACTCATCAATCATAGTGGGATTTATTTTATTGTGTTGGGAGAAAACACCCACAAAAATCTCTAAGACCAAATCAAACAAGGTTTTGGGTGCCCTTATTTTAACTCATCAAAGGTTGTAGTGGAGATTTGGTTGCATTAAAATTTATTTAGCATGTTTGGTCTAACTTAAATTATTCATATTTATTGTGTTTTCATGCTTTGATTTGTGGTACAGCTATAGGGATTTTCATTGCATACATTTTTGGCACACCCAGTGGGACCCACGTCTTGGTTTTATTTCATCATTTTTATATTTTGAAGGTTTTTCTATCAGACTACCAGACATGCATCTCTGCACCTACAAAGGTGTCTCTGATGGATAGGCGTCTTCGCACCTACAGATGTGTCTCATATGAACAAACATCTACACACCTACAAAGGTGTCTCTGACATAAAACATCTTCGTACCTATAGAGGTTTCTCTGATGGATAAACATCTCTACACCTAAAGAGGTGTCTTTGATAGATAGGTGTCTCTGCATCTATAAAGGTGTCTCTGACAGATAGGCATATTTGCACCTATAGAGGTGTCTCTAATGGATAGGAGTCTCTGCACCTATAGAGGTGTCTTTGACTAATAGGTGCCTTTTCATCTACAAAGGTATCTCTGACGAATGAGTTTCTCTGTATCTACAAAGGCGTCTCTGATAGAAATGGATTTTACCCTTTTGTATTCACATTTTAGGTCATTTCATCTATATTTTTAGTCATCTTAGGATTGTTACTTTCTACATTTTATCAGTAGAATCATCTTTGTGCATTTGCAAGCTCATTAGAGTTCAAAATATTGAAAACCCTTGTTATTATTTTCTTTATGTTAATGATAGGTGTCTCTGCATCTATAGAGGTGTCTTTGATGGATAGACATATCTTCCTATAGAGAGGTATCTCCACACATAGGCATCTCTTCACAAAGGCATATTTTCCTATAGAAAAACATCACCACAAATAGGTGTCTCTTCTTGTAGACACGCATTTCTAATTTTTAGTTGCATTTTATTTCATCTTTCATTTTTAGGGTCTAATTAGGTTTTCTTGTAGGTTTTTGATATTTTCTATCTTCTAACCATGGTTTCACAAAAAGATTGGCCAAAATTCAAACATTATAGGTTTGTGAAGCCTCAATCCTACATGTGAGACTGCATTATCTAAGTACTTGTAGAGCTATAAACCTCAATCCTACTTGCGAGACTACAAGAGATAGTTGTGAATGGATGCCCTTACTAGACACCTTAGGATAGAAGCTACCTAGTTTACCTCTGAAAGTGGTCATAATCTTTGTACAAGGAGGGGAATAATCTGTCCTAAAGATTACTCACCATAAGTATCCCCTTGAGCATTTGGAGGTGGATAATATGACATTGGAGATCTCATTGCATAGTCTCATTTGAACCATATTCTATTTATCTCTCAAAAAAGGAAAAAAAATGGGCACCCTCTAGGGGGTGACATGACTGTGTGAGATGATGAGATATCCAAGTTGTGCAAAAATATTTTTATCACTAAGACAAATTACTTAGGTAGATATTGCTTGAGTAATTTTGAATTGTGTTGAGACCTGTGATAACATTTGTGGCTTGAAAATGTCACTTAAACGTACACATTGCACTAATTTTTTTTTTATCAGTCATACTTTTCACAATTTCTTGTATCCCTAAAGGTTTATTTTTCCCTTGTATTATTTTTAGACTTGCGTTTGTTCCTTGTTTGAGTGTGAAAAGTTCTTTCCCTTGAACACATTGGTTAAATAAATAATCACTTCTATAGGCTATGTCCCATCTTTCTAAGCACAAGAAATCTAAGCTTCCACTATCTTTGGCCTATAGAGAAAAGAAAGCAACCAATTGAAGAGCCAAAAAGTATCAATGAATCATCAAGTAGACCTATTTAGCCTATAACCTTGCTAGTAAACCATGCAATGGGAGATTCAATGAAGACAAGGGAAAGAATGCCAATATCCTCAAGAATCAAGAATGAAATGCAATGCAAGCTAGATTAAGAATGGAAATGCAAGCTAAACTATGGAAATGAAAGATGCAAGTATTACAAAGCCTCCTAGTTAAACTAGATGAATTAATCTAAATCATAAAGGAAATCTAAGCTAAGAATGCCATGAAAATAAAGCTACTATGCAAGAAATGAAATCTAACTATGAAGCAAGAAAGCCATGATGATGCAAGAATGAAGACAAGAAGATAGAGTGTTGATGAAGATCCAAGATGAATGCCAAAAATGCTCCAAATCTTCAAACCCTAGATGCAAGAATGTCTCCAAAAGCTCCAAGATGACCTAGAAAACCTGCAGCATAATATTAGCATAAAAAGTTGGGGATCTAGAATGAAGAAGAGAGCTCTCCTTTTAAAGGAAATGAGCAGGAATGGACCATGGAGATTAAGAGGCAAAAGATTTAATCAAGGGTGGAGCTTAAAAGAGGAGCAATCCATGTGCACAAATATCCTCCAATGGGAAAATAAGAGTTGACTTTTGTGTCCAAATGAGACAAAAAGTGTTTTTTCCCTTTTTATAAAATAAGAATAATTTTTTATTTGTGCAACTTAGGATAAGAGGAAAAGTGGGGGCTTTTATTTATTAAAAAGGGAGAAAATATTCCTTTTAAATAAATAAAGACTTAGGATAAGATGGTTAGCCCATAGAAAATAATCGAATAAATGATAGAGCTAGGATTTGATCAAGAGCAAGCAATTTATGATTTAGCAAAAGGGGCTAATAGTCTAGATGACCATTTTTAGGTGTATACATTTGCCCCTCTTTGACTAATGTGTGATCGATCTGGGAACACATGTAGTCAAAGAATGAAGTTGAAATGTGAGATCGATTTGGGATCACAAAGCAACTCAGATCAGCCAGCAAAGCAAGCAGATAGCGATCTGACTCCAAAGAATGAAGTGCAGAGAGATAGCAAATCCTACATGGTTAGCCTGGTAGCGATAGTACTGAACACTTAGGAAAGAGATAGCCAATAAGATATGGTGTGTCTGCCCCCTCGAGATCGAAAGTGAAATCCAGGTAGAGGGAAAGCAGAAGCAAGAGAGACATGATCAAATCACTAGAAATCATAATCGAAGAAAGAGAACAAAATAACCATCAAGCAGTGAAGATATGCCCCACACATGGGACCAGGGGCACGAACCTATCGGTCCCTCAACCCGTAAACACCACGGAGGGGGATTTGAACTTGGGATTTGAAAGTGAATGAAAGACTGGAAGTTTGAAAGAGATGGGGATGAAGAGGTGAAGAATGCCCCAGTGAAGATGGAAGGATCAGGCCTCAAAAGGTTAACCAACTGCATGGAAGAAGGAGAAAAGCGACGGGAATAATCAAGGTGAATGCGGATTTCGGTTTTGATCCCGAAATGAAAGGAAAATGATGTGATATGAAAGACAAGAAGCGAAAGACATGATTAAGAAGAAGCAAAAGGTGAGTGTAGTTGATTAACAAGTCCACGTAAGATGAAAAGAGAGCTCTCTCCATATGCAAGATGCAAAACTAAACTAACACGAACTGAAAAATGCAAGCTACATGAAAAGTGGTTTACTTGCAAGGTCACAATGCCAATAGACATCTAATATTCATCATTGAGCATTATTGGTAGCATCACAAGATCATATAATACACACTAGCATAACTATGTGGATCTGAATATGATCTATATCAGATAGAAATGTGGAAATCTCACCTAGGCATCAAAGACATGTAGGTCCAGATGACTAATGCAGTGAGATCACCTAAGTTTGATATAGCAAGATTATGTTCGCATCGAGACACAAGAAAGTCAAGATGACTATAAGCATGCACTTGCAAAATAGTCAAGGATAATACCTTGTAGGTCCATAGTGTCAAGTAAGACTAGCATAAATGCTCATGACACTGAGGACCAACAAGATATACCCACAAGCAGATAAAGAAATAAAACATGTTCTCATACCCTTAGTCTTCTAGCTATGCATCATCGAAAACAATCATAGGGGGAGAACACTTAGCAAAGAAATCATCATAGACAACACGCAAAGAAATAAAGTCAAACAAATCTCAGCAAGTCAAGTGCGTGTGTGTAGGTCATAGAGTCAAACTTTTAGTATCACATCTGCCAGTGAGAAATATTGCATCATCCAAGATGGTGGGAAGGATATCTGATAAGTGTTAAAAAAACACTTGACGCTAGGGTAGTGTTGAAAAACACAGTTGAGGTGGTGTTGACAAACACCATTTGCGAGGTGCCTAAGAAACCCAGACGCACAAAGAGACCCAAGATAAGCTTAAAACAACGTATGCCCCATAGACTAAGACAAGAGTCAATTCTAGGCTAGGAGAGGCAAAGCGAGAAGTGGAGCGAATGAGCACCACGGAAGACTGATAGACATAGGTGCAAAGGGTCTCAAGTAGCGCCTATTTCTAGGTTTTCACCACTTGATAGATTTATTGCAATTTTTTCAGGACTTTTTATAATTTTTTGTATTTTTGCTACCAAGGCGCCTGTTTCCAGGTTTTCACCAAGGCACTTTTTCAATTTTTTTGATTTTTTGAATATTTTGATTTTTTTGGTGAGACATCAAAGTGCCTATTACTAGGTTTTCACTAGGATGCTCATTTTTTCAGTACTTTTTATGCTTTTTAGGATTTTTTCAGCATCATATATGAATTTTTTTGGAATTTTTTCAGGATCATAAAGTATGTACAAAGAATGCCCCAGATAGAAATGGGCATCAAGAATCTGCTTCCTCTGATGTAGAGAACTGATAGGCCCCAGGCCCAAATGCTACAACTGTGACAATAGGAGGTCTCAACCAGTTCGACCAATAATAACCAACCCTAAGCAATGTCTGAGCTAGCGAAGGATCGTTAGAATGTGATCCACATATGCCATCATGGATTTTAGCTAGCACTTTTTCTAACTCCTCTATTTCTAGACACTTAAGGAGAGTTCTGTCTAGATCCTTCCTATACAAGTCACCAAAGACAAAGGCAAAGTGTAAGGGATGGCGGAAGGAATGGCGTGGTGGATTTGCAAGAGGAATATGAGGTGGAAGATATGAAAAGATGGTAGGATTGTAAGATTTGTGAGCAAGATAGCGCAATTCATCCACCAGGAACTTGAAGCAAAATTTATGCTTTTTCATTTGTAAGATGGATGTCGAAGCAACCAAGGCATTAGCAACTTTGTTCTCAGCTCTAGGAATGGGCTGAAGTATAACATATATGAGATCATGCTTGAAGTAGTGCACCATTTTTCTGTAGAGAATCAGCTTGTCATCTTTTATTTGAGACTCATTATTTTTGAGCAGATTTTTATTTTTACTTTTCTTAGGTGTGAATACTGTCACAATGTGGTTTTCTCCATCCGACCATTGCTCTTTTCTTTTGACTTGATGACCGTGATGTTTGATTGTTGATTCAATCTTTTTTGTTGCTAGTTCTTTGGTGGAAGAAGTAACAGGTGTTGATGTGAGATGAAATGAAGTGACTGGTTCAATAGCATTTATGTGAAGGATGTCATCTCTGGTGACACAAGAGGTTGAGCCTATAGAGTAAGCTCCAAAAGTAGCTAGATCTAGACTTGTCATAGAAGAACCAGTGTGGTCCACTAAAGCAATACGAGGAACAAACTCATCAGACCCCACACAAGACCCATCGACCACGTCAGGATGGTTACTACAAGAATGAACCATATCAACATCCATATCATCAGTAGATATACATTTTTCTCCCCAAAGAAGTGAAGTAGAGGGAAGATCATCTCCCATTTGAACCATAGTGTGTAGTGGTGACTGATCTGTATCTGTGTCTGAATTACTGAGCATGGGAGTATTTCTTGAATCATCTCTATAGATCCACTCTTGGACAGCTTTTTCTTCTTGTTCTACCTCTAAAGGAATGGATGGAGGAACAAAAGTATCAAAGATCGCCATAGCAGAAGTGGAAGGCTTCATCAGATCAGAAGGTTTCCCATATGACCTAGGAGAAACAGGTATAGAAGCAAAGGAACCCAGCGTATATTCACCCATACCAAGGCTCATCATCTTAAGTGATTTCTCAGCAGCAACTAGAGATGTACTAGGATCAATAGAAGGTTCATTGTGAGGAACAAATTTTTCAGCAGCAGCAAGAGCATTAATAGCAATAGTATGGTCTCCAGAAATCACAACTTCAGTGCCATTGTATGGAAATTTGACACATTGATGATAAGTGGAAGGAACAGCTTGCATGTCATGGATCCAAGGATGACCCAAAAGAATGTTATATGCAAGTGGGATGTCCAATACTTGGAAGCTAATATCTTTCGTGACAGGACCCACTCGGACAGGTAGTGTGACAAGACCTTTGGAAGATCTTTCCACTTCATCGTAAGCTTTTATAGTAATCTTCTTTTTAGAGTCCAGAGCCAATTCTGACAAACCCAATTGTTGTATGACATTGAAAGAAACAATATTTAACCCTGCACCATTGTCTATCAGGACTCAGCGGACTCAGGTATTGTAGACTAGAACTTCAATGTGTAAAGCTAGATTATGAGGGTGAGCAATAGATATGTCATCTTCTGCAGAAAAGGAGAGAGATAGCGGAGATGAAATGTGGTTGACCATAGCCTAAAATTGATCTGGATCAATGTCATTGGGAACACGTGTTGTACGTAGGGCCTCATCAAGAATCTCTCTATGCGAAGAGGATAACTGAAGCAACTCAAGGATAGATATCTGTGCTGGTGTCTTTTGCAAATGTTGGACAAGATCATAGCTAGGGGTGGCTGAAGGAGCCACTTGTTTGGAAGGCAAAGCTTGCTTGGGATCTTGTGCAGTTTTAAGGACAATCTTGGCTTGCCCCCTAGTAACAACATTCAGTGTCTCACTTCGGGAAGATGAACTACCACGTGTTTGCAAGACTAACTTTGGCTTACCATGATTGGTGTTATTATCATCTTGAGACCTCATCATTAGAACACTCTCAATGGGCTCTACCATGTTAATCACAAGCGTATTAGAAGGATACGTGTAATTGATCTTTGCATCATGATTCTTCTTATGTGTTTGAGAGGTTTCCCCCTTATCATGCTTAGGTAGAGGATCTTTGAAAGCTGTGTGATCAGAATTTTTAGTTAAGCCATCAGTGGAGATTGTGCCGTTCTCAATAAGATCCTGAATATCATCCTTAAGCCTAAAACAATTGTCTATTGGATGTCCCTTGTTTCTATGATAATGGTAGTAATGATCCTCTCTCCACCAATCAGGCTTATTTATTGGATCCCAGTTACCAGGTTTATCAGGAAGTGTAAGATATCCATTGTCAGCCAAAGTCTTAAGGATCACATCGTAAGGTTCTGCCAACTTGGTATAGACTCGCTTTTGAAATGACTTCTTAGGCTTATCTGCAAAGTGAGGTTTAGGAGCATTGTGAGTGTTGTTAGCTTCTTGTTATTTTGCTGCATAGATAGCGTTGGAGAGATTGAAAGTGGGCTCTTTAACTTTAGGAGCATCAGCAACCCCTTCATTAACAATGTACTTGTTCTTATTCCAAGGTTTGTTCTTTTCTTTACCATTGCCTTTAGCATCTTTATTAATAACAATATCCCCTTTTCTTATAGCTACATCCTCAATCCGATATGCACTTTCAACCATGTCATGGAAGGAGGAGAACAGTTTCTTCCTTAGATCATAAAATAGCTCAGGCACAAGTGTGTTGACGAAAATGTCAATCTTTTCTCTTTCGGGTAGCTGACGAGGATATCGAGAATACAATGACCTCCAACTTGTAAGTAAGTTGCAAATGGCTCACCTTGATGTTGTCTTAGATTACCAAGATCTATCACAGTGATAGGTTGTTGGATGTTGTAAGAGTACTGCTGGGTAAATCGCTGAGCTAACTCATCAAAAGTCTTAAGAGGTGGTGTTAATTTCGCAAACCATTCCAAAGCTTGGCCTCTTAAGCTTCGAGGGAATAAGCGTAGAAGATATGTGTCTTCATGAAGAAAGTCCATGCTAAGAGCATAAAAGTGACGCACATGGTCATGGGGATCACCATTTCCATCATACTTGTCATATTTAGGAACCTCAATATCCTTAGGAAATGGGACCATGTATAGATATTTATCAAAAGGAAGAGCACAAATTGATTCTACAAAAGAGACCTTTGGAGGCTCTCTTTCTAATGCCATTTGGGTAAGGCGTTCATTTGTCTGACGTAATTCTTCTTGAAGGACTTCCAATTCAGTTGGTACACTTTGTTGGACAATTTGTCTGACATCATAGCCGGGAGGAAGCTTGTATCCTCTAGAAGTCATATATTGAAAATATTGATTGCCATTACGCTCTAAAAGCTTATGCATCATTCGTTGGAAATCCACATCTTGTTCACATCTCATAAGATCCTCACTAGAAATCTCATCATTAGCCTCTGCCTCATGTTGAGAGGGAGGAGGTCTAGGTGGTGAAGAAGGCATAGCAAAAGTTGGCCTTGGAGGAGATCTTGGTGGCGTGTTGTTGTCATTGTTGCCATTGTTAAAAAGACGTCTATGCTCATGATTACTAGTCTCAGGTTGCTCATGAAATGTCCCTCTATAAGCCATGTGCCTAGTAGCATCCATCCTTTGTTGATTGTGTTCTTTTTCTAAGCGTGCTTGATTATCCTTACGTTCAAAGTGTTCTTGCAAGAGTTGAAACTTTTCTTGTTCAGTCAAAGTAAGTGAGACACTGTCTGTGTTTTTGGGGGTCTTGAATGCGGAAAAAAGGAAACCTCCTTTATACCACGGTGTAGCCTTAGAATTCTCAGATTGGTCAGAACTAGAATTGTTGTTGCTAATGGGTGCTTTTGAACGTCTAGTTGGAGAAGGTAACTATGTATAATTGAACGGAGGATGACTCTCCTGCTCAAATTGAGACCAAGTTGTAACCGGCATGAAAAGAGATGTTGGTTGACTAATAGAATGAGACAAAGTTTCTTAGATTTGAGATAAGAAAAGCTAATAAAGATCACTTGTCAAAGTAGAACAAATAGAGAGATGGCTCGTCAAAAGTGCTCAAGCACTTACAACAATCAATTGACTAAAGCCGAGCAGCGAGCAAGAAGCTCAATAAGCAAGTAGCTAGAGAGGTAACCGTGATGTGACAAGTGATCAAGAGTAGCATTCGTTAAACTCAAATCCAATAGTTTTAACTCATTTGTTTTAGTCTAGAACAAATCTAAGCATGTAGATAACAGACCAGTTTCAGGTAAGAACAGAAAAAGACACTCTACGCCAGGTTAAAGTGCAAGTTTAGCAACTCCGAATTGTAGCAATGACAGGACAACAAAAAGATTCTGGGCGATACTTTCCAGGCAGACAGGGTGATACTTCTCATTTTGGGCGATACTTCACCCCAAGCCAGGCGATAGACTATAGTATGGTTGGGCGATAGACTCCAGGCTAGCCGGGCGATAGTCCAGTAGGAGCGAACTATCGTGCGATATATCTCAGCAAAGCGTGCGATAAAATAGCAGGGCGTGAACTATCGCACGATATTTCTCAGTAAGGCATGCGATACTATTGCAGATTCGTATGACTTTTTCACCAATGAACATAAAATTCTTAGTTTTAAAGCATTTTGATCAAGTTCAAAGGTTGGATAGTGCAATTTCTTAGTTTGACAAGCAGTAATAGTAGATAAAAGACAGGTTTGCAAACAGTAGGTGATCAAACATGTCATAGAACACTTGAAACAAGGGAAAAAGAAACCTTGCCAAGACAAGCACTTATGATATCAAAATGGAGAACCTTATGAATGCTACCGTTTGTTTGAATGTTAAGAACGTTTACACTGGCATAGCACAATCAAAGATAGTTCAAGCAATTACTACCTAGAAGGACAAGGCTCATTACTTAGCAACGTGGCCCACAACTTGATGCTCCCTTGCCTCACACCAAGTGGTTGCCCACAAGAGATATTGGCATTGTCACGGAAGTGTCAAAAACACAACCAAAGGAACACATATGGTGAGTGTCTTGGGGTGATCCGGGTAATTCCACTTGGATCAATCCTTGCACCAAGAAGCTAAGCGGCTAAAATAAGGTGGACTCTATCTAATGGTTCATAGTAAGGATTTCTGTTCATAGCACCCCTCTTGCTCCTCATAAAGGACTAGGACCTCGCGGCCTCAAGAGTACCTTAAGCATTCTTGCGTAATGCTTTCCTCATGGTCACAATCCCACAAGTTACTCACATCAAGTGAAGATAAGTACTATGTCTACCAAGGTTTTGTGTCCTCGATAGCCTTGAGATTATAGTGAGTTGGAATCACTCGCCACCAAGGAAAATGATGACAAGGTTGTCCCCACTTGGGTCGTTCCTCTTGATTGCTCAAGAGCAGGCCCGCTAAAGGATCCTAAGCTAAACAAAGAGTGGATTAATTTTTGAGGTTCAAGGTTTTTGGTTCACCACAATGGTGAAGAGCATACTCCCCTATCTCAAGAATCTCTCCCAAACACACCAAGCAAAGATTCAATTACCCCCTTGCTTTCAAAATCCCAAGATGGGTCAAGATTTCTATTTCACCACAAGGGTGAAGAGCATACTCTCCTACCACCTCAAAATTTTTACAACAAGGTATTAAGTGCCTAATGAAACAACTAGTATATGCCGCACTTAATAAAGAAAGAAATTAAACAAGCACTTGATTTGGTTTTTATGCTTAGGGAAGCCCTACAAAAACCATTAGTAGCCCTCTTTGACATGCGATTTTAGCAAATTTCAAGCAAGAAGCACCTACAACCACAACTTGTTAGACCAACAAGAGTTAGGAGAATCAAAATCCAAAATCTAACAATGATTAGTACATGAAAAAAATCAGATAATGTGCAAAAATAACTGATCAAATGATAAAATCTGAAAATGAAACCATCATGGTTGGATTAGGCTCGGAAAGACCTTTCCAATGATATATCACACTTAAACTTTTGATACCATTTGCAAAATTTTAAAAAAAATGGGCACCCATTTTCCAGAGTGGCACGGATTTGAAAACGCTAGAAATTTCAAAAAATTTCAAAAAGATAACTAACAACCCGAAACTTGCAAGATAGATAAAATAGCCCCAAAATAGCTCACTGCCAGGTACAGACACAATATCGCGCGATACTTCACCCGACACCAGGCAATATTCTCTACTATAGCCAAGCGATACTTCTGACAGGTGAAGTATCGCACGCGCATACAGAGGTATATCGCGAGATACTTCTTATGAAAGGCGAAGTATCACACGCACATACAGAGGTATATCGCGCGATACTTCTGGAAAGTATCGCACAACAATCTGAGATGAAAAAATAGAGATGAAAAATTAAGCTGAAAACTTGCCAAAAAATTGATGAAAATTGAGGAAAATGCAAAATTTAAAGGACAAAGTCTATCTACTCTGCCCCACGGTGGACGCCAAAAATGTGTGGTATAAATGTGTCACACTTCTATGAATCATTACATTCAAGAACGCTCAAGAATGAGGTCTCAAAAATCAATCCATAGCTCCCTAGGCATGGAGTGCAAGGGTTTTTAAGAATGCTCTCAGCTAGAGCTATTTAGCCTATAACCTTGCTAGTAAACCATGCAATGGGAGATTCAATGAAGACAAGGGAAAGAATGCCAATATCCTCAAGAATCAAGAATGAAATGCAATGCAAGCTAGATTAAGAATGGAAATGCAAGCTAAACTATGGAAATGAAAGATGCAAGTATTACAAAGCCTCCTAGTTAAACTAGATGAATTAATCTAAAGCATAAAGGAAATCTAAGCTAAGAATGCCATGAAAATAAAGCTACTATGCAAGAAATGAAATCTAACTATGAAGCAAGAAAGCCATGATGATGCAAGAATGAAGACAAGAAGATAGAGTGTTGATGAAGATCCAAGATGAATGCCAACAATGCTCCAAATCTTCAAACCCTAGATGCAAGAATGTCTCCAAAAGCTCCAAGATGACCTAGAAAACTTGCAGCATAATATTAGCATAAAAAGTTGGGGATCTAGAATGAAGAAGAGAGCTCTCCTTTTAAAGGAAATGAGCAGGAATGGACCATGGAGATTAAGAGGCAAAAGATTTAATCAAGGGTGGAGCTTAAAAGAGGAGCAATCCATGTGCACAAATATCCTCCAATGGGAAAATAAGAGTTGACTTTTGTGTCCAAATGAGACAAAAAGTGTTTTTTCCCTTTTTATAAAATAAGAATAATGTTTTATTTGTGCAACTTAGGATAAGAGGAAAAGTGGGGGCTTTTATTTATTAAAAAGGGAGGAAATATTCCTTTTAAATAAATAAAGACTTAGGATAAGATGGTTAGCCCATAGAAAATAATCGAATAAATGATAGAGCTAGGATTTGATCAAGAGCAAGCAATTTATGATTTAGCAAAAGGGGCTAATAGTCTAGATGACCATTTTTAGGTGTATACAGGTTTGGTTGAGCAATTATCATTTATGGTATTGTCATTGATGTCAACTATTAACTTTATAAAATCCTGATGATGATCGTGGAATACACCATGTGAATGGTAATATGTAAAGGTTTTGTTCTACAGAAGTGTTTGGAATCATGTTTGGGTGCTACTTGTAAAATCTTAACTTGTTGTGATGACCGGTGAGATAGATTTAGCGGAGGTGATCAGAGATAGTGAAATGTTAAGACAACAATTAACAGGAATATGATAATTCTATTAGTATGGTTATGTGTTTTATTGTTTTGATGAGTGGTTATTTTCCAGAGGTTACTTAAAGTTTCTAGATGCTAATCCTTCAATGATGATTCATCTTGAGAAACGATATGGGATATTTCAAAGGATAAACAACGATATTTAAAAAATGTTAAGTTTCTAAGAGGCTAATAGTTTGATCAGTATTGGTGATTTAAATTGATGTTATAGTAAAATTTTATAGGTCAAAATTCATTGGAGAATGTGCATGGACAAATGGAAACAAATTTTTAATGGTTATATCATCAAGATGAGCATGTAAAGATGATTTGAGTAAGCTGATTGGTCAAGAAGGAAAATACTTGAAATAATTTAATTTCTTGATTGAATCCAAAAATGAAAAGGTGTGGTCATTGAATTTAAAATTGGGCATAGATATATGTGATATGAAGCCAAGTGTATGGTTAGATTGAAAAGGTATTACATTTTAGGGTTTTATATGGCGATAGAAACCTAAGAGAAAAAGAATGTAGTATAAGCTGGAAAAAGAAGATGGTGAAGTTGGTTGTTGATCGTGTGTTGGTGAAGAAGAAAGAAGAGACAAAAGGTGCAGTCCAACCAAATTTTAGAGAGGAATGTGAAGAATTCTATTTGAGCTATAGAGGATCTGATCAAGCAAAGGAAGTTTCTATTTCATAGATCATTCTTACCTATTATTTCTTGATAGCTACAACAAAGTTCTGGAAATCCTCAAGTGAGGTAGATCCTGACAGATCTTCATTGTATTGAAAATCCTATATGGTGGAACTATAATAAAATGTTCTAAGTCCTCTCACAAGGATACCTCTCAAAAGATACAATCTTGTTATGAGCTTTAGGTAAATCCTCTCACAAGGTTATATTTTGTCATGTATATGTAAATGCCTTTCACAAGGCAAAGCCTTTAATAGGGCGTACTTAAAAAGAGTACAAATTTGTGGGTGCCATCCCCACTGTGGTTTTTCCCCAATTTTGGTTTCCACTATACCAAAAATCTTGTGTCTTGGTGTTGAATGTTTTGTGGTTATGCACTTATAATTAATTATCGAAGTTTTTTCTTTATTGGTTAAGTTAAAAGTGTTTAAATAGTGAAATTGGTAGATTATTGATTCACACCCCCTCTCAGTAATCTCATCATAGTAAGGTTAACAATTGGTATCATAGATTTGGTCCTTGGAGAAGAAGATTAAAAAAATAAGGAAAAGATCCTGACAAGATTATGAGAAAGGAAGGTCCTAAGTTCAACAAGGATAGTTACATAGTATGGTGTGGAAGGATGAAGTTGTACCTAAAAGGAATGCGTGATCAATACTAGGATCATGTGACTAAAAAATATGTTCTTCCTAATGGAACCCTATCTTTTGATTTTTTGAAGGAAAAACAAGAGCACACTGTAACTATGGAAGCAATAGAAAGTACCTTATCAGATGCATAATTTACCAATATGAAAGATCTTGATATGGCTTATGACATGTGGGAGAAGCTGAAAATAGTCTATGGAGGAGACTCACATGTGCAAAAAGATAAGGTAGAAAGATTAAAGGGAAAATTTTATGACATGAGGATGATTGAAGAAGAGAATATTGAGCAATACAATCAGATAATCAAGGAGGCAGTGAATGCAATCAAAGGAGCTAGTAGAGTCATCACTGAAGATGACATGGTAAGAAAAATCCTAAGAATTTATTGCCACATTATGCAATTAGAGTTTCTACTATACAAGAAGTAAGGTACTTAGGAACTTTACCTATTACTATTGATTCTTTGTTTTAAAAGTTAACTGCCTTTGATATGAGCAATTATGATAATATCATGCCTAGAACTGATGTAGTATTTAAGGCCTATCTAAACTCTAGAAGGAATTCTGAGCCTACTAGTCAAATTTCTTTGTATCTTATGGAAGTAATATTGATGATATCATTTTTGAGGAAAAAAGAACAAGAAGAATTGGAAGCCTTATTTTCTAAAAGGTTACCAAGAGGAAAGGGAAAGTATAAAGGAAAATTACCCTTGAAATGATTTGGATGTAGTAAGATAGGACATATTGCATCAAAGTGCCCCGAGAACAATAAGAAAGAAAAGAACAAGAGATATAAGGATAGAGGAAAAAAAATCTATTATCTAGCTGAGCAAGGTGTTATAGATGATGAATTAGATAAATATGAGGATGTTGATGAGATTATATTTTTTTATGTAAAAGAAGACAAGATAGAAGGTAGTGAGACTGCATTGTTATCAACTATGAACAAGAGTGAAAATTGGATTATTGATAGTGGTTTCACACATCAAATGACTGGTGACAAGAGAAAATTCATTGATCTTGAAGAATTTGATAGAGGATTAGTTAATTTTGGACATGAAATCCCCTATATGGTAAAAGGTGAAGGCACTATATGTTAGGAATGGGAACACTGAGAGGGGGGGGTGGGTGGGGGAGTGAGTCAGTGTTCATTGTATTTAATCTTTTTACTTAGCTCTTTAAACTTAACTTGAATGCTTAAGTACTGAACTGAACATCAACATAAATAAGAAACATGAACACAACACACAAAACCAATGTGGTTATGGGGAAACCCAAATAGGTAAAAACACTGGTGGGAATTGACACCCACTAATAATTTGTACTAGTGTTTTATGATCTTTGTTAGAAGATCCTTAACCTTGTTAGGAGTTGCTTTACAATATGTTTAGTACGGTAACCTGGTCAAGGGTCAAACCCTATTAGGAGTCTTTTACAATAACCCTATTAGGGGTGAGGACACACTATCCTAGAGCTCACTTCTCAAGTGGTGAATGCTACAACCTTTTGATCTTAGATACACACTATATCTACTGGATGAACTGTCACTGTGACACTGCTTGTCTGATCAGTTCCTTTGATGTGTTGATTCTTTGACCTCTTGAAAATCTATAATACATCTTAAAAAATCTTCACATACTTTTTCTCTTCTTCTTTCAACTCTTTATCAAATCTCATACTTCATTACAATGATGCATCTAATATTTAAATGCGCATACAAAACAATTAACTAGGTCGACCCTTTAATTGATTACACACAATGCTTCCAATTGAATTGGCTCAAGCGTGTTTAAAAAAAAAGTTAATTACATGTCTATATCCTAATTAAAATAGGTTCATATCCCTTACACAATAATAATATAACCGCTAACCAAAATACCAACAGTCGGCTGCTTGCACTGTTCTTCTCTGGCATTCACTGTCTATGCAACTTGAAATCTCTATATCTTCCTCATACTGAATCTTATGATCATGCACTCTTAGAATTAGCATGGATATGGTCTTACCAACTTAAATTCTAGGGTGCATACCATAATTCTATTGTATGCACGTGCTTTGATGCTCTGACCTTCGGGTACTATGTATACTGTCTAGTCTTCAACACTTAGCCAATTTTTGATCTTCTCATCAAGTGTGTTGACTCCAAAACACTATATGACTTTGTTGCCATAATGAAAACACTATATTATGTCATATAAGCTAGTATAGTCAACTTGCCAACAATCTCCCTCTTTTTCATTAATGTTAACAAAGGAATATGGAAAAGTGACTAATTGTCCCTTAATACAAAAAACACTTAATCATACTCTATCTTATATCTCCCTTATATCTTCTTACTATACATTTTATTTACATATCTATAGCTCAATATTCTATACATAGTCCCCCTTTGACATTAATGACAAAGGTATTACAAAACTAAATCTATACAAGTACTTACACTAAAAGTACATCCGAGTATGCAATCTGTAAATTTTGGATCTCTTGCTTCCAAAATGCAATTAGTGCATTGATTGTTTGGAGATGGGCACATAAGGCATATTGCAGTTTCTCCATCTTCTCCACCTATGAACTAGGACCTTGATCATATGTCACCATGGTGGCATCAATCTCCTTGATATTCTAATTCAACACATCTAGGGAGGGCGCAAGAATATTTCTAAGCTGAGTCTGCCTAGTCCTTATCTTTGACATCTCCTTTTCTACCTTCTCAATTTTTTCAATCTGTCCTTGATATACATTGTTACAGATGTTTATATCAATAGAGGGATCTTCTACTGACTACCTCACCTTTTCAATCAAGGCCTTTGCTTCTTGAATCTTCTTATAGTGGTCAGTTGTCAACTTATCTTGATTCATACTGTCAACAATAATTTTTCTTCCTTTTGCTGCAAACTCTTTCAAAGTTTCTTGTCCAACTTTGAGTGAACTAAGGTCCAGTGAGAAGTTACTGACCAACTCATTTAATCTTTTTTGCATATACTTCTCCTTTGCAACTAATGATGCTGATTTTTCCAAGCTAGAGAAATTACTCTTGAACTGTGAAAGAATTGCACTTACATCATCAACATAGTGTACCTGGGATACTTTCTTATCTACTGGTAGCAAGTTGTTCAGAATGTTTACTGATTCTACAAGGAGGGGATTCCTCATTACCTATTTATCCTTGGCCTTCCCCATAGCTAAGACACTGAACTTGATCAGGTCTTCTTCTCCTCATGAGTCCAAGCTAGTGGTGTCAGGTGTCAAGCTTGACAAAAATGATGCTGAGGGAGTGATAGGAGTGCTATCCATCACTTATAGCTTTACTTTTCTTAGTATTTCAACATATGGATTATCTATTGTTTCATTTCCTTTTTCCTCTTCTTTTTCTTTCTCCTCTTCCATATTTTCTTCTTCTTTTTCTATTTATTTTTCTTTTTCTTCTTCCAATTTTGTCATATCTTCAATCAGTATTTCTTGTAGATTCAGAGAAGTGTTACCACATAAATTCTCAGCCTCTTGAGTGCTTACAAAAGCTTCTTCAAATTTGTTCAGATCAATGTCTAAGGCTGCCAATGCAATTTCAACATTGTCAATGAAAATTGTTTCATCCTTGTGTGCTTCTGCCATAGGTGCATGCTTCTCTGCCTCTATGGGTGCTACAACTATAGGCACCAAGTCCTAGGGACTAGTCATAGGTACATTAGTGGTCTCTTCCACCTTGAATTACTTTGAGGGCACTTGAGCTGTGGGCGTAGTAGGTGGGTACATGTGCATGTTCAAGAAAACCTTCTCAAAGGCCTTCTCTGTTTCCTTAGCAACCAATTCATAATTCTTGTTCATTACATGTAAAGTCCTTGACTTGGTTCTAAGATGTGGCTTCACCAAATCCAACAATAAAGTCTTCTCTTCAAGTGAGCATACTGGGAGGGTTTCATCTAAGACCTTTTCCCTTATCCTTAGGTCCTCTTTAATGGCTTATTTTTTTAGGAATTCTAATATGTTCCATACATTATCTGGAATCATAGTCTTCAGTTCTAGGACTATCTTTTTGAACTTCAGCATATGTTTGACAATCATTCCATGAATTTCTAACTTGTCAATTTCACTATACTTATCATAGAACTTCCCTACTTGATCTATCCTACCTTCATCAATAATCCTTGAACTTAGCACACTGAGACTGGGTTTGAAACTTACTTCTGGAGGTGCTTGTGTATTTTTCTTGTTTCTTGTTACTCACGAGGATGGATGACTAGTTATGATCTCTTTCTTCCTCTTAGGCATTTCCCTATACTCAGGAGGAGCGGTAAGGTCAATAGTTACCTTGGGCGCATAAGGGGTATCACCCGTTTTACCCTTCAGATCATAAAATTTCTCAATTTTCACCTTCTTCATCTTTGGATCATTAGAATCTATCTTTGCTGTAGCTGCACTCTCTATCTCCAAAGAAATCTTCTCTTGCCTTTCATATTCTAAGTTTGCTTGAGATACTCCATGAATTTTCAAGATCTCTGAATCTTTCACAAACTTGACTTCTCCTTCAGTATCCAATATTGTTTCTTCTAGATTTTTAGGGCTTTCTTGACTTTGCATCCTTTATCTATAGTACTTAGAGATGTGTCCAACCTTGTTACAAGAGTGACAAATGACTGGAGGCCTTATATTCCTTGACGCATTGACATGGGTTACCATTTTACATTGTCTAGCTGAGTGACCATTATAGTTACATATCTGACATGTAACATTATGAGAACTTCTTACATTTGACTAATTTTGATTTCTCTGATTATGCTGAGTCTTGTTCTTCTAACTTGTCTTACAATTCATAGCTCTATGACCAAATTTGTTTCATGGGTAACCATAACCATTGAAAGGTCTTACCTCTTTACAGTTCCTTGCTATATGTCCACGCTTGTTACATGCATAACAAGTGCAGTCTACTAGCTTGCACTCATCATTAGGTGGTTCAACATTATCTTTAGTTTGATCTTCAATCTTCTTAGTATTAGTAAGGTCTTTTGGTACTTTCATCCTTGTTCACATGTTATCAATCTGCTTTTGTGCTTCATTGTATCCAATGTAGCTAGTATCTCCTTTAAGTCTTCTTGCATACAACTGAGATTCTATCAAATCAAAAATGGTGTGTAATTTATTAATGTGATTCTTTGCCTCTTTCAATTCAGATTCCAAGATTTCTTTTATGTTCCTTAGCTCCAAGATTTCCATGTTTTCTTGCCTCAATTCTTCATTGAGTTGAAGGTTCTCTTTGATCTGTTCATCATAGACTTCCTGATTGTTAGTCAGCTTATCATCCAATTCTTCAATCCATTCTTTCAAGGATGAATTTTCTTCATTGAGATTTTTGATCATTATCCCTAAATCACTAGTAGAGCATTCTTTCAAATCTTTTCTTAGCCTTTTGATGACTGCTTGAGCATCACTGACTTTTTCTTTCAGTTCTTCAATTTCTTTTTCAGATATGTCCATGTCTTCAAGAGCAGCTTCAAGATTCCTTTTTAGATGTCTCATTTATGCTTTGTCCATGATCTCCTCAAGTGGTTAAAATTATTTTCTGAGGACCAGAGCTCTGATACCAATTGTTAGGAATGGGAACATTGAGAGGGGGCGGGGGGGTGAATCAGTGTTCACTGTATTTAATCTTTTTACTTAGCTCTTTAAACTTAACTTGAATGCTTAAGTACTAAAATGAACATCAACATAAATAAGAAACATGAACACAACACATAACACCAATTTGGTTACAGGGAAACCCAAATAGGTAAAAACTTTGTGGGAATTGACACCCACTAATAATCTGTACTAGTGTTTTATGATCCTTATTAGAAGATCCTTAACCCTGTTAGGAGTTTCTTTACAATATGTTTAGTACAGTAACCTGGTCAAGGGTCAGACCCTGTTAGGAGTCTTTTACAATAACCCTATTAGGGGTGGGGACACACTTTCCTAGAGGTCACTACTCAAGTGGTGAAGGCTACAACCTTCTGATCTTAGATACACACTATATCTGCTGGATGAACTATCACTATGACACTGCTTGTCTGATCAGTTCCTTTGACGTGCTGATGCTTTGACCTCTTGCAAAGCTCTAATACATCTTAAAAAATGTTTTCATACTTATTCTCTATTTCTTTCAACTCTTTATCAACTCTCATACTTCATTACAATGACGCATCTAATATTTATATGTGCATACAAAACAATTAACTAGGTCGGCCCTTTAATCGATTACACACAACACTTCCAATTGAATTGGCTTAAGCATGTTTACAAATAAAGTTAATTACATGTATATAACCTAATTAAAATAGGCACATAGCCTTTACACAACAATACTATAATCGCTAACCAAAATACCAACAGTTGGCTGCTTGCACTATTCTTCTCTGGCATTCACTGTATGTGCAACTTGAACTCTCTACATCTTCCTCATACTGAATCTTCTGATCATGCACTCTTAGACTTAGCATGGATATGGTCTTACCAAATTAAATTCTAGGGCACATACCATAATTTTATTTCATGCATGTGCGTTGATGCTCTGACTTTCAGGTACTCTGTATACTGTCCAGTCTTCAACACTTATCCAATTTATGATCTTCTCATTAAGTGCACTAACTCCACAACACTATATGACTTTGTTGCCATAATGAGAACACTATATTAAGTCATATACACTAGTATAGTCAACTTTCCAACACTATAGCACTGAATGACACTACAAACTGTGATGATGTCTACTGGGTATCAGGACTAAAATACAACCAGTTGAGTGTTTCTCAACTAAATTAGAAAGGATTTGATCTAGAATTTAGTAAAGGACTATGAAAGATAAAGAAAAAACAAGGAAAGCTGATTTCTATTTGAGAATTGACAAGAGGTGACTTATTCTACTTAAATCCATCTGTTAAGAAATGTTTGTTTGGAAAGGTAGAAGACAATTTGTTATGGAATAAGAGGTTTTGTCATGTTAATTTTGATAGCCTAATCAAATTCAGTAAGAAGAAAGCTGTTAGAGGTCTTCCCTACCTTGTAAAACCTGATAATGTTGATTGTAATGATTTTCAATTTGGGAAGCTTACTAGTTTTACATTCAATAGTAAAGGCTACACATATGAGAATATACTTGATTTGGTGCATACTAATTTATGTGGTCTGATGAGAAATCAAAGTTATTATGGAGTTAAGTACTTTATGTTGTTCATGGATGAATAATCAAGGATGATGTGAGTGGTGTTTCATAAAGAGAAATTAGAAGCTTTTCATATGTTCAAGATTTATAAAGCAAGAGTGGAAAATGAAACCAATAGGAGCTTAAAATGCTTTAGGTCATATAGAGGTGGAGAATTTACATCACACAATTTATCTATTGTGAAGAAGAAAGGATCAAAAGAGAAATGTCTTTTCCCAGGACACTATAGTAGAATATAGTAGTTGAAAGAGGAAACAAGTCAATGGTTGAATGTGCTAGGACTTTGATGGGATAAAAAGGTGTTGCACAAATGTTTTGGAGAGAAGCAGTTAGCACTTTTGTATAAACTTTGAAAATAATTTTGATGAAGAAAGGAACATAAAAGACACCTTATGTACTATGGTATGGACACACTGCCAATGTAAGTTATTTCAAAATCTTTGGTAGTAGATTCTTTATTAAGAAGGATGAAAATATAGGAAAGTTTGAAGCTAAAAGTGATGAAGGAATATTTTTGAGGTATTCATCTAAGAGTAAATCCTACAAGTGTTTAAACAAGAGGAAAAATAAGATCATTGAGAGTGCTAATGTTAAAGTGGATGAGTTTTATGATGAAAAACTTCATATCATCATGGTTGAACTAGCGAGGATTGTACCAATTTCAGTTTCAAAAAGCTCAATGATAAAAATAACATCCTTTTATTGAATAGAGACAACTAGTTGCATTCATTCTAGATTAATTGCATGTTAGTTTTCATGTGGATCTTTTTTTATCAAAATGCATAAAGAAAGCTAAAAGGGAGTAGAGTTAAGTAAAATCAAAAGGGTTCATCATTACTTTACTTGATTGAATATGTTGGACAAAATAAAAAAAATTAGGTTCATTGCATGCATTAAGTAAATTTCATAAGTTGCATTAAGTCCATTATCTATTATTCATTTAGGGTCATTATCAAGGTACATTCATAGTTAAGTTGCATTTAAGTTAGATTGTATTCATTATCCATTAATCATTAATTATTAAAGTTGCAGTTTTAAAGGTATAAAACTATTAATCATTGATCATTAAACTTGCATTCATTACCATTTCATTACATATCCATTTAAGATTCATTAACATTGTATTTCATAATAAATCATCATTAAAAGGAGCATCATAGAAGCATTATTCATTATTCATTAATCATTATTCAATAAAACCATTAATCATTAAAGCTATAAAATATAAGCATTTCAATTTAATTTTGCATCCATCTAAGCTATGTCATATATAAGGCATCCATCCAAAGCAAGTCAAGTAAATGCATCCTTAAAATTTTGCATCAGAAAAACACAAAAATAAGGATATAGATAGAAGCATGTAGACCTGCATATCTTCATAAAATCAATTCTCAACATATAATGACATAAAAAGTAAAGAGTGTCCATCAAATGTCTATCAAAGTCCACAAAATACATCAATAAAGTTTTGACTGATAATGATAAATATGATACATCATAGTGCAACAAATCAAGGCTCAACTAGTACCACTTGCACTTGCACTTGTATTTGAGCCACCCACACCTATACTTGGACCATCTGTATCTATACCAACACCTCTACTAGAACTAGGTTGTGTGCCATGCTAAGCCATTGAAGCCATAAAAGTCTTTATTGTAGCACTAAACTGAGTCATCTGACCTCTCATCTCTGTCATGCTAGCCTACAAAGATCATACATCTTGAACCAAGGTATATAGTACTTATACTAAATGTATTGGTGGAACTAGAGAAACCTGTGGAATTCATATATGTCTAACTGCCTGTGGTCTATGTTGACCCCAACTTGCAACCCTCACCTGATGGATAGCTCTAGCTACTCCTCCTCCTCTCATCCTCTCTCCACCACCCTGCATCCTCACACCACCACCTCTAATAGTGTTTGAAATAGGAAATATTGAGAGGGGAGGGGGGGTGAATCAATATTTCAAAAACTTATACTTTTGCCCAATTATGGATATAACAAATTAACTTGAAGCTTGCATAAGAAACCAAACTAAGTAAACTGAATAAAAAGCATAGCAATAAACCAAATGAACTCATAACACCATGTTTGTTCTCAAGGAAACCCTGGTCAAAGGAAAAACCCAGTGGGGATGATACCCACAATTGATCCACTAATCAAAAGTATTTGGTTAAGGATGTTGACCCTGTTAGGAGTCTATTACATACATATAGTGTCTCTATCTTGGTTAAATGACTCTAGGGCTTGTTAGAAGCCTCAACCCTGTTAGGAGTTTCTATTAAAAAATATAATTCTTGTGATATGAGCTCACTTCCCAAACATGCAATATACAATGATATCTTCAAATACAAAGGTAAGGTACATAACCTTTTACTGCTGCCGAATAGCTTTCCTATTCTGATTTAGCTTTGTAGTCTCTTCACTTTCATATACATAGTTTACTTGCTTTCCTTCTTACAATATAAAACTTCTTATCATATTTTTCTTATTAAAATTTCTATATGTATCATGTGTACATTTCACATTACATAATTCTTACATATATACAAGTTATTACAATTAATAACTTCCAGTCGGCTTACAATACATAAAATCTTCTCAAAATATAAAACCAATTCATGTTGCCTTAGGGATAACATCTAGGATGTCATCCCTAAATGGTTAAGTCATTATTTTAATAAACACAATAATCCCTTAACTTAATATGATCACATTTTGTCTTCTACTCTATTCAGGTCGGCTCAACATTGTCTCTGTAATTCTTTAATATCTTCTTTCGTACATGCCGTACAGACTTGCGCTCTCATATGTGGCTTTGATATACATATAATTATCCATTTTCAAGTGCACATACACCATTGAACCTACTTCTATGAACATCTCTAATCAAAACTATCTCCGAATAGACTGGTAAATACTGTTGTACTTAGACAATTTTCTAGTGCACTCATGCAAGACCGCTTCCAACTATTATGCGATCTTCATGGTGAATATATGTTTCCATAATGACAACATTCTAATATCCTACTTAGCCAAATTGCCAATAATCTCCCCCTTTTTCCTTGGTGGAAACATATGGGAAAATTGGCTAAGTCCCAAAAACTTAAATTACAAAATTGTGTCCATAGAAAAATTTGGATCATACATAACTCCTTAATTTCTCCTACTTATACTCAATATACTTATATCTTCAAAATATTTATACTCCCCCTAAGAGTATACTTCATTTTATACATACAATATCTATACATACAATTTTATGCTCATACTACTCCCCCTTTGACAACAATGACAAAGGTGTCAAAAATTTAGTATGAAAAATTGTTTTACCTCATGAATTCAATATTGCAAGGTTGAACGACTTGAAAAACAATCTACAAAATTGATTTTCAGGCTCTCTATCTCTTTGTCCCATGACTTCTTCACTGTATATGAAACACTGAGCAATGTGCATAGGCCAAAAGATGCAATTTCACATGCCTTAAGATTTGCATAAGTAAATTTTCCATAAGATGTCTTCGAAGAAAGACATTCTTCCAATTGATTCTCAAGAATACTTATTTTAATTGACACATGCTCTCTTAGTAGAGTGAATATTTTCAATTTCTTCTCCTTCTCATCATTTAGAAGTCTCATATCATCAAAGATCTTACTTGTTTTCCTCTCAATTTCTGAGATCTTCACATAAGGGCTTTGCAAAAGGTTTACTGTCACTAGTAGTTCTACCTCTTTTACCTTTATCTTCTCTAATATTTTAGATGTGTGGCTCTCTGATTGTGTACATTGAATGTACAATTATTTTCCTCTTTCCATGTATTTTCTCAACTCTTTTATACATATATCCAAGTTATTAAGATCATTTTTGATATTCTGACATACAACTTGAAATATTTGAGCATCATGAGCTACTTGTGCTTTTAATATTGCTACATCAGATAGGTTTGTGAATTTTATGTCAAAGGCTTTCATTACCTCTTTTTCTTTTGTTTGAGCATCAACCTCACTAACTTGACTTGATATTAAACTTTGTAGTTTACCTGTTACCTCAAGTAGTGCTCCTTCCAAGCTTTTCACTTTCTTGTTCTTTCCAATGATTTTTCTCAGAGATGAGATCAACTCTATTTTATCATCATCATCAAATTACTATCCTAGGCTTGCAAACACTGATTCAATCTATGTTTTTTGTGTTGTTTCTATAGTGTCCTTCCTAGGTTTAGAAATGATTATTGATTATTCCTGTGGAACTGCCTATCCTGCTGCTACTATATCAATCTAAGTTTCTTCTTTTTCTTATACCTTTCTTGTTTCAATATCTTCTTCCTTATTCTTTGTTGTGTCCTATTGTTCATCCATCAAATTGCCAACATTAGCTTCATGGTCATTGACAGGATTTTCTTCACTGTCTAGAGTGATGTTTTTTCCTTCGATGTTCATAGATTCATCGTCAATGTTGATGGAGGGTGGCGGTGCTGGTGATGGATTAGTCTGATGTTCTTCTTCAACTGCTTCATCAGATTCACTGATTTTCTCACCTGGTCCATAGGTCATAACCTTCACAATTGCTTCCTCTGATTCTCTGTTAATATCCTCATAATTGCCTCCCATTATCAATATGGTTCTCCTTTTCTTCCTTAGATGGGTGCTTAGAATTTTCATGATTTCCTTGAAATGTTCCTCATCTTTTATTACACATAGTTTCCTTACATATCTCTCTCTTATTCCATTATCTTCTTCTGTTGCTCTTTTCTTTCTGTTTATTAATTTCTCAAAAAGATTGTCAGGGATCTTGCCTTTTATATCATCAAATTTCTTATCTGCAAGGATGATATGTCTGACAACTACATTCTCTAAATTCAATTTCTCAAAATTGTCATATAACTCATAATATTTATTCAACTTAGTGAAATCACCTTCATTAATGATTAAATGGTTCACTTTATCTATCTTCAGCTTCCATTTCTTCTTGCTATTTCTTGCCTCTTGATCTACCTTCACTGCTGATGTTTTCCTTTGTACTGGTGTAAATATAGTTTTCTATCTTTTACTTGGTCCACTTTCCATTTATTTAACTCTTTTGGTTGGTGTGGTGGAGGAGGATCTAGTATATTTCCTTACTTCTTGTACTTCCACTTCTTCAACTTCTTCATCTAATTCTTGAATTTCTTTAGTAGGGGCTACAAGAGATGTCAAGGGTGGAACTGATAGTATCTCTTTCTATCTAATATCCCCGATTGCTACTGCTATCTGCTTTGCAATGAAAAATTCATGTTCTATCATACCAGTATCTTTTAATATTTTCTTTATGGTACTGTCAACTCTTTTTATTTCCATTTTATGTGCTTGTGATGATTGTGCAGAGTCAGAGTTCTCCTCATGTGTTCCAACTCTAGGGCTCTTAGCATCCAAATTGCTCTTAAGAAATCTGCTCACATATCCTTCAATCTTAACTTCTGAAACTTCATACTCAAGTGGATCTACAAATTCCACTCTTGGTTCAACTACTTCAATGTAGGTAAAGTCAATATCAAGAAAAAAACATATCTCATCCTTGTATTTCTCCACAATAGATGGTGGAATTCTTGATCTTTTCCTCATTTCATTCTGAAAGGTCTTAATTACCAAAGTAGCACTTTCATTCACTTTGTCTATAAGGTGTCTTAGGTAAACTTTGTTGATTCTATCCATAGAATTTCTGTTGTCATTCCAATCAACTCCTATAGTGTATGGGAATCTTCTCAGCAAATGAAAAAACATGTATGTGATAAGAGATGAAAATCTAAATTGTGAGTTCTTGGTTTTTCTAATCTTCTCAAGGTTCTCTGTCAACTAAATCATCAGAATTTCAGACATATCTACTTGAACTTTTTCTACACACATAAGATAAGCTGCATGTACCATGTCAACTGCTATATCATCTTCTCTAGAACTTGCACAAAACTTTGAAGTCAAAATTCTGCATACATATCTAACATCATCCTGTTCAATCTTACTAATAACAATTCCTCTTCTGTTGTATGAAGACTTGTTGTTGTCTAACACTATTTTCTTGACATTTTTCTCATTTAAAGGAATTACTCCAGATTTAGATAAACCTGTTACCTCATGAATAAGGTCTGCGGTGATGTTTATGACTCTGTCACTAGCCAAAACTTTCCATTGTGAATTATGCTCAAAATTATCTTGGTCCATTCATCATTTTGAAATTCATAGTGAAGTGTATACTTGATAATATCAATCTCATTCAAATGTTCAAACCCTTCTTTGTATGACATATCCTATTCATAGATCTTTTCATACTCCATAGTTAGGTTACCATCTCCTATGGTCTCAAACTTACTTTTTAGATAGCCTCTTACATCTTCTAAATGAAAAACTCCATCTGGAACAGATGACAAGGCTAAACTAGGGTCTTCTTCCAAAGGCTCTATATGTTCCTTCTTTATTCTAGGTCTCACTGAATATTTGATGTGGTGAACAAGTGATGCATCCATGATTCTATAAAAACACAACTGCTATGATAGTGATTACTTAGCAAAATACCCCAGAATCATGATTTAGGGCTTTGCGTAGATCTGGCAAGAAATCCATCTCCAAATCCTGCAAACTACTCTTAATCTCTGCCGACTAGCTCTCTTTATCACTTGTAATTGCTTGAATGATCATCTAATACCAATCATATGCTTTTGTCCTTCAAATCTTTCAAGATTCTGACATCACATTAAATTTCTTTACCCCTTCATGCCAAAAAGTTGTTCTTGGTTACCTGCAAAACTTCATTCTTTTCGTGTACTCGCATACATACTCATAAATTTATGCGCCCTTAACCATAGCTTCATAATATCATATACTAGCTTATATTAACTTTGCAAGACTTAATTCAATTTATTCTAACTTCTACACTATTCTAATATTTTACTTTAACACATAATTCATGAAATAAATGTTTAAGTGTGTTGAGATGAATTAGGAAGTGACTCACACTTACTCTCAGGTACTTCACCTGTCTGATTTCCTAGTATACTGAATGTTCTCACTTGATCCGTGGCTTTAACAAATTCAACTTCTTCCAAGTTACTACAACATACTCTCTGACTGTTGTTTTTGCTCACATTTCTCCTTGTATAGTTTCTAGGATTAGGGTTTCTCATGTTGTTCATTTTGCAAAATCTTGCTGTGTGACCAAAATTGCTGCATATCTGACAAACTACTCCATTATTTTCATATCTCGATCTTGTCTGACTGATTTTTGATCTATAATTTCTGGCAATATGCCCAATCTTGTTGCATCTATAACACACAACTCCATTCCTTTTGTTCATGTCACCAATATGTCTCTTATCTACAAGGTTAGTATTTCTAAACATTCTACTACCATTGTTATCATTAGATCTAGGTTTCTTAAAATCAATAGCTCTATGTCCAAAACCATGACAATTATAACAATATCCAGAGATAGGTTTAAATTGCTTACCTGTACAATCTCTTTTCATGTGTCCAAAAGAATTGCATGAAAAACATCTACCTTTGAATTCTCTTCGCATATCTTTAGGTGGTTCATCTTCTTTAGGTGGATTAGGTATGTCTTCAGATTTATTAGCTTCATCAGACTTCTTTTCATCTTTTCTCTCAGAGTGTTCCAGATCTGGTTCTTTGCATTCCTCAATCTTCTTAGGGAACTTTTCTTCAAGATATCCAAGACCAGTTTTATCATAGGATGGTTTTTGATAAGACATTTGTTCATCAATCTTTTCACTACTGGAATACAATTTCTCAAGATATTGTTTAGATTGAGTCAATTCTCCTTTCACAATTATATTGTACTTCTCAAGTTCAGCATACTGCAAATTTGTTTTCTCAAGTTCAGATGTCACTTTACTAAGTTTAGACTTAAGATTTTCATTCTCAAATTTTAGATTTGATTCATCTTTTCTATTTTTATCTTTTAAGCTTAACTTCAGATCTACAATTTTTAACTCATGTTTAAGGATCTCATTTTCTTTCTTCAGTTTTGAAATTTCATCACAATCCTTGACTTGAATTGTAGGTTCTTTCTTCGATTTTAGATCTTCCATATTTTCTTTTAGTTTCTCAATGTAGTTTTTTGCATCATCATATTTCTCTTTCAGAGTGTCTCTTTCTTTAGTAAGAATATCAATCTATTCAAGAGATTCTTCAAGATTCTTTTGTAATTGATCCATATCTATAGCAATCTTACTCAAACTGTTAGGCTTTCTATAAATAACTTTGTTATGAGTAACTATGCTCTAATACCACTTGTTAGAAATAGGAAATACTGAGAGTGGGGGTGAATCAGTATTTCACAAACTTTTACTTTTGCCCAATTATGGATATAACAAATTAACTTGAAACTTGCATAAGAAACTAAACTAAGTAAACTGAATAACAAGCATAAAAATAAACCAAATGAACTCATAACACCATGTTTGTTCTTGAGGAAACCCTGGCCAAGGGAAAACCCCGATGGGGATGATACCCACAATTAATCCTAATGCAGGAGCATCTTGGGTCCTTGGCAATCCTGTGTCACCAAAAACATGTTTGTGTTTTTCTGTGTTGCTCGGTTCCTTCTTTGAATGAGTTGGTTCAATGTTTCTCAATTTCCTTGTTTATCAGGGTTGGTCGGTTATCTCTCTAGCACTTGATAAATTTCCCAAGTGCTCGGTGATGCTTGTTTGGCACTCAGTTATCCTTGCTTACCGAGTTGTTTGTTTTAGTTTATTGTTGAGACCAACTCTTGTAATTGATTTTGGTCATAGATTTAATGATGGTATCTATCATTGGGAAGTGTGTGAACCTAGATCTGGTCATTCCTTCCATTAATGGTGAATCTGAAGGCCAAATTTCTCGATAGCCTCTTGTATATAATGCAATCTTTGGTTGTAGTTTAGTAGTTAGTTCAGTTAGAAGATAGAAGCTAGAAGTTTGAAGATTGTTGTAGATCCTCATATGTTGGAGGACTTCTATACTTGATTGTAATATCTGGCCTAAATCGGGAAGGCCATACAAACTAGAATGTATGAATCAATTGAGATAAATTTATGAAAAGATATTTGCATTCTCTCTCTCACTTGTGTGTTTATTTCTTCTGCATGTGATCTCTACAAGGTGGATCTAGTTAAGTTGTGCCTTTGGCTCTTCTCCTCATCATCCCTTGCATTAGGTGGTATCAAAGTTGAGGTGAGATCTGGATCTAGGTTTGAGGATTCCTTCTTATCAAACCCTAGTTGATTTGTTGTGGGGTAGTAGATTTTGATATGGCCTACAATTGTAGAGGGTTTCAAGATGGTTTGTGGGAGGTGAGATGCGGATCTAGTATTGGAAAACATGTTGAGACAACTTGCTGGTAGATTAGAAGCTGTTGAAACAACCCAACGAAGAGGAAGACATCTTGAGGATGTTAGTGATGATGAAATTGAGGAAGAACAAGGTGATGTAGAACCTACACTGATGATGGATCAAGGTGAGGAAAGATTATTGAAGGCTTTGACAAATCTGAAGTCTACACCACACTTTAATCCTCCTAAGTATAGTGGAAAATTGGATTCTGATGAATTGGTGGACTGGATCATTGAGATGGAAAAGTATTTTGAATATGAAAATGTGTTAGAATAACTGAGACAGGGCTGAATCAGTTATCTAGTGTCCTAATTCAAAAATGTATAATCCAAAACAATTCCACTACTTCTGTAAGTCGGTAAACATAAAATACGTCCACTATTTGTGTATTTACCAATTGACAATCTAAACACTATATTAATTACCGATTAAATCTAACATGTAATATGCAAAGTATGATCACAAACAAATATCACAATCAACACATAACACAAGATATTTAACATGGAAACCCTGTAAAGGGAAAAATCACCTGGGACCGGCAACCCAAAATTGTTCACTCTTATGAAGTGAGGTCGGTGAAGACCCAACCTTGTTAAAGGTTTACAAATACACTATTAGGTGTGACCTTGTTAGAGGATTTTAGACCAGAAGTTATCGTCCAACCAGCAGTCACTCTGGGGTTGACAAGATAACAATGTTCACTCTATGAATGAAACATCAAAAGACTTTTATAGTCCACTCGGTTAAGAGATTTAAATATGTACAATGGTTAAATGTGTAACAGTAGGTGATCTGCCTAGATACAAATTTAGTTTACAATTTACACATCAATGTTCAGCTCCTTCAAATATTTTTGACCAATATAACACTTCAGATTCAATACTGTATCAACTTATTGTCCATCGGTAATAACTCTTTATAGCTCGATAACTGTTCTACAACTCGGTTCTTATTAACTAGTACGATTAGAAAAACTTCTCCACGTGATTATTTTGTAGTATCTTCTTCTTTCGGCATGTGTTTCCTAATGAAACCAATGCCTCTTATATAGATGAGTAAATCATTTTCTTTTCCTCCATCAATTTTTTCCGCTTAATCATATTCATAGATTTTGCCGCTTTAAGCTCCCTCGGCTGATGTGTCAGTAACACGTTTCAATATGCTACATTATATCCCTTTTGATTTATGTTAGCCATTGATCTTCATAACAAACATTATCTGTTACCTCAATTTCATACACTTTACAACTCATCACTTTATTGGCTAAACTGATCATTTAATTCCTTTCTATTTTTCTCGGTTAACAAAGAAATGCGTCGGTGAACACAAGCTCGGTTAATACTATTCTTGGTATACACTACACTTCATCGGTGTATACTGAAATGCTTTATTTACCGACAACACTGCTTTGTGTCTTTCAGCTCTATTCTTCATCATAGATGAATGCAACATAATAAAGTCAATTCCATCAAGTCATAGACTCATCAACAAGTTACTTAGTGTATTCCTTATCCTCATCTATCATATACATCTATTGGATTAATTATGTGTTGTCTTTGATGTCACACAAATGTCATATTATTTACTGAGCTTAGTCGGTCAGCAAAGTAGTTCCCAGTATTTACTGAGCTCAGTCAGTCAGCAAGCAGTTTTTAGTGTCTACCAAGATATCTCAGGTGTCAAAGAAAAGTATGGCAGAAAATAGTGTTAACCGAGCTTCCACAGTTAACAAAGGAAAGTTAGTGTTTACCGAGTTCACTCAGTCTCCAAAGGATGTTGTAGAATTCACAGTGCTTACCAAGTTCTCTCGGTCACCAAAGGAAATCTTTTTGGATTAGTGTTTACCGAGCAAGGTCAGCCCAGTAAAGGATTTTGTTAATTTGAGAAATAAAGTTTGATTATTCCAGCCGACTATTGTAATGATTAGTAATGTTATTAGTGCTGACTTGACAATCTGAATGGACAATCTGAATGGTATATATAGAAGGTCAAGTTGTGAATTAAAAGTGTGGAAGTGAAAAAGAAGAAAAGTGTGAGAGAATTTTGAAGGATGATTAGATATCCTTGAGAAGCAGCAGAGATATATTTTGATCAGGAAGGATCTAGTGAAGCAGAACAGAGATTTGTATTCAGCAATTTAGTTGCATCATTATTCAGGTCATTTCATTGTTACTTTCTTACCATTGTAGTAGTGATTTCAAAATCTCCTAACTGAGTTGGTTTAACAGCCATTTTGTAAATCCTCTAACAAGGTGACAGTTCTATTGAATTATTTCAAGACCTCTTACAAGGCCACTCCTAACAGGGTGATTAAATCCTCTAACAAGGTCACACCTAACAATGTGTTTTGTAACCTTTTACCGGGTTGGCTCCTAATAGGGCATCACTTCAGAAGAGTGAAAAATAGTAACTAGTTACATTGGTGGTTTTTCCCATATTGGGTTTCCATGTTAAATCTGATGTCTCTTGTGTTCATGTTATTTTCTTTATTCATGTATGTTAATCACTGATGAAAGCTTAAGAACAGTTATAATTAATACTCATTGCAATAACTGAGTTTCAGCATTTCTCTGTATGTTTTCCGAATAACAGCAACAAATGATTTAATAAGACATCTAAGGGATCTGTGTAAAGAAAATTTATGGTTAACTGATTCACCCCCCCTCTCAGTTACTACATCTATATTTCCAACAATTGGTATCAGAGTTTTTGGTGCTTGCAGGAAGGGTTTCAAGGACCTAAGCTAAAGATAAGGATGTCTTACAAGAGAGAAATTCCAAGGCTTAACAAAGATAACTTTTCAGCATGGCAAGGTCTCATGAGACTTCATTTGGCTTCCATTGGTGACTCAGGATGCAAATATATTGATCAAGAATATACAGTTCCTACTGGCACATTAACTGTTGAAGACATTGCAGAGAAAAAGAACCATAACACCATGATGATAGACATTGCATCAACTCTTAGCAATGAAGAGTTTGATGAGATCAAAGACTGCACAACTACTTATGAAATGTGGAACAAGCTGAAGAAAATTTATGGTGGTGATGACAATGTGAAGAGAGCCAAAGTAGAAAGCCTAAGAGGACAGTTTGATTAGATGAAGATGAAAGAAGATGAAAACATTGCAAAATATGTTGAAAGAATCAAGGTGAGTGTTAGTGAAATCAGAGCTTCTAAAGGAAAAAGTGATGATGAAACTGTTATAAGTAAGGTTCTTAGAACATTGCTTCCTATCTATGCAATAAGAGTATATGCTATTCAAGAAAGAAGATGTGAACAAAATCACAATATAACTTTGGATGCCTTAGTTGGAAGATTGACAGCTTTTGAATTGGATAACTATGACAACTATGTTCCAACTTCTAAAAATATTGAATCAGCATTTGAGGCCAAACTTTCACTTAAGAAGGGAAAGAAAATCCAGTCAGAAAGTGAAGAAGAATCAGAGGAAAGTTCAGATAGTGATCTTGAAGTTATTGAAGCATTACTTGCAAAGAAATATACTAGAGGCAGAGGTAAATACAAAGGTAAAACTCCTTTAATCTATTTCTCATGTGAAGAAATTGGTCATATTGTAGCTAGGTGCCCAAACAAGCAAAGCAAGGATGAGAAGAAAGGTCACAAGTACAATGGCAAGAAGAATTTCAAGTCATTCAAGGATAAAGGTAAGAAAACATGTTTTTTGGCTAAGGATTATGATGATAGTGAAGAAGAAATTGTCTTCATTACTGTAAAAGATGAATCTGATGATGATGAAGATGAGATGGCACTTATCTCCCATATAAGAAAAAATGATACATGGATTATAGATAGTGGATGCTCACATCATATGACTGGTGACAGAACAAAGTTTGAACACCTTGAAGACTATGATGGTGGTAATGTAAGGTTTGGAAACAATGAACCTTGTTGTATAAAAGGAAGAGGATGAATTTCATTAACCAAAGAACTTGTATGTGATAATGCATATTGGGTTGAAGGACTAAAGCATAATCTTCTAAGTGTAGCATAGCTAATCAACATTGGATTCAAGGTTGAATTCATGGATGGCAAAGAAAGACTGCTAGATGACAAAGGAAAACTAATTGGTTTAGGCAAACAAACCAAAGGTAACCTATTTTATCTTGATCTTGGTGAATGCTCATGTTTTATTGCTCAAATTGAAGAAAGTTGGTTATGGCACAAAAGGTTATGTCATGTAAATTTTGATAATATGGTGAAAATAAGAAAATTCAAGAAAGTAAGAGGTATTCCTACTTTGAAGAAACCTGATGTTGGTCTATGCAAGAATTGTCAGATTAGTAAAATGGGAAAGACTAGCTTTAAATGTAAAAACTATCAGTCTGAAGATATTTTGGATATTGTGCATACTGATTTATGTGGACCTATTGGAGTTGAAAGCTATACTGGAGAAAAATTCTTTATTCTCTTTGTTGATGATTACTCTAGAATGATGATTGTTATGTATTTAAAAGAAAAATCAGAGGCATTTGAGAAATTAAAATGGTATCTGGCAAGAGTAGAAAAGGAAAAAGGAAAAAGAATGAAGTGCTTGAGATCAAACAAAGGTGGTGAATTCATCTCCCATGAATTCAATAATTTCTGCATTGAAAGAGGAATCAAAAGATAGGTATCAGCCCCAAGAACTCCTGAGCAGAATGGAATAGCTGAAAGAAGGAACAGATCTATCATGGATTGTGCAAGGACTCTAATGATTTAAAAGAACATTGCTATGAAATAATGGAAGGAAGCTATTAGCACTGCAGTTCATACCTTGAACCGAGTACAGTTGAGGAAAGACACATTCAAAACTCCTTATGAGTTATGGTATGGCTATAAACCCAATGTAAGTTACCTGAAAGTATTTGGTAGTAAATGTTACATCTTAAAAGAATCTAGAAAAGGAAAACTTGATGTAAAAAGTGATGAAGGAATATTTTTGGGATATTCTTGCAAAAGTAAAGCATATAGATGTCTGAATTTGTCTACTCACAAAATCATACAAAGTGCACATGTGAAAGTTGATGAGTTTGCAGAAAAGACTAAAGAAGAAAGCAAAAAGGAACCAGAGGATTACAAAAGATTTGTTTACATTGAACCTGATACATTGCCATACACATATGTCAATAAGGAAACTGCATCTACCGAGCCCAGTACAGTAACTGAGTCACAAGAAGAAATTCAAACCGAGTCACAAGAAACCAGTCTCAGCCTGAAGCTACCAAGCGAATATCTACCGAGCCCGAGCAAACTAAACCTGAAGATGAAATTCAAGAAGATGACAATGTAACTCATTCAAGAAGCAAGGAACCTGTATTGGCCAAGTATGTTAGGAAGCATCATACACCAGATCAGATTATTGGAAACAAATCAGATGGTACTATGACAAGAAGTAAACTGAAAGGTACATGTTTACTTGCTGACTTTGAACCTAAAAATGTTAAAAATGCATTGAAAAATGAAAGTTGGATTGAGGCTATGAATGAAGAAATAGAACAAATAGAGAAAAAAAAGACATGGACTCTTGTACCTAGGCCTAAAGATAAAAATGTAATTGGAACAAAATGGGTATTCAGGAACAAGCTGAATGAAGATGGTCAAGTATCTAGAAACAAAGCTAGATTAGTGTGTAAAGGGTATTCTCAAGAAGAAGGTATAGATTATGGAGAGACTTTTGCTCCTGTTGCAAGATTAGAAGGTGTAAGAACTCTACTTGCATATGCAGCACATAAATGATTTAAGGTATATCAAGTGGATGTAAAATCTGCATTTCTCAATGGTATTCTTGATGAAGAAGTCTACATTGAGCAACCTAAAGGTTTTGTTGATCCAGACAAAAAAGATATGGTTTGCAAGTTACGCAAAGCATTGTATGGTTTGAAACAAGCCCCTAGAGCATGGTATGAAAGATTACATAACTATCTTATTCAGATTAGTTTCAAAAGAGCTAATGATAATAGTAGGTTGTACATCAAGGAAGGACCAGATAATAGAATTGTTTTGGCAGAAATATTTGTGGATGATATTGTATTTATGGGTAATGATGATTAGTGCAAAGAATTTTCAGAGAAAATGAACAAAGAATTTGAAATGTCTATGTTTGGTCAGATAAAGTTTTTTGTTGGTCTTCAAATTCAGTAGAGCAAGAACGGTATCTACATTACTCAGTCTAAATACATCAAGGAAATACTTAAGAAGTTTGGTATGGAAGATGCAAAACTAGTTGGTACCCCCATGTGTATTGGACTAAAGCTTACCAAAAATGATGATTCAAAAGAAGTAGATCGGACCTTATATAGATCAATGATTGGAAAATTACAGTATGTAGTTCATACAAGGCTTGATATTGCCTTAGCAGTTGGTATAGTAGCAAGATTCTCAGCAAAACCAAGAGAAAATCATATGATGGAAATCAAAAGAATCTTGAGATACTTGAAAGGAACTGAAGATTATGGCTTGTGGTATAAATTTGGAGGCAATCTAGACTTAAAAGTGTTTACTGATGCTGATTGGGCAGGAAACATTGATGATAGAAAAAGTACAAGTGGTGGAGCATTCTTTCTTGGCAAGAGGTTGGTATCTTGGACCAGTAAAAAACAAAATTGCACATCCCAATCCACAATAGAAGCATAATATGTTGCTGCAATAGTAAACTGCTCTAATATTGTTTGGTTCAAATAGTTATTGGAAGGCATGAAGGTTGAGATCAAAGGACTAGTTGTTATATTTTGTGATAATACAAGTGCAATAAATATTTCAAAGTATCCAGTAATGCATTCCAAAACCAAACACATTGCTATAAAATATCACTTTGTTAGAGAATTGGTGCAGGACAAGGAAATTAGATTAGAATATATTCATACAAAAGAACAAATTGCAGATATATTCACCAAGCCACTACCTAAGGATGCATTCTTGTATCTAAGAGGTAAGTTAGGGGTCATTCCCCTATCCGAGGCTCACTAAATGAAGTTTTAGTAATGCATCAACCAGAGCATATTAAAGATCAATCAGTTGATGCAGCTTAGTCAAGGAATAATTGCATATGAATCAGTACTCAAGGTACATTGTTATTCACCTGGCATGTGTTGTCTTTGGCATGTGTTTTCAAAGAGGGAGAGTTTGTTGTCATATTTCAAGAAATTTCTTTAGATTTCTAAGAGGGAGATTTTTTTAGTCAGAAAGTGAAGTTTGCTGATAGAGGGAGTTCTCATAGTTGAGAATCAGAATGAAGCTAAGGATATGCTCCTTACTCTATGTTTTCTATGAAATTTCATTGTGCTATGACATATTGTGTTGCCATCAATGCCAAAGAGGGAGATTGTTGGATTAATTATGTGTTGTCTTTGATGTCACATAAATGTCATATTATTTTACTGAGCTCAGTCAATCAGAAAAGTAGTTCCCAATATTTATCGAGCTCAGTCGGTCAGCAGGCGGTTTTCAGTGTCTACTGAGATATCTCGGGTGTTAAAGAAAAGTATGGCAGAAAATAGTGTTAACCAAGCTTCCACGGTTAACAAAGGAAAGTTAGTGTTTACTAAGTTCACTCGGTCTCCAAAGGATGTTGTAGAATTTGCAGTGCTTACCGAGTTCTCTCAGTCACCAAAGGAAATCTTTTCAGATTAGTGTTTACCGAGCAAGGTCAGCCCAGTAAAGGATTTTGTTAATTTGAGAAATAAAGTTTGATTATTCCAGCCGACTATTGTAATGCTTAGTAATGTTATTAGTGCCAACTTGATAATTTGAATGGACAATCCGAATGGTATATATAAAAGGTCAAGTTGTGAATTACAAGTGTGGAAGTGAAAAAGAAGAAAAGTGTGAGAGAATTTTGAAGGATGATTAGATATCCTTGAGGAGCAGCAGAGATATATTTTGATCAGGAAGGATCTAGTGAAGTAGAACAGAGATCTATATTCAAAAATTCAGTTGCATCATTATTCAGGTAATTTCATTGTTACTTTCTTACCATTGTAGCAGTGATTTCAAAATCTCCTAACCGAGTTGGTTTAATAGCCATTTCGTAAATCCTCTAACAAGGTGATAGTTCTATTGAATTGTTTCAAGACCTCTTATAAGGCCACTCCTAACAGGGTGATTAAATCCTCTAACAAGGTCACACCTAACAGTGTGTTTTGTAACCTTTTACCGGGTTCGCTCCTAACAGGGCATCACTTCAGAAGAGTGAAAAATAGTAACTAGTTACATTGGTGGTTTTTCCCATATTGGGTTTCCATGTTAAATATGGTGTCTCTTGTGTTCATGTTATTTTCTTTATTCATGTATGTTAATCACCGATGAAAGCTTAAGAACAGTTATAATTAATACTCACTACAATAACAGATTCTAACTTTACTTGCTTCTCTTGTACTTGTTCTCTTAAGTAGTGATACTTAATTGATATATGATTTGTCTTTGAGTGCATCATAGGATTCTTTGAGATATCAATTGCACTTGTGTTGTCACAATATATGATCACCGGGTTAGTGATTACCTCATTCATTCCTTCCAACACTTGTTTGATATATGCAATGTTTGAGAAATTAGTAACAGCAGCAACATACTCTGCTTCAGCTATAGACTAAGAAATACAAGCCTACCTTTTACTTGTCCAGGTTACAAGTCTTTCACCAAAGAAAAATGTTCCTCTGGTGGTACTTTTTCTGTCATCCATATTTCCAACCCAATCAGCATCAGTGTAAAATTTCAGCTCAAACTTACCTTCCTTAGGATACCATAATCCATAATCCTCTATCTTTTTCGGATATCTTAAGATTCTTTTAGTAGCAATCATGTGTGATTTCTAGGATTAGCAGAATATCTAGCAACAATTCCCACATCATGTGCTATATTTGGTCTACTGTGAACTACATACATGAGCTTACCAATCATGGATCGGTAAAGTGTCTACTTTACCTCTGTAGCTTCATCTTCCTTTGTCAATTTACTTCCAGTAGCTATCGGTGTTTCCACAGGTTTAGCATTTTCCATGCCAAATGTCTTCAAGACTTCCTTTATGTACTTGGATTGTGTGATGAATATCCCATCACTCTGTTATATCACTTGTAATATGAGAAAGAACTTAATCTCTCCAAACATAGACATTTCAAACTCATTCCTCATGTCATTAGTAAAAGATTTACATATATGATCTTTACCTCCAAAAATAATATCATCAACAAAAATTTCAGCAATGATAATAGTGTTATCAGTATCACCTTTCATGTACAGATTGTTGTTCTCACTGGTTCTTACAAATCCAATACTTAACAAGTAAGTATGCAGTCTTTCATACCATATAAAGCTTTGTGTAATCTACATACCATGTTTCTATTGTCTGGATCAATGAATCCTTCAGGTTGTTCTATGTAGACCCCTTCTTCAAGTATACCATTCAGAAATGTTGATTTCACATCCATTTGATAAACCTTAAATTTCTTGTGTGTAACACATGCAAGTAGCATTCTAACTCCTTCCAATCTAGCAACAGGTGCAAATGTTTCACCATAATCAATGCCTTCTTCCTATGTATATCCCCTGCATACCAATCTCGCTTTATTTCTTGTTACTTCACCATTTTCATTCATTTTGTTTCTGAATATCCATTTAGTACCAATAACATTCTTATCTTTAGGTCAGGGTACTAAGGACCAAGTTTTGTTTTTCTCTATTTGTTCTATTTCCTTCTTCATTGCATTAACCCGTTCTTCATTTTCTAATGTAACTTTCACATTTTTTGGTTCAAATTCACAAACTAAACATGTACTTTGTCTTGTTTTGCTTCTAGTTTGCATTCCAGCTTGTCTGCTTCCAATAATTTGTGTCTCAGGATGATGTCTTTTGACAAAACTAGCTAGTACTTGATTTATTCTTTCTTGTTCATCTTGTTCAGGTTCATTTTCTTGCTCGGTAGCACCATCTTGTTTGTCGGTTTCCCTTTCCTGTTCCTCAGGGTTATTTTCCTGCTGACCAGTTATAATAGGTTGTGACTTCAGTAGATAGTCAGGAAGTTCAATGTAAGTGAATCTACCATAGTCTTCCAGTTCCTTTCTTTCTTCTATATTTATGTCATCATGCTCATCAACATGAACATTAGTACTTTCAATCATCTTATTTGTAACCTTATTCAGACATTTTTATGCTTTACTCTTAGTAGAGTATCCTAAGAATATTCCTTCATCACCTTTAGAATCAAATTTCCCATTTCTCTCATCCTTCAGAATAAAACATTTGCTTCCAAAAATTCTGAAATAACTTACAGTAGGTTTGTGTCCAAACCATAGCTCATAAGGTGTCCTTCTTCAATTGTACTTGGTTAAGCACATATACAACTGTGCTAACAGCTTCCCTCCAATATGTCTGAGCAACATTCTTTTGTAGCATTAGTGTTCTAGCACAATCAATGATTGACCTATTCCTTCTTTTAGCAATCCCATTCTGCTGAGGTGTTCTTGGTGCAGAGACCTATCTCTTAATATCATTCTCATTACAGAAATTAGTAAATTCATCAGAGATAAATTCACCTCCTCTATCAGATCTTAAGCATTTGATTTCTTTTCCAGTCTCTTTTTCTACCTTAGCCTTATACCATTTAAACAACTTAAAAGCTTCAGATTTCTCTTTTAGAAACATAACAGTCATCAGTCTAGTGTAGTCATCAACAAAAAGAATAAAGTATCTATCACCATAATAGCTCCGAGTTCTCATAGGACCACATACATCGGTATGAACCAATTCAAGTATCTTCTTTGTTGAGTAGTCTTTTATTTTAAAATTGGACTTAGTCATCTTATCCTTTTGACATTCATGACACATAGCATGATCCAGTTTTGACAAGTTAGGAAATCCTCTAACTCTTTTCTTCTTACTAATATTGACCATGTTATCAAAATTCACATGACATAACCTTGTATGCCACAACCATGCATCTTCATCTTTCATTAATAAACAAGAAGATTGATCAATATCAAGATAAAATAGATTATCTCTAGATTGTGTACCGGTTCCAACAAGTCTTCCTCCATCATCATAAATTCTTACCTTTCTGCTCTCAAAAGCAAGTCAGTGACTTGAGTTGTTCAGCTGTGCCACACTTATCAAATTATAGTTCAATCCATCTACCCAGTATGCATTCTCACATTTTATTCTATCATTAATCATCAGTAAACCTTTACCTCTCACCATACAAGGTGCATCATTTCCCATTCTAATAGATCCAACATCATATTCATCAATTAGATCAAATTTCTCTATATCACCAGTCATATGATGTGTGCAGCCACTGTCTATGATCCATGTATCATTTCTTCTTATTTTAGAGATCAGTGCTATTTCCTCATGTTTCTCTTCTTCCTCTGAATCATCCTTCATAGCAACAAATACTACTTCTACATCATCATCAGTGTCAGATTCAAATTCAAATTCTTTAGCTATGTAACATACCTTTTTCCCTTTGTCATAGCTATCTTAGTTGTCTCTATTATTGTGTCAGTAGCCTCTATTGAATCTTCTCCCATAGCTTCCTTCAGATTGGTCTTTGGATCTATCAACATCTTTCTTATTTAGACATCTAGCAGTGATGTGGCCAACTTATTTACAATTAAAACATGCTAGAGGTAACTTTCCTCTATATCTTCCCTTACCTTTGGGTAATCTTCTAGCCATAAGAGCTTCAAGCTCATCAAGTTCATCATTGGTATTACTGTCACTGTCATTGTTCTTATCAATCTTGCTACTAGACTTACCAATCTTCAAAGAGGACATGAAAGCGGATTCAATAGAAGGTACAACACTATTGTTAAATTTATTCAATTCAAAGGTTGTAAGCTTACTGATCAGAGTGTCAAGGGTGAGGTTGGATGTAGCCCTTGTTTCATGAATTGCAGAGATCCTGATCACATAAACTGGGAGTAAAGTTATGAGAATATTTCTTATCACTGTTTCATCATTAATAGCTCTGCCAGATGCTCTAATAGCATGTACTACTTTTATTCTATTTGTGTATTGCATAATGTTCTCACCTTCTTTCATCTTCATATAATCAAATCGACCTCTTAGGCTTTCTGCTCTGGCTCTCTTGACATTCACATCTCCACTGTATATTAGAGTCAGCTTGTCCCACATTTTCTTAGCAGTATCACATTCCTTGATGTCATTAAATCTAGCATTAGTACAGGCAGTAGCAAGTTCCATCACAGTAATATTGTGTTCATGCCTATCCTTCAATTGATCAAGAGTCAGGGGACGTGGTGTCGGTTCAATGTAGCCATTCTCCATTAGTTATAGTGTAGAATTCCCAATTCTAGATATGTGCAACTTCATCCAGCTTTGCCATACTATGAAGTTATCTTTGTTCAGCTTTGACACTTCCCTCTTATACATCTTGAGACCTTTTTGCTGAAGTCCTTAAAACTCTATTCTAAGAAACCACCGCTTTGATACCAATTGTTAGAATAACTAAGAGGGGAGTGAATCAGTTATCTAGTGTCCCAATTCAAAAATGTATAATCCAAAACAATTCCACTACTTCTGCAAGTCAGTAAACATAAAATACTTCCACTGTCTGTGTATTTATTGATTGATAATTTAAACTTTGTATTAATTACCGATTAAATCTAACATGTAATATGCAAAGTATGATCACAAAAAAATATCACAATCAACACATAACACAAGAGATTTAACGTGGAAACCCTGTAAAGGGAAAAACCACCTGGGACCAGCAACCCAAAATTATTGACTCTTCTGAAGTGAGGTCGGTGAAGACCCAACCCTGTTAAAGGTTTACAAACACACTATTAGGTGTGACCTTGTTAGAGGATTTTAGACTAGAAGTTATCATCCAACTAGCAGTCACTCTGGGGTTGAAAGGATAACAATGTTCACTCTATGAATGAAACATCAAAAGACTTTCATAGTCCAATCGGTTAAGAGATTTAACTATGTACAATGGTTAAATGTGTAACAGTAGGTGATCTACCTAGATACAACTTTAGTTTGTAGTTTACAGATCAATGTTCAGTTCATTCAAATATTTCTGACCAATATAACACTTCAGATTCAATACTATATCAACTTACTGTCCATCGGTAATAACTCTCTGTAGCTCAGTAACTGTTCTACAGCTCAGTTCTTATTAACCAGTATGATCAGAAAAAATTCTCCACACAATTATTCTACAGTATCTTCTTCTTCCGGCATGCGTTTCATAATGAAACTAATGTCTCTTATATAGATGAGTAAATCATTTTCTTTTCCTCCATCAGATTTTGCTGCTTAATCATATTCATAGATTTTTACGCTTTAAGCTCCCTCGGCTGATGTGTCAGTAACACATTTCAATCTGCTCCATTAGATCCCTTTTGATCTATGTTAGTTGTTGATCTTCATAACAAACATTATTTGTTACTTCGATTTCATACACTTTACAACTCATCACTTTATTAGCTAAACTGATCATTTAATTCCTTTTTATTTTTCTCGGTTAACAAAGAAATGCATCGGTGAACACAAGCTCAGTTAATATTGCGCTCGGTATACACTACACTTTGTCAGTGTATACTGAAATGCTTTATTTACGGACAACACTGATTTGTGTCTTTCAGCTCTATTCTTTGTCATAGATGAATGCAACATAATAAAGTCAATTCCATCAAGTCATAGACTCATCAACAAGTTACTTAGTGTATTCCTTATCCTCATCTGTCATTTACATCTTCCTCATGTAGATATTTCTATTCTTGATCTCTTTCACCTTCCTTCAGATGTGTTGGTATAGTAACTTACAAGATAAGTACTGTCAAGCTAGTTGATATCAATGACAACATAATATTGATTTAATCATCTTTCATATTTAATCATCAACTCCTTAGTAATCTTTAATTACAGATTCTTCAATTTGGTTCTAAATCAGTTGTAGTTCATCAAAATGTACCTGAGGAAAAGAAGGTGAAAATTGCAAGCACAAAGTTGAAAAGTCATGCATCCTTGTGGTGGAAACACCTGCAGTTGGAAACAAAGAGGAAAGGCAAAGAAAAAATTAAGGTATGGAATAAGATGATGAATAAATTGAAAGGAAAGTTCTTACCTTGTGATTATCAGATTAACCTAGTTAGGCGAATGAAAAGTTTGAAGTAGAAAGATAGCTTGGTAAAAGAATATACTAAGGAATTCTATAGATTATATATCAGATCTGGACATGATGAAGATGATGTGGAAATAATTGCTAGGTACCTGAATGGATTGAGAGTTTCCATCCAAGAATAAATCAGTTTGGTCAAATTGGAGAACATTGAAGAGGCTTATCAATTTGCATTGAAGGCCAAGGAGAAATTGAACAAGAGACATGCACAAAGACAAAGAGGTAGAGGTGAAAGATTCCCTAGAGGAAGAGGTAGATCTTATGGTGAAAACAATAGATCTGAATCTGAAAAGACAAATCCAGATAAAGGAAAGACCAAGTGGAAAGGTGAAAGTGCATCTAGAGGTAGAGGCAATAACTATCGAGGTGGTTATAACAGAGGTGGTTTCTGAGGAACTTGTTACAATTGTGGAGAAGAAGGACATAGATCATTTGAGTGTACACATCCAAGTAAGAAGGTTGGTAGCAGTAGAAATGCTTTGGTGCAAGAAGAGTCACCGAATGAACCTGAGAAGGAAAATAACTTGATGGTAAGGAGAGCACTTTGGAGTGAAAGTAATAAGGAAGATCTGGTAGGGAAGCATTTGTTCAAAACCATATGTAGAGTTTTTGATGAAGTTTGGAAGGTAATCATTGATAGTGGTAGCTCAGAGAATTTGGCATATGAGGAAATAGTTACAAATTTGCAATTGAAAATATTGGAACATCCAAAGCCCTATTAGATTTCATGGATCAAAGATGAGCATACACTCTTGGTAAGTGAACAATTTTATGTGAATTTCAAAATTGGAAAGTTCTATGATAAGGTGTTGTGTGATATCATGCCTATGGATTGTTGTCATATTTTATTGGGTAGACCTTGGCAATATGACAGACATGCTATATATGATGGGAGATTACATAAATATACTATTTGGGCTGATGGGAGAAGACAAATCTTGTTACCTTTGATTGAAGAACCTGTTAGTAATGTTTGCACATCTGTGAAAGTTTTCTTGATGGAAGTAAGAAAGTTTGTTAAGGATTTGAAGAAGAATGATGTATGTTTTGTTGTGATTCCTAACAAACTGAGTAAGAAAACAGAAGATAACATACTTGAGGAGATTGATAAGTTACTCACTGAGTATAGTGAGATCATTTCTTATAATGTACCTAATGGTTTTCCACCAAAAATAAGCATTGATCATTGCATGGATCTAATCCTTGGATCTAGTTTACCGAATAAGGCACCACAGTGGTTGACACCTACTGAGAATCAAGAATTGAACCGACAGATTCAAGAATTGTTGCAGAAAGGTTTGATTAGAGAAATTTTGAGTCCTTATGTAGTACCCATTGTATTGGCACCTAAGAATAATGGAGAATGGTGAATGTGTACTGATTCTATATCAATCAACAATATAATAGTGAAATATAGGTTTCCTATACTGAGAATGGATGATATAATGGATAGTTTGATTGGAGCAAAGTATTTTACCAAAATTGATTTGAAAAGTGGGTATCATCAGATCAGAATCAGAGAAGGTGATGAGTGGAAGACTACTTTTAAGACAAAAGAAGGTTTGTATGAGTGGTTGGTTATGCCTTTTGGTTTAACTAATGCACCAAGTACTTTTATGAGGTTGATGAATGAAGTTTTGAAGAAAGTCTTAGGTAAATTTGTGATTGTATACCTTGATGATATTCTGATATTCAATAAGACCAGAGAAGAACATGTGTTTCATGTTAAACAAGTATTGTAGAGGATGAAAGAAGAAAAGTTGCTGATAAATCTAAAAAAGCGTTCATTCATGAGAGAGGAGATTGTGTATTTGGGATTTGTGATTTCAGCTGATGGTTTGAAAATGGATCCTGAAAAGGTTGAAGCTATTTTGAATTGGCCTACACCCAAGAATGCTATTGAGGTAAGATCATTTCATGGTTTGGAAAGTTTTTACCGAAAGTTCATTAGGAATTTCAGTTCAATTTGTAATGCTATGACTGAGACTATGAGAGGAGATAAAAGAGAATTCAAGTGGACACATGGAGCTGATAAAAGTTTTGATACTCTAAAGTAGAAGGTTGCTAAATTGCCTATTTTGGCATTTCCTGATTTCAATAAAGTATTTCAAGTAGAATGCGATGCAAGTGGAAATGAAATAGGAGCTGTGTTGAGTCAAGAAGGTAAACCTGTTGCTTTCTTTAGTGAAAAGTTGAATGATGCAAAAAGGAAATACTCTGTGTATGATCAAGAATTCTATGCTATTATTCAAGCATTGAAGAAATTGAGACATAATTTGATACTGAGTGAATTTGTGTTTTATACCGATCATAAAGATTTATAGTATTTGGGTAGTCATAATAAGTTGAATCAAAGAAATATGAAATGGGTTGAGTATTTGTAGAGTTATACATTTGTGATAAAACATAAGAGTGGAGTCACTAACTGAGTTGTAGATACATTGAGTAGAAGAAGATCTTTGATGATCGAGATGAAAATTGAAGTTCTTGGTTTTGATGACATGAGAGATTCTTATGAATTTGACCCTAATTTTTCTAAGGCATGGAGAAAGTGCAGAGCACCTATTCAAGATCAACCAAGTACTAAATGGGAAGAATATTTCATTCAAGAAGGTATGTTGTTTAAAGGTATTCAGTTGTGTATACCGAGGGGATCAATGCAAACTAATTTGATAAAGGAGAAACATAGTAGTGGTTTGGTTGGACATTTTGGTGTTGATAAGACATTGAATTTGCTTAAGGATAAATACTTTTGGCCATAGCTGTATAAAGATGTTTAGAAATTGTGAAAAGTTATGGAATTTGTCAAGTTGCAAAAGGAGTAAGTTAGAATACTGGATTGTATACATTGATTTCTATTCTTGAGAAACCTTGGATTGATATCAGTATGGATTTTGTTCTTGGCTTACCAAAGACAGTAAGAGGTAATGATTGTATATTTTTTGTTGTGGATAGATTTTCTAAAATGGAACATTTTATACCTTGTAGAAAGACATTAGATGCAGTACATATAGTAGATCTTTTCTTTAAGGAAATTGTCAGATTGCATAGATTACCGAGGAGTATTATCTTTGACTAAGATAGTAAATTTGTTGGATACTTTTGGAAGACCCTTTGGAGAAAGTTTGGCACCGATTTTAAATATAGTTCTACATTTCACCCACAGACTAATGAATAGACATAAGTTGTGAATAGAAGCTTGGGTAATCTTTTGAGATGTTTAGTTGGAGACACACTGAGTAATTGGGATTCTATGTTGGCACAAGCAGAGTTTGCATACAATAATTTAGTGAATAGGAGTACTGGAAAAACACCTTTTGAGATTGTAAATGGCATAAAACCAAGGGGTATATCATATTTGAGGGACATTATTGATGAGAGAAAGAAAATTGTTGAAGGAGTAAAGTTTTTTGAGTACATGAAGATGTTGCATGAAGATGTTGCATGAAGATGTGAAGCATAAACTGGAGAAAAATAATAAAAAATACAAAGATAGAGCTGATAGATCAAGAGGACATAAGACTTATGTAGTCAGTGATGAAGTAATGGTTCATTTGAAGAAAGGTAGAATTCTTGTTGGAACATATGGGAAGCTAAAAATGAAGAAGTTTGGTCCTCGTAAGATTTTGAAGAGATTTGATAGTGGAAATGCTTATGAGATTGGGTTACCTGATGACATGGATATATCACCTATATTCAACATTGCTAATTTATATGAATATCATGAGTCAGATGAAGAAATGACAGTACCAAATGATTATCCTAAGAAATAGATAGAAGAAGTTGAGTATATTTTGGAGTAAAGAATTGGAAAAAGTACAAGAGGAAAATAGTAAATGGAATATCTGGTAAAGTGGAAGAATAGAAAAATTGAAGATAGTTCATGGATTTCACAACCTTAGTTAGATTCAACTTAGGTTGTACCTACTTCATGATTTAGAGAATCATTTTCAAATAACCCCAGGTGTTTGATGCAGGAGCATCTCGGGTCCTTGACAATCATATGTCATCAAAAACATGTTTGTATTTTCCTGTGTTGCTCGATTCCTTCTTTGACCGAGTTGGTTTTGTGTTTCTTAGTTTCCTTTGTTTACTGGGGGTGGTTGGTTATGTCTCTGGTGCTCCATGAATTTCCCTGGTGCTTGATGATGCTTGTCTGGTGCTCGATTATCCTTGCTTACCGAGTTGTTTGTTTTAGTTTCCTTTTGAGGTTGACTCTTGCAATTAATTTTGGTCACAGATTTAATGATGGTATCTATCATTGGCAAGTGTGTGGACCTAGATTTGGTCGTTCCTTTCATTAATGGTGGATTTGAAGGCCTACTTGCTTGGTAGCCTCTTGTATATAATGTATTCTTTGGTTATAGTTTATTAGTTAGCTCAGTTAGAAGATAGAAGCTAGAAGTTTGAAGATTGTTGTAGATCCTTGCATGTTGGAGGACTTTTGTACTTGATTGTAATATTTAGCCTAAACCAAGAAGGCCTTACAGCCTGACATGTATGAATCAATTGAGATAAATTTATGAAAAGATATCTGCATTCTCTCTCTCACTTGTGTGTTTGTTTCTTCCATGTGTGATCTCTGCAAGGTAGATCTAGTTAGGGTGTGCCTTTGGCCCCTCTCGTCATCCTCCCTTGCATCAAATCCACTAATCAAAAGTATCCAGTTAAGGATGTTGACCCTGTTAGGAGTCTATTACATACATATAGTGTCTCTGTCCTGATTAAAGGATTCTAGGCCTTTTTAGAAACCTCAACCCTGTTAGGAGTTTCTATTACAAAATAGAATTCTTGCAAGATGAGCTCACTACCCAAACATGCAATATACAATAATATCTTAAAATACAAAGGTAAGGTACATAAGCTTTTACTACTGTCGAATAGCTTTCCTATTCTGATTTAGCTTTGTAGGCTCTTCACTTTCATATATAGAGTTTACTTGCTTTCCTTCTTACAATATACAACTTCACATCATACTTTTCTTATTAAAATTGCTATATGTATCATGTGTACATTTCACATTACATAATTCTTACATATATACAAGTTATTACAATTAATATCTTCTAGTCGGCTTACAATACATAAAATATTCTCAAAATATAAAACCAATTCATGTTGCCTTAGGGTTAACATCTAGGATGTCATCCCTACATGGTTAGGTCATTATTTTGATAAAAATAATAATCCCTTAACTTAATATGATAACATTTTTGTTAATCTCTATTGAGCATTTAAGGTTGTCATTAGTATTAAAGGATAGTAAACAAGGTGGTTGGTTACTTATATTGAGTCAGTTGGTAGCTAGAAGTAAGATAGAGCAGTCGATAAAGCCTTTGCACTGAGCATCACATAGTTAACCAAGCACCAATGACACTGACATCGATGGTCAGTAAACACTGAGCATCGCAATATACACTGAGCATATTATATAGTGTTTACCAATGATCACAGAAAATGGCACATTATTCTATGAAAATGGTTATAACAGATTGTAAAATGGTTTACCAAGATCGAGGAGCATTTATTGTAAATAGATACTGATTAAATGTAATGTTTATCTTATTGTAATAGTTGATCTAGGTTATTTTGCACCGAAGATCTTAGGGTTATGATTATTTTTGTAACCTAATTTTTGCTTAGGCAAAAAAATAGAACACTATATATTTTGTATGTTCGCACCATTTTTTATGAGGTTGGTGAACTAATATATATGAATCAAGGAGCACTTGAAGACATTGCCTATCTTCAAGACAATCAGTTTACTAAGCAGAACATAGCACAGAGGATATCAGATTGAGCAAAATCAAAGAAGGCTACTAAGCACAACAGAGTAGAAAACCATCACAGATAAGGTAATATTTTGATGAGCACTTGTAGATCCATTTTAGACAATTGATTTATCAACTAGCAGATAAATTACCTATTACTTTCTTACAATTGTGATAGAGTTTTGACAAATATCTTAACAGAGTAGACTTAACAGTCTTATATAAATCTCTTAACCAAGTACACACTTCATTAGTGTTGTTTAAATCCTATAACTAGGTAGATCTAGCTAATCTAATATGTTACTCCTAATAGGGTAAGATCACCAGAAGTGATCAAAACTTGTAGCCTTAATAGGCAAACCTTTTCTATCTGCAGTAGTGAAGAATTTGTGGGTGTCATCCCCACCGTAGTTTTTACCTTCTAACAAGGGTTTCTGTGTTACCAAAATACTTGTGTTATGTGATTTTCATATTGATTTCATGTTATTTACTTTCTTAAGTTAACTAGATGATTGATTTATACAATTGTATTCAAGTTATTTTGATCGGTTATCACAGTATTCAGTTATAGATCAGAAAGGTTTTACAAGTAAAAGTTTTGAAGGCACTGATTCACCCCTCCCCTCTCAGTACCTATCTCTCCTAATTCCAACAATTGGTATCAGAGCACAGTTCTCTTGTTGAATAGTCTAACCATTGAAGGGTAAAGATCTAAGTCATGGAGAGATACAAACTTGACAAGACTATTGAGAATTAGAAGACACAAATACATATGTTTGTGGAACAGTATAAACAAGCCAAGGAAGAACTGGAGAAATTATTGGTTGATAGGAAGAACCTTGCAATTCAGCTGAATGAAATCAATTATCATGAAGAACCTATTGATGAAATATTTGATCATATTGGATCTAGCTTTGGAAGCATCTCTTACGGATCCGAAAGCATAATCTCTGAGTTATCTGAAAAGAATCAACATCTATCTAAACAAGTGAAAGAACTTCAAATCGGTCATGAATCTCAAATGGTGAGAATGGTGGAAATCATGAACAATGCTAGACAAGCTGAATAGGATCAGAATCTGGCTATTGAAGACCGAAGATTGATGACTGAACAACTTCAAGCAAAAGAAAGTGAAATACAGAGACTCATTGATCGTCACTTCCAAGTATCAAATCAGATGATGACAGTTAATCAAGAAATGAACTGAGTAAATGGAGAATTATCAAGAAGACTTGAAGATGTTGCAATACTTATAGAAGATAATGAAAAACTAAGAAATGAAATAAAGACACAAAAGCAACACAATGAAATGATGAAGATAGCTGAGGATAGTTCTAAAAAGATTGATGATTTCTTGACTAATCAAAGGAGATTTGGAAGAAGAATTGGTATAGGCTACATTAGTGAAGGAGAATCATCACAACAAGATGAAAAAGTCAACAAAAATCAAACTCAGAAACCTAAAGTGATGACATGTTACCACTGTGGAAAATCAGGACATACATCTAATGTGTGCAGAAGCAAAGCACAAGGTAAACCTCCTATCATTCCAAAATTCAATGGATATTGTTATTATTGTGGTAAGTTTGGACATCTAGCTTATGAATGTAGAGCTAAGAAGAATGACATTGCTAATAATACTACTGAGGAGAAAATATGCTATACTTGTAATAAGCATGGACACACTGCAAGGGACTGCAAGGCGAAAATGACACAATTTTGGACACCTAAGGAGAAATTACAACGAAAGCCATATCAACTGAAGAGACAAGGTAACTCATATGTTTGGGATTATAATACATGGACTAATTGTACTGTATGTGGTCGGTATGGACATATTGCAACAAAATATTATAGAAAGAATTGGATTGGACAATCAAGAAACTGGATAAATGTAGGAATGGCATGTATGCACTGTCACAAGGTCGGTCATGTAAGAAAGAACTACAGACACTGAGCACCTGATGAAAACCATATATTTGAGAGTGGATATAACATTGTAGATATTACAAAGTTAAGGAACACAATGTGGAAGAAGGCATCTAATGAGAATGCTGAGTCAAGTAACACTGTCGGTGAAACCTCATCCACTGGATTGGGTGACATCGGTACCTCCACTTAAAATGACAAAGGTATGTATGGAATTGACATTTTAAATGATCACATTTTACATACAGTTCCTTATCTATGATATACAATACCAAATTTTCATGAATAAAGATGCACCATGGTTTAAGTGTTATAAGTTTACAATTGTTATATAGTTGGTAAAAGAAGAAACGTGAGTTGGTTACTTGTCGATAATCACTATACAAGGTTAACTGACAATAGTGTAAACTGATGAAGAAATTCTATGTTAATTGAGTTGACAGTTGTTTCATATCAAAAGTTAGGTCACGCATTTAATGCATCAAAGTTTGAGTGGGAGTATCAAAAAGTCTATATATACATAGAAATAGAGTTCGTTGTTACATTGCGATTTCAAAGAATAGAGATTTTACAGAGAAGAGTTTGAGCTAGAGATTTTTTAGAAAAGATTCCAAGGTACTGTAGATTGAACTAATGAAAAATCTTGGATGATAACGAGTAAGTTCATCTGCCTACCATACACTGGTTATCTATTATTTGCCGAAACCCTAGAAATAATTTATGGCATCGACATCAACCACAAGAAAATCATAGAACATTTAGGAGGAAGTCGAATTAATTGTTAGGGCACATTTTGCCGAGAAGAAATTCAAACCTCATCCCAAGGTCATAGCACAAACATATGATATGGGCACATTTTCTAGTATTCTAGATAGGGTTTTGTTAACAGAAGATGTTAGGGCTTACATTCACTACAAGATCAGTGAAGTATGTGATTTTGAGACCATTTTTGCTTATCAACAAGTCTATGGACTGGATGGTAAGATTAAATCTGAATATAAGAAGATTAAGGAGTTAGGGTTACGGTGTTTCACATTCTTCCTGCAATCCTTCCATAATGACTGGATAAGAATTGTACTAAGTAGATTTCATGATGGAAAATTTTGGTTGGATAACCTATTGAGGTCACTAAGAAGATTATCAATAGGGTTACTGGATATCCTACAACTGACAAAGCCAAAGCATTTTGAAGTTCATCTTGTCCCGACGTAGAAAAGAACACTGGAGCTCAATGGGATGGTAGGGCACTGAAAATATCAACTATCAAAGATCCAATGGTAAAATTTGCAGCTCATGTCATCAGGTACAAGATATTCCAATCAAGCAGACCAAATAGTGTACCATGCAGCACCGTGGACATGGCTTACAAAATTGTAAAGAAAGATCACCAGGTTGATCTTGCTGAGCTACTACTACACCAATTGCATGACAATATGAAGACAATAAAAGATAAGAAGTCTAATACATGTAAGTATAGATAACTGCTTGTCTGTACATTTCTCTATCTACAAAAATATGTACTGGGTATCGGTAAAGTAAACTAGCAATCCAACAAACTAATAACTACTCAAATCGGTGAAATGATGAAAAGTTTAGGAGATAATTTGAAGAAGGAATTCAATGCATATTTCAAGGAATTTCAAACAAAAATGCAACAAAGGAGTAGAATTCCAAGGGAATTAGTGAGAAAATTTGAAGATGATATATGTTTTATGGTAAGCATAGACCACTCAATGATAAAGGCAGTAGAACCAAGAACAAAATGGCTAGCACTGATGGGATATGAAATGAATCATGATTTCACTTTGAAATCTATCAATGCATTGCTGGCATTACCAATAGACATCACTGCTAGTAGGTTTGGTGTATATGAGGAAGCTAAGTCTAGAATCACAACAGACATAGAGATCAGTAAAATGTCAAGAAGGGCAAAGAAAATGAGAAAAGATCTCTCAGAAAAATATGGAAATGTATCTGACTCACCTAAGGAGTCACCAGTTGATGAAGCAACCGAAGGTCAGTTATAGTTGGCTGACAAACCCTATGATAGCGAGGAAACTGAGTCAGACAAAGAAAAGGATCACACACCAGTTCCTCCCACTAATGATGAAGAGGAAATTCAGCTACCAGAACCTGAAGGAATGAAGACACGTTCATTAACTGCTGCTTAATCCACTGAGCAAGTAGAAGCAGTAAAAATAGAAAAAAGAAGAGAAGCTACACCTACCAGGAAATATATTAATAGAAAGACCAAGAAAGTAGCTGAGACATCAAAGAAAAAGAAGAAATCCATAAGAAATAAGGAAGATCTAAAGGATACAAAAACTGAAAATGATCCTAATCAATTTAAGTTAGTTCGTAATAGGGAAAGTACTATAGAAGAAATAATTGAAGATATAATTGAGAATGGAAATCTTACAGATCCAGGCATAGGCAAATTTGATAAAATGTCAATTGAGGACAAGACAAAAATAGAACATGCTATCATCCAAATGATGATAAAATTCAAGAGAGTATCGATGGAATTTGCATGTCAATTGCCAAAAGAACTTGATGACAAGATAAGTGAGAGATGGGCTATTGCACTAGATACAGAGAAAAGGAAAAGAGAATGGTCACTAAGTCGTGCAGCCTCACACTTTAGCTATGTTGTGGTAAGTGAATACATGTCAAAATATCAGGCTAGATTTCTAGTCAAGAATAGAGAAATGCAGATCATGGATGAGAATGTGGATGATATGGATGTCATATGTGATTATCTATGGACATCAATTTTGAAAGTAGAAGAGAAAGCTAAACAGCAAGCATTCTTGAAACTATCTAAGAAGAGACACAGTTCAAAAGATAAAGGTATTTTTATTGATGATAACAAAGATAAGAAAATAGAAGACATCGGTATATCAGTTACCGAGGTAATTGATATCACTGAACAAAAGGAAGAAATCAAGATTTCATAGGATGCACTGGACCAAGTTAAGATCCAATTGCAAAAGAAAACTAATGATGATGCACTCATTGAGGACATCACTAACGGTGATCTTGATGATGAGGATGATGAAGATGTGACAATTGCACCATACAAAGATGAAGCATTAGACATTGCTAGTGTGCTCACATCACTATCGGGTGAACTACCTATACTTGTAGAGGTAGTTGAAATAATTTCACAAGTACAACTTGATGTGTCTCATCCTAAGCCAAATAAAGGTACTACTAAGATTCAAGCACCTGAGCAACCTATAGATACAAATGAGCCTAGCAAACCAAAGGCACAGTCTACAAAAACAAAGGAACTAGAAGAAACACAGTCAATTGAGGTGAACCCACTTGACACTACAACTGAGACTCCCACACAATCTACCAAGGAGCAGAAGAAGGATGATACAGTGTCAACTGGGAAGGATACTCTGAGAAGTGAAGAAAAAGCTATTGTCATAAGTGAGAAGAAGTCACCTCTTTCCTAGAAGAAGAAGAAGAAGAAAGCCAAAGGGCTGGTCACCATTGATGAAGTTATCATTATACCAGAATGTGACCCGAGAACCCTAAGCCCTAAGGAACTAAGTATGTATGGGGAATTGTGTTCAAGGAAAGTAGCACAAGAGAAGTTAAGGCAAGAACACAAATGCAAAGAAGTGTTAAATGATGTATGAGATATTCTGCAACAGATAGTACCAGAAACAAATATTGATGAGAATACTCCCATCTTAGATCAACTTGCCACACTCGCCGACAAAATCAATGCCCCTGATATAGATGCAAACAAAAGAATAGAAGAAAGGGAAAAATCAAAGATTCATAACAAATTGGCAAAAAGGATTAGCACAAAAGTGGCACTAAACAAGGTAAAATTATCTAAGGTCATTATCGAGGTAAAATCTATCACCTAGATAATCTGTCAACTTCTAATCAAGCTTTGTACTTGAGACACCTTCACTGTAGAAGTCAGTGAAAAGATAAAAGGTTTAGAGGAGGAGATAAAGTTAAGTACACAAGTAGCTATTGTTGAGCCAACTACTTTCTTAAAGCATATTAACTAAGTTCAGGAACTCTGGCAGCTAATAGCAGACTTAAGGAAATAAGAAGCGCACATCACCGATTAGGTTACAGAGTTACAAAAAGAACTCACTCCTTACCTAAATTTTTTTGAAGCACACATTGTCAAAGCTGAACAACTTGTGGCAACACCAGAGATTTCAGTGTTGGATAATATCTTTGACAGGTATGTGCAAGATCATGAGGGGCCAAACTATGCCCAAAAGTGGCAATGAAAAATCAGCAAATTAGGGTTAGTCAACTTGACGTGAAAATTTGAACTAGCTATCAACCTAATACCAAAAAGTTGTAAGAATAGAATCTGTAGAAAATTGAATGTAGTTTCTAAAATACTAGGCCTTTTCTAAAAAAAAATTAATATAATTGGTGAAAAGTATAGATTTCAATATAATAGTACAAAAATTTTAGGAAAAAAATAAGAAGTAGGTGTATGTCTGACCACCCTAATCATGATCAAATGATAATATTTTTTTATAAGATTTAATATATAAGTAGTAGACTCATGTTTAGATGTGACGCATATTTTTTTGTAATTTTATTCCAAAAAAATAATTAATTATGAATTTTATGCTACAACAATTTTAGAATAAAAAAACTTCTGTGTCTGACCACCTTAACTCATTCAAAACTTTGCAAAATTCTAATTTTTTTATTTTTTTTCTTATAGTAGGTGAAGCACAGAATGTGACACATTTTTTAGATTTAAAAAATGTTATACCATTTGAAAGTTATAGTCATTTTTCAATCAGTATATAAATCAACACTTTAGAGGTAGCTCAATTAGAAAATAACTAATAATTACTTATTGAATTCAAAATTTGATAGCAATTATATCGATAGAAAGCTGATAATATCCTTAAAATACCCTTTTTGTTTTATCAAATTCAGGTGAAAAAAAAGTCATTAGGTACATTGTCGAAGTCTGGAAGTCAGAGAAACAGGGGAAAAACATGTATTTGAGACATTTCAATAGTTGACCATGTAGGTTTGGTGCACAAGGCAATACCGAGCCTAATCGGGTACCCGATATTTTTGGGTACCCGAAAATGACAGCAGAATTTTTAATTTTCACTTTCCCTTCCCTCCACTTTCTCCCTCCCATTTCAGAATTTTTAATATATAGAATTTTTATATATTATCTAATATATAAAAAACTATATATTAGATATATTAAATATTTATAATATCAATTATATATTAAATATTAAATATTATACATTTTACATTAAATATTATTTAATATATATTAATATTAAAAACTATATATTATATATATTAAATATTATATATAATATACATTTTACATTAAATATTATTTAATTATATATTAATATAAAAAATAGATTCTGGTTGATCCGAACAATTGTACCACGCCTGTTGATAATTCAACAGCTCAACAGAGTCATTGGGAGGTCAAACAAGAACAACTGGACGAATCTTTTAACTGGTCAAAGATTATGGAGAGCAGGGAAGGGTTTGGTAAAATGAGCAGCTGTACTGGAAATTATACAAGCGCTGTAGAACCGACCGCATTAATAAATTTAAAGAAGAGATCAGTGGTGACACAATATTATGAGGAAAGCCTTGCCGTTTCGACGGTGCCGCCTTGATATTATGAAAAATGTCTTGCTGCTTCAATGCCGCTGCCGCCTCTGTCTCAAACTTTCACCATTGCTTCTCATCAGTACTCTAAGATATGGTAGGGATTGTGGGATTTTGCACAGCATAGTCCATCATAAATTCTCTATAAATCATCATGCGTTACAGTATTCTGCGCGTTTCTGAATGACTTACTCGAAGAATTTAATTTTCACCATAATTTTGGCTCCATGGGTTGTAATCTTGCGCTCAGAGAGAAGCTATGGATTGCAAGAATTTGATAAATTTGGTTTATCTCATTTTCTTTCTTTGTCATTTCCGAGTAATACGATTTTGTTTTTGTACATCTTAAATGATTTTGCCTGAAGTTAATGAATTTTTTTAGATGATTTTGTCTGAAGTTAATGAAATTTCTTCCATGGATGCTAATGAAATCTCTTCCATGAATGCTGATAAGACATTTAAATTCAGAGTTAATAAATTCTATAGCTTGAATGTTCTTTGCTACAGAAGGTTATTTTTATGGTTTGTGATTCATGCAATTCCTTAATAGTTTCATTCTTAACAAAATTCATAACTAGATTTTCCATAGTCAATTTTATTCTTGATCGTTGCAATATTTTCTCCTCAACTGAACATTTTGTAATCAGTTGATATACAATCACATTTTTCTCTTGGCCAATCCTCTAGGATCGTGATTGAGCCTGTAGATCCACAAAAGGATTGAAATCTAGATCTGGTGCAAGAGTAGTATTAGCAAGAAGTCATTCACTAACATCTCATCTTTATAAGAACTAAATTTGGATTCACTAGAAGAACTAAATAATCTGGAATGACCCATTTTGACACATTGGATTGCTCAAGTGTGTCTTAAGGGGTCCTAGGACCCCTTTAGACACACTTGAGCATTCAAATGTGTCAAAAGGGGTCATGGGGACTCCCTAGGGGTCCTACTACGCCTTATCATGCGTTAGGACCCCTAGGGAGTCCCCATGACCCCTTTTGACACATTTGAATGCTCAAGCATGTTTTAAGGGGTCTTAGGACCCCTTTAGACACACTTGAAAATTCAAATGTGTCAAAAGGGGTCATGGGGGCTCCCTAGGGGTCCTAGTACACCTTATCATGCATTAGGACCCCTAGGGAGTCCCCATGACCCCTTTTGACACATTTGAATGCTCAAGTGTGTCCGAAGGGGTCGTAGGACCCCTTCGGACACACTTGAGCATTCAAATGTGTCAAAAGGGGTCATGGGGACTCCCTAGGGGTCCTACTACACCTTATCACACGTTAGGACCCCTAGGGAGTCCTCCTGACCCCTTTTGACACATTTGAATGCTCAAGTATGTCTTAAGGGGTCTTAGGACCCCTTTTAACACATTGAAACACTCAAGTGTTTCTTAAGGGGTTTTAGGACCCCTTCAAACACACTTGAGCATTCCAATGTGTCAAAAGGAGTCATGGGGACTTCTTAGGGGTCCTAGTATGCCTTATCATACGTTATGACCCCTAGGGAGTCCCCATGATCCCTTTTGACACATTTTAACACTCAAGTGTGTCTTAAGGGGTCTTAGGACCCTTTTTGACACATTAGAATGCTCAAGTGTGTCTTAAGGGGTCTTAGGACCCCTTTAGACACACTTGAGCATTGAAATGTGTCAAAAAGGGTCATGGGGACTTCCTAGGGGTCCTAGTATGCCTTATCATGTGTTAGGACCCCTAGGGAGTCCCCATGACCCCTTTTGACACATTTGAATGCTCAAGTCTAGACCCCTTAAGAAACACTTAAGTGTTCAAATGTGTCAAAAGGGTTCATGGGGACTCCCTAGGGGTCTTACTATGCCTTATCATGTGTTATGACCCCTAGGGAGTCCCCATGACCCCTTTTGACACATTTGAATGCTCAAGTGCGTCTTAAGGGGTCTTAGGACCCCTTTTGACACATTGGAACACTCGAGTGTGTCTTAAGGGGTCTTAGGACCCCTTCGAACAAACTTGAGCAATCAAATGTGTCAAAAGGGGTCTTGGGGACTTCTTAGGGGTCCTACTAGGCCTTATCACACGTTCGAACCCCTAGGGACTCCCCATGACCCCTTTTGACACATTTTAACACTCAAGTGTATCTTAAGGGGTCTTAGGAACCCTTCGGACACACTTGAGTGTTCAAATGTGTCAAAAGGAATCATGGGGACTCCCTAGGGGTCCTAGTACACCTTATCACAAGTTAGGACCCCTAGGGAGTCCCTATGACCCCTTCTGACACATTTGAATGCTCAAGTGTGTCTTAAGGAGTATTATGACCCCTTCAAACACACTTGAGCATTCAAATGTGTCAAAAGGGGTCATGGGAACTCCCTAGGGGTCCTAACACCTAATAAGGCATACTAGGATCCCTAGTCACTCCCCATGACCCCTTTTGACACATTGGAATGCTCAAGTGTGTCTTAAGGGGTCTTAGGACCCCTTTTGACACATTAGAATGCTCAAGTATGTCTTAAGGGTTCTTAGGACCCCTTTGGACACACTTGAGTGTTCAAATATGTCAAAAGGGGTCTTGGGGACTTCCTAGGGGTCCTAGTACACCTTATCACGTGTTAGGACCCCTAGGGAGTCCCCATGACCCCTTTTGACATAGTTTAATGCTCAAGTGTGTCTTAAGGGGTCCTAGGATACCTTTGGACACACTTGAGCATTCAAATGTGTCAAAAGGGGTCATGGGGAGTCCCTAGGGGTCATAGTACACCTTATCACATGTTAAGACCCCTAGGGAGTCCACATGACCCCTTTTGAATCATTTGAATGCTCAAGTGTGTCTTAAGTGGTCTTATGACCCCTTCGGACATAGTTGAGCATTCAAATGTGTCAAAAGGGGTCATGGGGATTCCTTAGGGGTCCTAACACCTGATAAGGCATACTACGACCCCTAGGAGGTCCCCAAGACCCCTTTTGACACATTTGAACACTAAAGTATGTCTTAAGGGGTCTTAGGACCCTTTCAGACACACTTGAGCATTCAAATTTGTCAAAAGGGGTCTTGGGGACTTCCTAGGGGTCCTAGTACACCTTATCACAATTAAGGATCCCTAGGGAGTCCCCATGACCCCTTTTGACACATTTTAATGCTCAAGTGTATCTTAAGGGGTCTTAGGACCCCTTTGGACACACTTGAGCATTAAAATGTGTCAAAAGCGGTCATGGGGACTCCCTAGGGCTCCTAGTACACCTTATCATGCATTAGGACCCCTATAGAGTCCCCATGACCCCTTTTGAAACATTTGAATGCTCAAGTGTGTCTTAAGGGGTCTTATGATCCCTTCAGACATACTTGAGCATTCAAATGTGTCAAAAGGGGTCATGGCGACTCCCTAGGGGTTGTAACACCTCATAAGGCATACTAGGACCCCTAGGAAGTCCCCAAGACCCCTTTTGATATATTTGAATGCTCTAGTGTGTCTTACGGGGTCTTAGGACCCCTTTTGACACATTGGAATGCTCAAGTATATCTTAAGGGGTCTTAGAACCCCTTCAAACACACTTGAGCATTCAAATGTGTCAAAAGGGGTCTTGGGGACTTCCTAGGAGTCCTAGTATGCCTTATCATGCATTAGGACCCGTAGGGAGTCCCCATAACCCCTTTTGACAAATTTTAATGATAAAGTGTCTTAAGGGGTCTTAGGACCCCTTTGGACACACTTGAGCATTCAAATGTGTCAAAAGGGGTCATGGGGACTCCCCAGTGGTCCTAACACATGATAAGGTGTACTAGGACCCCTAGGGAGCCCCCATGACCCTTTTTGACACATTTGAATGCTCAAGTGTGTTTGAAGGGGTCTTAGGACTCCTTCGGACACACTTGAGCATTCAAATATGTTTGAAGGGGTCTTGGGACCCCTTCCGACACACTTGAGCATTCAAATGTGTCAAAAGGGGTCATGGGGGCTCCCTAGGGGTCCTAGTACACATTATCACATGTTGCAACCCCTATGGCATCCCTGTGACCCCATTTGACACATTTGAATGCTCAAGTGTGTCTTAAGGGGTCCTAAGACCCTTTAAGACACACTTGAGCATTGAAATGTGTCAATAGGGGTCACCGAGACTCCCTAGGGGTCCTAGTATGCCTTATCACGTGTTAGGACCCTTAGGGAGTTCCCATGACCCCTTTTGACACATTTGAATGCTCAAGTGTGTCTTAAGGGGTCTTAGGACCCTTTTTGACACATTGGAATGCTCAAGTGTGTCCAAAGGGGTCTTAGGACCCCTTCAAACACACTTGAGCATTCAAATATGTCAAAAGGGGTCATGGGGGCTCCTTAGGGGTCCTAGTATGCCTTATCACCTGTTAGGACCCCTAGGGAGTCTTGATGACCCCTTTTGACATAGTTGAATGCTCAAGTGTGTCTTAATGGGTCTTAGGACCCCTTCGGACACACTTGAGCATTTAAATGTGTCAAAAGGGGTCATGGGACTCCCTAGGGGTCCTACTATGTCTTATCACACGTTAGAACCCCTAGGGAGTCCCCATGACCCATTTTGACTCATTTGAATGCTTAAGTGTGTCTTAAGCTATCTTAGGACACCTTTAGACACACTTGAGCATTCAAATGTGTCAAAAGGGGTAATGGGGACTCCCTAGGGATCCTAGTATGCCTTATCACGTGTTAGGACCCTTAGGGAGTCCCCATGACCCCTTTTGACACATTTGAATGCTCAAGTGTGTCTTAAGGGGTCTTATGATCCCTTCGGACACACTTGAGTGTTAAAATGTGTCAAAAGGGGTCATGGGGACTCCCTAGGGGTGCTAACACCTAATAAGGCATACTAGGACCCCTAGGAAGTCCCCAAGACCACTTTTGACACATTTGAACGTGGAAGTGTGTCTTAATTGTCTTAGGACCCCTTTTGACACATTGGAATGCTCAATTGTGAAGACTCCTTTGGACACACTTGAGCATTAAAATGTGTCAAAAGGGGTGATGGGGACTCCCTAGGGGTCGTAGTATGCCTTATCATCCGTTGGGACCCCTATGGAGTCCCCGTGACCCCTTTTGACACATTTGAACACTCAAGTGTGTCCGAAGGGATCATAAGACCCCTTAAGACACACTTGAGCATTCAACTATGTCAAAAGGGGTCATGGGGACTCCCTAGGGGTACTAAAATGTGATAAGGCATACTAGGACACCTAGGGAGTCCCCATTACCCCTTTTGACACATTTGAATGCTCAAGTGTGTCCGAAGGTGTCCTAAGATAGCTTAAGACACACTTGACCATTCAAATGAGTCAAAATGGGTCATGGGGAGTCCCTAGGGGTTCTAACATGTGATAAGGCATAGTAGGACCCCTAGGGAGTCCCATGACCCCTTTTGACACATTTAAATGCTCAAGTGTGTCCAAAGGAGTCCTAAGACCCCTTAAGACACACTTGAGCATTCAACTATGTCAAAAGGGGTCATCGGGACTCCCTAGGGGTCCTAACAGGTGATAAGGTGTACTAGGACCCCTAAGGAGCCCCCATGACCCCTTTTGACATATTTGAATGCTCAAGTGTACCGGGACTCCCTAGGGTTCCTAGTATGCCTTATCACGCATTAGGACCCTTAGGGAGTCCCCATGACCCCTTTTGACACATTTGAATGCTCAAGTGTGTCTTAAGGGGTCTTAGTACCATTTTGACACATTGGAATGCTCAAGTGTGTCCAAAGGGGTCTTAGGACCCCTTCGGACACACTTGAGCATTCAAATGTATCAAAAAGGGTCATGTGGCTCCCTAGGGGTCCTAGTATGCCTTATCACGTGTTAGGACCCCTAGGGAGTCCTGATGACCCCTTTTGACACATTTGAATGCTAAAGTGTGTCTTAAGGGGTCTTAGGACCCTTTCAGAGACACTTGAGCATTTAAATGTGTCAAAAGGGGTCATGGGACTCCCTAGGTGTCCTACTATACCTTATCACATGTTAGGACCCCTAGGGAGTCCCCATGACCCTTTTTGACACATTTTAATGCTTAAGTGTGTCTTAAGGAGTTGTAGGACCCCTTCGGACATACTTGAGCATTCAAATGTGTCAAAAGGGGTAATGGGGACTCCCTAGGGGTCCTAGTATGCCTTATCATGCGTTAGGACCCCTAGGGACTCCCCATGACCCCTTTTGACATATTTGAATGCTCAATTGTGTCTTAAGGGGTCTTATGATTCCTTCAGACACACTTGAGTGTTAAAATGTGTCAAAAGGGGTCATGTGGAATCCCTAGGGGTCCTAACACCTAATAAGGCATACTAGGACCCCTAGGAAGTCCCTAAGACCCCTTTTGACACATTTGAACATGGAGGTGTGTCTTAAGGGGTCTTAGGACCCCTTTTGACACATCAGAATGCTCAAGTGTGTCTTAAGGGGTCTTAGGAGCCCTTTGGACACACTTGAGCATTCAGTTGTGTCAAAAGGGGTCTTAGGAGCCCTTTGGACACACTTGAGCATTCAGTTGTGTCAAAAGGGGTCTTGGGGATTTCCTAGGGGTCCTAGTATGCCCTATCATCTGTTAAGACCCCTAGGGAGTCCCCATGACCCCTTTTGACACATTTGAATGCTCAAGTGTGTTCAAAGGAGTCCTAAGACCCCTTCAAACACACTTGAGTATTCAAATGTGTCAAAAGGGCTCATGGGGACTCCCTAGGGGTACTAGTACACCTTATCATGTGTTAGGACCCTTAGGGAGTCCTCATGACCCCTTTTGACACATTTTAATGCTCAAGTGTGTCTTAAGGGGTCTTATGACCCCTATGGACACACTTGAGCATTCAAATGTGTGAAAGGGGCTCATGGGGACTCCCTAGGGGTCCTAACACATGATAAGGTTGTAGGAGGACCCCTAGGGAGTCCCCATGACCCCTTTTGACACATTTGAACACTCAAGCGTGTCTTAAGGGTTCTTAGGACCCCTTTGGACACATTTGAGCATTCAAATGTGTCAAAAGGGGTCATGGGGACTCCCTAGGGTTCCTTGTACACCTTATCAGGTGTTAGGACACCTAGGGAGTCCCCATGACCCCTTTTGACACATTTGAACACTCAAGTGTGTTTAAAGGGGTCTTATGACCCCTTATGACCCTTTTGAACACACTTGAGCATTCAAATATGTTAAAATGGGTCATGGGGACTCCTTAGGGGTCCTAACGCTTGATAAGGCATACTAGGAACCCTAGGAAGTCCCCAAGACCCCTTTTGACACATTTGAATTCTCAAGTATGTCTTAAGGGGTTTAAGGACCCCTTTTGACACATTGGAATGCTCAAGTGTGTCTTTAGGGGTCACTAGAATGCTCAAGTGTGTCTTAAGAGGTCTTAGGACCCCTTCAGACACACTTGAGCATTCAAATGTGTCAAAAGTGGTCATGGGGACTCCCTAGGGGTCCTACTATGTCTTATCATGCATTAGGACCCCTAGGGAGTCCCCATGACCCATTTTGACACATTTGAATGCTCAAGTTTTTTTTATGGGGTGTTAGGATCCCTTCAGACACACTTGAGCATTCAAATGTGTCATAAGGGGTCATGGGGACTCTCTAGGGGTCCTACTATGCCTTATCACATGTTAGGACCCCTAGGGATTCCCCATGACCCCTTTTTGACACATTTTAATGCTCAAGTGTGTCTTAAGGGTTCATAAGGCCCCTTAAGACACACTTGAGCATTCAAATGTGTCAAAAAGGGTCATGGGGACTCCCTAGGGGTCCTAACGCATGATAAGTCATAGTAGGACCCCTAGAGAGTCCCCATGACCCCTATTGACACATTTGAATGCTCAAGTGTTTCTTAAGGGGTCTTAGGACCCCTTTTGACACATTGGAATGCTGAAGCATGTCTTAAGGGGTTAGGACCACTTTGGACACACTTGAGCATTCAAATGTGTCAAAAGGGTTCTTGGGGACTTCCTAGGGGTCCTAGTATGCCTTATCATGCATTAGGATCCCTAGGGAGTCCCCATGACCCCTTTTAAGACATTTGAATGCTCAAGTGTGTCTTAAGGGGTCCTAAGAACTCTTCGGACATATTTGAGTATTCAAATATCTCAAAAGGGGTCATGGGGACTCCCTCGATGTCCTAGTATGCCTCATCATGTGTTAGGACCCCTAGGGAGTCCCCATGACCCCTTTTGTAACATTTGAATGCTCAAGTGTGTCTTAAGGGGTCTTATGACCCCTTTAGACATGCTTGAGTGTTCAAATGTGTCAAAAGGGATCATGGGGACTCCCTAGGGGTCCTAACACCTGATAAGACATACTAGGACCCCTAGGAAGTCCTCAAGACCCCTCCTGCCACATTTGAATGCTCAAGTGTGTCTTAAGGGGTCTTAGGACCCCTTTTGACACATTGGAACTCTCAAGTGTGTCTTAAGGGGTCTTAGGACCCTTTCAGACACACTTGAGCATTCAAATGTGTCAAAAGGGGTTTTGATGACTTCCTAGGGGTCCTAGTACACCTTATCATGTGTTAGGACCCCTAGGGAGTCCCCATGACCCCTTTTGACACATTTTAACACTCAAGTGTGTCTTAATGGGTCCTAATTAAGACACACTTGAGCATTAAAATGTGTCAAAAGGGGTCATGGGGACTCCCTAGGGGTCCTAACGTGTGATAAGGCATACTAGGACCCCTACGGAGTTCCCATGACCCCTTTTGACACATTGGAATGCTCAAGTGTGTCTTAAGGGATCTTAGGACCCCTTCAAACACACTTGAGCATTCAAATGTGTCAAAAGGGGTCATGGAAAGTCCCTAGGGGTCCTTGTATGCCTTATCACATGTTAGGACCCCTGTGGAGTCCCTGTGACCCCTTTTGACATATTTGAATGCTCAAGTGTGTCTTAAGGGGTTCTAAGACCCCTTAAGACACACTTGAGCATTCAAATTTGTCAAAATGGGTCACAGGGACTCCCTAGGGGTCCTATTACGCCTTATCATGTGTTAAGACCCTTAGGGAGTCCCCATGACCCCTTTTGATACATTTGAATTCTCAAGTGTGTCTTAAGGGGTCTTAGGACCCCTTTTGACACATTGGAACACTCAAGTGTTGTCATGCCCCGCAAGGGAACCGGGGAAGAGAACAAAGATTCTCTTTGTTAAAGAAAACCTAAGTAATAATTTATGAAAAATTTTGAACTTTAAAAAGAATTATGTAATCAAAACTTAAACTTAGATTCCTTCCAAGGTTCCCTTTTCATTTTAAATGCATGATTGATTCAAATCCATTAAGTAAACTAACAACAAGATTTAATTCTCAAAGCAAACTGCATCATATCTTTAAGAAATACAAAATATTTTCATTTCAGCTTTCCATTTAAAAATCATCTATGAACAATGTAACTTATAAAATTTATCCAACTCATTTGATACATTAAAATATACTACATTTGGTTTTTCAATAGCTTCACTTAAACAACAATAATGAAAGCATGTTACATAATTTGGAATGTTACAAAATCCTTTTCCTTTCCAACATACATCTTAAACATAAAGTTCACATTTCCCTTTTTCCTTCTTCCTAAGTCTACCCATTCCAATTACATCATTTTGAAATACATTACTGATTACATTGCATTCACCTCCTCATAAGAGGTAACAAGATTATGCATCGTGAAATATAATCACAAGGCCTTCATTCTTCAAATTTGGTACATAAGCAAGCATGAATCTTCAAGCATGTATCTGCAAAAGATACCTCGATAAAAATGTTTACCACCCAACCACGTGGATACCTATAAGGCCCACTCCCCCGTGCTAGGAGATAAACACCAAGGTCCACAAAGAAGGAATAGCTAGGCCAAACCTAGAGTTGGGTAATCTTCCCCAAAATAGAAAATGAAAAGAGAGTCAAAGTATAGATCTTTCCCAAAAGGTTCTAAGGCTTGGGTAGAAACTCTAAGCAACAACCTAAGTGAGTGTCATCGCATAGCCCTCACCCCTTGGGTTGTCCTGGTACTAGCCACTCTGGGCCCCGGCCCCCAAGTAGGCACATGCGGGATCGAATACCTTTCGTACAAACAAGTGCCATTCGATCGTACCTACGCATAGGTACCTTCTCCCACTCCCATCCATAGCCTTTACTAGCACTAATGGCATGGGCGAGGCACATTTAATCTTTTTAATGTTTTAACCCATTCCCATCAGTTTAATTAAATTTTCACTTGTTAAATAACTCCTCAGTCGGTTATCCTGGTTCTAGCCACTTTAGGGCCCTGGCCCCGCACTGAGAGCCACTCACTAGGTGTCGTTAGGTTTTCTACCCTCAACCCATACATCACAATTACATCATACACATAGTAAAAGCATATTGCAAACACATTTGAGAACTACTACCAAGAATTGAAAATAATAGGATAGTTATGTATGTTTAGAGAAATTGAGTACGTTTAAGAATGTCTAAAATGTCTTGACTCTAAACCCTAAACTACTCCTTACAGACATTCTATCTCAAAAAAGGCATCTAAATGCACTGAAAATAATCTCCACTAAACAAGGAATGAACAATCTTCAGGTTTATACAAAATTTCTTTCTAAACCTTAAACCTGGCTAATCCTGAAAATTGACTAAGTCTGATTTAATTAAAAATCTAAAATTTAAAAGTTACAACTTAACTCCTAGGAACCTAAAACCTATTCCAATGGATTCAAAGGGTACCTAATCCCTTTATACAAGTATAACTTAAAGTATAAGAAATTAAAGTACGTAAACTTATACTTAAATGTTATATAATTGTATAAAGTCTGAATCCTATTTTCCTCAGTTAGCACACTACCGACCTAGCTCGGTTGACACATTACCGACCTCACTCGGTTCACACATTACCGACCTTGCTCGGTTAACACATTACCGACCTAACTCGGTTCACACATTACCGACCTTACTCGGTTAACACATTGCCGACCTAACTCGGTTAACACTGAGTCGACCTAACTCGGTTAACACTGAGTCGACCTAACTCGGTAAACACATTACCGACCAAACTTGGTTAACACTGAGCCGACCTAACTCGGTTACCACTGAGCCGACCTAACTCGGTAAACACATTACCGACCTTACTCAGTTAACACACTGAGCCGACTGGAACTGCAGAGAACGACTGTCAACTTTGTCTTGCGAGTAAAACTGGGTGTTATGGGGACTAAGGTTGCCTAATATGAGCACGACCCATTTGAGATATCCCAGTTTCCCTTCAAAAATGGCCCATCAATCCTCCCTATCTATCTAACAAATATATTCTAGATCTGGGAAAAGAAAGGTGGCACATAAATGGACATGAAACAGTAAGGTTGTAACAAAAGTTCTAAAATCTGGAAGTGTTCATAATACATCCAGTGACAGTAAAATACACTACCCTACCAGATCAAAACCACTTCTACCCTTCCAGGGAGGTTTCACCACAGTGAACATACAAACATTCATAAAATAACTTTCCACAAACACATTTCAAATACATAGAAAATAAAACATATATATATATTTTGCAACCATAGCACAATATACAGAAACTTTTCCAGAAATCTAGATTTTACTTTCATTCTACAAGATAAATCTACTTCTCAGGATGGATTCCAACCTGGTGTCCTGCGAAGACCAGTTGGAGAAGAAGGAAGATCAAACCCTCTCCAATGTTTCCAACACTCCTTTGAATCCCTTTGCTCGCAACCTTCGAGCCTCTACCTGTAACAATCCAAATGCCAAACTCACAGGATAAATTTTCTACCACAATAATAATAATAATCATAATAATCCTCTTCTCCCAACTCCTTTCACATAGGAAATCTTTCCTGTAAATAGGATGGAGGAGGAGGTTGCACAGGTAATCCAACCGGTGCAACCATCTCAACTATCCATCCGTTAATGAGATGGTTTTGAAAACTCATTCCCGAAAAGGGATAAATAAACTATAATATGAGTCCTTAAATTTAAGGATATTAAAATAAATATTATAATCTTAAAACAATTTATTAAATTATTTAACTATGGTAATAGGATAATCCTATTTACCATACCGCTAATTGATCTAATTATTTATTAATATAATAAATAATTACATGGTAATAATTATATATAAATATATGTATGCATATGCATATGTGTGCACCCATATGCCTATGTGTACATATATTATTATTATTACAAATATTATTACAAGCATAATATTATTATTATAAAACATATTATTATTTTTTTATTGCTATAGACTCTTTGTCGTTATTAGTATTATAAAATAATACCATAAATAAGGTACATTATTATTAATGTTAAACATTAGAATAACATTACTATAAAATATATTGTTTATTCATACCTTAATCCCCATTCTAAAATATATATGCATATATTAAGTAGCCACTAACATAGGTTAGAATTTTACCACTATTATTATTTAAAACCTCTTATTATTAATATTTCCTTAGACATTAAAATACCATAAAATTAATCCTTATCATGGGTATTAAAACCACATGATTTAATTGCACTCAAAATCATACGCTCAAATGAACAATAATCTACATCCATGATCTACTAATAGAATTGAACATATCATGAATGCAAGAACTAGCTACAAGATCCACAATTCCATCAACTACAAAACCACATAAGACATTCACACAAGGGATTGACTCGACACTTCCCACCTAAGGATAAAAGGATCAAAGGTGAAGTTTCTTCCTGTGGACCTGGTGATACCTCCGTAACAACAACAATGATCAAGGATTTTGAGGGATCGCTCAGACCTGTGAAGCCAGGTGGAGACGACACCCGGTACCTACAATCCTGCATCACCAAGAAGAGATACATATATATACATATGGAGATACAAATCAGATATATGCAAGCAGATGACCAGGATCGATACATCGTGTGGACCTCAACTAAGTGAGTAACTACAACTTCATCCTGGAGTCATGAAAAACACATCAGACACATCCGTGAAACATAAAACATCATGATAGTGGTTAGATTCAAATAATTGGGTTAGATCCATATAAAAATAGATAATTTTCTAATCTCATAAACATGTAATTACTAACCATAAATGAGCATATTCATCATGTCATCATCCACAAAACATAAATGTAAATGTATAGTCTTGACCATAATAATAATAAAATGTCCAAATCAGAAAAGTCTAAGTATCACCATAGGAGAGGTATTACAAGTGTGTCTTAAGGGGTCTTAGGACCCAATCGGACACTTGAGCATTGAAATGTGTTGAAAGGGGTCATGGAGGCTCCCTAGGGGTCCTAGTATGCCTGATCATGTGTTAGGACCCCTAGGGAGTCCCCATGATCCCTTTTGACACATTTGATTACTGAAGTGTGTCTTAAGGAGTCTTAGGACCCCTTTAGACACACTTGAGCATTCAAATGTGTCAAAATGGGTCATGGGGACTCCCTAGGGGTCCTACTATGCCTTATCACATTATAGGACCCCTAGGGAGTCCCCATGACCCCTTTTGACACATTTAAATGCTCAAGTGTGTCTTAAGGGGTCTTAAGACCCCTTTTGACACATTGGAACGCTCAAGTGTGTCTTAAGGGGTCTTAAGACCCCTTTTGACACATTGGAATGCTCAAGTGTGTCTTAAGGGGTCTTAGGACTCGTTCAAACACACTTGAGCATTCAAATGTGTCAAAATGGGTCTTGGGGACTTCCTAGGGGTCCTAGTATGCCTTATCACATGTTATGACACCTAGGGACTCCCCATGACCCCTTTTGACACATTTTAACATTCAAGTGTGTCTTAAGGGGTCTTAGGACCCCTTTTGACACATTTGAATGCTCAAGTGTGTCTTAAGGGGTCTTAGGACCCGTTCAGACACACTTGAGCATTCAAATGTGTCAAAAGGGGTCATGGGGACTCCCTAGGGGTCCTACTATGCCTTATCACATGTTAGGACCCCTAGGGAGTCCCCATGACCCCTTTTGACATAGTTGAATGCTCAAGTGTGTCTTAAGGGGTCTTAGGACCCCTTTTGACACATTGGAATGCTCAAGTTTGTCGTACGGGGTCTTAGGACCCCTTCAGACACACTTGAGTGTTCAAATGTGTCAAAAGGAGTTGTGGGGAATTCCTAGGGGTCCAGTTATAGATTATTATGTGTTAGGACTCCTAGGGAGTCCCCATGACCCCTTTTGAGATGTTTAAATGCTTAAGTGTGTCTTAAGTGGTCTTAGGACCCCTTCAGACATAGTTGTGCATTCAAACATGTCAAAATGGGTCTTGGGGACTCCCTAGGGGTCCTACTACACCTTATCACATGTTAGGACCCCTAGGGAGTCCCCATGACCCCTTTTGACACATTTGAATGCTCAAGTGTGTCTTAGAGTGTCTTAGGACCCCTTTTGACACATTGGAATGCTCAAGTGTCTCTTAAGGGGTCTTAGGACCCCTTCAGACACACTTGAGCATTCAAATTTGTCAAATGTGGTCTTGGGGACTCCCTAGGTGTCCTAGTACACCTTATCACATGTTAGGACCCCTAGGGAGTCCACATGACCCCTTTTGACACATTGGAACACTCACAAATGGTAGATAAAGAAAATGAGATAAACTAAATTTATCAAATTCTTGCAATCCATAGCTTCTCTCCGAGCACAAAATGACAATTCATGGATCCAAAATTATGGTGAAAATTAAATTCTTTGAGTAAGTCATTCAGAAATGTACAAAATAGTGTAACACATGATGATTTATAGAGAATTTATGATGTACTATGCTATGGAAAAGCCAGCAATCCCTGCCATATCTTAGATTACTGATGAGAAGCAATGGTGAAAGTCTGAGATAGAGGCGGCACTGGCATTGAAGTGGCAAGACATTCTTCATAATATCAGGGTGGGGCCATCAAAATGGCAAGGCTTTCCTCATAATGTCACGCCACCACTGATCTCTTCTTTAAATTTATTAATGCATTTGGTTCTACAACACTTGCATAATTTTCAGTACAGCTGCTCATTTTACCAAACCCTTCCCCGCTCTCCATAATCTTTGACCGGTTCAAAGATCCATTTGGTTGTTCTTATTTAACCTCCCAATGACTCTGTTGAGCTGCTAGATTATCAACAGGTGTGGTACAATTGTCTGGTTCAACCAGAATCTATTTTGAGAACCTTTGCTATTTAGCATTTCATTTGAAAAAGTAGGGAAAGATACCATTTCACAGCCACAAGCGGTGGAAATAGAGTGATTGTCTTGCCCTTTGCTTCTTTAATCTACCTCCAGTGAACTATTCTTCAAAGCCTCCATTTCTATGTAGCTAGGGTTTACGGTGCCTATAAAAGGCACAACTATGCCCCTGTAGGGACTCATGCTCGTGCTCAGAATCATATTATTTTCATGCATTCCCTAACATTTAATACAAAGATTTAGCCAGCCGCCTTTAAAGACCTAGAAGAAATGGAAAATAAAAATTAGTATATAATACATTAGTATATTATACATTAGTACATTAGTATATAATAATACATTATATATATTAACTAGTATATAATAATACATTATAATACATTATATATTAACTAGTATATTAACTAGTATATAATAATACATTATATATATATCATATGCATCTTTTATATATATATATTATATACATTAATATATGTAAAAGTTCAATTTTTTTCATTTGCTCCCACCCTTTTTTTAATCTACCTGGGAATATCGGGTACCTGATATGAAATCAGATACCTGATTTTTGACAGGTAATATTTGACAAAAATATTCCCTGTCCCCACAGACCAGACAATCACGAGATTTTATACTTTTTTCACGTGTTGCAAAAAAAAAAAAGTGATTTGGGGCCCATTGTTTGATTTTTGTTGACTTGTGGTCTCACCATGGGAAGCAGTAGTTGTCAAAAGGCTAAACGCAAGAGGAAGCTGACAGATGAAGAAATTCAAGCATATAGGGAAAAGGATAAGGAAAATAACCGAAGGAGAGAAGGTATGTTAAACATCAATCAATCGGACCTTGTAAATGTAGTTGTAAGTGAAGAGGATGTTGAATTTGAAAATGTACAGATGGAGATTGAAAATGTAGACTTGGGGAATGAAAATGTTGCACAAGAACCACATGAACATTACACATCTCCAAATTATATGCAAAATGAAGTCCCTTGCAATAAAGATAATCAAACTTCAAATTCAGGGCTTTCAGGAAGACCTAAATGGTTAATTGAAATTGAGGAGAACATTATGAATAATTGGGAAGGAAAGAGGTCACATAGAACCGGTAGGTTGTGTGCTTCAAGACTTTATGATCAATTTTTTGGAAACAAGACATTGGTTGAGCAATGTCAAATTTTTGTGCAGTTGTTAATGATGCAAAAGATGAGACCTTTGCTTGTGAAATTGAAGATTTGTGTGAACAAAAAAATGGATAGAAATGCCATTGTTGTGAAGAATCTTTTCAATGCTCTCAATAGCATTGGGAAGACTAGCAGAGAAAAAGACAAGAGAGTTGCTCGGAGGATTATTACAACTTCCTTAGTAATTTATCAGTTGAGAAAGGCTCGTTTGATGAGACAAACTTGTGTTGACTTCAATATAGACCATAAAACTTTGGGTAGAGCACTTGCAAGAAGAGAAAGACTTGATGATCCGCTTCAAATTGATACATGGGGTTATGGTGGGAGACTTCCACATTTCGATAAGAAGCTAACATATGTTGTTAAGGATGAAATTCAACAATTTTGGGATGCTAACTCAAGAGTGTCACCAAATGTGAAGGATGTCTTGAAGTTGAGAGTTGGCAATCAAGACCGCACTCCACATCCTAAACATTATGTGGAGGTAAGTCAAACAATGTTGTATAAAAAATTTTGTGAGACACATCCAACATTGAAAATATCACAAAGGTCTTTTGAATCTGTGAAGCCATTTTATTATGTATCCCTTAAGATTCAGAATACATGTTGTTGCAAATATCATGTTGAGTTTTCAATGCATCATGAATTATTACTGTCCATTCATTCTACTTTGCATACTAATGAAATGCTAGAGGATTGTGGTGCAAGTGGTCTTCCCAAATCATCAAGAGACTTGCTAGATCAATTTTTATGTCATAGAGATGATGGTTGTTTATTTTATAAAAAAGATTGCTTAAATGCCAAGTGCTCAGAATGTGGTGGCTTGTCCAAGTTTAGAACATGTTTTCATGAGGGTTTGGAACACAATTTTGGAAAGACACTCATCCAAAAAAAGGTATATGAAATAGTGAAATATACATTGAAGAGTGGAGGTGAAGGCTCTAGATGTGAGTTAGTTGCAAAAGAATACAATGTTGCTGATTTTATCTCAGATTTCAAGACAAATCTTTTTTACAAGTATGCAAGGCATAGTCACAGGTCTCAATGGTTGGATCAACAATTCAGGACATGTAAGGACACTTTCCCCATTGGAACTATTATATCTGTTGTAGACTTTGCGGAGAACTATACATTGCAGCCCCAAAATGAGACTCAAGCTCAATATTACAATTCCATTCAGGTTGCTATTTTTGTAGACATCACATATAGACATTCCCCTAATAGCACAAAAGATGAGAAAAATATAATTAGAGAGTACCATTTTTATATGAGCGACGACAGGTCTCACTCTCATGAGTTTGTTCAACATTGTTTCCAGAACTATTTTGACTTCTTGCAGGAAAATGGTATTGCTATGGATAGGCATCTCATTTGGTCGGATAATTGCACCGGTCAATTTAAGAATGCTAGAATGTTTTATTGGTTGTGTAGTATGCATGTGGAGAGAGGTGTACCTCATATTTGGAGTTTTTTTGAGTCAGGGCATGGAAAAGGGGAGCATGATGGAGCAGGTGTGTGTGTGAAGAGAGCTCTAGTTAAGGAGTAATTGAGGATTTTAGGTGTTGTACTTCTTGATGCTCATTCTATTGTTGATTGGTGTACTTTAGCATTGTCACAGGGGGGGGCTCTTGATTCTACAGTGCATAGATTCTTTTGGTTGGTTGAGGAGGGAACTATAGGAGATAGATTGGATTGTCAAAAAGTGAAAGACTCTTAAAAAATGCATTCATTCTGAAGCTCTAATAGTAGTACATGGACCATTTGCACACGAGAGTTGGCTTGTTTTTTCCCCATGTGTTTTTAGTATGATTGGGATCATTGTGAGTCAAGTGAGTGGGCAGATACATGGGTTCCATAGTATCTAACTCCTTTATCTTTGACACTCTCTATAAGAAATGATGACATGGACACTTTAGTTGACTATGACCATCTTTCAGATCTTCTAATGCTAGGAAATGTTTTTGCATTGGTTGCACCGCAGGGGAATGATGAGAAGTCAAATTATTGGTTAGCACATTGTGTACAAGGTAAAAATAAGCTTGTACAACCGATGGCAGATGGTGATGGGTTCACATATCCTACTAGTTCAGTTGTTGTTGTGAGAACATGGCTACGAACATACATGATTAGAAAGAATGGAATTCCCACATTTGAAGACTATGAGAAGCACAAAAATATTCTCATGTATTCACACCTTGTTATAGCAACAAATGTCAAGTTGTCAAAGCATCAAGGAAGACCAAAGACCAAAGAACTTTGGACTATTAGTACTGCTGATCATGAAGCACTATTGGAGACCCTAAAGCAAAGAGATGACCCTTCAGGAACACTTGACTAGGTAATAAGTTAACTTAGTGCATTGTTTTCTAAGTTTGTTAAGCTTAATTTCAATACATTAATTTCACCTTTATTAGATTATATTTTGAGTCAATAAACTTGGTTTTGTATGTGGATTGTAACTTGTGCAGGAGCACCTATGAAGACGCCTACGGTCACCATGGATCCAATCAGAGATAGAAGGAAAAAAGGATCCTTAATGGTTAATTGAGAGCTTTTGAAGCCTATAATGGCAATTTGTAACAATCAATTTGATTTAAAAGTTAAATGTCCTAAAGCTCTTGATAAGGACTTATGACCAAAAGCATGTATGGGTGGTCAATAGTGCCAAGAAGGGATCTTACATGTCATTTACTTATGTCATTTGTATGGTTTGAATTCTTACATGTTTGATTTTTGTTTATAATGCTTTAAGGATATTATTTTTTATCATTTCAAACAATCTATAAAAGTTAAACCTCAAACATAATAAGCTTCATAGCTCAAATTTCACAAGCTTAATCATGATTAGTTTCACAGTTCAAATTTCAAACATACCACTAACAGTTAGTTGAAAGTGGCTCAGCAGTGTATCTTTCAAACCCTTTGACTTGGCATTGAACCATTTGCTCCATCAGCTCTGATTGGTTAGGTAAATACTAGTGACAACCCCGTTCCACCCATAGAGTCACGAGAAAGCTCGCGACCACGCTCGACCCAAGTGACCCCAAGGTGCACTAAGCATGATTGGGAAGCGATCTTCTAGGGCTCATATCTCAAAGCTCATGAGAGGTATTGACAAACCATTAGGGGCTATGAGATCTTGTTTTCGAGGTCTACAATAACCTCTCTCAGTTTTGGGCGATTCATCTTCATTTGCATTTGGCAAGGCGATCTTAGTTGATGCCAAAACCTTCAGTGAGTGTTAGTTGAAAGCGGCTCAGTAGCATATCTTTCAAACCATCTACTCCATCAGCGTTGGTTGGTTAGGTAAACACCAGTGACAACCCCATTCCACACACAGAGTCATGGGAAAGCTCGCGACCACGCTCGACCCAAGTGACCCCAAGGTGCACTAAGCATGATTGTGCAGTGATCTTCCAAGGCTCATATCTCAGAGCTCATGAGAGGTATCAAAAAACCATTAGGGGATATGAGATCTTGTTTCTGAGGTCTATAATAACCTCCCTCAGTTTTGGACGATTTGACATTGTTTGCATTTGGAAGGGCAATCTCAGTCGATGCCAAAACTTGCAGTGAGGGTCAGTTGAAAGCGGCTTAGCAGGATATCTTTCAAACTGTCTGACCTGGCATCAAACCATCTACTCCATTGGATCTGATTGGCCAGGTAAACACCAGTGCTAACCCTATTCCACCCATGGAGTCATGGGAAAGCTCGTGACCACGTTGGACCCAAGTGACCCCAAGGTGCACTAAGCATGATTGGGCAGTGATCTTTTGGGGCTCATATCTCAGAGCTCATGAGAGGTATTGAAAAAATGTTAGGGGCTACAAGATCTTATTTCTAAGTTCTACAATAACCTCTCTTAGTTTTGGGTGATTTGACTTCATTTGCATTTGGCAAGGTGATCTCAGTCGATGCCAAAACTTGTAGTGAGGGTCAGTTGAAAACGGCTCAGTAGTGTATCTTTCAAACCGTCTGACCTGGCATCAAATCGTCTACTCCATCAGCTCCAGTTGGCTGGGTAAACACTAGTGACAACCCTGTTCCACCCATGGAGTCATGGGAAAGCTCGCGACCACGCTCGACCCAAGTGACCCCAAGGTGCACTAAGCACGATTGGGCAGTGATCTTTCAGGGCTCGTATCTCAGAGCTTGTGAGAGGTATTGACAAAATATTAGGGGCTATAGGATCATGTTTTTGAGGTCTAAAATAACCTCTCTCAGTTTTGGGCGATTTGACTTCATTTGCATTTGGCATGGCAATCTCAGTCGATGCCAAAACTTGTAGTGAGGGTCAGTTGAAAGGGGCTTAGCAGCATATCTTTCAAACCGTTTGACCTAGCATCGAACCATTTGCTCCATTGGCTCTGGTTGGCTAGGTAAATGCTAGTGACAAACCTATTCCACCCATGTAGTCATGGGAAAGCTCGCAACCATGCTCGACCCAAGTGACCCCAAGGTGCACTAAGCATGATTGTGCAGTGATCTTCCAGGGCTTGTATCTCGGAGCTCATGAGAGGTATCAACAAACCGTTAGGGGAAATAGGATCATGTTTTTGAGGTCTACTATAACCTCTCTTAGTTTTGGGTGATTCAACTTTGTTTGTATTTGGCAAGGTGATCTTAGTCGATGCTAAAACTTGCAGTGAGGGTTAGTTGAAAGTGGTTCGTATCTTTCAAATCATCTGACATTGCATCGAACCATCTACTCAATCAACTCCGGTTGGCTGGGTAAACACCAGTGACAACCTTGTTTCACCCATGGAGTCACTAGAATGCTCACGACCACGCTCGATCCAAGTGACCCCAAGGTGCACTAAGCACGATTGGGCAACAATCTTCCATGGCTCAAGTGACCCCAATATGACAAGTTATATACATAGTGAGTATATACATAGTATTCAAACAATGTATTACTAAGTGGCTCAAGTGAGTATATATAATGGTATGAAACATAAGAACATAGGAAATCTATAGAAGTTAAACCTCAAACATAATAAGCTCCATGAACAGGGTATTCTAGAGTAAAGAAAAACAAATGTAACTTCAACAAGATATAATTTCAATCATAATGATTATCATAGTCAAGATATAACTTCACCATTCAATTCCATAAACATGAATAATAAATATGTATATACAAAAGATGATGCAAATATAACATATAAATGAACATGTTCTATATATACAAAGTATCAAATGTATCAAAAGTATCTCCATATACAAATATGGCACATGCCATTTCAAAATGTCTACAAAATCAATGTTTTAAGGTGTACAATGTGGCATATATGCCATCTCAAAATGTGCATAGTGGCATCTCTAAATGACCACAAAACTAAAACTACATCCTATGCCATAGGGGGATCATCAAAATGTAACCTCTTTGAAGAAGTGTTGGGCTCTAATTGATCCTGCATAAAAAATGAGTTCAAACCCAAGTTAGATTGCTTACTTTATATGATTTGTATACACATACACACACACACACACACACACACACATATATATATATAGTTCATAATTCAAACACTAATTTAATTAAAATTATAACTAAATACAAATATATGTACCTAGTCTCTCAGTCACCTACCATGATCAGGTGTCCTAGCATAAGTCCTGGGTAGCGAAGGGACCATGCCAACAATACCAACTGTGACCTATAAATATATATTTGCAATAATGAGATTAGTAGAGTGGTGCAACATAGAGTAATAAATCTACAAAATAGGATGATAGCATAATAAAATTACAAATTGATTGAACTAAAATTAAAACTTACATTTGATGATCCCTCCTTTGGAATGGTGGGCTAGGTCAACAAAGATACAAAAGATTCTCATGGGCCCTCCCTCACACTCAGAGTAACCTATGAGAGTAAAAAGATTATCGATTATATATAAATGTACTTCATCATAGCAACCTTGGTTACAAAATACAAATAACAATATGTAAAAGTCTACGTACAATCGGGCTATCACTCTGAATCGAGATGCCTGTAACCCTACGCTACTGAACAACTGCTGGGACATCATCAATAGCCACACCCTATACAATAAAGTGCAAGTAAAATATTTATTACTACACACAAGTGGCATACATGTGCATGCATAATTAATCTTAAATAATTAGCTACCTTTCCTTTGTCGACACCTGAAGAAGGAACCCCCTCGTGCCCCCCATTGACATCAGCTGTACCTTGCAAGAACACAATCAGATGATAATATATAAGTAAATGTATGAATTTTATTTCTCTAAATGATAGAGATTTAAGCATGTACACCAAATGATATAAAAAATAACTAATGGGTACATAATTTATAATATACCGTATAGTCATCAAGGCCAAATGAAATGGCCGAAAGTGTGGACTCATCCACCTCTCTCACCTCCTCCTGTGTCATCGACTGAACATAAATGGAAAAAATATATATACATAAGTGCATGCAATCATTAAAAATAATCTAAATAAATAAATTATTTTTAAATTAAATAAGTCATGCGATAAATTTATTTATAATGTTTACTCTTACCGTATCAACAGGAGTCAATGGCTCTGTGTACACCTCCTGAGCACTCTCATGAGATGTATATGCTCCATGAGGTGTTGCAGCCTCTGCAACTACGTCTCCTGTATCCTCCTCATCAATAACATGTAACTGATATATATCAGCATCACTAAGCGGTTTGAGGCACATGTTCTTGCATATAATGCAAATATGGGGCTCGCATACATGTGAACTCCGATGAGATGTCGATGCACTAGCATCATCCACACCAGGAGGCAACATTGACCTAGTTTGCATGATCAACTGATCACTTAGTAAATGAATGGCCCTAATAGTCCACGAGGCAGCCTTTGCAATGATATCAGGATGCTGCACTAGAGGAGGGGGTGCGACATCAGTGGGGGGGACAAAGGTAGTGGCCTTTCAGCATTGGGTAGATGGCCTAGTCTGAGGAGCTCCTCCACCTATGCCCATGTTGGGCCTCATACTCCAATAATTAGCATGGTGACCAAGCACAAACTTAGCATAAAATTTTTGAATGAAATAAAATGGGACCTCCAAATTGCTATGGGGTGGTTTATCAAAAACCATCCACCAGCGATCCCAAAAGTTTGTGCGCATTACTTCATTTGTGCACCATTTTATTGATAACTTGGGATTTTTGGGGTCAAATGGTATTCCAATTTTAGGATTGACAAAAAGAGTGGCTATATCTTCCTTAGTTATATTAAGGGCCGCAATCCCATCATGGTCAAACCCATCATCAAATTGGGCGTGCATATCATCACACCAATGAAGAGCAGCATTATGTTGCTTCGTGCGTGTGTCAATATTTCCAACAATTGTATTTAGTGTGGAAAACATGGGACCTAATGTAGGTATATTTTGATACGTGTTTTGGAAACCTCGTATTGTGTTCAAATTTTCTTGTATCAAATCTTGTAAAGATTTAGGGTTTAGATATGGGGGATTGTTTTTGGGATCATTATTTGGTGCAAGAGGGTTATTTTCTTCATTTTTGTCAGCCATGCTTGATTAAATAAAAGCAAATCTAAATTTCAATCTAATTTCATATATTATGACAAATATCAATACAAAACCCTATTTAAAAAAAAAATGCTACATTTAGCATGAAAATGAAATAAAATAATAAAAATATACAAATAATTACTTACCAAATATGCTCAGGAGTCGAATTTGTTGTTTCCCAAATTAGGTATCCAAAAATATATCGGGTATATGATATATCAAGCCATTTTGGCAAAGAAAAATGTGGAAAGAAATGAAGAAAAGGGCTCGTGTGTTTTAGATTTATGCCACAGTTATCGGGTACTTGATTAGGCCTGTGCTTTGGTGTCAAGTTTGCCTAGGTGTACTAACACCCAGGCCTACTAAAAAGTCAACAAGCATTTTCATGCACTTTTGGATGAGTGAAAAGTGAATACTTTTCACATTGCCACTTTTTGGCCCCTCATGATCTTGCACATACCTTGACATGCATGTACAAGTTGGTCTTGAGCATATTACTCTTACCAACTTGAAAGAGGAATGGGACAACCTCTTGGAGTCTGTAAAGAAAACCCATCCATACATTTTTGATAAGATGTAAGTATACATTATATTTTTTTTTTACATTTGGCATTATTATCAAGAAGGGGGAAAACCATGTATATGCCAAATAAGTATACTTTGATATGTATATTACACACTAACGGAGCATGCACTGAGGGGAGGTACTCTATACTTAGAAGTTTCTATTGTGGATATGTATATGGTGGAGACATAAGGCATATATAGACATTTTTTGTCTATATACATTCAAAGTTTTGATACTAATGCCAAAGGGGGATATTGTTAATCTTTATTGAGCATTTAAGGTTGTCATTGGCATCAAAGGATAGTAAACAGGTCGGTTGGTTACTTATATTGAGTCAGTCAGTAACTAGAAGTAAGACAGAGTAGTCGGTAAAGCATTTGCACTGAGCATCACACAGTTAACCGAGCACCAATGACACCAACATCGATGGTTAGTAAACATCAAGCATCGCAGTATACACCGAGTAGATTATACAGTGTTTATCGATGATCACAGAAAATGACACAGTAATCTAAAATGGAACATTATTCTATGCAAATGGTTATAACAGATTGTAAAATGGTTTACCAAGATTGAGGAGCATTTATTGCAAATAGATACTCATTAAATGTAATGTTTATCTTATTGTAATAGTTGATCTAGGTTATTTTGCACCATAGATCTTAGGGTTATAATTATTTTTGTAACCTAATTTTTGCTTAGGCGGCAAAATAGAACACTATATATTTTGTATGTTCGCACCATTTTTTATGAGGTTGGTGAACTAATATATATGAATCAAGGAGCACTTGAAGACATTGCCTATCTTCAAGACAATCAATTTATTGAGCAGAATAGAGCACAGAGGATATCAGATTGAGCATAATTAGAGAAGGCTACCGAGCACAATAGAGCAAAAAACCATCACAGATAAGGTGATATTTTGATGAGCACTTATAGATTTGTTTCAGACAATTGAGTTGTCAACTAGCAGATAAATTACCTATTACTTTCTTACAATTGTGATAGAGTTTTGACAAATCTCTTAATAGAGTAGACTTAACAGTCTTATATAAATCTCTTAACCGAGTACACACTTCATTAGTGCTATTTAAATCCTATAACTAGGTAGATCTAGCTAATCTAATATGTTACTCCTAATAGGGTAAGATCACCAGAAGTGATCAAAACTTGTAGCCTTAACAGACAAACCTTTTCTATCTGCAGTAGTGAAGAATTTATGGGTGTCATCCCCACTGTAGTTTTTACCTTCTAACAAGGGTTTCTGCGTTACCAAAATACTTGTGTTATATGATTGTCATATTGATTTCATGTTTTTTACTTTCTTAAGTTAACTAGATGATTGATTTATACAATTGTATTCAAGTTATTTTGATCGGTTATCATAGTATTCAGTTATAGATTAGAAAGGTTTTACAAGTAAAAGTTTTGAAGGCACTGATTCACCCCTCCCCTCTTAGTACCTATCTCTCCTAATTCCAACAATTTTTTCTTCAACTCTGTTCAGGTCAGCTCAACACTGTCTCTATAATTATTTAATATCTTCTTCCGTACATACCATATAGACTTGTACTCTCATATGTGGCTTTGATATACATATAATTATCCATGTTCAAGTGTGCATGCATTGAACCAGCTTCTATGAACATCGTTAAACAAAACTATCTCCGATTAGATTGGTAAATACTATTGTACTTAGACAATTTTCTAGTGCGCTCATGCAAGACTACTTCCAACTATTATGCAATCTTCATGGTGAATATATATTTCCATAATGACAACATTCTGATATCCTACTTAGCCAAATTTCCAATAGATAGGTATCTAGGAAATAACCTATATATCAATCCTCCCACCTCTCCTATCTCTCCCATCTCTCCTCCCTCACCCAACTCTCACACCTCCATCATCATCATAATTGGTACATGGCGCCCTAGGAAACATCATAGATGGTCCTTCTATTTTTTAGTTTTGTAATAATTGGATAGATCTTTGAGATCATCCTATTTTTTTTTGGATCCATTTGGGTGGTCAAGGATCCCTAAGGCACACCTATAAGCCTTGGGATGCCTTAGTCCACTTGGATTATTAGTTTTTGAGCAATAGATGAATTATGTGTTTTTGATGTTTTGTGAGTTTTAAACATGATTCCATTAAATTTGGATCATTTTAAGCATGTTTGAATTGGTTTGAAGGTTAAAATATTAACCTATGGTCTTAGGAGAGAAAAATTGCAAAAATTGCAAAAGTTGCCCAAAAGATGTAAATGTTACACAAAAGATGTAAAGGTCAAATATAGGTTTCCTATGCCAATAGTCATAATTGCATATGAAATATTTTGGCTTCTACTATGAACCTATTTCAACTTTTTTTCACCTCTCCAAGAGGTAAGAAGACCGTAACATGATTTCTGATACAAAATTAATGAAGAACCAAGAGTTTTCCTAAGTTATTTCTTACTAGTACGAATGTGTATGGTGGATTGAGTGAAAGTTGTTTACATGTGTTGAATCCTTGTAGTTTCTACTTTCTAAAATATTTTAAGTCTATTTGATAAGTTTAGTATAATAAAATTCCTAATTAATTTCCTAAAACTAGTCCATGAAAGAGCCTTAAACAAGCTTGCCCTACAAATGAAACCCTAACTTGTATTTGAACTAGTGGAATTCCTCACCCATTTGGAAAATTCAAGTTAGGAGTGTAATTTTATTATTTACAAAGGCTTTGGGTGTGATTCGAAGGGTTGAAGGTGTTTTCATCAAGCCATAGGCTGAATATCTCAATGTCTTCAACCAAGTTAAAGTGTGTTGGAGTGTGCAGTTTGTAGAATTGATCGATGGGACCAATTCGAATGTGGATTTTCATTTTTTGGATTATAGAGAAGGTTTTCAAAACCCTAAATCAATCCCATAAACCCATCCTTGACCACTTTATTTTAAAGACAAGCCTAATTTGGCCAATTAGGTTATTGAACTCAGTAATGGTTAGGTGTTGCAGGAGTGGAGTTGGTGTTAGATAACTGAGGGGGGGGGGGGTGAATTAGTTAGTTCTAGTTATCCTATAGTCCCAAACTCCTAGATGTATATATTCAAACTTTTCAAACAAATTATCAACTTGGTAAGCTATCAATAATAACTTGTCCCTTCATCTACCAATTGATAGTAATTTCAATACCGTGTTTATCGATCAGACTAAATATGCAATGTGTAAAGTAAGATAACAATCCAATCACATAAAATACACATAACACATATATTTTTAATGCAAAAACCCTGTTAGGGGAAAAACCACCTAGGACTGGTAACCCAAAATAATTCACTCTTTTGAAGTGAGCTCAGTTAGGAGCCAACCCTCTCAAAGGTTACAATGCACATTGTGAGGTGTGACCTGGTTAAAGGATTTATCACTAATAGTTAACTCTTGACCAACATTCACTATGGGGTCAACTGTTAGGAATGGGAACACTGAGAGGGGGGGTGAATTAGTGTTCACTATATCTTTATATTTTCTTAACTCTTGAATCTTAATTTGATTTCTTAAGTACTATTATGAACATCAAAGTAAACAAGATAAACAATCACAACACATAACATCAATATGGTTATGGGGAATCCTAAATAGGTAAAAACCCCAGTGGGAATTGACACCCACTAAGAACTGCACTAGTGTTTTATGATCCTTGTTAGAAGATCTATAACCTTGTTAGGAGTTGTTCTTTACAATGATTTTAGTACAGTGACTTGGTCAAAGTTTGGACCCTGTTAGGAATCTTTTACAATAACCCTATTAGTGGTGGGGACACACTATCCTAGAGCTCACTGCTCAAGTGGTGAAGGCTACAACCTTCTGATCTCAAATACACACTATATCTGCTGGATGAATTGGTGTTGTGACACTGCTTATCTGATTAGTTCCTTTTGTGCACTGATGCTTTAGCCCCTTGTAAAGCTCTAACTCATTCTATCTTCACTTCACATGTCTCTGCTCTACTTATCTCATCTCTATATTCACATTCATACATTATTACAAAGGTGCATCTTAAATTTATATGCACTAACAAAAGAAATAACTAGGTCGGCCTACAACCGATTACATACAACGCTTCCAAGTGAATTGGCTCAAGTGTGTTTACAAAAAAAGATGTTTACATGTCTATAACCTAATTACAATAGATCCATAGACTTTACAAAACATTAGTATAACCACTAATCAAATTACTAACAGTCGGCTACATAATCTGTTATGTTCTGGCATTCACTGTTTGTACCACTTCAACTGTCTATATCTTCATCATAATGTATCATCTGATCATGTAATCTTAGACTTAGCATGAATACACACTTACTATCTTAACTTCAAGGGAACATACCATAACTTGGTCATACACACGTGCGCTAATGCTCTGATCTAGTGGTGCTTTGCTAACTGTCCAGTCTTCTATACTTAGCCATATTCTGACCATATGATAATGTGCACTGACTCCAAAACTCTATATGACTTTTTTTCCATAATGACAACACTATATCTAGTCATATACAACAATATAGTCAACTTTCCAACATCAACAAGAAAACTAACAACATTCCTTGAATTTTATATTGAAATACAAATAAGACTGTTAAGTCCACTCAGTTAAGAGATTTTGCTGTAACAATGGTTAAATTGATACAGTAGTGATCTGATTAAATATAACTAAGATTGTAGATTCTTAGATCTATGCTAAGCTCAAAATACCTCCTCTAATCAATAATCACTTCAATCCTTCATATCCTTCAACATATTCAGCTTGGTGAATAATACTCTGATGCTCAGTAATGCCTTCAGTTGTGCTTGGTTCTTTCTATAACCAATTTGATTAGTGGTGCATGAAAATAGTCCTTACACATAAATTCTCCTGTAGTGTTAATAAGCTCTAGACTCAATAATGAATCTCATGTCTCTTTAAATAGACTTCATAAACCATTTTCATATCATTAGTTAGATTTTGCCTCTTAATCTCCATCGTTCCTTTTTCTGCTTCAAGCTTCCTTGATAGATGTGTCTATAACATGTTTCATCCTTCTCCATTCGATTAATCTTGATTTTTTTCAGCTGTTAGATCATCACAACAAACTTTATCTTTTACCTCAGAATCATAAGCAATCATCCAGCTCATCAATTCAGTCAGCTGTTATAAAATTTATTTATTTCACTTTCTCAGTTAATACAGAATGTGTCAATGAATACTAACTCGATTATTATTGTTACTCAGTATACACAAAACTAGCTTGGTGTATAAAAAAATATTCAATTACTGACCATATTAACTTGTCCAATTTTGATCTTCAATACATAATAAATTCATGTAATACAATCAAGTCAACAACATGATGCCATAGACTCATCAATAAGTTACCCAATGTATACCTTAGCCACATCTTCCATATCCATCTCATCTTCATGTAGATATCTCATTCCTTTATCATTTTATTCTTCTTGAGATGTTTGTAACTATCATGATAAGAACAATCAAAACTAGTTGACATCAATGACAATACATTGATTGATTTAATTTCCTTACATGACATTTTAGTAACTTGGTGATCTCTAATCATTGTCTTTCACTTGTCCATTCAATTCATCAAGATATTCAATTAGTTGTAGGTTATCATTTGGGTCTTCAGACTTTGGGGATTTTTTTAGCTTCCAAAAGGGTATTTGAGTCTTCCCTTAGTTTTCCTAGTCTCATCCGAAAGGAGAAATTGCACACTAAAAACTAGTTACAGAGACCTAGTATAATTCCTAGGTCAATCAGGGTTTGACATATTATGGAAGTTGAAGGGTCAATATAAGGGTTTTTTCCTTGTCCTTACATCATAAGTAAGGTTTTCCAACATTTTTTTGGGTTGTGTGAAGACACTAGTGAAGATTTTCTAAGTTGGCCTAGAATAGGGATAGTGTCCCTAAGTTCCAAATTTGGAAGAATTTGTGTGAAGCCTTTAGGCATTGAGGATAAGTAGGATAGGTGTCTAACTAAAAATAATTGGTTAAAATACCTTATGTTTCAAGGTTAGAAGGTTTGGATTGTATCAAATCTAAACTTGGAAAGTTGAAGAGGAAATAGAACATATCCTAAGCTTCTTGTTGACCACTATGCATCAGGTAGTATCAGAGCCTGTAAAAGCTCTTAGGAAAAATCATGGTAGAACATAATGACACTAATGAAGAGGAGATACCTATAAGGATAATTTTTTTGGAGTTAGCCAAAATTGTGAGGGAGCAAGCTGCCAAGAACAAGAAGATGGAGGAAGAGATGGCAAGGTTGAAGAACTTGCAACTCAGTGGATCTGGAGGTGGAGAATCAGATTAAGAAGAAGATGAGAACTCAAACCCTAGAAGATGGGGAATGCCAGATGATAAAAGATCAATGATAGAATCCTTAGAGAGGGTTGGTAGAAGAGATCAAAAACTTGATATACCTATGTTTGTGTGAAGGATGGACCCAAAGGAATGTATGGATTGGGTAGAAGCCCTAGAAAATCACTTTGAATGTGATGACATTCCTACACACCAAAAAATCAAGATTGCAAAGTCAAAGATGAAAGGTCCTGCATTGAGTTGGTGGAATTTCCTACAAAATGAGAGAGTGGAAAAGGAGAAGGAACCAATATCCTCATGGAAGAAGATGCTTAGATAAATTAAGAAATAATTTATCCCTAAAGACTATGAGGTAACCTTGCATAAGAAGTTACAAATTTAAAGCAAAGATATCTTGATGTAGGCTCCTATACTGATGAATTTCACAAGATCACCATGAAGGTTAAAGTCCCTAAAAATGAAAAGAAAAATCTTGCTAGATATTTGAATGGACTTAAGTTTAGTATTCAAGATGAAATATGTCTATTTAATCCTCAATCAGTACATCGATGTTATCAAATGGAAATGAAGATTGAAGAGAAACAAAAGAGAAAAGGGGAACATAATAATAGAGGAAGAGGGAATAGTTTTATAGGAAGAGGAAGGTTCCAAGGAAGGGGATCATCATCAAGGACATAAGGAGAATTAGGTCATCAAGAACCTGACAAAGATAAAAATCAAAGGAATAACTTCAAAGGAGGTAGAGGAAGTAGTAGGGGAAGATATGGAGGCATAAACACTCATTTATTCACTGGGAGAAGTTTCTCCTGCAACCAAGTTGGTCACCAGTCCTTTAGGTATCCAAGAAAAGCCAGTAAAAATTCCAATACACCAGGAGGAGATAGGAGGGTACAAATAACTCAAGATAAGGATTGTTAGAGCATAAATTCATACCATGCAACTACCTCTAGGCTTGCATATCCTAAGAAAGGAGAATGTATAATGTTCAATAGAACACTCTTGAAGGAGTCAAATACAAAGGATACCCCACAAAGGAAGAGTCTATTCAGGACCCATTTCAAGGTAAATGGTGGAGTTTGTAAGGTTATTATTGATTCTAGTTCTACAAAAAAATTGTCTTCTAGTGAAATGATAAGAAAACTTGGTTTAAAGAAAACAACTCATCGAAATCCTTATAAGGTGCCTTGGCTCAATAAGGATCAACAAACCTTGGTAGATGAACAATGTTGGGTAGAATTCCAAGTAGGGGAATACAAAGACAAAGTCTTATGTGAAGTTGTGAATATAGATGCATGCCATCTACTCTTAGGTAGGCCATGAAAATATGATGTTGATTCTCAACATGAAGTGAAGAAGAATGTATACACCTTGACCAAGAATGGGATAAGTTACACAATGATCCCTCTCCCTGATACTGATAAAGATAGGATCTTGTCAAATAGTGTGATGCTAGTAGGAGAGAAGGAGTTTTTAAAAGTCCTTAAGGAGAAGGATATACCTTGTTTTTCCATCATAGTCAAGCCTAAAACAAAGACTAAGGATATGCCAATAGGTCAAGAACCTCAAGGAAGTGTTGGTCTAAAGGAGGTACATGATTTGTTAAGTAAGTATGATGGAATAGTTGCAAATAACAGAATGGGTACTTTGTTGGAAATTTGGTTGAGTTGGTTACATACATATTGTAATTATGGAAACATATGATCTACATGAAGATTGCACAGGTTAGAGAGCTAGTATGTCAGAGTGCAATGCAAATTGTCTAAGTATGAGACAGTGTGTTTTTGCTAGTGAACTCGAAGATAATTTTGATTGGCGATGTTGATTGGAGTAAGTTCAATGCTTGAGAAGTTGAACATAGACACTATGGTGACTATTGAAGACTCACCTTAGAGTGCAAGTCAGTAAGGCATGTACAAAAGAAGTTATGATAGTTTTACTAAAGATAGTGTTAAGCCGATAGGATAGAATATGAAGACAAATTGATAAAGAGTTAAAGGATTATTTTGTTTATCAAAATAATGACTTAAAAATATAAAGAGATGAAATACTAGATGTTAACCCTTGGATAAAGATATTTTTTAATATGATAGTCGACTGGAAACTTATTAATCTTAATAACTTGTATAAAGATATGTAAAGATGTAATTGAAAAGAGAAGCAATGAATATGCAAATGTAATAGCGAAAGTGAAAGAACAATGAAGAGATATTGATGCAAGTAGTATAAGGTTATGTACATTGACCTATTTTTGTAATAAGTGAATATTATATATTACTTGTTTGGGCAGTGGGCTCATCTGGTAATCACTTTTTGTACTACCAACTCCTAATAGGGTTGAGGCTTCTAACAAGGCCTATATTCTCTTAATCAGGACTGAGACACTATATGCATGTAATAGACTCTTAACAGGGACAACATCCTTAACATGATACTTTTGATTAGTGGATCAATGTTGGTACCATCCCCACTGGGGTTTTCCCTTGGCCAGGGTTTCCTCGAGAACAAATAACATGTTATGAGTTCTTTTGTTTTATTGCTATGCATGTTGTTTAGCTTTCTATGTTATGCATGCATCAAGATAATCTATTATATCCATAATTGGGAAAAATTAAAAGTTTGTAGAATACTGATTCACCCCCCCTCTTAGTATTCCCTATTTTTAACAATTGGCATCAGGGCCTAGTTACTCGAAAAAGAATCATTCAAGGAAAGCTTAGCAGCTTGAGTAAGATCTCTATGGATATGGATCAACTACAGAAGGATCTTGAAGAAGCTCTTGAATAGATTGATATGCTTACTGAAGAAAGAGACAATTTGAAAGGAAAATATGATGATGCAAAGAACCTCATTGAGAAATTGAAAAACAAGTTGGAAGATCTGAAATCTAAAAAGGAATATGAAATTCACATTGAAGATTGTGATGACAAGTTAGAAAAAGAAAATGAGATCCTTAAACATGAACTAAAGATAGAAAATCTAAAGCTAAGTCTGAAAGATGGAAATAGCAAGAATGAATAAAATCTGAAATCTGAGAATGAAAATCTTAAGCTTGAAAATGAAGGGTTAAAATCTAAACTTGGTAAAGTAACATCTGAACTTGAGAAAGTAAATTTACAGTATGCTGGACTTGAGAAATACAATACAATTGTGAAAGGAGAACTAACTCAATCTAAGCAACAACTTGAAAGACTATATTCAAATAATGAGAAGATTGATGAAAAAATATATTATCAAAAACCATTCTATGATAAAACTGATCTTGGATTCAATACTTTTAAAGCAAATGAAGAAAGCAAGGAACCAGATTTGAAAATATCTGAAAGCATAGATGAGAAGAAGTCTGATGAGATTAACAAATCTAAAGATACACCGAAGGAAGAAGAACCACCTAAAGGTATGCAAAGAGAATTCAAAGGTAGATGTTTTTCTTGTAATATTGTTGGTCATATGAAGAGAGATTGCATAGGTAAGCAATTTAAACCTCTTAATGGTTATTGTTATAATTGTCATGGTTTTGGACATAGAGCTATTGAATGCAGAAAACCTAAATTTGTTGAGAATAACAATAGTAGTAGAATGTTTAGAAATACTAACCATGCAGATAAGAAACCTACTAAAGATATGAACAAAAGAAATTGAGTAGTATGTTATAGATGCAACAAGGTTGGACACATTGCTAGAAATTGTAGATCATAGATCAATCAGCCTGGACCAAGATATGGAAATAATGGAATAGTTTGTCAGACATGCAACAAGATTGGACATACATCAAGGTTTTGCAAAATGAACAATAGAGTTTTTCATACCAATCCTAACCCTAGAAGTCATGCAAGAAGAAATGAAGATGCAAGCAATAGTCAGAAATGATGCTGTAGTAATTCAAATGAAGTGAAGTTTGTGAAAAGCACATATCAAGGAGACATATTCAGCACTGAAGGTAGTCAGAAAGGTGAAGTATTAAATGGTAAGAATGAATCTTTACCTAACCCATCTCAAAGTACTTAATTCATTGAAAATTACAATAAAATAGGAACTTAGATTAGTGTAGGAATTGATATATGATGAATTGAGTCTTGCACACTTAATGCAAGTTATTATATGATTTTCTAATGCTATGGTTAAGAGTGCAAAGAAAAATATTATGTTTTGCAAGATCACAAGAAGTTTTAAGTTTTGCAAGTTAACAAAATCAACTTTTTGGAAAGAAGCAGAAAATAATTGAATGCGATGTTAGATCTAAGTGAGATTGAAATGATAAAACGTCATGAATGGTATTATTGATCATTGAAGCAAATAAAGTGTTAAGGAGATCAAAGAGTAGTGATTGGAAGCATTTTGCAAGGATTTGGTGAAGAATTTTTTATGCCGAATCTATGCAAGCTCTAAATCGTGGAATACAGGTATTTTACTTGGAAGATCTTTAAATCAGTTAAGGAATTAGAGGAAATCATGGATATTTCTTTGATTCACAATGTCAGAGATAAGAATAGACCTAAGATGAAAAGGGAACTAGTAGAACCCTTGGAAGATGATCCTAGGTTAGCTTTATCATCCGTACCAAATGGAGTTTTACATCTAGAGAATGCTAGAAGTTATCTGGGATGTAAACTAGAGACTATCAATGATAGTGATTTCACTAAGGAATATCAGAAGATCTACAATCAGGATATGTCATTGAATGTAGGATTTGAAGATTTGAAAGATAATGAGATCATTAAGTATGCTTTACAATATGAATTTGACAATAAAGAATGTACCAAGATAATCCTAAGCATAATTCACAATGGAAAGTTTTGGTTAGATGATAGAGTGATAGATATCACAACTGACTTAATTCATGAGGTAATTGAACTATCTAAAATTGGAGCCATTCCTTTGAATGAGAAAAACATGAGGAAAATAGTCATAGACAACACAAATTCATCCTACAATGGCAGAGGAATAGTGATTAGCAAGATACAACAAGATGATGTCAGATACTTGTGTAAGATCCTAACAACTAAGTTTTGTCCTAACTCAAGAGAGGATGACATGGAAGCTGGAATGATACATGTGGATTATTTGATGTGTGTTGATAAATTATAAGTTGACATGTGTGAGATTTTGAGAATTCAGTTGTTTGAGAATTTGGAAAAGATAAAGAAGACTAAGTATTCATAGTTTAGATTCTCATCTTTAATCACTTATATGTTCTTTCATTCATTGAGAAGATTTCCGTACACCATTGGAAATGACTGGAATGATGGAAAAACTACAATGCTAAGGATTAACCAAGTGTATAGGAGGCATGTTATTGATAAAGTAAATGAAAGTACTGCAGTGTTGGTAATTAAATCATTTCAGAATTTGATGTCAAGTAGATCAAGGATCCCACAATCTCTTGTGGAGAAGTATAAAAATGAGATATGTTTCATGGTTGATACTGACTTTACTTACATTGAAGTAGTAGCACCTAGAATAGAGTTCATAGACCGTCTTGGCTATGAAATATCTGAAATTGAGATAGAAGAATATGTGAGTAGACTACTTAAGTGCAAGATGGATATTCACAGTAACAGGTTTGGAACCTTTGAGAACTTCAACTCTGCAAAGACCATTCTTGAAGAGAAATAGTCAAAGAAAAGAGTTGAGAGTACAATCAAGAAAATTATAAAAGATACAGGGATGAATGAACATGAGTTCTTGGTAGCCAAGCAAATGGCAGCAACAGTTAGAGAAATTGGACAAAAAGAAGTTTTGTCTATACCACCCTTATCATCAATTATAGTACAACAAGGGGAAACACAAGTTAAAGTGAAAGTGGAAGAATCAAAGAAGGATCAAGAAATAAGAAAATCCACTAGATCAACCTCCTCCACTCCTAGCAAAAGAATAAAAGAGATTGCTACTGGACCGGGTAAGAGGTAGAAGGCATTGGTGCCACCAGCTCAAAGGAAAATTGCAGAAATCAGAGATGATGAAGACACCCCTATTAAGAAGAAAACTTGGAAACCTAGAATTGAAAAGGTTAATGAATAGATTATTCAAGATGGAGACTTTACAAAGATGAAAAAATATTATGATCTCTATGATTATGCAAAAAGACTAAATTGAGAAAATGTAGTGGTGAAGTATATGATTCTATCTGATAAGAAATTTGACACAATTCAGGGTAAGATACCTGATGACTTGTACAAGAAACTTGTAAATAGAAAGAAGAGAGCATCAGAGGAAGACATAACTATTAGAGAAAATCTTGTAAGAAAACTTTGTGTTGTGAGTGATGGAGAACACTTCAAATAGATCATGAAGCATCTAAACACCCATTTGAGAACCAAGAAGAGAACTATTTAGATTATGGGAGGTAGATATGAAGAAATTAACACAGAAACAGAGCAAGCAATCACTAAGGTTATGATAGAGAATGTTGGAGAACCATCAGTTGTAGCAGAATCTAAAGATCAAGCAGAAGAAGCAGAACAAGAGGACATTCCCTCTCAACCAGCCATAAATATTGAGGATGAATCCATGAATGTTGAAGGAACAAGGATCACCTTGGATAGTGATGATAACTTATTGAAGAATCTTGGAAATTTTTTTGACAATTTGGATTTTGAAGAGAAGGATAGTGTCAAAGGAGAAGAGAAGACATAAACCAAAATTGTAGAACCTAAAGTGACAGATAAACAAGTACCTGTTCCCACTCAAGAAGAAATCAATCTTACACCTGAGACTGGCAAGAAAACTCAGATTGGTTCTATGATTGACAATTTGGGAAAGGAAGTAGATGATGATGATTAGATGGAATTGATCACATCTTTGAACAAGATCATCGGAAAGAACAAGAAAGTAAAGAATCTTGAAGGATGCCTGAAGGAGCTTACTGAGAAGTTACAAGGCATTATATCTACACAAATTACAGAAGATGACCCTCTGGAAAGAGAAAAGAAAGTGATGAATACTTTTGATGACGAGTTCAAAAATTTATCTGATATAGCAAAGATGAAAGCTCAAGTAGCTTATGAGGCCAAAACACTTTTGGACATCAGTCAGAATATTAGGAATGAAATCAATAACCTTGATTACTGTATAAAGGACTTGAGAAAGAATTTAGAAAGAGGAAAATATTTGTACATTCAGTGTACAAAATCAGAGAACTTGGTAGTAGAGGAAGTTCAGAAGATGCAGATGAAGGAAGAAGAAATTCAGAATGAGACAAAACTTCTTTCGAGCCCCAATGTGAAGATATTTGATATTGAGAAGAAAATCCGCAAGATCTACGATAAAATAAGAATTTTGCAAGATGCCAAGGACATGAAGTTGAAGAGATTCACTCTTTTAAGAGAGCACATTTATATAAACTTGAGCACTATTGAAGGGTAACTGGAAGAATGTGTTTCAGCCAAGACATCTTTTTAGAAGTTTAGTTATGAGAATCTCCAAGCATGTGAGATTGCATCTTATAGATTATGCGCACTGCTCAGTGTGGCAAATTCAATTAAGAAATCATGGTAGAAAGAATTAGGGGCCATGAAGATTAATTTTTTAGATTGTGTTGCAAGCCAACTGGCTTTGCAATATTGAATCTAGGTATAACTTTTTGTGAACATAGTTTTGTAACCCTCCTTACCTTTTTTTTGTCATTGTTGTCAAAGGGGGAGAGATATATAGAAGAAAATTGATAAGGATACATACTCTTAGGGGGAGTATAGTATATAGAGAGGATTCATGAAGTCATAAGGACAATATATGCATATTTTGTATTATGGCCATATTTTTTTTATTTTTTTTTGGGGGGCCTAAGACTTAGCCAATTTTCTCATATGTTGCCACAAATGACAAAGGGGGAGATTGTTGGCAATTTGGCTGAGTTGGTTACATAGATATTGTCATTATGGAAAAATATGATCTACATGAAGATCACACAAGTCAGAGAGCTAGTATGTCAGAGCGCAATGCAAATTGTCTAAGTATGAGACAATGTGTTTTTGCCAGTGAACTCGAAGACAATTTTGATTGGCAATGTTGATTGGAGTAAGTTCAGTTCTAGTGCACTTGAACACAGACACTATGGTGACTATTGAAGACTCACCTCAGAGCACAAGTTCGTATGGCATGTATAGAAGAATTTATGATAGTTTTACTAAAGACAGTGTTAAGCCGACATGACAGAATATGAAGACAAATTGATAAAGAGTTAAGGGATTATTTTGTTTATCAAAATAATGACTTAACAATATAAAGGGATGACATCCTAGATGATAACCCTTGGATAAAGATATTTGGTAATATGATAGCTGACTGGAAAGTTATTAATCTTAATAACTTGTATAAAGATATGTAAAGATGTAATTGAAAAGAGAAGCAATGAATATGCAAATGTAATAGTGAAAGTGAAAGAACAACGAAGAGATATTGATGCAAGTAGTATAAGGTTATGTACCTTGACCTATTTTTGTAATCAATGGATATTATATATTACTTGTTTGGGCAGTGGGCTCATTTGGTAATCACATTTTGTACTACCAACTCCTAACAGGGTTGAGGCTTCTAACAAGGCCTATAGTCTCTTAATCAGGACTGAGACACTATATGCATGTAATAGACTCTTAACAGGGTCAACATCCTTAACAAGATACTTTTGATTAGTGGATCTTTGTGGGTACCATCCCCACCGGGGTTTTCCCTTGGCCAGGGTTTCCTCGAGAACAAATAATATGTTATGAGTTCTTTTGTTTTATTGCTATGCATGTTGTTTAACTTTCTATGTTATGCATGTGTCAAGATAATATGTTATATCTGTATGCACCATAAAATGGTCGCCTAGACTTTGGGCCCCATTTATTTAATCTACCAATATCAATTCCTGAATCAATATTTGTCATACATTCAAATCAAATTTATTGATCAAATCATAAATATTTCAATTTTCCCTAAAGTTTGAATATCCCATCAATTTTTAATTAAAAGAAATATATCCCTTTTTAATAAATAAAATAATATTATTTAATTGAAATTAATATTCTTTGAATGAAATAATGTTATTTAATTAAAATCCTCTTTTAATTAAATGGTTTTATTTTATTGAATTAATATTCATTTCTAAATTATATAATATTACCTTATTTAATTAAAAGAGATATTATTCTTTAAAATTAAATAAATGAAATATTCTCTCAAAAGATCTCCTGTGATGAAAAAGGAAACAAATTGAATAAAAATAAAAGAAGATAAAATGTAATTCCATTTTATTACAAACCTTCTAAAAATGATGATTGTTTCCTCTTTTTCATTTATCCGACATTGCTTCTACTTTCACATTCGAATCCAACTTTTCCTATAAAAGGAGACCTCTCATGCTCATTCAATGATCCCGAATTTTGATATCGAACTTATGCTGCAGAATTTCATAGCTTGTAATCATTTAGCATTTCAACTTGCACATTCACATTTTAGATTAATTTACATTTTAGATTATTTGCAAATCATTTTAGTTTAAATCCATTACATATAGCTTAATTTCATTTTCAATAAATTAGTTTAGCTTAGTTTGCATGACAAATCATTTAGAATAGTTTCATTTAGATCAACTCGAATCTCTCATTCTGAGTTGTATTTGCATGGGTAAAATAGGCTGATCTGAGGGCCACATTCAAACCATGCTCTTCTCAGATAGAGAGCTATGGGTCATTTTGTGAGAACTCACTGTTGAGCACTCTCGCATACAAAGACTCATAGAAGTGTGATCACACATCTGTGCACACATTTTTGGCGCCCACCGTGGGGCCCTGAAAACGGGTTTCCTTTCATTTTCATTAATTATCTAGCTCTGAGGCTAAGGGTTTCAAGGGTCCTGGTATACTCTACAGGACGTTATTTTTTGTTTCTTTTTGCCTGCAAAAAAGAAATTTTTTTTTTTTTGGCCTTTTTTTGTTTTTTTACAGGTTTTCAGGAAAAATTTTACAGGTTCTCTAAACGACAAAATATTTTTTTTCTGCGAGTCCGTACTGTCTGTGAACATATTTTCGCTTGAGAGTACAGAGATATCCGCGCGAGATTCTGCTCCTGTAGCGTTTCTTTGCGCGAGACTGTACAAAATTTCGCCCGTGGTTCTGTGTTTTCTCGCGCGATACTGTGTGTTTTCTCGCATGGGACTGGCATTTCCTCGCGCGGGACTGTCGTTTTCTCGCGCGGACCCTGTGTTTTCTCACGCGCTCAAGGTACTTCCTCGCGCGAGATTCTGGGGCAGTGAACTAAAATTTCCTGCTTTCTATTTTACAGTTTCATTTTCCTAACAAGTTTTCTATTTTCTGTTGCATAAAATAATTTTGTTTTCTGCAGCATAACAGTTTTCTGCAGGACGATTTGACAAAGACATAAAAAAAACATACTAATGGTGTGAATGCAAGACGTTTGCCGAAGATCATTAAAACATTGTGTTTGCTTTCCTGCTTTATTCACATAGTTTAATTAGGGCTCCGTTAAAATTTCTTGTGGATTTCGATAGTGAGTAGGAATTTTGGCTCTTCATTACATGGAGGTGATGACCATGAATGAACCTAGAATTCTAATGATCTTACTAATATGACGAATCCGTAGGGAAGCGAAGAAAGTTAGCGAATCTTTAGCATTTCTATTCGCCAGGGGATTATGCTCTTCTCTCCTTGAGAGAGAACCAGAAACCCAAAAGCATGTGGATTTGGTGGAGTGAAACTAACTCGGTGATTAAGTTTGTCTTGTGTGTCTGGGTAAAGAAACGGGATAGAGAAGTATGCTCTTCTCCCTTTAGGAGAATCAGAAAATCAGAAACCTGAATCTGAGCCAAGTCCTGAGTCACCTTTAGAGGGCCTGCTGGAAGTTGAACCTCCGGGAACGACCCAAGTGAGTACACACCTATTGCCGGTGATTCCACCTCACTATAATAAAGCAAGTTTTGTTGAGTCTAAAGACTCCAAAACCATAGTAACTTCCTTTTCATGACTTTGACTATCATCATGGAAAGGCTCTGTTTGTTGCACTGAGCGGCGCCGCTCCGAGCCCTGCTTGCGGGGGTGTGTGACTTTCAGGTGTTGGTGTGGCTGCGAGGCCCCAACTCTGTATCAGAGGCACTGAAGGTTATTGTGAACGGAAGCCAAGTAAAAACCTCCTAGTTAGTGGCCTACCCAGTTCATCTCTGAAAGGAGTCATAATCTTTGCACAAGGAGGGGGAAGAATCTCTCCGTATGTTTATCATACATAGATTCCCATCATAGGCATACACCTGGACGTTTGGAGGCGGTTGCGACACTGGCCCCTGCTACAAGGGTAACCTTTGAACGTACACTGTTGAGTCCTTGGAAACACCAAAAACACGGGCGCCCTCTAGGGGGTGACACGGCTGTGTGAGGTGCACGTATGCACATAAGCAATGGGGCAAAGATTTTGACTTCTCACCATTTTCTTTGGTAGGGATAACTATGTGCTTGTTTTTTTTTTAAGTCTTAAACATTGTCCAAAACATCTTCAAACAAGACTCCCCTAATACTATCAAGTTTCTTTGTCCTTGATAGGTCTGTTAATGACTACTGCTTGCTTCACATGTGCTTAAAACAACTCAAAAACACCAAAATTTGCAACCCACGGACATAATCTGGTAACAGTGTCGCCTACCTTCACCAGAACAAGCATCGCACGGCTTGCCTGAATATTATCGCCTGAGATCATTTTGTTGCATGCCCAGTTTCAGGTGTTTCATAAGCCTTTTTAACGTATTTGGTCATAAAATCAGTGACTTACCTTGCCCTAGAAGCCTGTTTTCACTCAAGTTTTCTAATTTTAGACTACTAAGGTGCAAAGCCTTTTCCAAGTGATGCCCAATCAGCTCAAGCATCCCAAAGCAAAGTTACCCAAATCAAAAGTTTACCAAGAGCAAAAAGTTTCCAAAAGAAACCTCAAGAGCTATCAATCCATCATCCAAGCAACCCAAGCCGAAGAGAAACAACAAACCAGACTTGAGAACATTGCCCATAACGCAAGAATTAAACAGTTTGCTTATCGATTCCGAGTAAACCGTCATTACATCAACCTTGAGCCAGAAGATTGACTTGTCCTGTATTTAGGGTCCTTGTGTCTTTGACCTTTTTGAGATAGTAATCCTTGATCTCATAAGCAATTTTGCTTGAGATTGGCAAGTTAGGAATCGTTTCTGTCAAATAGATAAATTTTTAGACTCTTTTGCTAACACACTTGGAGAGTGTTAGTAGTCTCTTTGTCCACTCATTTTCATACAATCAAACTCAAATACACTTTGTGCAAAGTCATCCTCCTGATCCATACGTGCTAGGGTATTCACCCAAAAGGAATTGAGCACCTCTGTGGCAGTGTTGGTTTGCACCTATTTACAAATACTTCTTTTCACCATCTCTCTCGGACAAGAGAAAACTTTCACTATCCTAGTTTGGTATTGACGTTTCTTAGAATTGTCTATTTGCCTGAACTCTCCCTTTCATGTCAGTAACAACAAGATATCAAGTGAGCCAAGGAAAGCGACCCCAGATAGTCTTCAACCAACTACCCCCAGTTCAAACTCGTCAAAAGAGAAAGGAAAAGGAACCAATATTTGACCAGTCACCTAGGAGTAAGTCTGACACCTGGTTTGACCCAAAGAGCCATTTTAGTGATTTGAGTACCCCCTCAGCACCTTCACACTCAGGTATGGATATGAGTTATACCATGACTCGACGGGAGAGGGAAGCTATGGATCAAACCCTTGATGATATCTATGAAAGACACAGAGACAAGATGTTGTTTGGTAATTCCTCTCATGATGCTCAACCTAGTTCACCCCCCATCAGCACTAGGTACCTAGATGCACATCAACGAGATGACAGGCATGAGAGACGAGCTCACCCAGACCAATGGTCACAACATGAAGACCAAGACAATGAACCTGGTGATGCTCATGTCAATGCAACGTATACCAATGATTTGTACAAACATTCAAGACCAAACTCTCCACTCCGAACAGCCTCAAGGCATACAAGTGAGAGGCTAAAAAGAATTGAGAAGGAAAAACAAGTTGCACAAAATGAACGAGCTGCAAAAGAAGAAAAACTTAGGCTTCTCAAAGAGGAACAACGAGCCTTGTTGGACATAGAGAGAAAAGCATTCCAAGAGGAGCAAGATAGGTTGTTAGCCCAACAATTAAACACTCAATTCAACAACAGGGGTGCTAACAGTGGAAATAATTCTCCTCCCTCCACCCCTTCCAGAACACCACGAAGTCGAAGGCGGTCACGAACCCCTTCTAGATCTCCTAGTCCTAGAGGAAGAAGGGCCTCTCAGTATGCTCACTATAGGAGGCAAACCCCTCCTAGAAACTCAAGACCACACTCCCAACATGCACATCATGGTTCCCAACACGGAGGTGGTAGCTCACATTATGACCTTGATACTCAAGACTTTATGCGAATGCAACAAGAGCCTATTTTCCAACAGTATGTAGATAGGTATTTGGAACAAAACAAAGATAAGTTCTTGGAAAGTCTAATCAACAAGGGTGCTAGAGTCCCTTATGACTTTGATGTAGACAACAAGATACAAAAACAAAGTCCCTCTCAAGAGGAAGAAATCCGTCAAATGAAGCACATGATGGAAAAAATGATGCAACCTAAGAGCTCATTCTCACTAGACTCTATTTGTCCTAATCCATTTGACAAAAGTGTGAGTATGAAAGATTTTCCAAAGAGGGTGGAATTCCCACAATATGATAAATATGATGGCAGTGGTGACCCACATGACCATGTGCGTCAATTCTATACCATGAGCTTTGAATTCCATCAGGATGATTCCTATTTGATGAGGTTGTTCCCTAGAAGTCTTAAAGGACAAGCAATGGAATGGTTCACCAACATCACTCCCCCTGTCAAGACTTTTAGAGAACTTGTTCATAGATTTGTCCAACACTTCTCATACAATCTATCAAGATCAGTTACTATGTTGGACCTATGCAACTTGAAACAAAATCAGGGAGAACCCTTTGTTACCTTCTTGCAAAGGTGGAGGAGAAAGTGCTCTCAGTATCCTAGGACCATCCATGAGGATGAAAAGATTGACATCCTTGTTAATAACTTGGTGCCTGAAATGAGATATGAGATCAAAAAGATAGTCTTCAATTCCTTCGATACCATGATTGAAACTGCATGTCGAATTGAAGATGTTCTCAAAGAACAAGGCATTTTGACCAGACATAGCAACAATGGCAACAATGGTCAGCACAACAACAAGGATAAAGGGAAGAACACCTACTGGAACAAAAACAAACAAGTTGTCAATGAAGGAGTTGTAGATGCTCCCCAACCTAAAGATCAAGCCGTTCTTCACTTGTCCAGTGCAGTTCAAGCTATGAAGCTCAATGCACCTCCTCAACAAGAGAGCAAGCCACGGTATCAAGAGAAGCCTAAAAAGGAAAAACGTCAATTTGCCAAGCTTGGTGATTCTTATGAGGATGTTTTCAAAATGCTCATTGCCAATAATCTTGTGCATCCACAAGATCCAGCAAAACATTACATCCCTGACATTAAGCCACATTGGTGGGATGAGAAGGCTTTCTGCATATTTCATAATGGCATTGGGCATACCATTGAAAATTGTTGGAAACTCAAGCACATTATCCAAGACCTCATTGAGAGTGGAAAACTTAAGGTGGATGGACTAAATACCAATGCTGATCACAAAGCATTTAAAGAACCATTGCCTAAGTATGACAAGGGGGAAACCTCTAACCAAAAGGATGGCAAGGCTGCTATCAACTACACATATACAGCGGCAGAAAATGTGATAAACATGCTTGAAGTTGTGGAGCCAAGTGTTAACACGATGAGGAGTAAGGACCCACATGGTTATGACTCTCCCCCTATCTTTGACAAAGAACCTATTGTGGTGCTGAGAGGTCCTCATTCTAGGTCATCTTCCCAAGCCCTGAATGCTGTTACTAGGAGTCAAGGTCCTATCATTCTTAGAGGTCCTAATTCAGGTCCATCCAATAAACCCAAGCAAGTGGCATCCAAGAATGTCACTAAGTCCACCACTGCTCCCAAACCAAACTATAATCTTGTAGATCAGCTACAAAAAACTCCAGCGCAAATATCAATACTGGAGCTTCTAGAGTTGTCCCCTAGACATAAGCAGATCCTTGAGGATGCTTTGCGCACAGCAAATGTCCCTAACGACATAGATATAGACCAATTTCAAGGCATGGTTAACCACATTTCCAGCCCACATTACCTCTCTTTCTCAGAAGATGATGACAAATCCCTAAACCACCCACACAATCTCGCCCTTCACATTGAAGTAATGATTCATAAAACTCGTGTCAGGCGCGTGTTGATAGATGGGGGTGCTGGGCTAAATATTTGTACATTAAGTTTGTTAAAAACCTTGGGCTATTCAGAGGAGGTGATCGACAGTAAAAAGAAGATCACTATAAAGGCCTATGATGAGGCAGAACGAAGTTCCAAGGGGTTAGCTGTCCTTCCTGTCAGGATTGGCCCAGTTGACAAAGACATCTTGTTCCAAATTGTTGATACTGGACCCCTTGCATACAATATTTTACTCGGTAGACCATGGATTCATGACATGCAGGTAGTGCCATCTACCTACCACCAATGTGTTAAGTTCCCCTACAATGGAGTTGAAATTTGCATACCAGGGGATAACACTTTATCAGTTAATTCAATCTCAGCTAATGTTCATGTCCCTCTTAATCGAGATGCAGAGGATTATCAAGAAACTTTAACAGACTGTCAAAACAAATTTAAATCAGTAGACCTTGGCATGGGGGGGTATCAACTTGACTCTTTTGCAAAGATGCCAATTTCCCCTCGGTCATATGGAAAACCTTCACAGGAAATGAAACTATCTTCTTCAGCGATGACACTATTTGACACATTTGTTGAATCCTCAGTACCAATACAAGATGAAAAAGAGGAAGTAGCTGTTCGAGATTGGATGTACAAAGAGGCGAAATACCAGCACAATGAAAATTTCTCCCCCTCTCCTAAGCCTTATGGGAGAGGATATACTCTTGTCAAAAAGATGGGTTATCCAGGATATGGCCCTCTTAACCACAGATTAGATGCTAGAGCCGAACCACTTAATCATGATCTTTTTGGACGTAAGTCTAAGAATCCAGTTGGCCTAGGCTTTATGAAGAAAACCAAGCACGTTGTCCCCATTCCTGATAAGCGGGATAGCAAAGATGACACAGAATATGTACCAGACTTGACCAATCAACAAGACATGACAGATGATTGGGTTCCTTCAACAAATCTCCTTTGGGGAGATTTAGAAAATATGACTACCAGTACACACCAAATCACTACTGAAGGACATGCTGAAAATTTCATCCGAGAAGGTGTGACTCTCGAAGATGTCCAGGCTTCTACCTCGAGGCTTAGGAAACCTAGCTGGTGTAAACATCCTAGCAAGGATTTAGACACAGACTCAAATGAGTATGAATGGGATTCACTCTCAGATGCAACAGTTGATTTGGATATGGATGTTCTTCATGCTTATAGTACTCAACCCAACGTAGCTAATGAGTCGTGTTAGATTAGAAGATTCGAACCCACATGTCGCATTAGTAGATGATTCTTCACTTGATGGGATGAATCTTGATTTAGACACCTTAGAGGGATACTTGACAGACTCTGATTCTACGGTCACCAGAGATGACATCCCCTATATCCTTAATATTGAACCAGACATCAATCTACCCCTCATTAATCCCAACCTTATTGATTGGTCTCAACGTCATCAAGAGCCTCAACTCTTGACATTTTCCAATGACTATGAGATCACTTGCTACCTAAATGCTGTTGAACCTGTAGTCTCTTCCACTAGTGAACCAACTACCAGCATGACAGAACCAGACATCAAGTACCTTAGTCACAAGATAAAAAGAAAAGAAAAAAAGAATAAGAGTTCTGATGGCGAAAACCACTATGTGGCGGTGTCAGAACCAAAAAAAGTAAAAATAAAAGACGTATCCAAAGGTGAAAACCTCTCTGAGGCACCTACGAATGAGGTACTTGATAGTCTCCCAAGTTATTTTCATGACAGATCATCAGTATTGGTGGAGCCTACAGATGCTGTTAATTTGGCCACAGAAGAGGCTCCAAAACTTGTACACTTGGCTAAATCTTTATCACCTCAAGAAAAGAAAGCCTACACTGAGTTCCTCCAAAAGAAGCAAATTAATTTTGCATGGACATATTCAGACATGCCAGGGTTGGACACTAATCTCATTATGCATCATTTTTCCATAGCTCCGGGTGTGAAACCAGTCAAACAAAAGTTACGAAAAATGCACCCTCATATAGCTCTTTTAGTAAAAGCTGAATTAGAAAAGCTCCTTGGTGCATGATTCATTAGAGCAGTAGACTATGCTGATTGGATTTCCAACATTGTACCTATTTCCAAACATGATAAATCCATCCGAATCTGCACAGATTTTAGAGATCTTAATAGAGCATGCCCAAAGGATGATTTTCCACTTCCTAACATAGACATGATAGTGGACATGACGGCGGGCTATGAGATCTACTCCTTGATGGATGGTTTTTCTGGGTATAATCAGATCAAGATTGCTCCTGAGGATCAAGAAAAGACTGCATTCACATGTGCATGGGGTACTTACTGTTGGAACGTCATGCCCTTTGGATTAAAAAATGCAGGAGCTACTTATCAAAGAGCTATGACAACCATCTTCCATGACATGATGCATAAAAATATGGAAGATTATGTGGATGACACCCTCGTTAAGTCCAAGAAAAGAGGAACACACCTGGCTGATTTAGAAGCAATTCTGGATCGTATGGAACAATTTCAACTGAGGTTAAATCCAAAAAAGTGTGCATTTGGTGTTACTTCTGGCAAACTATTGGGGTTCATCATTTCAGCTAAAGGGATAGAAGTGGACCCTGAAAAGGTTCAGGCCATTATAAACATGCCACCTCCTAAAAATGTCAGTCAAATGAGGAGTCTTCAAGGACGCCTTCAATCCATAAGGAGGTTTATTTCACAATTAGCTGATAGGGCACAACCCTTTAACAAAAATCTGCATAAAGGGGTTCAATGTGTCTGGAATGAAGATTGCCAGCAAAGCATGGATCAGATTAAGGAATATTTGGCACATCCTCCTATCTTAATACCTCCCATTCCAGGAAAACCCCTTATTTTGTATGTCTCAGCTACTGAATCTTCATTGGGGGCACTGTTGGCTCAATTAGATGAACAAGGGAAAGAAAGGGCCATATACTATATTAGCCGCACTCTAGTGGCTTATGAGATCAATTACACAAGTATTGAAAAAGCTTGCCTTGCAGTAGTGTTTGCCTCTCAAAAGCTGCGACACTATATGCTTGCGCATACCATTCATCTTATAGCAAAAATTGATCCTCTCAAATACTTGCTCGGTAAAGCTGCTCTCATGGGTAGACTTGCTAAATGGATGATGATTCTTTCTGAATTTGACATAGAGTATATCGAACGCAAGGCAATCAAAGGCTAGGCTATTGCAGATCAACTGGCTAACTTTCCAATTGAAGATAATATGCCGGTTCAAGTCAACTTCCCAGACGAACATCTCATGTACATGATTGAGAGATCCTGGAAGCTATTCTTTGATGGTTCCTACATGCACAATGGTTCTGGAGCTGGCATGTTGTTTGTCTCTCCTCATGGGTATACTATTCCCAAATCCTACAAGTTACTATTTCCATGCACAAACAACATAGCTGAATATGAGGCTTTAACAAATGGACTCAAAATGGCTATAGAGTGGAATATCAAAGAGCTACATATCTATGGGGATTCTCAGCTAATCATTAATCAGGTTAATGAGCAATACCAAACAAAAGATGACAAGTTGATACCTTATAAAAAAATGGTTGATTCATTAAGATGGTATTTTACCTTTGTCACTTTTCAACAAATCCCCAGAGCTGAGAACAAAGCGGTAGATGCTATGGCCACCCTTGCTTCACTTCTGCAGTTAACAAAACACGAGTTCAGATATGAGTTCCTAGTGGAAGAGCTACGTTATCCCATATTTGACTCACCCGAAAGCCATGTCATATGTACCATAATCAACCATGCATCCTCCCGCTATGGTGCCATTTACTCCTATCTCCGTGATGGCATCATCCCTGACACTTTCAATCGGTCTGAAAGAAGAAACCTCATCCGTAATGCCTCTCGCCATTCCCTCATCTCTGGTGATTTGTATAGGAGGGGTCTAGATGGAACACTTTTTAGGTGTTTAGAAAAGGAGGAATCCGATCAAGCGCTAGTTGACATCCACGAGGGCATATGTGGGGGACATTCTAATGGTCTTTCCATGGCTAGAAGGTTGCTTAGGGAAGGATACTATTGGCCTACAATGCAGATGGACGCGATAAAATTTGCCAAATCTTGTGAAAAATGTCAGAAACATGGACACCTGATACATGCTCCAGGTAGGGAGTTAATTCCTTCTATCTCTCACTGGCCATTTCAGCGATGGGCCTTTGACCTTGTTGGACAGATTCATCCCAACTCATCAGGTGGGCACAAATTCATTATCACTGCTACTGACTATTTCACAAAATGGGTAGAGGCTGTCCCACTTTCTGTTGCCTCAGGCAAGACAGTATCTCTATTCATCTTAAACCATATCATCTGTCGATATGGAGTTCCATCTGAAATCATCACTGATAATGGAGGTCAGTTCAATAACAAGGACCTTACACAACTCTGCCAAAGATTCAGGATAAAACAACATTGGTCCTCCATTTACTTCCCGCAAGGAAATGGTCAGGCAGAGGCTTCAAATAAAACCATTCTCAAGATTCTACACAGAACAGTTCACAAGAATGGTAGAGACTGGCACCTACAGATAAATCCGGCCTTGTGGGCCTATAGAACGAGTATTCGTACTCCAACGGGGGCTACTCCTTTTGCCCTCACATATGGCGCTGAAGCAGTGTTACCTTTAGAGGTTGAGATTCCATCACTGAGAGTCTCTCTCAAAGGTCTGATTACAGATGAAGATTATCGCGCCATGAGATTACAAGAATTAGAACTTCTGGATGAAAAGCGTAAAGCTTCATTTGACCATATGAGGGTCTACCAAAAGTGGATGTCCAAAGCATTCAACAAAAAGGTTCACCCTAGAGAATTCCAAGTAGGAGATCTTGTCTTGCGAGAGAATCCTAAGAACCAACAACACAGAGAACAAAAAGGCAAATTCAAACCTAACTGGCTTGGACCCTATATTATCACAGCAGCTTTTGGTTCAGGTGCATATCTACTATCTACTAAAGAGGGGGAGCAGCTCCCTACGCCTATCAATGTTCAGCACCTGAAGAAGTTCTATCCTTGATGCCCGTTCTGTCTGGGGGCATCCTTTGTATATAATTATGGTCCTGAAAAAAATCCAAAAAATTGATATATGATCCTGAAAAAAATACAAAAAAATAAAAAATTCAAAAAAAAATACAAAAAAAAATAAAATAGAAAATGTGCCTCGGTGAAAACCTGGAAACAGGCGCCTTGGTAGCAAAAGTACAAAAAAAAAATATAAAAAGTCCTGAAAAAAATAAAAAAAATAAAACAACTTCCAAGTGGTGAAAACCTAGAAATAGGCGCTACTTGAGGCCTCTGCACCCCTATTTCTTAGCATGCGCTCTCGACACTTAGCCATTCTCCATCATGCCTTGTCCTTGTTGCCTTGGTTTGGAATTAGTCTTTGTCTGTGTCTAGGGGGGGCATCATTGTGTTATCTTTGGTCTCTTGGATATGCTTGTCTTTAGGACACCTCGCAAAGGGTGTTTTTCAACACCACCCCAATTGTGTTTTTCAACACACCTCCTGACATCGAGTGTTTTTCAACACTTATCAGTTTGGTCTTATCCAGTTTCGTCATGTGATCTTACCAGCTAGCAAGCATTCGATCCTTATCCTCGGAACTCAGTATCAGTTTACACACTTAAATTTTTAAATGCAACACTTAATGCTTGAGATATGTCATGAAATTTTCTTTGGGTGCTGACTGTTATTGATTTTCGTTGAGTGCCTTTGTCTAATAAGTCTCTCCATGATGCATAGCTAGAGGACTTGGGGCATGGGGCACATTTTTATTTGCTTTCTGCTTGTGGGTGTGTTCTTGACTATCTTGAGTGTCTCTTGTTGTCTCCTTGACACACTTCGGAGATTTAAGACATCATCCTTGACTGTTTTTGCACAACCGTTCTCATGGTCATCCCGGCATTTATGCCTTCATGCGAGCATGGTTTTGCTACATTAAATTGGGTAAGCTAAAATTGCAGTCATCTTGACCTTTATGTCTTTGATGCTCATGTTAGAATCTTTCCACATTCTTGATATAAATCACATTCATATCTTCATAGTTGCGTTTGTGACTAGTGTTGATTGTGTGATCGTCCGATGTCCGGTAATAATGGCCCAGTGATGAAAATAAGATTTCTTACATTCTCTAATGAATGATGAACACAAAATACCTATGTTACCCATGCAAGTACATCTTTGCATTTTCATGTAGCTTTCATTATTTAGGCTTCATGTTAGCATTTGCACTTTTAGGCTGCATTATGAGTTTGAGAGAGTTTTCCTCATCTTTCTTGTGGATTTTTCAGTCAACTGTGGTCATGATCTGATCTTCATTTCCGTACTTTCTTTCGTGATCTCAATCGAAATTCTCTATCTTAAACAGTTGATTGATTCTATTTCTTCTCTCCATTTCTTTCCATTTCTTCTAAACTTCTATCTTCCATTCACTATTCACCCCACTTCTTTTCTTCTAATTCAATCTTGGGGCATAATCTTTCTTGCTGTGAACCTTATCTTTCATTTGATTTGATAAAATTTATCAATTTACTATTTCTCCTCTATCTCATTTCAATTTCGATCACGAGGGGGCAGTACCTATCAAATTTCAAACCTTGATTCAGTTTTATCAAATTATCAATTGCTCCTCTTGGGGCAACATTGATTGAGATTCTTATCTCTCACTTTGAATATGATCCCAAATCGACCTCATGTTCAAAGACCTTTAGTTTATGTTTGTCCTGATGTGTTCCCATCCGTCGAACACACATCTAAGTTGTTTTGTGATCCCAGATCGATCTCACATTTCAATTCTTCTTTGACTACATGTGTTCCCAAATCGATCACACATTAGTCAAAGAGGGGCAAATGTATGCACCATAAACTGGTCGCCTAGACTTTGGGCCCCATTTATTTAATCTACCAATATCAATTCCTGAATCAATATTTGTCATACATTCAAATCAAATTTATTGATCAAATCATAAATATTTCAATTTTCCCTAAAGTTTGAATATCCCATCAATTTTTAATTAAAAGAAATATATCCCTTTTTAATAAATAAAATAATATTATTTAATTGAAATTAATATTCTTTGAATGAAATAATGTTATTTAATTAAAATCCTCTTTTAATTAAATGGTTTTATTTTATTGAATTAATATTCATTTCTAAATTATATAATATTACCTTATTTAATTAAAAGAGATATTATTCTTTAAAATTAAATAAATGAAATATTCTCTCAAAAGATCTCTTGTGATGAAAAAGGAAACAAATTGAATAAAAATAAAAGAAGATAAAATGTAATTCCATTTTATTACAAACCTTCTAAAAATGATGATTGTTTCCTCTTTTTCATTTATCCGACATTGCTTCTACTTTCACATTCGAATCCAACTTTTCCTATAAAAGGAGACCTCTCATGCTCATTCAATGATCCCGAATTTTGATATCGAACTTATGCTGCAGAATTTCATAGCTTGTAATCATTTAGCATTTCAACTTGCACATTCACATTTTAGATTAATTTACATTTTAGATTATTTGCAAATCATTTTAGTTTAAATCCATTACATATAGCTTAATTTCATTTTCAATAAATTAGTTTAGCTTAGTTTGCATGGCAAATCATTTAGAATAGTTTCATTTAGATCAACTCGAATCTCTCATTCTGAGTTGTATTTGCATGGGTAAAATAGGCTGATCTGAGGGCCACATTCAAACCATGCTCTTCTCAGATAGAGAGCTATGGGTCATTTTGTGAGAATGCACTGTTGAGCACTCTCGCATACAAAGACTCATAGAAGTGTGATCACACATCTGTGCACACAATATCCATAATTGGGCAAAAGTAAAAGTTTTTAGAATACTGATTCACCCCCCCTCTTAGTATTCCCTATTTCTAACATACTTTTCCACCAAAGAGAGACATTAGTCACTGCATAGACCTCATCCTTGGTTCTACAAACATCAAGACAAATAACTTCATCATCTGAGGACACTAGGTCCCCCATTAGTTCAATTGTAAACATGTTAATAGCAGGCTTTTCAGATCCTTCATAATCTCTTGCATATGAATCATTGGCCTCTTCTCCTAAGGCCTGAGCAACAACACATTGGAATGGTGAGTGGGGCATGTTACAAGACACACACCAAGGGGTATTTTCCACATTATGTGCAATATTTTTCTTCAAGGGATCCAGTGTATCTCTTCCCTTTTGGGGTTCATTATTGTTTAGAATAGGCCTCCCATCTTTCCAATTTGTCTTGTAAGGCATATCCCGTAGGTTAGGGGTTCTATCCTACCTCTAATAAGGTGGTTTTGTATCTTGAAAATTTCTACCCCCCTTGTCAAAATTTGTTGGGAAGTCTTTGTTAATTCCATCTCCCTTATCCATTTTATCATCCTCTTTGGATGGTCTTGCAAGTTGTGGCCTAGTTTCTTTCCATAGTCTACCCTCATCCCTCTTGTACATTTGACCAGATGCCTTTCATTTGCTTTCAATATTTATGGCCAACTTAAATGCATCCCTAAGGGTATAGGGATTCTTATCTCTTAAAAGATAGGACATCTTGCCATCCATATAGTGGAAATAAGTAGTTAGGCAGACTGCATCATCAAGTCTCAATACTTGGAACAACTTATACATATCCTTTTGGAATCAGCTATTAAACTCTGACATGCTCTCATTATAATGCTTCTTGATATTGTTAAACTCATTGAGCATGTAGCTGGAGTTCACATGTTCTACATACTGTTCCTTGAAACATCTGACAAACTGATCCCATGATGCAATACTATTCTCAGGTAGACCCCTATACCAAGCCATGGCATCTTCAATCAATGATTGAAAAAAAAGCTTCATTATAACATTTTCATGTTCAATCTCATAGTCATTAACCTTATCTGTGAAAAACTTCAGGTGCTCTTTACATGTAATGACATTGTTCCTAGTAAATAATGGGATTTTCTTTCTGATCTCATTGGGGATAGCATTGGGTTGACCATGAATACCATCAAATAATAAAGGCATATACCTATCCAAATCAACTGGTCTCCTTTGGATATTTGGTTGAATTGGAGGGGTTGCTGTGATGTTTTGACAGGGTACAGTCCCCACTATACCACTAACTACAAGGGGAACTTGACTAGGAATTTGTCCAGGTAAAATTTATCCAAGGTGAAGGGCTTGATGATTTGGAAGTGAGTTGCTAGGTTTTTTGGGTGAGATTGTTCCTAAAATGACAAGGGTAGAGCTACTAGCAGATGTGTTCATATTATCATGTAAGAAAGCAATTTTCCTCTTCATTTCATTTGCAGTAGCCTCCAACTTGAGTTTCTCAAGTTGAATAGCCAAATCTTCCTTGGCCTTTCTAGCCTTCTCCAAATCAATGCTTGTTTGGGAAGGAACACTAGGAATAGCCACAATTTTCTTGGGCTCATTAATATTAACACCAACTATCTTTTGTTTTCCCTTATCAGGGATTTCTTTTGGCACATTTTTAATATCCTCATTCCTCTAGATTTCAGAGGGATGCAATTGTATGAGAACAAGGCCTGTCCCCTCAAATTCACTTTGTTTAGATTTGATATCCTGAGCCTTTTTCCTCAAAACCTCCATATCACCAAACAATTCCTTGTCTAAACCCTGAACATTTTGGCTTAGATCCCTAGCCCGAGCTTCATTTTTCCTAGTTTTGATGATAAGTTCTTGCCTCTCCATGAGAAATTCATAGATTTGTTGTTACCTCACCTTCACCCTATTAGCAATCTCAACAAGTTGTTCATGCTCTTTCTTCCTTAAAGCAATCACCTCTTCCCTCAACTTTTCAGAATCGTAGGAAGTAGTTTCAATAGCAGAAGTTTCTCCTAGTGGTTCTAGGGTTTCTCTTGTAGGGAAATAACCTACTTTGGTGACTTCTGTGACTACTTCTTTCCAAGAATGAATATTTGGCATGACCTTCTTGACATGTTTGGGGTCATCAGAAGATGAGGAAGTTTCATGAGGAAGTGGGGCACGAGATCTTTCTCTAGAAGGGCCTTGGGAGCTAGCATTACTATGACCTCTCCTAAACCATTGCTTTCTACTAGGTGTATGGAGCTCATCACCCACATTATCTTTTGGGTGATCCCAGTAGTAAGACCTAGTGAACCTTGGTCGACTCATGGTATATGACACAAAATATATCAAAACATATAGATACCAGTGATTGGTAAACACAGATTATTAGAGTCGCCACCCACTAACAAGTGGGAATCAAATTAGTTATGCTAGTCTGTAAAAGCACAATAAATAGTATTGCACAATCTATTGTAAATTTCTATTCCAAGATCCCCAGTAGAGTCGCCAATTTTTTTAGTGCTTAAATCTATAGATGATTAAATTCTCATAAACTCATGTGATCCCAATAGATACAATCTAACAAAATACAAGCACTAAGGTATTAAGGTTAAAAACCTTCTTCACTTCGAGTATGAAAACTTAGGTGGGTGTACCTATATCAATTCACTGTTTGATTGAGCTCTGAATTGTGAAACTAGCTCCTTCACTACTTTGTTATTGCTTTCAAAATTAACTCAATGAGATGTTACAACTCTGAGTATGGCCAAAATTATCCTGATACACAATGCTATGATAGAAATTATGAAAGTAATGACACAAAATAATCCTAAACCAGTGCCTTATCTACTTGGGCGTCAAAGTCAAACCCTATTCCCACAGAAATCTATCAAGACAAATATACTAAAACTCAAATGACATGCCTAACATCCTGTTGGTTCCCAAAATGGACTTTATGCTCTAATAGGCAACCAATGAATCTGAAATAGGACCTTGAAGATGGTTAGTCTTAAGTAATTGTAGTTTAGATTATTGGACCAACTATATGGTCTTAGTATGCCCTCTTCTGCTTCTGGCTCTGCAAAACCAAGGCAGGTTTACCTAGTCCAAGGAATTCTCTTTCTATTTTGGACCTTAAATAACAGATAAATGATAAGAAGATTTAAGTATCAACCTAATACTCATAGGTTCTTTCCATTATCATAGGTAGGACACTTACAAATAGATGATTCAACAGTTTTTAATAATATGTGTTCTACAAATCTGCTTCAAGCTATGATAGATCAATGCCTTATCCCAGGGCAAGGAGTCAAACATTCAACTGAAAACCATTCAAACAATAGGCCATTTCATTAGTGATTCTTATCATTATCCAACCATATACCCAAATACATAAGTGATTGACAAAGGACTTTGATTCTTTATTGGAAAGAAGCCTATGCACAAAACATTTGCATCACACAAAAGAAACAAGTTGTGAAGATGAACTCAACAAATAGACTGAATTCATATGGAAACAAACATAAGTATGGAGACAACTATGATGAAAAAAGACTCATTCCAAGATGGATAAGTTGCCAAACCCTATTTCTATTTATTACAGGTGAAAATATTGAAACCCATTACAAAAGATGAAAGCAAATCCTCATCATAGACAGGAAAATTAGAGAAAACAAAACTTTGGAAGTTGAGAACTTGTAGATCTCCTTAGAGAGAAAAGTTTCAAAACCCTAAGAAAGACTGAAAAGGAAGGCTAAATAGAAGAAGAGACAAGAAATTAGGTCATTTCTCATTACTGGCAGCTGTCCATCTTCTTCCCCAAATCTGATCTTTTACAACCTTCAACTGTCCTTTCTTTCTTGGCCAAATTGCTTCCACCAAGATTGACCAACATCAAATCTGATTCCTCATCTCAAGCCGGTTCTGATGATATATAATACTTCATATTTTGGATAAAATTTGATCTCCCAACCACTGAATCAAATCTTCCCACTGTTGTGGATATCAAATTTTCATTTTTGAAATTTGACTATAGTAATTTGGTTTAAAAGTTGCACATAAAAAATGGGTGGGTCCCACTTGTGCCACATGGCACATTCAGATTGGTCCAACAAATCACCTCCTTGCCACCTAGATGCCATGTTTAACCTTTGCCACTTGGCACTGCTTGATTGGCCCGCAACTCCACCTGGACACTGAACAACAACCTTATTTCCAACTCACCGAAGCACCACACAACAGCTTGTTGCATGATCGCATGGGCTAGAAATCACCCATGCGATCATGCGACCACCCGTGGATGAGTGCACAAATCCCAAGGTCATCATTCCCTGCATAGTTAAACACTTTGTCAAAAATAACCTTACCTGCGTGTGGGTCCCACTCGCCATGTCATCACCAACTGCGCACCAAATTATCATCAATCAGACGCCTTGATTTTTGCATATATGAGCATGCCTTCACTCCATGTGTCCATTACTTATACAATATGTTATTGTATGCCTTGGGTTATAAATAGCTTATTTTCCCCTTGTACTACAAATGTGGGATTAATCCTCAATGGATTTATTAAATTCTCCCTCAAAAGTTTTACACTGCAGTGCATGCCCGGGCCCACACAGAGCCTCCGAGCCTTCCTATCATCCATGTTCCTTTACCACTACTCTGAGTGGTGTCTCTTTTTAAAAACTATCTAATACCAATCATAGAAAATGTGGGATAAACTACCACAACCATGATTTTAGTGTGCCCAACATATGAGAAAACAAAAGAGCGTAGGGAGAAGCTTGGTGGCTCTCTTTAGCATCTTTCTCTTAAAATGGCATCCCCCTAGTTATTGGGCATAACTTACGCAAATCTCCTTAGTGCATTTGTGTGCTGGCATAGTGTGCATCTTCCCTCCATTTTGCATGAATCAAACAAACATTCCCATGCAGTCATGCTCTCTAAACATGCCTCCAAAAAATGTAGGTAGCTCCTTTTACTATATGCTGGCAACTATTGTATTTGCACAGGCCCTTTTTCTTAAAACAATACATAGAATGTGTCTCTGTCATGTGGTTCTATTAATCATATGCACCAGGAGATGTACATTCTTCCTTGGTGCGTATGAGCTTTGGTGTAGTACGTGCAAATTTTAAGCATCCCCAACAATGTTTTTATGCACAAATCTCTTGATTTAGTGCCACGTTGGTTTGTTGAATACAGCTCTGCGTGAGCCACACAAGCCTCCTACATTTCGTGCATAAGGTAGAGAAGGATATGCGGCCCATGAACAATGCGCTACCTAAAATGCACATGGAACAAGTTTATTTTATCCACCTTACTTCTATATCCAAGCTTATGGACCATGCATGACATAAAGCAATCACATTCCTCACTATAAGGCTTTCCTTTATATACTTATGTGCAACAACAAGAAGAACTTGTAGATCTCTTAATTCTTTATAGGTTGCAGTAGCCGCTCACAAACTTGCATCTTCAACTGAGGTAGAAGGTCCAATAAAAAATTTCTTAGAGCATTACCACAATGTTTTAAGACATGATTTTCATTTAACCAAAAAGCTCGCAGTTGATTGAATCCGCCAACTGTTTGTGTAACTGCTTCAATGGTTTCCAGTTTGTTACCCCAAAGATCAAGACCAACAAGATTTAGAAGCTTGGAAGCTAAATCTAAGGAACAAAACATTTCATCATCAATGTGAAGATCCTCCAGCTCCAACCATAGAACATCTCTCTCTTTTCCTTTAGCTTTGCACAGTTCTCTATCTATTATGCCTTGAGGATTTTCCTTAGCCTCATTAATTGACTCTTGCTCACCTTCATCAATGACATTTTCATAAGCCTCTAGATCAAACTCATTTTCTACACACATTAATGAAGGCATTCTTTTGACTAATTTTGGAATTTCCTGCAGCATTTTCAAAACATGACATGAGTACTTGAGTCATCCCCTTGTCCTTCAAAAATCTAAGTCCTTACATTGGCTTCCTTTCCTCCTAGTCTCCATGTGTGCCAAGCTAACACATTTGTGCATTACATATCAAACCCCTTGGAGAAGTGATGTGGTACAAAGTTTTGATCAGTATCCCAGATGCGGTCATACGAATCGGCATGGTATCGTAGCACTTTGGTAGTGTAGCCACAATTGATTTTGAAGATCTTTTGGAACATATTTTCTTAATATGGTCTTGTTCCACCACTATAAGCATTTGTAGGAAGTGGGCAAATTTCCAAGGAATATATTAAAGGTGTTCCACCTCCTTCAGTAGCAATCAAGCAAAGTGATAATTTATCACCATTTTCTGCAATTATGAACTCTTCCACCCCCGGATCAGACATTGAGAGGTTCACTTGGGTTGGTTTTGTTCTCCCTAAAAACACCTTGAATGAAGGAGGATTTCAAAAACCATCACAGTTGTTGTAAATAAAAGTGTTTTGAACAAGAATATGTCTACTATTCTGGACTGGCATGCTAATGTGCTGCAAGGCAAGGGCCCTACTGTTATCATTTCAAATGGATTCTTCAACCGTTTACCCTCTGCTATCCTTTAATATGCTTTAGGACCAAAATTCAATCAGACCCGCTTCACTGAATGCCTCAAAAAACATTATTTCTATTAAGTGTCAAAATTTTGCCAAAGGGCTCAGGAAGTAGTCTCCAAAACTAATGAAAACACCTGATCTGATCTAGCCACCTGACAGGGATACTCTATGATGTACACGCAATCATCTCCCCAAACAGCATCTCCTGACTGTATCAGAACTGAGAGATTTTAATTGTTGAAAATGGCACTTTCAAACTGCCGCTTGCAAATGACTGATAGATTTATGAAAATTGCAAATAGAATGGGCCTGGCAAACTGAGTTAATAGATTGGCAGAAGACCCAAACTGAGACTGGAGATAGTATGTGAACTCTACAATACAATGCAACAAGAAACTCTTCAATACCCTTAACTGGTAAAAAGATATTAATGCACAAAGTTGACCTCCGGGAAAAGATTTCCAAGTACACTCAGAAAACATAAGGAAATTGCGAATAGAACAGCTTATGAAAACTGACTTAACGGATTGATCAAGATCTCAAACTGAAAACATAAGTTCTTTGTCAGGATTAAAAAGTGAGGCAGCAATTAGAAAGCTCATCGGATCAATTGGCCAAAAGTTAATCAACTGCAAAGTAGGCCATTTGGAAAAGATAACTGAATGCACTCTATCTAGAATATGAAACTTGCAAATGGATTTGATCCCGAAAACTGATCAAATGGATTCGTTAAGAGCTGAAAATGGATAGGCTGATAGAAAAACTTGTCTACAATCCAATGGAATGATTCTTTTTAATTGATCAATCTCTATCCATGAATTGTAGACCTCCAAATAGGGCCTCTGACAAAATTTTGAAAAGTGTAACAGGCATATTTATACGAAAGACCTCCAAATGGGCAGGTGCAAAATAGATCAAATCTGACTATAAGGAGCTGAAAACTAAAACTTAAGTGATCTGATGTACACTAAAGACACTCACCACTTGGTTTTCCATGACACTTATCAAGGCATCAGATATTCATCCTTAAACTAGTCCCTTCGAATCAATTTGACACTTAGGCAAATTCCAAAACTACAAACCACCTAAGAATGAGATCCTACAAACATGATGCAAATATCAAATTGATGATTCCAGGTGACTGAATGATGTTTATGTAAAGTGTAAAACACCTCACTCCCATGATAGGGCTTAGGAATCACTCAGTATATGCATCCCCTTGAATCAGAAACAGACACTATAACAAGTTTTGAATCATGGCATCTCAAAGATTTTTGAGAGTGCCAATAGTGGCTCCATCTGGGGATGTGTGCCCCCTGTGGGCACAACAAGATCCTAGAATCACTGGTAGAAGCAGACAACCCCAAAAACATAACCCTCACTTCTTCACTCTTTCAGTTTTCCCTTCGGGCTCCACAGTCTCTCAACTTCGAAAGAAAACTACTAAAGAAAGAAAGCTTGAAACAAACTGAAACAAATATAAAAACTAAATCAAACAACTGAAAGCAACTGTACAAACTAGACACATGACTGCAGGCCATCAAAACTGAACTGAAAACTTACCTCTGTCATATACTCGATTTTCATTTCCATCAACTAGAAACAAGCTAAAAATATCACTCGTATCCGCCTGATTCAATCTATGTTCCTTGCTCATCAGCTTGCAAACTCGGTCAACACTTTCCGCAATAAACATCTGATCACTAATATCAAACTAAAAATGTTTTTCATTGACTTTCAAATCATCACTAAACTGAAAATAGAAGGAAAATGATTCAAGATGAAAACTGGAATCGGCAAGCACACTTTTATCACTAGTTTGCATGAATGAAACTTCATTTTCAACAAGAGCCCGCATACTATGATGAAATGCATCCAAGTAAAATTTAGACTGGACACTTTTGTACTGAAGAAAACATTCATCAGTACTATGAACTTTTGAAAATGAATCACTAAGAGATAACAGTTCACTTGAGAGCTGCACACTTAAAGAAGTAAAATCAGATTTACCGTCCCCCTCACCATCATAACTTGATTCCAAATCTTCCACACAAGGAAAACTATAATCTGAAATCTGATCAACACATGAGTCTTCATATTCATCATAAATGACATCAGTGCATTCATCTTTAGACTCACATATACTATCTCTTAGTGGACAACTTGATTCAAGAATAGGGATAGCGCTGTTACACTCAATAGAAACCATTTCAACCTTCTCACACTCAAGAAGATCAATATCAAAATTTATATCTACTGCAAACAAAAATGAAGAGGTACTTGCTGGTGCATACCACTGAAAATCAACAGCCAAGAGTTCTGAAATCTGACCACTGTTCAATACAACTTCATCTTTATCAATCATACTTTCCTGTGGACTACATGACTGATCATGAGAACATTCAGTTACTTCTTCATTAATAACAAAATCTGAACATACAGACATGTTTTCATCACATATATCTCTTTCATAACTAGAAGTTGAAACTTGAAAAGCTTGAACAAGAGCACAATCTTCATCGGATGCATTATAACCATTTTCATGGAACTCATTTACATCCCCCTTAGTGCTGTCCTGAAAGTACCCTTCATTGGCAAAATTGTCTTCCATCCAAGTGTTACACATATTCATCTTTTCATGCATTGAAAACAAATGATCTTTAGAATCATGAAGAGCCTTATCACTTAATGATGCATCTCCTTCATCCTGACTTTCATTGTCTTCATTGTCAGCATCATAAAACTCAAAACAAAATGTGTTTTCAGACTTAACACCACCAACATCTTTCAACAACTTGTTCATTTTTATAGTAGCCAACAATCTTAAATCTAGGCAACCAATGAATCTGAAATAGGACCTTGAAGATGGTTAGTCTTCAGTAATTGTAGTTCAGATTATTGGACCAACTATAGGGTCTTAGTATGCCCTCTTCTGCTTCTAGCTCTGCAAAACCAAGGCGGGTTTCCTTGGTCCAAGGTATTCTCTTTCTCTTTTGGACCTTAAATAATAGATAAATGATAAGAAGATTTAAGTATCAACCTAATACTCATAGGGTCTTTCCATTATCATAGGTAGGACACTTACAAACAGATGATTCAATGGTTTTTAATAATGTGTTCTGCAAATCTGCATCAAGCCATGACATATCAGTGCCTTATCCCAAGGCAAGGAGTCAAACATTCAACTGAAAACCATTCAAACAACAGACCATTTCATTAGTGATTCTTATCATTATCCAACCGTATACCCAAATCCACAAGTGATTGACAAAGGACTTTGATTCTTTACTGGAAATAAGCCTATGCACAAAACATTTGCATCACACAAAAGAAACAAGTTGTGAAGATGAACTCAACAAATAGACTGAATTCATATGGAAACAAACATAAGTATGGAGACAACTATGATGATACAGAACTCATTCCAATATGGATAAGTTGCCAAACCCTATTGCTATTTATTACAGGTGAAAATATTGAAACCCATTACAAAAGATGAAAGCAAATCCTCATCATAGATAGGAAAATTAGAGAAAACAAAACTGTGGAAGCTGAGAACTTGTAGATCTCCTTAGAGAGAAAAGTTTTAGAACCCTAAGAAAGACTGAAAAGGGAGGCTAAATAGAAGAAGAGACAAGAAATTAGGTCATTTCTCATTACTGGCAGCTATCCATCTTCTTCCCTAAATCTGATCTTTTACAATCTTCAACTATCCTTTATTTCTCGACCAAACTACTTCCACCAAGATTGACCAACATCAAATCTGATCTCAAAATCTGATTCCTCATCTCGAGCTAGTTTCGATGATATATAATACTTCATATTTTGGATAAAATTTGATCTCCTAGCCATTGAATCAAATCTTCCCACTGTCGTGCATATCAGATTTTCATTTTTGAAATTTGACTATAGCAATTTGGTTTAAAAGCTGCACATAAAAAATGGGTGGCTCCAATTGTGCCACATGGCACATTCATATTTGTCCAACAAATCACCTCCTTGCCACCTAGACACCATGTTTAACCTTTGCCACTTGGCGTTGCTTGATTGGCCCGCAACTCCACCTGGACATTGAACAACAACCATATTTCCACCTCACCGAAGTGCCACACGGTAGCTTGTCGCATGATCGCATGGGCCAGAAATTGCCCATGCGATCATCCAACCACCTGTGGATGAGCGCATGAATCCCAAGGTCATCATTCCCTTCACATTTAAACACTTTGTCAAAAATAACCTTACCTGCATGTAGGTCCCACTCGCCATGTCATCACCAACTATGCACCAAATTATCATCAATCAGATGCCTCAGTTTTTGCATATATGAGCATGCCTTCACTCCATGCATCCATTACTTAGACAATATGTTATTATGTGCCTTGGGTTATAAATAGCTTATTTTCACCTTGTACCATGAATGTGGGATTAATCCTCAATGGATTTATTAAATCCTCCCTCAAAAGTTTTACATTATAGTGTGTGCTCGGGCCCACACAGAGCCTCCGAGCCTTCCTATCATCCATGTTCCTTTACCACTACTCTGAGCGGTGTCTCTTTTAAAAAACTGTCTAATACCAATCGTAGCAAATGTGGGATAAACTACCACAACCATGATTTTAGTGTGCCCAACATATGAGAAAAAAAAAGAGCGTAGGGAGAAGCTTGGTGGCTCTCTTTAGCATTGGTGTGTGCATTTGCTTTGGTGCTTCCAACTTGTGCATGCTCTCATCACATAGATTGTGAGGGAAGACTTGATAGTGCCCATCATATTTACATGTGCACACAACTCCACTTTCTCCTGCACACCAAAAGGAGGAAGGAATAGCATGAGGGAAGCCCTGTGTTGCCTCTGTTTCAACATACACAATAGTTCTTAAAAAAAAAAACATGTACATCTCCCCTTTGCTATGTTTGAAAACCTCCCCTCATTCTTTACATTGGCAATTCCATTGCTATTTCAACACTGGCTTCTTCTACCACACTGGTGGTGTTTCCTAATATCCTTGCATGAGTAATAGGCTCAATGCATGAGTCCTCTCCTCCCAAACACTGATGCCAATTTAATATGCTAGCATTTTTAATTTAATACACTGGCCATCCTTTATGCTGACATCTTTCTCTTAAAATGGCATCTCCCTAGTTATTGGGCATAACTTACACAAATCTCCTTAGTGCATTTGCGTGCTGGCATAGTGTGCATCTTCCCTCCATTTTGCATGAATCAAACAAACATTCTCATGAAGTCGTGCTCTCTAAACATGCCTCCAAAAAATGTAAGTAGCTCCTTTTACTATATGCTGGCAACTAATGTATTTGCGCAGGTCCTTTTTCTTAAACCATTACATAGAATGTGTCTCTGTTGTGTGGTGCTATTTATCATATGCACCAGGAGATGTACATTCTTCCTTGGTGTGTATGAGCTTTGGTGTAGTATGTGCAAATTTTAAGCGTCCCCAACAATGTTTTTGTGCACAGATCTCTTCATTTAGAGCCACATTGGTTTGTTGAATATAGCTCTGCGCGAGCCACACAAACCTCCTACATTTGGTGCATAAGATAGAGAAGGATACGTGGCCCATGAACAGTGCACTGCCTAAAATGCACATGGCCCAAGTTTATTTTATGCACCCTGCTTCTATATCCAATCTTATGGACCATGCATGACATAAAGCGATCACATTTCTCACTATACGGCTTTCCTTTATATTCTTACATGCAACAGCAAGAAGAACTTGTAGATCTCTTAATTCTTTATAGGTTGCAGTAGCCACTCACAAAATTGCATCTTTAATTGAGGTAGAAGGTCTAATAAAAAATTTCTTAGAGAAGTACCACAATGTTTTAAGACAAGATTTTCATTTAACCAAAAAGCTCGCAGTTGATTGAATCCACCAATTGTTTGTGTAACTGCTTCAATGGTTTCCAGTTTGTTACCCCAAAGATCAAGACCAACAAGATTCGGGAGCTTGGAAGCTAAATCTAAGGAACAGAACATTTCATCATCAATGTGAAGATCCTCCAGCTCCAACCATAGAACATCTCTCTCTTCTCCTTTAGCTTTGCACAGTTCTCTATCTATTATGCCTTGAGGATTTTCCTTAGCCTCATTAATTGACTCTTGCTCACCTTCATCAGTGACATTTTCATAAGCCTCTAGATCAAACTCATCTGCTACACACATTAATGAAGCCATTCTTTTGACTAATTCTAGAATTTCCTGCAGCATTTTCAAAACATGACGTGAGTACTTGAGTCATCCCCTTGTCCTTCAAAAATCTGAGTCCTTACATTGGCTTCCTTTCCTCCTGATCTCCACGTGTGCCAAGCTAACACATCTGTGCATTGCATATCAAACACCTTGGAGAAGTGATGTGGTGCAAAGTTTTGATCAGTATCCCAGATGCGGTCATACGAATTGGCATGGTATTGTAGCACTTTGGTAGTGTAGTCGCAGTTGATTTTGAAGATCTTTTGGAACATATTGTCTTAATATGGTCTTTTTCCACCACTATAAGCATTTGTAGGAAGTGGGAAAATTTCCAAGGAATATATTAAAGGTGTTCCACCTCCTTCAGTAGCAATCAAGAAAAGTGATAATTTATCACCATTTTCTGTAGTTATGAACTCTTCCACCCCTGGATCAGACACTGAGAGGTTCACTTGAGTTGGCTTTGTTCTCCCTAAAAAAACCTTGAATGAAGGAGGATTTCTAAAACCATCATAGTTGTTGTAAATAAAAGTGTTTCGAACAAGAATATGTCTACTATTCTGGACTGGCATGCTAATGTGCTGCAAGGCAAGGGCCCTACTGTTATCGTGTCGAATGGATTCTTCAACCATTTACTCTTTTCTTTATCCTTTAATACACTTTAGGACCAAAATTCAATCAGACCTGCATCACTGAATGCGTCAAAAAACATTATTTCTGTTAAGTGTCAAAACTATGCAAAAATTGGTCCTGTGCCAATAGAACGGCTTATGAAAACTGACTTAACAGATTGATCAAGATCTCAAACTGAAAACATAAGTTCTCTATCAGGATTACAAAGTGAGGTAGCAATCAGGAAGCTCATCAAATCAATTGGCCAAAAGTTAATCAACTGCAAAGTAGGCCATGTGGAGAAGATAACTGAATGCACTGTATCCAAAATACAAAACTTGCAAACGGATTTGATCCTGAAAAACTGATCAAATGGATTTGTTAAGAGCTAAAAATGGATAGGCTGATAGAAAAACTTGTCTACAATCTAATGGAATTATTCTTTTTAATTGATCAATCTCTATCCATGAATTGCAGACCTCCAAACAAGGCCTCTGACAAAACTGTGAAAAGTGTAACAGGCAGATTTAGACGAAAGACCTCCAAATGGGCAGGTGCAAAATAGATCAAATCTGACTATAGGGAGCTGAAAACTGAAACTTAAGTGATCTGATGTACACTAAAGACACTCACCACATGGTTTTCCATGACACTTATCAGGGCATCAGATATTCATCCTTAAACTAGGCCCTTCGAATCAATTTGACACTTAGGAAAATTCCAAAACTACAAACCGCCTAAGAATGAGATCCTACAAATGTGATACAAATATCAAATTGATGATTCTAGGTGACTGAATGATGTTTATGTAAAGTTTAAAACACCTAACTCGCATGATAGGGCTTAGGAATCACTCATTATATGCATCCCATTGAATCAGAAACAGGCACTATAACAAGTTTTGAATCATGGCATCTCAAAGATTTTTGAGAGTGCCAACACATCCCATTCTTTTAATTCCCATGATTTTAATCAAATTCATACATAGATTATTAGTTCATAGAGATCTCCCCTAAGATTTTACTCTTTCCTTGAAAGACACTTAAGCTTATCCCCTATATTCACCTGGTGAACAATGCACTGAAAAAGCCTTACAATTTAAATGCATAAGAAAACTAACACATCCATACACAAAGACAAAAAAATAGTAGTAACAGAGCTCCAATATTTTGTATTAATCATCAAACTGTGTTCATACACTATTCTCTTGACTTCAAAGAAAATCAGGTTTTGTATTCAGAACCTCTTTACAAAGTATTGTCCACCACTACAATGAATAAAAACTTACTATATATATCCACAACCATCTTGGAAAACTCAAAGGATGCAACAAGCTTCGGATGGCTGGGAAAAGATCTTACACTAAAAACAAAAGTACAAAATGACAAATATTTGATTGTGATAACAGATTACAATTATCCATTCCTCAACAATTTTGCAGGTGGCACCTTTGTCTGAGGATATTTCAGAGCAGTTACTAAATTTGTTGCATGAATGATGACTGCCATTACAAGCTAACCTACATCATTCTATGTTTGAAACATGCTCTCCCTAAAATTTTGGATCAGGGGCCATTTGTAGCTCTATTCCTCTTCCTCTTCTGTCATCTGAGCAGCTGTATTCTTCTTCTTCTTCTTTGTCAATTTGTCCCATACTGCTACATCATCATCTGACAACCAATTGTAATTCTGTAGCTCCTGAAGTGACTTGATCTAGTGCTCCCAAGTGGAATCAGTTATATTCTTGGCCTCTGCCACAAAGCATATGAAATCATTCTCAATTTTGAAAAGATTGTCAATGATATAATTACATCTCTCTAAGTCCAAAACTTTGTCATCTTTCAAGTAGGCATCTTGTTTAATCACTAATTGATCCATTGACAACTTCCACTCTTCCAAACTAACCACTTTTCCATTGTCATCATACATTGAAGGAAAATATTTGCTATAATCTTTATCAAACATAGCCAACTTGGCCTTTACTTGGTTTGACTTTCCTTTGAAAAACTTTGAGGTAGCACTTATTAAGCCAATCTTCTCAAAAACCTCACTTACTACTTTAGGAACATCTAACCTATATTCTTGCAAATCATGAAGTTTGTCAAATAATGCACTCCTTCCTGACCATGTACTGAAAAGTGGCTCCAAGGTGATTAGATACTCATTCACCTTTTCATTAGTTTGATGCAATAAGCTAGCTGATTTATGGACTGATTCCATTATGTCCTTTATTTTACCTTGCCTATATTGCACAATTCTTGCTATTGTGTCCAAGGATGCCTCTAATTTTACCTTCTCCAAATCATCATCATGTTTCTCAATAATTTCTACATCTAGTTGAGGAGGGACCTCAACTTGTAAAGGAAGGGGAGGAACTATCTTTGAGGCTTCTTCAAGTTTAACTTGCATCTTTGCCAACTCATCATCCAACTGTTTGATCTTCACCAGCTTCAAATCCCTATCTTTGGCCACTATACTTGCATTTTCAAATAATTTGGAGTATCTTTCTGACAACTGGACTATCTTAGCTTCATTAAAATTAGCCCAATGAGTTACTGCCTTGGAAACCTCAAGGTCAGTAGTGTTTTGTATAGTCCAAATAATCTTGTTCCCTTCCATATGGTCTTCTATACTCAACAAAGATGGCTTTTTGGTCTTGGGGGTGATAGACCACATTGCAACAGCCTGGTTCTTAGGGTCATAGCCACTTCCTCTGATCATATCCCCAATATGAACTTCATAGGACAAACTACCCTGTGGTTGCTTCCTTCTCCGATCTATGATAAAAGTAGAAGTCAAATCCCACCCTAGGGTTAGTAGCATTCCACTTTCTCTGACCATCTCTTTGGCATCATCCACTGTTATAGGATCAAGGTTGGGGTCATATGAGGCTAGAGCCCTCAAAGTTTCTGCACTTGGTTCCACCCCTTCAGGCATGGCCTTGGCTACTTGTTGCTTATTCCAGATAAGAAAACTCTTGAATTCATCACTTTTGATAAATTGGTCATCGCTCAGAAACTCTTCTTGATAAACCTCTCTAATATCTTGTCCTAACCACAGGGATTGTTCCTCATCCTCCCCATCAATGGCCTTTTTCTTACCAGCCCTTATTGTCTTGCTCAATTGGTGATGGTAGGCCCTATCACCTAGCACAAGAGCAGATGCCCTGTCAACTATTCTCTTTTGTTTTCCTTGCCTTGAAGGCTCTCCTTCCTCAAGCCTTTGCTTCTTCAAAGGTGGCTCTTGGACATTCTCTACCTCTGGCTAGTTTTCAACAGGCTCAACAATTTGTACATCCCCAACTTGTGGTGGGCTATTTCCTTCTTGGGATTCATTAGAACACTCCTCTTGCTCAGAGGATGAGTAATCCTTCCTTTTCTTTGGCTACTTTTGGTGAATCAATTTCTCCAACTGATTTCATAGAGTGTCATGCATCTCTATCATCTTATCAATTCTTTTCAAGTAAGGAAGGTTAGGGAAGAAACCCTCAAAAGGAATCTGAGCTTCTGTCACCTGTTTTGATAGATCTTTCAAATCAAAGAACCTATTCCACCTCCTAGTAACTTCATTTATATCCACTACATTTCTGATTACATCCTCTTCATCAAGGCCTTCATGTTCCTTGATGACACCAATATTAGGGATTAGGGTTAACCTTGTAGTCCTAATAAAACCCTCAGGGTCCACATGTCTACAAAAACTAGACACCATCTTGAATTGATTTAACCATGCAGTGACTTGTGGGAAAGCTCTCTTGACAATCAAGAAATCACCAATTTTGAACTGCCTAGGTGTGAAGGTACCCTTCTTATGGGGGGCCAAAAGCTCTTTGTCCATCTACATCAACTGTCAAATGAATTCTAAATAGGAAACTCTTGGTGGCACAAATTTTGGTAACAAATGTGGGGGCTGGGGGCAACCGTAGACTCTCAAGGTTGTGGAATTTTCCCCAAAGTAAAAATCACCCCAGTTATGGTCTCCCTCCCACTTCTCTACAAACTACTTAGGTCTTAGGAGTTTAAGGACCCTTGGTGATATCCTTATAACATTTATGCCTAGCATCCTTACAATGGGATAAACAATGAAATTCTAGAAAACACAAAAGTCACCCTCATTTGAAGAAGTGTTCCATTTCCTCACCCATAATTGTACTGGATTATGCTGGCCTTCGAAGGTAAACATTGGTTTCAGCATGTTCAAATCAAAGCTATTGATGTTGAAGAACAAAATTAAGTGCATTAACACTGAATAATGCATGAACTTAATGGGACTCTTACTTTCCTTAACAAATATCAACTCTTCATGCATTCTATCAATTATATACTGAATGTAGTCATAATCAGTATTTACTAGTGGGTTTTGGATGTCTAAGATTATCATCAATAGATCAACTAGCAAGAACTCTGCATCCCCATCAATTCCCAAAACCCTACACAACCCATAGAAGGTCTGCCTCATATAGTGTTGGAGGGATTTAAATTGGTAAGGGACATTCATGTGAGAAGGGAGGGGAGCTATATATTTATCTTGTTTTGGGATGTGCTTCACCATTTGGTCCTTTACTGACCCTATGTTATTTTTGTACCTCTCTCTTTCTTGGCTCAAGTCAATTTTTGTAGAGGAAGGCATATAAAAACTAAAGGCTTTTATGAAAGAACCCCTATCAAGAGTAACCAAAGGTGACTGGTCCTCTTTTCTAATTGTTTTGGAAATAGAGTCATAACACTTGGCTAGGGCAACAATTAAATCCACATCTAAGAATACATCACAGACAACTAATTTCCCCAAACCCAAAGCCCAACCATTACACACAGGAACATGCTTACCTCTATATCCATAAAAGAAGTTGAAAATAGTATAACCTAAGCTATTTGGTATGATAGGTTCTCTGCAAAGCCCTAGAACATCTTCGAAGACATCATCAGGAACTTTCTTGTTCTAGTTGGAACCAGGCAACAACTTCATGAACTCATCTGAATAATTCGGCTTGTTTTTATCTTCACCTCCTTTAGATTTTGCTTCACTACTGGAAGAAACTACATTCTACTCTGGTTGACTCATTTTTCTTGCAACTGCTCTCAATTTTTCATACTTGATTCGCTTGGCACTCAAAAACTACTTCAGCAAACACAATTCTCCCCGAATGATTTTGGACACATAAAATAATGATTTAAGCTTATTTATCAATGCGGATAAGATGTGTACAACTACCAAAATCATTGCAAATCAATCCTTAATTTCTCCCGCATTCAATTTCACATACCATCAGTTTTCAAATTTGAGCTAGCCGGTGTTTGGATGTTGACAAATAGATTAAACAATTTGAAAATAGAGCAAAAAGGCAATGATTACAATTCTATACTTTAACCCTGTTTATGTCACAAAATCCTCCCTTGATATATGATTGGATGGCCGATTGCTTTTCTTTCCTGCTTGACAGTGTACTTTTATCCATGTAGCAACCATTTCTAGCTTTCCTTTATTACTTTCTCCAATTGGGCCCATTTGGCGAATCAGCAACTGAAGGCTTCCTCTTATTTGCTTAATAAAATTTTAACCCCAGTTTATATTCAGAGAACTAGTGATCAAAGCCTTCCCACACTCTTGGAATCAAACTCTTAACTCACGCATCTTTTAGTGAACTAGCAAACAAGATAAATATAACTAAACATGATTACAGTCATTACTTAGTGAATCAGTGACTAAAGGCTACCTCTTATTTGCTTAATGTTCCGGTTAACTATCAAGTTATCTTGAGATTTGGTGACTGAAGATTCCACTTATTCACTCAATCCAAATCCTAACCTCATGCATATTACACAATTAGTGAACAAGCCTTCCTCTGAGTCATTGAATTCTTTCTTAACTGCTAGCTTTAAGCCGTGATTTAGATTCAACTGTTGATCATAGACTTAATCAATGATCCTCGTTAATTCACTAAATCAAAACAAGCCTTATCCTTTTATTATGAGACTCAGTGAAAAAAAGGTTCACTGAATTGCCCAATACTTCAAACATTGACCATTCTTTTAAGAGAACTTGCGACCACATGATTCGCTAAATTGCTAGATCATTTAAAGCTTTACTAACTTATTCCGAGAATAAGTGAACAAAGAGAACCTTACCTCTGCCAAATTTATTACATCAAATTGTCAAAGCCACCAGATTTAGAGGATAGTAACACAACTGCTCAGTCACTCAATCACCAAGTCAAAACATGTAGGACCCAATGTATTCAGAGGTTAAAACACATCTGTTGATCTTCAGAAAATCAACCGTGTTTGCTGGATTGCTAAATGCCAGAAGACTTAAGCGCATGATTTTGAGAATAAGCGAACACACAATATGCTAGGTCGTTGAGAGTTTTTAAGAAACTGCTAGATATTACACGAATGGGAGACAACACATTCACAAAATCATGCAAAGCTTGTTGATAATTGCCGAGTACTTGGAGACCTCACGAATAAAGGAAATACTTAACAAAGTTCCAACCCATTCGCTTATTCGCTGAATAACTCAAAGACATGCCATGACATTTCCTGATTCAGCAAATAATGAGATAAATAACCACGTGCACGGCTAACCACTTAAGTGACCAAAAAGTAACGATCAAACATAAAAATAGGGCCAACACAAGGGTTTTATGAAAAATTAAAAACCTACCAAGGAAAGAAACCTAAGGTGAGGGTTTTCAAACTCAAATAGGGAAAAATTGATTGAATTTCAAACACCTAAAGCATAGGAAAAATGGAAATGGGTGGCAAACCTAGATTTAGAAAGGAGAACATCAAAGACCTGAAAATACCACCAACACATCTCAAGGTCATAAGAAGAATATTTCTTCTTATCTTCACTCAACTTCTCTAAATGGAAAGTCACTGGTCTCCCCTCTTGGCTCAAGATAGCTCCAATAGCCACATTGCTTGCATCACATTCTACTGTGAATAGTTTCTCAAAGCTTGGAAAAACCAAAATAGGTTGTGTAGCAATCTTTTTCTTCAACAATTGAAAACTTTTTTCATCTTTTTCATTCCATATAAACTTATTCTTCATGCCTCCTTTGATGGTGTCCAACATGGGAGTACAAATAGCATTTAATTGCTTAATAAACTTCTTATAGTATTGGGCAAGGCCATGAAAAATTCTTACCTCTGTGGCTATCTTTGGAGTAGGCCAATTGAGGATGGCTTCCACCTTGCTAGAGTCCATTTTAAGATTTCCATGAGATAATACAAACCCAAGGTACACCAATTCCTACCTCATGAATTCACATTTCTCCAAATTTATCATCAACCTTTCATCATGCAACCTCTTGATAACAATCTCTAGGTGTTGGAGATGTTCATCCCTTGTCTTGCTATAAATTAGTATATCATCAAGTTATACCACTACAAATTTTCCAATGTAGTCCTTAAGGACTTCATTCATGAGCCTCGTGAATGTGGAGGGGGCATTAGAAAGTCCAAATGGCATGACAAGCCATTCATACAAACCCCCATTGGTTTTGAAGGCTATTTTCCACTCATCTCCCTCATGAATTCTGATTTGGTGGTAACCACTCTTTAGGTCTATCTTGGTAAAGTACTTAGCTTCTCCTATACAATCCATTAAGTCTTCTATCCTAGGGATAGGGAACCTATACCTAATGTTTATCCTATTTATGGACCTTGAATCAATACATAGTCTCCAAGTTCCTCCCTTTTTAGGTGCTAGGATAGTGGGTACGACACATGGGCTGATGCTCTTTCTTATAAGGCCTTGGCTTAAGAGTTCTTGGATTTTTCTAGCAATTTCCTCATTTTGTTGAGGGGTCATCTTATAAGCTGCCTTATTGGGAAGGGTATCTCCTAGTATGAAGTCTATCCTATGGCTCACAACTCTTTTAGGGGGTAATGTTGATGGTTGTCCATCACTTACAATTCCTTCGTAAGTTTGCAACATATTTTGTATCTCCCTTGGTAGGTCTGGCTTCTTGGATGCCTTATCACTACTTACCTCCTTTGGCCTTAGCACTAGTGCAAAGCCAACTCCTTCTCCCTCTTCAAGGAATTCTAAGAATTCTTTCTCACCCACCATGAGAACATTGGGTCTTACTGACTTCACCTTTGCATCTTCTAACAGTGACTAAATCTTGAATGTCACATTATCCTTTTTAAAGTAGTATGAGTTCTTCACTCCATCATGCATGGCCTTCCAATAAAATTTCCATGGTCTACCTAGGAGCAAGTGGCATGCATCCATAGGTAATACATCACATAGAACCTTGTCCTTATATCTTCCAATTGAAAATTCATCCCAAGCCTACTCATTAACTAAGACATGTTGTCCTTTGTTGAGCCATGTGACCTTGTAAGGATTAGTGTGGGGTATCCTTGCCATTTTCAACTTGTTGACTACCTCCTCTGACACAATATTATTAGTAGAACCTAAGTCTATAATGACTATACACACTTTACCCATCATTTTACACTTGATCCTAAATAGAGATCTTCTCTGACTTAATTCCTCTTTGACAGGTTCCTTAATCAGTGTTCTCCTCATCATGAGGTTCTCACCTTCCTCTGATTCCAAGGGTACCTCAGGGAGTTTCACTCCTCCACTTATCTCTTCATGGAAAAAATTAACTCTCTTATCACCTTATTGAGAAGTACTACCCTTCTTTGGACACCTATAAGTAGGGTGTCCCATCTAGTTATAGTGATAACACTTCATGTTGGCAAAATAGTTGCCTCTACCTGGTCCACCACTTCTTCCTCTATTATTAAAGCTCCTTCCTCTACTTCCTCTGCTAGGGACTCCTTCTTGTTGCTCAATATACTTAACTTCTCCTTGAGTCCTTTTCTTTGAGCTCCTTCCACCATATCCACTTTTTTGTCCTCTACTATCTCTTCCTCTACCTCTACCTCTTGAAGTGCTAGAGTCTTGTTTCTTCCTTAACTTATCTTCTACCTTAACAACAACCTAGTGACATTTTTGGATGGTGTCTAGAGTCAAGAGACTCATCTCATCCTAAATATTCCACTTAAGTCCATTAAGGTATCTTGCTACCTTTACCTTCTCATCCTCTACAACTTGATACCTCATGCAAAGTCTTTGGAACTCTTCGGTATATGAGTTCACATCCAAGTCTTTTTGCCTAAGAATTTTTCTTTTCTTATGGATTTGGATTTCATAATCCTCTGGCACATATGCATCTCTGATTTTGGCTACCATTTCCTTCCATGTCGCAATTGGATTCTTTCCTTCTTTCACTCTCTCATCTTGGATAAATTTCCACCAAGTGAGTGCAGGGCCTCTCAATCTTCCTTTAGCCACTTTCTCCTTTTGAGCCTCTATGATGCCATCACACTCAAAGTGGTTCTCTAGTCCTTCTATCCAATCTAGGACTACCTCTGGTTCCATCTTTCCATTGAATATTGGAATGCCTTCTAGTGCTTTCCCACTCAAGGCTTTCAATGCCTTCAAGAATGGTTCTTCAGCTAGAACTGGGTCTAGTTTAGGGACCTCATCCTCCAAAAGGATCTCCTTTTGCTTCCCATCTACTTTTCTTTGGCTTCCTTAGCCTTCTCATCTACTTCTTCTACCTTTAGTTCCAATTGCTCCAATCTTTCATTCAATAACCTATTCTCCTCTTCCTGGTCTTCCACCTTCTTTGCTAACTCTACATTAGTCATGATTCTTGATTCTCCTACTAATTTAGCTGGTTGAAACATTAACCACAAGCCTGATCAATAAATCTCTGATACCAATCTGGTGTATGTGCTTCTTTGTGTGCTCACACAAGTGCTTGAAGGACCTTTCTTGTCCTCTCCAAAGGATCATATTCCCTTCTAGGACCTCACTAGCCTTAATTATTCAACCTAAGACCTTCCAAACTCTATCCTAAGATTCAATTTTTTCTTGTGCTTATCCTTGAAGGACATCCACCATTTAGTTTTGTCTCAATGCTTTCTTAACACCTAGAACACTCTAAGTGTTTTTCACCATGAACTAACTTTGGGGTTTCAGGGGTACCATTTGACTTCAAAAAATTCATTTTGTTTCCATTTGAATCCATTTTTATGGATCTCAAATCCTTCTCCCATCGGGTTCTAATTTTAGCCTTTTAGAGACCTAATTAGGCCTAGTGTTTCTTGTAGCCCTTGACAGTGTCTTTTTCCCATTTTGTGCCAAAACCTACTCTAAATTGGTGCCTATTTTTAAGGTCTTTTCCTGATTTCTTGTTCATAACCCAATCAAATTTATTTCTCATTTCCCAATCTATTTAGGATGAAATAAATTTTTCATATGCCTCCTAGAACAGTGCCTATTCCGTACTTCTCATCAGTCCCCTGCTTGTAGTATTCAAATCTTCACTGTCATACCTCTAATTGGGTACACTAGTCTCACCTAGGGTATGATCTTAAATGCAATAGCTCAACTCTTCAAGACTTCTCCATTCATATTCACACTATACATAGGCTCCCCTAAAATATTCATCTACCCTTAGGAAATTACCATGGTTAGATTTCATGGGGGAGCCATTGAAACTCAACCTACTCTAAACTGGACCAGTAGACTCCCTAGTTGCTAATTAATTTATTAAAGCTACTAAAATAACTCTAAAATTCTTACACAAACAATGAAAAAGATTTAAATCTAACCTACCAACACAAATCTAATACTACTTCATAGGATTCAATCCATCCAGATGCACTGTCACACAAGAATGCTTGGGTAAGTCTCTAAAACCAGAATTGCAGAGCTTTCTTCTATTTCATAAAACTTACTTACATTCACTCTAACTCTCTTACTTTGAGAATGAGCCTAGATTAGCATCACAAGATACTCTTCCACCATTGTAGGCATTGGAATTTATTTCCCACTCCTAGAATGGAGGGAATCCTATGTGGCCGAGTTACATGCAACCCATGCATAAGATTGTCAATGATGTCAAGATCAGTTTGGCATCTTTGTTTTTATGAGGTAGCCTATATTCTAGGGCCTCTATCCATGTAGTTTGAAGAACTAACATCATTACATCCTAATAAGGAATCTTTACTACAATGCCAATTTCTAGGACACATTAAGGCCCATTCCTTAATCACACCAAAACTAAAGATTAAAACTATCTAACAAGACTAGGTTGGATTAGATACTAACTATCAATCCACCTAGCCACACACCTTGCAAGACCTTCTAAGGTCTAAAATAAACACACTCTGACTTGGCTAAGGTCAGATACAAGCCAAAATAGTTAAAGATTAGGAAGTTAGCCTAGGTGCACCTGCACCAAAAGGCATTGGAGAAGATGGTTGAAGACTTAACTCTAAAGATAATAAACATTCCTGTAATTGCCCCTCCACCACCTGAACAACCTACATAAATAGAAACCTAGAGTATAGGAGGAGAAGAAGTTGTTGTAGCTACAAAGAAAGTGAACGAAGAACAGAACAAGGTAGCACTAGAGGTTTTGTTAAAAATCTTGCAACACAGAATTAATATTCTGAAAGAAAAAATAGATGTAGTCTATATTGCATACACTAAACTGCCTGGGTTGCAAGTTGAAGTAAACAATTTTGTTTCTATTTTGAATACATATTTTGGGACTTGGTCAACAAGAACTTCTTTATTTGAATGATTGGCAGCAGTGCAAATCCTTAGAACAGATTTTCCAGAGATAGTTTTGCAAGTAGGGGAAGAAATTGAGCAGATTGGAATAACTTTATCTTTCTTTAAAGGTAAAAAAATCAAGTGGAGGTAAGGGTAGTTATGTTTGGACCTAATTTTAATAATTTCATCCCTCAAATCAAGGCAGAAGATGGCTCAATAAAGTAATTAGATAAATGGAGATCAGAATTTGATATCTTATTGCCTAAAAAAGAGGCCTTTATTAATGACATTATTGTAATAGATATGGATCACTTTAATGTTATTCTTGGTGAAGCTTTTAAAGTTGAAATAGATTTTATAAATTTTATTCCAGATGTCAAGCAGATTGTTGATGCCAGGTGGGAGAGACAAAAGGCACAACTACAAAGCATTCAGGAATTCCAATGGCCTACAGAGGAAGAAGTAGTTGCATGAGATTCTCTCGCAAAGCCCAAAAAGAAGAAAATTGTAGCAGTTGACGTCGACATAATTGATGAAGAATAAAGAGGACACTTGATACTTAACACTTGACCTATGAGCATAGGGATGATAACTATTTATAAAGAATGGTGTAAGTTAGCTTGAAATGGTAGTCACCATATCTCGCAATAACTCAGTGAAGTTATCAAGAATATCTCCAGAAAAAGGTTCCAATTATCAAATGAAAAAGATCAGATATTAGATGATTCATCAAAAGTTTTTTGTCTTCCCACCACCTAAAGGGCCTCAATGTATTTTGTCTTTTCTATTTTAGGTTTAGGGCTAAACCATCTGAAGCTTCTTGCATCCTTACTCATTAAGGATTCCAAGATGGTTTTAGCTATAAATAGAAATTGTAACCTCTTTTGAGGATGATGAATGTTAAATACAATTTCTATAGAGCAGACATCTCACTTCTGTGTCTAAGCTTCTAAGCTTCAAATTTTGTACGTATTGAAATGGGATTATTTTCAACAAAATACATTGCAGTTTCTCTCATATTTTTTTATTGTCTCTTTACTTTTATGTATTACTCTTGTATGGTTTTATTTGTAAGGCATATAAAAACATACAAGTTGCAAGGCAACTAGTCTAATTGTTTATGAATTTCTTTCAAGGAAAGGATTAAAATTCCATAAATAATTTCAGAGGGTAAACATAATTATTAGGATTTTGATAATAGCAATATAGAAGTGATAGGGTAGTTTGTAAGGAATTCTATTCAAACTACATGTAGCTTGCAATGCATTTTACTATATTCTGTTTGAAATTTTCCTGTGGATTTACATTCAAAACAACTATTTGCCCAAGGATTGGACACTGGTTAAATGTTTGTCATGCAATTATCTTTCAGTCATCAAACATAAAACATATCATTCCAACACATTATGTTACTAAGCTCATACATATTTTGAAAGGATTGTATTTGAATAATATAGTTCACATTACTGATTCCTTCAAGAGAGAATCAAAGAGGTTAGCCTTCCTTAAGTTAAACTCAGAAAAAGAAGAAGGATGAACATCCTTATGCCACTATTATATGTTATTACTTTCATAGTTTCCCTTGTCATAATTTGTATTAGGATATTCATAATTTTTTGTAGAGTGATGTTTTATTGAAGTAATTTGAAGTGTACTGACATAGCAGTGAGGAACCTAATCCACCATTTGAATTATACTTGAAACATAGTAAACAATTTAGGCAATACCCACCTGAGTCCTATGGAGCTCGAAGAAGAAGGAGGATCTTATCCAATCCTCATCAATTAGACTTTATCTTTACAAACTTGAGAGTTCATAATATGAGAATCAAGCATAAATATATACCAAGTTTGTTCCTAACAAGAAAAAGATCTAACACATACCAAGCTCTTGGTACTTGTTTCAATCCATACAGAGCCTTCTTCAATTTTCAAACTAGACCTTCATTCCTTGATACAAGAGATCCATTAGGTTTCTCAATGTATACTTCCTCTTCTAAGGCTCCATTAAGAAAATTTGATTTCACATCCATCTGATATGCTTTGAAATTCTAGTAAGCAGCATAAGCTAGGAATAATCTAACTGCCTCAATTCTAGCAATAGGTGTGAAGGTTTCTTCAAAATAAATTCCTTCTTGCTATGAATATCCTTTACATACCAATCTTTCTTTGTTTCTAACAAAAATTCCTTCTTCATTCATCTTGTTTTTGTATACCCACTTGGTGCCAATTATATTTTTGCCTTTAGGCCTTGGAACTAGTTCCCAAGTATTGTTTTTTTTTTAATTTGCTTCAATTCTTCATTCATGGCTTTGATCCATGACTTATCTCTGCATGCCTCATCTGTGGACTATGGTTCTACTTGAGAGATCAAGAAAATGGCATTTTTAGATTGTGACCTTTCTTCTCTATTTTGAAATCTTGTTCTAGTTCCTTTGATGTTGTCATCAATGATCTTATCCTTAGGATGATTTATGAGAACATATTTGGGTGTGGTTTGTTCCCTTAACTCCACACTTATGCCATTGTCAATTTCCAAAACATCTTGTGATGCTTCATTCCTTTCATTCTCACTTTCTATTGTATGCATGTTGTCCTAATTTTTACTCATGTATTCAAAAGAAATCTCATAGGGGTTAGAGCCACATTATTTTTCTCTAACTTAAAACTTTTCATCTACTCTCACATTAGCACTTTCAATTAGCTTCCTAGTTCTTAGATTGTAGCATCTATAGGTTTTACTTCTAGTAGAGTACCCGAGGAATAATCCTTCATCACTTCTAGAATTCAATTTTCTTATACATTCATCTCTCTTAATATGGCATTTACTTCAAAAAAATTTGAAATAACTAATAGTAGGTGTCTTACCATACCATATCTCAAATGGTGTCTTGCATGTACCTTCTTTGATTTTTACTCTATTCACTGTATATATAGTTTTATTGGTTGTTTCTCTCTAATGCATATGTGGGCCTTTCCTTCTATCAACATGGTTCTTGTAGCATCAAGAACTATTTTGTTTCTTCTTTCAACAACTCCATTTTGTTGTGGTGTCCTAGGTGTCAAAGTCTACCTCACAATACCATGTCCTTCACAAAAGGTATTGAATTCATGTGAAGTGAATTCTCCACCTCTGTCTGATCTTAAAGATTTTATCTTCAAACCTGTCTTGTTCTCAACTTTTTCCTTATAGAACTTGAAAGTTTCAAATGCTTCTAATTTTTCTCTAAGAAATCCTACCCACATCATTCTAGAGTAGTCATCAATGAATATAATAAATTACATGTCTCCAAAGTATGACCTGGTCTGAGTAGGTCCATAAAGATCTATATGAATCGGTTCCAACTTTCCATTTATTGAGTATCCTTTTCTTGTAAAACTAATTTTTGTCTTCTTTCCCAAGACACTCTCTGCATGTAGTGTTTGCAAGTTTCACAATTTTAGGTAGATCTCTAATAGCATTATTGTTAGATACTTTTACCATGTTGTTAAAGTTTATATGAAAAAACAATATATTCCATAAATAGATGTCATCAGTCTTTGCAACAAAGAAATTGATCTCTGTATAATTTAACTGGAAAATCTTACCGCTGGTCCTAGAACCAGATATGATCAATTCTTCATTACCTCCTCTAATAGAGTAATGACCATCCTTGAATTCTAAATGATATCCTTAATCCACAAGTTGTCCAACACTTAACAAGTTATGTTTCAAGCCATCCACAAATAGTACATCATCAGTATTTATTTTTCCATCCAAAGTAATTGATCCTTTACCAACAATCATTCTGGGAGTATTGTCACCAAATCTTAAAACACCACCATAAAATTTCTTTAGCTAAATGAATCTATCTTTATCACTAGTCATATGATGTGAACATCCACTATCAATTATCCAATCAATTTTCCTATCAACATGAGAAACTAAATCTTTTTCTTCATAGATAGGATCCTCTTCTTTGATAGCAATGAAACCCAATACATCATTGAATTCATCATCTAAATCTTCAGATTCATCACTAGAATAGTAGCATTATTTATCATTCTTGTATTTTCCATATTTAGGTCTATCTTTAGGTACTCTAGTTGGACATCTAGATACAAAATGACCAACCTTATTGTAATTAAAAAATTTCAAAGGTGATTTTCCTTCAAACTTACCTTTTCCTTTCATTTCTCTCCTAGAAATTAGGGCCATGATCTTCTTATCCACTTGATTGTCTAGCCTTTGAATTTATTCCCATTCTTCAATATATTCCCCAAGATCTTTGTTGTGCTTGATCATTCTTATAGATCCAGCTTCAACAAATCTAGTTCTATGAACAGTTGCTTTAAATGTTGCCTCCACCTTAGCTAGTGCATCCTTTAGATCTACAATCTCAAAGGTAGTTAGCTTGGCTACTAATATCTCTTTGGTGAATTCTTTGTATTGTAGTATGGTCTCTACCAAATCTAGAACTTTGGGTTTGTAAGCAGGAGTCAGAGACCTCAAAATCTTTTCTATGACTTCATCTTATGTATAAGTACCTCCATTGTTTTTGATTCCAATCAAACATTTAGATACTCTCCTAACATACATTCTTATTGTTTCATCATCCTTCATTAGTATTGACTCCATCTTTGTTCTCCAATTCTACAACTTTTCTCTCTTAGTATACTCATCTCCTTCATAGAGTGCAATTAGTCTTTTCTAGATCTCACTTGCCTTAGTAAGATCTCTGACTTATGTGAATTCTCCATCAGATAGTGCATTAACCAAGGCATCCATTGGAACAACATTGCATACAAACCTTTTCCTTTCTTCTTCAGTAGTAGTAAGTATCTGAAGGTCTTCTTCCTTCATGATAGGCACATATTTCCATGTAATGAGCCAATATTCCAATCCCATACACATCGGATGATTCTTCATCTTCTCCTTCCATTTTCAAATTTTTTTGCATCAAACTTAGAACTCTCTTCTTTAAATAAGTCCATCTTGATCTTTACCTCAAGCTGTTAGGATTTCTGACTGAGGACCAAAAGCTCTGATATCAATTGTTAGAATAATAGTGTCCTAATCAACTGAGACAGGGGTGACTCAATTGATTCCAATATATAGTACTTAAACTTTAACTCCAAACTTATTTCTTATAACACAATACTGAATTGAAAAATGAATGCAACATACATATAGACACCAAGACTTGTTCTTGAGGAAAACCCTATTAAGGGAAAAACCTCGGTGGGGATGGTACCCAAAAATATCTGCACTATAGGTATAACAACCATGTTAAGATTTTTGACCCTATTAGGAGCTGAGTATTACATTAGGTAGGTCTTGATTAAAGGACAAACCCTGTTAGGAGTCTTTACAATGTGATCCCAATTAAGGAATCAACCCTGCTAGGAGTCTAGCCCTGTTAAAGGAAAGAAAATGTTGTTAGGGGTGTACAATACATCAACCTGATCAAAATTTTTGAGAGTTAAAGCCACCCTCAAGTTCTCCAAACCTTACAACTTCAAGTCTAAGATACTTCTATTTTGAAACTACTTTCAGTCTTTAATTACTACCAAGTAAGCTCCACCTTGTGCCTAAATGCACAACTATTATTCTTCAAATAGTATACAATGCAACCTTAAGCTTGCATTCACCTCTTCATCTTGCATATGCAGTGCCACATGATTTTCCAATGATTTCAATCCTTAAATACAAGTTACAAGTATTATATCCAAGTTTTCCTTCACAGGATAAATCCTATTTACAAATTAAACCCATGCAAAGATGCACATGATACCTCTTACAATGTTACAAAATAGTAGTTATATAAATTAATCATTTAGATCTATTGATTAAACTCGCATATCATATTACTTGAAACATGTTCCAAGTTGGCCTCCAAATAGGTCTTCACCAATGCACACGCCATAGCTGACATCACATGTATGATGTCAACTCCATATGATTGCAATAAGATCTTTAGCCAGTGTCCAATACGAACCTATAGTCACACATCATAACTTGAAAAACCATGAGTGATATCCACAGAGTTCTACAATGAACTTTGTGAAAACATAGTTTGTCGTCTAAAAATAGTTGCTAGTAAACTTGTCATAACTCTATCCAATCAACACATAAGAGTGTTTGATCAAGGATCATGACCCAATACATCATTAGGAGTCTTCATCTAAGTGCGCACGTGCTGATTCACTATAATGTGTCCATACAATTCTTTGCAACCTATTATGCAAGCTCCTACACAACCAGTTGATATCATTTGTTTCCATCAATGACAAACTCTATCATGAATGCAAAATACAACCAATGTAGCATGCCTCTACCATTATTAGGATACTCCCCCATAGGAATACCATTAGAATTCATGCTAACATACATCTCCAAGTCATAGGTAGAATACTTTTGCTTTGCCTCATTAATTTTTTACTGAAAAATGCCACAGGTCTCCCTTCTAGACTGAGAACACCCCCAATGGCTATCTTACTAGCATCACATTTAATGGTGAACAATTTGTGAAAATTAGGAAGCACTGGGATAGGTTGCACTGGGATAGGTTGTTCAACAACCCTTGTTTTAAGATATTCAAATGACTTATATGCAGCATCAATCCAAATAAACTGACATTTCCTCCCCCCTTTGATAGTATCTATCATTGGTTCACTTACCCCACTAAAATTCTTCACAAACTTTCTATAAAAACTAACAAGGCCATGAAATGTTTTTACCTCACTAGAATATTTTTGAGTTAGCCAATTCAATATTGCTTCCATCTTTGAGGGGTCCATTTTAAATTTTCCCTTGGAGATGACAAAGCCAATGAACACAAGCTCTATTAGAAATAGGGAATATTGAGAGGGGGGGGTGAATCAGTGTTCTACAAACTTTTACTTTTGCCCAATTATGGATATAACAAATAATCTTAATGCATGCATAACATAGAAAGCTAAACAATGTGCATAGCAATAAAACTAAAGAACTCATAACACATTATTTGTTCTCGAGGAAACCCTACCCAAGGGAAAACCCCGGTGGGGATGGTACCCACAGAGATCCACTAATCAAAAGTATCCTGTTAAGGATGTTGAACCTGTTAGAAGTCTATTACATGCATATAGTGTCTCAGTCCTAATTAAGGGACTATAGGCCTTGTTAGAAGCCTCGACCCTGTTAGGAGTTGGCAGTACAAAAATTGATTACCAGATGAGCCCACTGCCCAAACAAGTAATGTACAATATTTACTGATTAAACAAGTAGGTCAAGGTACATAACCTTATACTACTTGCATCAATATCTCTTTGCTACTCTTTCACTATCTCTATTACATATACATCATATATCTCACATCATATCACTTCTTGATATCCTTCTTACAATTTACAATTACATTTATACAAGATATTAAGGCTAATAACTTTTCAGTCGGCTACCATATTAAAAAATAACTTTACCCAAGGGTTAACATCTAGGATGTCATCTCTTTATATTTTTAAGTCATTATTTTGATAAACAAAATAATCCCTTAACTCTTTATCAATTCTGTCTTCATATTCTGTCCTGTCGGCTTAACACTTTCTTTAGAAAAACTATCATAACTTCTTCTGTACATGTCATACTGACTTGCACTCTAAGATGAGTCTTCAATAGTCACCATAGAGTATATGTTCAAGTGTGCAAGCACTAAAATTACTCCAATCAACATCGCAAACCAAAACTGTCATCGGTTCACTGGTAAAAACACAGTCTCATACTTAGATAATTTCGCATTGTGCTCTGACATACTAGCTCTCTAACCTATGCGATCTTCATGTAGATCATATGTTTCCATAATGACAACATCTATGTAACCAACTCAGCCAGATTTCCAACAATCTCCCCCTTTGTCATTGGTGGCAACATATGAGAAAATTGGCTAAGTCTTACAACTTCAAAATCTCAAAATTGTGGCCATAATACAAAAGATATATATATATATATATATATATATATATATATATATATATATATATATATATATATATATATATATATATATATATATATATATATATATATATATATATATATGTATATATATATATATATATGTATATATATATATATATGTATGTATATATATATATATATATATGTATATATATATATATACTGTCCTTATAACTTTATTAATCCTTTCTATATATTGTGCTCCCCCTAAGAGTAAGTATCCTTAATAATTTTCTTCTATATATCTCTCCCCCTTTGACAACAATGACAAAAAAAGGTAAGGAGGGTAACAAAACTGTGTTCACAAAAAGTTATACCTTAATTCAATATTGCAAAGCTAGTAGGTTTGCAGCACAATCTGTAAAATTGATCTTCATAGCCTCTAACTCTTTCTCCCATGATTTCTTAATTGAATCTACCACACTAAATAGTGCGCATAATCCATAAGATGCTATCTCACATGCTTGGAGATTCTCAAAGATAAACTTTTGAAAAGATGTCTTAGCTGAAAGACATTCTTCCAATTGCCCTTCAATAGTGCTCAGGTTTATAGAAATGTGTTCTCTCAAAAGAGTGAATCTCTTCATTTTCCTATTCTTTTCATCTTTCAAAATTATGATCTCATCATATGTCTTACGAATTTTATTCTCAACATCAGATAACTTCACATTGGGGCTTGAAAGAAGGTTTGTTTCATTCTGAATTTCTACTTCCTTCATCTTCATCTTCATCTTCTGATCTTCTTCTCCTGCCAAGTTTTTTGATTTTCTACACTGGATGTACAAATATTTTCCTCTTTCTAAGTTCTTCCTCAATTCCTTTATATAGATATCAAGTTTATTGATATCATTCCTTATATTCTGATTGATGTTCAAAAGTGTTTTGGCCTCATAAGCTACATGAGCTTTCACTTTTGCTATATCAAATAGATTTGTAAACTCATTATCAAAAGTGTTCATTACTTCCTTTTCTCTTTCCAGAGGGTCATCTTTTGCAATCTATGTAGTCATAATGCCTTGTAATTTCTCAGTAAGCTCCTTCAGGCATCCTTCAAGACTCTTTACTTTCTTATTCTTTCCAATGATCTTATTCAAAGATGTGATCAATTCCATTTGATCATCACCATCTACTTCCTTTCCCAAATTCTCAATCATAGAGCCAATCTGAGTTTTATTTCCAGTCTCAGGTGTAAGACTGATATCTTCTTGAGTGGGAACAAGTACTAGTTTTTATATCACTTTAGGTTCTGCAACTGTGGTCTTTGTTTTCTATTCTCCTTTGGTAGTCTCCTACTCTTCAAAAGCTGAATTGTCAACAATGTTTTCAAGATTCTTGAATAAGTTATCATCACTATCCAAGGTGATCTTAGTTCCTTCTATATTCATGACTTCATCCTCAATGTGTATGGTTGGTGAAGAGGGAATGTCCTCTTGTTCTGGTTCTTTTGCTGCTTGATCTTTAGATTCTACTACAACTGATGATTCTCCAACATTCTTTGACATTACCTTAATGATTGCTTGCTCTGTTTCCATATTAAATTCTTCATATTTGCCTCCCATAATCTGAATGGTTATCTTCTTGGTTCTCAAATGGGTGCTTAAAGCTTTCATAATCTAATTGAAGTGTACTTCATCTCTCACAACACAAATATTTCTTACAAGCTTTTCTCTAATAGCTATGTCCTCTTTTGATGCCCTCTTCTTCCTATTTACAAGTTTATTGTACAAGTCATTAGGTATCTTACCCTGAATTGTATCAAACTTCTTATTAGATAGAATCATATGCTTTACCACTGCATTTTCTAGATTTAATCTCTCTGCATAATCATAGAGATCAAAATACTTGTTCATCTTTGTAAAGTATCCATCTTGAATGATCTATTTGTTAACCTTCTCAACTCTAGGTTTCCAAGTTTTCTTCTTAACAAGAGTACTTTCATCATCTTTGATTTCTACAATTTTCCTTTGAACTGGTGGCACCAAAGTTTTATGCCTCTTACCCAGCCCAGTAGAACTCTCTTTTATTCTTTTGCTAGGTGTGGAGGAGGTGGATCTATTGGATATCCTTGTTTGTTGATCCTTCTCTATTTCTTCCACTTTCACCTTGTCTAATTTTTCCCCTTGCTATGTTGCAATTCATGATAGAAGTGGAATAGACAAAACTTCTTTTTGTCCAATATCTCTAATTGTTGTTTTTGTTTTCTTGGCTACCAAGAATTCATGTTCAGTCATCCCTATATCTTCTAGAATTTTCTTGATAGTACTCTCAACTCTTTTCTTTGACTGCTTCTCTTCAAGTAAGGTCTTTTCAGAGTTGAAGTTCTCCTCAAAGGTTCCAAACCTGTTACAGTGAGTATCAATCTTGCACTTAAGTAACCTTCTCACATACTCTTCTGTCTCAACCTTAGATATCTCATAGCCAAGAGGGTCTATGAAATCTATTCTAGGTTCTACTACTTAAATGTAAGTAAAGTTAGTATCAACCATGAAACATATCTCATTTTTATACTTTTCCACAAGAGACTGTGGGATCCTTGATCTGCTTGTCACTAAATTCTAAAATGTCTTGATTACCAACACTGCACTCTCATTCACTGTATCAATAACATGCCTCCTATACACTTGGTTAATCCTTTCCATTGTAGTTTGGCCATCATTCCAATCATTTCCAATGGTTTAAGGAAATCTTCTCAATAAATGAAAAACATATAACTGATTAAGGATAAGAATCTAAACTATGTATACTTAGTCTTCTTAATCTTTTCCAAATTCTCAAATAGTTGAATTCTCAGAATCTCACACATATCAACTTGTACTTTATCAACACACATCAGATAAGCTACATGTATCATTATAGCTACCATGTCATCCTCTCTTGAGTTTTCAAAAAACTTAGTGGTTAGGATCTTACACAAGTATCTGACATCATCTTGTTGAATCTTACTAATCACAATTCATCTACCATTATAGGATGAATTTGTGTTGTCTATGACTATTTTCCTCATGTTCTTCTCATTTAAAGGAATGGCTCCAGTTTTAGATAGTCTAGTATAGTCCAGTAACTTCATCAATCAAATCAGCTGTGATATCTATCATTCTATCTTCTAACCAAAACTTCCCATTATGAATTCTGCTTAGGATTATCTTAGTACATTCTTCATTATCAAATTAATACTATAATGCATACTTAATGATCTCATTATCTTTCAAATGTTCAAATCCTTCTCTCAATGCAATGTCCTGATTATAGATCATCTGATATTCCTTGGTGAAATGACTATCACTGATAGTCTCTAGTTTGCATCCAAGATAACTTCTAACATTCTCTAGATGTAAAACTCTATCTGTTATGGATGATAAAGCTAACCTAGGATCATCTTCCAAGGGTTCTATTGGTTCCATTTTCATCTTAGGTCTATTTTTATCTCTAACATTGTGAATCAAAGAAACATCCATGATTTCCTCTAATTCCTTAACTGATTTAAAGATCTACCAAGTAAAATACCTTGATTTTGTGATTTAGGGCTTCCATAGATTCAACACAAAATTCTTCACCAAATCCTTTCAAAACACTTCCAATCACTGCTCTTTGATCTCCTTAACACTTGAATTTTCTTTGATGATCAAATAATACCAATCATGACCTTTTATTAATTCAATCTCACTTAGATCTGACATCACATTCAATTCTTTTTCCGCTTCTTTCCAAAAAGCTGATTTTGTTAACCTGCAAAACTTAAAACTTCTTGCGATCCCACAAAAAATAATATTTTTCTTTGCGCTCTTAACCATAGCATTAAAACATCTTATAATACCTTTCATTAACTATGAAAGACTCAATTTATCATATATCTACTTCTACAGTAATCTAAGTTCCTATTCTATTGCAATTTTCATAAATTAAGTACTTTGAGATGGGTCAGGTAAAGATTCATTCTTACTTTTTAATACTTCACCTTCCTGACTGCCTTCAGTGCTAAATATGTCTCCTTGATCTGTGCATTTAACAAACTTCACTTCATCTAAATTACTACAACATCCTTTCTGACTATTACTTGCATTCCATTTCTTCTTACATGATTTCTAGGGTTAGGGTTGGTATGAAAAACTGTATTGTTCATTCTACAAAATGTTGTTGTATGTCCAATCTTGTTGCATATCTTACAAACTATTCCATTGTTTCCATATCTTGGTCCAGGCTGATTGATCTATGATCTACAATTTCTAGCAATGTGTCCAACCTTATTGCATCTATAATAGACTACTCCATTTCTTCTATTGATATCTTCAGTAGGTTTCTTATTTGCATTGTTAGTATTCCTAAACATTCTACTACTATTATAATTCTCAATAAATTTAGGTTTTCTACATTCAATAGCTCTATATCCAAAACCATGAAAATTATAACAATAACCATTAAGAGGTTTGAATTTCTTACCTATGCTATCTCTCTTCATATGACCAATAGTATTACAAGCAAAACATCTACCTTTGAATTCTCCTTGCATACCTTTGGGTGATTCCTCTTGGTTAGGTGGTTCTTCTTCCTTAGGTGTATCTTCAGATTTTTTAGTCTCATCAGACTTCTTCTCATTTATGCTTTTAGATATTTTCAGATCTGGTTCCTTTCTTTCTTCATTTGTTTTGGATGTGTTGAATCCAAGACCAGTTTTATCATAGAATGGTTTCTGATAAGATATTTGTTCATCAATCTTCTCACTAGTTGAATATAGCCTTTCAAGTTGTTTTTTGGATTGAGTCAGTTCACCTTTCACAATTGTATTGTATTTCTCAAGTTCAACATACTGCAAATTGACTTTCTCAAGTTCAGATATTACTTTACCAAGATTAGATTTTAGTCCTTCATTTTCATTCTTTAGACTTTCATTCTCTGATTTTAGATTTGCTTCATTCTTGCTATTTCCATCTTTTAGAATTAGCTTTAGATTTGCTATCTTTAGTTCATGGTTAAGGATCTCATTTACTTTTTTCTAAGTTGTCATCACAATCTTCAATGTGAATTTCGTATTCCTTTTCAAATTTTAGATCTTCCAACTTGTTTTTCAGTTTCTCAATGAGGTTCTTTGCATCATCATATTTTCTTTTCAGAGTGTCTCTTTCATCAGTAAGAATATCAATCTATTCAAGAGCTTCTTCAAGATTCTTTTGTAGATGATCCATATCCATAAAGATCTTACTCAAGCTGGTAGGCTTTCCTTGAATGATTCTTTTCTGAGTAACTAATCTCTGATACCAATTGTTAGAAATAGGGAATACTGAGAGGAGGGGTGAATCAATATTCTACAAACTTTTACTTTTTCCCAATTATGGATATAACAAATAATCTTAATGCATGCATAACATAGAAAGCTAAACAATATGCATAGCAATCAAACTAAAAAACTCATAACACATTATTTGTTCTCAAGGAAACCCTGGCCAAGGGAAAACCCCGGTGGGGATGGTGCCCACAAAGATCCACTAATCAAAAGTATCATGTTAAGGATGTTGACCCTGTTAGGATTCTATTACATGCATATAGTGTCTTAGACTTGATTAAGGGACTATAGGCCTTGTTAGAAGCCTCAACCCTGTTAGGAGTTGGCAGTACAAAAATTGATTACCAGATGAGCCCACTACCCAAACAAGTAATGTACAATATTTACTGATTACAAAAGTAGGTCAAGGTACATAACCTTATACTACTTGCATCAATATCTCTTCACTACTCTTTCACTATCGCTATTACATATACATCATATATCTCACATCATATCACTTCTTGATATCCTTCTTACAATTTACAATTACATTTATACAAGTTATTAAGGATAATAAATTTTCAGTCGGCTACCATATTAAAAAATAACTTTACCCAAGGTTTAACATCTAGGATGTCATCCCTTTATATTGTTAAGTCATTATTTTGATAAAAAAAATAATCCATTAACTCTTTATCAATTTTGTCTTCATATTATATCCCATCGGCTTAACACTTTCTTTAGAAAAACTATCATAACTTCTTCCGTACATACCGTACTAACTTGCACTCTGAGATGAGTCTTCAATAGTCACCATATATTCTATGTTGAAGTGCAAAAGCACTGACCTTACTCCAATCAACATTGCAAACCAAAAATATCATCAGTTTATTGGTAAAAACACATTGTCTCATACTTAGACAATTTCGTATTGCGCTCTGACATAATAGCTCTTTGACCTATGTGATCTTCATGTAGATCATATGTTGCCATAATGACAACATCTATATAACCAACTCAGCCAAATTTCCAAAAAGCTCTTCCTGCAAAAAAACACACTTGTCCAAATTGATCCTTAACTGCTCCTCATGTAACCTTTTCAATACCATGTCAAGATGCATCAAATGCTCATCATTATCCTTGCTAAGGATTAAAACATCATCTAAATAAACAACAACAAAATGATTCATGAAAGACTTAAGGATATCATTCATTAACCTCATAAAGGTGCTAGGAGCATTTGAAAGGCCAAAAGGCATCACAATCCATTCAAACAATCCTTCATTTGTTTTGAAGGTTTTCTTTCACTTATCCCCTTCTCGGAACCTAATCTAGTTGTATCCACTCTTCAAGTTAGTTTTGGAGTAGTATCTTGCCTCTCCTAGACAGTCCATGAGATCTTCTATCCTTGGCATAGGAAACCTATATCTGATGGTTATCCTATTTATGGCTCTAGATTCAGTACATATCCTCCATGTACCCTCATTCTTAGGGGCTAGGACTGTTGGCTCAACACAAGGGCTTATGCTCTTTCTAATGAAGCCTTTCTCCAATAATCCTTGATTCTATCTTGCAACCTCTGCATTTTGTTCAGGATTAAGTTTATAGGAAGCTTTATTGGGAAAGATCATAAGAGGAAGATCTTCTTTGATTATGAACAACAAGTATTTACTCAATCTGATCAAGAAGAGTCTGATAATGATAATTGTAAGACTCATATGGTAGAATCTGGATCAAATGAAAAAAAGTGGAGAAAGCCAAGTGAAGAAGAGATCAGAAATCTGACTGTGGCTACTATCACTTAAGCAAAATCCTCATACAACTTGAGGAATAGAAAGGTGGATAATGATCAGGGAGTCCCTAGATTAGTATTTGTTAAGAATAAGCTTCAAGATAAGGATTCCCCAAAGCCCAATGTTGTAAGTAGTAAGGAAGATGGGCTTATGAGTGAAAAGAAGAAAAATGAGGAAATTATTACTGACAAGGTAAAAAAGAGAACTGGTAGGTCAAAGGATCACCCCAATTTTTCTACTGATTCCCCTACTTTTGATATGAGACATGCCTTGTCCCAGATGAAGATCTTCATCCCTTTGCTTGAAATGTTGAAAATAGAGGAGCACAAGGCGACAACCTTGGCTCTTATAAGTGAGCAGAGAACTACCCCTATTTTAAAAGAAGAGGGGAGTACCATGGAGAAGCCTATTTCAATTAATGACATCTTTGATGTGTGTGTCAAAACTATTGTGACACAAGAGCCTTCCTCTATTGATCCCTTCTACATGACTTTGATTGTAAATAACTTCTTGCTGAAAAATTCTATGATTGATTTAGGTGTTGCTACAATGGTGATGCCTTATCATGTGATGAAAAAATTAGGATTACAAGTTGATACATCTAAAGGAAGGTGCTATACAATGGATAATAGGGTAGTACCTATTGTAGGAACTCTAATTGGAATTGAAGTCAAAATTGCTGCATTCCCAGAGGCTACATATAAGATGGATGTAGTTGTTGTTGATACAAAGCCTCATTATGGCATGTTACTGTCAAGGCAGTGGGCTGTAGCAGTGGGTGGAAAATTAGAGTTAGATTTATCATATGCTACTATCCCAATCAATGGGACTGAGGTAAAGTTGTACAGGGAGCCTCGTTCCTCAGTCATGGTGGAGATGGTTGCATTGGAGGATTTAAATTGTTTTGTAGATATTGATATGAGTAATTTTGTGATTGAAGAGACAGTACCTCAAATGAAAAACATAGATCCAATTGTGGATGAGTTGATATTGAAGCAAGATGGCCTTTGGAAAATGTTCTTTGATGGTGGATGCTCTAAGGAAGGATCAGGAGCTGGTGTTGTGTTTATTTCCCCATCAGGTACTACATTTAAGTACTCTTTCTTGCTAACTTTTGAGTGTACCAATAACACTACTGAGTATGAGGCTTTGATACTAGGATTAGATGTGGCCATGAAACATGGTATTAAATTTTTAAAGGTTCATGCTGATTCCCAGTTGATTATAGCCCAAGTAAGGTCTCAATATGCTACTAAGGATGAAAAACTCAAATTGTATAAACATGCTGTCTGGGATAGGTTGGAGGTTTTCGAGGCTTTCAATTTCCTTTGAGTAGAAAGGTCTAAAAACATCATGGTAGATTTCCTTACTAATGTGGCACTAAAAAATAATGATATTACCCTTACTGGTGTATCCATGTTAGAGATCAAAACTAGGCTTGCAGTGCCTGATAATGTGTATAATTGGCAAGTCTTTGAGGATGACCTTGATATCCTTAGGTTTCTTCAAGGCCTTGATTAGTATTATGGTCAACAGATAGATTTCAGTGAGATACAGTAGTGTATTGAAGGAAAGGAGTATATTATGTTAAATGAGATAGTGCAACTACCTTCAAATCATATTCCAAAAGGGCTAGTTGAGTTGGAGGGAATGTTTAAAATAAATGATGGTTTTTTGTCTCAAAAGTCTAACACCAAAATGGATGACTTAGAGGAAATCAACTTAGGATTTGAAAACTCCCCTTAGATGGTGTACATTGGAAAAAAAATGAGCAGAGAGGTTAGAGGAAATCTGATAAGACTTTTGAAGAAATACAAGCATGTGTTTGCTTGGTCTTATGATGACCTTAAGGCTTATAAGGCCGATCTATTTCAACATGAGATCCCTTTAAAGGAAGAGACTAACCTTTTAGATAGAAACAGAGACCTATTAACCCTCTGCTAGCTACCAAGATGCAATTGGAATTAACAAAGCTAAGAAATGCTGGCATCATTGAGCCAATTAGGCATTCTACATGGGTTTCTAATCTGGTGCCAGTAAGAAAAAAGAATGGTGATATTCAGCTCTATGTTGATTTCAGGAATCTAAACGTTGCATCACTCAAGGACAATTATGGATTGCCCAATATGGAAGCTATGCTGCATAGGGTAACTAGTTGTGAGCTCCTATCAATGATGGATGGTTTCTTGGGTTATAATCAAGTACTGGTCAAAGAATCAGAGTAGTTTAAGACAACATTTACAACCTGATGGGGAACTTATGTATATATCTGCATGCCCTTTGGGTTAAAAAATGCTGGAGCAACCTTTCAAAGAGCAATGGATGTTTCTTTCAAGGAATTGATTAATGTCTTGATGGTTGTGTACCAAGATGATCTCACTGCTTACTCTAAGAGGGCTAAGGACCACTACAGTCATTTGGAGAAGGTCATGGTTAAAGCTTTAGAATTTGGGGTTTCCTTAAATCCTAAAAAGTGTCAATTTGCTGTGACAGAAGGGAAGTTACTTGGACATATAGTGTCAAAAGAAGGAGTCAAGATTGATCTTGAAAGAGTAGAGGAAATCAAAAAGGTCCCTCCACCAAAGAACATAAAGGGTGTGCATCATTCTTGGGATAGATTAATTTTTTAAGGAGATTTATTGCTAACTTTGCAAAATTGGTCAAACCCATAGTGAAATTCCTAAAGAAGGAAGTGAAATTTTATTGGAACCTTGAAGCTCAACAAGATTTTGAAAGAATTAAAAAAGCAATTCAAGAGGCCCCTATTTTGGTGTCACCTGATTACTTAAAACCATTTTCTCTGTTTTCTTTTGCATCTTTTCATACTATTGCAGCTATCCTTTTACAAAAGGATCAAGAAGGATATGAACATCCTATAACCTTTTTTAGCAAGTCATTACAATCTACTGAACTAAATTATGAACTAATGGAAAAGAAAGCCTATGCACTTGTAAAGGCAGTTAAAGCTTTCAGACCATATCTGGTTTGTGCAAAGGTTAATGCTTAGGTAGCTCATGCTGCAGTGAAGGATATTCTAGTATAGAGTGAAGTCACAAGAAAAAGATGTAAGTGGATAAATGTGATTCAAGAGTTTGACCTTGAAATTCACATTACCAAATTGGTAAGAGGATAGGGACTTGCTAAGTTAATGACTGGGGAGAATATGGACCTTGTCCAAGTGCATAATGTTGCTACTAATAGTGATATGATCGCTAGCATAGAAATACAGTCATGGTACAAGGATGTTGTTTATTTTATCAAAAATGACAAATGTCCACCTGAATTGAATGATAATCAAAGGAGGAGTCTAAGATTGCAGGCTCAAAAGTATGTGTTAATCTAGGGTGATTTGTATTGGAAAGACAATGATGGCATTCTACTCTTTTGTCTGGATAAGCACTAATCAGAGAAGGTGTTGAAGGAAATGCACTCTGGAATGTGTGGAGGACATCATTTTGCTTAGTCAACAACTCATAAAATCTTAAGGGTAGGATACTATTGGCCTGTATTGTTCAAAGACACTCATTCTTATGTTAGAAGGTGTGATCCTTGCCAAAGATTTTCCAAGAAAATGAAATTCTTAGGTGCATTATTATTGAACCCTGTTGTTGCAGAAGCTCCTTTTACAATGTGGGGTATGGATTTTATTGGAGAGTTTTCTAAAAAATCTAGTGGGGGACATAGTCACATTTTGGTGGCTACTGATTATTTCACCAAATGGATTGAGGCCATTCCAACTAAAAAGGCCACTAGTGCTATTGTAATTGAGTTCTTAATGAACAATATAATCACTAGATTTGGTGTCCCTATTAAATTAGTTGTAGATAATGCCATGAGTATTAGATCATAGGAGATAATTGATTTTTGCTTAGAAATGGGAATAATGTTGTCTTACTCATCTCCTTATCATCCACAAGCCAATGGACAGGCTGAATCTAGTAATAAGAGTATTTTGCAAATCTTGAAGAAAACCCTGGAAAAGAATAAAAGAAGTTGGCATGTGAAATTAAAATTAGCACTATGGGCTGATAGAATTTCTAAGAAGAGAGCTAAAGGGAAGTCCCCTTTTGAGATGGTATATTGTGCAAAATCAAGATTGCCAGTTAATAATTTCCTTCCAATCTATAAGTTTATGCAAGAAGAGGACATGGAAATCAGTGATCCACTACAAGATAGAATGGTTCAACTGATTGAATTGGATGAGATTAGGAGCGAAGGACAAATAGAAAATGTAAAGCTATAGCAAAAAATGAAATATCTTTTTGATAAGAGAGAAACTATGAGAAAATTCTAGCCTAGTGATATGGTTCTTCAATGGAATGCCAGGGCTGAAGATAAAGGGAAACACAAGAAATTTGAATCTTTGTGGATGGGATCATTGATTGTTCATCAAACTCATGGAAAGCATTCTTATTTTTTGAAAAATCTGGATGGTGAAGAATAGGAATTACCAATGCATGGACAATTCCTAAAATTTTTCTTCAATTAGTTCTTTCTTTCTCCATGCACAGGTAGGCTATGTATATGTATAGGTGTGTTTTTTTTGTTGTGTGTTTGCTTTCCTATTTCAAGTTAAGGTTTCATGGTCTACCTCCCAAAGATTCATAAGTTCTTGCTATGATCTTGCAATCAAGAATCCACAGATAGAGCCACTGTTGGTGGAATTTTTAGATCTTTGATGTTCTCCTTTCTAAATCTAGGTTTTCCACCCATTTCCATTTTTCCTATGCTTTAGGTGTTTGAAATTCAATAAATTTTTTCCTATTTGAGTTTGAAAACCCTCACCTTAGGTTTCTTGCCTTGGTAGGTTTTTAATTTTTCATAAAACCCTTGTGTTGGCCCTATTTTTATGTTTGATCATTACTTTTTGGTCACTTAAGTGGTTAGCTATGTACATGGTTATTTATCTCTTTATTTGATGAATTGGGAAATGTCATGGCATGTCTTTGAGTTATTCAGTGAATTAGCAAATGGGTTGGAACTTTGTTAAGTATTTCCTTCAGTCGCAAGGTCTCCAAGTACTCGGTGGTTATCAAAAAGCTTTGCATGATTTGGCGAATGTGCTATCTCCTGTTCATGTAATATCTAGTAGTTTCTTATAAACTCTCAGTGACCTAGCATTCTGTGTGTTCATTTATTCTCGGAATCATTCGGTTAAGTCTTCTAGCATTTAGTGATCCAGCGAACATCATTGATTTTTTGAAGATCGACGGATGTGTTTTAACCTTTGAATACATTGGGTCCTACATGTTTTGACTTTGTGATTGGGCGACTAAGTAGTTGTGTTACTATCCTCTAAATCTGGTGGCATCAACAATTTGATGTAATAAATTTGGTAGAGGTAAGGTTCTCTTTGTTCGCTTATTCTCGAAATAGGTTAGTAAAGCTTTAAATGATCTAGCGATTCAGAAAATCATGTGGTTGCAAGTTCTCTTAAAAGAATGGTCAGTGTTTGAAGTATTGGGTGATTCAGTGAACCTTTTGTTCACTGAGTCTCGTAATAAAAGGATAAGGCTTGTTTTGATTCAATGAATTAACGAGGATTGCTGATTAAGTCTATGATCAATGGTTGAATCTAAATCATCGCTTGAAGCTAGCAGTTAAGAAAGAATTCAGTGACTCAGAGGAAGGCTTGTTCACTAATTCACATAATATGCATGAGGTTAGGATTTGGATTGAGTGAATAAGTAGAGTCTTTAGTCACCAAATCCCAAGAAAACTTGATAGTTAACCAGAACATTAAGCGAATAAGAGGTAGCCTTTAGTCACTGATTCGCTAAGTAATGACTGTAATCATGTTTAGTTATATTCAGCTTGTTCACTGGTTCACTGAAAGATGGGTGAGTTAAGAATTTGATTTTGAGAGTGCACGAAGGCTTTGGTCACTAGCTCTCTGAATATAAACTAGGGTTAACATTGTAATAAGTGAATAAGAGGTAGTCTTCAGTCATTGATTCACCAAATGGGCCCAGTTGGAGAAAGTAATAAAGGAAAGCTAGAAACCATTGCTACATGGATAAAAGTACACTGTGACGCTGGAAAGAAAAGCAATCGGCCATCCAATCATATATCAAGGGAGGATTTTGTGATGTAAATAGGGTTAAAGTACAGAATTGTAATTATTGCCTTTTTTCTCTATTTTCAAATTTTTTAATCTATCTATCAACATCCAAACACCAGCTAGCTCAAATTTGAAAATTGATGGTATGTGAAATTGAATGCAGGAGCAATTAAGGATTGATTTTCAATGATTTTGGTAGTTGTACACATCTAATCTACATCAATAAAGAAGCTTAACTCATTTTTTTATGTGTCCAAAATCATTCGGGGAGAATTGTGTTTGCTGAAGTAGTTTTTGAGAACCAAGCGAATCAAGTTTGCAGAATTGAGAGCAGTTGCAAGAAAAATGAGTCAACCAGAGAAGAATGTAGTTTCTTCCAGTAGTGAAGAAAAATCTAAAGGAGGTGAAGATAAAAAAAAGCTGAATTATTTAGATGAGTTCATGAAGTTGTTTCCTGGTTCTAGCCAGAACAAGACAGTTCCTGATGATGTCTTCGAAGATGTTCTAGGGCTTTGCAGAGATCCTATCATACCAAATAGCTTAGGTTATACTATTTTCATCTTCTTTTATGGAAATAGAGGTAAGCATCTTCCTGTGTGTAATGGTTGGGCTTTGGGTTTGGGGAAATTAGTTGTCCCTGATGTATTCTTAGATGTGGATTTAATTATTTCCCTAGCCAAGTGTTATGACTCTATTTCCAAAACAATTAGAAAAGAGGACCAGTCACCTTTGGTTACTCTTGATAGGGGTTCTTTCATGAAATCCTTTAATTTTTATATGTCTGCCTCTATAGATATTGACCTAAGCCAAGAAAGAGAGAGGTACAAAAATAACATAGGGTCAGTAAAGGACCAAATGGTGAAGCACATCCCAAAATAGGATAAATATATAGCTACCCTCCCTTCTCACATGAATGCCCCTTACCAATTTAAATCCCTCCAACACTATATGAGGCAGACTTTCTATGGGTTGTGTAGGGTTTTGGGAATTGATGGGGATGTAGAGTTCTTGCCAGCTGATCTGTTGATGATAATCTTAGACATCCAAAACCCCCTAGTAAATACTGATTATGACTACATTCAGTATATAATTGATAGAATGCATGAATGGTTGATATCTGTTAAGGAAAGTAAGAGTCCCATTAAGTTCATGCATTATTCAGTGTTAATGCACTGAATTTTGTTCTTCAACATCAATAGCTTTGATTTGAACATGCGGAAACCAAGGTTTACCTTCAAAGGCCAACATAATCTAGTACAATTATGGGTGAGGAAATGGAACACTTCTTCAAATGAGGGTGACTTCTGTGTTTTCCATAATTTCATTGTTTATCCCATTGTAAGGATGCTAGGCATAAATGTTATAAGGATATTAGCAAGGGTCCTTAAACTCCTAAGACCTAAGCAATTTGTAGAGAAGTGGGAGGGAGACCATAACTAGGGTGATTTTTACTTTGGGGAAAATTCCACAATGTTGAGAGTCTATGGTTTCCCCCAGCCCCCAAATTTGTTACCAAAATTTGTGCCACCAAGATTTGCCTATTTAGAATTCATTTGGTAGTTGATGTGGATAGACAAAGAGCTTTTGGCCCTCCATAAGAAGGGTACCTTCACACCTAGGCAGTTCAAAATTGGTGATTTCTTGATTGGAAAGAGAGCTTTCCCACAAGTCACTGCATGGTTAAATCAATTTAAGATGGTGTCTAGTTTTTGTAGACATGTGGACCTTGAGGGTTTTATTAGGACTACAAGGTTAACCCCAATCCCTAATATTGGTGTCATCAAGAAACATGAAAGCCTTGATGAAGAGGATTTAATTAGAAATGTTTTGGATATGGATGAAGTTACTAGGAGGTGGAATAGGTTCTTTGATTTGAAAGATCTATCAAAACAGGTGACGGAAGCTCAGATTCCTTTTGAGGGTTTCTTCCCTGACCTTCCTTACTTGAAAAGAATTGATAAGATGATAGAGATGCATGACACTCTATCAAATCAGTTGGATAAATTGATTGACCAAAAGCAACCAAAGAAAAGGAAGGATTACTTATCCTCTGATCAAGAGGAGTGTTTTGATGAATCCTAAGAAGGGAATAGCACACCACAAGTTGGGGATGTACAAATTGCTGAGCCTATTGAAAACCAGCCAGAGGCAGAGAATGTCCAAGAGCCACCTTTGAAGAAGTAGAGGGTTGAGGAAGGAGAGCCTTCAAGGCAAGGAAATCAAAAGAGAATAGTTGACAGAGCATCTCCTCTTGTGCCAAATGATAGGGCCTACCATCACCAATTGAGGAAGATAATAAGGGCTCGTAAGAAAAAGGCCACTGATGAGGAGGATGAGGAACAATCCCTATGGTTAGGACAAGATATTAGAGAGATTTAGCAAGAAGAGTTTCTAAGCGATGACCAATTTATCAAAAGTGATGAATTCAAGAGTTTTCTTATCTAGAATAAGTAGCAAAAAGTAGCTAAGGCCATGCCTGAAGGGGTGGAACCAAGTGCAGAAACTTTGAGGGCTCTAGCCTCATATGACCCCAGCCTTGATCCTATAAGAGTGGATGAAGCTAGAGAGATGGTCAGAGCAAGTGGAATGCTACTAACCCCAGGGTGGGATTTGACTTCTGCTTTTATCATAGATCAGATAAGGAAGCAACCATAGGGAAGTCTATCCTATGAAGTTCATATTGGGGATATGATCAGAGGAAGTGGCTATGAACCCAAGAACCAAGTTGTTGCAATGTGGTCTATCACCCCCAAGACCAAAAAGCCATCTTTGTTGAGTATAGAAGACCGTATGGAAGGGAACAAGATTATTTGGACTATACAAAACACTACTGACCTTGAAGTTTCCAAGGTAGTAACTCGTTGGGCTAATTTGAATGAAGCTAAGACAGTCTAGTTGTCAGAAAGATACTCCAAATTATTTGAAAATGCAAGTATAGTGGCCAAAGACAAGGATTTGAAGATGGTGAAGATCAAATAGTTGGAGGATGAGTTGGCATAGATGCAAGTTAAACTTGAAGAAGCCTCAAAGATAGTTCCTCCCCTTCCATTACAAGTTGAGGTCCCTCCTCAGCTAGATCTGGAAATTATTGAGAAACATGATGATGATTTATAGAAGGTAAAATTAGAGGCATCCCTGGACACTATAGCTGTGTGTGTGAAAATTGTACCTGATCTATAGACACAACACTCAGTAAAACATTAGAGGTTAGCTATAATTGAAATCGTGCAAAATTGAAAGCTATCTAACCAAGTGATTTACTGCCTTCTAATAGGTGCGAGATTAATGTTCTCAGATTATTATCGAGATCAGTGACCTAGACGACACCTAAATGAAGGATTTGAATGCAAAAGATGGATATGAAATAAATGCAATTAAGCTATTTTTTTGGATTTTTCTATGCAATAAGAATGAATGAAAAACTGATATGAAATTAATCTATATGAAAACTGATATGCTATGCTAATCTAACAATGATATGAAATATGAATGCAAAAATAAGATTGATCTCACAAAGATGTCGATTCACAAGAGCTTTGATTCTTCAATTCTAATTCTCCAGGGTGATTGTGCAAAAATATGAGATGATTTGTGAAGAGCTGAAGCCTTTAATTTATAGAAATCCAGGGCTTTGGAGGTGCATGGATAAAAGCCATAAATCACTCAAATTAACTCATCTTGATTTTTGAGTTATCTGATCATAAAAGCCATAAATCACTCAAATTAACTCATCTTGATATTTTAACTGTTTCTTTTGAATATGCATAATAATTAAGAATTAAATAAATAAATAAAGTGATTTATCCTCAACTCAACTGATTTTTGAAATAAAATAATTAATTTATGGGTTAATTAACTATTTTACCAAACTTTTATTAAAAATTATATTATTAAATAATGACAACATGCTTTAATTAATTAAATAAGAATTTAATCAATTAAAGATAGGAATTTTGATTTATTGTCAAAATTAAATAATATAATTAATAATAGATAGAATTAAATTTAATTACACAATTAAGTGGCAAATATTAAATCTAATTAATTAAATATGAAAATATTCAATTAATCAAACTTAGGATAAATGTGATTTATCGCCAAATAATCATTAAATTAAAGATAATTAAGATAATTAGGAATATTACTAGGAATATTCCCTGATGCAGAATTTAAGATAATCAATTATGATTCGATGATGTTAGATGTGCCTTAGGTTAGGACTTTGATGTCGATTTTGTTCGATTTGTCGATGTAGGAGATTAATGAACTTATAGCCCATTTTTGGGGTATTACATTTTGCCCCTCTTTGAATTACTATGCGAAGCGTAGTGGTTCAAAGATAGTCTGTGTTTGATAAAGATATGAAACTGATTCAAAAGATAAACCTATCTCAAGATAGAAATCGATTGAAAGATATTAAGATAGGAGTTGATTCATATTGAATTGATATGGAGATAATAGGTTCTGAATGACCAAAGATAATGTTCACTGTAGCAGCAAATGAACCTATGATTGCGAAAAAGTGTCAAAACACCTGATTCTGAACCTTAGGATTGATAAGAAGTGAGTGACCCGTTCTAGACTCGATTGTCTTAGCAGAACTAGTAGGTATCACATCCGAATCCTTCAGTTGTCGAAGAACCAAGGAAAGAACACTATGATCTGATGGTTGCAAAAACTAATACAGTTTACAAGATTAGGAGAATACCAGATTGATATGGATCTTGATGAATCTGATATGCCCCAAGTGATGATAGATTTGCCCCGAGCGATGAGGACTTTTGATGAATCAGTGACTAGACGTGATTGTTTGTCTTGATCACTAATGAAAGATATTGATAGATTTGATCGATAGAATTTGATTTACAGACTTTGAATGATGTGCAATACCATGCCCCCTTCGGGATTAAAATTGAAATCTGACAAGAAAAGTCAGCATTGAGAGCTCAGAAGCATGTTGATTGATGGGAAAAGTGGTTATACACGTCTGAGAACGCATTCTGCATCATTTGGAGGTCCTAAAAGACCAAGTTTGACTAGGTTTGACTATGAGTTGACCATGGTTGACCAAGTTAAAATTTTGATAGTTTGATGTAAGATAATCAGTGAAGTTGAATATTGGATTTCGGTGAAGATTGAAGGTTGATTATGCAAGCAGTAGACCGTCCTGGTTCCAAAAATTTTAAGTCATGATTTTGACATAATAAATGATCTCAGATTTGAATTTTGATCCCAAAAATGGATTCAGAACGTCGAAATTAGCCAGGGGTGCAATTTTCATGGAAAACGGAGCACTTTTAAAAATTAGGTCAAAAGCTATATAAAGGCCGGAAGGGTCATTTTCAATTCATTTCAACCCTTTGACTTTAGAGATTCCGTGGAGCCCTCTGAGCGAGAAAATGGCAGACCAGTGAGAACTGAAGGTACCTATGAGTTCGCACCATTTTGAGTGCAACTGGAGACATGACAGACCTCGACAGTATGGACATCCGGTAGGTGGACCTCTGTTCCCCCCTGAAAATGCATGTTTCTGATGATTTATAGCATTTTTAATGTTTTTCATTAGCATTTTTAATGTTTTTCATACGCGTTTTTAGTTTTTAATTTTCACATCTGTAGAAACTCGTACGAGTCCCAATCCAGACTCGTACGACATTTCATTTGAATGTATAATGTCATTTCGTCCATGCCCAAGTGTCGTATTATAGGAACCCTTGTGTCGTACGACATTTCGTCGGGTCCCTTGAAACTCGTATGAATCAAAGTGAAATGTCGTACGACTATGAAATGTCGTTTGGTATCTTGTGGAATGTCGTACGACTTTTTATGCCAGTCTGGAATGTCGTTTGAAAAATAGCGTGTAAAAAAACTCAGTTTTAGGTCAAAAATCAAACTTTTCTGATTATTTTGCCTGATTGCGGATACTTTGCCCTACCTTCTGAAACTTCAAAAACTGTGTCATTTTAATGTTTTGGCCTTATTTCAAACTGAATTTCTGACAAAACACCCTGTTGCATTATGATTTAGGTCACATACCCTGACGTACATGTTCGCCATTCTTATCCGGCCACCCAGAGACTGTGTGTTGCCTTGCCAGACCCGATGAGGGTTCATCTCGCTGCCTGTGGATTTGAGCACCTGATTCATTTACCTGATATTAGGGTAAATCATGGTTTATTGACTGCCCTGATTAAGAGGTTTCACTATGAGACCCAGACTTTCCACCTTCTGACTAGGGAGATCACTGTGACCCCTGAGGATGTTTATAGGATTCTTCGCATTCCGTTCCATGCTCCGCGACGTCCCGAGTATGTTAGTGGAGGATCGAGGGGACTGCATGCGTTCAGATGACTGTTCGGTGATGAGACATAGCTGACTGGGTCTATATCTTGGGAGACACTGGTGCAGAGATATGGTCAGACACATCGTCTAGAGTGTATCATTGCGGGGATGATCGGAGAGTTGATTATGCCTGGCCGTCAGCAGAACGGCTTCTTGATGGGATGGGCACCTATGGTAGCACTCTTGATGGCTACACCTACTGAGCTTGCCTGGGGTCAGTGTCTATTAGCGCACTTGTATTCTGAGATGCACGAGGTCGTGTATCAGGACTGCAAGACATTTTCTTCAGGAGCGGTGGTACTGCAGATATGGGCTTGGGAGCATATCCCAGTTTTGAGACCAGTGTTTCAGAGTCAGCGACAGCCATAGGAGCCGATTATATATACGTATGCTGGCTACGTTACTCAGGTTCGCATGGGTCACACTGAGTATTTCAGCCGATGCTTGGATGACATGACCTTCATGATCTGGAGACCATATGTACAGATAGAGGCCTGGCCTACTGCGAGAGAGCAGTTTTCATTCATTTTTCAAAGCAGGATATTGATAGGACGGACCTCCACCATCTTGGAGAGATTTTTGATTACCAGAGTCTGGTGTCAGTATGGATGCATTCAGGATGTCCCTCAGGATTATACTACTTATGCCCGCATTGTGCGTGAGATAGGGCTCGGATGGGCACCACGGCTTAGTTATACTGTATGTGCTGAGGAGTATAGCTGGATTATTGGTAGGGATTGGGATTACCTTCCACAGGTGGTGGATGCAGGTGTGACAGATGCATATGTGGCATGGCTTGCTGATCACCGGATACACTGATTTTTTGATCTGACAGAGCTGATACCCTCCATGGAGGAGGCGATGGATGTTACAGGGGATCCTATGAGACCAGGACCGAGACCACAGGTGGTACATCCTACTCCTCCGAGATAGAGAGCACTAGGACATGCGAGGCCTCCACAACCTCCTACATCTACAGCGGGCACATCTTCCGGCACACAGAGACGGAGCCGAGGTGAGAGTGGCACACTGGGCGGAGTAGGATCTACAGATGATGTTCTAGGAGCTGAACAGTTTCTAGGTGGGACCAGTGTAGATGACACATTTGATTTGGGTGCTGAGGTTAGATGCCATAAGGCACACAGGATGAGCACTCCTTCACATGTAGATCAGCCAGCACAGCCAGCACAGGACACAGATATGCCAGCAACTGATGCAGAGCCTGCAGTTCCTCTTACTTTGGTCGAGATTATCAGACGGCTTACAGTCCAGGTCCGGGACCTGAATATAGAGCAGGCCATATTAGAGGAGAGGCATCGAGAGGCAGATAGGCAGTGTACAGAGCAATGTGCCAAGATACAGAGATTACAGGCAGAGGCGATTCATCAGACAACATGGGCCTCATATTATGTATCTGCGTACTATGCAGTAGTCCCTGCTGCACAGAGAGTGCCTACCTATTCTCAGTATATGGCAGCATCAGAGGGAGCTAAGGCACCGAGAGCGGAGGTGATACTAGATGAACCTCCTCCTCCTCCACTAGATGCAGAGGAGCATGCTGACAGTTGACTTCTCTTGATCTTTTGTTACTTTCTCACTGATACATTGTTGTGTCTGATAGCTCTACAAAGCTTATTCATTTGTACCCTGTGCCAGTAGTGCACCCCTGACTTTTTGAGATTTTTGATATATAGATGAGATCGATATTTTTGGTTGTGACATCATGTGTACTTGTCATTTTTGTTACGTATGATGATATCATGTGATGTGAATGCTATGAGTAGTGTAGAATGTATGTATGGATCAATGCAATGCGATAATTTCTTTCATATTTATGAATGTTATGTAGATGTAATGATTATGGAAATATGTATGTTTATGCAATGGATGTAAATGTAATGCAATAAATGTTTATGATATGATATGTAAATGCAACGATACACATGATATGTTTTTGCAGGTTGATGAAGACAAGTACTCAGTCTTATGTCAAAAAGATGGTTGACCCAGGAGGATTATTGCTTGTGATTCCGTGAAGAGACCTTCAAGTTAGGTTCAGCTCTTGTTAGATTTGAAGATGTGATTGAAGAATCATTTAAGCTTTGAAGTTCATTTAGTCATTGTGAGATCATACAAATATGTAAAATGCAATGAGACATGCAAAATGAAATGCAACCTAAGACCTAGGACCTAGTCACTGATCATATGTCAATTTGTTATCATCATTGAACTTTTAGGTAACCGGATAAATCAATACAATGCCCACTAGCTATGAAACTGTAGACATATGAATATCGATTTGTATGCGCAAGAATCAATACAACACCCACTGGTCAAACAACCATGGACATATGAATATTGATTTTATTTTCAGAATGTCAGATTAGATATAAGCACCAAGGCACAAACGCCAGGATGACCTGAATATCATGTCCATTTTGATATAGCAATTTGTACAAGCATCAAAATATAAATGTCGTGATGACCTGAGTATGCCTTGCGTTACAAACACATCAAACAGTCAAGAGATCATTCTAAATCCAATGTGAATTACCCATAGTGACCCTTTATCGTTCACATCCTTAGGAAAGATTGCGTTCCATAGTAGGAGAAAGAACTTACTCAAAAAGACAATAGTGAGATCAAACTTCCTTGAATTTTTTGGGTATCAATGGTCGAGGTACGCATGGCCATCCAATTCGAGATAGAGGCTCTTACAGTTGGACACCATTTCAATCCAAAATTTCCAAAGTTGTTAATTTTCACATACAAGCAGAAAATCAAGAAAAGATTATGCCCCCAGTCATCACTCTCTAAATCCTATAAAGGACATCATCGAAGAGCTTAAAGGGACACAATATGCAAAAATCTCAATGCAGATCAGTAAGCATACAAGGAGATAAAAGCATGAAGCATAGATTGTTTTCAGTTTGAGTTTTGATGTTTGATTGCGCTGTTGTAGATGCAAAATCCTTTTTGGAGACAAGACAGACTGACTGACTCAAATGACACGTCTAAGATACATTGGAGACTATAGGATATGACATTGATTGCCCCCAAATGTGAACATTGATAGGATACAGATGCTTGAGCTGATTGGTGTATAGACCGACTTATTGAAAACTGGAAACGTTGAAACAAACCGGGAGATATGCGCAAACTAAAGCAAGACTGAAAGTTGGGAAAGACCAAGATTGTGCTGATAGATGGAGCATTTTGGAACAAGTGGTGCCTGTTTGCCAGGTTTTCACCATCTTGGTAGAGATTCTATTTTTGCTACCAAGGCGCCTGTTTCCAGGTTTTCACCAAGGCACTTTTTCTTCTTTTTTTCATTTTTTTGTATTTTTCATTTTTTCAATTTTTTTGTACTTTTGATATTTTTCAATTTTTTTTGTACTTTTGATTTTTTCAATTTTTTTTGTGAATCATCAAGGTGCCTATTGCTAGGTTTTCACCAAGATGTTCATTTTTTTAGGACTTTTTCTGATTTTAAAGATTTTTTCAGGACTTTTTCCAAGCACTGAATGCCTTAGGCGTAGAATTTCTTCAGATGGAGAACGTTGATTGGTTCTCGGAGCTATTCTCCTTCAGTTGTTGAGAGTTGATAGGCACCAGAGCCAAAAGTAGCAGTGATAAAAAAGGGACCCAGCCAGTTGGGTTCGAACTTCCCCTTGCGTTCTTGATGTGATTGATTTTTAGGATTTTCTCTCAACACTAGATCACCAATCTGAAATTCTCTGTGTCTGACTTCCTTGTTGTAGCCTCTAGACATTATCTTTTGATATACTCTGAGATGATCATACGCTGCTTGTCTGCGCTCATCTAGTAGTTCAAGTTCTTGTAACCTCGACACTCTGTAGTCTTCATCAGTGACAAGTCCATGCATTCTGATCTTGAGTGATGGGATTTCAACCTCAATAGGCAGTACCGCTTCAGACCCATAAACTAAAGTGAAAGGTGTAGCCCCTGTAGGCATTCTGATACTAGTTCTATAGGCCCAGAGAGCTGGATTGATCATCAGATGCCAGTCTCTTCCTATTTTATTCACTGTTCTATGCAAGATCTTCAGGAGATTTTTGTTTGAAGCCTCAGCTTGTCCGTTCCCTTGAGGATAGTAGATAGATGACCAATGTTGAGTAATTTTGAACCTGGCACATAAGTCATCTAGATCCTTGTTTTTTAATTGTCCCCCATTATCTATGATTATAGAGTGAGGGATCCCATATCTGCAAATGATGTAGTTCAGGATGAACATAGAGATCTGTTTCCCCGTTGCTTGTGTTAGAGGAACTGCTTCTACCCATTTTGTAAAATAATCTGTAGCTGTGATTATATGGGTATGTCCATTAGAAGAGTGCGGATGGATAGCACCGATGAGATCAAATGCCCATTGTTGAAAAGGCCATTGTGTAGTAAAGGGAATCAGATCTCTCCCTAGAGCATGAATCAAGTTGCCATGTACTTGACACTGTTGATAGTTTTTAGCAAATTTAATAGCTTCTTTTTCCATTTCAGGCCAATAATACCCAGCCCTAATAAGTTTTCAAGCTAACGTTAAACCGTTCGAGTGTGACCCATATATACCCTCGTGGACTTCCTCTAATGCACATTGAGACTCTTCTCCTTCTAAACATCTAAGTAGTGTACCATCTAGACCTCATTTGTACAGATCATTACCAATGATGACATATCAGGATGCGGATCGGATAAGGTTTCGTTTCTCAAAACGGTTAAAGGACTCAGGGATGATTTGGTCGTGGAGATAGGAGAATAGATTTTTGTAGTGAGATGAGTCATAACCTACAATAGTGCAGATCATGCGGGTTTCAGGGGAGTCATATGCAGGATAGGATAGGGCTTCCACCAGGAACTCGTAGCGTAGTTCATGTTCAGGCTGCTATAAAAGAGTAGATAATGTCCCCATTGCATCAGCAGCCTTATTCTCCGTTCTGGGTATTTGTTCAAATGTGATAGAGATGAAGTATTTCTTTAAATCATCTACCATTCTCTTGTAAGGAATGAGCTTTTCATCTTTGGTTTGGTATACATCATTGACTTGGTGGATAACCAGTTGTGAGTCCCCATGGATGTGCATCTCTGTAACTCTCCACTGTATTGCCATTTTTATACCATTGAGAAGTGCCTCATATTTAGCAATATTGTTTGTGCAAGGAAACTTTAATCTGAATGCTTTGGGTATCGAGTATCCTTGAGGAGTGATGAACAATATGCCTGCTCCAGATCCATTCTGTGTGTAGGAGCCATCAAAGAATAATCGCCATGCTCTAGAAGAGAGGTGCATGATAGAAGAATCGGGAAATTCCATTTGCATGGGTGTATCATCAAATAGTGGTGCTTCAGCTAATTGATCAACAATGACCTATCCTTTGATAGCTTTTCTTTCAACATATGCAATGTCAAATTCGCTCAAGAGCATGACCCATTTAGCTAGTCTACCTATGAGGGCAGCCTTGCTTAGGAGATATTTCAGTGGATCAATTTTAGCTACCAAATGAGTGGTATGAGCTAACATGTAGTGTCTCAATTTTTGTGATGCAAAGATCATAGTGAGACATGCCTTCTCTATCATTGAGTATTTCTTCTCATAAGCCACTAAAGTTTGGCTGATATAGTAGATGGCTCTTTCTTTCTTGTTCTCATCATGTTGTGCTAGCAATGCCCCCAGTGATGTATCTGTTGTGGAGACATATAATATTAATGGCTTCCCATGAATAGGAGGCATCAATATAGGTGGATTTGATAGATACTTCTTGATATGTTTAAAGTTGTTCTCGCATTCTTCATTCCATGCAAAGGTCACACCTTTATGTAATGTTTTTGTAAAAGGCTGTGAGATGTCCGCTAGCTGTGATATGAATCTTCTGATAGATTGAACTCTGCCTTGCAAGGTCCTCATTTGACTGATATTTGTGGGAGGTTGCATCTCTATTATAGCCTTGACCTTAGCTAGATCAACTTCAATGCCTTTCTTGGAGACAATGTATCCTAGGAGCTTTCTAGAAGTGACTCCAAAAGTACACTTTTTAGGATTTAGTCGAAGACTAAATTTTTCCATTCTATCAAGGATCATGCTCAAGTCTGTTAGATGTTCAGTTCTAATCATGGATTTTGCCAAGGTATCATCTACGTAATCTTCCATTGTTCTATGCATCATATCATGAAAAATAGATGTCATTGCTCTTTCATATGTAGCTCCAGCATTTTTGAGTCCGAATGGCATAACATTCCAATAGAAAGTTCCCCACGCACATGTGAAAGCTGTTTTCTCTTAATCTTTTGGAGAAATTTTGATTTGGTTGTATCCAGAAAAGCCATCCATTAAGGAATAAATTTCATAGCCCGCAGTCATGTCCACTATCATATCAATGTTAGGCAGCGGAAAATCATCCTTAGGGCATGCTCTGTTCACATCCCTAAAGTCCGTGCACACTCTGATGGAACCATCTGGTTTGGAAATGGGTACAATGTTGGAAATCCACTCAGCGTAGTCTATGACATGGATGAATCTAGCTTTTAGGAGTTTTTCTAGTTCTGCTTTGACTAAGAGTGCAACATGAGGATGCATCTTTCTCAATTTTTGTTTGATTGGTTTTACTCCGGGAGCAATGGATAGATGGTGCATAATGAGATTGGGATCCAATCCTAGCATATCTGAATATTTCCATGCAAAGTTGATCTTTTTCTCTGATAAGAAGGTAGTGAAGTTTTGTTTCTCTTCGTCTGATAAAGATTGTGCTACATGTACCAATTGTGGTTCCTCTGTTGTACACAAATTGATGGATTGAGTTGGCTCAATTAGAACTGGAGATCTATCCTATAAATGACTTGGAAGGACATCAAATATCTCATCCTTAGGCACCTCAGAGAGGTTTTCACCTTCAGATACATCTTTTCTTTTTACTTTTGTCGGTTTTGAGACTGCCACAAAGTGGTTTTCACCCTCAGAACTCTTTTTCTTTTTCTTGTTACTCTTGTTTTTCTGACTAAGATATTTGATGTCCGACTCGGTCATGCTGACACTTGGTTCACTGATGGAAGTACTCATAGGCTCAACTGCATTGAGGTAGCAGGCAAGGGCATAGTCATTTGGGAAGGTATACATACCATGGTTTGGATTTGTGGAAGTTTGGTCGATAAGATCAGGGCGTTGGATAGTCAAAGCGGGAAAGGCTTGGGATATGGTGTTCACGGATGTGGATATGTCATCATTGGTCCTAACTCGACACTCAAGTTCAAAGGTGATATTACAGCTCAAAATGTTCAATTCATGAATAGGCTCAACGTCATCATGGGAGTCCTCTTCAGCCATAGGTGGATCAGACACGTTAAGTTCATTATTTCGCTCTAGACTTACGTTGGGTTGAGAGACATATTGGTGAATAACATCAATAGATTTCTCTATTATAAGCTCATCTTCTTCTGGAATGGCACCCCATTCATAATCATTTGACTCATCTTCTGATTCAGAATCTCTAGGAAATCTTAGAAAGTGCGTGAAATCAGGATGAATACCCCAAGAAGGATTACCCTTAGTCTCTGACTTGAATTCATATTCATGGGAATCAGTGTCAGAATAACTACCCCCTACTTCTTGATCAGTTTGATTGCCTTCGAGATTGGCTGGCTCTTGTGGTACAACCATCTCTTGCACTACAGTAGGTTCTTGTGTTTCTACTACATTAATTCTTCTGATAGGATCATCTGTATCATCAAGAAGATCTTTGATCTCTTTAGGAAATTTTTCATAGGGGATAAGCTCAGAGCTATCTGAATCATCATCAGAGGGTTCTGTTTCTTCTTTCTTAAGAAGGGGTTCTCCTGGTGCAATTTGTTCTATGACATGAGAACAACCACCTCTGAGATGATAGGGTTTCTTTTTAAACCCTATGCCACCAGTATCTTTTTTGGCTCAACCACTATGTGAAATGGGGGTCACAAGACCCTTTCCCCTAATTCCTAGAGGTCCTTGACCGGAATATCCCATCTTGGCTATCAATTTGTTTCCTGGACCATATGAACTAGCAGGGATTGTAGGTGCTATAGATTCACTAGGTTGAACAATTTTAGATTCAGAATCCTCTTTATATAGCCATGCCAGCACAGCTTCATCCTCTTCAAATTCTTGTTTGGATACTTGCTCCACCACAAAATGTCTTTTGTATGCTTCCATAGGTTCCTTAGGTTCTGATTTAGACTACTTCAAGGATTGGCCATACGACTTAGGTGAGATTGGGAGAGATGTTAGAGACAAGACTGGCTCTATAGTGTATTCTCCCATCCCATTTTCTTTGATATTGATATCTTTAGCAATGTCATCCATATTAGATGTGGAAGCGACATTTTGTTGCTTGATGAAAGATTCTCTATTGTTGGGAACAACCTTATCGGCACTTTCCTTCAATGTATTGCAAGTTGTATTCAGATCTGCTGGGATAGTAACTTCCACTCCTTCATAGGGAAATTTCAAGCATTGATGATACGTAGAAGGAATGGCTTGCATTTCATGGATCCAGGGTCTCCCTAGAAGGATATTATAAGCCAATGGTAGATCGAGCACCTGACATGTGGTATCTTTGATGACTAGATCCAGTCAGATGGGTAAGACAATGATGCCCTTAGAAGATCTTTCGTATTCATCATAGGCCTTTATAGTGATCTTCTTTCGAGGATCAATAGCCACCTCTGAGAATCCCAACTGTGTGATTAAGTTGTAAGAACAAATGTTGAGGCCTGCGCCCCCATCTATCAACACACATTTGACTCGACAGTTCTAGATCAAGACTTTTATGTGTAAGGGCTGATTGTGTGGGTGACTCAAAGAGTTGTCATCTTCCTCTGAAAAGGAGATATATTGCGGAGACGTTAGATGACCAACCATAGTCTGGAACTTGTCTAGATCTAGATCATCAGGAACATTAGAGCTGAGCAAAGCTTTGTCTAGGATATCTTTGTGAGCTGGAGATATTCGAAGTAACTCAAGCATGGAGATTTTGGCATTAATGTGCTAGAGTTGTTGGACGATGCTGTAAGATGTAGGTCTAGTATCCTTTGGATTGGAAGATTTTGAGGCAACCTTCTATTTAGAAGCAGATGTGAGATTGAAAGGTATCTTAGGGACATTAGATGAACTTGGTGTTTTTCCTTTCAGATGAGCTTGACCTTGTGATCTGGTAACCGCATTAGCTGAGGAATGATTTCTATCTCTTCGTACAATTGTGATGACATTGTAGCTCTCAGAGAGATATGGTTCAACCATATTGATGACAGCATTGTTTTCAGGGTAGGTATAGTTGACTTTTGCCCCCATGTTAGGCTAAGAAGTGGAAACTCCCTTGCCATGTTGTGGAAACGGTTCTGTAAATGCTGTGTGATCATTATTGCTGGTAGGATTATCGATCATGATATCCCCTTGATCTATCAAGTCTTGAATAGTATGCCTCAAGTGAAAGCATCCATTAGTTTTGTGACCTTTAGTCCGATGGAAAGCACAGAATTCATTATCTTTCCACCAATATGGTTTTGGATCCGGATCAGGTTTTCAGATTGGTGGTAAAGAGATCATGTTATCAACTATCAGGGTCCTCAGAGCAGATTCCAAAGATTCTCCCAGGGGAGTAAACTTTCATTTATTATCCCATCGTTTGAATGACTTCTTTGGAGATGGTTCAGTAGATTTGTGCTCTGAAGCTTCAATGGCTTTGGTGGCAAGGGTGAGATTGTAGGCCGGTGCCTTTGATGGGGTGTGGATAGTGTCAACAACACCGTCAGAGACGATACCTTTGTTTCTATTCCAGCTCTTGTTTTTATCTTTTGAGCTAGATCCAGATTCAGACTTGTCCTTTTGAAGTGTGATTTCTCCTTTCTTGACAAGTACTTTCTCAATCTTGATTGCATTATCCACCATTTTATCAAAAGATACATGATCTTGCATTTGTAATGGATAGTTGAGCTCTGGAACAAGGTTATTGATAAATATTTCAAGTTTCTCCATTTCGGGAATTGGTCTAGCATATAGAGAAAACTTCTTTCGCCACCTCTTGAGGAAAGTTAGGAATGATTCCCCTGGATATTGCTTGAGGTTACAGATATCGATCATGGTAATCGGATGTTGAATATTGTAGGAATATTGTTGATAAAACAATTTAATCAATTCCTCAAAAGTTTTGATCATAGAAGGTAATCTTGAAAACCACTGAATGGATGCTCCTCCCAAGGATCTAGGAAAAAGATGCATTAGATAAGTCGGTTCATGCATGAATTCCATGGATTGCATACAGAACTCTCTGACATGATCTTGAGGATCAGAGTGTCCATCATATTTGTCATACTTTGGCATCTCCACTCTTTTTGGGAATGGTGGCATATACAAGTTTTTGTTGAACGGGAAAGGACATAGGGCCTCCATGGAGAACTCCTTGGGTTCCTTCTCCTTCTTAAGATTGTTAAATTCAACTTGTATAGCATGCATCTATTTTGTCATAGCTGTGAGTGGAGTTTCTTCCTCATGTGTGATTATATCATCGACGTTAAAGTTGGAAGGAAGCTTAGCCCCTTCCTGGGCTAATTGTAAAAAGTATGCCTCTCTATCCACTTTCAAGAAATGGCTCATCATTTTCTTGAATTCATCATCATTCTGACATCGATGGATTTCAGAGGGGGTAGGTTCTTGGTCAGCATTATGTTGAGAATGGTGTCCCTGGGATCCTCCTCCTAGAGAACCGTGGTTTGTCCTTGCTTGAGACATGGTAGGAGTTTTTGGGCTCCCTGGAATAGATTGAGGAGGAGTTTGTTGATTACCTCTGTGAGTTGATAGAGGAGGTATGTAACCAGTTTTTAATCAAAAGTTACCGAGACCGTTGTCTTTGTAGATACTTGACTTGATGAGTTGTTCAAGAGTTGGACCCGGGGTATTGGTCAAAAGTAAGTTCTGAGATGTTTCTTCTGATTTCTTGTGTGAAGAAGCTCTAGTCTCCACCATTAACTTTGAATGAAACAGAAGAAAAGGACAAAGACAACCGAAGAACAATTTGATTCGAGAAAATCGGATGACGCAACCTTGTCAAGATTATGATAGTTTTGAAGATCTAATGAGATGTGGGTGAAGGAAACTGTGCCCTGGATGTATGGGATAGATCGCCCAAAAGATAGCGGACATGAGTTCTCAATACTTAGTCTATTTTTGAAGATTGATAGTTATGACAAGGTTTTGACACGAGATAAAAAGGACCCAAATTGATCAAACAGAAGACTAGATCGGATTCAAAAGATCAAACTCGAAAAATGGTAGAATGCTCAATAGCTACTGCTTTGTTCCTGACACAATGATATTTTTGACAGATTCTGGAACTAGGCTGAAAACATTGGATATCTTGCAATTTGACAATTTCTGACAACTTTCTCAAATTTTTCCAAACGACACTCTGCAGACTCATACGACAGTTGGGTATAAATGAAACAATAGTTGTGAAACTCGTATGATAGTTGGGTAGAGATGAAACGATAGTTGACAAAACTCATACGATAGTTGCTAACAATTTTTGGCTTCTTGAATTTTGCTGGTTTGAAAACTTGTATGACACTGGGTTCTCAATCATACAACATATGGGCTTTACTGAAATGACATTTGACAAAAAGTCATACGACTTTTGACTTCTTGAAATGACCTTTGACTCCAGAAAGAACTTTACGTCAATTTTTGCAAAATTTAAGGTTTTCAGTTCTGGATTGTTTGCAAATTGTACTGTCCAAATTTTGAAGGTTATACCAGATTTGATCATTTTTAATAGCCAAGTAGATAAACAAGCACGTAGAATAGAAAGCAAGTGATTCCAAGCACGTCTGAAAACAATGAACAAGGGCAAAAGCAACCTTGTGCATGAACAATCAAGTCACCAAATTGTGCTAATCCCTGAGAGTACTAATTGTGTATGTTCTGAAAAAGTTTTTTAATAACGCACATATACCTGAAAGTGAAAAATTGGCCTCTCTAGGGTTTTTAGTAATGGTTTGACTCTGTAACTTTTATGATTCAAAGGGGTGAACTCCAATCCCGGTGCACCAGGGTTTTGACATAGTTTGAGAACTTAATCTTCAAGAGCTGCTAGGGAGATCTGACAACCCAACAATGAACCATACCCGTGGAGATTTCTTCCACAAGGACATTTATATAGCGGCTGTCACTACCACGGTGAAAATAGCTATGACCGCTTGAGGTTCCATCAATGCAGTTTTCCCTATGAAGGGATTGTCTGCTATGGTTAACCCTCTCTAAAGATGACTCACAGATTCATACCACAAGGGGACTTGGCTCCAGATTCAAGGTTTTGACACCTCTTCACTTTTAACCCAAACAAAACAAGCAGATTAATCTGACACGCTAAGACAAAGTTTTGTTCCACCAAGGTCTGTGATATCAACTCCACGTGATCTATCAACCTCTCCAGGGAGAGAATGTATCAATCAATAAGAGAAGACACACTAACCAATTTTGATTCACCAAAGCTCGTGATATCAACCCTAAGTGATCTATCAACCTCTCCGGAGAGAGAATGTGTCGATCAATAAGAGAAGATGCACTAACCAAGTTGAATGTGAAACGCACTAAGTATCCTCCCTACCTACAAGGATTCTGTCGTCAAGAAAGATTTCTCTAGGAATCCAATCTCTCAAGAATCATGAATAGTGTTCATAGGGCCTAATTACTATGTGAGCACAGATATATTCCCGAAAGTAAATCTACCAAAAGTACCCAAAAAGTAGAAAGAGGAACATTTAACGCTTAAAGTGAATATGAGATGAGTCCACAAGGTGGAACACTTAACACCTCACAGAAGCTGAAAATGAGTCCCCAACTTAGAAAACAAGTGAGTTCCTAAAAGCACAAAAGGGTTGCCAAGTGGAACATTTAACGCTTCTGACCTGTTGACCCCTCCCCTTTATGGCGCTGAGATTGCAACCACAGGGCAGAAATGAGGGGCCGGCGGATTAGCGAGTCCAATAACCCAAGATAGCAATCAAGATCAATCACAAGTATTCTAAGACTACTTAATGAATCCTTAAGGGATCACAACCTAGTATCAAATTATGCAAGTGTGTAGAATAAAAGTATGAGAAGACGCACACAAGCTAGACACATAAGAGATTTATTTTAAGCCCAAATCAAAATGTTATTAGATGAAGGAGAATACCTGGTGATCCTCGCAATGTGCTTAGTAGATTTTACCTAATTTTTAGCAATTCTTGTGCTTTTCCCAATCAAACCAGCAGAGAGCAATCAAAAATAGAGAATTTCAATTGTCAAAATTAGCAGTTAGCCGAAATATAAAAATCAAATCTGATACTCTACTCTGAAAAATGAAACGACAGTCAAAAACTGGTACGGAAACTCGTACGACGGTGGGTATGCTCTCAGACGACAGTCTAGAAACTTGTACGACACTAGGTATGCTACCATACGACAGATTAGCTCTCAAATGACAGTGAGTATGTAATGAAATGAGTCGCGATCTGATAGACTGTCGTACGACAGTGGGTCCAGTATCATACGACAGTGGGTATGCTCCCATACGACATTTGTCAGAAACTCGTACGACAGATGTACGGACAAAAATTAAAAATCACAGTTTTGCACAGATCCCGAGGATAAAAAGATAGAAATTGATAGAATTGAATTGGAAACCCATTTCAGGGCCCCACGGTGGGTGCCAAAAATGTGTGTGTGAAAATTGTACCTTATCTGTAAACACAACACTCAGTAAAACATTAGAGGTTAGCTATAATCGAAATCGTGCAAAATTGAAAGCTATCTAACCAAGCGATTTACTGCCTTCTAATAGGTGCGAGATTAATGTTCTCAGATTATTATCGAGATCAGTGACCTAGATGACACCTAAATGAAGGATTTGAATGCAAAAGATGGATATGAAATAAATGCAATTAAGCTATTTTTTTGGATTTTTCTATGCAATAAGAATGAATGAAAAACTGATATGAAATTAATCTATATGAAAACTGATATGCTATGCTAATCTAACAATGATATGAAATATGAATGCAAAAATAAGATTGATCTCACAAAGATGTCGATTCGCAAGAGCTTTGATTCTTCAATTCCAATTCTCCAGCGTGATTGTGCAAAAATATGAGATGATTTGTGAAGAGCTGAAGCCTTTAATTTATAGAAATCCAGGGCTTTGGAGGTGCATGGATAAAAGCCATAAATCACTCAAATTAACTCATCTTGATTTTTGAGTTATCTGATCATGAAAGATAGTTAATTCTCAAAATCATGCAAAAACATGCAAAAATAGCTTTTTAACTCAAATTAGAGTTTAGATCAGCTTTTTGAACTCCAAAAGGATGTTGAGTTCCAAAAAGTCAATAACTTGCATTGATTTTCTGATTTGGAGTTTAACTGTTTCTTTTGAATATGCATAATAATTAAGAATTAAATAAATAAATAAAGTGATTTATCCTCAACTCAACTGATTTTTGAAATAAAATAATTAATTTATGGGTTAATTAACTATTTTACCAAACTTTTATTAAAAATTATATTATTAAATAATGACAACATGCTTTAATTAATTAAATAAGAATTTAATCAATTAAAGATAGGAATTTTGATTTATTGTCAAAATTAAATAATATAATTAATAATAGATAGAATTAAATTTAATTACACAATTAAGTGTCAAATATTAAATCTAATTAATTAAATATGAAAATATTCAATTAATCAAACTTAGGATAAATGTGATTTATCGCCAAATAATCATTAAATTAAAGATAATTAAGATAATTAGGAATATTACTAGGAATATTACCCGATGCAGAATTTAAGATAATCAATTATGATTCGATGATGTTAGATGTGCCTTAGGTTAGGACTTTGATGTTGATTTTGTTCGATTTGTCGATGTAGGAGATTAATGAACTTATAGCCCATTTTTGGTGTATTACAATAGCAAGAATTGTGCAATATAGGCAGGGTAAAATAAAGGACAGAATGCAATGAGTCCATAAATCAGCCAGCTTATTGCATCAAACTAATGAAAAGTTGAATGAGTATCTAATCACCTTGGAGCCACTTTTCAGTACATGGTTAGGAAGGAGTGCATTATTTGACAAACTTGATGATTTGCAAGAATACAGGTCAGATGTTCCTAAAGTAGTAAGTGAGGTTTTTGAGAAGATTGGCTTAATAAGTGCTGCCTCAAAGTTTTTCAAAGGAAAGTCAAACCAAGTAAAGGCCAATTTGGCCATGTTTGATAAAGATTATAGCAAGTATTTGCCTTCAATGTATGATGACAATGGAAAAGTGGTTAGTTTGGAAGAGTGGAAGTTGTTAATGGATCAATTAGTGATTAAACAAGATGCCTACTTGAAAGATGACAAAGTTTTGGACTTAGAGAGATGTAATTATATCATTGACAGTGTTTTCAAAATTGAGAATGATTGCATACACTTTGTGGCATAGGCCATGAATATAACTAATTCCACTTGGGAGCACCAGATCAAGTCACTTTAGGATCTACATAATTACAATTGGCCGTCGGATGATGATGTAGCAGTATGGGATGAATTGACAAAGAAGAAGAAGAAGCCAACTGCTCAGATGACAGAAGAGGAAGAGGAGTAGAGCTGCAAATGGCACTTGATCCAGAATTTGAGGGAGAGCATGTTTCAAACATAGAATGATGTAGGTTAGCCTGTAATGGTGTTCATCATTCATGCAACAAATTTAGTAACTGCTCTGAAATATCCTCAAACAAAGGTGCCACCTGTGAAATTGTTGAGGAATGGATAATTGTAATTTGTTATCACAATCAAATATTTGTCACTTTGTACTTTTGTTTTTAGTGTAAGATCTTTTCCTAGCCATCCGAAGCTTGTTGCATCCTTTGAGGATTCCAAGATGGTTGTGGATATATATAGTAAGTTTTTATTCATTGTAGTGGTGGACAATACTTTGTAAAGAGGTTCTAAATACAAAACCTAATTTTCTTTGAAGTCAAGAAAATACTGTATGAACACAATTTGATGATTAATACAAAATATTGGAGCTCTGTTACTACTATTTTGTTGTCTTTGTGTATGGATGTGTTAGTTTTCTTATGCATTTAAATTGTAAGGTTTTTTCAGTGCATTGTTCACCAGGTGAATATAGGGGTTAAGCTTAAGTGTCTTTCAAGGAAAGAGTAAAATCTTAGGGGAGACCTCTGTGAACTAATAATCTATGTATGAATTTGATGACAATCATGGGAATTAAAATAATGGGATGTTAGGCATGTCATTTGAGTTTTAGTATATTTGTCTTGATAGATTTATGTGGGAATAGGGTTTGACTCTGACGCCCAAGTAGATAAGACACTGGTTTAGGATCCATTTGCACTTATTCCTACCAAGAATATAAACAATTGATTCATTTTAATTTTCTTGTACAACATTTATTTGAATCATTCTGTGATAAGTTCATGGATGTATTTGGTAATTCTTTATAGAAGAACTGAATAAGGTTAACCTTCCTTGAGTTCAACTCCAAAAAGAAGAAGGATGAATATCCTTAAGCCATTGTTTTATGTCATTACTTTCATAATTTCTATCATAGCATTGTGTATCAGGATAATTTGGGCCATACTCAGAGTTGTAACATCTCATTGAGTTAATTTTGAAAGCAATAACAAAGTAGTGAAGGATCTAGTTCAGAATTCAGAGCTCAATCAAACAGTGAATTGATACAGGTACACCCACATGAGTTTTCATACTTGAAGTGAAGAAGGTTTTTAACCTTAATACCTTAGTGCTTGTATTTTTTTAGATTGTATCTATTGGGATCACACGAGTTTATGTGAATTTAATCATCTGTAGATTTAAGCACTAACAAGATGTATGCTCTAGTTTAGGACTTAAGAAAATGGAGGCATTACTTGCTTCCAAAAGAGTTCATAGTCTATTCTGACAACCAAGCTTTAAGTTTCTTAAACTCTCAAGAGAAACATAGTCACAAGCACATGAAGTGGGTTGAATACCTGCAAGAATACACATTTAATATAAAACACAAGAAGGGATTGCAAAACAAGGTGGCAGATGCTTTGAGTAGAAGAACTCTCACTATCCAGGAGATACAACTGAAGAGCATGGGAATAGACAACTTCAAAGATCTATATGGTGATGATGAAGACTTTGTAGAAATTTATAAGGTATGTAAAGAACATAAGAACCACTTCCATAGTAAGTATTCTGAATACACTTTGAAAATTAATCTCCTATTTAAGGGAAGTCAACTATGTGTTCCTAGAGGGTCTATAAGGGAGAATTTGATTCAGGAAAAGCACAATGGTGCATTGAGTGGTCATTTTGGGGTCACTAAGACACAAGAACTTGTTCAAAGATTTTACTTTTGGCCAAGAATGAATGTTGATATTAGGAAGTATGTTGAAAGTTGCATTGTGTGCCAAAAAGCCAAGGGAACTTCTTCCAATGCTGGCCTATAACAACCACTTCCTATTCCCACTCGGCCATGGGAATGCTTAAGCATGAATTTTGTAGCTGGGTTACCTAAGACAAGAAAGTGAATGGATAATGTCTATGTGATCATAGATAGATTCAGTAAGATGGCTCATTTTGTGCCATGCAAGACAACTAATGATGCCAACCAAATAGCTTCTCTTTTCTTTAAAGAGATAGTCTAGATACATGGATTGCCTTTGAGTATAGTGTTAGACAGAGACAATAAGTTTATGAGTCACTTTTGGCAGACTCTATGGTGAAAGTTAGGCACCAATCTATCCTTTGGATCTGCATACTATCCTCAGACTGATGGTCAAACTAAGGTGGTAAATAGGAGCCTTGGAAATCTCCTAAGATTCTTAACTAAGGAATATGGTCAACAATGGGATCAACTAATTGGGTACGCAGAGTATGCTTACAATGACACTGTGAACAGGACCACATGTAAGAGCCCTTTGGAAATTGTTTAAGACATACACACTAGAGGAATCTATGAACTTAGAGAATTAAAGGATGGATTTAAAGGGAGTGGATATGCTAAAGATTTTTCCTATGCTATGCAAGAGGTTCATGATACAGTCAGGAAGAAACTAATTGATAACATTGAGAAGATCAAGAGTAAGGTTGATGAAGGTAGAAGTGATGTCCAATTCAAGGTTGGGGATTTAGTGATGATGCACCTCAACAAGGCCAGACTACAAAAAGGATACCCTCACAAATTGAAGATGAGAAGGATTGGCCCTTGTCCTATATTAGCAAAGTATGGAGCCAATGCTTAGAAGGTGGAGTTACCAGAGGATAGTGGACTATCACCTATCTTCAATGTTGTAGACCTGGTTCCATATAAGGGACCAAACCATGATCTTGATCAGAGCTTAACTGAAGTCCTTCAAGATGTAGATGAACTTCATTTTCCATCTACACCAGTCAAGAAGGAAAAATGCATACTGGAATCCAGAATTTACAAGAAGACTAGAACCAAAGACTATAAAGAACACTTATTCAAATGGCAAGGGAAATTGGATGCAGATGCAACATGGATCAGAGAATCAAAGTTTAAAAAGTTGGGCATTGATCTCAACTTACTCAATCCAAGGGTGGATTGAAATCTTTCACTTGGGGAGGATGGTGTAGGTGCACCTAGGCTAACCTCCTAGTCTTTAACTATTTTGGCTTGTATCCGACCTTAGCCAAGTCAGAGTGTGTTTATTTTAGACCTTATAAGGTCTTGCAATGTGTGTGGCTAGGTGGATTAATAGTTAGTATCTAATCCAACCTAGTCTTGTTAGATAGATTTAATATTTAGTTTTGGTGTGATTAAGGAATGGGCCTTAATGTGTCTTAGAAATTAGAATTGTAGTAAATGTTGTCACTAGGGATTTCACCTGAGTATGGCTGTATAAAACCTAACAATCCCATGAAACATGGGACTACTTTCAGGCTGTGGGTAACCTATTAGAAAGTAGATCTCTGGATTAGGGGTTGGCTTCCCCTTGAATCACCTTGAAATTGAACTAAATTTTAGGAGGAAAAGGGAGAGAGAGTGCATAAAATTGAAATTAAAACTAGGTGATTCACCAAATTGAATAGATCCACAAACTGTAAAGCACTCACAATGGAATTCAAACATAACCTGAGCATCACAACTTCTCAAACCCAAATACCTTCAAATGCACATAGATTGAAACTTTAGGAAATAAAAGTGCTTATGAGCTTCTAAATGAACAAAATATCAAGTAAAGGACTAACTTTCATCACATTACATGACATAAAATCCACCAAAGTAACTCATAAAACTGTAGGAATAAGAAGGACAATTACTATGAACCATATTGAAAGGAGCCAAATTACAACTTGCTTTTCCAGAGCTACAAGCATTCATCTCCAAGAAAGAGAGAATGAATAACTCACCTCCATCACCTAAGTGAGAGGTATAAAAAGAAAACCTAAGAATTTGCATTCAAGACCCTCAACCTCACCAAAAATGGAAGAAATCTGCAAATGGGCCCATGAAGATGCCTCATAAACTCGGATGCCAGATTCTTGAGTTTATAGGGGGGTAGTGGAAAAGGTGAAATCCTTAAAAATATAACTCATTAATTCTATCATATCCCCTAATCATGCTTTGGTAGGTAATATTTGAACAAGATGATTTATAAAACATCACTTGTCAAATAATTTACAATATAAAATATGCATGATTTTACATTAAATGTCCCATTTTAATAATGGCCCCTAATAAAATATTTTACAATAATAACACCTAAGTGTTTAGGGGTCACATTATCCATTCATAAAAAAAACATCTAGGACTTAGGGGTATAGGTCTACATCTCCAATTTTGCCTTTTAGAAAAATGACCTTTTCTCAAAATATTCTTCAAATTTTTAATAAAAGTCCATTTTCTTTTTAATTCCCCCTTTAATTAGGCAAAATTTTAAAAAACCTTTAAATAATATGCTTATAGCATATACCCCTTTTATGTTTATAAAATAAACATTTCAAAAAAATCTCCAATTTGTAATGTTTTGGAAACATATAAAAATCAGCTTTCTTGCCTTTTAAACTTCTCTCCCTTTGCAAAAATCACGTGCCTCAAGGATAATTTCAAATGGAAGAGGAGCTTTTCATTGGGAAACTTTCTAATTATCTTTGACTTTGCTTGGAGAATAATTTGAATGTGTATATGTGAGAAGAGGTAAGTGATTTCAACTTCATTTTCATTGCAAAGTTTTTAGTTTGCTGTTTTGAATTTTGCATCATAGCTGCTCCTTCTTCATTTCTTCCATGGCTTGGAAGCTTTATTTTTGCTCTTTTCTTTCATGTAATTTCCATGACCAATCTTTCTTCTATTTTTTATCATTGAGGGTCTCATATTGCTGCATTTATTATGATTATTTTACTGATTTGGAAAATGCAGATTTTGTACCATTGTTGTGTCATTTTCCTTGAGAGATAAACATGTAAATGTATCATATTTTCTGCTTTGATTCTTGAAAATACCAATTTTTGAGATGTGCATATAAATTAGGACTTTGATTTTGTTGATATTCATATGCAAATGCTGCTTTGTTTAAGATATATGCAGATTTTGTATTACTACATTTTCTTCATGTAGTAATGATTTGTTTCTCTCTATCATAGAATCAATAAAGATGATCATCTCACACTTCTCATTGTGATATTGGTCTCTGGATAATACCCTGTTTCATTTTTCATGTATGAGCACTCCATCTCATGGATGTCATTGATGCATCATGAATCATTAGAAGGTTTCATGAAACAAGGTCATGTCCCTTCTACAATTATTTTTTTTTAATTTCTCAGCTTGATTATAGTAGACTGAAAGGTTTCATACCCAAGAAAATATGTCCCTTTCACATTCTAATTTTCCTCACTTCCTGCACATGACACAAATAGGTTAGTAAAAATATGGTACTTTTCTTCCTCTTGCAACATCCTTCTGAGTGTGCACATGTCTAGAGCATGGTCCCCTTCTAGAGATGTATGGATTGATTATGCACATGCATGAATGTAGATGAGAATATGTAATAGGATACCATGCATTTCTTAGATCCCTTAGATCTAACCTCATTTCATTTCTTCTTGCAGGTTCTTAGATCAAGTAGGAGCACACTGGATTCACACCCTGGTTATTCTTCCGTCATTTCTTTAGGAAATGTTTGGTACCCTATTGTTTATGTTCATTCATGTATGTCTGTATTCAACTTTATATTTTTTGAAGGTTGGCTATGATCATGGCCTATGTGAGCCTAGATAAATGATCTTTTCAGTTCTTTCTTTTGTACAATATATTTAGATATTGGAACATATACATGTAATCTCTAGATGTAGAAGTTTATTTTCTTTTACATGTATCTTATCATGAATGAACACAAACTTAAATAAGATCATCTAATAACTCAAACTAGGGTACTGTAGCCTCATCTAGTAATTAGATTACCAATCCAAAAATGAGTAAAAATATGGTAACAGTAAAGATGCCTTATTAGGCTGTAATGATTTTATTTCTTTGAACTACATGGGATAGAGGCCCTAGAATATAGGTTGCCTCATAAAAACAAAGATTCCAAAGTGATCTTGACATCATTGGCAATCTTGTGCATGGGTTGCATGTAACTTAGCCACATAGGATTCCCTCCATTCTAGGAATGGGAAATCAATGCCAAGACCTAAAATGGTAGAATTGTATCTTGTGATACTAATCTAGGCTCATTCTTGAAGTAAGAGAGTTAGAGTGAATGTAAGTAAGTTTTATGAAATAGAAGAAAGCTCTGCAATTCTGGTTTTAGAGACTTACCCGAGCATTCTTGTGTGACAATGCATCTGGATGGATTGAATCCTATGAAGTAGTATTAGATTTGTGTTGGTAGGTTAGATTTAAATCTTTTTCATTCTTTGTGAAAGCATTTTAGAGTTAGTTTAGTAGCTTTAATAAATTGATTAACAACTAGGGAGTCTACTGGTCCAGTTTAGAGTAGGTTGAGTTTCAATGGGTCCCCCATGAAATCTAACCGTGGGAATTTCCTAAGGGTAGATGAATGTTTTAGGGGATCCTATTTTCAGTGTGAATATGCATGGAGAAGTCCTGAAGAGTCGAGTTATTGGATTTAGGATCATACCCTAGGCGAGACTAGTGTACCCAATTAGAGGTATGACAGTGAAGATTTGAATGCTACAGGTAGGGGACTGATGAGAAGTACAAAAAATGAATTATTATAGGAGGAATATAAATGATTCATTTCATTTTGAAGAGATTGGGCACTGACCAATCCATTTGATTGGGTTATGAACAAGAAATTAGGAAAAGACCTTAAAAATAGGCCTATTAGACCTACATTATAGGAAGCCACTGTAAGGAGGCCATAGAATCCTAAAACCTCCTAAATCTATAGTAACTTCCAAAAGGGTATTCAAATATCCAATTTTTTTTTTAGGTCTTTTGGAAGGTTTTGGCACCAAATGGGAAAAAGAACCTGTCAAAGGCTACAAGAAACACTAGGCCTAATTAGGTCTGTAAAAGGATAAACTTAGAACCCGATAGGAGAAGGATTTGAGATCCATCAAAATGGATTCAAATGGAGACAAAATGAATGTTTTGAAGTGGAATGGTACCCCTACTATTAATCTCTATTGAGCATTTAAGGTTTTCATTAGTATCAAAGGACAGTAAACACGTCGGTCGGTTACTTATATTGAGACAGTCGGTAACTAGAAGGAAGACAGTGAATCGATAAAGCCTTACACCGAGCATCACATATTTAACCAAGCACTAGTGCCATTGACATTGATGGTCAGTAAACATCGAGCATCATAGTATTCATTGAGCAGATTATACAGTGTTTACCGATGATCACAGAAAATGGTATAGTAATTAGAAATGACACATTATTCTATGCAAATGGTTATAACAGATCGTAAAATGGTTTACCAAGATCCAGGAGCATTTATTGTAAAAGATATTCATTAAATACAATGATTATCTTATTTGTATTAGTTGATCTAGGTTATTTTGCACCGTAGATCTTAGGATTATGATTATTTTTGTAACCTAATTTTTGTTTAAGCGGCAAAAAAGAACACTATATATTTTATATGTTCACACCATTTTATGAGGTTGTTGAACTGATATATATGAATCATGGAGCACTTGAAGAAATTGCCTATCTTAAAGACAATTAGTTTACCAACCAAAACAGAGAACAAAGGTTTTCAAATTGAGCAGAATCAGATAAGGCTACCGAGCAGATCAGAGCAGAGAACCATCATAGATAAGGTGATATTTTGATAAGAACTTATAGATTTGTTTCAGATAATTGATTTATCAACTAGAAAATAGTTTACCTATTACTTTCTGACAATTGTGATAGAGTTTTGATAAATCTCTTAATAGAGTAGACTTAACAGTCTTTGTATAAATCTGTTAATTGAGTACACACTTCATATAGTGTTGTTAAATCCTATAACTAGGTAGATATAGCTGATCTAATATGTTACTCCTAATAGGGTAAGATCACCAGAAGTGATCAAAACTTGTAGCCTTAAAAGGCAAGCTTTTTCTATCTGAAGTAGTGAAGAATTTGTGGGTGTCATCCCCATCGTAGTTTTTACCTTCTAACAAGGGTTTCTGCATTACCAAAATACTTGTGTTATGTGATTGTCATATTGATTTCATGTTGTTTACTTTCTTAAGTTAACTAGATGATTGATTTATGCAATTAGATTCAAGTTATTTTGATCGGTTATTACAGTATTCAGTTATATATCAGAAAGATTGTTACAAGTAAAGTTTTGAAGGCACTGATTCACCCCTCCCCTCTCAGTACCTATTTGTAGACACCTAAAAATCCTTTAGAAAATAAAGTATTTTTATTTTTTGAAAAATTTCTAATGACATCATCATTTATTAATTAATTAATTTATTAATTAATTAATTAATTTTTATGCCATTAAATCCCTTTATCTTAATTAAAAATATTTAATTAAGGAATCCCTCCCAAAAATGTTTAAATCTTATTTAAACATTATCTCCTTATTTATTAATTATTTTAATTAATAAATTGACCAAAAATTCCAAAATAAATAATTAATTTATTTTTTGCCCAAAACTTGGCCAATTTCTTTAAGACCACTAATCTCTTCCAGAATCTTCTAATCCCTTCTTAATTTTGATTAAAAGGCTAATCCCACCTTTTCTAACCCTAATCCCAACTCAAAATATTTAATTAAGATTAAATATTTATTAAATATATTTTAATAAATATTCCCAAAACTAAAACCTTTGGAATGAATAAACATTTATTCATTCTCCCAAAACCAAGAAAAACTCTAGACTCTTCTAGAAACTTCTCAACCCAACCTCTTCACCCATCCTAATCCTAAATCCCCCTAATCCTAATCCTAATCCTACCCCTAAACATTTGCACAATCCTAACCAAGCTTAAGATTTTCCTAAACCAAAGGAAAGTCTGCCCTTCCAAATATCTCAACCACAAAATATTCAATGCATCCACAAAGTCATCAAAGTCCCTTAAAGGCTCATTCAATGCTCTTACAAACACTTATGAGGGGAGTTACGAGCTTTGAGCCCCCTTTGTTGACTCATCTTTACCCTTCCCTTCATCCACTCACCTTGTGACATGTGTCACCTCCTGATTGGTTGTAGACTAGCACAATCCATGTGCTCCCCTTTGAATGAATCTTGGCCTCTCTTAAGGATTTCAATCTTGGCCACTCATTCTTCCTTCCCAAATCCTATAAATACCCCTCCTTTCAAGAGCAAATCAATTAGCTTAACTTTTATTCTCATGCATTGTTATCATGCCCTTTTATTTCTAGATTTAGCACAAATCATTCTAATTTAGTTTACTTTCAAGCATTTTAGCTCATCATAGCTTAGTAATAATGGATTAACATGGTTTTTATTGGTGTTTTGCATAGCATAGCATCATATCACATCTCTATTTGGTCTAAAATCAATCTTAGCATAATCACACTTGCATTGAATCTCCATTTAAGCATCATAGTTTGAGTTCTTGAGGCCTTAGGGGCAATCTTGGGTGTTCTACCCATTATTGTGCCATTTTTTGGGGTTTTCATGAGTCTCAAACTATCTTAGAATGCATTAGAGTATGCTCCAAGTGCTTAGAGAGCACACCCACATCCCTCTTATCAGAGCAAATCAAACAGTGCTTGGGTGCACCTGTTTAGGCTCAATCTGAGGTGGCTAGCTTAGAGTTTTCTTTGTTTTGCATTGATTTCATGCTTAGACTAACATCTAATCATTGTTTAGCTTGAAGTCCTTCAAAGCAGGTACCCTCGAAAGCCTTGTCCACATTCTAGCATGCCCGGTGGGACCCCTGTCCTGATCAACTACTTCAAAATCAACACTTCTTGGCCATTTTTCTCAAATTCTCTTCAAAAATCCAGCCTATAACATTTATTCTGGGTCCAAAATTGTGCATTTGTGGCCTACAATTGTGCATTTGTTAAAATTTTTGAAAATCTACGCATTTATGCTTAAAAATTGTGCATTTATCTTTTAAAATTTGTAAAACTACGCATTTGTCCTGATTTGCTGCGCATTTGTCACGATTTGCTGCGCATATGTCAAATAGAGCTGCGCATATGTATTTTGTAAAAAAATTGCATTTTGACAGCATTTTTGCAGAAATAGGTGTGGTTGCGTATACATACTCTGTTGATGCGCATATAGGCAAAATTAAAACTGTGCATCTCTCACCTTTTCCCGTGCATCTATGATCTGTATCTGTGCATTCATTCCAGAGAGCGGTAAACTGATGTTTTTAAAAGTTCTTTAAAATTGATTTTTTTTGCAGATTCTAAACTCTTGTTCTTTTTGCAGGTACAAAAAATCAATCAAAGGAAAAGGTCAAAACAAATCTTGAATGAAATAAGGGAAATGAACTTAGGTTCTAAAAGTCATTATCATTTTGAAAATCAAACACAATCTTGAATGATCTAAAAAAGAAAGAACAAGCATCTCTATTCCCTCCTTTTCAATTCAAGCAAAGTGCAAACTCAATCTTGAATGATCTAAAGGACAAAACAAAGCAATTCAAAGTTCTAAATCAACACGTAAATATCAATCTTGAATGCTCAAAGGAAAGAACTTGCAATCGCTCAAATCGTTTACCTTTTGAAGAAAGAACAAATCAAACCTTAAGCACTTGTGTCTTCAATTTCAAAGTTCAATCAAACTTAATCAATTTGGGAAAAAGAACAACTTGCTTGATGTGCATCTAGGAGCTTTCATTTTCTCTAAATCCTATTAAAGTTGTACACACTAAAAAGGTGCACTTCTATGAACCATTACATGCAAGGTTGCTCATGAATGAGGCCTCACAAAGTGGCTCATAGCTCTTTTTGCATGGAGTTGCAAGAGACTATGATGTGTTTGCTCTCAGCTAGAGCTACAAGCTTGTGACCTTGCTAGTCAACCACACAATGAGAGATTCACAATGAAGACAAGGGCAACAATGCCAATATCTCCAAGAATCACTATGAAGATGTAATGTAATGCAACTAAAATGAGAATGCAATCTAAGCTATGAAAGGAAAGTACAATGCAACTAATCTATGAAAGGAAATAGCAATGGATTACAATGCCTCCTATTTAGACTATGTGAGCTTATTCTATTGCATAAAAGAAAATCTACACTAAGAATGTCATTATCATGCAACTATGAAAGCAAATATGCAACTAAATGATGATAGCAACAAGTCTTCAATATCCTCAAAAACTCCAAATGCACCTAAAATCTGTAGCATAACATTAGCATAAAAATATGGTATATGGAAATGGAGGAGAGAGCTCTCCTTTTATAAGAAATGCAAAGAAATGGACTATTGAGATTAAGAGGCAAAAAGTCTTAATCAGCAGTGGAGCTTGAAAGAGGAGCAATCCATGTGCACAAGTATCCTCCAATAAGAAAATAAGAGGCATTTACTTTATGTTGAGCATTTACTTTATGTCCATGTGAGACAAAAAGTGTTTTTCTTTTATTTTTTATTTTATTTTTCTTTATAAATAAGAATTAAATACTTTATTTGTGTAACAAGGATAAGAAGAAAAGTGGAGATTTTTTATTTAAATAAAAGGGGAGGAAATTCCTTTTAATTAAATAAAAGCTTAGGATAAAGTGATTTTATTATTTAATTAAAAGAGATTTTTAATTAATTAAAAGGGATTTATTCTCTTAATTAAATAAGATTTTTATTTTTATTTTCTTTTAAATTAAATAAAGCTCAAACTTTAAGAAATATTGAATTGATTATGATTTGATCAAGGAAATTGATATATTTGAAAATATTGATTTAGGGATTTGACAAATTGCAGAAATGGGGCCCAAAGTCTAGGTGACCATTTTAGGGTGCATACATTTGCCCCTCTTTGACTAATGTGAGATCGATTTGGGATCACATGTGGTCAAAGAATGAAGTTGAAATGTGAGATTGATTTGAGATCACAAAACAACTCAGATGTGAGATCGATTTGGGATCACACCCGGACAAAACATAAACAAAGGCCTGTAGACACGGAAAATTGGCAAAAGGCTTAAATCAATTAAAAAGTGCAATCAAATCATCAAAATAATATAAAAAATCAATAAATGGAACAAAGGCAATTTAATCAAAGAAAAATTCAATTAAATGATTAAATGATTAAATAAAGTTTGAAAAGGGGAAAAACACTAAGAAATTGATTAAATTCAATTAATGACATAGTTGTTGAAAGCAAAAATCAAAATGAACCTCTTACCCTTCATGGCTAAATTTAATTACTTTAATTAATTAATAAATATGAAATTCTCTCAACAAAAGAAAAAGGAGACAAAATGGACACAAATCACTCACTTTTGTTGAAATGGTCCAGCCTTTTGAAACCATTTAAATGTTTGTCCCCCAATTTAAAGACAAAGCAAAGCCAATTGACCTTACCCAAGCATAACCATGGTTATCTCACTCTACCCCCTACCCTTGGGAAAATCTTATAAATAGAAGGCATTTTGAGGCATTAATAATCCACTCCATATATTTGAATTGCAGCAAAGCTCTGTCAATTTGCATCCATATCACTCACTTAGCATTTTCATTGATAATTAGCTTAATTGTTGATCATTTTAGAGATTTTCTTATCAAATAGAGCTAGAATTTGATAATTAGATCTAGTTTGTATATCATTCTTAGTTCAATTCTCATAATTAGAGTGTCACTAGTGAGGATCATAGCTGAGAGCCTCATTTACCACTTTATTTTAGAGATCCATGAGATGTTGATAGATTAATTGTGCATTTGTTAGATTATTTTGATCTAATTCTTGTTGTTCTTAGTTAATCTTGTAATTTCATGAAGGTGTAAATCACTCACACATAAATGGCGCCCACCGTGGGGCTCTAGGCCTCAAATTTATCATAATTTCCACGTTATTTACAAAATTTAAGCTAGAATTGCATGATTTTGCTTACTGTTTGCAAGTTACAGGAAATAAATCACACCTGCCAGTAAAGAAATCAGGCCTACAGAAAAGAGATGTCGCTCGCGGTAATTAAAATGTCGCCTGGAGTCTGAAGACTCACGCTTCTTAGACAGCAGAATCACGCTTCTCGACAAAGAAATCATGCCTGCGCACATTAAATTCTCGCCTCACGCACAAGCAGTTGATGCTTTTGGCTATTTAGATGTCGCCTACAAAGAATTAAAAGCCGCAACCGAGGAATGAGTTTACGCCTGGTGTAAAGGGAGTTTACTGCATTTCGCTTTTAATTTGTCGCTTTGAATATTTTAAATGTCGCTTTCATTTAATTAAATGTCGCTTCTTTGAGTTAATTTGTCGCTTGAGATAAAGAATTTACGCGTTTGTTTAATTTGATATCGCACTTAATTACTTTAATCTCGCTTGAGCCCCTTTTGGTGACGCTCGCGGTTAAAGTAATTACGTCTTTATTAAATTAGATATCGCCTTTAGCAAAAGAAATGTCGCCTGGTCTAGCATTTATATTGTATCAGAGTAATTGCTTTTGTCGCCTGTATTAAAGATTTCACGCGTTTGCTAAATTTAATATCGCACTTGACTATTTTAATCTCGCTTGAGCCCCTTTTGGTGACGCTCGCGGTTAAAGTAGTCACATCTTCATTAAATTTAATCTCGCCTGTAGTCTGGATAATGTCGCCTGACTGTATTTTCTCTATTTTGTCAAAATAAGGACTGTATGCTAACTTCACTGTCATTTTTTTTGTCTCAGGTACATGCTCTGTCATAGAAAAGTGCTCAAAATTTTTTTTTTCTTTTTTGCATGCAAAAAAGAAACAAAAAAGGACATCTTATTAGAGTATACCTTGAACCTTTTTGGATTTAATTTGCAAATATTTGAGTTCAAAAATAAATCAAGAGCATAATCAATTTGATCATTTTAAGCTTTTTGATTTTGGGTTTCCCCTCACTTTGTATGAATTTGTGTTGACTAACTTGTTAGTGGAAGGAACGTTTTGCTAAGGTAAAGGAAGGATTTGGAGAGAAAATGAGAAAATCTACTACTTAAAAATGCGCCTAGCCTTTGCTAGCATCGTTTGAGGTATTTTTCTCATCAAGCTTGCACATTCCCTTAGCTTGTGGCATTTTCAAAGTTCAAAACATAGTTTAATCATAAAAGAAAAAAAACAAACATTTCAATTCTAAGAACCCCTTTGTCACGGGGTTGAAAAAGAACCAAATTGATTGTGAGTATTTGGGATAAGGGAAAAGCAATAGGGATATGCTCTTCACTCTTTGAGTGAATCAAATTCCCAAACTTGCTCTACCAAATCCACTTTTCATGCTTTCAAATGAACATGTTTAAAAATTAGTGGGCTCGCCTCCCGAGATTGCCTTAGAAGGGCCGGTGAGAGGGACAGCCCAAAGTGGGATACACTTGCTTTTGTCGCGAGAATCCGACCCACTATAAAATGAAACGTGGGTATCCTTAATGGGGTGCACGGCAAAAGGATTTTAGCTCTTTCAAACTTCCTTTAGTAGTCTTAACAGATTGCGCAAAATTGTGCTTCGGTGCGTGTGGGAAGCCCCTTAACATACTTGGGGGATGAAAGGCTAAGATCTATTTTGAACGGAAAACTTACTACAAAACAGTAAAAATAGCAAAACTACCTATTAGAGGCATTTAAAAGCCAAATTTGTGCTAGGTAGCTTGCTTGGAAGTCTTTCTTGTGATCAAACCCGTGGAAACATTTGAGAATATACACATTAGAATGATCTAGGGATATGGTGAACTATTGATGTGTGTGTTGAGATTGTCTTCAACTTTTCAAACAAGAAGTTCCAAAGTACTTGATCAAAATACAATTAAAATTTTTAAATCTTAAAAAACTGATCAATACCATTTACCCATTCCAAACCAACCCAATCAGATTGAAATTAAAGAAGGAAGGATTGATCCATAATGATGAGTTTATTTGAGAAACAAATCAATCCTATTATGGAGCATAATTATCAAAGTCAAGATCAAGATCTCTATAGGAATCAAAGCGATGAGGTTTCTGAAGATGACGTTGTTGAAGCATCCCAAAGTCCCGTGTTTCTGGAAATAATGGAATTACTTTTGAAGTGGGATAAAGACACATATTTTCTAGCTTTCGCTCAATCAGGAGCTAAACTTCCTTATAATTATGACACATCAACCTTGAGAAAGAATGAGGAAAACCAAAGAGATACATCATATAAAATGCCATTATTAATATCAAGCTATTCTTTTCAAAGTGATGAGGTGTCTAAAGATGATGTTGTGAGAGCATCCCAAGATCCCGTGTTTATAGAAATAATGGAACGAATTTTGGACTGGGATAAAGAAGCATATTTCCTAACTTTAGCTCAATCAGGAGCTAAACTTCCTTGTAATTATGACACATCAACTTTAAGAAAGGATGAAGAAAAGCAAAAAGATACTTTATCTAAAGAGCCATCATTAAGATCAATTTGGCCATTCCTTTATGATGATGGGCCATCTGTATCTTCATCCTCCTCACAAAAAGAATCATTTCAGAGAAACAAAGTTATCTCAGATCAAAGGAAATTGCATAATCAACCTATTTGTGATCAAGATAATAAAGAGTATGGAGTGAAAAATACCACTCTCAAGCAAGATCTAATTCAAAAACCTCCATATAGCAAGAGTAATCCATTCATCCTTTGTCCATCTCCTAACAAGGTTTCTCCCTGGATGACTTGTACACCTTTCATCCTTCATCCATCTCCCGAACCTCTATCTAGCAAAGACCCTCCCATAGCTAGCATTCCTTTCATCTTTTCTTCATCTCCCAAAGCTCCACAATTATCCAAAATTCCTCCATCAAAGAATGAGCCTAATGATGATACCTTTCCCATTGACTATGTCTACCCTCAAGGGCTACCTCTAAAAGAAACCCAAGCTAACTCACATCTTGTTGCAGACCTTTTCCATGCTTCAAAGATCTTAGAACCCAAAGCTTCATGTGCCTCAATGCCTATTATACCTATTCAAGAGGATCCTACACAAGTCTTCCAAACATTCCCCACACATATCCAAACATCTACCTTGTCCTTAGAAGTGGCTTCATGTCAAGAAGATAACCCAAAGAGAAAAGAGATAAATATTGATAAAGATCAAGATCAAGATTATATACAAACCCCTCCCATATTTGATGAAGGTCCCATATCCCTTGAACCTTGTGATGATCCCCTTGCATCCTTTCATGTCTTTCAAGATGATATCCTTCCATTCCAAGAACAAAGTACCCTTCCAAGTTCCATATCTTCTCCACTTCCCAAGAAAGATCAAGATATCCCTTCCATAACTTCCAATGAGCATATTGAAAATCAAGAGCAAAATACCATCTCTACATCATTTGAAGATCCTTGTCAAGATCAAAGTATCCCATCATTTCCTTGTCATATTCCTCCATGTTCACCTCAAGAAACCATCATTCTTCCAAATCCCTTGCAAGATAATAAATCCCTTCAAGCTACAGTTGATCCTATCAAATGTGTTCCTATCAAAGCTACTCATGAGCCTATTAGTATAAAGATAAATCCTAAAGATGAGAACGTTGACGATGGAGCTCTTTCCAAAGATATTGATATCCCTTTCACACCTTATATTCCTCCATTCAAATGCAACCATATTCCTCCACTATCCTCCAAATCCATTTTGGGTGCCTATGTCCCAAAAAAAAAGTCTTCATTCCTTCCATCCATACTAGGTCCATATATTCCCCCATCAACCATTCCTATCATCCCTAGCTATCCATTCACTTACCCTACCATGTATCAAGATCAACAAAGACACACATACTTGAAGAATGTCCAAACACCAATCCATATGAACCATCCATATTATTCCTATTCATCCACAATTCCTAAGTCTTTTGGAAGCAATGTTGATGTGCAACATAAAAATCATAAATCCAAGAATCCATATGTGCATAAAAATCACAATGTCCCATCTAATCGACATGTGAATGAAAAGAAAAATGAAATATCCAAAAGGCCACAAAGGTCCATCAATCAAAAAGAAAAAAATAAAATGTGGGTTCCTAAATCCCTCATTGAAGAAATGCATTCAAAAGCATTCCAAAAGGAAGAAAAATCAAAGAATATGTGGATTCCCAAGTCATTGTTAAAAGACTTGCACACAAAAGAAGAATCAAAATTGACATTCAAGCTTCCAAAGGCTTCCATTCCATCTCCTTCCAAACATCCTTCATCTTCTTACATCCCAAAATCCACTACCTCAAAAAGATCCTTACCTCCGTCATCTATTGTTCCTCCATCATTCCACCACTCTTCAAAGTGTGTGTCAAAGTTGATCTTGCCAACATTTCCATCTTCAACATACCTTCTTCTTATCCTCACATTCATTTTCCAATGCATACTTTCTGTACTTCCATCCCTCTTATCAATACCTTTGAGCATCCTAGTCATACCCATGGTTTATTATAGCATATCTTTCAGAGGAGCATTGTCCAAAGATTCTAATGTTGGGAAAATATTGAAAAATACAAAAAAAGAAAAAAATAAAGAAAAAAAGAAAAAAATGAAAAAAGAGAAAAAGTGCCTTGGTGAAAACCTAGCAATAGGCACCTTGGTAGCAAAAATAAAAAGAAATAAATCTAGGGTGAAAACCACTTCTTGTGGCGCCTTAGACAAGTACCATGATGAAAACCTGGCAAACAGGCGTCATGCGTAATTTTTCCTTCTTGCACTCTACACTTGGGGGCAAAGTTTCATCCATTCTATCTTCCATCTTCCTATCATTTACCTCACTTTCATCCATATTTCATCTATCACCTTCATCTTGACAAGGTTGAACACATCCATGAACATTGAGTATCTTAACATCGTTTATCCTTTCCATCAACTTATGTCCTTGCTGCATCCATGTTACCCTATCATGATCTTGCTTATCCCAAATTCACCTTCATTATTCCTTGATAGCTTTTTCATAATCCCAAAACATCCCTTCATAGCCTTCATCACTCCTTTATCCAGATTGTGTTATCTTATCCACATCTTACCCAAATTGACCCTTGGTCTTGATCAAGATGAAAAAAAAATAAAATTTGTTATCAAAAACTTCTTGACATGTACACTATCTAGCCCTGCACAATTGACTTTCATGGCTTATCCAAAAACATGCTTCACATTGCTATATCATTTTGTCCTTAGCTTGGGTACTCTTGAGGAGATAGTCCTATGGGTCACATTCGCATACTTCTTCCATCATAGCCTTTCCATCTCTAATCCATCAGCTTGCAAATCCATCCTTCGTGTCCTATATCTTGCTAAGACATTGGGGGCAAACCGATGTGATCTTGTTTGAGAGTGGGTAAAAAGGACAGCATGAAGTGCTTTTGAGTTGCATCTTGCATAAAACTGAGCTTCGGTAATATTTTGAAAGTTTTTCCAAGTCCAACATTTTTTCTATCCAACTGGGGCATTTGCTCTTAATCAGCGGATTTCATCAAACAAGCATGAATTCACATGAAGCAAGGCATTAACTCCAAAAAGGATTCAATAGTACAATATTTAGTCACATTAGAGAGGGAATTATCAGAGTTTCAGAAGAGAGAAGAAGATTTTCATGAACCTTTGATGGATATCATTGTTCACTAACCAAGAATTCAATTACCACAACTTGATCCATGAGCCTTCATTGACTTTATTATTCGGGATTAAAAATTGACAACACTTTAAAGATCAGAATACTTGGAAATACTTTTTGAAAATCATGAAACAATGCAAAACACTTGAAGCTTTCTTTTGATGATCTTTACTTACATTGATTTTTATCACATCTTTTTAGCTAATCGATGATGTTTCGACTAGATTGGCAATGATGGAGACATGATATTTTTCTTTCCTTTGAGTGACTGTCTTGAGGGATATCCAACAACTTGTGTGAATTTTTCTAACGACATGGTCATCAAAGAACCATCGAGGACTTTCATATAGGGTGGAAGGTTGACCTTTGCTTGTTTATGCAACATTGAATTCGTTGAAACTGGTATTCATACTCTCATAGTTGGTTTATTCGACTAGTGTGGGTTGTACTAGTTCAAAAAGGACGTTACCAAATGCAATAAAAAGTGGTATTCATATCATCATGTCAGTGGGCAGTGGTGATTGTACTTGCTTTCCGGTCCCGAAGTGCTCAATGATGAAAATTTATCCTCAAGGCATTTATTTGCTAAAAGCTAGTGACACTTAGCTGCATTGCATTGCATTATCATGGAAGGTTAATTGCATTATCATGTTAGATTAATTGCATGTGCATTTGTTTGCAGTATCTTTCCAAGGGAAAAGGGGGTTCATTCAATTGAAATCTTGATCAATCATACAATGGGTCATTCAATCAAGAATCAAGGAAAGTCCATAAATCATAAGTGTCCATAATATCAAAGATCCATGAACTTTGTCTAATCAAAGATACAATGTCATCAAAGTGATACATCCAAGTCCTGATCAATAACTGAAATATCATGATACAATATCAACAAACTGAAAGAGCTCCATAATCAATCATCTCAATAACATATACTCTAGCTGGGTCAAACCCATGACTTAAATCCAAATATCCAAGAAGCTAAGGTCCGTATATATATCATTTATGAAAATGTACTTGGTTCACAAATCAAGGGAATCATATCAGTATTCTATATCAGTGAGTCATCTTACGTCAATCAATCATATCAAAGTATCAAGCAATCACACCTAGTACCATTTGTTCGTGTCTCTGTGTCCTGAGAACGAAGCAGCAGTATCAAATCATATCGGTTTTCACACTGATTGATTTATCCCATATCAGTTTTACTATCCTATCAGATTGACAAATCACATTCATTGGTACCATTATCCTGTTATCCTAATCACTTGTTTTGCTTAACTACAACAGACCTATCTATCTTGGATATGCAAATTGTGAGTCATGGCATATCATTAATATTTTTTTTCAGAAATCAAAACATATTCCAACTACTTAAAAATCTTTTAAATCAAGGAATCAATATGTTTTATTTCTGAGGGGGCATCAGAGTATCAAATGGGCATCACATCAAAACATTTATCAATGGGGCATATCATATCAGTATCATATCAGTATCATATCATATCAATTTCATATCAGGAGGCAAATCAATGGCATATCAGTTTCATATCAAATCTATCAACATATCAGCAATCAATTAACCCAGGACCTTTATCAATCAACCCAGGACCTTTATCAGTGAACCCAGGACCTATCATCAAATCAGGACCCATATCATATCAGAGGCATCAGAACCATATCAGCACCATCATCAGAGGCACATCATCATCATCAGGAAGTACATCAATCAGAATGATCAGAGGCATATCAGAACCAGGACCTGAATCAGATCATCATACTAAGGGAATCTTTGAATCGGTGTTCTTCGCACATCGACTCAAAGAGGGGCATTTGTAGACACGAAAAATTGGCAAAAGGCTTAAATCAATTAAAAAGTGCAATCAAATCATCAAAATAATATAAAAAATCAATAAATGGAACAAAGGCAATTTAATCAAAGAAAAATTCAATTAAATGATTAAATGATTAAATAAAGCTTGAAAAGGGGAAAAACACTAAGAAATTGATTAAATTCAATTAATGACATAGTTGTTGAAAGCAAAAATCAAAATGAACCTCTTACCCTTCATGGCTAAATTTAATTACTTTAATTAATTAATAAATATGAAATTCTCTCAACAAAGGAAAAAGGAGACAAAATGGACACAAATCACTCACTTTTGTTGAAATGGTCCAGCCTTTTGAAACCATTTAAATGTTTGTCCCCCAATTTAGGGACAAAGCAAAGCCAATTGACCTTATCCAAGCATAACCATGGTTATCTCACTCTACCCCCTACCCTTGGGAAAATCTTATAAATAGAAGGCATTTTGAGGCATTAATAATCCACTCCATATCTTTGAATTGCAGCAAAGCTCTGTCAATTTGCATCCATATCACTCACTTAGCATTTTCATTGATAATTAGCTTAATTGTTGATCATTTTAGAGATTTTCTTATCAAATAGAGCTAGAATTTGATAATTAGATCTAGTTTGTATATCATTCTTAGTTCAATTCTCATAATTAGAGTGTCACTAGTGAGGATCATAGCTGAGAGCCTCATTTACCACTTTATTTTAGAGATCCATGAGATGTTGATAGATTAATTGTGCATTTGTTAGATTATTTTGCTCTAATTCTTGTTGTTCTTAGTTAATCTTGTAATTTCATGAAGGTGTAAATCACTCACACACAAGGCCTTTAAACATGAGGTCGATTTGGGATCACATTCAAAGTAAGAGATAAGAATCTCAAATTTGAGGAAAAGATCATAAAAGATGTCTGAATCAAGAGAATCAAGGAAATCAGGGATGAGAATCCCATAAATACTGCCCCCTCGGAGTCAAAATCGAAATCAGGTAGAGAGGAACAGCAAATTGATAAAGATTGATCAAATCAAAATGAAATCACAACTGAAGATAAGGGAGCATGATAAGATAACCATCAAATAGTGAAGACATGCCCCAAGTTGACTAGGTTTGACTGGGAAAGATATAGGATAAAGATTAAGTCAAACCTCAGAGAGAGGAAGCGAAAGGGGTGAATGAAAGACTAGAAATTTGAAAGACATGGAAAGGAAGAAATTCCATCAAAGATAGAAGAATTATGCCTTAAAAGGTCAGTCAACTGTGTAAAAGAATGAGAAATCTTAGAAATGCGACTCAGATTTTGATTTCGAGTCCGAAACAGATAGAAAATGATGTGACATGAAAGACCAAAAATGAAAGATATGATCAAGAAGAACTAGAAAATGAGCACAGTTGACCAACTAGTCCGTAGATGATAAAAAGGAGAGCTCTCTCCATATGCAAGATGCAAAAACTAATCTAACATGAACCTAAAAATGCAAGCTACTATGAAAGTGGTTGACTTGCAAGGTCACAATGCTTATAGACATCTAATTATCATCATCGAGCGTTGTTGGTAGCGTCGCAAGATCATACAATGCACACTAGCATAACTATGTGGATATGAATATGATCTTTATCAGATAAAAATGTGGAAATCCCACCTAGGCATCAAATACATGGAGGTCAAGATGACTAATGCAATGAGATTACCTAAGTTTTGAGATGGCAAGATTATGCTTGTATCAAGACACATGAAAGTCAAGACAACTAGAAGCATGCACTCACAAAACAGTCAAGGATAATACCTTGTCAATCCATAGTGTCAAGTAAGACCAGCATAAATGCTCATGACAATTAGGATCAACAAAATATATCCATAAGTAGATAAAGAAAGAAAACATGTTCTCATACCCTCAGTCTTCTAGCTATGCATCATCGAAAACTTCACAGGGAGAGACCACTCATCAAAGAAATCCTCATAAACAGCACACAAAGAAAAAATAAAGTCAACATATCTCAACAAGTTGATTGTTTAAGTGCGTGTGTGCTGGTCATAGAGTCAAACTCTGGTTATCACATCTGCAAATGAGAAATATCGCATCATACTTAGACTATTGGGAAAGACATCTGATAAGTGTTAAGAAACACTCGACGCAAGGGTAGTATTGAAAAACACTGTTTGGGGTGGTGTTGAAAAACACCTGTTGTGAAATGCCCCAAGAGACAAATGCACCTAAAGGACCAATGCTAACAGTTATGCCCCTTAGACAAAGATAAAGACCAATTCTAGACTAAGGCAACAAGGTTAAGGCATGATGGAGAAAGGCTAAGTGTCGAGAGCGCATGCTAACAAATAGGGGTGCAAAGGCCTCAAGTAGCGCCTGTTTCCAGGTTTTCACCACTTGGATTTATTGCAATTTTTTCTTTTTTCTTCATTTTTTTAGATTTTTTGCTACCAAGGCACCTATTTCCAGGTTTTCACCATGGCACATTTTCTATTTTTTAAAAAAAATTTGAATTTTTTGATTTTTTTATATTTTTTCAGGACTTGTTATACTTTTTAAGATTTTTTCAGCATCATATATGAATTTTTTTGGTATTTTTTCAGGATCATAAAATATATACAAAGGATGCCCCCAGACAGAATAGGCATCAAACTTCCAAGCAAGATCACATCGTGTAGTCCCAATGTCTAGGAAGGTGGAGAACAAGAAGGAATAGCAAGCTGGTGGAGGAAAGGAGAATGAAACCGAATGGAGGGAAGAAATCTTCAATGTCAAACTCCTCAAGAATACCCAAGCTAGGAAAAAAATTGTCATGTAAAGTGCATCTGGACAAGCAATGAAAGGCTAGCATAGGATAAGTCACAAAGTGTACTGCAAAAAAAGGAAGGGATGCAGTCCAAAGGAGTAGACATGTCAAGAGGCTTAATAGCATCATTGTTTTTTACTCTTTTTATTAGATCAAGACCAAAGGGGAAGAGGATAGCGAAAGGCTAGAATGAATGGAGGAAAATAAATATGAAGGCTAAACATGAATGAAATGAAAGCAAGATCATTGTAAGATAGCTCACAAGATAGCCAAATATTCAAGTATAGGTCAACATTGTCAAGATCAAAGAGAGAAGATGAAATAGATGAAAAATGTAGAAGAACTACGCATGATGCTTGATTGCTAGGTTTTCATCATGGTACTTATCTGAGGTGCCACAAGGGAGTGGTTTTCACCATAGGATGAATTTATTTCTCTTTACTTTTTCTACCAAGGCGTCTGTTTCCAGGTTTTCACCATGGTACATTTTCAATTTTTTTCATTTTTTCATTTTTCTATTTTTTTAAAATTTTATCTTTTTTGGAAGAAGGCAAGCTTTTAGGTAATGCTCCTTGAAAGGATAAATCATTGATATACCAAGGATTCAAAATGATATGCTCAAAGATGCTGATAGGGAAAGGAAGATGGAAGAGAAAAATGGAGGATAATGTTTTATGTAAAGCGAGTGAGGTTGGAAGATAGAAGGAATAGGCAAATGAGAAAAAATGATAGAATGTAGAAGGATAGTGAATGAAAGGATTGTGATAGGGTAGATGGAAAGGAAGGCAAGATCAACATCAACACACACCTTGAAGGGTGGCGAGAGGGTGGAGGAAACTTGAATGAAGGAATACGAGAAAGAATATGGCGAATGTTTAGCAGAGGTTGCGGTTCAGGCATATGGAATGGAAGAATGTTTTTGGAAGAAAATGAAGTGGAAGATTTTGGAAGCTTGAATGTCAACTTCACTTTTTGCTCAACATAAGACTCTTTCAAGAGAGACTTTGGAATCCATATAGTTTTAAACTTTTTATTTTCTTTTGATGTGTTAGAGAGAATATCTTCAATGATGGATTTTGGAACCCATACTTGTCTTGTAGTTTTCTTCTTAGATATCTCTTTTGATTTTATGCCCCCATGTCAATTAGAGGAGACATGGTGATCTTCTTTTTTTGATGGATTCTTGTATTGCTTCTTTTTATTGTATTGAACATTCAAGTTACTTCCAAAAGACTTCAAATTTGTGGAAGGAGGAGAATATGACTGGTTTAGATGGGTGGGTGGATGAAAAGGATTCAAGGGTATGCATCTATGTTGATCTTGAAGGAAGATAGGAGATGGAGGGACGTAAGGACCCAAGATGGATGACAAATTAGGAGAATTAGGAGGGAAAGTGAAGGGACATAAGGACCCAAGATGGAAGGAAGACATGAAGCCCTTAGTATTGGTGGAGGAGGTCCAAGGATAGATGTGGAAGATGCAAAAGGATAATCAATAAGTTCATCAGCATCTATATCACAACCAAGGATATCAACATCTTTAGAGTGAGCATTAGAATTTTCAACAGTATCATGCCCATCTTGAATAGTAGCAACTTTTTCGATAGGATTGTTCAAAGCTTGCAAAGACTTAGGAAGAGTAGAAAGTGGAAGTGAACATGGAATGGTAGAACAAGAAGATGGAAGACTTCGATCTTGACAAGGATCTTTGGATAGCATAAGCGTATCAACTTTCTTTTGATTTTCAATAGGCTTTACATCAGTAGTAACAACACCATTTTTAATAACCTTAATGGAAGTATCATATTTGGAAAGCGCAAGTGTGGTAAGGTTATTTTGATTATCAATAAGTTCAATGGTGTAAGTAGTAGCTTGATCTTGCTTAGGAGATGGTGGAATGAATGCGGAAGAGCGTAGAGGATCAAAAGAACCATGCAATAGAGAAGATACATCATGAAAAAAATTGGATGACATGGAAGGTTCTTGATCTTGATCTTTCTTTGTGTTCTTTTCTTTATCATTTTTAGAGTCCTCTTGACATGAAGCCACTTCTAAGGACAAGGAAGCATGTTGGGGTTGTATGGAAGACTTTGGAAGAGATAGTGAAGAATTAGCTGAAGTAGGTAGTATAGAAAATGAAGGCTTAATATCTTTCAGTTTAGCATCATTAGAAGTATTTGTAGCAAAGTGAAGGTTAGCTTGAGTTTCTTTAAGAGGTAGCCCTTGAGGATAACTATAGGGAACTGCATGGAAAGCCTTAGGATCTTTGTTGGATGAAGGATTTGTGATAGATTTGGAAGACTCGGAAGCTTTAGGAAATGTATGAGTATTGGAGGAAGTAGGGGATGGAAGGGAACCATCACAAGACAAAGGTTCAACATTAACATGATCTTGCTTGAGAGCACAACTTTTATTTTCAGCATGAGAACTTTTAGAGGAGAGATTCTTTTGATGTTTGAAATCAGTGCAGTAGATTTTCTCTTCCTCAGTAGGAATATTGTATTGTTCACAAAAATCATCAAAGAATTCTTCAAATTTAGAGTCATATGGATCACCATCACAGTCTACCCAGTATGACTTCCCCCTTAGAAATCACAAGTGTACCATGAGGATGATGCTTAGGAATAGAAGTTTCATGGGCATCACTACATTGTCCATCATCATAGTCATCATAGGTGGGTGTGTCACTCTTTGTGGAAGAGACATCATAAGGACTATCACGTTGCTCTTTATGGTATGTCTTCTAAAGAGAAGTAAGACTTTTTGAAGAAGTAGAAGAAGAATGAGATTGTAAAGAAGAGGAAATTGAAGACTTAGTGGAAGAAGAATACTTGGATGATGAGGAATTTGAATGATGTTTAGAAGAGTCATGATAAGACTTGGAAGGTGAAGAAGAATGAGAAGATTTAGATGATGAAGAATGTTTGGAAGAAGAAGATCGTGATATGATCATGTTTATGATTCTAGCAAAGGCATCTGATTTAATCATCTTTTCCTTTATTTTTGCCATAAGTTTATCACCCATGAGAATTTTGGAGGAACAACACTTTTCAAATATGTCAATGAGCTCAAGATCATCTATTCTTAATAAAGGTTCCAAAACCAGATAGTCAAGATTCATGGTTATAGAAGAGGAAGAATCAAGCATGGAAGAAACGAATAGATGAATAGAAGAAGGTAGACTAGATAATAAGAGGAAAAGAATCAAGAAGAAGAAGAAGAAGAAGAATTTCCCATGGGAGTAGAAGACTTTAGAAGAACATGGGAAATGGAGAAGAAAGAAGAATACTAAGAGCCATCTTGTGCAATTGATACCATAACATTCATTGAGATGTTGAGCAACATGACAACACCTAGGATCTAAGATCTGGACTGACCAAGGAAGACTGAAAATAGAAGACCCTTGGTAATAAGACGACCTCACAAAATGTCAACACCAAACTAGGATAATCAAAGTTCTCTATTGTCCAAAGAGAAATGAAAAGATAGAAGAAGGGGCTTTACCAACACTGTCAAAGAGGTGCTTCAAATCAAAGGGTGACTACCCTTGCACTTTTGAACTAGGAGGTTGGGCTAGGCCAAAAGATAATTGAAATTGAGATTAAATGAAAATTATTTGGACAATAAGAGTATGAGAATTTCCCAAGAATGTAGCTCACAATTTTAGAGATAAACTTTCTCACCAAGAAAAACCTTCTAATGCGATATTTCTCTTTGGCTAATGTGATACTGATGTTGATCTTGACCAATTTGTGCAAAATTTTGAGTTTTTAAGGTCTGATTTTGGATTCTCTAAATGTTAGGGTGAAAATGTTTGATGTCAATCACAAATTTAACAGCATTTGGATAGGTTTGCAAACAGTAGAGGATCAAACATGTCTTCAAACACTTGAAACAAGGGAAAAAGTAACCTTGCCAAGACAAACACTTATGATATCAAAAATAAAATTGCACCCTATGAATGCTACCGATGGTTTGTATGTTGAGAACGTTTACATTAGTATCACACAATCAAAGACACTTCAAGCAATATCTACCTACAAGACAAGGCTCAATACTTACCAACTTAGCCCACAACTTGATGCCCCCTTGCCTCACACCAAGTGGTTTCCCACAAGAGATATTGGCTTTGTCGTGGAAGTGTCAAACAACACAACCAAAGGGACACATATGGTGAGTATCTTGGGGTGATCCGGGTTAGTCCACTTGGATCAATCCTTGCACTAAGAAGATAAGTGGCTAAATAAGGTGGCCTCTAACCTATGGTTCTTAGTAAGGGCTTCCATTCATAACACCCCTCTTGCTCCTCATGAAGGACTAGGACCTCGCGGCCTCAAGAGTACCTTAAGCATTCTTGCTCAATGCTTTCCCCATGGTCACAATCCCATGAGCTACTCACATCAAGCGAAGATAAGTGTTATGTCTACCAAGGTTTTGTGTCCTTGATAGCCTTGAGATTATAGTGGGTTGGAATAGCTCGGTGTTAGCTTGTCCCCACTTGGGTCATTCCTCTTGATTACTCAAGAGCAGGCCCGCTAAAGGATTCTAACAACTAAACAAAAAGTGGATCAACTCTTGAGGTTCAAGATTTTTGGTTCACCACAAGGGTGAAAAGCATACTCCCCTATCTCAAGAATCTTGCCCAAACACACCAAGCAAGGTTCATTTACCCTCTTGTTTTCAAAATTCAAAGATGGGTCAAGATTTTCTAGTTCACCAAAATGGTGAAGAGCATACTTCTCCTACCACCCAAGAATTCCTACAACAAGATCTTAAGTGCCTAATAAATGAAACAACTAGTTTTTGCCACACTTAAAAGGAAAGCAAATAAACAAGCAAGATTATTTTTTTTTATTTTTATGCTTGGGCAGCCCTAAAAAAACCATTAGTAGCCCTCTTTGACATGAGTTCTTTTGAAAAATTTCAAGTAATGAGAGCACCTACAACCACAACTTGTTAGACCAACAAGAGTTAGGAGAATCAAAATCTAAAATCTAACAATGATTAGTACATGAAAAATTAGATAATCTACAAAAATAATTGATCAAATGATAAAATCTGAAAATGAAACCATCATGGTTGGATTAGGCTCGGAAAGACCTTTCCAACAATATATCACACTTAAACTTTTGATACCATTTGCAAAATTTCAAAAAAAAATTTGCAATACTTCGCACGACACCAGGTGATATACTTCAATACTGCCATGCGATTCTTTTGAGATGCGAAGTGTCGCGCGGGTATTATAAGGTATATCACGCAATATAATGAGAAGTATCGTGCGATATACTAAGAAGTATCACGCGATATACTGAGAAGTATCGCGCGATATTCTGAGACAGAAAACCAGAGAATAAAAATTACGCTAAAAACTTGCAAAAAATTGATAAAAAATGATGAAAATGGAGAAAAAGAAAGACAAAGTCTATCTACTCTACCCCATGGTGGGCGCTAGGAATGTACACACTAAAAAGGTGCACTTCTATGAACCATTACATGCAAGGTTGCTCATGAATGAGGCCTCACAAAGCGGCTCATAGCTCTCTATGCATGGAGTTGCAAGGGACTATGATGTGTTTGCTTTCAGCTAGAGCTACAAGCTTGTGACCTTGCTAGTCAACCACACAATGAGAGATTCACAATGAAGACAAGGGCAAAAATGCCAATATCTCCAAGAATCACTATGAAGATGTAATGCAATGCAACTAAAATGAGAATGCAATCTAAGCTATGAAAGGAAAGTACAATGCAACTAATATATGAAAGGAAATAGCAATGGATTACAATGCCTCCTATTTAGACTATGTGAGCTTATTCTATTGCATAAAAGAAAATCTACACTAAGAATGTCATTATCATGCAACTATGAAAGCAAATATGCAACTAAATGATGATAGCAACAAGTCTTCAATATCCTCAAAAACTCCAAATGCACCTAAAACCTGTAGCATAACATTAGCATAAAAACATGGTATATGCAAATGGAGGAGAGAGCTCTCCTTTTATAAGAAATGCAAAGAAATGGACCATTGAGATTAAGAGGCAAAAAGTCTTAATCAGCGGTGGAGCTTGAAAGAGGAGCAATCCATGTGCACAAGTATCCTCCAATAGGAAAATAAGAGGCATTTACTTTATGTTGAGCATTTACTTTATGTCCATGTGAGACAAAAAGTGCTTTTCTTTTATTTTTTATTTTATTTTTCTTTATAAATAAGAATTAAATGCTTTATTTGTGCAACAAGGATAAGAAGAAAAGTGAAGATTTTTTATTTAAATAAAAGGGGAGAAAATTCCTTTTAATTAAATAAAGGCTTAGGATAAAGTGATTTTATTATTTAATTAAAAGAGATTTTTAATTAATTAAAAGGGATTTATTCTCTTAATTAAAAAGATTTTTATTTTTATTTTCTTTTAAATTAAATAAGGCTCAAACCTTAAGAAATATTGAATTGATTATGATTTGATCAAGGAAATTGATATATTTGAAAAATGTTGATATTTGAAAATATTGATTCAGGGATTTGACAAATTGCAGAAATGGGGCTCAAAGTCTAGGCAACCATTTTAGGGTGCATACAAAAGTAAGCAACGTAGAACATTTGGACTCGGAGAAAAGCGAGGCCTGTCCAGGGAGAAAAGCGCTTCCTCCTCAGAGAACGACCTCAAACCGGTATCCCCCCCGGCCGGTATATAAATAAAGTGAAGGCAAAAAGTACTCACTTATATCTCCTAATCCACGGGCATTTTGTGCCAAATGCAAATGTCTGGAGACAGGTAAATATTCCTCCCCCAGCATTGTTGGCTAGGCTCTTAAGTGAGTCACAAGCGGTTAGCATAATCGAGTATGGAGACTCCACGGAACTATTAAAAACTTGATAAAATAGAGGCTACCCTATCTACATCTGAAAGTATCAAAATCCTTGTGCAAGGACCGATTCCAAGGGGTTTATCGGGTCACCTCAAGATTACTCACCATTTGTATTCCCTTCTAGGGGGTACCAAGCTATGGGCAAGCGATTTTGATACTCACCTTCCTTACGTATGTCTGTTTGAAGTGCTTGACAATCAAAACTTCATGAAAACATTGTCGAAACATACACTTTTAGAGCTTTATTAGAGTCAGTCATCCTGCTTGTATCTCACAAGGTTGCTTTGTCCCTTGCAGAGATTGCTTTTCCAAAAAGTCTTTTTTTACCTATCCTTTTCCATTAAAAAACATTGAATCAAAACTTGATACTTAGAAAGTCTTGCAGAAATCAGATATCCAAGAAGCCTTTTGTCTCAAACCAAACTTATCAGAATTTTCCCAAAGATATGCCTAATTTGATCAAACATCCGAAAGCCAAGTTGCCCAAGTCAAAAGATTATCAAGAGAAGAAAGTTGCAGAAAGAAACCTCAAGAACCATCAATCCTCTATCCAAGCAACCCAAGCAGAAGAAAAATATCAAGAAAAGCTTGATAACATTGGCTATAATGCAAGAGTCAAATAGTTTGCCTACCGATTCCGAGTGAACCATCACTACATCAGCCTTGAAAGAGAAGATTAGATAGGAACCATCACATGTCCATTCTACCTTCAGATCTCAAAATCCTATCTCGGTAGTCCCTCATCCTAGCTTCATCCTAGTTTCATCCTTGCATCATCACCAAACCTTAGTTACATCCTAGAGTCCTTCTTAGTTGCATGCACCATCATCCTCCTAGCAACATCATAGATCATCCATCCCAGTCACATCTATATCATCCTTTTAGAAAGAGCATTGTTCCATCATCCTCCACCATCTTTTCATCAGCAATCCAGCATCAAAATCCCATATCCTTCATCCAAATCCAGCATCCATCACCTAAATTAGAAATCACCATCTTTTGCACCAAATCCAGAGATCCAAATCCACAAGTACTTAGTGTCCAAAACCTTTGAGTTGTTTCCATCCCTTATCCTAAATCAGAAATCATCCCCTTTGTGATAGAGCATTGTCTAAAGGAAATCCAACTTGTCCTTGCATAGCCTCATCATCTCGAGCAAGAGATTGGCTTGTATTGATAAAATCCAGTTGACCAAAGATCATTAGTCTATCCTAGGTTGGCCAAATCCTATCACTGATCCTCCATCAGGAAAAATAGAAGCTCATTGTTGACACTTAGTAATCTTCCACCAGCATCCCACCAATCCTCCACCCAATCTTGACCCAAATCAGAGCATCCCACCAAGCCTCCATCATCACCAAGATTTTTTACCAATTTGCCACCATCTCCCATCAATCTTCCACCATCCTTGATCCAAATCTGAGTAGTTCATCAATCCTTGCATCGCATTCTAGAAATTCATCATCCTTAGAAGTTCCTTAAGCTTGCATCCACCATCCTTTAGAGTTCTTTAGGAAACATCTTGCATCCATCTAGCATCTGCATCTCCATGCCTGTCAAGACAAGATCTGGATCTAGGAAGCGAAGGCACATGAATCCTTATCCAATCACCAGCTCATCTGATCCCAACATTTTTACTAGTGCAATGGTAGCCTATGATCCCCAAATACAAACTGGAAATACATGGGATGATCCCAATATCCCCTCAACTCCTCTGGCAATAGAAACATTTGTGAATCACCCAGAGAATCCACCAGCAGTCAATACACTCATAGCCCAAAACCAACAGAGCATGTTCACTAATTTTGCACAAAGGCATACTCCCATTCCGCCATATCTCCATCCTCATATTCCCATAAGCACTATCCAAATCCCAGCACAAGTATACTCTCCATTCATCCAACAATTCCCTGATCCAATCTTGCAAACATCCCAAGAAACCTCTGCCATTCCCCTTCTTTTACAAGGAAGCTTCACCAGTCCTATAACACAAGTTATAACACCATCTACTCCATTCCCTATCATAGGTACTTCATCATCCACCATGGCCACCCAGGCTCTCGCACAAACCTTTATGCAAGCAGTTCCACCACCTTCCATAAACCAAGCAACACCATTCTTTCCAGGAGGGATGCAATCATCCTCCCCCTTCACTTCAAAAGCTTCCACATCCACACCTTTCATGCCAGGAGGGTCACAAATGCCCTTTCCTTTCACTCCACAAGCCTCAACATCCATACCATCTTTTCCAGGGTCAACGCAATCATTTACCTCCTTCACCCCGCAAACATCAGTGTCATTTATTTTGGGGGCAGCACAACCACTCCCCTTTCCTACTTAGCAAGCTTCCACATCCACATCACCCTTTTCATGGGGAGCGCAAACATTCCCTTCCTTTCCCCCCTATCAAGCATCTACCCAGGCACAAGCCCAGCAAACTGCCTTCACCACAGGAATGCCTTCCATGGGTTTTTCCAATCCACCTTTCACATCCCAAATTCCCATCACATCTACCTTCCCGATGTCCATTGTAACATAATTCCCACCGCACACTGGCTCTCATTGGGGCCTCACTCAAGAAGAAATGAAAGCTTGGGGTATAACAACCCATTCTTCTATGTCCATGTTTGAGAATCAATAAGCCACCTTCTCACAAGCAGCACAGCAACAACCATCATAGCCTCCATCAGTTTCATCATTCACAAGCTATCCATTCCTAGCACCTAGTGCTTTTCAGCAAATTCTTCCACCTTAGTAGCAAAGTTCATCCCATTTCGCAAGTTATCTTGCCTAGCCACCATTTGCTTCAAGCTTCCCCACATCAATTCCACCCTTAAGCAATGCGGGAATGCACCCGACCTACATTGGTAAAAAATAGAGCCAAGTCCAGCAAGGACCATCTTACCAGCAAGCGGTGTCATTCCACCAACCTCCCCCAAAACAACCCCACTTCCAGTCACAGAAATAAACCCCTATCATTCCTCAGCAACAGCAAGCTTCCTCCTACTAGGTGCAACAACAAAATCCTGCCATTCCACAACACCAGCAAGTAGTCCCATATCCACCACCACAATATCCCCCTATGCCACATCAGCAGTATCCTCCCCAGCAAGCATCACTCCAAGATCCACTCCAATCTACCTATCCCACTGGGCCATCTCCATATCCCACTCCACAATATCCACCTCAAATGGGAGTACCTGCTCAAACACCAATCAATGCTGAATGGGAAGCCATGAAGAACGCTCTTAAAGAGCTTCAAATTGGTACTGAGAACAAAACTTACAAGTTTGAGGAGGTGTGTCCTTATCTGTTTGATCGATCCATTACCGCTATACCTTTCCCCAAGCACTTTGAGACACCTAAATTTGATAAATATCAGGGAAAAGGAGATCCAGTCAATCATATTAAAGAATTCTATATGGCATGCCAAGAAGTGGCTTATAGTGATAACTATCTCCTACGCCTATTCCCCAAAAGCTTGGGAGGAACTGTTGTTGAATGGTTCTAAAAAATACCATGTGGGACTATCACAACCTTTGCTGAACTTTTTGAGAAGTTCATTGCCCACTATGCTCACAATGTTGAGAATGAGTTGACCTTGTTAGATCTCTGCAACTCAAAACAAAAAGATGGAGAAAGCCTAGCAGAATACTTGCAATGATGGCAGAACCTTACTACCAGGTTATCATACCAACCACCTAAAAAGCATTTGACCAAAATCTTTATTGATAATCTGCATCCTAAGTTATCCCACTTCATGAGAATGAATTGTCTCCAAACCTATCAAGATATCAAGAGCAAGGGGATAGGTATTGAAAAGGCCCTTCTAGATGAAGGCACAATCCGGCACTTCAAAAATGATGCCCAAAAACCCAGCAATGATAAATCCCGTTACTGGAATCGTAACAAGAATGTTGTTACTGATGGAGCCATTGATACCAAGCATGTCCAATTTGTTGTAGCTAGTCCTCCGTCAACTCCTGCTTACCAACAACAACAAGCACCCATCCATCAGAAACCTCCTCAAGTCCATCAACAACCCATGCAACAATATCATTCTCAAAATAATCAATAGAATTATCAGCAGCAAGCCCATCAAGCTTATCAAGGTAACCCAAACAATCAAGTCAATGCTGTCAACATTGCTCCCAAGCAGAACAAACCCAGAGCTCAAAATTATCCAAAGAAGACCTTCACACCACTGGGTGAACCTCTGGATGTTAGCTTTCATCGAATGGCCAAGGCCAACTTGATCACATATCCACCAATTCAGCCAATTGATGATACCACTCCCAAGCCTGATTGGTACAAAGATCATGAGTACTGTGATTATCATTGTGTCAAAGGACACACTACCCTAAAGTGTATGAGACTTTAAAACTATATCCAAGATCTCATTGATCAAAAAGAGATTCAAGTAGATACACCTGCTCAAGCCTCACCAAATGCCAATTTACAAATCTATCAGAATGTGTTCCCACAACAAAATGCTGGGAAGAATCAAGCTAATACCAATCCTCCCTAGAATCATGGTAAAGGCAAGCAAGAAGATCACACTACTGCCTACATCAATTATGATAAATTTGTTGGATGTATAACCCAAGTTGAGCCCACAGTCAATACCATCCATGTTAGAGGAGCAGACAGTCAATGTGTTGTTACCACAAGTAGGGGTCGGATAACTATTGTTGGAGCCCATCCAAGGCTAGTACAAAATGCACACAATGCATAGTACAACCTCATAAAACATCTTGGGAATACACCAGCCCAAATATCCATCTTGGACCTTCTCCGCACTTCACCTCTCCATTAGGAGATCCTTGATTGAGCTCTCAAAGAAGGACATGTCCCCACAGACATTAACACCACCCAATTTGAGACCCTTGTGGGACATCTATCCATAGCCTGTGCTTTATCCTTTAAACCATACAACATGCCAGCCATTGCACCTGACTATACTCTCCCTCTCCACATCACCATCATGGTTAGAGACTTTTCCATCAAACGGGTCTTAATAGATAATGGCTCAGCCCTGAACTTGTGTACTTTGAAATTCATTCAGCAGATTGGGTTCACCCAGGCCAATATAACACATGAAGTGATCACTATCAAAGCCTATGACAACTTGGAGCATACCTCTAAAGGTATGATTACTTTTCCCATTCAACTGGCGCCAGCAACACAAGATACTATTTGCTATGTTGTTGATCTTGACCTACCATTTAATATCCTCCTAGGCCAACCATGGATTCATTCCATTAAAGCTATACCATCTACTTACCATCAGTGCATCAAATTTTTGCATCAAGGCACTGAGGTTACCATCCATGCTGACCCCCAACCCTTCACATACTGTCATTTGATGGAAGCATCATTCCCTCACTCCACTCATTGTCCTGGAACTGACATTGGTACTTCTATTGCCAGCTCGTCCTAATCCCATTGCGATCCTGAAACCATTCTCACCTCCACCCTATCTTCCGTCAAGATCAATAACCAAGGTTGTGGTGAATATAGCCTACATGATGCATTTGCTGTAGGGGCCCTCCCGCTTGATCCACATACTCAAGGGCACCCAGATCACCAAAGCAAGCCTATTGAAGAGCATCATGAAATCAAGAAAATTGGATCTATGACTTTTGAATCCCATGGCAACATAAACAGTCAAGAGATGGATCCTGACATAAATAGGTGGTTGTATAAAGATCCCCCATCACCTGACACTCAACTTCTTGGCTATTTCAAAGATAAATATCCAAAACAATATAAGTATACCACTAAACAATGGCACTATCAAGGCGGTGGTCTAGGGCCACAAGAAGGCGGCAACCAATATCCCATCACACCATCAAAGAATCCTGAACATTAGGGTCTTGGTTTTAATACCCCTCACCTGCATATACAAGGGCCCAATACCACAACTGGGGGCACCAACATGACTAGTGTTCCCCTCTTAAATAGCCAAGATGACCTTGTAGAGATAGAAGACATCCCTGAAGAGAAATAAATCAGATCCTACGATGATATCTTTGATGATGACACCCTCCTGGGGACTTCTGTCCTCTAAAAACTTTCCATCAATCTCATAGAACTTCCCCTCACCCACCCTGAACTCATAGATTGGGACCAACCAAGCATTACACACATCGATGAGTTCCAAAGCATGGAAGCACTCCTAGAATTCATGGGGGCATCAGGTCCACACTCAGTTTAGGATTTAGAGTCAGCACACATCTACAAGCTTGACCTAGAAGGATACTTCAGAGAGGAGGCAAGCTTTAGCTACAAAAGAGAAATAGAAAGAGTAAAACATGAGTCCTTATGTGAAAACCCTTCTGGGGCACATTCTAATTCCAAAAAAGTAAAAATAAAGAGCGTATCTTCTAGTGAAAACTTGGCAATTCAAGTGCTAGAAGATGAAGACTTACCTCTTCCTCCCATCCAGGATTACAGACATGAGCAGTCACCTATCATCATAGAAGAAACCAAGCTAGTCAACTTAGGTACAGAGGAATGTCCGAGGATCACCTACATTGTAGCCAACATGACAGAAGGTGAAGAAATGGCTTTCACTGCGCTCCTTCAAGAAGCTACTACAAACTTTGCATCGTCATACGCACACATGCCTGGACTTGATCCTAAAATTGTTGTTCATCATCTAGCTATAGACCCTAATGTCAAGCCAGTAAAGAAGAAGCTACGCAAAATGCATCCCAAAGTAGCTCTATTGGTAAAATCAGAACTAGAAAAGCTCCTAGATGCAAAGATTATCAGAGCTATAGATTACTCAGATTGGATCTCCAACATGGTACCTGTCACAAAGCCTTCTGGTGACATCCAAATTTGTACAGATTTTAGGGACCTAAACAAAGCATGTCCTAAAGATGATTTCCCGCTACCTAACATAGACATGATCATAGATCTTACGGCGGGCCATGAAATGTTGTCACTAATGGATGGTTTCTCTGGATACAATCAGATTCATATAGCAGCAGAAGACCAACACAAAATAGCATTCACCACTCCATGGGGTACCTTTTTCTATAACATGATGCCCTTTGGTCTAAAGAATGCAGGAGCCACATATCAGAGAGCGATGATAGCAATCTTCCATGACATGATCCACAAGATCCTAGAGGACTATGTGGATGATATTCTTGCAAAATCAAAGACATGCCATGAACACCTTGACATTCTTGAGAGTGTGTTTGATCACCTGTAGCACTATGGGTTACGGCTCAATCCAAAGAAATGTGTCTTTGGTGTTACATTTGGAAAGCTCCTAGGTTTCATAGTATCACGACAAGGCATAGAGATTGACCCTAAAAAGGTCAAAGAAATAACAGAAATGCCACCCCCAAGAACACTTAGATAGCTCAGAAGCCTACAAGGAAAGCTTCAATCAGTACGTCGGTTCATTTCTCAACTAGCAGACAAGTGCCAACCTTTCATGTATCTTTTATGTAAAGACACAAGCTTCAAGTGGGATCCCATATGTCAGAGAAGCTTTGATAAGCTCAAGGAGTATCTAGCCAATTCTCCAATCCTAGTACCACTAGTTCCAGGATGCCCTCTCATACTCTACATCTCAGCAACCACTACAGCACTGGGGGCACTCCTAGCTCAGCATGATGATGAAAACAAAGAGAGAGCCATCTACTACATTAGTCGAACTCTTGTCGGCTATGAGCTTAATTACTCACCCATGGAAAAAGCATGCCTTGCAGTGGTTTTCGCCACTCAAAAGCTTAGACATTACATGCTCAGTCACACAATCAGGCTCATTTCAAAAGTGGACCCCCTCAAATATCTACTATCAAAGACAACTCTGATAGGCCGTATGGCAAAATGGGTCATGATACTCAGCGAGTTTGACATCCAGTATATTGATCAGAAAGCAATCAAAGGGCAAGTCATTAATGATCAGTTAGCAGAAGCACCACTGGTGGATGCTTATCCACTAATCATGGAATTCCCTGATGAACACTTATGTATGATCGCAAAGCAGCCCATGTGGAAACTATACTTTGATGGCTCCTACACATCACATGGATCAGGGGCAGGAATCCTATTCGTCACACCTCAAGGTGACTACATCCCAAAGTCATTCAAATTGGGATTTTCATGTACCAACAACATTACAAAATATGAGGCACTCATCTTAGGTCTCAAAACAACCATTTAATGGAATATCATAGAACTGCAAGTGTTCGGTGATTCACAGCTAATTATCAAGCAAGTACTAGATGAATATCAGATAAAGGATGACAAGCTGCTACCTTACAAAGAACTTGTGGATAGATTGAAAGAGCATTTCTTGAATCTACAATTCACATAGATACCCAGACTTTAGAACAAAGCAGCAGATGCAATGGCAACTATTGGGTCCTTGTTAGAAATCCCACGTGACGCATCACAGTATGAATTCCTAGTTGAGTAGCTACATACACCAGCTTATGAGAACGCTGATGCAGAAATGGTGTGTGTCTTGGTTGGTCCCCAGTCCCCGTGGTACCATGACATCCATGCATATCTAAAGAATGGTATCATATCTCCCCATCTCACCAATAACCAATGCCAAAACCTTATTCACAAAGCTTCCTGCTACACTCTTGTAGCCAACACCCTTTATCGTCGAGGGTATCACAATATCCTCTCTAGGTGTTTAGATTCAAATGAGGCCATCCTAGCTTTACAAGAGGTCCACGCTAGAATTTGCAGTGCCCACATGAGTGGCATGGTTCTATCTAAGCAGTTGCTTCAAGTTGGGTATTATTGGCCAACCATGGAACATGATGCTTGCAAATTTGTCAAAAAATATTTACCATGTCAGCAGCATGCAAATTTGATTCATGCACCAGCACAAGACCTGTAGCCCATTGCGCCACCTTAGCCATTCTCATGTTGGGGCTTTGACCTTGTCAGCTTAATCACTCCCCTCTCCTCGGATGGACACAAGTACATAATAATTGCCACAGAATACTTCACCAAATGGGTTGAAGCGATTCCACTCACCCTAACTACTGGCATCCAAATATCCAAGTTCATCCTTTACCACATCATTTTCCACTTTGGCATATCATCTACCATCTTCACAGACCATGGCACACCTTTTGAAAACTAGCATGTGGATGATCTATGTGCTAGACTCCACATCCATCACCGTTTCTCCAGTCCATATTTCCCCCAAGGAAATGACCAAGCTGAGGCAACCAATAAAACTATCTTGAAAATCCTCAAGAAGGTTGTCAATGATTCTGGTCATGACTGGCACCTCCAAATTAATCCTGTCCTTTGGGCCTATCATACTTCTTATCACACTCCCACAGGCACCACCCCATATTCCCTTGTATATGGTGCTGAAGCTATTTTGCCGATCGAGGTCGAGCTCCCATCATTGTGAGTCTCCATGAAGAACTACACCACTGATGAAGACTATCGTGTAGCCCATCTCACACAGCTAGACCTGTTAGATGAAAAGAGACAACAAGCATATGATCACTTGGTTGCATACCAGAATCGACTCAAAAGGAGTTATAACAAGAAGGTCCATCCTAGACAGTTCCAGGTCGGTGACATGGTTCTCAAAGAAAATCAGAAGGTCCAAGAAAATCGAGAAAAGAAAGGCAAGTTTGAGCCTACTTGGCTGGGCCCCTATGTTGTCACATCATGCTTCAGCTCCAGAGCTTATCAGCTATCTACACCAGAAGGTGAGCCTTTGAATGATCCAATCAACATCATACATCTGAAGAGGTTCTATGCTTGAACCAGATCCTACATATTCAGAAAATCCATAAAAATTTGGAAAAAAGCAGCAAAATACAAAAAAAAAAATTTAAAAAAAAAAAGAAAAAAAAAAAGAAGCAAAAACACAAGAAAAGAAAATAATCATCCAATGGTGAAAACTTGGCAATTCAGGCACCTTGGACAAGTATGTTGGTGAAAACCTGGCAAATAGGCACCATACATAGTGGACCAAGTCATTATCTATCAAACTCCCATCCCCATCCCCATCCACCATCCCCCGCACTCCTCTTTTTTCACAATCCTCACGCAAATCCACCATTCCCACCTACACATATCTTGTTCCCTATCTTGTACCATATCCTGTATCTCTTGTATAGCACTGTCCTTCTTGTACTATATCTTGTACTCTACCCTTGTACCATATCTTGTATCATATCCTGTATATCTTGTACTCTGTCTTGTATAGCGAGATCTTCCTATCCCCAATCCTGAGCTTTCATACATATCCATTGTATATCTTTTCCCGTCTATTGTACATCAGTCCTTGTCAGTCCTACAATAACATTTGATTAGAACACTTTGTCCTACCTAGCCTTGTACTTCAACAACATCAATTGTCAACTATTCTTGATCACTGTGATTATTCTTTGACTTCATCATTTGCCAGTGAACAACAACACTCATTCTCTCATCAATCAGTGGGTCCTTGAGGATGTATCCTTCCTCCTGTCAGACCTCATCTTCCCCCCATCACATCAGTCAAATCAAATCTCTCTCCTTGGCAAAGGATGTCTTTTTGGAGTTATCATTTTGACCTTGGATTTTGTCCTTTGGGTCTTGTTAATCTTTTACAGCTTCTCATTGTTCTCTACTCAATGTCACCATGATCTTTTATATCATGGTGTGCTACGAATGAGGATAATCTGGGGCAAGGTCTTTTGATCTTTTGCTTCTACCTGTGCGTCAGTCGTGTGTTTGTGGTTTCTTCAGCATCGTTTCCACCATGCCTCCTTCGGGTTTCATGCGTGATGCTGGGGCAACCCTGCATGTCTTTTTAGCGTCAGTCCTATGCAACGCTGGTGACAAGGCCTTTTGATCCCAGTATCCTTGGCAGGTCTCTATTATTGCTATATCAAACTAGGTTGTGCTCTCTAAAAGATCTAAAGCATGGAGCTCCCCCATCCTGCATCATATAGATTAATCTTGCATCTTGCATCTCTCATGTAGCTGCATCCTGCATTTTGCATTTCATCTCATCTTGCATTCACCCATCTTTGCTCTTGGAAGCTTGGTTATTTATCTCCCCTTCTTCCTAGGCCCTTCCTTCTTTGTTTCCTTTCAAAAAAATTCCACAACGTTTACTCCTTGCGTTATTTTCTCGAGGGGGCACAACCCCTCATTCCTCTAAATTCTAGCCTCGGGCATCTTATTTTGTTATCTTTGACGCCATGCCACTTGCGGCATCGCATCAAAGAGGGGAAAAATGTAGACACCTAAAAATCCTTTAGAAAATAAAGTATTTTTATTTTTTGAAAAATCCCTAATGACATCATCATTAATTAATTAATTAATTAATTAATTAATTAATTTTTATACCATTAAATCCCTTTATCTTAATTAAAAACATTTAATTAAGGAATCCCTCCCAAAAATGTTTAAATCTTATTTAAACATTATCTCCTTATTTATTAATTATTTTAATTAATAAATTGACCAAAAATCTCAAAATAAATAATTTATTTATTTTTTGCCCAAAACTTGGCCAATTTCCTTAAGACCACTAACCTCTTCCAGAATCTTCTAATCCCTTCTTAATTTTGATTAAAAGGCTAATCCCACCTTTTCTAACCCTAATCCCAATCAAAATATTTAATTAAGATTAAATATTTATTTTCATATTTATTAAATATATTTTAATAAATATTCCCAAAACTAAAACCTTTGGAATGAATAAACATTTATTCATTCTCCCTAAATCAAGAAAAACTCTAGACCCTTCTAGAAACTTCTCAACCCAACCTCTTCACCCATCCTAATCCTAATCCTGATCCTACCCCTAAACATTTGTACAATCCTAACCAAGCTTAAGACTTTCCTAAACCAAAGCAAAGTCTCCCCTTCCAAATATCTCAACCACAAAACATTCAATGCATCCACAAAGTCATCAAAGTCCCTTAAAGGCTCATTCAATGCTCTTACAAACACTTATGAGGGGAGTTATGAGCTTTGAGCCCCCTTTGTTGACTCATCTTTACCCTTCCCTTCATCCACTCACCTTGTGACATGTGTCACCTCTTGATTGGCTGTAGACTAGCACAATCCATGTGCTCCCCTTTGAATGAATCTTGGCCTCTCTTAACAATTTCAATCCTGGCCACTCATTCTTCCTTCCCAAATCCTATAAATACCCCTCCTTTCAAGAGAAAATCAATTATCTTAACTTTTATTCTCATGCATTGTTATCATGCCCTTTTATTTCTAGACTTAGCACAAATCATTCTAATTTAATTTACTTTCAAGCATTTTAGCTCATCATAGCTTAGTAATAATGGATTAACATGGTTTTTATTGTTGTTTTGCATAGCATAGCATCATATCACATCTCTATTTGGTCTAAAATCAATCTTAGCATAATCACACTTGCATTGAATCTCCATTTAAGCATCATAGTTTGAGTTCTTGAGGCCTTAGGGGAAATCTTGGGTGTTCTACCCATTATTGTGCCATTTTTTGGGGTTTTCATGAGTCTCAAACCATCTTAGAATGCATTAGAGTATGCTCCAAGTGCTTAGAGAGCACACCCACATCCCTCTTATCAGAGAAAATCAAACAGTACTTGGGTGCACTTGTTTAGGCTCAATCTGAGGTGGCTAGCTTGGAGTTTTCTTTGTTTTGCATTGGTTTCATGCTTAGACTAGCATCTAATCATTATTTAGCTTGAAGTCCTTCAAAGCAGGTACCCTCGAAAGCCTTGTCCACACTATCTCTCCTAATTCCAATAATTGGTATCAGAGCTCAGCTCTCTTGTTGAACAGTTTAACCACTAAAGGGAAAAGATCTAAGTCATGGAGAGATACAAGCTTGACAAGACTATTGAGAATCAGAAGATACAAATGCAGATGTTTGTGGAACAATATAAACAAGCCAAGGAAGAACTGAAAAAATTACTGGTTGAAAGAAAGAACCTTGCAATTCAGCTAAATGAAATAAGTTATCATGAAGAACCTACTGATGACATATTTGATCATATTGGATCAAGCTCTAGAAGCATCTCTGACAGATCTGAAAGCATAATCTCTAAGCTATCTAAAAAGAATCAGCATCTATCTGAGCAAGTGAAAGTACTTCAAATCGGTCATGAATCTCAAATGGTGAGGATGGTGGAAATCATGAACAATGCTAGACAAGATGAACAAGATTGGAATCTGGCTATTGAACACTGAAGACTAATGACTAAACAACTTCAAGCAAAAGAAAATGAAATTTAGAGACTCACTGATTGTCACTTCCAAGTATCAAATCAGATGATGATAGTTAATCAAGAAATGAATCGAGTAAATGGAGAATTATCAAGAAAACTTCAAGATGTTGCAATACTCAGAGAAGATAATGAAAAATTGAGAAATGAAATAAAGACACAAAAGCAACATAATGAGATGATGAAGATAGCCGAGGACAACTCTAAAATGATTGATGATTTTCTGACTAATCAGAGGAGGTTCGGAAGCAGAGTTGGTATAGGCTACACTGGTGAAGGAGAATCATCACAAGCTGAAGAAGTCAACAACAATCAAAGTCAAAGACCTAAAGTGTTGACATGTTACCACTGTGGAAAAATAGGACATACATCTAATGTGTGTAGAAGCAAAGCACAAGGTAAACCTCCTGTCATTCCTAAATTCAATGGATATTGTTATTATTGTGGTAAGTTTGGACATCCAGCTTATGAATGCAGAGCTAAGAAGAATGACATTGCTAATAATACTACTGAGGAGAAAATATGCTATACTTGTAATAAGCATGGACACACTGCAAGAGACTGCAAGACAAAAATGAAGCAAGTCTAGACACCTAAAGAGAAACTACAATGAAAGCCATATCAACCGAAGAGACAAGGTAACTCATATATTTGGGATTATAATACATGGAATAATTGTACTGCATGTGGTCGGTATGGACATATTGTAGCAAACTATTACAGAAAGAGTCAGATTGGACAATCAAGAAATTGGACAAATGCAGGAATGGCATGTATGCACTGTCACAAGGTCGGTCATGTAAGAAAGAACTACAGAGACCGAGCACCTAATGAAAACCATATATTTGAGAGTGGATATAACATTGCAGAAATTAAAAAGTTAAGGAGCACAATGTGGAAGAAGGCATCTAATGAGAATGTTCAGTCAAGTAACACTGTCGGTGAAGCCTCATCCACTGGATTGGGTGACATTGGTACCTCCACTTAAGATGACAAAGGTATGTATGGAACTGACATTTCAAATGATCACATTTTACATACAATTCCTTATATCTAATATACAAATACCAAATCTACATGAATGAAGATGCAATATGGTTTATATATTATAAGTTTGCAAATGTTATCTAGTCAGTAAAAGAAGAAACGTGAGTCGGTTACCCGTTGGTAATCACTATACAAGGTTAATCGACAAAAGTTCAAACTGATGAAGGAACTCTATGTTAATCAAGCAAAAGATATTGTAGACATTACTGAGCTGATAGTCATCTTGTACTGGAAGTTAGGTCATGCATTTAATGCATCAAAGTTTGAGCGGGAATATCGAAAAACCCTATATATATGCGGAAATAGAGTTCATTGTTACATTGTGATTTTGAAGAAAGGAGATTTTATAGACAAGAGTTCGAGCTAAAGATTTTAAGAATAGATTCAAAGCCACTATAGATTGAACCGATGACAATCCTTTCATGAAAACTAGTAAGTTCATCCACCTACCAAACACTGGTTATCTATTTGCTTGCCAAAACCCTAGAAACAATTTATGGCATTGACATCGACTGCAAGAAAATTGTAAAACTTTGAGGAGGAAGTGGAATTAATTGTTAGGGCACACTTTTCCAAGGAGAAATTCAAACCTCATCCTAAGGTCGCAGCACAAACAAATGATATGGGTGCATTTTCTAGTATTCCTGATAATGTTTTGTTAACAGAAGATGTTAGGGCTTACATTCACTGCAAGATCGGTGAAGTATGTGATTTTGAGACCATTGCAGCTTATCAGCAAGTCTGTGGACCAGATGGTAAGATCAAATCTGAATATAAGAAGATTGAGGTGTTAAGGTTACGGTGTTTCACATACTTCCTGCAATCATTTCACAATGACTGGATAAGAATCGTGCTAAGCATATTTCATGATGGAAAATTTTGGTTAGACAAACCTGTTGAGGTCACCAAGGAGATTATCAATAGGGTTACTAGGTACCCTACAACTGACAAAGCCAAAGCATTTCGAAGTTCATCTCATCCCGACATAGAAAAGAACACTGGAGCTCAATGGGATGGTAGGGCACTAAAGATTTCAACTATCAAAGATCCAGGGGTAAAATTTGCAGCTCATGTCATCGGGTACAAGATATTTCAATCAAGCAGACCGAATAGTGTACCCTGTAGTGTCGTGGACATGGCTTACAAAATTGTGAAGAAAGATCACCAGGTTGATCTTGTCGAGATACTACTACACCAACTGCATGACAACATGAAGACAATAAAAGAAAAGAAGTCCAATACATGTAAGTATGGATCACTGCTTGTCTGTACATTCCTTTATTTGCAAAAATATGTACCGGGTATTGGAAAAGTTAACTGGCAATCGAACAAACTGATAATTACTCAAATCGATGAAATGATGAGAAGTCTATGAGACAATTTGAACAAGGATTTCAATGCATATTTTAAGGAATTTCAAACAAAAATGCAACAAAGAAGCAGAATTCCAAAGGAATTAGTAAGTAAATTTGAAGATGACATATGCTTTGTGGTAAGCATAGACCATTCAATGATAAAGGCAGTAGAACCGAGAATAAAATTGCTAGCACCAATGGGTTATGAAATGAATCATGATTTCACTTTGAAATCTATCAATGCATTGCTGGCATTACTGATAGACATCACTGCTAGTAGGTTTGGAGTGTATGAGGAAGCTAAGTCTAGAATCTCAACGAACATTGAGATCGGTAAAATGTCAAGAAGGGAAAAGAAAATGAAAAAGGATCTCACAGAAAAATATGGAACTACATCTGACTCACCTAAGGAGTCACTGGTTGATGAAGCAGCTGAAGGTTAGTGATAGTTGGCTAACAAACCCTATGACAGTGAGGAGATAGAGTCAGACAAAGAAAATGATAATACACTAGTTCCTCCCACCAATGATGAAGAAGAAATTCAACTACCCACAACTGATGAACAAGATATTTAGCTACTAGAACCTAAAGGAATGAGGACACATTCATCAACTATAGCACAATCAACCAAGCAAAAAGAAGAAGCAGTAAAAGTAGCAAAAAGAAGAGCAGCTACACCGACGAAGAAATACATCAAGACAAAGAACAAGAAAGCAACTGAACCACTGAAGAAAAAGAGGAAATACATAAGGAGTAAGGAAGATATAGAGGAGACTGACACTGAAAATGATCCTAATCAATTTAAGCTAGTTCGTAACAAGGATAGTACCATAGAAGAAATAATTAAAGATATTGTTGAGAATGGAAATCTTAATGATCCAAGCATTGGCAAATTTAACATGTCAATTAAGGACAAGACAAAGATAGAACATGCTATTGTTCAAATGATGATCAAGTTCAAGAGAGTATCGATGGAATTCACATGTCAACTGCCAAAGGAACTTGATGAAAAAATAAGTGAGAGATGGGCTATTGCACTTGAAATAGAGAAAATGAAAAGAGAACGGTCACTAGGTCGTACAGCCTCACACTTTAGCTATGTTGTGGTAAGTGAATACATGACAAGGTATCAACCTAGATTTTCAGTCAAGAATAGAGCTATGCAGATCATGGATGAGAATGTAGATGATATGGATTTCATATGTGACTCCCTATGGACATCAATTTTGAAACCAGAAGAGAAAGCTGAATAGGAAGCATTCTTGAAATTGTCTAAAAAGAGACACAGCTCAAAAGGTAAAAGTATTTTTATTGGTGATAATAAATGGAAGAAAATAGAAGACACTGATATATTAGTTACCAAGGTAATTGATATCATCGAGCAAAAGGAAGAAATCAAAATTTCATAGGATGCACCAGATCAAGCTAAGATCCACTTGCAAAAGAAAATAAGTGATGATGCACTCATTGAGGACATCACTAACGGTGATCTTGATGATGCAGATGATGAAGATGTGACCATTACACAATAAAAAGATGAAGCATTTGACATAGCTAGTGTGCTCACATCACAACCAGGTGAACTACCTGTACTTGCAGAGGCTATTGAAATAATTTCACAAGTACAACCCGATGTCTCTCATCTTGAGCCAACCAAAGATACAACTGAGATTCAAGCACCTGAGAAACCTGCAGATACAAATGAGCCTAAAAAACCAGAGGCACAGTCTACAGAATGGAAGGAACCTAAAGAAACCAAGTCAACCGAGGTAACCAACCTGACACTACCACCGAGACTCCCACTCAATCTAGGGAGGAGAAAAAGAAGGATGATATAGTGTCAACTAGTAAGGATACTCTGAGGAGTGAAGAAAAAGCCATTGTCGTAAGTGAGAAGAAGTCACCTCTAGCCCTAAAGAAGAAGAAGAAGAAAGCCAAAGGGTTGGTCACCATTGATGAAGTTATCATTATACTCGAATGTGACCCGAGAACCCTAAGCCCCAAGGAACTAAGTTGGTATGGGGAGTTATGTTCGAGGAAAGTGGCACAAGAAAAGTTAAGGCAAGAACAAAAATGTAAAGAAGTGTTAAATGATGTAAGGGATATTCTGCAATAGATAGTACCAGAAACAAATATTGATGAGAATACTCCCATTTTAGATCAACTTGCCACACTCACTGACAAAATCAATGCCCCTGATATAGATGCAGACAAAAGAATAAAAGAATGGGCAGAGTCAAAGATTCAAAACAAATTGGTAGAAAGAATTAGCACCGAAGTGGCATTGAACAAAGTAAACCTATCTGAGGTCATTGCCGAGGTAAAATCTATCACCTAGATAATATGTCAACTGCTAATAAAGCTTTGTACTATAGACACCTTCACTATAGAAATTAGTGAAAAGATAAAAGGTTTAGAAGCAGAAATAAAGTTGAGTACACAAGTAGCTATCATCGAGCCAACTGCTTTCTTAAAGCACATTAACTGAGTTCAGGAACTCCAATGGTTGATAGAAGACTTAAGGAAACAAGAAGAGCACATCACCGATCAGGTTACAGAGTTACAAAAAGAACTCACTCCTTACCTGAAGATTTTTGAAACACATACTATCAAAGTTGAGCAACTTGTGGCAACACCAGAGATTTCAGTGTTGGATAATATCTTTGACATGCATGCACAAGTCAGTCTTGAGCAAATTGCTCTTACCAACTTGAAAGAGGAATGGGAAAACCTCTTGGAGTCTATAAAGAAAACCCATCAGAACATTTTTTATAAGATCTAAGTATACATTACATACTTTTTGCATATTTGGCATTATTATCAAAAAGGGGGAAAACATATATATGCCAAATAGTATATTTTTGATATGTATATTACATAATACCGGGAGCATGCACCGAGGGGGAGTACTTTTGTACTTAGAAGTTTTTGTTGTGGATATGTATATGGTGGAGATATAAGGAATATATAGAAACATTTTGTCTATATACATTTTGAAGTTTTGATACTAATTCCAAAGGGGGAGATTGTTAATCTCTATTGAGCATTTAAGGTTGTCATTAGTATCAAAGGATAGTAAACAGGTCGGTCGGTTACTTATATTGAGACAGTCGGTAACTAGAAGGAAGACAGAGCAGTCAGTAAAGCCTTACAATGAGTGTCACATAGTTAACCGAGCACTAGCACCAGTGACACCGATGGTCAGTAAACACTGAGAATCATAGTATTCACTAAGCAGATTATACAATGTTTACCGATGATCATAGAAAATGGCATAGTAATCAGAAATGGCACATTATTCTATGCAAATGGTTATAACAGATCATAAAATGGTTTACCAAGATCCAGGAGCATTTATTGTAAAAGATATTCATTAAATGCAATGATTATCTTATTTGTATTAGTTGATCTAGGTTATTTTGCACTGTAGATCTTAGGGTTATGATTATTTTTGTAACCTTATTTTTGTTTAAGCGGAAAAATAGAACACTATATATTGTATATGTTCGCACCATTTTATGAGGTTGTTGAACTGATATATATGAATCACGGAGCACTTGAAGAAATTGCCTATCTTCAAGACAATCAATTTACTGAGCAGAACAAAGAACATAGGTTTTTAGATTGAGCAAAATCAGACAAGGCTACCGAGCAGATCAGAGTAGAGAACCATCATAGATAAGGTGATATTTTGATAAGAACTTATAGATCTATTTCAGACAATTGAGTTGTCAACTAGTAGATAGTTTACCTATTACTTTCTGACAATTGTGATAGGGTTTTGATAAATCTCTTAACAGAGTAGACTTAACAGTCTTTGTATAAATCTCTTAACTGAGTACACACTTCATATAGTGTTGTTAAATCCTATAACTAGGTAGATCTAGCTGATCTAATATGTTACTCCTAATAGGGTAAGATCACCAGAAGTGATCAAAACTTGTAGCCTTAATAGGAAAACCTTTTCTATCTGCAGTAGTGAAGAATTTGTGGGTGTCATCCCCACTGTAGTTTTTACCTTCTAATAAGGGTTTCTGCATTACCAAAATACTTGTGTTATGTGATTTTCATATTGATTTCATGTTGTTTACTTTCTTAAGTTAACTAGATGATTGATTTATGCAATTAGATTCAAGTTATTTTGATCGATTATTACAGTATTCAGTTATATATCAGAAATATTGTTACAAGTAAAGTTTTGAAGGCACTGATTCACCCCTCCCCTCTCAGTACCTATCTCTCCTAATTCCAACACCTACAACCCCAAAGTTAGTTCATGGTGAAAAACACTTAGAGTGTTCTAGGTGTTAAGAAATCATTGAGACAAAACTAAATGGTGGATGTCCTTCAAGGCTAAGCATAAGAAAATTAACTCTTAGGATAGAGTTTAGAAGGTATTAGGTTGAATACTTAAGGCTAGTGAGGTCCTAGAAGGGAATAGTATCCTTTGGAGAGGACAAGCAAGGTCCTTGAGGCACTTGTGTGAGAACACCAAGAAGCACATACACAACCTTTTCTTTTATTATGTGCAATTCCCTATCCTTGACAAGAGAACTGTAATCTTCAAACAAGCCTTTAAACCTATCTAACAGCTTCTTTGATTTATCTTCATTTAACCTAGCAAAATGAGTAAGCACTTGTGAAATGTCAAGGTCACCAGTGTTATGAATTGACCATACAATTTTATCTCCCTCCATCTTCTCTTGCACATTCAAAAGAGAAGGCTTCTGATCCTTTGGATATAAACTCCACATTGCCAATGCTTGGTTTTTTGGGCTATACCCAAATCCTTTTATTATATCCCCAACTTGGGTCTCTGAAGACAGATTGATATATGGTTGTCTTCTTATTTGATCTATTATGAAAGCAGAAGCAAGGTCCCAACCAGGTACAAGTAGCATATTACTTTCATTTACTAACCTTCTGGCATCTTCAAGGGTGATTGCTTCAGATTTTGGATCATAATCCTTCAGAGTTTTTAAATCTTCATCTGGCACTTGGCCTTCTTCTGTTATTTGAACACTTGAAGCTACTTGTTGTTGTTTATGCCATAGAAGGAAGTTTTTGAATTCATCAGTTTTAATAAAATCATCATCTTTCAAAAAATGTTCTTGATGAAGTAACCTCTCAGGAAGTAATTTCTTTGTATTTCCTCTTTTCTTCTCTGATTCTTTTTCTCAACTGGTGGTCATAAGCCCTAGTACCAGTAATCAAAGCTCCCACTTGATCTCTCTTTTTGTTAGTTGTCCTTACTTGAGAAGGCTCTCCTGTCTATACTTTTTGTCTTTTGGGAGGAGCCTCACTGTACTTGGAACCTTTGTTAGGTCTATAATCACATTTTCATCTACTACTTGCTCAGTAGTAGGTGGTTGTTCCATGACAGGAAGGCTATGTACCGAATATCCTCCATCATTGTCTTCTTCATATTCTAATGAATAATGCTTTTTCTTTTTCTCTCTCCTTATCATCAATTTGTCCCCCCAGTGAATTGAACAATGCATTATAGTTGGCCATCATTTTTTCCAACCTCTATAAGTAAGGCAATGTAGGAAAGAAGCCTCCAAAATGAATTCCCTTTTTCTTTAACTTTTTCTCTAATGACAACAAATCTTGAAATTGTTGTGCTCTTCTTTGTATCTTATCTTCTTCCAACATGTTTTTTATGATATCTTCCTCTAGACAAGGCTCATGTCTATTATTGATGGGGATGGTATGTGTGTAAAAATTTCTTTCAATTACAATAAAATCCTAAGTATCCACATACCTATATAAGGAAGCACTCTTTCTAAAGTGGCCTAACCAATTATTTACCCGATTCAAAGCATTCTTTCCAATTATAAAATTGTAGACTTTGAAGTGTCTTGGGGTAAAGGTACCCTTCCTATGTGGGGCCAAATGCTCTTTTTCTATCAACATGAGCTGCCAGATAAATTCTAATACTGCAATTTTGGGTGGCACATAAAAGGGAAGAATGTGAGGTGGCTGAGGGCACCCATAAACTCTAATCATTGTGAATTATTTTTCATAATAGAAATCACCCCAATTGTGATTTCTTGTCCATTTGTCAACAAATTGACATGGCCTTAATAACTATAAAGCTTTAATTGGAAGCCTGGACAAGTTTACTCCTAAACTGAACATAATTGGTTGCACCATCCAATTTTGAAATGCAAAGAAATCATTCTCCCTTGAAGTAAAATTCCATACCCTCAACCAAAATTGGACTGGGTTGGGCTGACCATTCCACATCATCCTAGGTTGGAGATATTATAAATCCATGATGTGATAGTTGTGAAACAAAATGAGATGCATTAACATAGAATAATGCATAGACCTAGGGGATGGCTCCTTTCAAATTGACTCAAAACCTTCATGCATTTTATTTATAACATACCCTATGCAGTCATAGATTGTACTCACATAAGGACTTTGCAAGTCTAGTACCATCATCAGAATGTCTGAAGAAATTATCTCAGTGCCACCATCTACTCCCAATACTCTGCACAATCCATAAGCAATGTACTTGATGTAGAAACTCAAGTCTTTATAGAAATATGGGGCAGTTTCAGGTACTACTACAATATAATTCATGTTGGCTTTAGGGACATGATTTTGAATTTCCCTTGAAACTAGGGTTGATTCCCTAACATATCTGTTTGCTTAGGCCTGCAAGTTTATCTTGGTTGCCATTGGGACATATATATTGAAAGCTCTCATAAAGGAATTCCTATCTAATGTCACCAAGGCTGAGCCATCATCTTTTCTAATTATCTTGGACAAAGGCAATAAGGTGATGAATTCATCTAAATAGCTTTCTTTTCCTTTCATATCACCTTTATCTTTTCCTCCCTTGCTAGTAGAAGCTCTACTCATTGCTGGTTGACTCATACTGATCAATTGGTAGAAGCCCTTCCTAAATTTATGAACTCTTGAAATCTCTGAACACTGAAAACTCAAAAAATCACACAATTTGCTCGCTCTTGTTTTCTTGAATGCTTGGCGAATTGAAAATGAATAATGGTTATCTATATTTATTCTAAGGAATTGAATACATCAATTTGTTCGAGACCAAAGCTTTGTAATTCATGTCACTTCGGTCATTACTTGGCAAGCTCTATATTCAATTTACTAGCCGTGAGCTTGGAAAATGACAGACAATCAAATTTTGAGTTCTAGCGACCTAGCGACTACATAGCTCCTCATAATAACCGAAAGACTTGGCACTTTTTATTATCTTTCAAAGATTAGGTGACTAAAGATAATTTTCCTAATCACTAAATGTTTTACCCTTCTGAAAACTTATCTTGAGACCTAGTGACTGAGGAAAGAATCATAGTTGCTAAATGTTTTAGCTCTTCATGATTTTATTGAGCAATTTAGCGATTATCATTAGATCTTAATCTGATGGTATCCTTTAAGTCTCTTAAAACTTTAATCTTTGTATTTTGAGACTTGGCAACTATAGTCCATCTCCTTGTCACTAAAAGATTTTCATTTTACTAATTCCATCTCGAGAACACGCGACTACCATTAGATCTTAATCTGATGGCTCACATTAAGTCTCTTATAAATTTACTTTCTTACCATAATCATTGAGAGACTTAGCAACTATAGAGAGTCTCATAATCACCAAATATTTGTTGACTTTTCAAAAAAATTTGGAGATCATGCGACTTTGCTTATGTGGAGACCTAGCGACTAAAGGTAGTCTCTTGATCATTGAAATTTTAATCAAATCTTGACTTCATCTAGCGACTTCACGCTAGCCACAAGATCTTGATCTGATGGTGCTCTTTATCTAAAATAAGACCTTTGATATTTTAAAGATATAGGATTAAACACTGACCACATGATCTTGATCCAATGGTAGTCACTTAATCTCTAAAGTTTTAGAGTGACATCACATTTTTCAAATGATTAAGAGACAACCATAAGATCTTTGCTTTGAAAGGAGATAATCAACGATAGTCACACAATCCCAAGATCACTACCTTGACTTTGACTTTCTTAGGAGATCTAGTGACTACAAGGATATAATAATGCTTTATTACATTTGGAGAATTGACGACGATAGTTATCTCATAATTGCTAAAAGATTTATTATTTTACCATTTTATCTGGAGACTGCCCGACTGAGGGTACATTGGATCTAGAGACTGGGCGACTATAGTTGATTTGAAACATTTTTCATTGTAGTCACTGAATCTCATAAAGCACTTCAACCTATTTTGAGACCTCCCGACTAAAGGCATCCGCTAAGTCACTTATAATAAGAGAATATTCCTATGACTTAAGGAGATTTAGCAACTGAAGGATTTCAGGATGTCGCTAAATAAAAAGGAGTATATTAGATTTCTTAGGAGACTAAGTGGCCAATGTGAAATGATTAAAGGCACATGCGGAATTTTTTTTAAGTGATTTCCAAAAAGTAACTGCGAATTAGAACTCAACTAGGTATTTCTAGGGTTTTTGGATTTTCAAGCACATTTTGACCTAACACTTAGGGTTTTTTAAACTTTGATCAAATTTTAAGCTCTGGGGAGGAAATTTTGTAGGAGATTTTCAACATTAAAAGTAGGGAAAACCTTCAAGGAATCAAAAATTTGAATGGAAAATTTTGAGAACTAAGCATTCTACCAACAATATGAAAGATTGAATAAGTATTCAATTCAGTTGGGATTCAAGAAAGGCAACGCTGACAATAAGTTATACCTAATAATCACTGAAGAAGGTATCTTTATTATTGAAGTCTTTGATGATATTATCTTTGGAGGAAATGATGAAATGAGAAACAAGTTTGCAGATGATATAAAAAGTGAATTTAAAATGTCTATGGTTGTGGAGATGAAATTATTCCTTAGATTGTAGATCAGTCAAAGTAAAGAAGGGATATTCATATCTTAGACCAAATATCTTAAAGAAATATTGAATTTTTTTGGCATGGATGATAGTAAACATGTTGGAACCCTATGGTAAATGGAACCAAGTTGTCTTTGGAAGATGAAGAAAAGAATGTACCTCATACAAGGTATAGATCAATGATTAGAGGTATTCAGTATCTGACACATACTAGACCTGATATTGCTAATGTTGTTGGAATTGTTGCAAGATTTCAAGAAAATCCTAAAGAATCTCATCTTATGGCATTAAAAATGATATTCAGATATCTAAAGGGCATAGTTGAGTTTGGTCTATGGTATGATAGATCACAAGACTTTATATTTCATTCTTTCATTGATGTTGATTGGGGAGGGAATGCAGATGACATAAAAAGTACTATTGGAGGAGCATTCTTCCTTGGTAAAAGATTGGTTTCTTGGGTTAGCAAGAAGAAAGATTGCATTTCTTAGTCCACAACAGAATCATAATATGTTGTAGTAACAATCAATTGTACACAGATCATATGGATAAAGCAAATGTTGAAGGACATTGGAGCATGTCTAAAAGATTTAGTTACTATACATTGTGAAAATACTAGCACAATAAATATATCAAAGAGCCTTTTTATGCATTCAAAGACAAAACATATAGCAATAATGTATTATTTATTCAGAGAAAAAGTAGCAGAAAAAGAAGTAAAGTTAGAATATGTGAGTAAAAAGGAGCAAATAGGAGTAAAAACTTTGCCTAAGGATACATTTGAGTATTGAAGAGGTATGCTAGGGGTCATGCCCCAACCTAGTCTTGAATAATTGATGCAAAAATTGCATTAGTCCAGAAATATCATAGCACTATTTCATTTTCTAGACTATATGCTTGATACTTCTCCTATGGGGGAGTATATGTATCTAAGATGAGTTACTAAAAACTCTTGGAGACATAATGAAACCTTTGACATTGATGTCAATGGGGGAGAGAATGACACATGAAAAATAGTATGGAAATAGTATGAAAGGATCATCCCTTGGAGGATTTGAAAATATGCTGATACATATGCAGTATAGGCATGTATTTGGTATTTATGGAACTTAGTTGTTTTTCATCTATGTTGCCATTGATGCCAAAGGGGGAGATTGGTAGCATGAATGCTAATGGTATTCCTATGGGGGAATATCCTAGTAATGGTAGAATCATGCTACATTGGTTGTATGTTGCATTCATGACAGATTTTGTCATTGTTGACAACATGTGCTATTGACTGGTTCTTTAGGAGCTTGCACAAAAGGTTGCAGAGAATTGTATAGACACATTACAATGAATCAGAATGTGCACACTTAGAGAGAGACTCCTAATGATGTCTTGGGTCACCATCCTTGATCAAACACTATTATGAGTTGATTGGATAGAGTTATAACAAGTTTACTAGCAACTATTTTTCGGAAGATAGAAAATATGTTTTCAGAAAGTTGATTGCAGAAATATGTGGATAGCACTCATGGTTATTCAAGTTATGATGTGTGAACATAGGTTCATGTTGGACACTAGCTGAAGAGCTTATTGTGATCATTTGGAGTTGAGATCATATAGGTGACATTATCTATGGCTTATGCATTGGCGAAGACCTATTTGGAGGCCAACTTGGAACACGTTTCAAGTAATATGATATGTGAGCTTAATCAACATATCTAAATGATTAATTGATGGAACTACTATGTTGTAACATTATAAGAGGTGTTGTTTTCATCTTTTTATGGGTTCATTTTGTATTTTGTAAATAGGATTTATCCTATGAAGGCTGACTTGGATATAATTGTTATAACTTGTATTTAAGGATTGATATCCTTAGAAAATTGTGTGGCACTGCATATGCAAGATGTAGAGGTGAATGAAAGCTTAAGGCTATATTGTACACTATTTGAAGAATAGTATTTGTGCACTTAGGCATAAGGTGGAGCTTTCTTGGTAGTAATTAAAGACTGAAAGTAGTTTTAGAATAGAAGTATCTCAAAATTGAAGTTGTAATGTTTGGAGAACGCGAGGGTGTCTTTAACTCTCAAATCTTCTAATCAGGTTGATTTATTATACACCCCTAATAGGGTTTGATTTCCTTTAATAGGGTTGGACTCCTAGTAGGGTCGATTCCTTAATTGGAATCACATTGTAAAGACTCTTAACAAGGTCCGTCCCTTAATCAAGACCCGCCTATTGTAATACTCAGCTCCTAACAGGGTCAAAACTCTTAACAGGGTTGTTATACCTATAGTGCAGATATTTGTGGGTACCATTCCCACGGGGGTTTTTCCCTTAACAAGGTTTTCCTCGAGAACAAGTCTTGGTATCTATGTGTATGCTGCATTTATTTTTCAATTCAGTATTGTGTTATAAGAAATAAGTTTGGAGTTAAACTTTATGTACTCTATATTGGAATCAACTAATTCACCCCCCCATCTTAGTTGATTTGGACACTATTATTCTAACAATGTATTCTATGGTTCAATCCCTTAGGAAGTGGAGGCATTACTTGTTGCCAAAATAATTTATTATTTTTACTGACAATCTTGCTTTGAGTTTTCTAAATAGACAAGAGAAGTTGAACCATAGGCACCTCAAGTTGATGGAGTACTTGAAACAATTCACCTTCACCATAAAACATAAGAAGGGTGTGGTAAACATGGTAGCTGATGCCTTGAGTAGGAGGAATTTGGCCATATATGAGGTTTAATTGGAAAGTGTAGGTATCTCTACCTTGAAAGACATGTATCCCAATGATGGAGACTTGAAAGAGGCTTATAAGGTTTAATTGGAAATATGAGATAAGTATCACATTGAATTTGTAGAATATATCATTCAGGAAGGTCTTTTATTTAAGTGTAGTCATCTTTTTATTCCTGATTGTTCTATGAGAGAAAAAATTGTGAGGGAGAAACATTGTGGATGTTTATCAAGCCACTTTGTTCTTGAAAAAATACTAGAATTGGTTAGGAGATATTATGTTTAGACTAAGATTCAATTTGATGTTAGGATATTTGTGGAGTTTTTCTTGATTTGTCAAAAGGAAAAAGGAACAAGTTCCAATGAAGGCTTGTATACACCATTTCTAATCCCCACCAAACCTTGGAACTAAATCAGAAAGGACTTTGTTTTGGGTCTTCCAAGGCCCAAATCAAGTTATGATAGTGTTTATGTGGTTGTGGATAGGTTCTCCAAGATGAAAATTTTTTTTCCTTGTAAGACTACACATGATGCTTCAAGCATTGTAGGGTTGTTCTTCAAAGAGATTGTGAGACTCCATGGTTTTCCTCTCACCATAGTTTTAGATAGAGATCCAAAGTTTTTGGGCCATTATGGTGTACCTTATGGAAGAGACTGAGAACAAATTTAGCCATGCCATGTTCTTATCATCCTCAATTAAATGGGTAGACTAAATTCATCAATATTAGATCCCTGGATAATATATTGAGATGTCTAATTAAGGAGTATGGAGGAGCATGAGATTCCATTCAACCTCAAAAAGAATTCTCATATAATGATTCTTTCAATAGGAGTTCAAGACTTAGTCCTTTCTAGATTGTGTATGGTTCACATCCTAGGGGTGTGTTTGAGTTTAAAAATGTTCAAAACATAGGTTAGAGGAGTGCTCAAGCTAATGACTTTGAAGAAGTCATGAGGGATATCCATCAAAAAGTCAGGGAAAGACTCCAACATACCTCAGAGAAGTACAAAGAAGCAACATATGTCAAGAAGAGAGATTTTCATTTCAAGGTGGGAGATATGGTCATGGTTCACCTCAAGAAGGAAAGACTACCTAAAGATAAGTATACCAAGCTCATGATGAAAAATATTGGTCTCTTCAAAATCCTTAAGAAATGTGGCAACAATGCATATAAGATTGAACTACCTTCTAATATTGGCTTATCACCTATTTTCAATGTGGTTGACCTCTATGCATATAAGCGTCCTATTAGTGATATTTGTGTTGCAGGTGAGAAAGGTTCTCAACGGGGAAAGGAGATACAAGACTTACCAAAATCACCCTTGCAAGAGATTGAATGTATCTTGGACAAGAGGATATCCAAAAAAACAAGGAGGTCCACATTCTATGAGTATTTGGTCAAGTGGTGACACCATTCCATGGAGGATGCTACTTGGATGACCCCTGAGGCTATCAAGAAAGCTAGATTCAAATTGGAAGACATCCCAACTCAAGAGAATTGAGTTTTTTTTGGCTTGAGAAGTATGGTGCAAGACACCCTAGGAAACATCCTAGATGTTCCTTCTCTTTTTGAGTTTTATGAGTTTTTTAATAATTGGATAGCTCTTTGAGATCAAACTCTTTTGGTTTGGATCCATTTATGTGGTCAAGGATCCCTAAGGTACACATATAAGCCTTGGGATGCCTTAGTCCACTTGGTTTATTGGTTTTTGAGCAATAGATGAATTTGGTGTTTTTGATGTTTTGTGAGTTTTAAACATGATTCCATTAAATTTGGATCATTTTAAGAATGTTTTTATTGGTTTTAAGGTTAAAATATTAACCTATGGTCTTAGGAGAGAAAAATTGCAAAAATTGCAAAAGTTACACAAAAGATGTAAAAATTACTCGAGCAACTTTTCAAAAGTTGCTCGAGTGGTTCAAACTAGAAGGAAAATGGTCATAACTTCATATGAACTAGGATGGCTTCATATATGAACTTATTTCAACTTGTTTTGGCCTCTCTAAGAGGTAAGAATACTGTAACATGATTTTTGATGCAAAATTAATGAAGAACCAAGAGTATTACTAAGTTATTTCTGATTGGTACAACCGTGTACAGTGGATTGAGTGAAAGTTATTTAAATGTGTTGAATTCCTACTTTATAAAACATTTTGTGTTGATTTAATAAGCTTAGTATAATAAAAGTTTCAATTCATTTTCTAAAACTAGTCTAGGAAAGAGCCTTAAACATGACTGCCCTACAAATGGAACCTTAACTTGCATTTGAACCAGTAGAACTCCTCAGCCATTTGGGAAATACAAGTTAGGAGTGTAATAGTATTGTTTCCAAAGGCTTGAGACATGACTCAAAGGGTTGAAGGTGTTTTCATCAAGCCCTAGGCTGAATATCTTAATGTATTCAGCTAGGTTGAAGTGTGTTAGAGTGTGCAGTTTGAAGAATTGATCGATGAGACAAATTTGAAGGTGGATTTTAATTTTTTGGAGTATAGAGAAGGTGACCAAAACCCTAAACCAATCCCATGAACCTATCCTTGACAAATTACTTTGGAAGCCAAGCCTAATTTGGCTAATTAAGTTTGAGAACTTAGTAAGGGTTAGGTACTACAAGAGTGGAGTTGGGTCTTAGGAATTTAGGGATTTTTGTAATTTCCAAAAGGGTATCTGAATATGCCCTTAGTTCTCCTATTCTCATCCGGAAGGAGAAATTGCATACCAAAAACTAGTTGTGGAGACCTAGTATAATTCCTAAGTCAATCAGGGTTCAACATATTGTGGAAGTTGAAGGGTTAGTTTGAGGGTTTTTTACCTATCCTTACATCATAATTAAGGTGTTCCAACCTTTGGTTGGGTTGTGTGAAGCCACTGGTGAATATTTTCCAAGTGGCCTAGAATAGGGCTAGTGTCCCTAAGTTCCAAATTTTGAAGAATTTGTGTGAAGCCTTTAGGCATTAAGGAGAAGTAGGATAGGTGTCTAACAACCACTAATTGGTTGAAACACCTTGTGTTTCAAGGTTAGAAGGATTAGATTGTATCAAATATAAACTTGGAGAGTTGAAGAGGAAATAGAACATTTCATAAGCTTCTTGCTAACCACTTTGCATCAATAATCAACAATAGATCTATCATCAATGTCAGGAATAGGATATGCAAGATCAATAAATTGAGGGAAAGGATTTTGACTAAATCACTAAGCATAATCATCTGTCATCCCCATTTCAACAATGTGATCTCTCATATGCCAGGCCAGATTAGGTAAACTAAGGAGCTCATCTCAAGCTACTCGATAATCAATTTGAGGAACCCACAAGGATCTCTTAACCTATACTTGGACATATAAATCCAAATCCTATGGAATACCCTATATCTGACTAAACTAACAGAGTAACCTATAAAAGAAGAATCTCTCAATGACCAAAGGATTGTTTCCAATCATCCATTGAGGTATACACATAAAAGGAAACTCTATATCATCCTCTTGCTAGGCCTCACATCTGATGTAAGGTCACCATATGACCTAGTCAATATCATCTACCATACAATGCCAGTAATCAACCTTTCCCAAATGAGACTAGAAAATGATACCCTCATAAATGTAAGCAAAAGGCCATCTAGGAATTGTAGCACAAGAAACAACATGCCGAGCGACAAAAATATGCTCCCAAGTCCAGAGTTGTAATAACATAGCATCGAGAGATAAGGCCAAACCATGTTGATATACCACATGATGTAAATCATGATATAACTATGCAAGAATGCATGAACCCTAGTCAAAATGATGTGGTTGTGCAATCATATCCTCTAGGATCCCACCCCAACCAATGATGAATTTGTGACCTCTCTGATCTGGCAATAGGAATCCACCGATAAAAACACCTAAAACTATAGGAAGCACAAGAAAAGAGATAAATTGAGACCATGGAATGTTCTCGTCACCGATGGTCACATCTCCAAAAAAATGTCTACAAAATGAGCCAGTATACACCTAATCATAGTAGACAATCTCACCATGAGTGAGAATTCACAGAAACCAATATACATCCTCAGGGGTGATCATCAACTAATGATGCCTAAAAATCCAAAGTTTTTGTGATTAAGTAAAAAAATTGACAAATGAAGTAGATTGGGGTACTCACCAGAGGTATGCAATCATGTGGACACTAGTATCTAGGACCTCTCTTGAATTGATGTTCTCGAATAGGGACCACATCGTTGATTTCACAAAAAAAGGTAGAGAGAAAAGTCAGAGAGTAAAAGTGCAAATGAATAGTAAAAATGACTTTTTACACCTATATATAGCCTTTTGACCTATGAAGGGCTGTTTATCAAAATATTTGATCCAGGGTCAAAATTCACCCCTAAAAGTTTCTAAACCAGGGGCATTCTCATCAATCAAATGTCACATTATTATCGAAAATAAAATTGAATTATAGTAAAATTATTACAAGATGATCACAAAGGCATATTTTTCATCAAATTGCATTCCATTTCATTTTCGAGGGGGCATGCAATCATATCATCATCGAGTTAAATCGGATATTTTATTTTAAATTTGAGATCAAATGTAAATTTTTTGAACTCATCAATGGGGCATCAAAATTGATGAATCAGTTCAAATCAAGAATCATACCCAGAATCCATCATCGTAATGAGCATCAACATCATCAATCAAACAGGGTTTCATCAAGGAATATGCATCATCAAGATCAAATCAGACATCAATTAATCAAACATTAGACATTTTTTGAATCAATATGCTTCACACATTGATTCAAAGATGGGCATTTGTAGACACTTAAAAATAGTCAAGCTAATCCAAGTGAGGAATCAAAGAAAAATCAAAGATTTATTAAAATCAAAGTGAAAGAGGATTAATTAAATCAAATTTATCATTTAATTATGTAATTAATCAAATTAATTGTATAGTTGAATTAAATTAAATCCAACCCATTCAAGGAGTACACATGGCTAAAAAAATTAAATAAATCGATTAATTAATTCTTAACATTTCTCACCTACCACATGCGAAGGAATTAAATCAACCAATAGGAATTGAGAATGGAGCTCACATGGATCAAAGCCCAATTAATTCTCAATCACTCATCTTGAGAATGAATCTTGACCACTCATTTTGTCTCATTATCCCAAGCTTTGAGGACAAAATATTTAAATTGTCTCAACATTTGAAACCATCAACTTGACCCAAATTTGATCATGGTTTAACTTACTCCACCCCCTAAGCTTGGTAAAATCTATAAATAGAGAACAAAAATTAGGAGCAAAAAGATCCATTATCATTTTAGCAATTGCATCCTTTATATAGTCAATTTGATTTGCAAGCATAGTTTTGAGCATAATTGAGAAAACATAGGCTTTAATTCATCATTTAGCATTTATATTCTCATTTTAGAGCTATCTCTAATAGATGCTAGCTAAGAGAATTTCATTAGCTTCTTTAATTAGAGATCCATGAGATGTTTATTGCTTTGAGCTTTCAATTCAATAGGTTTTTAAGGTTAAATTAGCTTAATTTGAATTAAAATTTTATGAAGGTATTACACATACACATGTATCATTGCATATTCCTTTGCAATGTTAATCTTTTAATTTTTATCCACACATGCAAAATACATACACACACACATATACATGTTGGAAATTGCTAATGCATTAGGGAAATGGTTGATACATTTAATATGTTTAATCACTACGTTGAGTGATGCTGGAGCTGCTGCTGTTGGTTATTAGTGTTTTATCACTGATGTCAACATATGTTTCTGTGAAGAGAACATGCTGGTTACTACAGTGTATGAACATTTTACGGATGTTTTAGGATGTGTGAAGTCATACGAGAGTACTGTTAGGAATGGGAACACTAAAGGGGGGGAATTAGTGTTCTATATATTATTACTTTTCCTGATATCTTGAAACTTAACTTAATTTATTAAGTACTGAAATGAATATTAATGCAAGTAAGATAAACAACCATAACCCATGACACCAAATATGATTATGGGGAAACATAAATAGGTAAAAACCCTTGTGGGAATTGACACCCACTAAGAACTACACTAGTGTATTATGATCTCTGTTAGAAGATCTTACAACCTTGTTAGGGGTTGATCATTAAAAAGAAATAAGTACAGTGACCTGGTCAAGGGTCAGACCCTATTAGGAGTCTTTTACAATAACCTTGTTAGGGTGGTGGCTCACTTCCAGAGCTCACTATGTTAGAAATAGGGAATACTGAGAGGGGGGGTGAATTAGTATTCTACAAACTTTATCTTTTGCCCAATTATGGATATAATAGATTATCTTTATACATCCATAACATAAGAAGATAAACAACATGCATAACAATAAAGAACTCATAACACATTATTTTTTCTTGAGGAAACCCTGGCCAAGGGAAAACCCTGGTGGGGATGGTACCCACAAAGATCCACTAATCAAAAGTATCCTGTTAAGGATGTTGACCCTATTAGGAATCTATTACAAGCATATAGTGTATCAATCCTGATTAAGGGACCTGTTACCATAATTTCCCTGTGCATGCAAATTTGGCCAATCTATTTCAAGGTCTCTTTTTTACCCCTGCCAAGTGTCCCTGAAATTTTCATGGCCTCACATTTTGTTTCCTAGCCTCTACAATTATTTCAAGCCCCTGGTCTGTAGGTTTAAAAATTCATAAACTAGTCGTTATAGGCCAAAACCCTTGAAAAACCTAAGCCTTTTTTCTAATTTGTAGTTACTTTATCTCGACCACTTAAGTCCTCTTTTCAGCATGTGCACTTTAATCTTTTGGCCCAGTCACCATTTCTCCTTTTCTTTCTGGTGGTTGTATTTTCCTCCCGCGACTTAGCGAATATAGCGATTCTCATAATCGCTGATCATTTCTAGGTCACTGCAAAATATCCTATGACCTAGCAAACATTAATATCTCTTTAGTCGCATGATTGCTAAGTTCTCCAGTGGTGTTATCTTTTATTCAGTGATCTTGTGAATGCCTTGTTTGTGTAATAGCCTAGAGTTTGGTGGTTAAGTCCATAACAGTCAGCGATTCAGTGGGCAGTTAGCTTCCCTTCAGTCATGTGGTCGCTTAGATATTTTGGCGGTCTCAGATAACTGAGGGTCCTAGTTAGCAAGATCTACGACCGATGTGTGTTCTCAAAGGTTTATGTTAGAGCATCAGATCATGCACTGACCGTCGATCTTGATTCATCATCAGAGCTTCATTCGATGGGTCCTTTCTTTCTGATGCGCTCACATTCAATTGGTCCACATAGCAATGACTTGGATGTCATAGTGGGACCATGTCAGAGAACTTGCAAAGATGTTAGAAAGATGAAGATCGACGGTTGGCATATCTTTGCAAAGGCTTGTGTCAGAGTATGAGATCTTGCACCAGCTGATAGATTTTCCAAAGTGTTCAAACTTGTTAGTGGGTCTGGTGCCAGGTCAGGATGAGTTCCCGAGTCCTTATTGGTTGGAATAAAGAGATATGTCAGGTGGTCGCAGTGCCGTGTATTGCTAACATGCATGCTTTTGATTGGCCGCCAAATGATGATGAGGATTTTTAGGTGGACTGATGTGTCAGTGGGATCCTGACTTAGAAAGGATCTAACAGTTGGCGTATAAGCATAAGGAATATTCTGGGGCTATAAGATCATGTGCCCACCATTAGATCTGTATCTCAAGTAGTGGGTCCAATGTCAGAAAGTTGCAACGTGTATCTAAAATGGCGTAGTTTGATTGGTTGTTTGATGTGCGATGTGGCAGTTATCAGTGGGCCCATGGGGTCAAGGGTTTCTAAAGAAGATAAAGTGTGATCAGATCTCATGGTTGTCATTATACCAGAGGCTCAAGATGCTTGATCATTATTGCAGTGGTATAGCAACAGCCATCTGATGGTGTTCTCAGGGACGTAGGTCCTGTGACTTGTCAGAGATGCTGATTTGCTCATTTTTATCGGCTGCTGACTACCACGGTGGTGGTTGACTTGCCAGAAGGGGTTTTAGACTATTTTAAAAGCCACATCTGGGCTGCTCATCTACTAGGAAGGTTATTCATCAATGGTCACATTTTAAAATATATCCGCTAGCTGTTATATTTCAAAATTTGAATGCTTACTGCTGGCTTTGCTAGGGTCTACATTTTGTGGCCATGCATGACAAATGGGTAGTTGGAATTGAATTCCTTAGGACAGGGATGGTTGAGAAGATGATAAGTAGATAATTTGATCATCGGTGCCATAGATTTCATAGGGTACCACGTCTTGTTGAAGCTTTAATGAGCTTGGTGCCACCTTTGCAAGTAGTACCTCTTCTAGGGAAATAAGATCAGATCTGAAGCCTTCATGGCTTAGTGGGGTTGCAAGTGGGTAGATGGGTCGAGGTTGTTGTGTCTGCAGGTGGACTCAATCTAGGATCAACACGCAAAGAGAAAGATCTGATCTGATGACCAGTTCTTAGTGATTTTCATTATGGGTCAATAGTGTACCTTTAGGGTTTGATATTTTTGTGGATCTATAACCCTAGTTAGGTTAGTTTTGACTCCTACCTGCGGGCAATTGAGATGTATATATTATATTTTTGGAGCTTTTGAGCTCAAGAATTGACTTTTTCTATAAAAAGAGAGGTTCACAATTATAGAAGAAAATCATCTTTTCTTAAGGGTCATCCATGGTATTAACTCTACCCTCTATCTTATACAAATGTAAAATTCCCATTGATAATACAAATATTGCAGAGGTATTTTGTGACAATCCTTCATGTCCCTATGCTTTCTTGTTTGGATTATCTCTTATTGGATCAAAGCATGTGCATGTTTTCGATGATATTTTAGGGTTCCTAATCCCTCTTGCTTTTTGCAATCTTGTGTGTTACTGTGTTTGATCTGATTTGGATGTTCTTGTGGGTATACCTTAGCCCCCTTAATAGTCTTGTCTCAATCCTACACTGATTTGTAGAAGTGAATGTCTGTTTGCAGGTCATAAGTTATGTCTTATTCTCAGGCCCTCTTATGAAATATTTATGCAAGCCTATTCAGTAAGTTGTGACCTACTAGATGTAAACTTTTCATTGATTTCATTCCTACATACTGAGATCCAAACCCTAGTTTCGGTGCATCACCTAGTAGGTAGTTTTCTTTCAAGTCATTTCCCTTATGAGCATTCCTTCTATCCCTTTCCCTCCAAAAGTTTTACTTTCATGTTAAGAAGCAAATTAAGGTGATTATCCAAGAGGAACCAGCCTAGAACCTAGAGGTCTCATCTTAGTTAGCATAGGTCCCACAACTTGGAGATGATTCCCATGTTATACTAGGTTATCAAGACTATGAGAGCTTGAGACAATGGTGCAAACTTAGTGTATAACAATTTTGGCATGCCTAGTGGGACTACAAGATCAGATTAATGTTCAAGTTATGCTATCTCTAATATATAGATTGCATGAAATAGGCTTTTAGAAGTCATTCTATCAAGTATATCTGGTGACCCCACTGTTCAAAGATCAGAGGCTACCTTTTTCAAAGTTTTATGAGAAAGATTGAGACTAGAAGCTCAAAGCCTACCCAATTTTTAGAGTTGCCCTCAAAGAGAACTCATAAAGGTAGGTCAACTCAAAGAATATCTCCAACAAGAAAATTTTAGTCAACACCTCCTGATACTTCAGAAAGGAGACCTTTTCCCTTTCATTGAAGAAGAGGAGGCAGATATCTAACCAGAGATCTAGAGGAAGATTCCAATCAAGCAACAAATACAGCTCATATAGTTGTCAATCTTCAGATTCCAGCACCTACAATGGTAAGATAGTTTGCTTTTGCACCATTCAACCAAGGTAGCCCATTGGCCTTTTCTGAACATCATGATGTGCCCTTGGTGGCACTTAAGAGTATACCTGATTTCATAGGTGAAGGGCAGACAACTACTTTTGAACACATAAGGGATGTGACCACCATCTGCAGCATACACAACATTACTCAAGAGGATGTGGCCACAAAGTTATTAGCAGCCTCTCTAAAAGGTAAGGCTCTAGAATGGTTTAGAACTCTAACTATTGGTTTTATTACTTCTTGGGATGAATTAGGGGATGCATTAAGTAAAAATTTTGAGGATAAATCAGATAATTTGTCTCTAGTTGAATAGTTAACAACTATTAAGAGAGACCCTCAAGAGAAAATGACAGATTACAATAGTAGATTCCTTAAAACATGGAATAGAATCCCAATCTCAGTGAGACCGTCAACTAACCACACCTTCCTTTACTATTTACAAAGTCTAAATGGTCAAATTTCTATCATGATCCAGTCTATGGGTGGTACTACTTTACCCTAGGCTTTTGACATAGCTGTCAGGGTTGAAAATTGTTTAATCCAGCAGGCATGATTTCTAGAAGGCCTCCAATGCCTATTTTTCCTAGCCTTCAACCCATTGCACCTTCCCAAGTACCCCCATTTACCCCTATTCCCACCATATCAGCACCTTAGGCTAGTACTAGTGGCCAAGAGTTAACAACTAGCTTCTCTCAAGAGCTGCAAGAGATAAAGAATAGCCAGCAAAGCAGTCAGCAAGAAATGACTAACTTGTTGTAGACCTTGACTAAAGAGGTCACAAATCTAAAGAAGCAAGGTCAAGGAATCAGATCACCATTTCAGGCATAAGGCCAAGGTCCTAATCAGAAATATCAAAATCAAGGACAACCTTATCAACAAAATAGGCCACCATACCAAGGAGGCTATCAAGGACAAAGACAAAATTTCAATCATAGACCATTTCAACCATATAACCCTACACCTCTAAACTCTGCAAACCTAGTGAGGGATATGGTTCCTAGTCAAAAAAATATGGCTATGGATAATGAATGGTGTTTTCCTTGTAATCAGCCTCATAATCAGGCTACATGTTCAAATGGATGGATGAACCAAGTTCTAATGGTTCAAAATGCCTCACAAGCTCAATTAGAGGTCTCATCTAGTGGGTCAGTGCCTCAACAAGAATCACAAGAGCATGAGACTACTCTTTTCAATTGGGAGCAACCAGACTTCAATGGAGTCAATGATGAGGTTGCTTTTGTTGCCTTTACAAGAGCAAAGAGAAGAGCTCAGGACATGGAGATACTAAATTCTAATGCCAAAGCCACTACATTTGCAGAGCCACTGTAGCAAGCTGATCCCATCACACCTAAGGAGGTTCCTATCATTACAAGAAAGGAGGGCCAACATTCCAAAGAGGTAGAGCCCATCATCCCAAAGACACAAAAAAGAGTACACACTATGACACCATTTAATATTGTAGACAACATGAAGAAGGTGAATATCGCCATGTCCATGTGGGACTCTTTGGCTCTTCCAGGACACCCTGAAATCTTGAAGAAGGCTATGTCAGAGGTAGCAACTCCTCAACCTACAAAAGAAGTTGCAAATCCAATGATGGTTAACACCGATCAAGAAAAGGAGGCTCCAAGAAGAAACTCCAAGGCCAATGCCACACAAGGTAGGAACTCAAAGCCACCTCCCTTTTATGTATCTTTAATCATTGGAAAATCTTTAGTACATAATTGTATGGTAGATAGTGGAGCTACTAGCACTGTAATGCCTAAGAAAGTAGCTAACCAGTTAGGACTAAAATATGAGCCCTTCCAAAAGAAGGTTACCCAACTTGATGGATCCTCAGTCAATACTATAGGTGTGGCCAAGGATACTAGTCTAATCCTTCATGCTAGTCCTAATTTTTCCATCCTCCTTGATATATATATCATAGATCTCCCTGCATTATTTTCTATATGCCTTTCAAGGGAGTTTACAGCCAAGATAGGAGGTTACCTATCTTCAGATTGGTCTCACATGTTATTTCATACATGGTATGGGACCAAGGTCACCATTAAATCAAAACCATTAGCAGCACACCATATAGAACCATATGTATCCAACATCATCAATGTGAACTGCCCTATATTTGATAGTAGTGATTTCCAAACCATTAATGAAGCAAGCACAAAGATAGAAAGTATCCCTGATATTTTTCTAGATGAAAGAGCTTCAGAGGCCCTAGAAAATCTAATTTCGGATTTTGGTTTGGGAAGTTATTTAATACAAGAAAGTGGAGTCATAGAGCCAAGCCTTCTCAAAGAGGATACTAATTCAGAAGATCAGAGCAATCAGGTTTGGGAACTATTTTTTGATGGGGCTAGAAGTAGACATGGTTTTGGTGGTGGTGCTATGCTAGTGTCCCTAAGAGGAGAAAGGTATTATACTGCCTTTAGATTTAGTTTCTCCTGCACTAGCAATATTGCAGAGTATGAAAGTCTAGTCAATGGACTAGAATGGGCTAGAAAAGGAGGGCTTAAGGCCTTAAAAATTTATGGTGACAATGAGTTAGTTGTCAGCCAAGTAAGAGGGATAATTGCAACCAAAAATGACACCATGAAAGCATACAAACATAGAGTTTGGGATGTAATTGAATATTTTCATCCTTTCAATATTGTCGCTATCCCTAGAAAGTTAAATTAAAATGCAGATAGGTTAGCTGTTGTTGGATCCCAATATAAAATCCCAAATAGCATTTCAAAAGAAATGGATCAGTAGCATATCAAAGTGATTTTCAGACCCTCTATTCCTGATAATGATGTCAATTGGTAGGTGTTTGACAAAGATGAACAAATTTTGCAGTTCTTTTTTGAAGAAGATGTTTTTTCAGAACACAATCAAGATAGGCTATCACAAAACTATGGTGATCAAGTGATACAACTCAAATCCAATAAGATGCCTAGAGGTCTTGTTACTTTAGAGACTATCTTCAACAAGGATGATGAAGTCAAGAAAAACAAAGCTGGCCTAGTAGTTCAACAAGAACATTGTGTTGAATTAGAGTTGGAACCAGGTAAGAGCTTACAATTTGGAAAAGTGAACACTGAATTGGAAAAGCAAGCGTACACTCAATTATTCAAAGAATTCAGTGATGTTTTTGCATGGAAATATGAAGACCTCAATGGTTTTGACCCATCCCTTGCTCAGCACACTATTGAATTAGAACCAAATGCCAAACCAATGAGGCAAAAGCAAAGGCCTGTTAATCCTAAGCTTGAGCCACTTATGCATAAAGAAGTGCTCAAATTGATAGAAAGTGGTATCATCTACCCCATTAAGCATACTAGTTGGTTTTCCAACCTTGTTCCTATCAGGAAGAAGAATGGGGAGCTGAGGTTATGTGTTGACTTCAAGGATCTTAATAGGGCCTCATTAAAGGATCACCATCCACTACCTTCTATGGAACAAATTCTATAATGTGTCTCTGGATCTGAGAGATTTTCATTGTTGGATGGCTATTCAGGATACAATCAGATCCTGGTGAATGAAGAGGATGAATACAAGACTACATTTACAACCAAGTGGGGAACCATGGCTTATCAAAAGATGCCCTTTGGTTTGTCAAATGCGGGAGCTACATTTCAAAAGGCAATGGATATGGCCTTTAAGAGCCTAATGTATAAGTTTGTGTTGGTCTACTTGGATGACATAACTATCTATTCAAAACATGCAGTAGAACACATCAAACATCTGAGGAAATTTTTGAAAGGTGTAGAGAATTTGGGATATCTCTTAATCCCAAGAAATGTGTGTTTGCAGTTCATGAAGGAAAATTGTTAGGATATGTAGTATCCAAAGAAGGAATTATAGTGGATCCTGAGAGAATTGCAGCTATCCTAGAGCTACCCCTACCACATCACAAGAAAAGTCTCCAATCTTTCATAGGAAAGATTAATTTTGTTAGGAGATTCTTGCCTAACATTTCAGATTTACTCAAGCCTTTGATAGCCATGTTAAAGAAGAGTTCAGTTTTTGCTTGGACCAAAGAAGGGAAAGTCAATTTCCAGGCTATCAAAGAGGCCCTAACAAAAGCCCCTGCTCTCTTAAACCTAAATTTTAGTAAGGATTTCATCCTTTATGCTTATGGAGGTCATGATGCCGTATCTACAATGCTGACTCAAGAAAATTTAGATGGATTGGAGCAACATATTGCTTTCTTTAGCAAAGGTTTAGAAGAGTATGAACAGAGATACTCTTTTGTAGAAAAACATGTGCCTGATGTGGTGAAGAGCCTAAAAAAGTTCAAATATTTATTGACCCATAGTAGGGTACATTTAAAAGTTACTCATCCAAGTGTCAAAGATTTTTTGCTTTCTAAGGACCTGAATGAAAAAAGAGCTAGTTGGATCACCAAGGTGATGGAATATGACATAGCTATTCAAACTACCAAGCTAGTTAGAGGAAGAGATCTTTGTGAGCATTTGACAGAGGATGAAATTTCAAAGAAATCAGAGCAAATGGATGCATCTCTGGTGGTCCATTCTATAGAAGAACAAGATAGGGCAACGAGCTGGTTGCCTAATATGATCAACTACTTGAAGATAGGACAATGTCCTGCAGGTTTGGATTCACCACAAAGGAGGTATTATAGGTTACAATCTATTCATTTTGTGCTAATAAATGATGTTCTTTTCAGAAAGGATCACAGTGGTGTCCTTTTAAGATGCACAGATTCAAAAAAGATAGCTGATGTCCTATTTGAGTTTCATGATGGAACTTCTGGAGGTCACTTTTCTCCTAGGATTACTACTTTTAAGATCATGAGGGCTGGATACTATTAGCCATCTATCTTCAAGGATAGTCATGATTATGTCAGAAAATGCATCAAGTGTGCAATGTTTGTAGGAAAAGAAAGGCTTGTAGCCTTGCCCCTACAACCAATCAGAATAGAGCAACCCTTCATGAAGTGGGGTATAGATTTTATTGGAATGATTAATCCTCCATCTAGTGCAGGACATAAATGGATAATTACTGCAACTAATTACTTCACCAGATGGATAGAGGCAATTGCATTGAAAGATGCCAATGAGAGTGTTGTCCTAAGCTTTTATGATGATTTAATTAACAGGTTTGGCATTCTAGATTCCATAATCTCAAATAATGCCTTAGCATTCACAGGCCTCAAAGTCTCAGAGTGGGAAATCAAGAATGGCATCTATCTGAGTACCAACTCTAATTATTACCCCCAAGGCAATGGCTTAGCAGAATCAACAAACAAGAATCTGATCAGGATAATCAAAAAGACCCTGCAAGATAATCAAAGAGATTGGCATACAAAGATGAGGTCTGCCTTGTGGTTAGACATAATTACCCCAAAGAAAATCATTGGTAATTCTCCTTACATGTTAGTGTATGGCAAAGAGGCTAATTTGTCCATTTCAACTGAATGGATAGCTCTGGACTTAGCAACTCAATATGCCCTGTTTGATGAAGAGGATCCCTTACAGATCAGATATGCTCAATTGATGGAGTTAGAAGAAATTAGAGGAAGGTCAATGCAAGATATGGAGTTTCATCAAAATCAAACAAAGAAGAGCTTTGATAAAAGAGCCAGGGTCAGAGACTTCAAGGTTGGAGACATAGTCCTCAAGTGGGATGAGTTCAGGTCTAGGCCTGCCAGGCACACAAAGTTTGATTAATTTTGGGGTGGACCATTTGTTATAATAGAGTGCAGGGGAACCAATGCTTTTTAGCTTTCAACTCTGGAAGGAGATGCCCTACCAATTTTAGTCAATGGTTTCTTCTTGAAGCCCTGTTTTGAGGTTAATCCATCTCTGTAAACTTTTGTAAATACTTTCCTGCTTTCTAGTTTAATTTCTTGCTTTTCAAGGAGTGCTTTGAGCACAGTTCTAGTTCTGCCTCTCTAAGAGAATTTTGAGTTTTGTGTTCAGAATGACCCCATGCCCAATGGATTGTCAAGGTCACTAGTTTTCCATGTCTAGCAGGCTGACATCCAGCAAAAATTGCCAAAATGTTACCATAATTTCCCTGTGCATGCAAATTTGGCCAATCTATTTCAAGGTCTCTGTTTTACCCCTACCAAGCATCCCTAAAATTTTCATGGCCTCATGTTTTGTTTCCTGGCCTCTACTATTATTTCAAGCCCCTGGTCTGTAGGTTTAAAAATTCATAAACTAGCTGTTATAGGCCAAAACCCTTGAAAACCCTAAGCCTTTGTTCTAATTTTTTGTTATTTTATATCGGCCACTTAAGTCCTCTTTTCAACATGTGCACTTTAATCTTTTGGCCCAGTTGCCAGTTCTCCTTTTCTTTCTGGTGGTTGTCTTTTCTTCCTATGACTTAGCGAATACATCGATTCTCATAATCGCTGATTGTTTCTCGGTCACCACAAAATATCCTGTGACCTAGCGAATGTTAATCTCTTTAGTTTGGCAGTTAAGTCCATAACAGTCAGTGATTTAGTGGGCGGTTAGCTTCCCTTCAGTTGCATGGTTGCTTAGATATTTTGGTAGTCTCAAATAACCAAGGGTCCTAGTTAGTAAGATCTACGGTCGGCATGTGTTCTCAAAGGTTTGTGTTAGAGCATCAGATCATGCACCGACTATCAATCTTGATTTGTTGTTAGAGCTTTGTTTGGTGGGTCCTTTCTTCCTGACATGCTCACATTCGATTGGTCCACATAGCAATGACTTGGATGTCGCAGTGGGACTGTGTCAGAGGACCTACAAAGATGTCAGAAAGATGAAGATTAGTGGTTGGCGTATCTTCACAAAGGTTTGTGTCAGAGTATGAGATCTTGCGCCAGCCGTCAAATTTTCCAAAGTGTTCAGACTTGTCAGTGGGTCCGGTGCCAGGTTAGGATGAGTTGTTGAGTCCTTATTGGTCAAAATAAAGAGATATGTTAGGTGGTCCCAATGCCATGTATTATTGACATGCATGCTTTTGATTGGCTGCCGAATGATGATGAGGATTTCTAGGTGGACTGATGTGTCAATGGGGTCCCAGCTTAGAAAGGATCTAACGGCTAGCATATAAGCGTAACGAATATTCTGGGGCTATAAGATCATGCACCTGCCATTAGATCAATATCTAGAGCAGTGTGTCTGATGTCAAATGGTTACAACGTGTATCTGAAATGGCACAGTTTGATTGGTTGTTTGATGTGCGACGTGGTAGTTGTCAGTGGGCCCATGGGGTTAAGGCTTTCTAAAGAAGATAAAGTGTGATCAGATCTCGCGGTTGTCATTATACCGGAGGCTCAAGATGCTCAATCATTATTGAAATGGTATAGCGACAACCATCCAATGGTGTTCTCAGGGATGTGGGTCCCGTGACTTGTCAGAGATGCTGATTTGCTTGTTTTTTATTGGCTGTTGACTGCTGCGGTGGCAGTTGACTTGTCAGAAGGGGTTTTAGACTATTTTAAAAGCTACATCTAGGTTGTTCATCTCCCGAGAAGGTTATTCATCAATGTTCACATTTTAAAATATATCCACTAGCCGTTATATTTCAAAATTTGAATGCTTTATGCTGTCTTTGCTAGGATTTGCATTTTGCGGCCATGCACAACAAATGGGTAGCTGGAATTGAATTCCTTAGGATAGGGATGGTTGAGAAGATGATAAGTAGACAATCTGATCATCGGCACCATAGATTTCATAGGGCACCACCTCTTGTTGAAGCTTTAATGAGCTTGGCGCCACCTTTGCAAGCAGTACCTCTTCCAGGGAAATAAGATCAGATTTGAAGCCTTCATGGCTTAGTGGAGTTGCAGGTGGGTAGATGGGTCGAAGTTTTTGTGTCTGTAGGTGGACTCATTCCAAGATCAACACGCAAAGAGAAAGATCTGATTTGATGACTGGTTCTCAGTGATTTTCATGATGGGTCAGCAGTGTACCTTTAGGGTTTGATATTTTTGTGGATTTGTAACCCTAGTTAGGTTAGTTTTGAATCCTACCTGTGGGTAGTTGATATGTATATATTGTATTTTTGGAGCTTTTGAGCTCAAGAATTGACTTTTTCTGTAAAAAGAGAGGTTCACAATTGTAGAAGAAAATCATCTTTTCTTAAGGGTCATCCATGGTATCAACTCTACCCTTTGGCTTATACAATTGTAAAATTGCCATTGATAATACAAATATTGTAGAGGTATTTTATGACAATCCTTCATGTCCCTATGCCTCCTTGTTTGGATTATCTCTTATTGGATCAAAGTATGTGCATGTTTTCAATGATATTTTAGGGTTCCTGATCCCTCTTGCTTTCTGCAATCTTGTGTGTTTCTGTGTTTGATCTGATTTGGATGTTCTTGTGGGTATACCTCAGCCCCCTTAACATTCTTGTCTCAATCCTACACCAAGTTGTAGAAGTGAATGTCTGTTTGCAGGTCATAAGTTGTGTCTTATTCTCAGGCCCTCTTATGAAATATTTATGCAAGCCTATTCAGTAAGCTGTGACCTACTAGACCTAAAATTTTCATTGATTTTGTTCCTACATACTGAGATCTAAACCCTAGTTTAAGTGCATCACCTAGTAGGTAGTTTGCTTTCAAGTCATTTCCCTTACAAGCATTCCTTCTATCCCTTTCCCTCCAAAAGTTTTACTTTCATGTTAAGAAGAAAATTAAGGTGATTATGCAAGAGGAACTAGTCTAGAACCTGGAGGTCTCATCTTAGTTAGCATAGGTCCCACAACCTGGAGATGATTCCCATGTTATACTAGGTTATCAAGACTATGAGAGCCTGAGATAAGGGTGAAAACTTAATGTATAATAGGACTATAGGCCTTTTTAGAAGCCTCAACCCTGTTAGGAGTTGTAGTACAAAATGTGATTACCATATGAGCCCACTGCCCAAATAGGTAATGTACAATATACATTGATTACAAAATAGGTTAAGGTACATAACCTTATACTACTTGCATCAATATCAGCTCGCTCCTCTTTCACTATTGCTATTACATACACTTCATATACTTCACATCATATCACTTGTCCTTCTTTCTCAAAAAATACTACTTACTACTGTAATTATAATTACAATTACATTTACATTTATACCAATAGCTTTATCCAAAATTTAACATCTAGGATGTTGTCCCTTTATATTGTTAAGTAATAATTTTGATAAACAAAATAATCCCTTAACTCTTTACTAGTTCTGTCTTCATATTCTGTCTTGTCGGCTTCACACTGTCTTTGGTAAAACTATCATAACTTCTTCAGTACATGCAGTACTGACTTGCACTCTTAGATGGGTGATCAATAGACATCATAGAGTCTATGTTCAAGTGTGCAAGCACTGAACTTTCTTGATTCAACATCACAAAAAAAAATTGTGTCTAGGTTCACTGGTAAAACATTGTCTCAAACTTAAACAAACTTAAACCAACAATCTCCCCCTTTGTCATTGGTGGAAACATATGAGAAAATAGGCTAAGGGTACAACTCATAAACTCAAAATTGTTCAAAACTATGGCCAAGTATAAAAAATTATTATTGACTCTAATATAGTACTCCCCCTAAGAGTAACAACACTTATCATATACTATAAATTTTATTCTATATATCTCTCCCCCTTTGACAACAATGACAAAATAAGGTAGGGAGGGTCACAAAATTGTATCACAAAAAAGTTATACCTCAATTCATTTATTGCAAACTCGGTAGGCTTGAAACAAAATCTACAAAATCTATCTTCATTTCTTCTATATCCTTCTCCCATGATTTCTTAATGGAATCTGGCACATTAAGTAGTGCGCTCAGTCCATAAGAAGCAATTTCACATGCTTGGAGGTTTTCAAAGTTAAATTTATGAAAAGATGTCTTTGCTGAAAGACATTCTTCCAATTATTCTTCAATGATGCTCAACTTCATAGACACATGCTCTCTCAAAAGAGTGTATCTTCTCAATTTCTTATCTTTCTCATCTTGTACAACTTTGATTTCATCATAAAGTTTTCTAACTTTCTTCTCAACATCACAGACCTTCACATTGGGGCTAGATAGATGGTTTGTTTCATTTAGAATTTCTGATTCCTTTAACTTTATCTTCTGATATTCCTCAGCTATCAAAGTCTCTGATTTTGTACACTGTATGTACAAATATTTTCTTGTTTCCGAATGCTTCCTCAAATCTTTGATACAAATATCAAGAGTATTGATATCATTTCTGATATTCTAACTGATGTTCAAAAGCATTCTAGCCTCATAGTGTGCTTGTGCTTTCACTTTTACAATATCAGCTAGGTTTGAGAATTCATTATCAAAGGTGCTCATTACCTTCTTTGCCTTCTCCATAGGGTCTTCTTCTAAAATTTGTGTAGTCATAGTACTTTGTAACTTCTTAGTTAGTTCCTTTAGACACCCTTCAAGACTCTTCACCTTCTTATTGTTAGGAACCTGTGTGTTCCTTTTGTTTATTCTATTAGTGTAGTGTTGTTGGACGCATATGCTTTGTAAGTCATCCTGTTAGTTTATTTTATTATCCCACATGCATAGGTAGTATTACTTTTCTAGATCACACTTAGTATATAAGTGGGTGTTGAGTCCTTTGTTGGTACCGAAGAGTTTATTGTATTGAGCTTGCTCAAAGGAGGTTACCCCCTCGAAGTGGCCCGTGATCAATAGACTCACTCTGAGTTCTACTTTGCTCTATATTTCTATTATTTCATGCATGTTCATTATAGCATTGCTGGAGGTTCCTCTCACTTATTCTTACCAATTATTTAGTTCAAATATGTAATCAGTTCCAACCGAGTATCATCATCTACTTCTTTTCCCAAATGCTCAATCATAGATCCAATTTGAGTCTTCTTTCCAGTCTCAGGAGTAAGACTGATATCTTCTTTGGTGGGAATGAGAATTTGTTCTTCTGTAACTAGTGGTTCCACAACTGTGGTCTCTCTCATCTCTTCTTCTTTTGTAGCTTCTTGTTCTTCAAAGGCCGAATTGTCAACAATGTTCTCCAAATTCTTGAATACATTTTCATTAGTATCCAAGGTGATTTTTGTACCCTCTACATTCATTGTTTCATCTTCAATAATAATAGTTGGAGAAGAAGGAATGTCCTCTTGTACTTTCTCACCTGCTTGCTCTGCTGCAACTGATGATTCTGCAACATATTCTACCATAACCTTGATAATTGCCTATTCAGTCTCAGAATTTACTTCTTCATACCTGCCTCTCATAATTTGAATTGTTCTCCTTTTGGTTCTTAGATGGGTGCTTAGAGCTTTCATGATCTGATTGAAATGAGCTTCATCTCTTATTTCACAAAGCTTCCTCACAAGCTTTTCTATGATAGCTGTCTCTTCCTCTGATGCTCTCTTCTTCCTATTCAGAAGCTTTTTATATAGATCATCAAGTATCTGTCCTTGAATAGTATCAAACTTCTTGCCAGTCAAGATCATATGCTGCACAACTACATTTTCCAGATTAAGTCTACTAGTATAATCATAAAGATCATAATATTTGTTCATTCTTGCAATTTTGCAATTCTCAATAATATACTCATTAAGCTTTTCAACTTTTGGTTTCCAAGCTTTCTTCTTCATAGTGACATCATCTTTAACTTCTGCAATATTTCTTGGAATTGGTTGCACTAGAATTTTATGTCTCTTTCTTGGTCCAATAGTACTTTCCTTAACTCTTTTGCTAGGTGTAGAGGAAGTGGATCTAGTAGACATCTTTGTTTCTATGTCCTTCTTAGGTACTTCCATTTTCACCTTCACTTGTGGTTCTTCCTGTGGCACTACAATTGACGATAAAGAAGGGATAGACAAAACTTCCTTTTTTCCACTCTTTCTGATTACTGTTGTTGTTTTCTTTGCTACCAAAAACTCTCTCTGACATTCTTGTATCTTTTAGGATTTTCTTAATGGTGCTCTCAACTCTCTTCTTAGACTACTTCTCTTGAATTAGAATCTTTCTGGAGTTGAAGTTCTCCTCAAAGGTTCCAAACTTGTTACACTGAGTGTCCAACTTACACTTCAGTAGTCTATTATCATACTCTTCAATCTCTACCTTAGATAGCTCATAGCCAAGAGGGTCTATGAACTCTATTCTAGGCTCTACTGCTTCAATATAGGTAACGCCAGTAACCACCATAAAAAATATATCATCTTTATATTTTTCAAGAATAGACTTAGGGATACTTGATCTGCTAGATAGAATATTTTGAAATGACTTAATAACAAGTACTACACTCTCATTAACACTATCAATAACATGCCTTCTGTATACTACATTAATCCTTTTCAGTGTAGTTTGTCCATCATTCCAGTCATTTCCTATGGTGTAAGGAAATCTAATCAAAAGATGAAAGAACAATATGTGATTAGGGATGAGAACCTAAACTATGTATACTTAGTTTTCTTGATCTTCTCCAAGTTCTTAAACAATTGAATTCTAATAATTTCACACATACCAATTGGTACCCTATCAACACACATAAGATAAGCTACATGTACCATTCCAACTGCCATGTCATCCTCTCTTGAGTTTGCACAAAACTTAGTAGTTAGGATCTTGTGTAAGTACCTTACATCATCTTGTTTGATCTTACTAATCACAATTCCTCTACCATTATAGGATGAATTTGTGTTGTCAATGACTATTTTCCTCATGTTTTTCTCATTAAAAGGAATAGCTCCAGTCTTAGATAATCTAGTGGCTTCATGAATCAGATCAGCTATAATATATATCACTCTATCTTCTAACCAAAACTTTCCATTATGAATTCTACTCAAGATAATCTTAGTGCATTCTTCATTATCAAATTCATACTGTAATCCATATTTGACAATTTCATTATGTTCCAAATATTCAAAACCTTGTTTCAGTGTCATATCCTGATTGTAAATCTTTTGATATTCATCTGTGAAATCACTATCATTTACTATCTCTAGTTTTCATCCAAGATAACTTCTGACATTCTCTAAATGTAATACTCCATCTGGTACAGATGATAATGCAAACCTAGGGTCTTCTTCCAAGGTTTCTAATGGTTCCCTTTTCAATTTAGGTCTATTCTTATCTCTAAAATTGTGTATTAAGGAAACATCCATGATTTCTTCAAATTCCTTTACTAATTCAAATATTTGTCAAGTAAAATACCTTAATTTCACAATTTTAGGGCTTGCATAGATTCAACACAAATTTCTTCACCAAATCCTTGAAAAATGCTTTCAATCATTGCTCTTTGATGTCCTTGACAATTGAATTCACTTTGATGATCAAATAATACTAATCATAACCTTTTATTAATTCAACCTCACTTAGATCTGACATCGCATTCAATTCTTTTGTCGCTTCGTTCAAAAAAGTTGTCTCTACTAACTTGCAAAACTTAAAACTTCTTGCGATCTCGCAAAACAAAATATTTTTCTTTGTGCTCTTAACCATAGCATTAGAACATCATAAACTACCTTGCATTAACTACGCAAGACTTAGTTCATCATATATCTACTTCTATACTAAATCTAAGTTCATATTCTACTGCAATTTACATGAATTAAGTACTTTGAGATAGGTCAGGTAAAGATTCATTCTTACCTTTCAATACTTCACGTTCCTGATTACCTTCAATGTTGAATATGTCTCCTTGATCTGTGCTTTTGATAAACTTCACTTCATCTGAATTACTACAACATCTTTTCTAATTGTTACTAGCATCTTCATTTCTTCTTGCATGATTTCTAGGGTTAGGGTTGGTATGAAAAACTCTACTGTTCATTCTGCAAAACATTGTTGTATGACCAATCTTGTTGCATATCTGACAAACAATTCCATTGTTTCCATATCTTGGTCCAGGTTGATTGATTTGTGATCTGCAGTTTCTAGCAATGTGTCCAACCTTGTTGCATCTATAACATACTACTCGATTTCTTCTGTTCATATCTTCAGTAGGTTTTTTATCTACATTGTTAGTATTCCTAAACATTCTACTACCATCATTATTCTCAATAAATTTAGGTTTCCTGCATTCAATATCTCTATGTCCAAAACCATGACAATTGTAAAAATAACCATTAAGAGGTTTAAATTGTTTACCTGTGCAATGTCTCTTCATATGTCCAATTGTATTACAAGAAAAACATCTACCTTTAAATTCTCTTTGCATGCCTTTGGGTGATTCCTCTTACTTTGGTGATTCTTCTTCTTTATGTGTATCTTCAAATTTTTTGATCTCATCAAGCTTCTTCTCATCCATGCTTTTAGATATCTTTAGATCTGGTTCCTTTCCTTCACCATTTGCTTTGAAAGTGTTGAATCCAAGACCAGTCTTATCATAGAATAGTTTTTGGTAAGATATTTGTTCATCAGTCTTCTCACTTGTTGAATATATCCTTTCAAGTTGTAGTTTGAATTGAGTCAGTTCACCTTTCACAATCTTATTGTATTTCTCAAGTTCATCATACTGCAAATTGACTTTCTCAAGTATGGATGTTACTTTACAAAGTTTAGATTTTAGTCCTTCATTTTTCAGTCTCTAGACTTTCATTTTCAGATTTCAGATTTGCTTCATTCTTTCCATTTCCATCTTTCAAACTAAGCTTCAAATTTGCTATCATCAGTTCATGCTTAAGGATCTCATTTTCTTTTTCCACATTGTCATCACAGTCTTCAATAAAAACTTCAGATTCCTTTTCAAATCTCAGATCTTCCAATTTGTTTTTCAGTTTCTCAATGAGGTTCTTCACATCATCATCCTTTCTTTTCAAAGTATCTTTTTCAATAGTAAGCAAGTCAATCTGTTCAAGAGCTTCTTCAAGATTCTTTTGTAGTTGATCCATATCCATAGAGATCTTAGTCAAGCTGCTAGGCTTTCCTTGAATGATTCTTTTGCGAGTAACTAAGCTCTGATACCAATTGTTAGAAATAGGGAATACTGAGAGGGGGGGTGAATCAGTATTCTACAAACTTTATCTTTTGCCCAATTATGAATATAATAGATTATCTTTATACATACATAACATAAGAAGCTAAACAACATGCATTACAATAAAGAACTCAGAACACATTATTTGTTCTCAAGGAAACCCTGGCCAAGGGAAAACCCCGATGGGGATGGTACCCATAAAGATCCACTAATCAAAAGTATCTTGTGAAGGAAGTTGACCCTGTTAGGAGTCTATTACAAGCATATATTGTATCAGTCCTGATTAAAGGACTATAGGCCTTGTTAGAAGCCTCAACCCTATTAGGAGTTGTAGTACAAAATGTGATTACCAGATGAGCCAATTGCCCAAACAAGTAATGTACAATATACACTGATTAAAAAATAGGTCAAGGTACATAACCTTATACTACTTGCATCAATATCACTTTGCTGCTTTTTGACTATTGCTATTACATATGCTTCATATACTTCACCTCATATCACTTGTCCTTCTTTCTCAAAAATTACTTCCTACTACTGCAATTACAATTACAATTACATTTAAATTTATACCAATAGCTTTATCCAAGATTTAACATCTAGGATTTCATCCCTTTATACTTTTAAGTCATTATTTTGATAAACAAAATAATCCCTTAACTCTTTACTAGTTCTATTTTCATATTCAATCCTGTCGGCTTCACACTGTCTTCAATAAAACTATCATAACTTATTCCGTACATGCCGTACTAACTTGCACTCTTAGATGGGTGATCAATAGACATCATAGAGTCTATGTTCAAGTGCACAAGCATTGAACTTACTCCAGTCAATGTCACAAACAAAAACTATGTCCAGGTTCACTGGTAAAACATTGTCTCACACTTAGACAAATTTGAAATGTGCTCTGTCATACTTGCTCTCTGACCTGTGTGATCTTTATGTGGATCATATGTTTCCATAATGAAAACATCTATGTAATCAACTCAGCCAAATTTCCAACAATCTCCCCCTTTGTCATTGGTGGCAACATATGAGAAAATTGGCTAAGTGTACAACTCAAAAACTCAAAATTGTTAAAAACTGTGGCCATAGTATGAAAATTCATTATTGCCTCTAATATAGTACACCTTGTAAGAGTAACAACCATTATCATATACTATCAATTTTCTTCTATATATATCTCCCCCTTTGACAACAATGACAAAATAAGTTAGGGAGGGTCACAAAATTGTATCACAAAAAAGTTATACCTCAATTCATTTATTGGAAACCCAGTAGGCTTGCAACACAATCTACAAAAATCTATCTTCATGGCTTTTATCTCCTTCTCCCATGATTTCTTAATGGAAGCTGGCACATTAAGTAGTGTGCTCAGTCCATAAGAAGCAATTTCACATGCTTGGAGGTTTTCAAAGTTAAATTTATGAAAAGATGTCTTTGCTAAAAGACATTCTTCCAACTATTCTTCAATGATGCTCAACTTCATAGATGCATGCTCTCTCAAAAGAGTGTATCTTCTCAATTTCCTATCTTTCTTATCTTGTACAACTCTGATTTCATCATAAAGGTTTCTAACTTTCTTCTCAACATCACAAACCTTCACATTGGGGCTAGATAGAAGATTTGTTTCATTTAGAATTTCTGATTCCTTTAACTTTATCTTCTAATATTTCTCAGCTATCAAAGTCTCTGATTTTGTACATTGTATGTACAAAGATTTTCCTATTTCTAAATGCTTCCTCAAATCCTTGATACAAATATCAAGAGTATTGATATCATTTCTGATATTCTGATTGATGTTCAAAGTCATTCTAGCCTCATAGTCTGCTTGTGCTTTCACTTTTGCAATATCAACTAGGTTTGAGAATTCATTATCAAAGGTGCTCATTACCTTCTTTGCCTTCTCCATAGGGTCTGCTTCTAAAATTTGTGTAGTCATAGTACTTTGTAACTTCTTAGTTAGTTCCTTCAGACACCCTTCAAGACTCTTCACCTTCTTATTCTTACCAATTATTTTGTTCAAGGATGTAATCAGTTCCAACTAATCATCATCATCTACTTCTGTTCCCAAATGCTCAATCATAGATCCAATTTGAGTCTTCTTTCCAGTCTCAAGAGTAAGACTGATAGCTTCTTTGGTGGGAATGGGAATTTTTTCTTCTGTAACTGGTGGTTCCAAAACTGTGGTCTCTGTCATCTCTTCTTCTTTTGTATCTTCCTATTCTTCAAAGGTTGAATTGTGAACAATGTTCTCCAAATTCTTGAATACATTTTCATTAGTATCCAAGGTGATTTTTGTACCTTCTACATTCATTATTTCATCTTCAATATTAATAGCTGGAGAAGAGGGAATGTCCTCTTGTACTTTCTCACCTAGTTGCTCTGCTACAACTAATGATTCTCCAACATATTCTACCATAGCCTTGATAATTGCCTGTTTAGTCTCAAAATTTACTTCTTCATACCTACCTCCCATAATCTAAATTGTTCTCCTTTTGGTTCTTAGATGGGTGCTTAAGGCTTTCATGATCTGATTGAAATGAGCTTCATCTCTTATTTCAAAAAGATTCCTCACAAGCTTTTCTCTGATAGGTGTCTCTTCCTCTGATGCTCTCTTCTTCCTATTTAGAATTTTTTTATATAGATCATCAGGTATCTATCCTTGAATAGTATAAAACTTCTTGCCAGTCAAGATCATATGCTTCATAACTGCATTCTCTAGATTAAGTCTATCAATATAATCATAAAGATCATAATATTTTTTCATTCTTGCAAAGTCACCATTATCAATAATTTTCTCATTAAGATTTTCAACTTTTGGTTTCCAAGCTTTCTTCTTAGTAGTGACATCATCTTTAACTTCTGCAATCTTTCTTGGAATTGGTTGCACTAGAATTTTATGTCTCTTTCCTAGTCCAGTAGCACCTTCCTTAACTCTTTTGCTAGGTGTGGAGGAAGTGGATCTAGTAGACATCTTTGTTTCTATGTCCTTCTCAAGTACTTCCATTTTCACCTTCACTTGTGGTTCTTCCTCTGGCACTGCAATTGATGATAAAGGAGGGATAGAGTAAACTTCCTTTTGTCTACTCTCTCTAATTGTTGCTGCTGTCTTCTTTGCTACCAAAAACTCTCTGTTTGACATTCCTGTATCTTTTAGTATTTTCTTAATTGTGCTCTCAAATCTCTTCTTAGACTGCTTCTCTTGAATTAGAATCTTTATGGAGTTGAATTTCTCCTCAAAGGTTCCAAACTTGTTACACTGAGTGTCCAACTTACACTTCAGTAGTCTATTATCATACTCTTTAGTCTCTACCTCAGATATCTCATAGCCAAGAGAGTCTATGAACTCTGTTATAGGCTCTACTACTTCAATATAGGTAAGGTCAGTATCCATCATAAAACATATATCATCTTTATATTTTTCAACAAGAGACTTAGGGATCCTTGATTTGCTAGACACAATATTTTGAAATCCCTTAATAACAAGTACTGCACTCTCATTAACACTATCAATAACATGCCTTTTGTAAACTACATTAATCCTTTTCATTATAGTTTGTCCATCATTCCAGTCATTTCCTATGGTGTAAGGAAATCTCCTCAAAAGATGAAAGAACATATATGTGATTAGGGATGAGAACCTAAACTGTGTATACTTAGTTTTCTTGATCTTCTCCAAGTTCTCAAACAATTGAATTCTAATAATTTCACACATATCAACTGGTACCCTGTCAACACACATAAGATCAGCTGCATGTACCATTCTAGCTACCATGTCATCCTCTCTTGAGTTTGCACAAAACTTAGTAGTTAGGATCTTGTATAAGTACCTTACATCATCTTGTTTGATCTTACTAATCACAATTCCTCTACCATTATAGGATGAATTTTTGTTTTCAATGAATACTTTCCTTATGTTTTTCTCATTAAAAGGAATAGCTCCAGTCTTAGATAATCCAGTGACTTCATGAATCAAATCAACTGTAATATTTATCACTCTATCTTCTAACCAAAACTTTCCATTATGAATTCTACTCAAGATAATCTTAGTGCATTCTTCATTATCAAATTCATACTGTAATCCATATTTGACAATTTCATTATGTTCCAAATATTCAAACCTTGTTTCAGTGTCATATCCTGATTGTAAATCTTCTGATATTCATCTATGAAATCACTATCATTTATTGACTCTAGTTTTCATCCAAGATAACTTCTGACATTCTCTAAATGTAATACTTCATCTGGTATGGATGATAATGAAAACCTAGGGTCTTCTTCCAAGGTTTCTACTGGTTCCCTTTTCAATTTAGGTCTATTATTATCTCTAAAATTTTGTATTAAGGAAACATCCATGATTTCTTCAAATTCCTTTACTGATTCAAAGATTTTTCAAGTAAAATACCTTAATTTCATGATTTTAGGGCTTGCCTAGATTCGGTAGAAATTTCTTCTCCAAATCCTTGTAAAATTATTTCAATCACTGCTCTCCGATGTCCTTGACACTTGAATTCACTTTGATGATCAAATAATACCAATCATAACCTTTTATTAGTTCAATCTCACTTAGATCTGGCATCGCATTCAATTCTTTTGTCGCTTCTTTCAAAAAGTTGTCTCTGCTAACCTACAAAACTTAAAACTTCTTGCGATCTTGCAAAACATAATATTTTTCTTTGCACTTTTAACCATAGCATTAGAACATCATAAACTACCTTGCATTAATTGCGCAAGACTCATTTCATCATATATCTACTTCTATACTAAATCTAAGTTTCTATGCTACTACAATTTACATGAATTAAGTACTTTGAGATAGGTCAAGTAAAGATTCATTCTTACCTTTCAATACTTCACGTTCCTAATTACCTTCAATGTTGAATATGTCTACTTGATCTATTCTTTTGATAAACTTAACTTCATCTGAATTACTACAGCATCCTTTCTGACTTTTACTAGCATCTTCATTTCTTCTTGCATGATTTCTGGGGTTAGGATTAGGATAAAAACTCTATTGTTCATTTTGCAAAACCTTGTTGTATGTCCAATCTTGTTGCATATCTGACAAACAATTCCATTATTTCCATATCTTGGTCTAGGTTGATTTATTTGTGATCTGCAGTTTCTAGCAAAGTGTCCTACCTTATTGCATCTATAGCATACTACTCCATTTCTTCTATTCATATCTTCAGTAGGTTTCTTATCTGCATTGTTAGTATTCCTAAACATTCTACTACCATCATTATTCTCAATAAATTTAGGTTTCCTACATTCAATAGCTCTATTTCCAAAACCATGACAATTGTAACAATAACCATTAAGAGGTTTAAATTGTTTACTTGTGCAATCTCTCTTCATATGACCAATAGTATTACAAGAAAAACATCTACCTTTGAATTCTCTTTGCATACCTTTGGGTGATTCCTCTTGCTTCAGTGATTCTCTTCTTTAGGTGTATCTTTAGATTTTTTGATCACATCAGGCTTCTTCTCATCCATGCTTTCATATATCTTCAGATTTGGTTCCTTGCCTTCGTCATTTTCTTTGAAAGTGTTGAATCCAAGACTAGTCTAATCATAGAATGGTTTTTTGTAAGATATTTGTTCATCAATCTTCTCACTAGTTGAATATAGCCTTTCAAGTTGTAGTTTAGATTGAGTCAGATCACCTTTCACAATCTTATTGTATTTCTCAAGTTCATCATACTACAAATTGACTTTCTCAAGTTTAGATGTTACTTTACAAAGTTTAGATTTTAGTCCTTCATTTTCTATTTTTAGACTGTCATTTTTAGATTTGAAATTTGCTTCATTCTTTCGAGTTCCATCTTTCAAACTAAGCTTCAAATTTTCTATCTTTAGTTCATGCTTAAGGATCTCATTTTCTTTTTCCACATTGTCATCACAGTCTTCAATAAAAACTTTAGATTCCTTTTCAAATCTTAGATCTTCCAATTTGTTTTTCAATTTCTCAATGAGGTTCTTCGCATCATCATACTTTCTTTTCAAAGTATATTTTTCAATAGTAAGCAAGTCAATTTGTTCAAGAGCTTCTTCAAGATTCTTCTGTAGTTGATCCATATCCATAGAGATCTTAGTCAAGCTGCTAGGCTTTCCTTGAATGATTCTTTTCCAAGTAACTAAGCTCTGATACCAATTGTTAGATATAGGGAATACTGAGAGAGGGGGTGAATCAGTATTCTACAAACTTTATCTTTTGCCCAATTATGGATATAACAATTATATTTATACATGCATAACATAAGAAGCTAAACAACATGCATAAAAATAAATAACTCATAACACATTATTTGTTCTTGAGGAAACTTGGCCAAGGGAAAACCCTGGTGGGGATGGTACCCACAAAGATCCAATAATCAAAAGTATCTTGTTAAGGATGTTGACCCTGTTAGGAGTCTATTACAAGCATATAGTATATCAATCCTGATTAAGGAACTATAGGCCTTGTTAGAAGCCTCAAACCTATTAGGAGTTGTAGTACAAAATGTGATTACCAGATGATCCCACTGCCCAAAAAAGTAATGTACAATATACACTGATTAAAAAATAGCTTAAGGTACATAACCTTATACTACTTGCATCAATATCACTTCACTATCGCTATTACATATGCTTCATATACTTTGCATCATATCACTTGTCCTTCTTTCTCAAAAAATACTACTTACTGCTGCAATTACAATTACAATTACAATTAAATTTATATTTATACCAATAAATTTATCTAAGAGTTAAAATCTAGGATGTCATCCCTTTATATTGTTAAGTCATTATTTTGATAAAAAAAAATAATCCCTTAACTCTTTACTAGTTCTGTCTTCATATTTTGTCCTATCGGCTTCACACTGTCTTTGGTAAAATTGTCATAACTTCTTCTATACATGTTGTATTGACTTGCAATCTTAGATGGATGATAAATAGGAATCATAGAGTCTATGTTCAAGTGCACAAGAATTGAACTTACTCCAGTCAATGTCACAAACAAAAACTGTGTCCAGGTTTACTAGTAAAACACTGTCTCACACTTAGACAAATTTGCAATGCGCTCTATCATACTTGCTCTCTGACCTATGTGATCTTCATTTGGATAATATGTTGCCATAATGAAAACATCTATGTAATCAACTCATCCAAATTTCCAACACACTACTCAATGAGAATTCTACAACCTCCTGGATATCAGATACGCACTATATCTGCCAATGGTGAACTGCTACTTTGACACTCCTTGTCTGATCAATTCCTTTTGTGCGCTGATGCTTTAGCCTCTTGCAAATATCCACAACACTCTAACTACTCTTCACATAACTCTACTCTACTGCTATCAACTATATATCTTCTTCCATGCTTAATTACAAAGGTGCATATCTTATTTATATGTGCTAACAAAACTATTCACTAGGTCGGCCTTCAACCTATTACATACAATGCTTCCAACTGAATTAGCTCAAGCATGTTTACATTAAATTATATTAACATGTCTATAACCTAAATACAATAGGCACATAGCCTTTACAAAACAATATTATGCACGCTAACTAAAATACCAACAGTCGGCTCTATGCTTTGTTATGTTCTGCCGCTCATTGTTTGTGACACTTCATCTAGATGTAACGTCTTCATAATAACTCATATGATCATGTAATCTTAGACTTAGCATGATTACATACATAGAATCTTACATTCAAGGGTGCATGCCATAAATCAATCATACGCACATGCACTGATACTATGTTCATCTGGTGCTCTGACTGTCCAGTCCTCCATACTTAGCCATTTTTCTGATCTTATGGGTAAGTGTGCTGACTCCAAAATTCCATATGACTTTGTTTCCATAATGAAAAAACTTAATAATAGTCATATAAAATAGTATATTCAACTTTCCAACAATCTCCCCCTTTGTCATTAATGGCAACAAAGGAATATGGTGAAGTTACTAACTGTATCTTTATAGAAAACTTTCTAACATATACTCTATCTTATATCTCCCTTCCACTGTATACTCTACTCCCCTTTACATCATATACATAGCTCCATATTATCCCTTATACTTTATACTATACTCCCCCTTTGACATTAATGACAAAGGTGCACAAAAACTGAACTTCAAGTAATTACATTGATAATACATCATGATATGTAGTCTGAAGGTTTGCAATTTCTTGCTGCCAAAATGCCTTCAGTGCATCTACTGTTTGGAGATGGACACACAAAGCATAAGTCAATTTCTCCATCTTCTCCAAATTTTTACATGGTCCTTGGTCATATGTTACCATTGTGGCATCAATCTCCTTGATGTTATTGTTTAGCACATCTACTGAGGGTGCAAGTGCATGTCTCAGCTGGGCTTGCCTATCCCTTATCTTAACCATTTCTTTCTCTTCCTTCTTTATCTTATCTAAGTGTCCTTGGTAGAAATTATTGCACATATTTAAATTGGAGGAGGGATCTATCATGGACTTCCTTACTGCTTCCATCATGGATTCATCTTCCTTAATCTTCTTTGAGAGGTCTGCAATTAGTTTGTTCTTGTCCATACAATCAGCTATGATCTTTCTTCCTTTAGCTACAATCTCTTTCAACATAGCTTGACCAACCTTTAGTGAACTAAGGTAAAGAGAAAAGTTTGATGTCAGTTCATTCATACTTTTCTTAAGGTATTTCTCTTCTTCTATCTTGGATGTTGATTCCTCAATATTTGAGAAATTTTCTTCAAAACATGTCATGATGGTGCTGACATCATCCACTAAGTGTATACTTGATACTTTCTTTTCTACATGTAGTAAGCTATTCAGAATGTTGGCTGATTCAACAAACAATGTATTCCTCATAACCTATTTCTCCTTTTCCTTTTCCATTGCAATTACACTAATCTTTATTAGGTCTTCTTCTCCCCATGAGTCTAGACTTGTTGTGTTAGGAGTCAGACTTGACAACAATGACATTGAGGGCTTGGGGGAAAGTAGTGAGTTGTCCAACACTTCAGTCTCAACTTTCAGTGGCATTTCAACTAAGGGCTCATCAATAGGTTCATTTTCCTTTTCTTTTTCTTTCTCCTATTCTTCTTCTTGTCCAGTTATATCTTCAATCTGCACTTCTTCTTGATGCTTAGCTGAATTATCACCGCATAGAGTTTCTACTTCATCAATGCTCACAAATGCTTCTTCAAACTTATATAATTCCTTGTCCATGTCCGCCATAGATATCTCAACAATATCTATCATAATTGTGTCTTCCTTGGCTTTAGGCATAGGGGCAGAATCCCATGGACCTGTCATAGGTATATTTGGGATCTCATGTGCTTTTACTTGCTAACATGAACTTGGGTTGTGGGCACAGATGATGGATGCATGCGTTGTTCCAAAAATACCTTCTCAAAGGCTTTTTCAATCTCCTTAGCAACCATTTCATAATCTTTATTCATAATTTGTAAAGTTCTCATCTTGGTTCTAAGGTGCAGCTTTACCAAATTCATTAACAAAGATTTTTATTCAACTGAACATACTGGTAGGTTATCATCTAGTTTCTTCTCTCTTATTCTGAAATCTTCTTCAACAGCTTGTCTTTTTAATGTATCCAAAATTTACCAAATGTTATCTGGAATGAACATCTTAAGTTCCAGAACGGTCTTTTTAAACTTGATCATATGCTTGATTAACATATCATGGATCTCACATTTGTCTATCTCATGATATTTGTCATAAAACTTGGTTATTTGATCAATTCTACCCTTATCTACTACTCTTGTTCTCAGTACTTGTAGATTTGGTAGGAATCCCACCTCAGGAGGTGGTTGAACATTTTTTCCTTGACTTTTTATAGATCTAGCTGATGGATGGCTTGTGACAATCTACTTCTTCCTCTTAGGTACCTTTCTTGACTCTAGAGATGCTTCAGTGGACTCCAAGTCAACTATATCAATGGGCACATGAGTGATATCATTTGTCTTACTCTTCTTTTCCTTGGGATCATCTGATTTCTCAATTTTTACTTTCTTCTCCTTAGGGTCATCTGACTTCTTTGTTTTGACTTCACCAGTGGGTGCACTCTCAATTTTCATTACTATCTTGGCTTCTCTAGTTTATCTAGGTTAGCTTGAGTGACACCATGAATCTTTAGTATATTAGAGGTGATTCTATAAGCTTTCCTCTTGGTCGCAACACTATTGAGGACTACATCTACTTGTCTTTTCTTTTCCTCATAGGTACCCCATCTTGGTTCATTAGGACCCTTCGACACTGATAGGAGGACTTGTGCATATGATTCTAGGATATGTTCCTCCACTTCATAAATAAGTGGATGAATCCACTTAGTTCTAGATTCCACTACTTACATGCATGTGATGTCTATCTCTACCATGAAGCAAATACTATCCTTATATTTCTCCACAATACTTTCAGGTATCCTATACCTTCTCTGTATCTTTATTCTAAATTTATTGATTTCCAATTCCATGAAATCTGTCAAGGTACTTTCATAAGATGCCTTGAATGATATTTGTGGCATTGTAGAAAGGTTCTTGTCTAAATAGAGATCTGACACTTTTCCAACTATATGGAAGTACATATAGATTATCAGTGATCCAAACCTGAATATCTTGCTCTTGTCATGTTTTATTGCCCTAATATTGTCCATCAACTATGCGTGCAAGATCTCACACAAGTTGAAGTCTCCATTTTCCTTTGCAATCCTTATGGCTGCTATAATAGTGGTTGCAAACACACTATTTACCTTGTTTTCATGTTGGAATCTATATCCAAGTATCATAGACATCAGCTTGATGTCTTTCTCCTCAATGGGCTCAATGGTCATGTCGCGCTTATCACTACGAGACTTGCAAGCTTGCTCTACCAATTTTTTGACATCCTTTCTAGTGGGAAGGATGGCCCCAATCTTAGGTAATCCAGTCATTTCATGAATGAGAGCAATAGTTATTCTAATAGGGACTTCACCAATCCAGAATAAGTCATCATGAATTCTGCTCAAAAGAATCTTAACCCATTTAGATTCATAAAACTCACATGCTATGGAAAAATCAACAATAGGGTTGTCTTCCAAGTGCGCGAACTCATCTAGGAAGGTTTTGTCTAGATTCATCATGGTTTCTATGTGTGACCTGATTCTATCTAATCCAACAAGATCCTTCTTGCAATAAATATATGCACGTATGTCCTCTACATGCATAACTCCCATAGGAGTCCTAGAGGATGCTCCTTCCAAATCATCTAGGGTAGACTTGAATGGATGTTTCTTAAATATGTACCTCTTTCTTTCAGCAACATTGAAAAAAACTGGTGTAGCCATAACTTACTTGATTTGATGCTTCAAAGAGGTTTACAAGGGTTTCTAAACCATTGCATCTAAGTTAGGGCTTCAAAACAAAATTAACTTCCTTTCATTAATAATCCAACTGCAATTCTTCACAACTCAACTGCTTGAACTCATGTGATCTTTAGATGCTCAAACTTAAAAACAACTTTCCACCATTAATGCTTACCACATAAACATAGAATCCCATAGAGAATTCCAATCTTCTTTTCTTCTATCGATCAGGTAGTGCGCTCTTGCATTCTCCATCGACTAGTCTCCAAACAATTATAACCAAAGGCACATACTTAGAGAGTGAGTATACCAGCCATGCAGGGGTCTGGAGCTAATCTATCTCCCCCTATGACCATGATGTTCATTTAACCATAAATAGGAGGTGCATCCATTGTGGATGCATCGTCAACTATTTCATCAACATTATCCTTCTTTGCTTCTATCCAAATCAAGCTCGCATCTTCTGTAGCTTGCACAAACTTGACTTCTCCTTCTTCATCCAATATTGATCTTTCTAACTTTTTAGGGCTTTCTTGTCTTTGCACTTTTGATCTACAAAACTTTGAGATATGTCTAGCCTTGTTACAAGAGTGACAAATAACTAGAGGCCTTATATTCCTCAGTGCATTGATGTGAGTTACCATTTTGCACTATCTAGCTGTGTGACCATTATAATTACATATCTGACATGTAATGTTCTAAGGACTTTTGATATTTTGCTGTGGATGACTTCTCTAATTTTGTTCAGTCTAATTTCTTTAATTTGATCTACAATTCATAGCTCTATGACCAAACTTATTGCATGAATAAAAATAGCCATTGAAAGGTCTTACCTCTTTGTAATCTCTTGCTATGTGACCATGCTTGTTACAAGCATAACAAGTTTTGTTTACTGGCTTGCACTCATCTTTAGATGGTTCTGCTTTAGCTTCAATAGGATCTTCAGTATTCTTAGCTTTTGTAAGTTCTTCAGGAGATTTCATTCTATCTCGCATAGCATCAATTTGAACTTGGGATTCATTGAATCCAATACCAGAGGAATCTCACATAATCTTCTATACATACAACTATGATTCTATTAGATCCTTGCTTGTGTGTAATTTGTCAATATGATTCTTAGCTTTAGTTAATTCAGATTCTACTTGCTTCTTGATGTTCTCTAACTCCAGTATTTTAATGTTTGCTTGTTTTAGTTCTTCATCCAACTATTTGTTTTCTTTGACCCATTCTTCATAGACTTCTTGATTGTTAAATAACTTTTCATCCAATTCTTCAATCTAATCCTTTAGAGATGTTTTTTCCTCATTCATCTTTTTTACCATTTTCCATAAATCACTGTTTGAATAATCCTTCAAATCTTTTCTCAATTTCTTGATGACCACTTGAGAACCACTAACCTTTGCTTTCAGTTCTTCAATTTCTTTTTCAGATCTGTCAAGGTCTTCAAGAGAAGCTTCAAGATTCTTCTTCAGATGTTTCACTTCTTCTAAACCCATGATCTCCTCAAGTGGTTAAACTTGTCTTCAGAGGACCAAAGCTCTGATACCAATTGTTAGGAATGGGAACACTAAGAAGAGGGGGTGAATCAGTGTTCTATATATTATTACTTGTTTTGATATCTTGAAACTTAACTTAATTACTTAAGTGATGAAATGAATATCAATGCAAGTAAGATAAACAACCATAACACATGACAACAGATATGATTATGGGGAAACCCAAATAGGTAAAAACACCATTGGGAATTAACACCCACTAAGAACTGCACTATTGTAGTATGATCCTTGTTAGAAGATCTTACAACCCTATTAGGAGTTGATCATTACAAAGAAATAAGTATAATGACCTGGTCAAGAGTTGAACCCCATTAGGAGTCTTTTACAATAACCTTTTTAGGGGTGGTGGCTCACTGTTAGAGCTCACTGCTCAATGAGAAGGCTACAATGTCCTGGATATCAGATACACACTATATCTTCCAATGGTGAACTGCTACTTTCACACTCCTTGTCTGATAAGTTCCTTTTGTGCGTTGATGCTTTAGCCTTTTGTAAATCTCTACAACATTCTAACTACTCTTTTCATACCTCTTCTCTACTACTATTAACTCTATATCTTCTTCCATGCTTAATTACAAAGGCACATGTCTTATTTATATGCGCTAACAAAACTATTCACTAGGTCGACCTTCAACCTATTACATACAATGCTTCCAAATGAATTGGCTCAAGCGTCTTGACATACAATGATATTAACATGTCTATAAACTAAATACAATAGGCACATAACCTTTACAAAATAATATTATGCACGCTAACCAAAATACCAACAGTCAGCTCTATGGTCTGTTCTGTTCTATCGCTCACTGTCTATGACACTTCATCTGGATGTAACTTTTTCATACTAACACATATGATCATGCACTCTTAGACTTAGCATGATTACATAATCAAAATATCATCTTCAAGGACACATTCCATGAATCAGTCATATGCACGTGCACTAATTCTCTGTTCATCCAGTGCTCTGCTGACTGTCCAGTCTTCCATACTTAAGCCATTTTTCTAATCTTATGGGTAAGTGCGTTGACTCCAAAAATCCATATGACTTTGTTTCCATAATAAAAAAACTTAATTATAGTCATATACAATAGTATAGTCAACTTTCCAAAAAGTACATGAAGATTTTTTGATCTTATATCCAAGATCACATCATGTAATATTGCATATTGGATGAGTTACAGATGTTTTGGTGAAGACTGGTTACTGGACTGTGATAGTGGAAGTTGACAAAGTTGGTCTCTATGATTCTGGTATATCTTACAGAAGGTATGGATTTAGTATATGTGAGCTTAAGGGATGATATAAAAGGTACTGAAGAATGTTCATTGGTCAGCGCAAGTCACAGAAGGTAGGATAATGTCAGGTGTGGTGTGTGTTCTAGAGAAGACTCATTTGGGAGACAACTTCAGAGATGTAGCATGCATTTTGGTTGGGGAATGTGAATTAAGGATGTCGGTCCTTAATTGTTGTAATGTAATCATTGTATACTTTTTTTTGATACCGTGTGTGTCTTAGCAAGGGTTTATGTAATTATTTATATATTAGGAAAGCCTAATCGGCCAACCTGATCATCTAGAATGTAATAGGGTATATATGTAAGATCTTTTGTTTGGAAAAGACATGGATGAGATGTATGTGATGTGAAAGAAGATTGTGGAAGCTATGAGCTTGTACTTGCTGGATGTAGAGAAAATAATTACATGTACTTCATTGGAACTGATCAAGCAAACATAGTTTCTGACAGATAATTCACAAGGATTGTGTATTTCCTCATATACACTTGTGTTGTGAATAGTGTGTTCTGAAGGTGGACTTAACCTTCTTTGGGAAGTGAGCCTACCCTCTTTTCTAGACTCCTAATAGGTTTTGTCCTCTAAAAAGGACTATGTACTATAATGATTTAATAATCTCCTAACAAACCTAGATCTTCTAACAAGGATACTATACTCTCAATACATCATTTGTGGGTGCTAATTCCCACTGGGGCTTTTACCTTTAACAGGGTTTCCCCGATGCCAAAATATTGTGTTATTGTGTTGGAATTCATTGTGTTTATTTGATTTGATATTGCTGCTATTGAAAGTTTAAATTTTAATATTATGTCATACAACTGATTCACCCCCCCTCTTAGTTGTCTTGTGGTCTATTATTCCTAATAATTGGTATCAGATCTTCTGGTCCTTAAAGAGAAAGCTTAACATCCTGAGGTGATCTTAGAGATGGTGTTCTATAAGAAGGATAGTCCAAAATTTGATCCTAAAAACTTTGACAGTTGGAAGAACAAGATGCAAACTCATTTTCTATGTTTAGGCATTGACTACTGGTTGATTAAAAAGAATCGGGTTTCTATGAAAGTTGAGGATGAATTGTCAAAAGCTACTGATGATGAAAATAAGGTATTTTCATATAACAAGGTCATAATGGAAGCATTGATCAGTGTACTCTCTGAAGGATAATTTATTGAGGTTAAAGTTCTGGACTCGACACACAAGATTGGGAAAGATTAGAAGCACTATATGAAGGAGACAAGTATACCAAGAAAGAGAAGTTACAGAACTAGAAAACAAAAATGGAGAAGCTACAAATGAAGGATGATGAAAGCATTAGGGCTTATGTTTAAAGGGTTTCAGAGCTTGTGGTTGGAATTAGAAATTGTGAAGGCACTTATGATGAAGAAGAAGTCATTGCGAAGATCCTTAGATCATTGACACCTGTTTACAAGACTAAGGCTATATCTACATAAGAAATTATACCTTTGACTCTGAACTTTAACATTATTTTGACAAACAAAATGATCCCTTAACTCTTTACCAATTCTGCCTTCATATACTGTCCTGTCGGCTTCACACTTTCTTCAATAAAAATATCATAACTTCTTTCGTACATGCCATACAAACTTTCACTCTAAGATAGGTTATCATTAGTCACCATAGAGTCTATGTTCAAGTGCACAAGCACTAAACTCACTCTAGTCAATGTCGCAAACAAAAACTATGCCCGGGTACATTGGTAAAAATATTGTCTCATACTTAGACAAATATGCAATGTGCTCTGTCATACTTACTCTCTGACTTGTGCGATCTTCATGTGGATCATATTTTTCCATAATGACAACATCTATTCAATCAACTCAGCCAAATTTCCAACATATGGAAGGTTATTATGCTTGTGAAGGTATTTCTGATCATGATGATTTAGATTATGAGGAGATTGGATTTTTTGCTATTAAAGATGAACCAGTATATGAGGAAAATTCTTTAGTATCACATGTTGATAAGAAATCTGAATGGATTATAGATAGTGATTGTTCACATCATATGACTAGAGACAAAAATAAGTTTGTTAATTTAGTTAAGTATGATGGTGGTGTTGTAAGATTTAGAGACAATATTCCTAAACCTATCATAGGAGTAGGATCTATTACTCTGGATGGAAAAACTAATACTTATAATGTACTACTTGTTGATGGACTTAAGCATAACTTTTTGAGTGTTTGACAGTTGATGGAAAAAAAAATTTAGTTATAATTCAATGATGGTAAATGTTTTATCAGAAGTAAGGCAGGAAAGATTATTGCATCCGGTACGAAATCTAGAGGTAATATGTTTGAATTAAATACATTTGGAGCCTCTTGTTTTTTTCCGAAGGAAGATGATAGTTGGTTATGGCACAAAAGGTTTTTTCATGTTAATTTTCATGATATTGTGAAGGCAAGTTTGACTAATGCAGTAAGAGATCTACCAAAGATTGTGAAACCATCTAACATTGTATGCAGAGAATGTGTTATGGGAAAATAGACTAGAATCAGTTACAAAAGAAAAACATATACATCAAAAGGAAAGTTGGATCTGGTACATATAGACCTATGAGGACCTACAAGGACAAGATCATACTATGGTGAAAGGTATTTTATACTTTTTATTGATGACTTTTCTAGAATGATGTGGGTTACTTACTTGAAAGAGAAATCAGAAGCATTTGATAAATTCAAGATATTTAGAGAAAAAGTAGAGAATGAATAAGGTTTAAAGATAAAATGTTTGAGATTAGACAGAGGTGGATATTTTACTTCAGACTTATTTAATTCATATTGTGAAGAGCATGGAATACAAAGACATACATCTTCTCCTAGGACTCCACAATAGAATGGGATAGTAGAGCGAAGGAATAGAACAATACTGGATGCTACTAGAACTATGTTTCTTGAAGGAAATATATCTCATGTGCATTGGAGAGAGGTTGTTGGGACAGTGGTGTACACATTAAATAGAGTTCAAATCAGAGAAGGTACAAGTAAGACTCCTTATGAATTATGGTTTGATCATACTCCTACTATTAAATTGTTAGAAATAGGGAATACTAAGAGGGGGGGGTGAATCAGTATTCTACAAACTTTTACTTTTTCCCAATTATGGATATAATAGATTATCTTAACATATGCATAACATAAGAAGCTAAACAACATGCATAGCAATAAAACTAAAGAACTCATAACACATTATTTGTTCTTGAGGAAACCTTGGCCAAGGGAAAACCCCGGTGGGGATGGTACCCACAAAGATCTACTAATCAAAAGTATCTTGTTAAGGATGTTGACCCTATTAGGAGTCTATTATATGCATATAGTGTCTCAGTCTTGATTAAGGGACTATAGGCCTTGTTAGAAGCCTCAACCCTGTTAGGAGTTGGCAGTACAAAATCTAATTACTAGATGAGCCCATTGCCCAAAGAAGTAATGTACAATATACACTGATTACAAAAGAAGGTTAAGGTACATAACCTTATACTTCTTGCATCAATATCTCTTTGCTGCTCTTTCACTATCGCTATTACATATGCATCATATATCTCACTCATATCACTTCATCATTATCCTTCTTACAATTTATAATTACATTTATACAAGTTATTAGGATTAATAACTTTCCAGTTGGCTATCATATTACAAATAAATTTATCCACGGGTTAACATATAGGATGTCATCCCTTTATATTGTTAATTCATTATTTTGATAAACAAAATAATCCCTTAACTCTTTAACAATTCTATCTTCATATTCTGTCCTGTCGACATGACAATGTCTTTAGTAAAACTATCATAACTGATTTCGTACATGATGTACTAACTTGTGCTCTGAGATGAGTCTTCAATAGTCATCATAGAGTCTATGTTCAAGTGCACAAGCACTGAACTTACTCCAATCAACATTGCAAACAAAAACTATCTCCAGGTTCACTGGTAAAACCATTATCTCATACTTAGACAATTTTGCATTGCGCTCTAACATACTATCTCTCTAACCTATGCGATCTTCATGTAGATCATATTTTTCCATAATGACAACATCTATGTAACCAACACAGCCAAATTGCCAACAATCTCCCCCTTTGTTATTGGTGGCAACATATGAGAAAATTGGCTAAGTCTACAACTTCAAAATCTCAAAAATTGTGGCCATAGCATAAAATATATACTATCCTTATAACTCCAAAAAAAACTTATCTCTAATATAGTACTCCCCCTAAGAGTATCAATCCTTATCATTTTCTTATCAATTTTATACTATATATCCCTCCCCCTTTGACAACAATGAAAAAATAAAGGTAAGGAGGTTTACAAAACTGTATTCACAAAAGATTATACCTTAATTCAATTTTGCAAAGCTGGTAGGCTTGCAACACAATCTACAAAATCAATCTTTATAGCCTCTAACTCCTTCTCCCATGATTTCTTAATAGAATCTACCACATTGAGTAGTGCACTCAATCCATAAGATGCTATCTCACATGCTTGGAGATTCTCAAAGTTAAACTTTTGAAAAGATGTCTTAGCTAAAAGACATTCTTCCAATTTCTCTTCAATAATACTTAACTTCATAGAAGTGTGCTCTCTTAAAAGAGTGAATCTTTTCATTTTCCTGTCTTTTTCATCTTGCAAAACTCTAATTTCATCATATAACTTATGGATTTTCTTCTCAACATCAAATACCTTCACATTGGGGCTTGAAAGAAAGTTAGTTTCATTCTGAATTTCTGCTTCCTTCATCTTCATCTTTTGATCTTCTTCTATTGTCAAGGTCTTTGATTTTGTACACTGGATGTACAAAGATTTTCCTATTTCCAAATTCCTCCTCAAGTCCTTTATATAGATATCAAGATTGTTGATATCATTCCTGATATTCTGACTAATGTTCAAAAGCATTTTGGCCTCATAGGCTGCTTGAGCTTTTACTTTTTCTATATCAAATAAATTTGTGAATTCACTATCAAAAGAATTCATCACTTTCTTTTCTTTCTCTAGAGGGTCAGCTTCTACAATTTGTGTAGTTACAATGCCTTGTAACTTCTCAGTAAGTTCCTTCAGGCATCCTTCAAGACTTTTTACTTTCTTCTTCTTTCCAATGATCTTGTTCAAAGATGTGATCAATTCCATCTAATCATCATCATCTACTTCCTTTCCCAAATGCTCAATCATAGATCCAATTTGATTCTTCTTTCCAGTCTCAGGAGTAAGACTGATATCTTCTTTAGTGGGAATAGGTACTTGTTTTTCTATCACTGAGGGTTCTACAACTGTGGTCTTTGTTTTCTCTTCTCCTTTGGTAGTCTCTATTAGGAATGAATGCTAAATGTTTGGCAGCCATTCTGTAGCATTTTTTGTTGCATTCATGACTATGATTGTCATTGATGTCAACACAGTGATTTACCGAAGACTTGCAGAGAAGCAGATAGAGTTTGGATTAGCGCACATGGGTTATTTTAGTTGGAGCTATGCAATGTTGAGGTTATACTCTTTGATAAGTTATATGTCTATGGTTAAGAGCATAGATAGTAATTCTTTTATTCATGGAAATTGTGATCATTTTGGTGGAAGCAATATTCAAGAAATGTTCCTGAGTAGCGCTTTGTGGAAAATGGATGATATCTCCTAATCGGGATGGAATCTAGTTTTTCACAGTTAAAGGGAAGCTAAAGACACATTGATAGTGATTTGGATGATAGTGTAGACTTTGAGGTCACATGAGTGAAGATTTATTGTATTTGGAAGCTGACAATTTTGTGTACTTTTGGTGTAGCACGTGGAAACTTTTATTTTGTAATTGTATGTCGACTCATTTGTAATTATTTGAGTGTGGTATAAAGGAAGGAATTTATTTGATTATTGAAATGTAGTAGTATGTATTTGTGATGTGGAAGTAGCATTTGTGTGTGATGTTGTATGCATGAATTGAAGAAAAGAGCTAAGTATGAAAGTGAATTTGTGAAGGAAGACATGAAAAGTATAGAGATCTGAAATTGAGATCTATTGTAATAGTGAGTGCAGTTTGACATAGTCAAAGAAGAGGTAACATATTATTCTATTGAGTAATGAAAAGATTATTTGGATAGTGTGTTCAGTGATCTTACCCTGAAGCTATTTGGGCAGTGGGCCCTTCTATCTTCCATAACTCTTAACCGGGTTAGAATCTTTTGACAGGGATTCAAAATCTCCTAACAACGATTCATATGTACTGAATGTATTTCATAAGACTCCTAATAGAGTCCATCCTTTCATAAGGAATATTCATATTAGTGCATCTTTTGTGGGCATCATTCCCACTAGGGTTTAATCTTTGATCAAGAGGTTCCCTAGTCAATATAACTTGTGTCATTGTGTATGAATATCTTTTTATGGTTGGTAATTATATTGCTTATATGGTTTAATATTGTTGAAGATGATAAAAGTTATAATTATCTAATAACTGATTCACCCCCCCCCCTCTCAGTTATCTTGGTGGACTTTACTTTCTAGCAATTGGTATCAGAGCAGCAGGTCCTTGAAAAAGAAGTTTAACAGCTTAAGAAGATCCATGGCAAATTTCAGGAAAGAAAGCCCTAAGTTTGATGGAGTAAATTTTGACAGCTAGAAAGAAAAGATCAAGACACACCTACTATGTTTAGGACCAAGTTATTGGTTGATTACAAAGAATAATAAGACTATCATTGAAGAGGACAATCTTGAAACATGTACTGCGGAAGGGTGAGATCTATTCATGTGTAACATACTTGCAAGAGAAGCACTTTTGATAGCACTTCCAGAGAATGAGTACAGTCAGGTAAAATATTTGAAAATATCTCATGAAATTTGGAATGCTTTACACTCTACTTTTGAAGGTGATGAACATGCAAAAAGAGTTAGATTACATAATTGGATATGTGCATTTGAAGATATAAGAATGTTGGAAGATGAATCTATTAGAACTTATATTGGTAGAATGTCAGAAAACATTACAGGTATAAAATCTTGTGGAGGAACAAAGACAAAGAATGAAGTGATATGGAAAATTATGAGGACATTGACTCCTATATTTAAGCAGACAACACAGATGATTGAACAAGTGATACCTTGTACAACAAACTTTATAAGAGAAACTCTTCCTGTAAGATTCGAAGTAGTAGAAATGAACCTGAGATTATCAAGAGACTTACCTAGAATGGAGATAGCATTCAGTGCTCTTAGTGTTTTCCCTACTTTGTCAAGAAGCATCAGTGTGAGTGGAGATTATGTTGGCAGCAGTAGATCTAGAAATGAAGAAGACAAGAAGATTGAAGAAGGTATTGCCTTGCTTGAGAAAAAGAGAACTAGACGGTAAGAAAATATTTAAATGTTGGACTTGTCAAGAATATGGTCATTTTGCATCTAAATGTCCTAAGAGAGTTAAAAAGTACAGAAGCAATTTCAAACCTAGAAGATCTAAGGAATGTTATTATGCTAATGATGAAGATCTTGAAGCTAGTATAGAAAGAACTTTAAGTGAAAGTGATACTGAAAATAATGATGACATAGAATTTGTAGCAATTAAAGAAGAGAATCTTGAAACTGATGTTAAGGAAGAAAAAGCCTTAGTTTCTCAAGTTGAAAAGAAAGTTGATTGGATTATAGATAGTGTTTGTTCACATCATATGACTAGAGACATGAAAAAGTTCATAAAGTTGAATGAATATGATGGAGGAGTTGTTAGAGTTGGAAACAATGCACCTTGTTTGATTAAAGGTATAGGATCTATTACTCTTGATGGAAAGACTAATATTGATGATGTTTATTTTGTGGATGGATCGAAACATAATCTTTTGAGTGTTGGATAGTTAGTTGATAAGGGATATCAAGTTTGGTTTACTGAGAAAACCTGTGTGATAAAGGATAAAGATGGAAATCTGATTGGAACTGGATCTAGAACCAGAGGTAATGTATTTCAATTGAATCCTACTGAGATGACATGTTTGATTACAAAGATTGATGACATTTGGTTATGGCATAGAGGGTTTTGTCATATAAACTTTGATAACATTGTGAAAGTAAGTACTACACTTGTAGTAAGAGATTTACCTAAAATTATGAAGCCTACTAACATGATTTGCAAAGAATGTGTAATGGCTAAATAGAAGAGAAGTTCTTTTCCCAGTAAGAGAAGAGAAGAGGTAACATATTATTATGTTGAGTAATGCAAAGATTATTTGGATAGTGTGTTTAGTGATCTTACCCTGAAGCTGTTTGGGCAGTGGGTCCTTTTGTCTTCCTTACCTCTTAACCGGGATAGAATCTTTTAACAGGGATTCAAAATCTCCTAACATGGATTCATATGTACTAAATGTATTTCATAAGACTCCTAATAGAGTCCATCCTTTCACAACAAATATTCATATTAGTGCATCTTTTGTGGGCATCATTCCCACCGGTGTTTACTCTTTGATCAAGAGGTTCCCTAGTCAACATATCTTGTGTCATTGTGTTATTGTGTATGAATATCTTTCTATGGTTGGTAATTATATTTCTTATATGGTTTAATGTTGTTGAAGATGATAAAATTTATAATTATATGATAATTGATTCACCCCCCCCCCCCCCCCCCCCCACCCCCTCATCAGTTATCTTGGTGGACTTTACTTTCTAACAGTCTCCTGCTCTTCAAAAGCTGAATTGTCAACAATGTTTTTGAGATTCTTGAATACATTATCATCAGTATCAAAGGTGATCTTCATTCCTTCTACATTCATGACTTCATCTTCAATGTTAATGGCTGGTGGGGAGGGAATTTCCTCTTGTTCTGTTTCACCTTCTTGATCTACTGCAACTGATGGTTCTCCAGTATTTTCTGACATAACCTTGATGATTGCTTGCTCTATTTCTAAATTAACTTCTTCATATCTTGTTAGAAAATGAATTGAAACAATTGTTGTATTGTCATTGATGTCAAACCTTAATTGGTAAGACTATTGCTACTTAGGAAAGTACTATATATTTTTGAGTGTTGCTAAGGGGCTAAGCAAGGTTGGTAACAATAGCACCTAGGGAAAGGTCGAGTTATCTTGATACTACAAAGTGTACTTGACTATGTTGCACTATGATGAGATAATGTATTGTTTATCTTAGTAAGACTGAAGACTAAACTGGTAGGCTTAACCGAGCAAAGAATGGAAAAATTATGTTTAAGCCGAGTGATGTTAGTCTCGACCGAGTTAGTATATGCCGAGAAAAATTATAGTGTCGGCCGAGAATCAGTAAATTGTCGAGGAAGATAGTACAAGCCAAAGAGATAGTTTTAGTATTGACCGAGTGTTCTACATGAAGACCGAGTGAACAATCACAGTATTAACCGAGCATCAGCAATTTTATATTTGAAGAGAATTTAATTTTGGAACCGACATTGTTGAATTCTTGGATTATGTAAAATGTGTTGACTTTATTTATTGATTGTTTGGAAGCATTAAATGCATTTTAAAACATTTTATTATAAATCTTTAAGAGATTTGAGATTATTTTAGAAAAGGAGCCGAAGAACATGAAGCGGGTAGATTTAATGAATTTGACCTAACCCGAAGATCTACGAATGAGATTGAGTGGCAAAAGATGAGTTAATCTAATTGAGGAAAATATAAGGGAACCTGAACATTGTGATATGAATGCACATGGTGAACAGAGAATGCTGGAAGAGGAAATTTTTATTGACTGAATAAGAAAAAAAGGCTGAAGGAGAAGTGTGGTGATTTCTTGAAGAAAAGTTCTGAGAAAATCAGAGATGGAAATGGCAAAGTTTCAAAGTCAGTAAACCAACATTAGTGTACAAAATCGGATCTGATATTTGCAAAGTGAGTTGTATATTTTTCAGATAATACTGTTTCTACTTTCTAACCATTGTAACAGTCAAAATCCTTTTAACAGAGGTTGACCTAACAGTCATATGTTAAATCCTTTGAAAAAGGTTGCATTCTAATGGAGTGTATGTAAGTCCTATGACTAGGCTCACTTTTAATAGGGTGATTGAAATCTTTTAACCAGGTCACACCTGATAGTGTGTATTGTAACTTTTGACAAGGTTGGCTTTTGACCGAGCTCACTTCAGAAGAGTGAAAATAATAGTAGCATGTTACAAAGTGGTTTTTCCCAAATTGGGTTTCCACTATAAATCTTGGTGTTAATACTTGTGTGAATGTTTAGATCTGAACATTACTATGTTTTACAAGTTAAGTTACAACTAGGTAGTGGACTGCATTGTTAGATGTTTCTATTATTGAATCAGTGATGACCGAGTTTGTTTTGGTTTTGGATCTGATTTAAGGATAAGTTTATGAGATTGTTTTATACATCAAGACCTGAGAACAACTGATTCACCCCCCCTCTCTCTTGTTCTAAATCATATTAACAATTGGTATTAGAGCTTTGTTGCTTATTATTAGTGTTTACAGAAATCAAGTTTAAAGGGGCTTGAAGCAAATGATCAGGATGTATAAGAAGGAGGTACCGAAGCTGAACAAAGAAAATTTCCCTGAATGGCAAAGCTTGATGAAGCTGCATCTGGCTAGTATTGGTGACTCTACAAAGTACTACATTGGGAATAGTTATGTCTCACTTGTCACACCTTTGACTACCGAAGAAATGAGAGCTAAGCAAGAACATAATCAGGCAATCCTGGAAATTGCATCTGCCCTAAGCTATCCAAAATTTAAGGACATTAAGGACTACACAACTGTAAAGGATATGTGGGACACTCTTGCAAGGATCTATGGTGGTGACTTGAATGTGCTGAAAGCAAAGGCCGAGAGTCTTAGAGGTAAGTTTAATGAAATGAGAATACAAGAAGGTGAAAACATTGCACAATATTGTGGAAAGTGTGAATGTCAAAATTGATGAGTATGTAGAAAGAAATGAAGCTGATAGCAAAAGAGAACTAGAAGATTATAGATCTTTTGTATACATTGAAGAGGAAGAAGAGGCAATTAATAGACTTGCACCTAATGCCAAGTCTCGAGTAAGCAATGTCGAGCGATAGACAGAAGCTACCGAGCATCAGGAAAACAATGTCGAGAGAGAACAAGAACATGCTGAGCTACAAGAAAATGCTCTTGAATATCAGGAAGAGGTTGCTAAGCATTCTGAAGTTGAATCTGACAATCTTATTGAGGAACATGATGAAATAGAGGAGAGAACAGCTGAACCTGTTTTGGCAAAATATGTAAGAAAACATCATAAGCCTGAACAGATAATTGGAGACAAAGATACTGGAATCCAGACCAGAAGTAAAACTAAGGATCCAACATGTCTACTATGTGAATTTGAACCAAAGACAACTAGAGAAGCTTTGGAGAATGAAGACTGGATACAAGTAATGAATGAAGAAATTGACCAGATTGAGAAGAATGATACTTGGACTCTGGTGTCGAGACTTGAAAATAAGAATGTTATAGGAACAAAGTTGGTATTTTGGAATAAGATGAATGAAAATGGTGAAATCACTAGGAAAAAAGCTAGGTTGGTATGCAAAGGCTACACACAAGAAGAAGGAATAGATTATGCGGAGACATTTTCCCCTGTAGCTAGATTGGAAGGAGTAAGAACTCTGCTTGCATATGCTGCTTATAAATATTTCAAGGTATATCAAATGGATGTTAAGTCTACATTTTTGAATGGTATACTAGAAGAAGAAGTTTACATAGAACAACCAAAAGGTTTTATTGATCCAAACAGAAGACACATGGTGTGCAAACTGAACAAAGCATTGTATGGATTGAAGCAAGCTCCCAGAGCATGGTATGAGAGGTTGCACAACTACTTGATATAGATTGGATTTTCAAGAACAAATGACACAAGCAATCTGTACATGAAGGATGAAGAAGGTAAAGGTATCCTGTTGGCAAAAAATTTTGTTGATGACATTATTTTTGGTGGACAAGATGCATTATGTAAAAGTTTCTCAAATGAAATGCAAACTGAATTTGAAATGAGTATGTTTGGTGAGATCAAATTCTTTGTTGGTTTACAAGTATATTAGAAGAAGAATGGAATTTTCATTACATAGTCTAAATATGTTAAGGAAATATTGAAAACTTTTGGGATGGAATATGCTAAACCAATGGGAACTCCTATGGTTACTGGACAAAAGTTATCTAAGAATGATGATGCTGTAGAAGTGAATCAGACTCTGTACATATCCATGATTGGAAAATTGCAGTATGTTGTACATAGTAGACCAGATATTGCATTAGCTATTGGGATTCGGCAAGATTCTTTTCCAATCCTAAGGAAACACATATGATAGCTGTGAAAAGAATTATGAGATACTTGAAAGGAACTGCTGACTATGGTCTATATTATAAGAAGGATGACAAATTTGAACTCTGAGTTTATACAGATGTTGATTGGGTCGGAATGTAGATGATAGAAATAGTACTAGTGGTGGATCTTTCTTTCTTGGATAAAGATTAGTCTCCTAGACAAGAAAGAAACAAAATTGCATTTCCCAATCTACTGTCGAGGCTGAGTATGTTGCTACTACAGTAAATTGTTCAAACTTGGTATGGATAAAACAATTGTTGATAGGCATGAAAGAAGAAATCACTGAACCTGTTGTTATTTTCTATGACAACACAAGTGCTATCAATATTTCTAAGAATCCAGTGATGCACACTAAGACCAAACACATTGCAATCAAGTATCACTACTTGAGAGAATTAGTACAAGACAAAGAAGTCCAAAGGGAATATGTGAATACAAAAGAACAATTAGCAGACATATTCACTAAAGCTTTACCCAGAGAAGCTCATGAGTATTTGAGAAGTCAATTAGGGGTTCTTCCCCTAACTGAGGCTGCCTAGACAAGCTAGGAGCACTGCATCAAATGTGCTACAACAGAACATTTGAAAAATTGATGTAGAAGATTGTCACACTTTAGGGCTGGCCTAGAGTTGTGAAGAGAAGCGAAGACAATGAATCAGTCATAAGCAAGTTGACAGAGGGAGAAACACTGAGCTGCATAGATATTATCTACATTTGATGGATGTATGTTTTAGTTGCTACTTTGGCATTTTTGTCAAAGAGGGAGAATGTACTGATATGATAACACATAATACTGAAAAACAAGAGTTGATGAACTAAAGATAAGGATGATGAACTAAAATGAAGAATCAGGATAGAGGGAGATCTGAACACTTCTGACGGTCACAGAAGTGAGGCTTACAGGATTCTGAATCAGAATGAAGCTAAGGATATTATAAATAATTTTTTGATGGATAGATAAGATTTTGGATTGGTTGGTAATCCATGTGTTATTCAGGTGATATCATATGGTGTTGCCATCAATGCCAAAGAGAGAGATTGTTGGAAACTGAATTGAAACAATTGTTGTATTGTCATTGATGTCAAACCTTAATTGGTAAGACTATTGCTTCTTAGGAAATTACTATATCCTTTTGAGTGTTGCTAAGGGGCTAAGAAAGGTTGGTAACAATAGCACCTAGGGAAAGGTTGAGTTATCTTGATACTACAAAGTGTACTTGATTATGTTGCACTATGATGAGATAATGTATTGTTTATCTTAGTAAGACTGAAGACTAAACTGGTAGGCTTAACCAAGCAAAGAATGGAAAAATCATGTTTAAGCCAAGTGATGTTAGTGTGGACCGAGTTAGTATATGTCAAGCAAAATTATAGTGTCGACTGAGAATCAATAAATTGTCGAGGAAGATAGTGCAAGCCGAGGAGACAGTTTTAGTATTGACCGAGCGTTCTACATGAAGACCGAGTGAACAATCACAGTATTGACCGAGCATCAACAATTTTATATTTGAAGAGAATTTAATTTTGTAGCCGACATTGTTGAATTCTTGGATTATGTAAAATGTGTTGACTTTATTTATTGATTTTTTGGAAGCATTAAATGCATTGTAAAATGTTTTATTGTAAATCTTTAAGAGATTTGAGATGATTCTAGAAAAGGAGCCGAAGAACATGAAGCGGGTAGATTCAACGAATCTAACCTAACCATAAGATCTATGAATGAGATTGAGCAACAAAAGATGAGTTAACCTAATTGAGGAAAATATAGGGAACCTAAACATTGTGATATGAATGCACATGGTGAACAAAGAATGTTGGAAGAGGAAAGTTTTATTGACTGAATAAGAAGAAAAGGTTGAAGGAGAAGTGTGGTGATTGCTTGAAGAAAATTTCTGAGCAGATCAAAGATGGAAATGGCAAAGTTTCAAAGTCAGTAAACCAGCATTAGTGTATGGAATTGGATTTGATATTTGCAAAGTGAGTTGTATATTTTTCAGATAATACTGTTGCTACTTTCTAACCATTGTAATAGTCAAAATCCTTTTAACAGAGGTTGACCTAACAGTCATATGTTAATTCCTTTAAACAAGGTTGCATTCTAATGGAGTGTATGTAAGTCCTATGACTAGGCTCACTTTTAACAAGGTGATTGAAATCCTTTAATCGGGTCACACCCGACAGTGTGTATTGTAACCTTTGACAGAGTTGGCTTTTTATCGAGCTCACTTCAGAAGAGTGAAAATAATAATAGCATGTTACAAAGTGGTTTTTCCCAAATTGGGTTTCCACTATAAATCTTGGTGTTAATACTTGTGTGAATGTTTAGATCTGAACATTACTATGTTTTACAAGTTAAGTTACAATGAGGTAGTGGACTGCACTGTTAGATGTTTCTATTATTGAATCAGTGATGACCGAGTTTGTTTTGGTTTTGGATCTGATTTAAGGATAAGTTTATGAGATTGTTTTATACATCAGGACCTAAGAACAACTGATTCACCCCCCCTCTCTATTGTTCTAAATCATATTAACATATATGCCTCCCATAATCTGAATGGATCTCTTCTTGGTTCTCAAATGGGTGGTTAAAGCTTTCATGATCTGACTAAAGTGTGCTTCATCTTTTACAACACAAAGCTTTCTAACAACCTTTTCTCTAATAGATGTGTCTTCCTCTTATGCTCTCTTCTTCCTATTCACAAGTTTATTATACAAATCATCAGGTATCTTACCCTGAATTGTATCAAACTTCTTATCAGACAAAATCATATGCTTTACCACTGCATTTTCTAGATTTAATCTCTCTGCATAATCATAAAGTTCATAATACTTATTCATTCTTGTAAAGTCTCCATGCTAAATGATCTGCTCATTAAGCTTCTCAACTTTAGGTTTCCAAGTTTTCTTCTTAATATAAGCTCCATCATCTTTGATTTCTACAATTTTCCTTGGAACTGGTTTCACTAAAGTTTTATGTCTCTTACTTAGTCCAGTAGCACTCTCTTTTACTCTTTTTCTAGGTGTGGAGGAAGTGGATCTGGTGGATATCTTTGCTTCTTGATCCTTCTCAATTTCTTCCACTTTCACCTTAACTTGTGTTTCTTCTTGTTGTGCTACAATTGATGATAAAGGTGGAATAGACAAAACTTCTTTTTATCCAATATCTTTGATTGTTGCTACTGTTTGCTTTGTTACCAAGAATTCATGCTCAGTCATCCCTGTATCTTTTAGAATTGTCTTGATAGTACTTTCAACTATTTTCATTGATTGCTTCTCTTCAAGTAAGTTCTTTGTGGAGTTGAAGTTCTCCTCAAAGGTTCCAAACCTGTTACAGTGAGTGTCCAACTTGCACTTAAGTAACTTGCTCAAATATCCTTTTGTCTCTACCACAAATATCTCATAGCCAAGAGGGGCTATGAACTCTATTCTAGGTTCTACTGCTTCAATGTAGGTAAAGTCAGTATCAACCATGAAACATATCTCATTTTTATACTTCTCCACAAGAGACTGTGGGATCCTTGATCTGCTAGACACTATATCCTAAAATGTCTTGATTACCAATACTGCACTCTCATTCACTTTATCAATAACATGCCTTCTGTACACTAGGTTAATCCTTTTCATTGTGGTTTGGCCATCATTCTAGTCATTTCCAATGGTGTAAGGAAATCTTCTCAATAGATGATAAAACATATAGGTGATTAAGGATGAGAATCTAAACTGTGTATACTTAGTTTTCTTAATCTTTTCCAAATTCTCAAACAATTGAATTCTCAGAATCTCACATATATCAGCTTGTACTTTTTCAACACACATCAGATAAGTTGCATGTATCATTCTAGCTACCATGTCATCCTCTCTTGAATTTGCACAAAACTTAGTGGTTAGGATCTTGCATAAGTATCTGACATCATCTTGTTGAATCTTACTAATCATAATTTCTCTACCATTATAGGATGAATTTGTGTTGTCTATGACTATTTTCCTCATGTTCTTCTCATTTAAAGGAATGGCTCCAGTTTTAGATAGTTTAGTGACTTCATGAATCAAATCAGCTGTGATATCTATCACTCTATCTTCCAACCAAAACTTCCCATTATGAATTCTGCTTAAGATTATCGTAGTACATTCTTCATTGTCAAATTCATACTATAATGCATACTTAATGATTTCATTATCTTTCAAATGTTTAAATCCTTATTTCAATGTCATGTCCTAATTGTAGATCTTTTGATATTCTTTGGTGAAATCACTATCATTGACAGTCTCTAGTTTGCATCCAAGATAACTTCTAACATTCTCTAGATGTAAAACTCCATTTGGTACGAATGATAAAGCTAACCTAGGATCATCTTCCAAGGGTTCTACTAGTTCCCTTTTCAACTTAGGTCTATTTTTATCTCTAACATTATGAATTAAACAAACATCCATGATTTCTTCTAATTCATTCACTGATTTAAAGATCTATCAAGTAAAATACCTTGATTTCACAATTTTAGGGCTCGCGTAGATTCGACACAAAATTCTTCTCCAAATCCTTGCAAAATGCTTCCAATCACTACTCTTTGATCACCTTAACACTTGAATTTTCTTTGATGATCAAATAATACCGATCATGACCTTTTATTAATTTAGTGTTACTTAGATCTGACATCGCATTCAATTCTTTTGTCGATTTTTTCCAAAAAGCTAATTCTGCTAACCTGCAAAACTTAAAACTTCTTGCAATCTTGCAAAACATAATATTTTTATTTGCGCTCTTAACCATAGCATTTGAACATCATATACTACCTTGCATTAACTATGTAAGACTCATTTCATCATATATCTACTTATACACTAATCTAAGTTCCTATTCTACTGCAATTTTCATAAATTAAGTACTTTGAGATGGGTCAGGTAAAGATTCATTGTTACCTTTTAATGCTTCACCTTCTTGATTACCTTCAATGTTGAATATGTCTCCTTGATCTATGCTTTTGATAAAATTCACTTCATCTGAATTACTATAGCATCCTTTCTAACTGTTACTTGCATCTTCATTTCTTCTTGTATGATTTCTGGGATTAGGATTAGGATGAAAAACTCTATTGTTCATTCTGCAAAACCTTGTTGTATGTCCAATCTTGTTGCATATCTAACAAAAAATTCCACTGTTTCCATATCTTGGTCCATGCTGATTGATTTGTGATCTATAGTTTCTAGCAATGTGTCCAACCTTGTTGCATCTATAACATATTACTCCATTTCTTTTGTTCATATCTTCAGAAGGTTTCTTATCTGCATTGTTAGTATTCCTAAACATTCTACTACTAGCATTATTCTCAATAAATTTATGTTTCTTGCATTCAATAGCTCTATGTCCAAAACCATGACAATTATAACAATAACCATTAAGAGGTTTGAATTGCTTACCTATGCAATCTCTCTTCATATGACCAATAGTATTACAAGAAAAACATCTACCTTTGAATTCTCTTTGCATACCTTTGGGTGATTCCTCTTGCTTAGGTGATTCTCCTTCTTTAGGTGTATGTTCAGACTTGTTAATCTCATTAGACTTCTTCTCATCTATGCTTTCAAATATTTTCAGATCTGGTTCCTTGCTTTCTTCATTTGCTTTAAAAGTGTTGAATCCAAGACCAGTCTTATCATAGAATGGTTTTTGATAAGATATTTGTTCATCAATCTTCTCACTAATTGAATATAGCCCTTCAAGTTGTTGTTTGGATTGAGTCAGTTCACCTTTCAAAATTTTATTGTACTTTTCAAGTTCAACATACTGCAAATTGACTTTCTCAAGTTCAGATGTTACTTTACCAAGTTTAGAATTTAGTCCTTCATTTTCAGTCTTTAGACTTTCATTCTCAAATTTTAGATTTGTTTAATTCTTGCCATTTCCATCTTTTAAACTAAGCTTCATATTTTCTATCTTCAGTTCATGCTTAAGGATCTCATTTTATTTTTCTAAATTTTCATCACAATCTTCAATAAAAACTTTGAATTCCTTTTCAAATCTCAGATCTTCCAACTTGTTTTTCAGTTTCTCGATGAGGTTATTTGCATCATCATATTTTATTTTCAAAGTGTCTTTTTCAATAGTAAGCAAGTCAATCTATTCAAGAGCTTCTTCAAGATTCTTCTATAGTTGATCCATATCCATAGAGATCTTACTCAAGCTGCTAGGCTTTCCTTGAATGATTATTTTCTGAGTAACTAAGCTCTGATACCAATTGTTAAAAATAGGGAATACTGAGAGGGGGGGTTGAATCAATATTCTACAAACTTTTACTTTTGCCCAATTATGGATATAGCAGATTATCTTAACATATGCATAACATAAGAAGCTAAACAACATGGATAGCAATAAAACTAAAGAACTCATAACACATTATTTGTTCTCGAGGAAACCTTGGCCAAGGGAAAACCCCAGTGGGGATGGTACCCACAAAGATCCACTAATCAAAAGTATCATGTTAAAGATTTTGACCCTGTTAGGAGTCTATTACATGCATATTGTGTCTCAGTCCTGATTAAGGGACTATAGGCCTTGTTAGAAGCCTCAACCATATTAGGAGTTGGCAGTACAAAATGTGATTACCAGATTAGCCCACAGCCCAAAGAAGTAATGTACAATATACACTGATTACAAAAGAAGGTTAAGGTACATAACCTTATACTACTTGCATCAATATCTCTTCACTGCTCTTTCACTATCACTATTACATATGCATCATATATCTCACTCATATCACTTCATCATTATCCTTCTTACAATTTACAATTACATTTATACAAGTTATTAGGATTAATAACTTTCTAGTCGGCTATCATATTACAAATAACTTTATCCATGGGTTAACATCTAGGATGTCATCCCTTTATATTGTTAAGTCATTATTTTGATAAAGAAAATAATCCCTTAACTCTTTAACAATTCTGTCTTCGTATTCTATCCTATCGAATTGACACTGTCTTTATTAAAACTATCATAACTTCTTCTATATATGTCGTACTGACTTGCACTCTAAGATGATTCTTCAATAGTCATCATAGATTCTATGATCAAGTGCACAAGCACTGAACTTACTCCAATCAACATCACAAACAAAAATTGTCTCCAGGTTCACTATTAAAAACACTTTCTCATACTTAGACAATTTCGCATTGCGCTCTAACATACTAGCTCTCTGATGTATGTGATCTTCATGTAGATCATATGTTTCCATAATGACAACATCTATCTAACCAACTCAGCCAAATTGCCAACAAAAATATTTTAGAATATTTGGTAGTAAGTGCTATATCAAGAGAGATGATGAGATAGGAAAGTTTGATATTAGAAGTGATGAAGGAATTTTCCTTGGTTATTATACTAAGAGTAGGCTTACAAATGTTTTAATTTGAGATTAAGGAAGATGATTGAAAGTAACAATGTGAATATACATGAAAGGTTTTAGATACAAGAAATAATGTATGATGGGAATCAAGATACAAAGATCAAAGAGGTTGCTACTACTACAGAAGAAGAACTTGTTGAGGATGAACGTGAAAATGAGAGTTGTGATGATGATACAAATGAGGCTACTGAGGTTCCTAAGACTCTGAGGTATGTAAATATGAATCATCTTGATAAGAAAATTATTGGTAATACAAATCAAGGAATAATGACTAGATCAAAGGCTAGAGAAGAAATTTGTTTGATTTCTCAAGTTGAACCAAAGACCATAGATGAAGCTTGTAGAGATGAATCTTGGATAAATGCTATGAAGGAAGAGTTAGATCAGATAAAGAAGTATAACACTTGGGAATTGGCTCCAAGACCTAAAAAAAAAAATGTAATAGGAACTAAATGGGTTTTTAGAAACAAAATGAATGAAGAAGGAGTTGTTGTAAGAAACAAAGCAAGATTGGTATGTAAAGGTTATTCACAACAAGAAGGCATAGATTTTGAAGAGAAATTTTCTCATGTTGCTAGAATAGAGGTTGTGAGATTATTTTTGGCTTATGCTAAACATAAAGACTTCAAGGTATATCAGATGGATGTGAAATTTGCATTCTTGAATGGGGATCTTGAAGAAAAAGTGTATATAGAACAACCTGATGGATTTCCTCTATTCGAAGATGGAGACATGGTATGAAAGTTGAAGAAGGCACTATATGGACTGAAGTAAGCTCCAAGGGCTTGATATGCAAGGTTAGACAAATAATTACTTTGCCTTGGATTTAGAAAAGGTAATGTTGAAAGTAATTTATATTTAAGAACTAGTGAAGATGGAGTTTTGATAATAGAAGTTTTTGTTGATGATATTATCTTTGGAGGCAATCATGAATTGTGTAAGAAGTTTTCTAAAGAGATGGAAAATGAATTTGAGATTTCCATGATAGGTGAAATGAAATTCTTTCTAGGATTGCAAATAATTCAAAACAAGAATGGCATTTTTATTTCTCAGACTAAGTATCTTAAAGAAATGTTGAACACATTTGGAATGGAAGATTGTAAACTAGTTGGTACACCCATGGTGACTGGTAATAAACTATTAAGTAATGATGAGACTAAGTGTATTTTTCAAACCAAGTACATATCAATGGTTGGTGGATTACAATATCTAACTCACACCAGAACAGATATTGCTAATGCTATTAGAATTGTGGCTAGATATCAGGCAGAACCTAAAGAGATGCACCTAGCTGCTGTGAAAAGGATATTTAGATATCTGAAAGGGACATTTGAGTATGGTTTATGGTATGATAGAAATGATAGCTTTGAACTTCATGCTTATACTAATGTTGATTAGGAAGGAAATATTGATGACAGGAAGAGTACTAGTGGTGGTGTATTTTTCCTTGGGAAAAAGTTGGTTTCATGGCTAAGTAAGAGGAAAGATTGTATAGCTCAATCTACTATTGAATCAGAGTAGGTTGTTGCTACTATTAATTGCACTCAAATTGTTTGGATGAAATAAATGTTGAAAAACATTGGAATAAATTTTGATAAGCCTATGGTTATCCATTGTGATAACACTAGTATAGTGAATATGTTAAAGAATCTAGTGATGCATTCTAAAACTAAACATATTTCTATCAAGTATCACTTTTTGAGAGACAAGGTAGTAGAGAAGGATAAAATTGGAGTATATAAGCAGAAAGGAACAAATTGCAGACATCTTTAGAAAGTCATTGCCAAAAGATACCTTTCAATATCTCAGAGGTATGCTTGGGGTTCGGGCCCCTCCTAGTCAGAATTAAATGATATAGGGCTGCATCAGTCTAGGGGTTTTCAAAGCCTTATCATATTCTAGACTTGATGTAGGGATCTACTCCTCAGGGGGAGTGATTGTTGGAGATTTTCCAGCAGGCCAATACTGACTGTATGTTTGTCATTGATGAAAACATATGGAAAGTAGCATGTGTGGAAGTGTTATGTAGTAAGATTTCAGTATATGTAGCATGGACATGATATCAATATGATATCATGGGTGCAGAGGTTAACTGTTAGTATAGAAAGTTATATAGTAGTTGATGTCAGCAGTGTTCCTTACAGAGTAACAAATAGTGTTCTATGTATGGTTGTTCGTACAGCTATCATGGAGCCTTGTGCACTTGGATATATGTTGAAGACATGTTAGTGATGTTAAGTTCATGGATGCATGGTTTGATGATGAACGCAAGGAAATTTATGCAATCGCTATTCGCCAGTAGCAGTTTCTTGTGTTTGTTCAGCAGAGCTGAAAAAGATTTTATTGGTTCTTTAGTTGCACCTATCTTGAGGGTATGCGCCATTGGAGTTAAGATTGGAGAAGTGTTATTGATGTTTGGTTAAGATTGCATAAGTTAATTCAGCCTACAAAGAAAGTTCTAGTTGTTTTGGTAGAGCTGACAGTGTGTAGCACACGTCTACAATTATCTTATTGGACAGTTCCCAGAATGTGTTGTGTGCATAGTACAGCTGACAGAATGTTTATTGGAGTTTTTTATGGTTTCTCTAATATGATTTCAAGGTGGTTCTAATAGGATGACTTGATTATATCATTTGGAGGAAAGATATTTATAAGAAATCATTTGTGATTGCTGAAGAGTGGTTCATGCAAGACTAGGCACAAAAGAGAAGAGTGTGTGAAGTGTTCAGCCATCAGAAGAAGGTCTATGTGACCAAGTAAAGTACTTGTGCTATTCATTGGAACTAATCCAGATAGCAGGTCAAAGTGCAGTTCACCAAGATCCAGATATAGTGTGTATCTGTTATTCTGAAAGTTGTAGCCTTCGCCCATTTGAGAAGTGAGCTCTCAGATAGTGCTCCTCTCTCCTAACAAGGAAAATTGTAAAAGACTCCTAACAGTGTCCAACCCTTGACTAGGTCTACTATATTTAATATATTGTAAAGCTACTCCTAATAGGGTAAAGGATCTTCTAACAAGAATCATTATACACTAGTACAGAATTTTAGTGGGTATCAAGTCCCACCGAGGTTTTTACCTATTTGGGTTTCCCTATAACCAAAATATTGGTGTTGTGTTCATGTGTTCTTTCATTGTTTTTATGCTTTATGTTTAAGTATACTTAATTGGATAAAGAATTGAATCTTGTAGATAACTGATTCTCCCCCCCCCCCTCTCAGTTATCTCTTGGGACTATTCCTAACAATTGGTATCAGAGCCAAGTACCTTAGAGAGAAATTTTAACAACTTGAGGTTGATCAGATGGTGTACTTTAGGAAAGAAAGTCCTAATTTCGATGGAGATAATTATCTTGATTGGAAGAACAAGATGGTGACTCATTTGTAGTGCATTGCTTTTGAAGTTTTAAATGTAACTATCAAAGTAGCCAAGATTCCTACTTTAGAAGACCTTGCAAAAGATGATGCTACTATCACACAAAAGGAATTGCTTCATCAAAATGCTATAGCTAAAGAAGCCCTTATCAATGCCCTATCTGATGGTGAATTTTTAGAAGGAAAAAAGGTAGATACAACCCATAAAATATGGAAGCACCTAGAAGACATATTTGAAGGAGACAAACAATCAAAGGATGCACGCAGAAAGATATGGAAGAAAAGATACAATGCATTAGAGATGTTGTCTGAGGAAAATATCAGAGCTTATAATTAGAGGATTAATGAAGCAGTTGCTAGAATCAGGAACAATGGTGGAGAGATTTCAGAGGAGGACATTATGGACAAGTTAATGACTACCCACACTCCTAAATATGAAAGAAAGATCAACATCCTTGATGAGACCATGCAAATTAAATCAAATTTAAATAGAGAGACCTTGATTAGAAAAATCTCAGCTTTTGAGATTTCAAGATTGAAGACAGAACCAAAGAGTGAGATAGCTTTCAAAGCAAAAATTCATGGTAGGAAATATGCAAACACTTTTGGTAATTTTGATGCTGATGATGAAGAGAAAACATTAGATGATTTTATTTCTATGATTGCCAAAAGATAAAAGAAAGGAAAAGGAAAATATGAAGGTCAATTAAGATTTAAGTTCTTTTCATGTAATAAGATCGATCACTTTGCATCTAAGTGTCCCACTAGAGCTAGAAAGTTCAAGAAGGATTACAAGCCTAAGTATTCTAAGGAATGCTACTATGCTGGAGATGGAGTTTCAGATGAAGAATCTGGTGAAGAATAAATTGGATTCATTATTGTTATAGACAAAATGAATAACAAGACAGTTTATGAAAATAAGAAAGAAAATCAAGAGCTAGCATTGATTTCACAAGCTGACATAAGGACAGACTGGATTATAGATAGTGCATGTTCACATCACATGACATGTGATAAAGGTAGGTTTGTTCATTTGGACAAATACAATAGTGGTATGGTCAGATTTGGAGACAACACTCCTAAACCAATAGTTGGTAGAGGAGCCATCACCTTGGATGGAAAGAATAATACTGATGATGTTCTTTATGTTGATGGTTTGAAACATAACCTCCTCAGTGTTGGACAATTACTTGGAAAAGGCTATTAGTTGGAGTTCAAAGATGACAAATGCATCATTAACAACAAGGATGGTGTTATGATTGCATCAAGTTCAAAGACAAGAGGTAATGTTTTTCAACTCAATTTAGAAGCAAGTTGTTTTGTTGCTAAAGTTGATGACAGTTGGTTGTGACATAAAAGACTATGTCATATCAACTTTGATAACATAGTAAAGATAAGAAATGTTAAGGCAGTAAGAGATCTACCTAGCATAGAAAATCCAGTTGATACTATATGTAGGGAATGTGTGATGGGGAAGCATATGAGACATTATTTTAGGAGCAAGCAGAATTCAGCAGAGAATAAGTTGGATCTAATTCATACAGACCCATGTGGTCCAACTCAAACAAGATCATACTATGGTGAAAGGTATTTCATTTTGTTTGTTGATGATTATACTAGGATGATGTGGGTTGCATTCTTGAAAGATAAGTCAAAAGAATTTGAGAAATTCAAAATATTCAAAGCTAAGGTTGAGAATGAATCTAGACTAAAGATAAAATGTTTGAGATCGAATAGAGGAGGAGAATTCACCTCTAACAGATTCTATGAGTACTATGAATAACATGGCATAAAGAGACAGTTAAGTCCACCTAGAAACCCTCAGTAGAATGGAATTGCAAAAAGAAGGAATAGGATCATTCTTGATACAGCGTGCACCATTATGATAAAAGGAAAAGTTGCACACACCTATTGGAGAGATGCGGTTAATACAACAGTTTATACCATCAATAGAATTCAATTGAGGCCAGGCACTGACAAAACACCATATGAGCTATGGTTTGGTAATATTCCCATAGTAAAATACTTCATAATCTTTGGAATCAAGTGCTACATCAAGAGGGATGAAGCAGTAGGCAAGTTTGATGCAAGAAGTGATGAAGTTTTTTTTTTGGTTACTATTATACACTGAGTTTTGCACCTCTATCTCAAGCTCTCGTAGTCTTGATAACTCAGTATATATTGGGAATCATCTCAAGGTTGTGGGACCTTATGATAACTGAGATGAAACCTCCAAGTTCTAGGCTGGTTCCTCTTGGATTATCACCTTAATTTGCTTCTTGAAATGAAATTAAATCTTTGAGGGAAAAGGGTTAGAAGGAATGCTTGGAAAGGGAAATAACTTGAAAGCAAACTACCTACTAAGTGATGCACCAAAATTAGGGTTTGGATCTCAGTATAGAGGGATGGGATCAATGAAAAGCTCAGGTCTAGTAGGTCACAACTTACTAAATAGGCTTGCATAAGTTTTTCATAGGAGGGCCTGAACATTAGACACAACCTATGACCTGCATGCAGACATTCTTTTCAGTAGAAGGGCATAGGAATGAGACAAGATGACAGGGGGCTGAAGAATACCCACAAACTCATCCAAATTAGATCATACACAGTAGTGCACATATAAGCTAAAAGTAAGAGGGATCAGGAACCCTAGGTATCACTGAAAGCATTCATAGACTTCAATCCAATAAGAGATAAGCCAAACAAGGAAGCACAGGGACATGAAGGATTGTCACAAACTGCCTCTACAATATTTGTATTATTAATGGAAATTACAAAATGTGGGGAACTAGAGGGTGGGAAGAAATGACATAGATAGATTCCCAAGAAAGAGTTTTTCTTTTTTACAAAATGTGAATTCTGAGCTCTACAAGCTCCAAAAAATGTTATATACAACACTCACTGCATGCAGGTAGGAGTCAAAACTAACTAGGGTTACAAGAATATGCATAAAATAATCCAACCCTAAAACCGTCACTTCTGATCATAAATGTATCTCCTACAAATATCTTGACAAATTAGATATATCTTCCTTTGCGTGTCCATTCCTGTACTGATCCCACTTGCAGACAAAAGCCTTGACCTGAAAACCTCCTGCAAGCCCACTAAGCCATAAAGACTCCAAAGCTCATCTTCGCAAGAATGAATTTGAAAGTACAGATGGCACCAACTCTTTAATGCTTCATTGATGTAAGAACACCACACTGTACCCTACAAAATCCATGGCGTCATCGACCAGATCATCCATCATCATGCTCGCAACCATAAAATGTGCTAATGACATCAATTTTGAGCTACCCTACCGCTCACGGCCTACAAACCGAAAACTGGCAAAAACCTCTCAAACATATTTGAATCTTTGAAAACCAACAACTAACTAGTCATTTTAAAATGTGTCTATCAATGTCTAACATTTCCTGACAGATGAACGGTCTAGATGCATTGAAAAAATCACTTAAAATCCCCACCTGACAAGTCAAACACCACTTCAGTAGTCGACAGCCAATGAAACGCGAGAAAATCAGCATCTCTGATAAGTCACTAGACCCACATCCCTGAGAACACCATCGGATGGCTATCGCCATACCACTATGATAACAATCAAGCACTTTGGGTCCTTGATATAATGATAGCCACGAGATCTAACTTCACTTTACTTACTTTAGAAACTCCTGACCCCATGGGCCCACTGACATCGGCCACATTGCACATCAAATAACCAATCAAACTATGCCATTTTAGATACATGTAGCAACCTTCTGACATCGAACCCACTACTTGAGATACCGATCTAACAACAGGCATATGATCTCATAGCCCCAGAATATTCCTTACGCTTTTACACCAGCCGTAGATCCTAGCCTTTCCAAGACCCTACTAACACATCGGCCCACCTTCAAGATGACAAACAGGCCCACCAACAGGTGTCATCCTATCGCATGATCACAATGGCAAGGAATATTCCTTGTGAACATGGGACAACCGTAAGATTTTTTAGGAAAGCTAGCCACCGGGCCCCACCAGGTCGGAGTTGTGCACTTATGAAATGAATGCTGCCAGAGGAAGAAGTTTGAAACATAGAAATGGTCAAAAACATAGAGGGTTTTCAAGCGAAGGTCGAAAACACACTGAGCTTTCAGACTAAAAGGCAGAAAACACAGAGGGTTTTCGGGACTTTGACAACTTTTTGAAACCCTGCAATAGTATTTCCTGCAACCATTCAAACTTGAATAACTTTGAGGGTTTTGCGAATTAGGCTATGTGATGAGAGCTAGGGCATGATGACACATCAAAGAACATGGGGTTAAGGGTGCAAAGCATACAACCTTGTGGATCTATTTCACACATTTAAACAAGTTGCAGCAGGGTGGGATAAAAATAGAGACCTGGAAACTGGCCAAATTTGCAGAATAGAAAATTTTGGGCAATATTTTGGTGACTTCTACGGGATGTCAGCCTGCTAGACATGGATCAGTGGCCTTGACATATCCATTGGGCATGGGGTCTTTCTGAACACAAAACTTTGACAGAGATAAAACTGAACCGGAAAGAGGAACTTGTACTCGAGCACTTCTTGGAAAGTAGGAAAAACTAATCTAGAAAAATAGGGACAGAAAGTAGAAAAACTAACCTAACCTAAACTAACCAATGTAGAGACCTGGTTAAACAAAACCATTTAATGGACTATTGAATTAACTCCCCTTTCTCCTTAGGGTATTACACTTTGCGCATTTGATGCTAATAAGGAGAAAGTGGGAAACAAAAATATACTAAAATATCTGGCAAATCTCCTCCTGAATTTGGTATACCAGATTACTAACCTTAATTAGATCATAGATGCTACCCTCCATAGGAGTCTGATATAGCTGGATAAGCTCCTGATCACCAAGTATTGGACTCTTGACATCACCCTCCATTGATTCCTTGAGTATGCATGTCTTGTTTGACCCCATCTGGGCTAGATATCTGATAGGACACCCTCTTGAGAGCATAAAACTAGGCCCTTCTTGCTTCTTAGCATACATCTTATGAATGTCTTTAGCAGGAAGATCAAGAATTTTCTCCTCCACAATAATCTGACATATGTTCTCCTCCTCTGTAGTTGGGACATAGTTAACCTCTTGAAACACAAACCCTTCCTCAAGAGTGCGCAAGCCATTATCCTTTTCGGGAACATGAGGATCATCAACAAGAGTTGAGTAGAAAGCATCTATTATCAGATCAAAATCATCTTGTTGCTCTAATTCAACAGTAACTCTATTATCTTCACTTCCACAATTAGAGGGCTCAACTAATGAACTTTGCACTACCTCATCCTGCGTAATATAGAAAGGCATCTCCTCAAATAGATCAATTAGGCTCTCACCTTCTTGGCTTCCCTCCTTATCCTGATCTGATTGCTCTAATCCATCTCAGGGATGTGCTTAAGAGGCTACTGTCTCTGGTTGAAAAACTTCTAATCCTTCTCCATCAGGAAGCTCATAGTTCAAGAGAACAAGCGGAAAATATGTAGCCTCCTTCCCAAAAAATGGGTTCAGGTGACTGCCAGTTGCTTTGATGCTTTGTGTTGGGACTATCTTCTTGACTGGATTATATGGATGGAAAGGTCTTTTTACCAAATTTTGCCTCTCACCCTGATGTCCTCCTTGACATGGCAGTCCACTTTGCTGGTAGGATTGTCCCAGAGCTTGGTACTACTAACTAGAGTCTTGACTCTGATTTTGATAAAGCAATGCAACCTCCTGATCCTGCTCATCTATAGTGATCAACTCTTTGGTTAGAGCCTGCAACAGACTCATCATTTCTTGGTTTGTTACTTGTTGATCACTTTTCACTTTGAGTAGCTCTTGAGGAAGGTCACCTATGGACTTCTCATAGCTAGTGTTGGCCTGAGGCTCTATTAATGCAAGTATGGGAGTAAATAGAGGCATCTACAGAGGTATAGTGGGCTGAAGATTAAGAGAGATAGACATGGGTGGCCTTGGGGTTATCATACCAACCTGGATTAAACAATTTTCTGCCTTTACAGCCAAGTCAAAAGCTTGAGGTAATGAAGTACCTCCTAAAGATTGAATCATGACAGATATATCACTAGTCAAGCCTCTCAAAAAATAAAGGAAAGCACAATCTACTGAAGGCCTTATATTTATTGGAATCCTATTCCATGTCTTGAGGAATCTACCATTAAAATCTATCATCAGCTCTCTAGGATCTCTCTTTATAACTTGGAGCTACTCTACTAGAGACAAAGAGTCTGAATCATCCTTAAAGTGTTTGTTGAGGAGGTCCCCAAGTCTATCCCATGAAGTAATGGAGCCAACTGCTAGATTTCTAAACCATTCCAGGGCCTTACCCTTAAAGGAGGTAGCCAGCAACTTGGTGGCGGCATCTTCTTGAGTTATATTATGTATGCTGCAGATAGTGGCCACATCTCTAATGTGTTCAAGGGTTGTAGTCTATCCTTCACCTGTGAAATCAGGTATACTTTTTAGTGCTACCAGGGGCACATCATGGTGTTGGGAAAAATTTAATGGACTACCCTGATTAAAGGGTGCAAATGCAAATTGTCTTGCCATCAGAAGGGTCTATTTTCTTCATAAGCTCTATCAATAATTGGGTCACTGATCTTCATAACACCAATGGAGTCACCAAATATACTTGAATATTAACCTCTGAAAGGTCTATATTATGCAATCAGTATATCAGAGATAGCATAATATTTAACATGAATCTAAACTTCATCCCACTAGGCATGCCAAAATTGTTATACACTGAGTTTTGTGCCTCTATCTCAAGCTCTCATAGTCTTGACAACTTAGTATAACTTGGGAATCATCTCAAGGTTGTGGGACCTTATGCTAACCGAGATGAAACCTCCAGGTTCTAGGCTGGTTCCTCTTGGATTATCACCTTAATTTGCTTCTTGACATGAAAGTAAATCTTTGAGGGGAAAGGGTTAGAAGGAATGCTTGGAAAGGGAAATAACTTGAAAGAAAACTACCTACTAGGTGATGCACCGAAATTAGGGTTTGGATATTAGTATAGAGGGATGGGATCAATGAAAAGCTCAGGTCTAGTAGGTCACAACTTACTGAATAGGCTTGCATAAGTGTTTCATAGGAGGGCCTGAACATTAGACACAACCTATGACCTTCAAGTAGACATTCTTTTCAGCAGAAGGGCACAGGAATGAGACAAGATGACAGGGGGCTGAAGAATACCCACAAACTCATCCAAATCAGATCATACATACTAGTAAATGTATAAGCTGAAAGTAAGAGGGATCAAGAACCCTAAGTATCAATGAAAGCATTCATAGACTTCAATCCAATAAGAGATAAGCCAAACAAGGAAGCACAGGGACATGAAGGATTGTCACAAACTACCTCTACAATATTTGTATTATCAATGGGAATTATATAATGTGGGGAACCAAAGGGTAGGAAGAAATGCCACAGATAGCTTCCCAAGAAAGAGTCTTTCTTTTTTACAAATTGTGAATTCTGAGCTCTACAAGCTCCAAAAAATGTTATATACAACACCCACTACACGCAAGCAGGAGTCAAAACTAACTAAGATTACAAGAATATGCATAAAATAATCCAACCCTAAAACCATCACTTCTGATCATAAATGTATCTCCTACAAATATCTCAATAGATCAGATATATCTTCCTTTGTGTGTCCATTCCTGTACTGATCCTACTTGCAGACAAAAGCCTTGACCTGACAACCTCCTGCAAGCCCACTAAGCCATAAAGACTCCAAATCTAATCTTTGCAAGAATGAATTTGAAAGTACAGATGGCACCAACTCTTTAATGCTTCATCAGCGTAAGAACACCACACTGTACCCTACAAAATCCATGGCATCGTCGACCAGATCATCCATCATTATGCTCACAACTAGAAAATGTTCTAACGACATCAATTCTGAGCTACCCCACCACTCACGGCTTGCAAACTGAAAACTGGCAAAAACCTCTCAGACATATTTGAATCTTTGAAAACCAATGGCTAACCGGTCATTTTAAAACATGTCCATCAATGTTTAACATTTCCTGGCAGATGAATGGTCTAGATGCATTGAAAAAATCACTTCAAATCCCCACCTAACAAGTCAAATGCCACTTTGGCAGTCAACAGCCAATGAAACATGAGCAAATTAGCATCTCTGACAAGTCACTAGACCCATGTCCCTAAGAACACCATTGGAGGGTTGTCGCCATACTGTTGTGATAATGATCAAGCACTTTGGGTCCCCGGTATAACGACAGCCGTGAGATCTAACCGTGCTTTACTTACTTTAGAAACTCCTAACCCCATGGGCCCACTGACATTAGCCACTTTACACATCAAACAACCAATCAAACTATGCCATTTTAGATACACATAGAAACCTTCTGACATCGGACCCACTACTTGAGATACTGATCTAACGGCAGGCGTATGATCTCATAGCCCCAGAATATTCCTTACGCTTTTACGCCAGCCGTAGATCCTAGCCTTTCTGAGACCCTACTGACACATCAGCCCACCTTGAAGATGAAGAATGGCCCCACCGATAGGTGTCATCCTATCACATGATCACAAGGGCAAGGAATATTCCTTGGGAACATGCAACAACCGCAAGATTTTTTAAGAAAACCAGCCACCGGGCCCCACCAAGTCAGAGTTGCGCACTTATGAAATGAATGCCGCCAGAGGAAGAAGTTTGAAACATAGAGGTTTTTCAAGTGAAGGTTGAAAACACACTGAGCTTTCAGACCAAAAGGTAGAAAACACAGAGGGTTTTCAGGACTTTGACAACTTTTTGAAACCCTACAATAGTATTTCCTGCAACCATTCAAACTTGAATAACTCTGAGGGTTTTGTGAATTAGGCTATGCGATTAGAGCTGGGGCATGGTGACACATCAAAGAACATGGGGTTAAGGGTGCAAATCATACAACCTTGTGGATCTATTTCACATGTTAAAACAAGTTGCAGCAGGGCGGGATAAAAATAGAGACCTGGAAACTGGCCAAATTTGCAGAATATAAAATTTTGGGCAATAGTTACTCTATTAAAAGTAAAGCTTATAGATGTTTCAATTTAAGATTGAAAAAGATCATAGAAAGTGCTCATGTGAGGATTGATGAAAATTTTATGATTCAAGAAAGATATCATGATTACTCACCCATGATTGAAGAAGAACCTAGACCCTCCACTAGTGAGACAATCATTGAGGAAATGTTTGACAATATTGATGTCTAATTCAATGACCCTGAGACAAGTGAAGAAAATACTCCTAAGGATGATGAGTCAGCATCACCTAAAGTTCCAAAGTTTACATCAAGAAATCATTCCAAGGCAGACATCATTGGAGATCGAAGTGGCAAAGTCTAAACAAGGTCACAAGCAAAGAACACAACTAGCAATGAAGCGGTATGTTTACTATCTTAGATTGAACCTTTAAGTGTTGAAGATGCTTGTAATGATTCAAATTGACATGATGCTATGAAAGAAGAACTTGATCAGATTATTAAGAATGACACTTAGGAACTGGTCCCAAGACCTAGTGATAAGAATGTGATTGGAACAAAGTGGCTATTTAGAAACAAGATGAATGAAGATGGTACAATAGTAAGAAATAAAGAAAGATTAGTATGTAAGGGATATGTGCAAAGAGAAGGCATTGATTATTTAGACAAATTTGCACTTGTGAGTAGATTAGAAGCTATTAAGTTGTTTCTAGCCTATGCTACAGTAAAAAACTTCAACGTTTATCAGATGGATGTCAAGTCAGCATTCCTGAATGGAGATTTGAAAGAAGTATACATTGAGCAGCTGGAAGGATTCACCTTATCAGGAAGACTTGATATGGTATGTAGATTGAAGAAGGCCCTCTATGGACTTAAGAAAGCCCCTAGAGCATTGTAAGAGAGACTAGATGGATACTTAACAAAGATTGGATTCAAGAAAGGAGTAGCAAATTGTAATCTATTCATTAGAGAGACATTTGAAGGTTTGTTACTTGTAGCTATATTTGTTGATGACATTATCTTTGGAGGTAATGACAAACTTAGTGATGAATTTGCCAAAGAAATGCAGAATGAGTTTGAGATGAGTATGATTGGTCCTATCAAATACTTTTTGGGACTAAATGTGTAGTAGACAGAAAAAGGAATCTTTATTAATCAGTCAAAGTATGCGAAAGAGATACTAAAGAAATTCAAGATGGATGATTGCAAGCCAGTAGGAACCCCTATGATCACTAGATGCAATATTACTAAAGAAGATGACTCACCAGTAGTAGATATAACATTGTATAAGTCTATGATTGGTAAACTCATATATCTTACTCAGACCAGACCTGATATTTCTAATACAGTTGGCATAGTTGGAAGATTTGCAGCAGAACCTAAACAAAGTCACCTCATGGCAGTAAAGAGAATATTTAGATACTTGCAGGGCACTATAGATTATGGTCTATGGTATCCTAACTTAGAAAATACTAAGCTTCATGTGTACACTGATTCAGATTGGGCAGGATGTGTTGATGATAGAAAGAGTACTTCAGGTGGAGCAGTGTTTCTTGGTGATAGACTTGTCACTTGGACAAGAAAGAAACAAAATTGTATTTCTCAGTCAACAATAGAAGTGGAGTATGTTGCAGTAGCCTTGAATTGTTCTACAATTGTTTGGATCAAGAAAATGATAAAATATTTTGGAATTCAGATTGATTATCCTATTTTTATTCACTGTGATAACACTAGCACTATCAATATGTCAAATAACCCTGTGATGCATGCAAAGACAAAGCACATAGAGATCAAGTATCACTTTCTAAGAGAGAAAGTGGTAGAGAAAGAAGTCAAGTTGGACTATGTGAGTACTAAAGATCAGTTGGAAAATATATTCACAAAGCCCTTGCCTAAGGATACTTTTGAGTATCTCAGGGAGAAGTTGGGAGTAATTCCCTTCCCTGATTCTGCTTAGGAGAAAGAAGGAAAGGCATCGGTCCTCTGGGACTGATGGAAGGTTGACTACTCTACCTCAAGAGTAGTACCAGTGCTTAAAATGAATGGTGCCCTTTGTCATTGATGTTAAAGGGGGAGTAATATATAGAGTCATGAAAAATAGAAGCAAAAAGAGGAGTAATATACTGAGGGGGGGCAACATTCAGTTATGATAGAAGTACAGTTGAGGAAATGGAGAATGTTATAAAAGAAATGTTCATTTAGATTGGTGGTGGTTTTTCATTCCACATGTTGCCATCAATGCGAAAGGGGGAGATTGTTGGAGATTTGCCAGCAGGCTAGTACTGACTGTATGTTTGTCATTGATGAAAATATATGGAAAGTAGCATGCGTGGAAGTCTTATGTAGTAAGTTTTCAATATATGTAGCATGGAAATGATATCAGCATGATATCATGGGCACAGAGGTTAACTATTAGTATAGACAATTATATAGCAGCTGGTGTCAACAATGTTCCAGCCAGAGTAATAGACAATGTTCTGTGTATGGTTGTCCATACAGTTATCATGGAGCCTTGCACACTTGGATATATGTTGAAGACATGTTAGTGATGTTAAGTTCATGGACACATGGTCTAACGATGAACGCAAGAAAAGTTATGCAGTCGCTATTCGCCAGTAGTAGTTTCCTGTGTTTGTTCAGTAAAGTCGATAGAGATTTTATTGGTTCTTTAGTTGCGCTTATCTTGAGGGTATGCGGCCTTGGAGTTAAGATTGGAGAAGTGTTATTGATGTTTGGTTAAGAGTACATAATTTAATTCAGCCTACAGAGAAAGTTCCAGTTGTTTTGGTAGAGCCGATAGTGTGTAGCGGGCGTCTACAATTATCTTATTGGACAGGTCCCAGAATGTGTTGCATGCATAGTAGAGCCGATAGAATGTTTATTAGAGTTTGTTATGGTTTCTCTAATATGATTTCAAGGTGGTTCTACTAGGCCAACTTGATTATATCATTTGGAGGAAAGATATTTATAGGCAGTCATTTTTGATTGTTGAAGAGTGGTTCATGGAAGGCTAAGCACAGCAGAGCAGAGTGTGCGAAGTGTTGAGCCATCAGAAGAAGGTCTATGTGACCAAGTAAAGTATTTGTGCTATTCATTGGAATTGATCCAGACAGTAGGTCAAAGCGTAGTTCACCAAGATCTAGATATAGTGTGTAGATCTATTATTTAGAAGGTTGTAGCCTTTGCCCATTTTAGCAGTGAGCTCTCGGACAATGCATCCTCTCCCTTAACAGGGACAATTGTAAAAGACTCCTAACAGGGTCCAACCCTTGACCAGGTCTACTGTACTTAATATATTGTAAAGCTACTCCTAACAGGGTAAAGGATCTTCTAACAAGGATCATTATACACTAGTACATAATATTAGTGGGTATCAAGTCCCACCGAAGTTTTTACCTATTTAGGTTTCCCCGTAACCAAAATATTGGTGTTGTGTTCATGTGTTCTTTCATTGTGTTTATGCTTTATGTTTAAGTATACTTAATTGGATAAAGAATTGAATCTTGTAGATAACTGATTCACCCCCCCCCCCCCCTCTCAGTTATCTCTTGAGACTATTCCTAACAATTCTGGACTTGATGTAGGGATCTACTCCTTAGGGGGAATGATCGTTGAAGAAAGTTGTGAAGAATAATTGATGAATTATGGAACCCTTTGCCATTATTGTAAAAGGGGGAGTTTTTCTATGAGAAAATCCCTATTGTATGGGGGGATTGTATGGAGGTGTACTATGAGAGTATTTTTGGTTACAGAGCTTTGAATTGATAAAACTTTGGGTTAATGGATTTTCCCATATGTTGACATCAATGCCAAAGGGGGAGATTTTTGGATATTGATAATGCATTGGGGAAATGGTTGATACATTTAATATGTTTAATCACTACAATGAGTGATACTAGAGTTTCCGTTGTTTTCATTAGTGTTTTGTCATTGATGTCAACATATGTTTCTGTGAAGAGAACATGATGGTTGCTACATTGTACAGAAACTGTATGGATGTTTCAGGATGTATGAAGTCAGATGAGAGTACAAGAAGATGTCATGATCTTATATCCAAGATTGCATCATGTAATGTTGCATATTGGATGAGTTACATATATTTTGGTGAAGACTGGTTATTGGATTGTGATAGTGGAAGTTGATAGAGTGAGTCTCTATGCTTCTGGTATATCTTACAGAAGGTATGGATTCAATATATGAAAGCTTAAGGGATGATAGAAAAGGTACTAAAGAATGTTCTTTGGTCAGTACAAGTCACGAAAGGTAGGATGATGTCAGATGTTGCATGTGTTCTGGAGAAGACTCATTTGGGAGCCAACTTCATAGATGTAGTATGCATTTTGGTTGGGGAAAGTGAATTAAGGATGTCAATCCTTAATTGTTGTAATGTAATCATTGTATACTTTTTTTGATACCGTTTGTATCTTAGCAAGGGTTTATGTAATTGTTTGTATATTAGGAAAGCCTAATCGGCTGACCTGATCATGTAGAATGTAATAGGGTATATATGTAAGATCTTTTCTTTGGAAAAGACATGGATGAGATGTATGTGATGTGAAAGAAGATTGTGGAAGCCATGAGCTTGTACCTACTAGATGTAGAGCAGAGAATTGTATGTACTTCATTGAAACTGATCAAGAAAAGATAGTTATTGTCAGATAGTTCACAAGGATTTTGTATTTCCTCATATACACTTGTGTTGTGAATAGTGTGTTCTGAAGGTGGACTTAACCTTCTTTGGGCAGTGATCCTACCCTCTTTTCTTGACTCCTAACAAGGTATGTCCTCTAACAAGGACTATGTACTATAATGCTTTAATAAGCTCCTAACAAGGCTAGATCTTCTAATAATGATACTATATTCTCAGTACATCATTTGTGGGTGCAAATTCCCATTGGGGTTTTTATCTTTAACAGGGTTTCCCCGACACCAAAACATTGTGTTATTGTGTTGGCATTCATTGTGTTCATTGGATTTGATATTGCTACTATTGAAAGTTTAAAGTTTAATATTTTGTCATACAACTGATTCACCCCCCCTCTCAGTTTTATTGTGGTCTATTATTCCTAACAATACACACACATGGATCAACCATATTCAATGTCGACCAAATATATTTTGTCAAGTAGTTACCTAAAGTAATTCATTACATGTTACATCTAGACGTTTTTCTTTCATGAGTCATCCAAAACACAAAAATTATTGATACCAACTTGAGATTACATGTTTCATTCATTTCGTATCCTTGTCCCAAAATTATAGAAAAAAAAGTATCTATTCGAAGAAATATGGGCACATTGATGATCTGTTATGTTTCAAAGGAATAAAGTAACTAACAAACTAAGTTAATAGACAAAATAAAAATCTAACTGAAGCACCAAAACTCATGAAATCTTGAATATACAAGCATTAGATATACCAAAACATACTATCAAAATCCTATACCTATATTTGTAAATGCAGAGCAACGTGAACCAACATAAGATCAACTTTATCACTGAAATTTTGAAAGCCATAATAGAATATGCCAACAGGAGTATGTTGATATCAATGAAAACCAATATGACTTAACCATGACATTCTCCTTTGTCAATAACAAACTTCCAACACTTGATCCTTCAAATCAATCCTAACCATCCAACCCCTTATCCAAAAATATATATTTTATCCTCAAATGAAGGCATTATCAATAAAATCCTCCTTCATTTATGTAATATTATGTTGTTAATAGTTGCACTTACATATCAACCAAACATCATAAACATCATAAAAATGATCTTGATAAGAATTTATATGTTTTAATCATTATTTATTCTTAATTAAAAGGTTGCAAATATAATTATCAATAAACAAACTTGTTTATCCTTCTCTAAAATTTAGCCTCCATTATGATCCCTCACACCTAAGATCTTCCTTATCTACACAAATAACCTATATTTTTAAAAGGTGAACGTGTAAATATCCACATATATACTAATGAACATGAGCATAAGAGAAAATAATTGTGCCCTTGTTGGATATGGCCCACACAAGGGTGAACCATCATCCCTTCTTTCAAAGGAATGCCCTTTTTAGTATTTGTTAATAAGTATGCTTTTGCATTTCATACCCTAGGTCATCACATTAAAGCCATTCATTATTTGAAGAAATTATTTATAGTTTTCACTAAGGTTTCATAAAGTCACTCAAATAATTATATATAAAGAATGTCTCTAATGAGACATGGGCACAAGCTTCTCAATTAAGAATTATCATTCACGTTTTAGTGATTCTTTTTACATAATAATTATTGTCAAATGTAGGCTCTTTTAAAGAAGAGTGCCCAATTTTTATGACTAGAATATGTATGATGCTAAACATTTCTTTTATAATATATTAAAGTGTACATGTGCCTCATCACTTGTTGTTTGTAATATTTAATCATACATCTTTTTTTTTAAATTATTCCTTGGGTTGAGCACATGTATTGGCTACACAAAGAGTAACAAAGTGGGAAGCAAGGGAATAATTATTAAATCATTTTAACATAAGGAATAGAGAACTAAAAATTATTTAAGTTTCTTATATTACAAAAAGTTCTTTTCGACTACGAAAATATTTGATTACCAAAACTCTTTTTAAATTTTATATAAATAACGAGTTTAATTTTTTTTTAAATAAAGAGTTTTTTTTCAATTTAGATAATTTAGATATAAAATATTATTTATTTTAAAAAAAAGAGTTCGGTAAGTAATTTTTCTATTTGAGTGATTTTTTTACATCATTTAATTTCAATTGGATTGAATTAATTTTGATTCAACAATTATTTATTATTGATAAAAAAATATTTTTAATAAAAATCATTATTTTATATAAGAAATCAGAAAAGTTTAAAATTTATGCAGCATTCTAAATGCATCTTGTATACACTTCAAAATGGTCAAGCTAAATTGAAGTGAGCAATCAAGGTTAAATCATAAATTAATTAAAATCAAAGCCAAAAGGATTAATCAAATAAAAAATATCAATTAATTGTACAATTGATTTAAATCAAATTAATTATATAGTTAAATCAAATCAAATTCAACCCATTCAGGAGTACACATGGATAAAGAAAATCAATTTAATCAATTTATTAATTCCTATTTTCCTCACCAACCACATATGTACAAAATCAAAACAACCAATGGGAATTAAGGATTGAGCTCACATGGATCAAAACAGAATCGATTCTCCACCACACATCTTGAGAATGAATCTTGACCATTCATTTTGTCTCTTTGTCCTAACCTTTGAGAAAAAACTATTTAAATTGTCTCATCATTTGAAACAATCAACTTGACTCAAACCTAATCATGGTTAATCTTACTCTACCCCCAAGCTTTAGGAAAATCTATAAAAGGAGGCTAAAATTAGGAGAAAATGATCCATATATCCATCCACTTTCATGCATCCATATTATAAGAATTTCAATTGTGATTCATAGCATAATTTTAGCATATTTAACATAATTGAGCTAAGATAGGCATATTTTCATCTTAGATCATTCAATTTCTCATTTTAGAGTTGTCTCTAATGGATGCCACGCTGAGAGCATTGCATTAGCTTCTTTAAATAGAGATCCATGAAATGTTTATTGTTCTTGATTTCAATTCAATAGGATTAAATGTTAAATTTACATGATTTGAATTGATATTGTAGCAAACTAATCTCATGAAGGTATTTTATATACACAAAATGACACCCACCGTGGGGCCCAAGGCCTCTGGTAACAAAATTTGATGTTTATTTGCTAAAGTTGTATGAATTTGTATGACATATTTTTGTTTTCTAGGTGAAATAGCACGTCTGAGTAGAGAAGTAACGTGTATCATGTAAATTTTGATGCCTTTACATGAAGAAGTAGCGTGCCTTCCCAAAATATTGACACCTTTACATGAAGAAGTAGCGCGCCTTCCCAAAATATTGACACCTTTGCACTGAGTGTTGACACGTACATGATCCTTTTGTCTTTTGTCTACTCTTCGTTTAGTGCTTACACCCTGACCTCACAATGCATTTAATCTTTGTTTTAATGTTTTCAATCTTTGTGTCATTTTAAATAACTTAGAACATGAATTAAATAAGCTCTTTTAAATATTTTGTAGCGCATAGAAATAATAGAACAACACTTTTAATAGATTTTGTAGGGTGTACAGATTAGCATGTATGCACTTTTCCATAGTGTGTACCTCTATCTTCTTTAAAATTTGAATTCTGCAAATTTAATGACAACACTTTTTTGATTTGCAGATGAAAGGGCATAAAAAGGTGCGCAAATCCATTTGTAGATAAGTGGATTATATCAAGGACATAGAAAAAGAGAAGTTGCTTAAATTACAAAAGGAAACCCATTATGACAATTTGCTTGATGATATGAGAGAAGATTTAAAAGCATATGATAAATATGATCAAATTGTTAGTGCTTATAAATATAAATGTGTCATTGAATTGGATCTTCTCTCCTTAATGGAATTTGTAATCATTTTTGAAAATAAATTTTGCAAAGATATTTGAATTGTTGAAATTTTCCTCACTTTGCATTGGTTATGTTGAATTAACATTTATGAAAAGGGGATGCTAAGGAGCTAGAACGGTTGCCACTAGGTGAGTTAAAAAATGCAAAAAAAATTTTAAAAAATGTGTCTAACATTTTCTAGCTTCGAGTAAGGTAATCTTAATTGACATCAATGACAAGATAATAACTTATCTAATCATTCTACAAACGTGTATTCCTTTGATCTTGGTCGGTCTTCATCATCATCGCCATCAGTTAAAGTAATAATATTAAGTAATGATGAGTATTGTTCTAGCTAAGAAAGAAAAAAAATTACTTTCATCTTTAGAGGTCTTATGTCATGTCTTCCTGGATTCCCTAGCAGGGGCATTACATCTAGTATCAAAGCCCTAGGTTGCCACACTGGGAACTTTGGGACTTGTAGTTGGACTATACATAACACTTAATGTCTTTAGTTGCTTCTTCTAATTTTTTGATTATGTTAGCAAACTTGAATACTAGACATGAAAGCTATCTTTTATGTATTCCTATTATATTATTTTACAAGGGTACACCTTGTCTTCAAGAAATGATTTGTCTAATCAAATTACTTATGTCTTTGCATTCTATGGTTGGGGTGGTTCAAATAGATTTATTTATAAAATGGTAATGAATTCCTAATACTTGGGTGTCATTTTCTTACTGTAATCATATTCCTAGAAAATCTCAAAAGTAGTAGGGTAAGTTGTTTTGTAGTTAATCCTATCTCCTTATCCTATCATGTTATCATAAATGCTTGCCAAAATGATTTCCAAGTTGATTTAAAATGTTGTATACTCTACTTTCCTATAAATGCTAGTTGACTTCATGATTTGTTATGTCTAGCTATTTATACTAGTTAATGTGAATTTACAAGTTAGAATTGAAGTGTTTTGTATTTCTAACAGGAAGTAGACATGATTATAGTGGTACTCACTTACATAGGGTTGAAAGTATGATAGTGGTGCATGATTATAAAATATGTTTAGTATGTTCATATAAGAGTTGAAATATTTTATTTCTTCTCTAAGAACTTACGAACTTATGCAAATATATTTTCTTTGAAAATAATAAAAATATGTTTTAAATTAAGTAATTTCTAATATTCATAGATTTGGTAAGAGTAAGAAGTATCTCCCTCTCATATACCTTCTTGAAGTAAGAAATTGAAGAGAAGAGAACAAATCTATTGTTGATAATCAAATGTGTCTCTCCCTTCTATTATTGATAAGTTTAAAGGACCAAATTTCTTAGGAAAATCAATGTGTCCTTGAAATGAATGTGTTGAATTAGAGGAAACCCTTGGGTAAAGGACCTATGTCCCTAAGGTTTTGTAATAAATAGGATTATAGTACACATTTTATTGAAATGAGAAGTGTTTTATTTATATAGTAAGAATTTTGACTTATATGTGATCCATTTTATTTGTATAAATTAAGCTAATGTAAACCACCAATTATAAGGGGTGCTCTATAAATGAATTATTGTATAAGTATAAAAGAAAAGAAAATAGACTACCTATCCTACAAAATTAAAGTAATATTTTCATTAAAATGATTTTTAGACTGTACCTTTTTGCTAGATGCCTAGTGAGGGCTTAGGATCCTAGATGAGTACTATGAAAATAAATTCTTGTAGTAATCAAATACTAAGTTGGCATTTTATGTGTGAATTGTGAGTATCAATTTGTTTTTATGAGACTAACAATATTTTTACTAGTATGAAGGCATGATGATTCATTATAAATAGAATAGTTGTACGTTTATCAAAATAGATTTAAGTTAAACATTAGATTTATCTTAAAAAGGAAATGTTAAAAGAATATTTAAACTTATGTGATGCTATATGAATCATATTGTTAATGCATAATAATAATACATGTGGTTACTCCTCAATATGCTCCTATTAAGATAGTTATAAAATGTATGTGCATAAGGATAATTGGTTGAAAGTGTTAGTGAAAGATTTGAATGAATAAAAAGGGTAGTCATAGGTCTCATGTATTTCTCCCTCTCTTAATGAATCTATAACTATTTTTGAAAAATAGTAAATTTGAATGAATTCTTCATATTAATGTTTAGAATTAGGTATATTTATAAGAAAGTGCATGACATATAAATTTTAAGGAATGAAAGTACCAATGTAGTTAGTTAATAAGTAAAGCTTGAGATGAAATTCTAACTTAAGATTCAGGGTTAAATTTCTTAGATTCTCTCTATGAGTATGGATATTGTTTTGATAAATAAATAATAATAAGTGTTGTAGTATAATTATAAAAGATGTCTTAGATTACATTCCTTTAAGAAGGTGTGTGTTAAGTCTTGTATGTAAGTTTTATGTTGGATATTCTCCTATGATATAGCATAGACTTTTAAGGGTAAGAAGTAACTTTGTTTCATAAAAGAGATCTATGTTGCGTCTTTTGAAAGATTACTCATAGAACTATATTATGATGTAAATGGTAAGTTTTGAATATTTGTAATGTTTTAGTTTTGAATAATTACAAAAGTAGATGTGAAGTAGTAGTATTCTATGTACTCCCATTGTGAAAGAAATAAACTCCATATCAATTTTGTATTGGCCTTGTATAGAGCATAAATTTTGGGCCCCAATTCATAAGTTCATGCTATATTTAGGAATGTTAAGATATGCCTTGTTATTGGAGGCACTCTTGAATCATGAGGTGTAATTATTGTAAAATAATTTTTATGTCATACTAATGAATGTATAGCAAGCTTGCCCGGTATTATTGAATGTTTTTTGTTGTGATTTTTTCTCCCTATATATAGAGAGATTGTTAGAAATTGAAGACCTCGTCATATAAAATTTAGTATCACACATTTTGTCTAGTATATTGATGTTAGACTGAAGTGGAAATGAGTAAATAGGAACACTAAAGAGTTACAAGTTGGTGTAAAAGGGTAAAATAATAGTGAGTTTTGGAAATATATTTTTATTTTAGGTATCTTATTATCTAGTTTATTGCAGGAAGTATTATAACTGATGTTTTTGTATTATAGTAGCCTTTTTCAAAGTTTTTTTATGAGTTAGTCTGTACTAAATTATAATAAAATAGGAAATGCTAAAAAACTTATGATTATTTATGAAAATATTAATTATGTTCTAGAGTACACACATTTGTTATACTATTAGCTAATTGTTACTACTTAGGAATGATGAATAGTTCAATACTTTCTAACTTCCAAGAGTAAGTCGAATGTTAGGGGAGGATGATGTAACACACCTCCAATCCTAACATGTTTAAATATGCCTTTGGAAGTTAGGGAAATGTTGTAGAGACTTTTATGCTTGGATAAGAATATGATTCTACTTGAGGTGCTCATGTAATCCATTCTATTCCAACTATAATAACTTCCCATTCTAATTTTGAAAATGTTAAATGTTTTCTAGTACATTCATGTGTATTCATCCCTTTCTTATGTGTCCATGATATTTTAGGGCCTTGTTGTTATGAGGTCACCTGATAGATCTAAATGTTTACTATGTGAAGTATTCCTTAGTAATTATTATGATTACCTTATCTACAAATTAGTTATAATGAATAAATGTTAATTATAATACTTTGACACTTATGCCCTAATTGATAAATAAATTCTATGGTTTCAAGATCTCCTTAATGATTAGGTTCCTTAAATGATTATGATTTAAATTATCATTATTGTCATTCTATGATTACATGCATGATCATGATTATCTCTTATGTCTATTATGTGACTATGGGACTGACCTTATTTATGTGATTGGATTATGATCTTCTTCTGGTAATACCCTGATGTAGGAGCTTTCAGTGTCTTTTTAATATTTTAGTATTTTTTTAAGTTTTTTAGAAAAGTTGTTTTTTTTAATAACTTCAAAATCTTATTTCCAATTTTGAAGGTTAGTTGGCAGTTCATCTTATCTTAGTTTTAGGAAGATCCATAGACAAATTTAGTTTTTAGGAGTTGTTTTAAAAATTACCAAAAATGGAAAAAAATTATTTTTATGAAAAACTACCAAAAAAGGTAATTTCAGATTTGTTCTTAAATTAGTATTTTCTCTCATTGTAAAAAAAGAGTAGTTGAAAGAATAATAAAGAAGGATTGTAATTCTAAAAATATTAGAATGTTTTTTCTCTCTAATGTTTATGTTAATTGTTAAAGGAATTTTGGGCTACATCATCTAGTATCAGAGCCCAGAAGGTCTAGGAAAGAGAGTTTGGTGTTTATGTTTGCGCAGGTTGAAGAGAGAAGTTGGTTGCCAAAAGACTAGGTAGAGAAGAGAAAAGGCTTAGGTGAGGCAAAGGAAAAGTGGAAGCAAGGTTAAAGGGACTTGCTTGAAGGAAGATGGGTTTCTTAAAGAGGTGCTTGCAGAGTGAGGGACCACCAAAGAAGAAACGAGGAAAATAAGAGAAGATGAAAGAAACAAGTTTGAAGAAGGAAGTTGACAAGGAAGATTTAGAAATTTTTAAGGAGGTACAAAGGTTGGATCAAGCCTTAAAAGAATTGGCGACAAGATTTTCCCTAAAATGGCACCTACCAGTTAAGAAGAAGATAACATGGCCTGTTAGAAAGATTATTCAAAAGAGGAAAATGAAAGAAAGAAAAATAATAATAGAGGAAGAGGTAGAAAATGAAATGGAGAGTATACCTATGACTATTTTGACATCAAGCATTGAAGAAGACAAGGTAAACATAGTTGTGGAAGAGTCTCCCTATCATCTTCAATTATTTGAATCTGGTGTTCAAACTGAGCAAGTGGAAATGTCTGTTGATAATAAGGTTACTAATGAAGATGTTGCAGATTTGTTTATTAATGAGGTATATGCAGATTTGCAAGGGTATTATGCAAATTATGGTAATGGAGAATATGATATTATATGATGAAGACATAAATAATGATGCTATTGAAGTATATACACAAAAAATAGAATTTTGGAATCTAAAAGTTGATCTAGCACTGAATAGGAGATGGATTAAGAAAAAGAAGAGGAAGAAGGACCCAAGGGTAGTTGCAAAGATGGACACATTGCCAAAGAATTGGAAGTCCAGGAAAAAGGAGTAGAATTGCATTCAAGATGGATTCAATTTTCTCTTCTCTAGGTTAATACAATAAATATCTGATATAATGGGAAAGATTAGATCTAGATAAGAAGCATGCATTCAAAAATAAATTGTAGGAGCTGTGTTCTTTCAACTAGAGGAGAATGATGCAGGAGATTTCAGTGGCTTCTAAAGATTTTAGTGTTTTTTTTAAGTTTTTTAGAAAAGTTTTCTTTTTAATAACTTCAAAATCTTATTTCCAATTTTGAAGGTTAGTTGGTAGTTCATCTTATCTTAGTTTTAGGAAGATTCACTGAAAATTTTAGTTTTTTAGGAGTTGTTTTAAAAATTACCAAAAATGGCAAAAAATAGTTTTTATGAAAAACTACCAAAAAGGGTAATTTTGGATTGTACTTAAATTAGTGTTTTCTCTCATTGTAAAAAAATGAGTAGTTGAAAGAATAATAAAGAAGGATTGTAATTCTGAAAATATTAGAATGTTTTTTTCTCTCTAATGTTTATGTTAATTGTTAAAGGAATTTTAGGCTGCATCATACCCTCCCTAATGGTCCTACTAGTTACATTCAAGATTGGATAGGATTGTGGTATTCTATCATTTATGGACTCTATATTTCTTCCTTATATTACTAGATTTCGATGATAAGATATTGCAGACTGGCATATTATGCTTCTCCTTTGAATAATATGCTCAGGACCATTATATATTATGCTTGTGTATATGATTTGGATTATCCCTTTTGGTTAATTATATATTTATCTTGCCAAGTAATGATTCAAAAATATTGCTTATATCCTTTATTGTGCTTACATGTCAATTATACATTATCATTGATGATGATTTACCTTCTTTTACTGCATTTACATGGTTAATGTTTATCTATGTGCACTAACAATACTAACAAATCATATTTTAGTATACATCTTGTTTGGCATGCTTGTAGGAGAGGGGAGGCAGTCGTAGTCACTTCTACACAAGATCTACACGATGTTGCACTTCCCCTCCTTATATGTCACTATCTACTTGTGTGTGTGTGTGTGTGTGTATACATGAGTCTCCCTTTTACATTATCTAATCTAGGACCATTGTGATTCTTGCTTTGTCATCCAACTGTCAGGGTGAATAACCCAGATTCACCTCACCTAGTTGGGCATGGTTGTGGCTTGTGACTTCTTTCATTTTTGTGCTTGTGTGACTTGTTTAAATGGATTTCATTTATTTCTCCTTCTTGGGATGATTCTTAGTTGATCTTTTTATGTTGTAATTAAAGGTTTCATGCTCGATCAAAAGTCTATCTTTGTTTGCCTTGTTGGTTGTGGTTGACCTTGTTTGATCATGGGGTTATCTCTATGTGTTTCATAGTTGATTTGTATGGCCTCTTTGGATGATTAGATTTACTTTGAATCATGTGCCTTTATTCTATATAGTGCTATTCTATAATAAGTAAAATATGTGATAATATTAATGTTTGATCGATTACTTCATAATCATATAGATTATAGTGTTCAGTATTTGGCATATATATATATATATATATATATATATATATATATGGGTGCACACATATATGTATATGCATATATATATGTTATATGTGATTATAATTTTATAATTAAAAATATTATTTATGGTGTATATATTCTACTTTAGGTAAAGGTATTATGTTATTAATAATTAAATATTAAATAATGTGAGGTATAGTATTCTCAATTTCTAATTATTAATAATGTCATAGTATACATACTATGATAATAATAAATATGTGTATGAATGAATATAAAATTATTTATTAAGCTATATTTGAGAAAGAAATGATTGTGAGTTTATAATAATATTATGCTATTTATTAATGCACTTTAGTTAAGAGTTAGTTGGGGGATGGATACCTTTGGGAAAGCTATTTATATGTAATATCTTTTCTTTTGAGGGAGGGGGGGAGGCTGAAATATTGAGGATAACTTGGTTGTTCTTTTCATGGAGATTTTTGGAGAAAATTTATGATTTAGGAGAGAGGGTTTGTGAGCATAATTCTTTAAGGATTTTTATATTTCTTTATGTTGGGGAGAGAGTCATATATTAGAGTTTCAAGGGTTGAGATAGGAATTTTTTGTTGTGTAATTGGTTCTTATTTTTTCATGGAGATTTTTGAAAGTGGAGAGGGTTTGAATGACGCATCTCAAGTTGGATTTATTTTCTTCTCTATCTCCTTCCTTCTTCGATTGAATCTTCGTAGGACTTGAGGTATGGATTGAATTTTTTGATTGCATTATTTATCTGATACTATATGGATCCATTTATATTTTCTCATGATGTATTATATATGTACTTTCCATTCCTATAGTTATTTAAAAGTTTTGAGTTTCTTTTTGTGAAAATTGTCAAGTATTTTCCTAAGGTTTTTAGTAAACCATTTTTGGAGATCTATTATTTGAATAATCTAATTTGAGTCTAGAGTTATTCTTGGTTGACTTTATGGAAGGAAAATTCAGAGATCTCAAATGGGTATATCTCATGTTTCCTTTTTATGGTTGAATTAATTCCCTATTCTGTACATTTTGGAAGACTAAATCTGTCCATTTCGGGTTTCAATTTTATAGTCAATTTTATCTGGGTGGTATGGATTTTCAAAGTCATGTACAGACCTAAATTTGATATCAGACATGGTCCTCTATATTATATTTCATTTCCCATTGGGTTTTTGTATTTTTATTATGTTTTGTGAAAGTTACAATTGTTTTAGTGAAGGTAATTTTGAACCCTAACTAGGGTTTTTTGTTTTAGAACAAAAGCCAAAACTTTAGTTTCCATAGTTGGATCTTCCTATAAATTGGATATAATGTCTATAATTATGTTTTCTTGATTCTCACTAAAGAGATTTTATTAATTATTATTTTTGTGGAAGTTATGAACTATTGTTTCTTGATGACTATTCTTGGCATTTAATTGTTGTTTGAAATAAATGAATTTAGAAGTTGTCAAGTGTTAGAGGTTGGTAGGTTACTAGAGGATTTTAGGGTCTTATTGTTGATTCATTTGGACATTTATTATATTGAATATGGTTATGATATCATGTTGGTTCATTTTGATGCCTTCTTATGTACTTTGAATTAATTTGGATGATAGATTAGTGTTAAGGGTTGTCCAGTGGATTAGGACAACTAGTGATCACATAAACCTAATAAAATGGTAGTATGATATTATAATGGAATGTTTTAGGATTTAATTTAATTATTTGGTGCATTTGTGATGTTTCATTTATGGGTAAGAACCTAGGCACACTAGGCGAGTGGCTCACAGTAGGTGTCGGGGAACAAAGTGGTCACTAGGAGGATCTCATTGGTGAGTTTCTTAATCAAGTGAAAACATTAATAAAATTAACTGGGAAGGGGGGATAAACATACTAAACAAGATAATTATGGTTGATACGCATATGCCTCTCACAATACCAGGGTCCATGTGACTTCTAGGAATGATCCCAGTGAGGGGGTACTCGGGTCGATGAATATGACCATTAGGAATGATCCCAGTGAAGGGGTACTAGGGTCTATGTGATGAACTACAACTGATTTGATCACATTGTATAACTTGAAGATCTATGATTTAAGATCACTGAGTTGCTAATTAGATATGTAAGATGATTAAATCAGCAATATGTTGTCATTGATGTCAACTAGTTTTGACAGTACTTATCTTGTAAGTTACTATACCCAAACATCTATAGAAGAAGAAGAAAAGAGATGAAGAATAGATATATCTACATGAGGAAGATGGAGATGATAGATAAGGATAAGGAATACATTGGGTAACTTATGGATGAGTCTATGACCTTATGTTGTTGACTTGATTATGTTGCATTCATCTATGATGAAGGATAGAGCAAAATGCACAAAGCAATGTTGTCGGTTAAAGAACCATTTTAGTATACACCGACGCAGTGTAATGTATACTGAGCACAATATATACCGAGCTTGTGTTCACCGATGCATTTCTTTGTTAACCGAGTAGAAGAAAAGAACTAAATGATTAGTTTAGCTGATGGAAGTTGATGAGCTATAAAGTACCTCAAAATCAAAGATGAAGATAATATTTGTTACAAAGATCGATGGCTAACATAATTCGAAGAAGATCTAAGGGATTGAAACAAAACATGTTATTGACACATCAACTGAGGAAGGTTTAAGCAGAAAAATCAACAAAGGAGATTAAGTGACAAAATCTGATGGATGGAATTAAAATGGTTTACTCGTCTATTTAAGAGACTAGGATTTCATGATGAAATCATGCTGGAAGAAGGAAACTGTAGAGATATCGCATGAACAAGCTTCATGCATGCCTGATCAGACTGGTTAAGGAGAATCGAACTGCAGAGATTACTGAGCGTCAGAAAGCTTTTATCGAGTGACAGTAAGTTACTGAATATTGATTGAAATAGAATTGATATATTGATCAAAGGATTTGAATGAGCTTAACATAGATCTGATAATCTACAATAGAATTTTTGTTGTAATCAGATCAACTGATGTTACATTTTAACCATTGTAAATAGATAAATCTCTTAATAGAGTGGACTAGAAAGTCTTGTAATGTCATTCATAGAGTGTACATTTGTTATCCTGTCAACCCCATAGTGAATGCCGATTGGATGATAACGGTTGGTCTAAAATCCTCTCACAAGGTCACACCTCACAGTGTGTTTGTAACCTTTAATAGGGTTGGGTCTTCATCGACCTCACTCCAAAAGAGTGAACAATTTTTGGGTTGCCGGTCCCAAGTGGTTTTTCCCTTCACAGGGTTTCCACGTTAAATCTCTTGTGTTATGTGTTGATTGTGATGATTTTTTGTTGTCATACTTTACATGTTGCATATTAGATTTGATCGGTAAGAACTATATGTTATTAACTGGTAATCGGTAAAAGTACAGACATAATACTATTTTAGTTTACCGAGCTATAGAAGTTTTAGTAAATTATTTTTGGATATACATTTTGTGATTGGGATTTTGGATAACTGATTCACCCCACTCTTAGTTATTCTAACACTATGACCACTAGGAATGATCCCAATGAGAAAGGCTATGCAATGACACTCACCTAGCTTGTACTCTAGAGCTCCTTACTTCTTGATTTATGATGCCTTTGGTAGTCCTATTTGACTTGTTGTCTTTGTGATTCATGTTTGTTTTTTGAGAAGGGTTTAAGTCACCTTAGGTATGCCTTAGTTGTTACCTCTTGCATAGGCCTTGGTTTCTATCTCCTAGCTCAGGAGAGTGGGCCTATTAGTTCCACGTGGATGGTTGGTTAATCTTTATTATATCGAGGTATTTTTCGTGGTCTCTTGGATGATCCTTGCACACATTCCTTTCCAGACCTGCAATTAAATATTTCATAGGATGAACCCACAATAGTGGGTTACACTTTTTTTCCTGAATGGATACTGAACTGTACATTTTGAAAAAAAAATCAGATTCAGATGCATATTGTCATTAAACCATTTGAATTCGAAAGATGAAGTAAATTAGAGTCTTTTAGAATTTTATGTCTAGATTCTATATATATATATATATATATATATATATATATGAATTATTTTGAATTGTTTTTTTTTTCTCCCACGATAACTGGTATGTTGCTAAAAATGTCATTTTCAAAGAGTTACATTATTTTCATAGAGCATAACTTTTTTCTAAAATAGATATGAATGTGATTCTTTTGAATTTAGTTTTGTAACATCTATACAGAGGGCATGTAATTATTTTGAAGTTGACTAAACCGTAATTTCGGCATACCTTAACTACATAGCTTGTAACATGTGTATTTATCTAATTTCAAAAAATAAATTGATAGAAAGTAGACTCAAAGACAGAGGGCACTGTTATTTTTCAAAAAAAAAAAATCTTTTCTACTATTTTTATTGAATGTCAAACTCGGAGGTTTATATTTGATAAAAAAAACCTACATTCAATTAATGTAAAAAACAATATACATAATAAATTCAAAAAATTTCAAATCTATAATAGTTAGAAAGCTCATTCCAAGTTGATGCAGGAGCATCTCGGGTCCTTGGCAATCCTGTGTCACCAAAAACAAGTTTGGGTTTTCCTATGTTGCTTGGTTCCTTCTTTGACCAAGTCATCTCAGTAGTTTCTCAGTTTCCTTTGTTAACCAAGTTGGTCAGTTAATTTCCTAGCGCTCGGTTATCTTTCCTAACGCTTGGTTATCCTTGCTTACCAAGTTGTTTGTTTTAGTTTTCTGTTGAGGCTGACTTGTGCAATTAATTATGGTCACAGATTTAATGTTGGTATCTATCATTGGGAAGCATGTGGACCTAGATCTGATCGTTCCTTCCATTGATGGTGGATCTGAAGGCCAACTTGTTCGGTAGCCTCTTGTATATATTGTAATATTTTGGTTGTAGTTTAGGAGGTAAGTTTTGATAGGAGATAGAAGTTAGAAGCTTGAAGATAGTTTCAGATCCTCGCATGTTGCAGGACTTCTGTACTTGAATTGTAATAGCTGGCCCTAACCGGGAAGACCTTACAGCCTGACATGTATGAATCAATTTAAAGTAATACAAGAAGCTGATATGCATTCTCTCTCTCATTTTGTGTGTTATTACTTCTGTGTGTGATCTCTACAAGGTGGATGTGGTTAGGGTGTGCCTTTAGCCCCTCTCCTCATCCTCCCTTGTGTCATAATTACTTGTGTTAGGTAAAAGGATGTCTCCTCATTTTTCCATTTGACCCCTACAATTGAGCCCCAAAGCCATGAAATTTTTAGAATTTCTTCAAACTTTTCAAATTGCCCCTAATCGGGAACTTTTGATAGAAAGTAATTTTGATTGAAAGTACTTTGCTAATATAGGGTTAGTTTAACTCTTAACTAAGTCACTTTCGATAGAAACTAGTGACTTTCAATAGAAAGTTAAAGATGACTTTTGATAGAAACCTATGTTGGCCTATTTGGTGTCGTTTCAGGTTAATAATGATTACATATAAATAAATATATGTTTTTCTCATCTCATTAATTTGAAAGCTACAAAATAATTCACATTTTGGAGAAGAAAGACTTTTGAAATTGTATTTTTTTTAATTTTGTCAAAATTTGTTGGAACAATTTTGCAAAGTGATGGGAAATAAAAAGAGAAGGCTAAACAAGATTACATGACATTATTCAGAAGAGATTGTGTAATGTCCCCACCAGGGAACCCTTAAGGAATCAGGTCTTATGACCAAAAATTGCAACTAACAAATTTTTTTTCCCTAACATTACATCATTACTACTTCACATTTACATTCCTTAAGGTTCCCTTAATGAATTCATTTACTAACATATTTACATTACTTATCCAAATTGAATTTCATTTCCTTTCTTTACTTTCACATTTTAGAACTTAAGAGATAGGGTAAGAAAATAACATTTCATTTACAATTATATTTCTTACTTTATATATTAATTTCATTTCTCCTTCCTACACATTGAATAATTGTTCCTTACAAATTACATCTTAACCTTAACATAATAAACATTTTCTTTCATTGCAACATAGGAGAAGTAGAAAAGATAATTCAACATGACATAATATATTTCCAACTTTGACCTTTCAAATAACAACCCTTGAAACAAACCCTAGAACTATCCCTCCCAATTACATTGTGTTTCTTTTCAATTACATCTTTCTGATAATAGATCTCATTACAATAAAAAGTACATGAATGGCCCAAAGGAATTACAAAAATATCTTTTCAAGCTTCCTTTCAATAATACATAATACAAAATACAAATATCTACATCAATGCATAAATTTGAACACATCAAGTCACAAACCACAAACAGGACCTCGAAAGATTTTTGCCACCCAACCATGTGGAACTGGTGAAGTTCCACCCCCCATGCTAGGAGATAGAAACAAGATACTCACAAGGCCTTAAGCAATCTAAGGCTTCACAAAACCCTAATCTAAAGGAAATTACATAACATAACAATATATCACTTTACTAATCACAAGGGTTAGGTTCCTAGCATACCCTCTAGGTGAGTGTCATCACATATCCTGGATTTTAGGATCCTTCCTGGCAACCATGTAACCCCAGTCCCCCCTTTATGAATAGGGATCCATCCTAGCAGTTATCCATGGTCTTGATACTCCAACAAGACTATGTGGCCATTAATATATTTTCTTTCATTATATTTTATTTCCCCCCTTTCCCAGATTCATTGTTAGGTTATCACTTTTTACTAACCCACCCATAGGATCGTCTGGTAACCACTTTAGGGTTCCAACACCTATGGTGAGCCACTCACCTAGGGTACCTAGTCCCCTACCCACATACACAAACCATGAAAACATCAAGTACTTTCCAAAGATCCATCTCATAGGTCTAGGGAGCCCTCTGGTGCACTCAGGCCACCTGAACAAGTCCTGACCTTATATTATGGACTCTACCAAAAGCCAAGTATGAACATCATGTAGGGGCATCCAAGGTTTAGGTAGGGGCATTCTGTATCCTTAGTAAACTACATGGAGTGTTTGTGCTTTGGCCAGTTTTTACTTGGTTGCAACCTTGACTGGCAACCTTGGTCATTGAAGGAAGCTCGGTCACTGAAGGAACTTGGTAGTCCTTGGTGCTCGATAAAATTTGTTGCTCGGTCATGCCTCTGGTGCTCGGTCGAGACTGGTGCTCGGTGATGCCTAGCATGCTTGGTAATTTTACTATCGCTCGGTAGATCTGACTTACTGATTGGAGTTTTGAGTGATTTTTTGAGCCAACTTGGTGAATTAATTATTGGTAGCCATTGTCTTGGGCCGACATGTAGAATTAAATATTTGTATACATTTGTAAGCCAACTTGTATGACATTTAATTATTTATTTGGGGAGTTAAGGGTTTCATCCAGCCACCTTGTGGCTGATGATTAGTATTTAAGGAGGGATTGGGTAGATGTTTAAGGAGAGAGTTTTGGTGGAGAGATTTGGGAGATCAAAACTTGGAGACTTAGCAAATCTAGAATTTAGATGCGAAGCTAAAGTTGGCGAAGTTGTGGAAAAGTTCTTGATGTTCTTACAAATCATATTGTAATTTGATAGTCATTTGTAGTAGAGCTAGGGGTTTGCATACTTGGGAACAAGGAGATTGCTTGGAGGCTTGCGAGCTCAAGTTTAGATCTTCCTTAGGGTTTCCATCAGCTTCTGATTGTCTTCAGAGCTGAACTAGCTAATATTGTATTGGATCTAGTTGTGGATCTTGCTGAATTATTTTGTTTTGTAATTGGCCCTAACCTAGAAGGCCTTACAGCTGTGCATGTTAATGCATATTACTTGAAACATTTAAGGTATTGTCTATTGTGTTGATTATTCTACAGTTTAATTCTATTGGTTGCAAGGTTTGGACCATCCTTCATTGGATCCACCATCCTTGACTGCATAAGGTGGTATTAGACTAAAGTTTTGTTCCTGTTGGAGTGAACGCTTGATCTTGTTGAAGCAGAAGTTTGACCTAGCAAGGTTGATCTTGTGAAGTTGATCTTATTGGATTATAGATTGTATGCAATCTGGATTGCAAATCTGAAGCACTAAACTTGTGGAATTGTGCCCTAGTTGTTTACAAGATTGTAGGTTGAGATCTGACTTGTTGCAAGTTGGAAATTGTCACAAGGTGGTTGGTGAGGGTTTGTTGTAGAGGGATTCTCTTATCTTTAAGGATGCCTCTAAGAAGATTGGACCCTATAGTTATTTCTAATCTTTTTGATACTATTCAATCCCAAATCACAGAGAAGGTGAAATTAGATTTCAGATCTAAGATGGAATTGATGAAGAATGATATGGTCACCGCGATATTGAGAACTATTGTTGGTATACCTCAAAATGTTGGTACTGGGGATGGCTATGAAGAAGCTGGTGAAGAATTTGAAACTTCTAGATATAGTGGTGATGACTAGAGGAACAGATCTGGTGAAGATAGAACTGCTCAGTTGCCTAGACCTATTGCTCGATTTAGTAATTACCGAATGGAAGTTTCTACTTTCTCTAGTACTTTGAAGCCCGACAATCTAATTGATTAGATTGGTGAACTTGAAGATTTCATTGAGCTAGAAGAAATTGAATATCCTCTTCAGGTGAGATTAGCACAGATAAAGTTGAAAGGACATGCTTCTCTTTGGTGGAAGGAACTACAGAGAAACCAAGAAGATGAAGGTGAAACAAAGATTAATCGATGGAGATTGATGGTGACTAAGTTGAAAGCTAAGTTCATACCAGCTAACTATGAGCTTGATTTGTTTAAGAAGTTGTAGAACCTAAAATAGAAGGATTCATCTATTGAGGATTATATTGAGGAGTTCTACAAAGTTACTATTCAGTCTGGACACCAAGAGCTTGGTAAGGAAAAGGTAGCTCGGTATGTGAATGGTCTAAGATTAAATATTTAGGATGATCTTGGTATGCTGAAGATTGATTCTGTTGAAGATGCTTATCAGTATGCTCTGAAGGCAGAAGATAAGTTGAAGAGGAAACAACCTAGTAAGTCCTAAGGGAAAGAAAAGATTGATCACTCGGTCAAGGAGAAACTGACTGATGCAGAAGATGAACAGAAACCTATGGAACCAAAGAAGAAGGTAGGTAGAGTTATCTTTAAGGGTACTTGCTATAATTGTGGAGAGGAAGGACACCGTTCTTTTGAGTGTACACATAAGAAGGTTGACTGATGAACTATTGTGATGAATGAGAACATTTAGAATGAACTTGAATCAGAGAACTTGCTACTTCGGTGAACATTGCTCAGTACAAAAGTTGAACCTCGTTAGAGGAGTAATTTGTTTAGGACCCAATGCAAGACTAAAGGTAAACTCTATGATGTTATTGTTAATATTGGTAGTACTAATAACCTTGTTGCTAAGGACTTGGTTTAGAAACTTGGTTTGAAGAGCATGAAATGTCCTTGTCCTTATTGGCTTGGCTGGTTACAAGATGTTCATGCTTTGGAAGTTAGAGAACAATGCTTCGTTGATGTTCAAATTGGCCAGTACAAGGATCTTGTGCTTTGTGACATTGTGAAGATGAATAGTTGTGATATATTGCTCGGTAGACCTTGGCAATATGATTGTAGAGCTATTTATGACTGTGTAAGAAATGTATTTACTATTGAGAAGAATGATAGAAATTTTTCGCTAATGCCTTTGATGGATACAATGCTCGGTAGGAGAAGCCTGAGTATTGGTAGCTGAGTTGAGATTGTAGATCATGAGAAAATGAATGATTAGTATGAAGAACCAACCTATACATTGTTAAGAAGAGACTTGAAGAGATAGAAGAAATTGAAGTGGAAGACTTTGCAAGCAAAAAAGGTGGAGGACTTGTATGTAAAGAACTAGTTCGGGATTTATGTGTTGAATCCTGAAAGATGTTCTTCTCACATATGAACATCTTTTGGAACCTGGGGTGTCTAATGCAGGGGCATCCAAGGTTTAGGTAGGGGCATTCTGTGTCCTCAGCAAATTGCATGGAGTGTTTGAGTTTTGGTTAGTTTTTACTCGGTGCAGCCTTGACCAACGACCTTGGTCATTGAAGGAAGCTCAGTCATTGAAGGAACTTGGTATTCCCTAGTGCTCGGTAAACATTGTTGCTCGGTCATTCCTATGGTACTCAGTTGATACTAGTTCTCGACGATGACTGGCATGCTTGGTAATTTTACTATCACTCGGTAGATCTGACTTACCAACTAGAGTTCTGAGTGATTTTTTGAGCCGACTTGGTAAATTAATTGTTGGTAGACATTTTATGGGCTGACATGCAAAATTAAATGTTTGTATACATTTGTAAGCTGACTTGTATGGCATTTAATTATTTATTTGGGGAGTTAAGGGTTTCATCCAGCTGACTTGTGGCTGATGATTAATATTTAAGGAGGGCTTAGGTATATGTTTAAGGAGAGAGTTTTGGGGGAGAGATTTGGGAGATCAAAACTTGGAGACTTAGCAAATCTGGAATTCACATGTGAAGCTGAAGTTGGCGAAGTTGTGGAAAAGTTCTTGATGTTCTTACAGATCAGATTGTAATCTAATAGTCATTTGTAGAAGAGCTAGGGGTTTTGACGCAGGACAGGGATGGAGGATCCAATAATGGATAGTCCAAGCCTACAACTGCCAATTATAACAACAATATGCACAACAAAATACAACAAGATAATGATTCAAAACCGAATTTCATTCAACATGCCCAGCTCTAAGGCCTTCTAGGTTAGGGCCAAATACAATCAAAAGTATTTCTTCTATTTTCTAGCTAGTTCAGTTTTGAAACAAATCAGCAACTGATGGAAATACTAAGGCAGATCTGAACTTGAGCTCGCAAGCCTCCAAGCAATCTCCTTGTCTCCAAGCATGCAAACCACTAGCTCTACTGTTACAATATCAGATAAACAATCTGATCTTCAAGATCTCTCAAGATCCAATTATGAGTCTAATCTCCTACTACCAATCTACCATCCAACTTGCTACCAAACATCTACCCAAGCCCTCAATATATAGCCAGCTAAGCCACAAGTCGGCCAGTCGGGCTTTAATTACATTATAGGTCCAGTCTGGAAGATTTAAACCAAAACTAATGCTAAAATGAATATAAATTGATGTGCCTTTAGATTTAGGTCCTCACATGACCCAATAACATGACTTTAAGGTCGCAAGATCCAATTTGATCACACAGAACATCGCAAGAAGAAACACCACACGTTTCACCCGAAAATTGGCACAAAATAGTTCCTGAGGAAAAATGGCCATAACTTTTGACTCATAATGAATTAGGAGTTACGCCTTTGGGAAATGATAGTACTTTAGGTCCTCTTAAATTAATTAAGAGAGAAAATTATTATTCCTTATGGATCAAGATCTTTAACATGAACAATCAGCACCAAAACTGTAGGAACAGCTCCGACGGGAACACAGGCAGAAAATAGGTCCCCAAGAAAAATGGTCATAACTTTTGACTCATAATGAATTATAAGATGTTCCCTTTGGTAATGATAGTAAATTAGGTTCTCTTTAATTCCCTAAGTGCACAAGGTCTGATTCATTAAGGATCAACATTTCCACTATGCGCAATCAGCCCCAAAACTGTAGGAAAATACAGCTCCGACGGCTAGTAAAACAACTCCAACTTTGAAACGGTCCAACCAATCCTTATGAGATCTTAGGAGAAGGTTCCAAAATAGGTCCTCAACATCATGTAATCTTCACACACAATTAAACCAATAGATACAAAAATTATAATGCAAACAACAGAAAATAGGAAATGTTTTTGGTGATGCAAGATTGCTCAAAGCCTGAGATGCTCCTACATCAGGTTTGCATACTTGGGAACAAGGAGATTTCTTGGAGGCTTGCAAGTTCAATTTTAGATCTACCTTAGGGTTTCCATTAGCTTCTAATTATCTTCAGAGCTAAACTAGTTGAGATTGTATTGGATCTGGTTGTGGATCTTGCTGAATTGTTTCATTTTGTAATTGGCCCTAACCCAGAAGGCCTTATAGCTGGGCATGTTAATGAAAATTACTTGAAACATTTAAGGTGTTGTCTATTGTGTTGATTATTCTTCTATGTAATTCTATTGGCTGCAAGGTTTGGACTATCCTTAATTGGATCCACCATCCTTGACTGCATAAGAACAAAAGCTTATAATCAAAACCATGTATAGAAATTCATAAGACACAACATAAAACTTCCCACATGCATTTACACAACATTCCAAAGCTTATTTCAAAAGTCTAAGGAAATCTCATGTGCCTGAAATTTGGCTAAGTCTGAAATTTTTTAAAAACCAAAAATCTAAAATTTGCATCTTAACTCCTATGAAGCTAAAACTTATCTCAAACATCCTGGAATGTATCTAATTTATTTATACAAATTTAACTTAAAGTATAAGAAATTAAAGTATCAAACTTATACTTAAATCCTGAAAATCCTATAAATTTTGAGCCCCTGAAACCCTAAAAACTCCAAACAACTTTGTATAAAATCCCATATGACTTTGTATGCATTCCCATATGACATTTGACCAAGTCTTGTATGAGTGTGGATACAATGTCGTACGACAATGCAAAACATTTTTCCAAAATCAAATTTTCAACTTCTTGAAAACACTAAAACTGATTTCTAACCCATACAAAAATGTATGCATTCCCATATGACATTTTACCAAGTGTCGTATGAGTATGGATACAATGTCATACAACACTGCAGGACACTTTTACAAAAATAAATTTTAAACTTCCTGAAAATACTAAAAACTAATTTTCTTAGGCATGGAGAGTGCTTGGGAAAGGTTCCCTGAGGTCAACCTGATGCAGGGACCTTAGCACCACATTCATAGCACATACTCAACATTACCTAACCCTCAAACTAAATTAATCAAAATAAAAGCAACCATTCACAAAGAAGCCTGCAAGAGAAAAAGAGTAGGAAAAAGGACTGCATCTCAATCCTACACCTTCATGACCCTTCCTATTTTTTCCTAGACTTCCCTCTTTCATTCAATATTAGATAAACACATCCTCCCACATGACCTCAAGAATTCCTAACTTCCCAGGAATATTTCAAAATACAAAGTACATAAATAAAAACTATATAAACATACATAATTTACTTCCCTAAAACACAGTAGAAATACAAAGAGGATAAGGCATTTACATATTATTTTTTATAGTAAAACAACCATATTATAATGTAATATCATATTATATACAAACACATTCATACACATAGAGGAAGAATGGAGATTCTTCCCAGTTTAGACCCTACTTGGGGTCCTGCGGAGAATCCTCTTCCCTTGGCTGGAGAATCTCTGCAGAACTTCAATCCTTGAGTAGATATCCTTCTAGAAATCTTCCTCTAGCAATCAACTCCAAGAAATCCTCACACAGTTGACTTCACCAACCAGAGACTCTCAAACTCACATAAAATTTCACCAAAATTTCCAAAGAAATCAATTACAGACAACTTAAAAGAAAACAAATCCTCCAAAAATTATCATCCTCCTTGCACACAAAAATCTTCAATTATTTATCCTCCAACTATGTGGTTGGAGGAGTTGCTTTACAAGAAGCAACTTCTCCAACTTCCATAGTTGGTTGGAGGAACAACCAAATAATTTCCCGTAAAAGACTTAATCAAGGTTTTAATAAATTTAATTAAAATATCTTTTAAATAAATCCATAACAAGAATAATAGACAAATACCTTTCAAGAAAAATACGTAGCACAATAGGAAAACAAGTAGCCTAACTTCTAGGAGGTCTCGAGTTCAACTCCCTCCTAGATAGCTAATTTTATGACAAAGGGCATTTTCCTTTTATTATTATTATTTTTACTTTGTATTTAATAAATTGATTAAATATACTTTATTTAACTCACTTTATTTACTTATTATAAATAACATACCATTTACACAATTAATAAAAACATACAATTATTATTATTTACATAAGCATGGATATATGCATGTGCACTCACATATACACACACCTATATAATATACAAACAATTATAACACAATTATTATACATATAAAACTGATTAATTCTAAATCATAACATAAACTTAGACCAACATCAAATCAAGTCCATAACATAAACTGCATTCTACTTTCCCAACTAGGATAACTTCCTAAACAAAATTCTAAGTCCATGGGTAACCTCAAGAGTAACTTGGTTAAATCTCCACACATCAATAGTTCAAAAATTTTGAAGGCACGCTCAAACCTGTGTAGCTAGGTGGAGACGATGCCCGGTACTTGCATCCTGCATCACCAACTGATATATATATATATATATATATATATATATATATATATATATATATATATATATATATATATATATATATATATATATATATATATATATATATATATATATATATATATATATATATATATATATATATATATATATATATATATATATAAACATGCAGTGACAAACAAGGAGGGAGAGTGCGACATCATGTGGACCTCCCGTAGGAGTAACTATGACTACCCCTCATCCTACACTCACATCAACCAGTAAATGTCAAACCATAATAGGGTCAGTAGGGTTAGATCATAATATAAACATCATAACACAAATCAATGTAAAATATTTTACTGGTAGTTCATTTCTAACCATTCATCATTAAATGCTATTTTAATATTTCCAAATAAACTGCAATAACCAAATATATATGCTCAAATGTCTCATAAAATGCTAACTAAATAATAATCATAGTCCATCATAAAATCCAAAGTGTCAAAGCAATAGTCATGACAGTCTAACATAGGAAGATGCTAGGGTAGGCATTACAGATTGAACAAAGACTACATGAAGCAACACGAGAAAGATATTATCATAGGAAACAAGGTATCTCTCTCTCTCTCTTTGGATATTTTGAGTTGATGGTTGTAATCACTTGAAAATGGACAAAGACAACTAAGTAACAAATCAAAGAAAATCAAAGTAAATCAAGACAAATCAAGGACAAGATCAAGGCAATTGAATCACAATGAACATTTAGCCAAGAAAAATTAAAATCAAGTTTTAATTCAAGATGAATCAAAATTGAGAGCATTTTAATCAAGTGAAATCAAATCAAAGTGCAATTAATTCTATTAATTGTATAGTTTTGAACTAAATAAAATTCAACCCAATCAAGGGGTACATGGCTAAATAAATGAATTTAAATCAATTAATAAATCTTAATTTCTCTCAACAACCCCAAAAGGGAGGAAATTCAATCAACCAATAGGATTTAAGAAAATGCATTCACATGGATCAAGCCAAATTCAATCTCAATCACTCAAAGTGAAAGAGAATCTTATCCATTGATCTTGTCTACTTGTCCCAAGCTTTGAGGACACAAACTTTGCATTGTCTTCAAAGGGTGGAACCAAAGACTCAACTCAAGCTTAATCATGATCAACACAACTATACCCCCTACCCTTGCATAAATCTATAAAAGGAAGACCAAAATCCTCATAATTCATAACCACAAATCTGAGAATTGCATAAAACCTCTTGCATTTTATAGCTAGAAAGGCATTTTAAGAGCTTAATTAGCATTCAATTTGAATATAATTGTTAGATTTAGCTTAATCTTTATCATTTCCCATTCTAGGACTGTCATTAATGGTAGCTTGTTGAGAGCTTCTATTAACACTCTTAGATAAAGAGCCATGTTGGAATTAGGAGAGATAGGTACTGAGAGGGGAGGGATGAATCAGTGCCCACAAAACTTTTCTTGTAAAAACTTTTCTAATCTATAACCGAATACTATGATAACCGATCAAAATAACTTGAATGCAATTGTATAAATCAATCATCTAGTTAACTTAAGAAAGTAAACAACATGAAATCAATATGACAATCACATAACAAAAGTATTTTGGTAACGCAAAAACCCTTGTAAGAAGGTAAAAATTGCGGTGGGGATGACACCCACAAATTCTTCACTACTGCAGATAGAAAAGGTTTGCCTGTCAAGGCTACAAGTTTTGATCACTTTTGGTGATCTTACCCTGTTAGGAGTAACATGTCAGATCAGCTAGATCTACCTAGTTATATGATTTAAACAACACTAATAAAGTGTGTACTCGGTTAAGAGATTTACATAAGACTGTTAAGTCTACTATGTTAAGAGATTTATCAAAACTCTATCACAATTGTCAGAAAGTAATAGGTAAATATCTGCTAGTTGACAACTCAATTGTCTAAAATAGATCTATAAGTGCTCATCAAAATATCACCTTATCTGTGATGGTTTTCTACTCTATTATGCTTGGTTGCCTTCTCTGATTCTGCTCAATCTGATATCCTCTGTGCTCTGTTCTGCTCGGTAAACTGATTATCTTGAAGATAGGCAATTTCTTCAAGTGCTCAGTGATTCATATATATTAGTTCACCCAACCTTTTAAAATGGTGCGAACAAACAAAATATATAGTATTCTATTTTGCCGCCTTAGCAAAAAATTAGGTTACAAAAATAATCATAACCCTAAGATCTATGGTGCAAAATAACCTAGATCAACTATTACAATAAGATATACATTACATTTAATGAGTATCTATTTACAATAAATGCTCCTCGATCTTGGTAAACCATTTTAAGATCTATTGTAACCATTTGCATAGAAGAATGTGTCATTTCATATTACTATGTCATTTTCTATGATCATCAGTAAACACTGTATAATCTGCTTGGTGTATACTACGATGCTCAGTGTTTATTGACCGTTGGTGTCGATGGTGCTCCATTAACTGTGTGATGCTTGGTGTAAAGACCTTACCGACTGCTCTATCTTACTTTTGGTTACTGACCGACTTAATATAAGTAACCAACTGACCTGTTTACTATCCTTTGATACTAATGACAATCTAAAATGCTCAATAGAGATTAACAATCTATTGGATACAATTGTCTGAAGGACATTGTTGGATTAGCTATGTGTTGTCTTTGATGTCACACAAATGTCATATCAATTATCATTCTCAGTGTCTACCAATTTCATTCGGTCAGCTAAGCGGTTCTCAGTGTCTACCGAGCTCAGTCGGTCAGCTAGGTGGTTTTTAGTGTCTACCGAGATCTCTCAGGTGTCAAAAGGAAACATGATAGGGAAACAATGTTAATCAAGCCTCCTCGGTTATTGAAGGAAAAGTAGTGGTTACTGAGCTCTCTCGGTCTCCGAAGGATGTTGCATAATTCGCTGTGGTTACTGAGTTCACTCGGTCACCGAAGGAAATCTTTTCAGGATTAATGTTTACCGAGCATGGTCGGCCTTTCAAAGGATTTTGTTATTACAGTTTGTTTATCTAAGCCAACTATTATAATAATTATTAGTGCTGACTTGACAATCTAAATGTTAATTAAAATGGCATATATATATAGAAGGTCAAGTAGTGAATAAAATATATACAGCATGCAGAAATCATTTTGAAGAAAGGTATGTGCGAATTTTGAAGGATGGTTAGATATCCTTGAGGAGCAGCAAAGATTTATTTGATCAGTAAGGATCTAGTGAAGCAGAACAGAGATCTATATTCAGCAATTTAGTTGCAGGTCATTTCATTGTTACTCTCTTACAATTGTAGTAGTGATATCAAAATCTCTTAACTAAGTTGGTTTAACAACCATTTTGTAAATCCTCTAACAATGTGACAGTTCTATTGAATTGTTTCAAGACCTCTTACAAGGCCACTCCTAGCAGGGTGATTAAATCCTCTAACAAGGTCACACCTAATAGTGTGTTTTGTAACCTTTTACCAGGTTGGCTTCTAACTGGGGATCACTTCAGAAGAGTGAAAAATAGTAACTAGTTACATTGGTGGTTTTTCCCATATTGGGTTTCCACGGTAAATCTGGTGTCTCTTGTGTTCATGTTATTTTCTTTATTCATGTAAGTTAATCAGTGATAAATGCTTAAGAATAATTTAATTATTACACACTTCAAGGATCAAGTTTCAACATTTCTTTGTATATTTACTGAGTGGCACAGTAAATAATTTGTTAAGATATTTAAGGGATCAATGGTAATATTTTTGTGGTTAACTGATTCACCCCCTCTCTTAGTTACTACATCTATATTTCCAACGATTGGTATCAGAGCTTTTGGTGCTTGCAGGAAGGGTTTCAAGGACCTAAGCTAAAGATCATGATGTCTTACAAAAGAGAAATTCCCAGGCTTAACAGAAATAACTTTTCAGCATGGCAAGGTCTCATGAGACTTCATCTAGCTTCCATTGGTGATTCAGATGCAAATATATTGATCAAGAATATATAATTCCTATTGGCACATTAACTGTTGAAGACATTGCAGAGAAGAAGAACCATAACACTATGATGATAAACATTGCATCAGCTCTTAGCTATGAAGAATTTGATGAAATCAAAGACTGCACAACTGCTCATGAAATGTGGAACAAGCTGAAGAAAATCTATGGCGGTGATGACAATGTGAAGAGAGCCAAAGCAGAGAGCCTAAGAGGACAGTTTGATCAGATGAAAATGAGAGAAGAAGAAAACATTGCAAAATATGTTGAAAGGATCAAGACAAGTGTTAGTGCAATCAGAGCTTCTGGAGGAAAAATTGATGATGAAACTTTTATAAGTAAGGTTCTTAGAACATTACTTCCTATTTATGCAATAAGAGTTTCTGCTATTCAAGAAAAAAGATGTGAAGAAAATCACAATATAACTTTGGATGCCTTAGTTGGAAGATTGACAGCCTTTGAACTAGTTAATTATGACAACTATGTTCCAACTTCTAAAAATATTGAATCAGCTTTTGAGGCCAAACTTTCACTCAAGAAAGGGAATAAAATCCAATCAGAAAGTGAAGAAGAATCAGAGGAAAGTTCTGATAGCGATCTTGAAGTTATTGAAGCATTACTTGCAAAGAAGTATTCAAGAGGCAGAGGAAAATACAAAGGTAAAACTCCCTTAATCTATTTTTCATGTGAAGAAATTGGTCATATTGCAGCTAGGTTTCCAAACAAGCAAAGCAAAGATGAGAAGAAAAGTTACAAGTACAATGGCAAGAAAATTTTCAAATCATTCAAGGATAAAGGTAAGAAAACATGTTTTTTAGCTAAAGATTCGGATGATAGTGAAGAAGAAATTGTTTTCATTGCTGTAAAAGATGAATTTGATAATGATGAAGATAAGATGGCACTTATCTCTCATATAAGCAAGAATGATACATGGATTATAGACAGTGGATGTTCACATCATATGACTGGTGATAGGACTAAGTTTGAACACTTTGAAAACTTTGATGGTGGTAATGTAAGGTTTGGAAACAATGAACCTTGTTGTATAAAAGGAAAGGGACGAATTTCATTAACCAAAGAACTTATATGTGATAATGCATATTGGGTTGAAGGACTAAAGCATAATCTTCTAAGTGTAGCATAGCTAATTAACATTAGATTCAAGGTTGAATTCATGAATGGCAAAGCAAGACTGCTAGATGACAAAGGAAAACTGATAGGATCAGGCAAACAAACCAAAGGTAACCTATTTTATCTTGATCTTGGTGATTACTCATGTTTTATTGCTCAAATTGAAGAAAGTTGGTTATGGCACAAAAGGTTATGTCATGTAAATTTTGACAACATGATGAAAATAAGAAAATTCAAGAAAGTAAGAGGTATTCCTACTTTGAAGAAACCTGATGTTGGTCTATGCAAGAATTGTCAAATTGGTAAAATGGGAAAGTCTAGTTTTAAAAGTAAAAACTATCAGTCTAAAGATATTTTGGAAATTGTGCATACTGATTTATGTGGACCTATTGGAATTGAGAGCTATACCGGAGAAAAATTCTTTATTCTCTTTGTTGATGAGTACTCTAGAATGATGATTGTTATGTATTTAAGAGAAAAGTCAGAAGCATTTGAGAATTTCAAATGGTATTTAGCAAGAGTAGAAAAGGAAACAGGAAAAAGAATAAAATGCTTGAGATCAGACAGAGGTGGTGAATTCATCTCCCATGAATTCAATAATTTTTGCATTGAAAGAGGAATCAAAAGATAGGTATCAGCCCTGAGAACTCCTGAGCAGAATGGAATAGCTGAAAGAAGGAACAGATCTATCATGGACTATGCAAGGACTCTAATGATTGAAAAGAACATTGCTATGAAATACTGGAAGGAAGCTATCAGCACTGCAATTCATACCTTGAACCGAGTACAGCTGAGAAAAGACACATTCAAGACTCCGTATGAGCTATGGTATGGCTACAAACCAAATGTAAGTTACCTGAAAGTATTTGGTAGTAAATGTTACATCTTAAAAGAATCTAGAAAAGGAAAATTTGATGTAAAAAGTGATGAAGGAATATTTTTGGGATATTCTTGCAAAAGTAAGGCATATAGATGTCTAAATTTGTCTACTCACAAAATCATAGAAAGTGCACATGTGAGAATTGATGAGTTTGCAGAAAAGACTAAAGAAGAAAGCAAAAAGGAACTAGAGGATTACAGAAAATTTGTTTACATCGAACCTGATACATTGCCAGACACATATAAGGAAACTACATCTACCGAGCCCAGTACAGTAACCAAGTCACAAGAAGAAGTTCAGACCGAGTCACAAAGTACTGAGTCTGAGTCTGAAGCTACCGAGCAAGTATCTACCGAGCCTGAGCATCCTGAACCTGAAGATGAAGAAGATGACAATGTAACTCATTCAGGAAGAAAGGAACCTGTATTGGCCAAGTACATCAGAAAGCATCATAAACCAGATCAGATTATTGGAAACAAATTAGATGGTACTATGACAAGAAGTAAACTAAAAGGTACATGTTTATTTGCTGATTTTGAACCTAAAAATGTCAAAGATGCATTGGAAAATGAAAGTTGGATTGAGGCTATGAATGAAGAAATAGAGAAAATAGAGAAAAATAAGACATGGACTCTTGTACCTAGGCCTAAAGATAAAAATGTAATTGTGACAAAATGGGTATTCAGAAATAAGTTGAATGAAGATGGTCAAGTATCAAGAAACAAAGCAAGATTGGTATGTAAAGGATATTCTCAAGAAGAAGGAATAGATTATGGAGAGACTTTTGCTCATGTTGCAAGATTAGAAGGTGTGAGGACTTTACTTGCATATGCAGCACATAAAGGATTTAAGGTATATCAGATGGATATAAAATCTGCATTTCTCAATGGTATTCTTGAGGAAGAAGTCTACATTGAGCAACCTAAAGGTTTTATTGATCCAGACAAAAGAGATATGGTCTACAAATTACACAAAGCATTGTATGGTTTGAAACAAGCTCCTAGAGCATGGTATGAAAGATTACATAACTATCTTACTCAGATTGATTTCAAAAGAGCTAATGACAACAGTAATTTATACATCAAAGAAGGATCAGATAACAAAATTGTTTTGGTAGAAATATTTGTGGATGATATTGTGTTTACAGGAAATGATGATCAGTGCGAAGAATTTTCAGAGCATATGAACAAAGAATTTGAAATGTCTATGTTTGGTCAAATAAAATTTTTTGTTGGACTTCAGATTCAGCAGAAAAAAAATGGTATCTACATTACTCAGTCTAAATATATCAGGGAAATACTTAAGAAATTTGGTATGGAAGATTCAAAACCAGTTGGTACACCCATGTGTACTGGACTGAAGCTTACCAAAGATGATGATTCAAAAGAAGTAGATCAGACCTTATACAGATCAATGATTGGAAAATTACAGTATGTAGTACACACAAGGCCTGATATTGCCTTAGCAGTTGGTATAGTGGCAAGATTCTCGGCTAAACCCAGAGAAAATCACATGATGGCAATCAAAAGAATCTTGAGGTATTTAAGGGGAACTGAAGATTATGGCTTGTGGTATAAATTTGGAGGCAATCTGGATTTAAAAGTGTTTATTGATGCTGATTGGGCAGGAAACATTGATGACAGAAAGAGTACAAGTGGTGGAGCATTCTTTCTTGGCAAGAGGTTAGTATCTTAGACTAGTAAAAAGCAAAACTACACATCCCAATCCACAGCAGAAGCAGAATATGTTGCTGCAACAGTAAACTACTCTAATATTGTATGGTTTAAATAGCTTTTGGAAGGCATGAAGGTTGAGATCAAAGAACCAGTTGTTATGTTTTGTGATAATACAAGTGCAATAAATATTTCAAAGAATCTAGTAATGCATTCCAAAACCAAGCACATTGCAATTAAATATCACTTTGTCAGAGAATTGGTGCAGGACAAGGAAATCAGATTGGAATATATTCATACAAAAGAACAAATTGCAGATATCTTCACCAAGCCACTACCTAAGGATGCATTCTTGTATCTAAGAGGCAAGTTAGGGGTCACTCCCCTATCCGAGGTTCACTAAATAAAGTTTTAGTGATGCATCAACTAGAACATGTTGAAGATCAATCAGTTGATGCAGCATAGTCAAGGAATCATTGCATATGAATCAGTACATAAGGTACATTGATATTTACCGAAACTGTGTAAGTTGTCTTTGGCATGTGTTGTCAAAGAGGGAGAGTTTTCTATCATTTCAAGAAATTTCTAAGAAGAATAATTTGAGAAGTTAAGAGGGAGAGTTCTCAGTCAGAGAAAGAAGTTTGAAGATGATGGGAATCAGAATGAAGCTAAGGATATGTTTCTCACTCTAGGTTTCTCTGTGAAATTTCATTGTGCTATGACATGTTGTGTTGCCATCAATGCCAAAGAGGGAGATTGTTGGATACAATTGTCTGAAGGACATTGTTGGATTAGCTATGTGTTGTCTTTGATGTCACACAAATGTCATATCAATTATCATTCTCAGTGTCTACCGAGTTCATTCGGTCAGCTAAGCGGTTCTCAGTGTCTACCGAGCTCAGTCGGTCAGCTAGGTGGTTTTTAGTGTCTACCAAGATCTCTCGGGTGTCAAAAGGAAACATGATAGGGAAATAGTGTTAACCGAGCCTCCTCGATTATCGAAGGAAAATTAGTGGTTACCGAGCTCTCTTGGTCTCCGAAGGATGTTGCAGAATTCACTGTGGTTACCAAGTTCACTCGGTCACCGAAGGAAATCTTTTCAGGATTAATGTTTACTGAGCATGGTCAGCCTTTCAAAGGATTTTGTTATTACAGTTTGTTTATCTAAGCTGACTATTATAATAATTATTAGTGCTGACTTGACAATCTAAATGTTAATTAAAATGGCATATATATATATATAGAAGGTTAAGTAGTGAATAAAATATATACAGCATGCAAAAATCATTTTGAAGAAAGGTATGTGCGAATTTTGAAGGATGGTTAGATATCCTTAAGGAGCAGCAAAGATTTATTTGATCAGTAAGGATCTAGTGAAGAAGAACAGAGATCTATATTCAGCAATTCAGTTGTAGGTCATTTCATTATTACTCTCTTACAATTGTAGCAGTGATATCAAAATCTCTTAACCGAGTTGGTTTAACAACCATTTTGTAAATCCTCTAACAAGGTGACAGTTCTATTGAATTATTTCAAGACCTCTTACAAGGCCACTCCTAGCAAGGTGATTAAATCCTTTAACAAGGTCACACCTAACAATGTGTTTTGTAACCTTTTACCGGGTTGGCTTCTAACCGAGCATCACTTCAGAAGAGTGAAAAACAGTAACTAGTTACATTGGTGGTTTTTTCCATATTGGGTTTCCACGGTAAATTTGGTGTCTCTTATGTTCATGTTATTTTCTTTATTCATGTAAGTTAATCAGTGATGAATGCTTAAGAATAGTTTAATTATTACACACTTCAAGGATCAATTTTCAGCATTTCTCTGTATATTTATCGAGTGGCACAGTAAATAATTTGTTAAGATATTTAAGGGATCAGTGGTAATATTTTTGTGGTTAACTGATTCACCCCCCCTCTCAGTTACTGCATCTATATTTCCAACACAATCTCCCCCTTTGGCATTAGTATCAAAACTTCGAATGTATATAGATAAAATGTTTCTATATATTCCTTATATCTCCTCCATATACATATCCACAACAAAAAATTCTAAGTACAAAGTACTTCCCCTCGGTGCATGCTCCCGGTAGTATGTAATATACATATCAAAGTACACTTATTTGGAATATACATGGTTTCCCCCTTTTTGATAATAATGCCAAATGCAAAAAAATATATATAATGTATACTTACATCTTATCAAAAATGTGTGGATGGGTTTTCTTTATAGACTCTAAGAGGTTGTCCCATTCCTCTTGCAAGTTGGTAAGAGCAATATACTCAAGACCGACTTGTGCATGCATGTCAAAGATATTATCCAACACCAAAATCTCTGGTGTTGCCACAAGTTCATCTTTGACAATGTGTGCTTCAAAAATTTTCAGGTAAGGAGTGAGTTCTTTTTGTAACTCTGTAACTTGATCGGTGATGTGTGCTTCTTATTTCCTTAAGTCTGCTATCAGCCGCCAGAGTTCCTAAAATCGGTTAATATGCTTTAAGAAAGCAGTTGGCTCGGTGATAGATGCTTTTGTACTCAACTTTATCTCTTCTTCTAAACCTTTTATCTTTTCACTGACATCTACAGTGAAGGTGTCTGAAGTACACAGCTTGATTAGGAGTTGACAGATTATCTAGGTGATAGATTTTACCTCGGTAATGACCTCAGATAATTTTACCTTGTTCAGTGCCACTTCTATGCTAATCCTTTCTACCAATTTTTTCTGAATCTTTGATTCTTCCCTTTCTTCTATTCTTTTGTCTGCATCTATATCAGGGGCATTGATTTTGTCGATGAGTGTGGCAAGTTGATATAAGATGGGAGTATTCTCATCAATATTTGTTTCTGGTACTATCTGTTGCAGAATATCCCTCACATCATTTAACACTTCTTTACATTTGTGTTCTTTCCTTAACTTCTCTTGTGCCACTTTCCTTGAACATAATTCCCCATATCTACTTAGTTCCTCGGGGCTTAGGGTTCTCAGGTCACAATCTGGTATAATGATAACTTCATCAATAGTGACCAGCCCTTTGGCTTTCTTCTTCTTCTTCTTCTGGGCAAGAGGTGACTTCTTCTCACTTATGACAATAGCTTTTTCTTCACTTCTTGGAGTATCCTTCCCAGTTGACACTATATCATCCTTCTTTTGCTCCTCAGTAGATTGTGTGGGAGTCTCGGTTGTAGTGTTAGGTGGGTTCACCTCTGTTGGCTTTGTTTCTTTTGGTTCCTTTGTTTCTGTAGACTATGCCTCTGGTTTGTTAGGCTCATTTGTATTTGCAGGTTGCTCGGGTGCTTGAATCTCAGTTGTATCTTTATTTGGCTTAGGATGAGACACATCGGGTTGTACTTGTGAAATTATTTCAACTGCCTCTGCAAGTATAGGTAGTTCTCCCAGTAGAGATGTGAGCACACTATCAGTGTTTAATGCTTCATCTTTACATGGTGCAATTATCACATCTTCATCATCCTCATCATCAAGATCACCATTAGTGATGTCCTCAATGAGTGCATCATCATCGGTTTTCTTTTCTAAGTGGATCTTGACTTGATCCGGTGCATCTTGTGAAATTTTGATTTCTTCCTTTTGTTCGGTGATATCAATTACCTTGGCAACTGATATACCAGTGTCTTCTATTTTCTTACCTTTGTTATCATCAATGAAAATAGCTTTATCTTTTGAACTGTTTCACTTCTTAGACAGTTTCAGGAATGCTTCCTGTTCAGCTTTCTCTTTTGCTTTCAGAATTGATGTCCATAGAGAATCACATATGACATCCATATCATCCACATTCTCATCCATGATTTGCATAGCTCTATTCTTGACTATAAATCTAGCCTGATACTTTGTCATGTATTCACTTACCACAACATAGCTAAAGTGTGAGGCTTCACGGCTTAGTGACCATTCTCTTCTCCTTTTCTCTATATCTAGTGCAATAGCCCATCTCTCACTTATTTTTTCATCAAGTTCTTTTGGCAATTGACATGCGAATTCCATAGGTACTCTCTTTAATTTAATCATCATTTGAATGATAGCATGTTCTATCTTTGTCTTGTCCTTAATTGACATTTTGTCAAATTTTCCTATGCCTGGATCTGTAAGATTTCTATTTTCAATTATATCTTCAATTATTTCTTCTATTGTACTTTCCTGTTATGAACTAACTTGAATTAATCAGGATCATTTTTAGTTTATCTATCCTCTAGATCTTCCTTATTTCTTATATATTTCTTCTTTTTCTTCGGTGTCTCAGCTACTTTCTTGTTCTTTCTCTTAACATATTTCCTAGTCGGTGTAGCTACTCTTCTTTTTTCTACTTTTACTGAGCTTCTACTTGCTCGGTGGATTGTGCAGTAGTTGATGAACATGTCTTCATTCCTTTAGGTTCTGGTAGCTGCATATCTTGTTCATCATTAGTGGGAGGAACTGGAGTGTGATCCTTTTCTTTGTCTGACTCAATTTCCTCACTATCATAGGGCTTGTCAGCCAACTGTAACTGACCTTTGGTTGCCTCATCAACCGGTGACTCCTTAGGTGAGTTAGATGCAGTTCCATAGTTTGTTGTGAGATCTTTTCTCATTTTCTTTGCCCTTCTTGACATTTTTCTGATCTCTATGTCTGTTGTGATTCTAGACTTAGCTTCCTCATATACACCAAACCTACTGGCAGTGATGTCTATCGGTAATGCCAGCAATGCATTAATAGATTTCAAAGAAAAATCATGATTCGTTTCATATCCCATTGGTGCTAGCCATTTTGTTCTCAGTTCTACTACCTTTATCATTGAGTGGTCTATGCTGACTACAAAGCATATATCATCTTCAAATTTACTTACTAATTCCTTTGGAATTCTACTTCTTTTTTGCATTTTTGTTTGAAATTCCTTGAAATATGCATTGAATTCCTTATTCAAATTGTCTCCTAGACTTTTCATCATTTCACTGATTTGAGCAGTTATCGGTTTGTTTGATTGCCAATTTACTTTACCGATACCCGGTACATATTTTTGTAGATAGAGAAATGTACATACAAGTAGTGATCCATAATTACATGTATTAGACTTCTTTGCTTTTGTTGTCTTCATATTGTCATGAAGTTGGTGTAGGAGTAGCTCGGCAAGATCAACCTGGTGATCTTTCTTCACAATTTTGTAAGCCATGTCCACAGCACTGCAGGGTACACTATTTGGTCTGCTAGATTGGAATATCTTGTACCTGATGACATGAGCTGTGAATTTTACCACTGGATCTTTGATAGTTGATATCTTCAGTGCCCTACCATCCCATTGAGCTCCAGTGTTAATTTCAATGTCGGGACAAGATGAACTTCGAAAGGCTTTGGCTTTATCAGTTGTAGGGTACCTAGTAACCCTATTGATAATCTTCTTGGTGACCTCAATAGGTTTATCTAACCAAAATTTTCCATCATGAAATCTACTTAGCACAATTCTTATCTAGTCATTGTGAAAGGATTGTGGGAAGTATGTGAAACATCGTAACCCTGACTCCTCAATCTTCTTGTATTCAGATTTAATCTTACCATCCAGTCCACAGATTTGCTGAAAAGCAGCAATGGTTTCAAAATCACATACTTCACCGATTTTGCAGTGAATATAGGCCCTAACATCTTATGTTAACAAAACCCTATCTAGAATACTCGAAAATGCACCCATATCATCTGTTTGTGCTGTGACCTTGGGATGAGGTTTGAATTTCTCCTCAGCAAAATGTGCCCTAACAATTAATTCTACTTCCTCAATGTTCTGTGATTTGCTTGCAGTCGATGTCGATGCCATAAATTGTTTCTAGGGTTTCGGCAAATGATAGATAACCAGTGTTTGATAGGCAGATGAACTTACTCGTTATCATCAAAGAATTATTGTCAGTTCGATCTACAGTAGCTTTGAATCTATTCTAAAAATCTTTAGCTTGAACTCTTCTCTAAAAAATCTCTATTCTTTGAAGTCGCAATGTAACAATGAACTCTATTTTCATGTATATATAGACTTTTCGATGTTCCCGCTCAAACTTTGATGCATTAAATGCGTGACCTAACTTTTGATACAAAATAGTTGTTAGCTCGGTTATGTCTATAATTTCTTTTGCTCGGTTAACATAGAATTTCTTCATCGGTTTGCACTATTTTTGGTTAACCTTGTATAGTGATTACCGACAAGTAACCAACTCACATTTCTTCTTTTACCGACTATATGATATTTGTAAACTTATAACACATAAACCATGGTGCATCTTTATTCATGGTATTTGTACATCATATATAAGGAACTATATGTAAAATGTGATCATTTAAAATGTCAGTTCCATACATACCTTTGTCATCTTAAGTGGAGCTACCAATGTCACCCAATCTAGTGGATGAGGTTTCACCGATAGTGTTACTTGACTCAGCATTCTCATTAGATGCCTTCTTCCACATTGTGTTACTTAACTTTGTAATTTCTGCAATGTTATATCCACTTTCAAATATATGGTTTTCATCTGGTGCTCGGTCTCTGCAGTTCTTGCTTACATGACTGACCTTGTGACAGTGCATACATGCCATTCCTGCATTTGTCTAGTTTCTTGATTGTCTAATTCGACTCTTTCTATAACAGTTTGCTACAATATGTCCATACCAACCACATGCAGTACAATTAGTCCATGTATTATAATCCCAAACATATGAGTTACCTTGTCTCTTTGGTTGATATGGTTTTCATTATAGTTTCTCTTTAGGTGTCCAGACTTGTTTCATTTTTGTCTTGCAGTCCCTTACAGTGTGTCCATGCTTATTACAAGTATAGCATATTTTCTCCTCAACAGTATTATTAGAAATTTCATTCTTCTTAGCTCTGCATTCATAAGCTGGATGTCCAAACTTACCACAATAATAACAATATCCATTGAACTTAGGAATGACAGGAGGTTTACCTTGTGCTTTGCTTCTGCACACATTAGATGTATGTCTTGGTTTTCCACAGTGGTAACATGTCATCACTTTAGGTTTCTGAGTTTGATTATTGTTAACTTTTTCATCTTGTTGTGATTATTTGCCTTCACCAGTGTAGCTTATGATGGTTCTGCTTCCGAATCTCCTCTGATTAGTTAGGAAATCATCAATCTTTTTAGAACTATCCTCAGCTATCTTCATCATTTCATTGTGTTGCTTTTGTGTCTTTATTTCATTTCTTAGTTCTTCATTATCTTCTCTAATTATTTCAACATCTTCAAGTCTTCTTGATAATTCTCCATTTACTCGGTTCATTTCTTGATTGACTGTCATCATCTGATTTGATACTTGGAAGTGACGATCAATGAGTCTTTGGATTTCACTTTCTTTTGCTTGAAGTTGTTCAGTCATCAGTCTTCGGTCTTCAATAGCCAAAATTTGATCTTGTTCAACTTGTCTAGCATTTTTCATGATTTCCACCATTCTCACCATTTGAGATTCATGACCGATTTGAAGTGCTTTCACTTGCTCAGATAGATGTTGATTCTTTTCAGATAGCTCAGAGATTATGCTTTCGGTTCCGTCAGAGATGCTTCCAGATTTTGATCCAATATGATCAAATATTTCATCAATAGGTTCTTCATGATATCTGATTTCATTCAGCTGAATTGCAAGGTTCTTCCTTTCAACTAGTAATTTCTTCAGTTCTTCCTTGGCTTGTTTATACTATTCCACAAACATCTGTATTTGTATCTTCTGATTCTGAATAGTCTTGTCAAGTTTGTATCTCTCCATGACTTAGATCTTTACCCTTCAGTGGTTAGACTATTCAAAAAGAGAATTGTGCTCTAATACCAATTGTTGGAATTAGGAGAGATAGGTACTGAGAGGGGAGGGGTGAATCAGTGCCCACAAAACTTTTCTTGTAAAAACCTTTCTGATCTATAACTAAATACTATGATAATTGATCAAATAACTTGAATACAATTATATAAATCAATCATCTAGTTAACTTCAGAAATTAAACAACATGAAATCAATATGAAAATCACATAACACAAGTATTTTGGTAACGCAGAAACCCTTGTAAGAAGGTAAAAACTGTGGTGGGGATGACACCCATAAATTCTTCACTACTGCAGATAGAAAAGGTTTTCCTGTCAAGGCTACAAGTTTTGATCACTTTTGGTGATCTTACCCTGTTAGGAGTAACATGTCAGATCAGCTAGATCTACCTAGTTATAGGATTTAAACAACACTAATAAAGTGTGTACTCAGTTAAGAGATTTACATAAGACTTTTAAGTCTACTCTGTTAAGAGATTTATCAAAACTCTATCACAATTGTCAGAAAGTAATAGGTAAATATCTGCTAGTTGACAACTCAATTGTCTGAAATAGATCTATAAGTGCTCATCAAAATATCACCTTATCTATGATGGTTTTCTACTCTGTTCTGCTCGATTGCCTTCTTTGATTCTGCTCAATCTGATATCCTTTGTGCTCTGTTCTTCTCGGTAACTGATTGTCTTGAAGATAGGCAATTTCTTCAAGAGCTCAATGATTCATATATATTAGTTCACCCAACCTTTTAAAATGGTGCGAACAAACAAAATATATAGTGTTCTATTTTTCCACCTTAGCAAAAGATTAGGTTACAAAAATAATTATAACCCTAAGATCTACGGTGCAAAATAACCTAGATCAACTATTACAATAAGATAAACATTACATTTAATGAGTATCTATTTACAATAAATGCTCCTCGATCTTGGTAAACCATTTTACAATCTATTGTAACCATTTGCATAGAAGAATGTGCCATTTCAGATTACTATGCCATTTTCTATGATCATCGGTAAACACTGTATAATCTGCTTGGTGTATACTGCGATGCTCGGTGTTTACTGACCATCGGTGTCAGTGATGCTCGGTTAACTGTGTGATGCTCGGTGTAAAGACCTTACCGACTACTCTGTCTTACTTCTGGTTACTAACCGACTTAATATAAGTAACCAACCAACTTGTTTACTATCCTTTGATACTAATGACAACCTAAAATGCTCAATAGAGATTAACAAGCCATAGGATGCTCAATTGATCTTTCATTTGCTAAATAGTTTCTATATTGTGGTTTATTTAGTTTCTATTTCATTTATTTCTCAATACTAATTCTATGAAGGTACTAAATCTTGTACACAAAATGGCACCCACCGTGGGGTAGGATGCTTCACTTTACTAAACGCTTAGAATGATTTCATTTTTATCAAATTTGTGCATGTTTAACTCTCGGGTTTTCTAGGAAACAATGATTTTGAGAGCTCAAACGACGCTTTTGCATGATTAAATGATGCTTCTCAGCACTGTTTCAATGCTTTCAAAGAAAATTTGTGTGCCTTTGCACTGATCCACGGTGCTTTCAATCCTTCTATTATCTGTCTATCATTCTTACAGCGCCTTTGCATAGATCTATAACGCTTATTCCCTGACTCCTGAGCGCTTATGCTAATTTACTGAGCGCTTTTACTTCATTTTTACCACCTTTGATAGATTTTGCAGTGCCTTTATTATTTATTTGTGCACTTTTGAGTTTTATTGATAGAGTTGAAACAACACTTTTAATTAGATTAGCAGCGCTTTTAAGTAGTAAAATAATGCTTTTAAGCATTACAGAAGTGCTTTTGCATAAACTGTTAATTTTCACTATCTGACTGTGGTAAAATGATTTGTATGACTCTGCAAGATATTTGAACACAGAAAAGTGAAGAAACCAGAGAGCAGATTCAACCAAGAAGGAGAACTTTGTTCACATCAAATTGATTCTTGAGTATTCACAAGAGGAAGAAAATCAGGTTTATGAGAACTACCTTAAAGTTGTAGAAGCATATAAAACTAAGTTTGTATCACTTAATTGGATTTTCTCACCTTAATTCAAGTTTTTCTTAAAATTTGCAAATAAGGCCTTAGATTCAATCAAACTTTGCTTCTTCAATTTTGTTTTTGGTTTCCTTCATTGTGGTTGTTGTTGTTGACTAACTTTGTTGGAGGAAAAGAACATTGGAAAGGAACCATAGCCAAGGTAAGATAAAAATGGAAATAATCACTCAAAAATGCCCCTAGCCTATGCTAGCTACAAGGAAAGGTAAGCCTCAAACTAGTGAATATTTTCCCATAAATTGTGGCATTGGTGCATTTGAAAATCTAGTAATTACAAAACAACCTATCTTTGTTTGGAAAGTTTAGCATTTAGGCCTATGCTCTTCACTTCTTCTATTGAATCAAAATGCCAAAGGTGTTGAACTTTTTAATTAAGAAGAAAGGTTGAGGAAATCAAACACATAAAATCAAAGCCCCTTGTTTGTGGAGGAGAGTAGAAATACTCAAATCCCCATAGTTAGTGGGCTAGTAATTGAACCTTGTTTATTGTGTTTGGAAAATTAAGGAAAAGTTAGGGATATGCTCTTCACCTTTTGGTGAATCAAATTCCCAAAAACTAATTCTTAACTCCATTTCCTTGCTTTACATGAATATGCTAGAACATTAGTGGGCTCACCTCCCAAGAAATTGCCTTAACGAGGCCGGTGAGAGGGACAGCCTAAAGTGGGATACACTTGCTTTTGCTGCAAGAATCCAATCCACTATAAAACAAAATGCATACATCCTTAATGAGGTGTGTGACAAAAAGATTTTAAATTTTCAAACTTCCTCGAGTAGTCCTTGCGGATTGCACAAAACTCCGATATACTAGTGGTGGGAAGCCTCCTAATATACTTGGAGGATGAAAGTTTAGTGTCCATTTTGAACAAAATCCATACTAAATCCTTGATAAATTAGCAAGCCTACCTCATTAGAGTCATTTTAAAAGCCAAATTTGACCTAAGGTAGATTGCTTGGAAGAATTTCTTGTGATAATTGATAAAATTATTGTATTGTGCTTGAAGGTCTTTGATTACAAAAAGAAAACATCCATTAAGATCCAAAAATCAATTAACAATAAATATTCAAAAGAATATTCTATTCACAAGAATTCAAGAAATGAAAAAAGAAATGGAAACATTATCCAACCAATTCTCATTAAGAAATGGAAACATTATCCAACCAATTCTCAACAGAGCCTCACTCAAGGACCACCATCCATTGCCCTCCATGGAACAGATATTGTATTTTGTCTCAGGGTTTGATAGATTTTCCTTGCTAGATGGATTTTCTAGCTATAACCAAGTCCTAGTAAGGGAGGAAGACCAGTATAAGATAGCCTTCACCACCAAATGGGGCACCATGGCATATAGGAAAATGCCTTTTGGGCTATCTAACGCTGGTGCTACATTTCAAAAAGCCATGGAGATGGCATTTGCTAGTTTGATGAACAAGTTTGTTCTAGTCTATTCAGATGATATAACTGTCTTTTCAAAAGATACTAATGATCACCTGGTTCATCTAAGGCATATTTTTGAAAGGTGCAGAGAGTTTGGAGTTTCATTGAATCCTAAAAAGTGTATTTTCATTGTCCATGAAGGCAGGCTACTAGGGCACATTGTTTTTAAGAAAGGAACAACAATTGATCATGAAAGAGTAAAGGCCATCATGGCACTACCCTTACCAGCACACAAGAAGGGGATGAAAAGTTTCCTTGGGAGAATCAACTACTTGAGAAGGTTCATCCCTAATGTTGCAGCACTACTGAAGCCTATGACCCACATGCTGGAGAAGAATTCAACTTTTCACTGGACAAATGAAGGAAAGAAATGTTTTGAAGAGATAAAAGAAGCAATTTCTTCCGCTCCTACTCTGGTAAACCATAATTTTTCTAGAGATTTTATTATATATTCTTTTGGAGAAATTGATAGTATCTTTTCCATGTTAGTCCAGTAGAATACTAAGAAACAGGAGTAGCCAGTGGCTTTTTACAACCAAGGTCTAGATGGTTATGAACTAAATTACACTCTTGTAGAGAAACATGTTTTAGCAGTAGTGAGGAGCTTGAAAAAAATTAGGCACTTGATGTCCAACAACACAGTGCACCTAATGGTTGCTCACCCTTGCATAAAAGACTTCCTCCTGAATAAGGATCTGAGCCACAAGAGGGCTGGTTGGGTCACCAAAGTCATGGAATATGACATCTAAATCAAGGTGACCAAGCTGATTAGGGGAAAAGGTTTGTGTGAGTAGATGACTGAAGGCAGAATAGATAAAAGCCAGCTAGAAGGAGAGGTCATCCTGATAAACCAGAATTCAAAATAGAGTGCAAGCTGGACAACAAAGATGAAACACTATCTCTTAACTAGTCAATGCCCTCATGGCCTTGACATGAGAAAAAGGAGGTACTTTAGGCTCCAAGCCATCCCATTTATCATTTTGGATAATGTTTTGTATAGAAGGGATTATAGTGGTGTCCTATTGAGATGTGTTGAACCCAGCCAAGTGAGCAGAATATTAGAGGAGTTTCATGATGGAGGTTCTGGAGGACACTTTGCAGCCATAACCACTGCTCTGAAGGTCATGAGAGTAGGGTACTATTGGCCCAGCCTGTACAAAGATGCATTTGATTGGGTAAGGAAGTGCAAGAACTGTGCCCTGTTTGCTAGAAAATAGAAGTTGGCAGCTCTCCCACTGCATCCCATAAAAGTGGAGCAACCCTTCTCCAAATGGGGATTGGACTTCATTGGACCTATTAATCCTCCATCCAATGCTGGCCACAGATGGATACTTACTGCTACAGATTATTTTACCAAATGGACAGAGGATGTAGGATTGAAAGAGGCAAATGAAACCTCTGTCCTAAATTTCTACCAGGATATTGTGTCAAGGTTTGGCACTCTAGACTCTATCATTTCAAACAATGTTATGGCATTTCTTGGGATAAGAATCTCAGAATGGGCATTAAGGCACAATATCTTCCTGAGCACCTCATCCAACTATTACCCCCAAGGTAATGGCCAGGCAGAATCAACAAACAAAAACTTGTTGAGGATCATCAAAAAGACTATAGAAGGAAACCAGAGGGACTGGCACAACAAGTTGAAGTTGGCCTTATGGGTGGAAAAAATAACACCTAAGAGATCTACAGGTAACTCTCCTTATACACTTTTTTATGGGAAAGAAGCTAGGATTCCTATTTCTACCGAGTTGCCTACTTTGAGCTTAATTAAGGAAATTTAACTGATGGAAGAAGATACTGTGCAAGTTAGGCTTGCTAAGTTAATTGAACTCAAAGAAACAAGGAGATTAGCACTAGAAAACCTAGAAGTTCATCATTCTTAGATGAAGAGGACCTTTGATAAAAGGGCCATACCTAGGGTCTTTAAGGAAGGAGATCTTGTCCTTAAGTGGGATGAATCAAAACACAAACCAAGAAGGCATACTAAATTCAATGCTATATGGAGTGGACCCTTCATGGTTGTCAAGTGCAAGGCCCATAATGCCTTCCAGCTAGCTAATATGGATGGAGAGGAGTTGCCCATTCCAGTGAATGGGATTTACCTCAAAGCTTTCTTTTGAGGTTAAGTTTTGCCCTGTATATTAGTAGTGTTAGTTTCAATTCTGGCTTTCTGTGTTTCCTAAGTGCCTCAACATAGGTTGGCTTTCAATTTTCTTTTAGTTCAATTTTGGGTTTGGTTTGAGTAGCAATAAGCCAGAGCAGTCTATCTCTAGTAGTTAGTGGTTTTGTTAGCAAGAAGGAATTGTTGATTTAAGGCTAAGTTCACTTCTGGATTATAAGACTCTGTGCCCAATGGATTTAAAGGTAACTGGTCAGGGTGCTTAGCAGGAAAGCACTTAATTGAGGTCGCCAAAATGTTATCATTATTTTCACTCATCTTTGGAGGCCTAATTACTAAGTGAGACTATTGTACCCTAGTTTAAATTATTAGTGATCTTTCTTAAATTTGTGTTCATTTCATTGTAAGGTACATGAAAAGAAAAGAAATGATCTACATCTAAGCATTACATGTATATGTACCAATGTCTTAAGTGTGCTATACAAAAGGAAAAGAACTGAGAAGACCATTTATCTGAACTCACATAGGTCGTGAGCATAGCCATTATCAAAATTGCATAAATGAGTATAGACATACATGAAATAACCAATGTAAATACAGGGGTACCAGACATTTTTTGGTAATGAAGTCTTGATCCATGGTGTTTATGTGTGTGAAAATTATACCTAATCTATAGACACGACACTTCAGTAAAACATTAGAGGTTAGTTGAAATCGAAATCGTGCAATAAATGAAACTAAACTAACCAGGTGATTTATTGCCTTCTAGTAGATGTGAGTATGTATTCTCAGATTATACCGAGATCAGTGACCTTGATGACACCTAAACGAAGGATTTGAATGCAAAATCTAGATATGGAATGAATGCAAAGTAATCTATTTTTTTGGGTTTTCTATGCAATAATATGAAAAATCTGATATGAATCTATTCTATATGAAAACTTGATATGCAATGATTCTAAGATATGAAAACAAAAGTGATCTCACAAATGTGGTTGATTCACAAAAGAAGCTTCGATTCTCCAGATAGAAATTCGCCAGCATAAGTTTGCAAAAATATGAGATGAATTATGAAGAGATGAGGCCTTAATTTATAGAAATATAGGGCTTTGGAGGTGCATGAAAGAAAGCCATAAATCACTCAAATAACTCAGGTTGATTTTTGAGTTATTTTTAAATAAAGGATAATTAACTCACAAAAGCATGCAAAAGTAGAGATCAACTCAAAATAGAGTTTTAGATTTAATTGATAATTGATAGTTGTCTACTTTTTTGATTATGCATGTTTTATTTATGAATTGATTTAATAATAAAGTGATTTATTTCCAACTTAACTGATTTGAAAAATAAAACAATTGATTTATGGGTTAATCAATTATTTTTCAAACTTTTATTCAAAAACAATATTATTAAAGATTGACAACTTGCTTTAATTAATTAAATAAGAATTTAATCAATTATTCATAGGATTTTGGATTTATTGTCAAAATTAAATAATACAATTTAGGAATAAATATCATTAACTTCAATTAAACAATTAAGTGACAGTATTAAATCTAATTAATTAAATATTGAAAATATTCAATTAATCAAACTTTAGGATAAATAGGATTTATCGCCAAATAATCATTAAATTAAAGATAATTATGATAATTAGGAATATTACTAGGAATATTCCCCGATGCAGAATTTAAGATAATCAATTAGGATTCGATGATGTTTAGATGTGCCTTAGGTTAGGACTTTGATGTCGATTTCATTCGATGTGTTGATATAGGAGGTTAATGAACCTATAGCCCATTTTTGGGGTATTACATTTTGCCCCTCTTTGAATCATTGTGCAAAGCGTAGTGGTTTAAAGACAGTCTGTGTATGATATTGAAACTGATGTTTGAAATTGAAATTGATATAAAGCAGAAACTGATTGAAATTGATATGAAGATAATAGGTCCTAAATGACCAAAGATAATGTTAACTATAACAACAATGAACCGATGATTGCGAAAAAGTGTCAAAATGCCTGATTTCAAACCTTATGATCGCAAATAAGTGAGTGACCGATTCCAGACCTGATTGTCCTTATATTGAATCATATTGGTATCACATTTGAACCCTTCAGTTTCTAAAGAACCAAGGAAATAACACAATTGAACCGATAGTTGCAAAACTGATACAATTTACAAGATTAGGAGAATACCAGATTGATATGGATCTTGCTTTAATTAATTAAATAAGAATTTAATCAATTATTCATAGAATTTTGGATTTATTGTCAAAATTAAATAATACAATTTAGGAATAAATATAATTAACTTCAATTAAACAATTAAGTGACAGTATTAAATCTAATTAATTAAATATTGAGAATATTCAATTAATCAAACTTTAGGATAAATAGGATTTATCGCCAAATAATCATTAAATTAAAGATAATTATGATAATTAGGAATATTACAGTTTCTAGGTGCTCCTGAGATCCGGAACCTGCAGAGAAGAGAGGAGATGGGGGTTAGATCCAATGGATCTAAACAACGTATGGTGCCATAATATTTACAAGCATGCATATATGCACTTAGTCATACACCTCTGGGAAAGGTTGTGCTCAGGGAATGTGCACTAAAGAAGCTATAGAAATAAAAGAGATACCAATGTTTTCACTAACTTGTTTGTTCCATGTGCAGATATAGAAGAAGTTGATTCACTATTGTTTTCCTCATTCAGATAATCGAGGGACTAAGAGGATGCTTTTCCTAATAGAGACCATCTTCAAAGCTCTGCGATTGTTTGAACAATAACAATAGCAAGGTGTTGGGATCCATATGAATGACCTTGACCTATGATGCAGGCCATGCTAGGAAAAACCTCAAATTTCCTTGCCAGTGACTGTATTACAAGGCAAGAACACCCATGATTAACAAGGCAACAATCGGATGATGCAGTATTAGTGGAACACTCAAGAATCACAAAGATAAATCAATGGAGGAGGTCATTAATAGCGAACACAAATAGTACAAATGCTCAAGGTCGAGCATGGCTACACCAAGATATAATCAAGTTAGAATACATGTGTGCCACAATCAAAGTAATGGAAGCCATATTTTATGATAGAAATGACAAGTAAGATAACATGTTCATTATATTCATGGCTCACGCCCCCCCCCCCCCCCCCAGATCCACCAATGATAATGCAATATATCGATTCAAACACCATATGTGGATACACGGGCTCTCAAAACAGTGAAACCGTGACCTCAATGCAACGACAAAATGAAAGGAAGCGACAAGTTTGATAAAATGAACGAGTGATGAGGCCGAGCTTATAGTTCACGAGCCCAACCTAACAATAAAAGCAATGCCAGTCATCATCAAAATAATGCAAGTATCAATGATACATAATGGTCCTGACAATTTCAACCCCCACTACATACCAAAGCTCACAACATGATATACAAAGAGGAAATACGATAGCACAAAGGATATTCACGTGCTTTCATTATCACAAACCAGTCAAATATTGTGTCCTATCTTAGTCACAGCATGGTCATTCTAAAACTAACAGTGAAATCGATGCCCTAGTTCTAGTACTCACGGGTCGTCTGAAAATACAACAATGGTACTGAATGATAAATAGTAAATTCATTTAGACCATAGTAGATGTCATTGAACACATGCCAGAGATCAATCCAAACATTGATGAACATAGTGCGGGTTGTACATGGAAACGCCATTTTATGTAAAAATGCCCTGGCTTATAGCTCGCAAGCTCTAATAAACAATAGGTCAAAACAATCAGCTCAAAGCATGATAACCTGGCTTTTTAAAATCTCAGAAGGCATTAGATATCTTAGATGCAGAGTAAAGAAAAAACAATGAATATGTTGTTATATGCTATCATGTGCTATTATTTCGCAGCAAAGTAACAGATAATATGAAAGCACGATGCCATCAACAACAAGCTAGTGAAAGAAATCAAGCCCTAGCTCATGGATACCACAATTTAAAACATGAGCTGATTAGAGACACAATGCCATAAAATACAGAGGGCATAAACCGTGCCCTAGAAAACATACAGTGTCGTCAAAGTAAACTCAGAAATAATGGAGATGCCATAAATATAATAAAACAATGTAATGCAGAGTGTGATGCCAGTGACGGATACGCTATCATGTGTCCCAAAATTTCTAAGGGATAGCACCATGATGCCCCTTTTCTCATCAAAATGATTTGAATTAAACAACAAATACTTCAAATACAGAGGGAATGAACATGTGCCATCAATTTCAAAACCCTCAAAAAATGTAGAGAGATGAAAGCAAGAAAATCCAAGTGCCTACCTTGATCAACGCATTGAAGGAAGCAAAGGATCGGATGTTTCTAAAACCAAATGTTGAACTGCCAGTGAGAATGGAAACTTGCCAGGTGCCGAGATGGAAAGTCTGAATACCAGTGGCTCCCTCATCTTCGAAGGGGTTTTGACATGAATAATGAATTAATCTTGTTTCTCCCTTTTTTAGGGTTGAGTTTTATTGTTTTATTTTAGTTTGGGTGCATTTTCATATATCTGGGTTTTATTAAAAATGTAAATGTTTTAAGATATGTTTTCCCCATTTTGGGTCGAGAACTTTTTTAAAATATAGTCAAATCCACGTTATTTGTCATAAGGGGGCAGGGTTTTCAAATGTAAAAGTCAGTGCAAGATTCTTGTTGTAAATTCTGACGATGGTATTCTATAAACCATTCGTTAGAATACTATTAGTGCATGGCTTGGAGGGGTCATAGTGGTCTCCTTTTGACCACCTATTCTAGGAGTTTATTTTTCCACTCCCCCTATAAACTCAGGAATCTAGCATCCGAGCTTATGAGGCATCCTCATGGGCCTATTTTGAGGGATTTTCCATTTTTAGGAGGTTGAGGTGGCTTCAATGCTGATTCTTTTTGCCTCATTTTATATACCTCTCACTTGTGTGATTGAGTTTGGGTCTTCATTCTCTCTCCCATAGATCGAGGGTGTTGTAGCTCTAAGAGACACATCTTGTACTTAGCTTCTTTTCAGTAATACAAATTGATCCTTCTTGTTCCCTACAGTTTCAGAGTTCTTATTGAATCTCGTGCAGGATTATTGTGATGTTATTTTATCCTTAGTCTGCATGTTGATCCAATTGAATGTTTAGAAATTTGTCTTGGCTCTGTAGTGTTAATTCGTGTACAAACTGAAATCAGAATTGTGGAAACACCTTCCCTTCTCTGTATTTCAAGTACCTTATTTTTCTAAGGAGTTTAAGGTGGTAGAATCAAGTTGTGAATTGCAATTTTATTTTAGCTATTGCAGTAAGCTTAATTCAATTGTGGATCTTCTATTAATTTGGTGGATCACCTGGTTCAAGTTAAATTCAGTTATTTGTTTCATGCATTCTCTCCCTTTCCTCAAAAATTTAGTTATTTTTAAGTGATCCAAGGGGGAATTCGGCCCCTAATCCAAAGGTCTACTCTTGGATAGGTTACCCACAGCCTGAGAGTAGTCCCATGTTTCACAAGATTGCTAGGTTTTAACACTTGGCAAATTGGGTCCAATCCTTAGTGACAACAGGTATTTTTCCTCTCCTCAAGTAATGTATTATGTTGTCTTTCCTGCAACTTGGTGGCATCCCTAGCGAGCATTGTGCATGCATTGTGTGTGTGGAAGCCTCTAGTTCAGTAGTGTCCTTTAGTGTTCTTATGGTTGCTCCATCCCCACTCCTCTCTTATAATCTAGTAAGTAACTGAGGTTGATTTATACTAGGAGCTTTGATCCATTGTGTTAGTGCCTTAAGGGTTGGGTGGTAGCTAGATCTTGTAAACCCTCTATCCTTATCAAACTATAATATGAAAAGAGGATCTTGTTATTGCCTTATTTGATCCAGTAAAAAAATCATTAAGATTCCATCATAGGATTAACAACATGCCACTCTCTTTAACAATTTTCCTAGCCTTATTTGGGTTAATATGAATCAAGTCAATGTCATCAAGTGTAGTGTTCTCAGGGATTACCTTTGTTGGTCCCCTTAATTTTAACTAGAAATCCTTAAAAGATAGCCTCTTGATGAAGTTATTTTTTTAAATAAACACTTAGGTAGAAAGGGCTCTCTCATCTTCATAACCTTCATGTGGAACACATTGATCTAAATTTACCCAATCTTGGGGCTCTTCATCTATGACATCATTCCTCAGAGGTAATATCAGTGGTTGTTCCACTTCCTCCTCATTTATATTCATCTTCTTGAGAATATTTTCCACTTCAATAGTGTGACCTCCCACTTGGGACATCTCATACGGTACCAGTGGGGTTCTATGAACCATACTTTCTGCAAGTGCAGGTGTAGGTGAATTCTCTCCTAGTGATTCCTCAAACAAATGAGGCGATCCTTGTACATCATGTTCTTCTTATTCAACTTCAAATACATATTTTCCTTCATAAATGGTTTCAAATTTATCCATCGCCATTCCAATCTATTTAACTTCATTTTTCTCTTTATGGTAGAACTCCTAGAAACAAGGATACATCCTTCTCATTTCAACTTCAATTCTTTCTAGAATTGTCCATTTCTTTCTTCTTTGCGTTACTGTAGTTGAATCAACACAATTTTTATTACTTCTTCATTATAGTCAACCTCATGATAAAATTTGTCTATGTTTAGGTTCTCATTCTTGAGCCAATCCATGAATCCTTCAGGATCATAATTCATTTTTGTTGCAAATTTCAAAACATATCTTATAATTATGTGATTTTACAACCTATCCATTGTTTTAGCTCCAATTGCAAGAGCTGGATGTTGGGAGAAATGATTCCTTCTTCTGTTCTAACATGTATACTCTATCCATCCATAGAAATTGCATTGGGGATACATAGTAAGACAACTGATGAGAAGGTTACGGGCAACCATATACCCTAATGAGATTGTATTATGAGAAGAAGAACCAATTAGAAAAGTTACACCTTCCACTCTCATTCATCCTTTGATCCTTTGGCCTCATTATTTTCATAACCTTAGTTCCTAAACTATCTAAGGGAACAACCATCCACTAAAAGATTATCTCAACAAAATGGTGATGGAATGTAAGATAATCTACCTTATCTCATTTTTTGTTTCAAATGTAACACCATCTTTGAATATGTATGCTCTTCTTTGATTATCATAGCATACCTTTATCATCATGAAACTTTAATATGAGTCCATCTCCGCATTCATACTTATGTTGAAATAAAATCAAATTGCAGAGAAGGGAAGAAAACTTGAATTTAATCTTCGCAGGATTCTACAAAGTTTTTAAGAAACCCTCATGGATATGCTTAGAAATGTATGATGAAAAATCATACTCCAAGTTTACATATTTATACTGAATTCTTATAGTCATGAACATTATCCATATTGGAACCCTATCGTCAACATCAAACCCCAAAATATGGCACATAGCAAAATAAGTTTTGACGAAATACCTTTCAAGCATAGTGAAAACAAAAGGCTCAGTCTTAAATGATGGAATAGGAATTGTGTCAAAGTATTAGTCCTTTATCCTAAAAAGTGGAACCTCCCTATCCTTGTATGTCTTCCTCAATGTAATTGACTTTAAATTTATCCTTGTTAATCTCCACAAGTGTAGGCCTTAAGTACCATACCAAAATAGTTACTAATTTCCACAACTATGACATCAACCAAGGCGATGGTTATTTGTAGTTTTGATTGTCCTTGATGTTGGGTCATACTTAGCAAGCAAATACTTGATCAAGTCTACCTCCACAAAAAAAATCTATCACCTCAAGTTTTTCCATATCTAATGACCAAGGATAACATCTAGGGATAGGTTCATCTCTGTTGTGATAAAAGTAGGAGAACAAATTCCATCCCCTCTCAGGTATAATAACATCCCCACAATGCAAACAAGCATCCAAGAAATATTCACCATCCCTTTTATTCGTGGTGGATGTGGAGAGTATATCTAGAAGATCTTGCTAAAAATGGACCTTTCCCTTTTTTGACACTCTCCTAATTGTGTCATGTGGTTGTTCTACATTAACTTCTAGGTTTTGTGCATGCTCTTCAAGCCTATCCATAGGAACTTGGTGTTGAATATCTAAGGCCTTCGCAACCTACCCCTCCTCTACAACTTTTACTACTCTTTTCTTTCTTTGAGCCCTAGGTTTTTCTCCTTAGGTGTCGATTGCTTCCCTGTCTTAACTTTTATTTTCTTGGGAGTCCTAGGTTTAGTAGCTTGAGCAGCAAACACCATTTCAACTTTGAGAACTTCTTGTTGGACATGTCACTCAGGCCATGCTAGTTGATCTTCAACAATAATTACAGATAATTGAACTAGAGGTGTATCAACTTTCTTCCCCACCTTACCTTTTTTCTTACGAGAAGAACCCTCTCCTTTGTTTGTCAGTTTTGAAAATTGAATACAAACTAGGGCTCCTATAATTTCTCTAAATGATTTATAGAAAATTACAATCCCTAGGTCCGTTTGGTTGCTGAAATTAAATAATGTTGGAATTGTCAAATTCCAGTATTTGACAATTCTGGAGGTTTTAAATCTAGAAAATAGTTTTTGGAATATGGTTGGAACCGTTTGGTTCACTTGGAATTCATAATGAGACAATGGAAAATGTTGTTTACATATGGATTTCAAAATATTATAAATTTTGTTTTACCCCCAATTCCCATTTAAGTAGAATTGGGATTGATTTTTCAATTCCACCTATTTAGATGGAAGATTCAAATGTTAGTTTTGGGGGTAAATGGGAATTAACAAATCCCCCTCTCAATTTCATGTTTTGAACACAAACATCAAAAATGTCAATTCTGAAAGACAATTCCAATTCTAATCTAATTCCAACAAACAAACAAACCCTAAGTTTATAAACAACAAATTCTTCCTTTTAAACTATACCCACACCCACAAAGATGAGTATCACTTACTATTTACTTGCTTCAACATTGTGAAAATCCTATGAATGCCTCAACTCTACAACTCGCAAATCCTTGGTCTTCATGCTCCAAATCACAAATTCCTTTAGACTTCGAATGGAAAGATGAAAAATAATGCTCAACTTGTAGTATTTATTTTACATGCTTAGAGTTACAATCCTTTCACCTCAGCATTAATGGAAAACAAATCAGAATGAATCATATATTCATGTGGAGCTTTAAAATAGACTCGTTGATGCATTCATGTAGGCAAAGATCGAATGACATGACCAGCTTTGACTACCACCATGAAAAGAAAAATATAAAAGAAAAGAGGAACAAGAATCACCATGTAGGCTCGTACCATAACCAATTCGACCTAGGATATCCATGCGGGAGTGCAGGATCAACAACTTTTCACCATGGGTATGTAGGGCCAACGCCCTGTACTCAAAATTCCTTCTACTCACCTTCCCCACTTACTCACACAGCCCATTATTCTAAACACTAGATCACTATAGGGATGCGGACTTCAGTTTTAACCTTGGGAAACTGCTTCTATTTTACCCCCGCATGCTCGCACAAGAATCATCAAACAATGACACAACATTGCAGGGAAGCAGGGGAAAAGATCTCCGTTGCCATGTTTCATTACTTCACTCTCCCCACACACCCACAAAGAACCTTGATCTCTGGTGTTAAACCATGCTCGGATGCGATGTCTGCATTGTCTTCCTCAGGTACTTAGCAACTATTATCCCTGCACACCCACAGTATATTCTTCAAATAAGCCCTCACCTCTGTGGGGACGTGGGGTCTTCACATCCTTCTGTAAGTACTCCACTCACATACCTGCATAGAAGTCTTCAAGTTTGTGGTTGCCAGCACAAGTGTGCAGGGGGTAAGCCATTAAGCAATAAAACCTAACCTTGCAAACCAGCATTGTACATGGAGAACATTAGGCAATTATTGTGGGGAAGCAGGGTTCTTAAAGCCCTTATTTAAAGACATGACCGTATAGGTCCGTACCAACAAGGTAACATGGAATCCTAGCGAGGAAGCGGGGTAAGTGAGACCTGTGTGCAAAATGCGACCCTGCAGGACCACAGCAAAAAGGGATCAAAACACAAAGATCATGCAAGGAGGCGAGGTGAGCACCTGACAATGAAATACACACATGAAGAAACCATGAATTAAAGAGGGGTTGCAGGGTTGTGATTGTTTGAACCTAGGGGAAAAACAATGACACCAACATGAAAGTTAAGGGTAAACTAATGGGGCTGGTCATAACATGAAAGGGAACCCATATATGAATACTCAAGTCATGTGCAACTGCCTGAAAAGGTCAACTCAAAAATAGAAAAATAGACAAGGAGGTCAACCAAGGGTGACAAACTTGACATTAAATCAATTTTTTATTTTTTTTATTTTTTTATTTTTTTCATTCTTTGGCATTCTATAAACCCTAGCATAGTAAGAACACAACCATAAACTTTAAAAAAATTGATAGTGCTAACAGTTCCCAATTGAACTATTTGCATTTGAAGAGAAAAGTTTATGTGTGATACAAAGTCTTAAGGTGGGGACAAAAAGACCTTCCATAATGTCACTATTAGAAACACCAAAAACCTCTAAAATTTTAGACTTGAAAGCTCATCTTAAAAAATAATTCTTTTGTTGGATGATCTTTAATCCACCCCCTCTCCGTTTCAAGGTCTCTAACCCGAAAAAAAAAATTGATGGTAGATCCTTGTCCAAAGTTGCATTCATCAAATTCTCCTATTACTTTCTTGCTTGCACTCACTCTTCATTTTGATTCAATAGAAAAAATATGAGATAATTTTTAAATAGAGTTTATTGTTATAATCAAAAGTATTACTTAGATTTTTTAGTTTTTAAATATAATTTTTATTACTTAATTTTTAAAAATTTATCATCCAACTTTGATGTAAAAACACTCTATAAACTATGGAAAACAACCACAACCTTGATTTTTTTTGTTGTATTTTAAAGTTAAAGTTCAATATGCAACTTTTAACTAATGGACTTTTTGTATGATATTTTTTTTGTCTTATATTTGATATTTAGTCACTCTAAATACATTGGCATGCCAAATTTGACTTGTAAATGACTATCAAATTTAAGATAAAAAATACTAGTTTATGTTAACACCCTCCACCCCTTACAATTATTCTAATTATAAAATGACTCTCCTCATTAAAAATACACATTCAATCTAGAAAAATTATTAAAATTTAGAAAACTACAATAACCTTAATTGTTTTTGTTGTATTTTAAAGTTAAAGCCCAATATGTGGTGTTTTAGTCACTGGACTTTCCTTGTGACTTTTTCACTCTCCATTTTAATCTAATAAGAAAATAATGGTCATTTTTAATAATTTGTATTAGTATGATTAAAAGTATTAGACTTCTTATTTTAAACATTATTTCCTATTAATTAATTTTTAAATATGCATATATGACCCACATTTGATGTAAAAAATATACATAGTTTATTTTTTTAAAATAAAATGAATAAATAGTTTTAGTTGAACAGCTTGGAGTTTATCTCTTTACATGATGAGCCCCACCTTATAACCTCTTGAACGATGTACAAGGAACCCTTATCCGCACTGAGAGCAAATGAAGAGTCAAACCCATGACTTGAACTACCTAAAACAACAATTGGGACCTAAATTTTTAATATTATAATTAAAAGTATTAGGTTTCTTATTTTTATTATTTTTTTAATTTATTAACCTTCAATATTTATAATTTATGTGTGGTGTAAAATATACACATTTTTTAAACCAAGCATAATTGAGAGTTTAGTGAAGTGATACTAAGCTCATCTCTTGAGCAATGTATAATGAACCCTCATCCACACCGTGAACATATTAGGAGTTGAAACTACGACTCGTCTTGCATGAAATGACAACTGAATACACATCAGATCTAAAAACACTCTCTAAACTATGTTAAACTACCCCTTATATAACCTCTTGAGCAATATACAACAAATCTTCATCCACACTAAAAAAAGACCATAAGGTGAAAACATGACTTGAACTGCCCAAAATGATAACCAAAACCAAGTAAACTAACCCCAATAACACACTAAATCTAGAAAATCTCTAAATGTGTAAAACTACCCTTTATAACCTCTTGAGCAATATACAATGAACCCTCATCCACACTATGAGCAAATCAAGAGTTGAACCCACAACTTCCAATACCCAAAATTACAATAGATAAACTAACCCCAAATATCATAAACACTCTCCAAAATATATAGAACATTAATCATGTTTCATTGTATTTCTAAATTTCAAACTAAAGATACATGGCAAAAAAACTAACAAGGACTAGAGGACCAATACACAAACAACTCAGATATACAATGAAGCTCGCTTGAGCTGGAGTAGTATTGGGATGGGTGACCTCTTTGGAAGTCTCGATGCTTCACCTCTGTGAGCATCACCTAGATGTAATGAGTGCTAAGTGTTCCATTCATTTTCACGAGACATGGGTTCTTGTGAACCACCACTTATGAAACATGGATCCATAAATTTGACTAAAAACTATACAAAACATAGATCAATGAGTTTGACCCCAAAACTATAATTGCTAATAGCAATATCACAAAGTCCAAGATGTGATGTTTTAGCCTTTTTTATTTTATTTTTTTTTAAATGGAAAACTACCCCAATCAAGTGAACGCCCAATATGTGGTGTTTTAGCCGTTGAAATTTGGCCTATGACTTTTTCCCCTATTTTGGCGCATGACTTTTTCCCCTCCCCCAAAATTGATGGCCGTTACACATTTACCACAAGTAATATCTGTTGGATGATGTCCTCCATCGGGTAACTCTTTGGATCTCTTCAAAACCTAGAAAATATCCATATCGGACGCCACTATATTTCCCCACCCCAAAATAGAATGACGTAAACACACAACCCAATAAATAAAAAAATAAATAAAATAATCTGAGTAATAAAGAAGAGGTCTTGACGGCCAGTTGTCGCCGTCAAAATGAAACTCTCTCATGGGCCCCACTCTGACGGAAATAGATCGCATGAATTTTGCGTACGCGGAATAAAAAATACACAAAAACCCTGCCAACCGTACAATTAGCGCTCTCACCTCTTTCCGCGCGCCCGCCATTTTTGACGCTCAATTTCCCGTCAAAACACGCATCCCGAGAAGACTGGGCATGCAGGGAGCTGGACGGCGAAATCCGACGGCGGCGGGCGTTAACAGCGACGGAGAAAGCGTGACGAAATGCAGACGCATGCGATTGGGGAAGAATAGCAAATAGTACAACACAACATTACGTAAAATCATTCATACGCATTGTATACTGTGCGTTTTGCTCACGTCCCATCGCCGACCGCGCCAGTTCTGTCAGGGTGGCAGTGGTGGCACCACCCGTACCAGCCGGTCACCTGGGCCCCACCCACGTCGCGGTCAACCGGCCAACGTAACGCCAGCCGGTCACCCGACCGACGTACTCTGCAGGCTGAAAAGGAAAAACACCACTCACGGCTTTCCCGTGCGTTTGGTCAATTATTTGCGGCTGGGCTTTGCAAATGCAATCGCATGTAAAAAGTTGTCAGTGAAATCTGGTGGAGTTTTGAGTTAATGGGTGCTGTCTTTTCAGTGTCCTCTCTTCTCTGTAAAATGGCAGCAAGGTAGTTTGTAAGGAAGGAAGGAATTTGTGGATTTCTAGGGGTCGCTTTCCAGTTTTGTCTGCACTAATTGTGGTACGTTGAATTGCAATTTGGGTGGCAGGTTGTTAGTGGTGGATGCATATTTCAGAGATCACATGCCTCCTTTTTGTCCACAGCAGGGGAATGCTGGATTATAAAATATTCTAAATTAAACTTTTCAAATCATCATGAGTGGGGTTTTTTAAATTGTTCATTACAAGTTATTGTGGGTTAGTTTACTATAAAACTCTTTTTCTTTACCATCATTTGGATCTTACCATCATTTGGATCTGTTTGAATCTAAAATATCTAGGGTAAACAAATGGTTTTTTAAGATTTAAGAATTAAGAAAATTTATTGAAATGAGTGTCAAGTAGTGGCTATGGTTTTGTCTTAATAACTTATTTTGTTGTGGATATTTATTATGTTATGTTATAGATGTTAACATACATCTTCAAATGTAAGTATCTATTTAAACTAGAAAGTTGCTTTTAGTAAGCACTTATGTGAAGAGGGATCTAGTTCGTCAAAGTCATGCAAATGATGAACTTGGCTTGAATGTGTTAGGAGTTTGGAACTTGGTGGACGACTTTTCTATCACATGCCATTGTCCTTACCAATTGTGCTATTTTTTTTAATTTTTTCTCGTGAATTTGTTTTAATTTTATCTAGTAAAATTATTTTTAATATAATTTTCATGTTAGAATACATCTAAACTATAAATTTGCCCTTATAGCTAACTTTCTACACCCTAAGCTCCTAAATGATGCATCGAATTTTGACAACTTGTACGACTTAATTGCTTATAGCTATTGTTTTGGCTTTTAGGTAGTAAAGACAGACATTGTGAGTTCCATTATGTGCAAAAGGGTCAAAAAATGGTCATTTCAAAGTGTTGTCCAAAGCATATTCCTTGTTGCACCATTACCCATTTTCTTTTGTGATGGAAGAAGAATGGAAAGGGTGAATGATGCAGACAAATGATAGAGTGGCATGCAAATTTTGGAACCAATTCTAAGAAGCAAACACAGTAACTGACCTACACAGGAAGTTTCAGTTCGAAGTGTTTGTCGAGGATGACCTAGAGTGTAGGGGGCAACTGGACTTGCCTCTGATGCTAGGAGGGGCCCTTGATAATTCAAAAGGAGATAAAGGTAGACATCTATAAAAGAATGTTAGATCTTCCTAAATCCGAATTTGAAACTCTATCACTTATCACCTGCGCACAGAAAATGGGGAAAATGTTGGGAGAAAGGAGTTTGCCTTAGTCAAACCCTTGTTAGAACTAGCGGTTGTCGTTGCACTAAAATATCAACCTTGTAATGCCTGATACAACCAGTAGACTTATAGAAGACACAGGAGGTTGTTAAACCATGTCACGAACCACCGTTGCGTTGGCAACGCCAAGGAGACCGAGAGCGCAATCAGTCTTTCTCACCATTGTAACAATCCTTCCCAGTGTCAGCATGGGTTTCAAACCTGTGACCAAGCTTTGATACCACTAGTCACAACTAGTGGTTGTCATTGCACCAAAAGATTGACATTTTAATGCTCAATACAACCACTAGACTTATAGAAGACACATGAGGTTGTTAAACCATGTCACAAACCACCACTGCACTAGCAACACCAAAGAGACCAAGGGCGCAACCATCCTTGCTCACCATTGTAACAACCCCTATATTAGAAATAACCTTGAAATTGAATTGAAACTGCATAAAGAAAAAGCATGACGTCAGTAGCAGATGCTTGACAAGATGTTATACCTTCACAAGTGCTAAATTGCTCATGAAGATACTTGAAAGTTGTCTTGATGTAGTCTTGATCTTGGATCTAAGATAGGAAGAACATGAATATCTTCACACATGCTAAAAACTAGACACTAATCCATATCTTCCATGCTTGAATGGTTGAATGGTTGAGTGCTTGAATAACAATATAAATGTAATGCATTCAAGATTTCTTCCTTGATTGAATACCTTCCAAAATGAGAGAGGTATCCTTGTACTTATACAACTCCGTACCATTTCGGGGTTCAAAAATTGAAGGAGGATGACAAGGATCTAAAATCTTGCTCAAAATCAAAAGATCAACCTCTAATTCAAATTTGGGGCTAATCTATCATGTAAGGGGTGCCTCCCAATGTAGGGGTGGATTGGACCACCCCATATGCTTTGGGGCACCCTTTACAAGGCAACTGGGGCTCAAGTTTAAATTGGAAGTCCATATGGATAATGGGGTATCATAATTATACACAAAATCTGTTGGAAAGTTAAGGTGTTGAGAGGGGGGGTGAATTCGAACCTTATAAAACTTTTAACCTTCAATAATTGTTTTATCCCCTTTTGCTTTGCATGCATAAAACATAAACTATTTTTTGAATGTAAATAAACAAAAGTAAACTCATTCATCCATCACACATAACACACATCAACTCATTTGACACATGATTTTGGTCACACAAAAACCCTTGGTTAGAGGGGGGAAATGCGGTGGGGATGACATCCACAATCCTTCACACTGCAGCATAAAGGTTGCTCGGTTAGAGCATACAAAATATCACTACTAGTGATTTACCCTATTATGAGTAATACAAAATAAGACCTACTAAAGTCTACCTAGTTAAAGGATTTTGTAACACTCATTAAGTGTGCACTCTGTTAAGAGATTTACAATAAAGAGATTACTAAAGCCTACCCAATATGTGGGATTTAAGAATACAAAAACAATAATATATTCCTGTAATGACTGATTTGTAATAATGCATCTACCTGTATGTTAAGTTAGATTCTTTGTGCTCTTTGTAGTATCATTACCTTTCTTTGACTGATTACACCAAAATCATTCACTTCCTCTTCTCAGTAGCCTTAACTTCTTTTTCTTTGTTATATGTTCTCTGCTTCATTGTCTTCTCTCTTTCATGTCTTTTCTCGATCCATTCTTATGTATTAATTTTGTAGCTTCCTAATTAGGGTTTAGATCCTTCTAAAAATATCAATCAAATATATCAACGATCCATATTCATTTCCTCTTTCTAAGAAATATCTGCATTATTTCCATTTGTTCAATCTGTGTCTTGGGATTATTTACAATCATGTTTCATTACCAATAAATCTTACCTAACGATTTCCTCGATCTTCGTAAACCTTTTTCTTACTCAGTAGAATTTGATCAAACTTTTATATTCATCATGTACTATCACTCAGTAGTCTTTCCTAGTCTGCTCGGTTGTCATGATGTTCCTACTCGGTAATACTCTTCCTTGGTTAACATACTTACACGATACTCTTCCTGCTCGATAACTATTGTACTAAGTTGAGTTCATTTATTTGGCATGCATTTCTTTCGGTATATATTGATAGGTATATGCATTGCTTTGTGCTCGATATTGTTCTCCTTTGTCTTTACCAATTGTCTTGCTCTTCACCGGCTGACTTCTTCACTCATGCTGACATGATCTTTTCTTCACTAATGACAACACTAAATGAATTTAGGAGAAACATTCTCCCCCTTTGGAATTAGTGACAAAAACTTTCATAACTTAGTCAAAATTTGATATCTCCAATATACGATAACTTAGTGATAACCCTCCCTCAACATATACTTCTCCTTATTCAAAATCTTCCTTATTTCTTCCATATATATACATAGTGAACTTTATCTTTCGTATTATCCACATATTTACTATCCCTTGTCTGTAATAATTTGTACTATCCCCCTTTTTTGACAATAATGCCAAAAGAAAAAATGTAAAGTACTATGAAATACTCATAGTTTATCAAACAATCCTTTGTAGGTAGATTTAGTACTATCATATGTAGTTTTCCATGTTTCATATAGTGCTTCAGTTGCTATCTAGTAGAGTACCATATCTTTTGATTGATGAAGAGGATTTGAAAAGAGGAGATAACAAGAGGACCTAAGGAAAGGTTGAGTTATGTGATACTACAATGGGTACTTGATTAGTTGGCACACTGGCAAGGTAATGTGTTGTTTATATTTAAAACTAAGTGACGAAGTCAATAGATCTGAAGCATAGGCTTAACCGAGAAAAAAAAGAAGAAATTCAGTTTAAGCCAAGTGATGCTAGTGTCGACCGAGTGCCAGTATAAGCCGAGTAAATTTTAGTGTCGACCAAGCATTAGTAATTTCTGAGTATCAAAGAATTAATTGAGCGAAGACAGTGTTTGTCAAGTAGAATAGTTTTAGCAATGAATGATTTATTCAGTGATGACCGATTAGATGAACGCAGTGTTGACCGAGCGTCAGTAATTTACAGTTTGTGAAAGAATTGAGAATCTCAGCCGACATAGTTGAATTCTTGGGATATGTAAAACATGTTGACATTAAAGATGAATGACCTAGAGCATTTAATGCATGGTTGTATGCAAATTAGATGTCTAACAACTAGAAATGATAAATTAACTATTAAAGCCAATGAATCTATCTAATGCAAACACAATGATAAATGCAAAGTAACTATGAAATGATGAAACTAATTTAATTACCTTCACCTATCATGCAGCTTGTCTCCATTATCCTCCTAGCTTTGATTTCTTGAAGATGTTGAGCTCTCAGATTTCCAAATGAAGCCTTCTCCCAAGATGCTACCAAAGTGTGGAGATTGAATGAAATGAGTGCACAATAGCTTATGCAAACTAATGGATGGAATGCAAATGAAATGATGACAGTATGGATGCTTGATTGCTCTTGGAATGCTTGGATGCTTGATTGCTTGAATGCTTGAATGCCTATTATAAAAAAAATACCTATTAGCTCTCAAATGGGAAATGAGGCTCCTTTTATAGAGTTTTGGAGGATCTAGGCCTAGGTGGCACAATCCTACGGTTGAGAATGAAAGGTGGAAGATCCTAGGGCTAGGATTGACTTGGTTGAAGGAATTGAGAGAAAGGGGGATGTAGTTGGAATGTGAGAGGAAGAATAGGGATGGTGTTCCTCTCACATTGACATGGAGGAGAAGAAGGTGGAAGGGAAAGACACATGTCAAGTGTCTCACAAAGACCAAAGAGAGAAAGAGGGAGAGACCTTTTCCTCATGAGGACTCTTTGCACAAGTGTCCTATGAGTCACCTTTGACCCTTAGAGGTGGCTTGAGAAGCCCCTTAGGAATAGGGCATGTCTCTTGACTTAGTTGTTGAGAGGACATGTGGTCATGAGACTAAGTCCTATGAGGCCACATAGCTCTTGAGAATAGGACATGTGTGGGTGAGGGTAATTATAAATAAATAATTAATAATAATTATTTATCTTAGCCAAAGTGATGTGTCAAGTGACTAGGTAGGTGAGGTGGACTAGGAAACTTAGTCATATTTAGGTAATTGTGTATTTAATTAAATCACTTTAATAAGACTAATTAGAAGACTTAGGATAGAAGAATAGACTATAATGAATTCACTAAATAAATTGAATAATTTATTTAATAAATAGAGGAATAATTATTAATTAAATAATAAATATTTAATTAATTAATGAAGCTATTTTTAGGTGTATACATTTTGCCCCTCTTTGAAATAATGTGTGTGTCACATTGTTTCAAAGAAAATTTCAAGTATTTTGCTCCTACCCCAGACAATGTCGAAAATGACGTAAGCATGCCCCCTCGAGAGATTGATTAATAAGTTGTGTTATGTTTTTTTTTTTAAATTTTTTTTCGATTAATCAATCGCATGAAAGAAACAGAAGAAAAGATTGGTGAAAATGAGGTGAAATGGAATAAAAATGAAAGATAGGGTCCACACACCAAGCACATAGGGTCCATAGGCTATAAATAGGGCTAAGGGGTCCACAATAGCCTCATTGTGCACACTTGTCATTTGGAGATCAGAGTGCGAGAGAGAGAAGAGAAGAGCTGCCAGGATGTCATTCCCATTGTCAGATCACTGCTTCAAGAGAGTCAGATGCTTCCAGCGACCACCCGATTTGGGTGAACCAGTAGGTGACTCGATCCTCCTTGGTATTTTCATGATTTGATGCATGTTAGAGTAGAATTTTAGCATGGGTAGGATAGATTGAATGATAGAATTAGATTAGGAATTTTTTGTTTTTAGGCATAGGATGAATGCATAGTTTCGGCGCACCAATGCGTAGAAACTAGCAACGTTTGCATAGAAAAATACAACTTTCTGCGCATATGTTTAGGGAAATTGTGCATTCATATTAGAGGAATGTTAGAGTTGCGCAAGTGTTAAATAAAAATGCGCATTTGAAAAATTGACGCAATTGTGCATATTTGTGGCGCAAATGCTCAATAAAACTGTGCTTTTGTCAAAACCTGCGCATTGGTGCAGAATTATTGTGCAAATGTGAAGAAAAACTGCGCATAGGTGAAAACCTACGCAAATGTTAAAGAATGCTGCACATACATATTTCAATGTTGCGCATGTGTTTGAAGTGATAGAATGTGGTCAAACTAGATAGTCAATTAGGTCAAACTTGATGTCGATAAGCCGATTGGAATCTGTCGGCGATTGATTTTGATCGATTTGATCAAGATAGGCAACATTGTAGCATGTTCGCTAGTTAACCAGTCTTGAACGTAGATAATTGATAGAATTATCTGTTAAAACATGTGATAATAACATGTTTGAATTTGATATGATAGGATAGATAGATTGATAGATCAGTTTATCGAAATCTGATAGGTTGATTGTTGGTGACTTGAATTGGAGGATATTACAGATAGTCTGATGTCACGGGAGAGATATCCTGTGACTCAGAATCTAAGACCGGCACTGTCGGAGACAGATAGACTGTTGATTGGAGTGTCTGGACTATATTATGTGATTTATACACCCGAGATTTGGGTGAATCTGAGTATGATGACAACTTTAGTAGAGCGATGGCACTCAGAGATGAGTACCTTCCATCTTTCGACAAGGGAGATGACAGTTACATTAGAGGATGTATATCACATCCTCCATCTTCCCATCACAGGCGAGTTGGTATTGTATACACCTAAAAATGGTCACCTAGACTATTAGCCCCTTTTGCTAAATCATAAATTGCTTATTCTTGATCAAATCCTAGCTCTATCATTTATTCAATTATTTTCTATGGGCTAACCATCTTATCCTAAGTCTTTATTTATTAAAAGGAATATTTCCTCCCCTTTTAATAAATAAAAAGCCCCCACTTTTCCTCTTATCCTAAGTTGCACAAATAAAGCATTATTCTTATTTTATAAAAAGAGAAAAGTACTTTTTGTCTCATATGGACACAAAAGTCAACTCTTATTTTTCTATTGGAGGATACTTGTGCACATGGATTGCTCCTCTTTTAAGCTCCACCGTTGATTAAATCTTTTGCCTCTTAATCTCCATGGTCCATTCCTCCTCATTTCCTATAAAAGGAGAGCTCTCTTCCTCATTTACACACACAAATTTTTATGCTATTGTTATGCTACAGGTTTTCTAGGTCATCTTGGAGCTTTTGGAGATATTCTTGCATCTAGGGTTTGAAGATTTGGAGCATTGTTAGCATTCATCTTGGATCTTCATCAACACTCTATCTTCTTGTCTTCATTCTTGCATCATCATGGCTTTCTTGCTTCATAGTTAGATTTCATTTCTTGCATAGTAGCTTCATTCTCATGGCATTCTTAGCTTAGATTTCCTTTATGCTTTAGATTAATTCATCTAGTTTAACTAGGAGGCTTTGTAATACTTGCATCTTTCATTTCCATAGTTTAGCTTGCATTTCCATTCTTAATCTAGCTTGCATTGCATTTCATTCTTGATTCTTGAGGATATTGGCATTCTTGCTCTTGTCTTCATTGAATCTCCCATTGCATGGTTTACTAGCAAGGTTATAGGCTAAATAGCTCTAGCTGAGAGCATTCTTAAAAACCCTTGCACTCCATGCCTAGGGAGCTATGGATCGATTTGTGAGGCCTCATTCTTGAGTTTTCTTGCATGTAATGATCCATAGAAGTGTGACACATTTATAGCACACATTTTTGGCGCCCACCATGGGGCAGAGTAGATAGACTTTGTCCTTTAAATTCTGCATTTTCGTCATTTTCCGTCAATTTTTCGGCAAGTTTTTAGCTTAATTTTCAGCCTCTGGTTTTTTGTCTCAGAGTATCGCGCGATACTTCTCAGAAATATCGCGCGATATACCTTTATATAGAGGTGCGATACTTCGCGCATGCTATAAATATCGCCCGCTTTGAAGAGAAATATCGTGCGATAGTTCGCCCCTGACGAACTATCGCCCGACCTGCCTGGAGTATATCGCCCACCAGTACTGAGGTATATCGCCTGGCATAAGGCGAAATATCGTGCGGACTGAGAAGTATCGCCTGGTGTCGGGCGAAGTATCGCACGATACTGTGTCTGAATGTGGCAGTGAGCTATTTTTAGGCTATTTTATCTATCTTGCAAGTTTCAGGTTCTTAGCTATCTTTTTGAAATTTTTTGAAATTTCCAGCGTTTTCAAATCCGTGCCACTCTGGAAAACGGGTGCCTATTTTTTTTGAAATTTTGCAAATGGTATCAAAATTTTAAGTGTGATATATCGTTGGAAAGGTCTTTCCGAGCCCAATCGAACCATGATGGTTTCATTTTCAGATTTTATCATTTGATCAAGTATTTTTGCAGATTATCTGATTTTTTTCATGTACTAATCATTGTTAGATTTTGGATTTTGATTCTCCTAACTCTTGTTGGTCTAACAAGTTGTGGTTGTAGGTGCACTTGCTTGAGATATTTTTCCAAAAGAACGCATGTCAAAGAGGGCTACTAATGGTTTTTGTAGGGCTACCCTAAGCATAAAAACTAAATCAAGTGCTTGTTTAATTGCTTTTTTTTATTAAGTGCGGCATATACTAGTTGTTTCATTTCATAGGCACTTAATACTTTGTGAAAGGAATCTTGGGGTGGTAGGAGAAGTATGCTCTTCACCTTTAGGTGAATCAGAAAATCTTGACCCATCTTGAGGTTTTGGAAGCAAAGGGGTAATTGGATCTTGCTTGGTGTGTTTGGGAGAAGTTTTTGAGATAGGGGAGTATGCTCTTCACCCTTGTGGTGAATCAAAAACCTTGAACCTCAAGAATTAATCCATTCTTTGTTTAGCTTAGGACCCTTTAGCGGGCCTGCTCTTGAGAAATCAAGAGGAACGACCCAAGTGGGGACAACCTTGTCATCATTTTCCTTGGTGGCAAGTGATTCCAACTCACTATAATCTCAAGGCTATCGAGGACACAAAACCTTGGTAGACATAGTACTTATCTTCGCTTGATGTGAGTAACTTGTGGGATTGTGACCATGAGGAAAGCATTAAGCAAGAATGCTTAAGGTACTCTTGAGGCCGCGAGGTCCTAGTCCTTTATGAGGAGCAAGAGGGGTGCTATGAACGGAAACCCTTACTACAAACCATTAGATAGAGGCCACCTTCTTTTAGCCGCTTAGCTTCTTGGTGCAAGGATTGATCCAAGTGGACTTACCCGGATCACCCCAAGACACTCACCATATGTGTTCCTTTGGTTGTGTTTTTGACACTTCCATGACAACGCCAATATCTCTTGTGGGCAACCACTTGGTGTGAGGCAAGGGAGCATCAAGTTGTGGGCCACGTTGCTAAGTAATGAGCCTTGTCCTTCTAGGTAGTAATTGCTTGAATTGTCTTCGATTGTGCTATGCTCGTGTAAACGTTCTCAACATTCAAACAAACGGTAGCATTCATAAGGTTCTCTATTTTGATATCACAAGTGCTTGTCTTGGCAAGGTTGCTTTTGCCCTTGTTTCAAGTGTTCTATGACATGTTTGATCCCATACTGTTTGCAAACCTGTCTTTTATCTGCTGCTACTACTTGTCAAACTGAAAAATTGCACTATTCAATCTACAAATTTGGTCCAAGCGCTTCAAAACTGAGTTTTTTATGTTCATTGGTCAAGAGTCACACTGTTTGCCTGGGAACTATCACACAAAGTTATTTTGCTATCTCACTACTGCTTGCAATCTGAAGTTGATTTGTGTCACTTCCAGTCATCCTTGGTCAGTCCAGGTCAGATCTTAGAGGTTATTACATGTTGCTCAATATTCAAATGGACTTCAATGGTATCAATTTGCACAAAATGACTCTTGGTCTTCTTTTTTCCACATCTCCCATATCTTCCTAGTCTTCCATTTCTCTTCTTCCTTCATGCTTCTTTCTCTTCTTCCTATCCTCTTCATGTCTTCTTGATCCTTTTCCTCTTATTATCTAGTCTGCCTTCTTCTATTTCATCTCTTCTATTCATTTCTTTCATGCTTGATTCCTCCTCTTCTAGAATCATGAATTTCAACTATCTTGCTATAGAACCTCTCTTGAGAAGGGATGATCTCGAACTCATTGCTCAATTCGAACAGTATTATTTTTCCAAGCATCCCGCAAGTCATCAACTTAAGACAAGAGTAAACAAAAAGATGTTTGAGTCTGACGCCTTTGCTAGGATTATAGACATGATTCTCTCACAATCTCCTTCTTCCAAACACTCTTTTTCTTCTAGGTCTTCTCATCATTCTTCATCTTCCACATCCTACCATGCCTTTTCCAAACATCATTATCCTTCTTCATCTTACCATGACTCTTCTCAACATCATTCAAATTCTTCCTTAGCTAAGTTTTCTTCTTCCACTATGTCTTCATTTTCTCCTTCTTTAGGATCTTGTTCTTCTTCTACTTCCCCCAAGAGTCTTGCTTTTCCTCATGAGCCATACCATAATGAGCAACATGACAATCCTTGTAATACCTTTGATGACTATGATGATGAACAATGTAGTGATACTTATGACACCTCTACTCCTCAGAGTCCTCGCAGACTCATGCTTACTGAAAATGGGTCATCCTATTGGATAGATTGTGATGGTGATCCATATGATTCTGATTTTGAAAGAGAGTTTAGTGATGTTTGTAGACAATACCTTGATGATAATCCATCTACTACTGCTGAGGACTATAAAATACAACGCGCTGATTATAAACGTTACTACTATGAGCATTTCTTCTCTAAGAATTCCACTGCTAAAAATCAAAATTGTACTTCTGAGCAAGATCATATTAATGTTGAACCTTTATCTTGTGATGGTCCCCTTCCATCCCCTACTTCCTCCAATACTCATACATCTCCTAAAACTTCTGAGTTTTCCAAATCTTTCACAAATCCTTCACCCAACAAAGATCCTAATGCTTTTCATGCAGTTCCCTATAGTTATCCTCAAGAGCTACCTCTTCAAGAAACTCAAGCTAACCTTCACTTGGCTGAAAATAATTTCAATAATGCTAAACCTAAAGAGCCTAAGCCTTTATGCACTACAATGCCTACTTCAGCTAGTCCTTCACTATCTATTCCAAAGTCTTCCATACAATTTCAAAATGCTTCCTTGTCCTTAGAAGTGGCTTCATGTCAAGAGGACTCTAAAAATGATACAGAAAAGAATATAAAGAAAGATCAAGATCAAGAACCATCCATGTCATCCAATTATTTTCATGATGTCTCTGATCCATTTCATGGTTCTTTTGATCCTCTATGCTCTTCTACATTCATTCCACCATGTCTTAAGTCTTCTCCTAAGCAAGATCAAGCTACCACTTGCCCTATTGAGCTTGTTGATAATCAAAATAACCTTACTACGCTTGCACTTTCCAAAGATGATACTTCCATTAAGGTTATTAAAAATGGTGCCGTTACTTTTGATGTTAAGCTTATTGAAAATCAAGAGAAAAATTCTATGCTTATGCTATCCAAAGATCCTTGTCAAGATCAAAGTCTTCCATCTTCTTGTTCTACCACTCCATGTTCGCTTCCATTTTCTACTCTTCCTAAGTCTTTGCAAGCTTTGAACGATTCTATCAATGAATTTTCTCCTATTAAAGATGTTCATGATCCTATTGCAAATCCTAATGCTCACTCTAAAGATGCTGATGTCCTTGGTTGTCATATAGATGCTGATGAAATTATTGATTATCCTTTTGCATCTTCCACTTCCATCCTTGGACCTCTTCCACTGCTAAAGGCTTCACGCCTTCCTTCCATCTTGGGTCCTTATGTCCCTTCACTTTCCCCTCATAACTCTCCTAATTCATCATCCATTTTGGGTCCTTACGTCCCTCCATCTCCTATCTTTCCTCAAGATCAACATAGATGCATACCCTTGAATCCTTTTCATCCACTCACCCATCTAAACCAGTCATATCTTCCTCCTTCTTCCACAAGTCCCAAGTCTTTTGGAAGTAACTTGAATGTTCAATACCAGAAAAAGAAGCAATACAAGAATCCATCAAAAAAAGATCACCATGTCTCCTCTAATCGACATGGGCACATAAAGTCAAAAGAGATATCTAAGAAGAAAACTACAAGACAAGTATGGGTTCCAAAATCCATCATTACAGATATTCTCTCTAAATCATCAAAAAGAAATAAAAAGCCTAAGGCTATATGGATTCCAAAATCTCTCTTGAAAGAGTCTTATGTTGAACAAAAAGTGAAGTTGACATTCAAGCTTCCAAAGGCTTCCACTTCATCTTCTTCCAAAAATGATCTTTCCTTCCATGTGCCTGAACCACAACCTCTGCTAAACATTCATCATATTCCTTCACGTATTCCTTTATTCATATTTCCTCCATCCTCTCGCCACCCTTCAAGGTGTGTGTCGATGTTGATCTTGCCTTCCTTCCCATCTACCCTTTCACAATATTTCCATTCATTATCCTTCTACCTTCTATCCTTTTTCCTCATTTGCCTATTCCTCATATCTTCCAACCTCACTCGCTTTACATAAAGCCTTATCCTCCATTTTTCTCTTCCATCTTCCTTTCCCTATCAGCATCTTTGAGCATATCATTTTGAATCCTTGGCATGTCAGGGTTTATCCTTTCAAGGAGTACTATCTAAAAAGCTTGCCTTCTTCCAAAAAAAAAAAAATTAAAAAAAAAAAAAAGAATGAAAAAATTGAAAATGTGCCATGGTGAAAACCTGGAAACAGGCGCCTTGGTAGCAAAAGTAAAGAGAAATAAATTCATCCTATGGTGACAACCACTCCCTTGTGGCACCTTGGATAAGTACCATGATGAAAACCTGGCAATCAGGCATCATGCGTAGTTCTTCTACATGTTTCATCCATTCCATCTTCTCTCGTTGATCTTGGCAATGTTCAGCTATACATGAATATTTGGCTATCTTGTGAGCTATCTTACGATGATCTTGCTTTCATTCCATTCATATTCATTCCTTCATTTTCCTCCATTCATTCTAGCCTTTCTTTATCCTTTTCCCCTTTGGTCTTGATCTAATAAAAAAGAGTAAAAAATGATGCTATGAAGCCTCTTGACATGTCTACTCCTTTGGAATGCATCCTTTTCTTCTTTTGTAGTGCGCTTTCATGACTTATCCTATGCTGGCCTTTCATTGCTTGTCCAATGCGCTTTACATGATAATTTTTCCCTAGCTTGGGTACTCTTGAGGAGTTTGACCTTGAGGATTTCTTCCCTCCATTCGCCTTCATTCTCCTTTCCTCCATCTCATTCATGAGCTTTCCCTCCCTCTTGTCCTCCACCTTGCTAGACTTTGGGACTACACGATGTGATCTTGCTCATGAGTTTGATGCCCGTTTCTATCTAGGGCATTCTTTGTACATACTTTATGATCCTGAAAAAATTCCAAAAAAAAATTCATATATGATGCTGAAAAAAACCTAAAAAGCATAAAAAATACTGAAAAAATGAGCATCCTAGTGAAAACCTAGTAATAGGCACTTTGATGTCTCACCAAAAAAAAATCAAAAAATTCAAAAAAATCAAAAAAATTGAAAAAGTGCCTTGGTGAAAACCTGGAAACAGGCGCCTTGGTAGCAAAAATACAAAAAAATTATAAAAAAGTCCTAAAAAATCTATCAAGTGGTGAAAACCTGGAAACAGGCGCTACTTGAGACCCTCTGCACCTATGTCTATCAGTCTTGCATGGCGCTCTTTCGCTCCACTTCTCGCTTTGCCTCTCCTAGCCTGGAATTGATTCTTGTCTTAGTCTAGGGGGCATATGTTGCTTTAAGCTTATCTTGGGTCTCTTTGTGCATCTGGGTTTCTTGGGCAACTTGGTTCCAATGGTGTTTTTCAACACCACCCCAACTGTGTTTTTCAACACTTCCCCTTGCGTCGAGTGTTACTCAACACTTATCAGATGTCCTACCCACAGTCTAGATGATGCAATATTTCTCACTGGCAGATGTGATACTCAAAGCTTGACTCTATGACCTACACACACGCACTTGACTTGTTGAGATATGTTGACTTTATTTTTCTTTGTGTGCTGTCTATGAAGATTTCTTTGATGAGTGGTCTCTCCCTGAGAAGTTTTCGATGATGCATAGCTAGAAGACTGAGGGTATGAGAACATGTTTTATTTCTTTATCTGCTTGTGGGTATATTTTGTTGGTCCTCACTGTCATGAGCATTTATGCTGGTCTTACTTGACACTATGGACCTACAAGGTATTATCCTTGACTGTTTTGCAAGTGCATGCTTATAGTCATCTTGACTTTCTTGTGTCTCGATGGGAGCTTAATCTTGCTATATCAAACTTAGGTAATCTCACTGCACTAGTCATCTTGACCTACATGTCTTTGATGCCTAGGTGGGATTTCTACATCTCTATCTGATATAGATCATATTCAGATTCACATAGTTATGCTAGTGTGTATTGTATGATCTTGCGACGCTACCAATAACGCTCAATGATGAATATTAGATGTCTATTGGCTTTGTAACCTTGCAAGTAAACCACTTTTCATGTAGCTTGCATTCTTAAGTTCATGTTAGTTTAGTTTTGCATCTTGCATATGGAGAGAGCTCTCCTTTCATTTTTCATGGACTTGTTAATCAGCTGCGCTCACCTTTTGCTTCTTCCTGATCATGTTTTTCGCTTCTTGTCTTTCATATCACATCATTTTCCTTTCATTTCGGGATCAAAACCGAAATCTGAGTTCACCTTGATCATCCAAATCACCTTTTCCCCCTCTTTCACGCAGTTGGCTAACCTTTTGAGGCCTGATCCTTTGATCTTTGCTGGGGCATTCTTCACCTCTTTATCCCCATCTCTTTCAAAACTTCTAGTCTTTCATTCACTTTCAAATCCCAAGTTCAAATCCCCCTCCGTGGTCTTTTCGGGTTGAGGGACCGATAGGTTCGTGCCCCGTGTCCCATGTGTGGGGCATATCTTCATTGCTTGATGGTTATCCTGTTCTCTTTCTTCGATTATGATTTCTAGTGATTTGATCATGTTGCTCTTGCTTCTGCATTCCCTCTACTTGATTTCGCTTTCGATCCCGAGGGGGCAGACACATCATATCTTATTGGCTATCTCTTTCCTAAGTGTTCAGTACTATCGCTACCAGGCTGATCATGTAGGATTTGCTATCTCTCTGCACTTCATTCTTTGGAGTCAGATCGCTATTTGCTTGCCTTCTTGGCTATCTCTTGCTTTCTTGGCTGATCCGAGTTGCTTTGTGATCCCAAATCGATCTCACATTTCAACTTCATTCTTTGACTACATGTGTTCCCAGATCGATCACACATTAGTCAAAGAGGGGCAAATGTATACACCTAAAAATGGTCACCTAGACTATTAGCCCCTTTTGCTAAATCATAAATTGCTTATTCTTGATCAAATCCTAGCTCTATCATTTATTCAATTATTTTCTATGGGCTAACCATCTTATCCTAAGTCTTTATTTATTAAAAGGAATATTTCCTCCCCTTTTAATAAATAAAAAGCCCCCACTTTTCCTCTTATCCTAAGTTGCACAAATAAAGCATTATTCTTATTTTATAAAAAGAGAAAAGTACTTTTTGTCTCATATGGACACAAAAGTCAACTCTTATTTTTCTATTGGAGGATACTTGTGCACATGGATTGCTCCTCTTTTAAGCTCCACCGTTGATTAAATCTTTTGCCTCTTAATCTCCATGGTCCATTCCTCCTCATTTCCTATAAAAGGAGAGCTCTCTTCCTCATTTACACACACAAATTTTTATGCTATTGTTATGCTACAGGTTTTCTAGGTCATCTTGGAGCTTTTGGAGATATTCTTGCATCTAGGGTTTGAAGATTTGGAGCATTGTTAGCATTCATCTTGGATCTTCATCAACACTCTATCTTCTTGTCTTCATTCTTGCATCATCATGGCTTTCTTGCTTCATAGTTAGATTTCATTTCTTGCATAGTAGCTTCATTCTCATGGCATTCTTAGCTTAGATTTCCTTTATGCTTTAGATTAATTCATCTAGTTTAACTAGGAGGCTTTGTAATACTTGCATCTTTCATTTCCATAGTTTAGCTTGCATTTCCATTCTTAATCTAGCTTGCATTGCATTTCATTCTTGATTCTTGAGGATATTGGCATTCTTGCTCTTGTCTTCATTGAATCTCCCATTGCATGGTTTACTAGCAAGGTTATAGGCTAAATAGCTCTAGCTGAGAGCATTCTTAAAAACCCTTGCACTCCATGCCTAGGGAGCTATGGATCGATTTGTGAGGCCTCATTCTTGAGTTTTCTTGCATGTAATGATCCATAGAAGTGTGACACATTTATAGCACACAGGTATAGTATGATCGGCACGACGGAGTCACAGAGTGCAGAGCTATCTTCGGTGATGATGATATAGAGGATGGAGAGATCAGCTAGGAGGACATGGTGGATTTGTATGATCCTCTACCAGTAGTGCTAGCAGGAGTGATTGGGGGATTTGTATGCCCTGATTGTAGATCACATAGATTTGCAGTTGGATGGGGCTGCACATTACAGCGGATGATGGAGGGGACCCGATATGCTTGGGGTGTGTGTCTATTAGCACATCTTTATCATGACATGCATCAGGTGGTGTACCATAGGGGTACATCATTATTAGCAGGTGTGACACTGCTCCATGTTTGGGCATGGGAGCATATTACAGTTACTCGACCAGTGGTGATTAGATTTCAGGGCGCAGGGCAACCCTATATTCATTTATACTCCTTAGTTTTGTCTCAGGAAAAACTGGGCCATTTAGAGTTTTGGCGGTATACCTTTGATACATTGGACACGGTGACATGGAGACCCTACCTAGGGTGTGAGCCATGGGATGATGAGCGCCAACTTGATTTTTGTTTTGAGTCACGGTGGTTGATAGGACGAACACCATTTATCATTGAGCGACAGTTGGTTAGTCGGGTCCTGCGATAGTTTGGTAGGATATAAGGCATGCCGTAGGGAGTGACAGAGCATGCTCGCATGCATTAGGAGAGATGAGATTGGGGACCCATGGAATCATTCGATGTTGCTCGGTAGGAGTTTTTGGATGCCCCATTTCAGGCATGGTCGATGAGACTAACAATGGTAGACCTAGGGATGACTGTTGATTTGGAGTAGTTTTTGAGGGATTTTCTAGTTCCACGGATTACAGATCCAACCGCGAGACCTCCAAAGAGAGATCCTACAGAGAGACGATGGGGGAGACTCTAAAAGAGAGATAGAGGGGGGTGAGGGAGATGAGGTGGCGGTGACGGTGGAGGAGATGGAGGAGGAGATGATGGTGGAGATGGAGGGAGAGGGGATAGAGCAGGACCTCGGATGAGAGGAGGTGGTGTGAGGTAGAGAGGACTGATGCCACCTCCGGTGAGATAGGGATGGAGACAGCCTCTGGCACAGCCAGCACAGCTAACGGTAGGAGTGCCACTATAGGTACCAGTCCCTCTGGCATAGATACTAGTTGTCCTAGTATAGGGACCAGCTGCATAGGTACAGGTGCCGCAGGTGTAGGTGCAGGGACAGGATGAGATAGATGTTTTACTAGCCCAGGGCGGCATGGTACAGGGTGGTCAAGTGCAGGATAACAGATAGGATGAGCCTAACGCTGAGATGCCAGATGTATAGGCACAGGATGAGCCAGCTAATATGGACATCAGGGGACAGGATCCCTACTTACAAAGAGATGCTATGGAGGAGGAGTCGGATATTGATACACTGCTAATCAGACTAGTAGTTACACAGGTACATGCAGACCGGGTGCCAGGTCTAGAGAGACAGATTGAGAGGCTAGAGTGTCAGATGGATGTCCTTAGACATGAGCGAGATGCAGCGATTGAGAGACTCAGGGAGTCTGAGATGCTATTAGATGAGCTACAGAGGACAGAGGACCTAGGTCCCCATGGAGATAGCCTGAGAGCCATGATACGAGCTGGGAAGGAGATATCCTACTGGTGAGAGGCATATAGACAGGCAATGCCTAGAGATCAGTGGATTGGGAGCTTCAGAGAGAGCTCAGTGGTAGTGAGGATAGCAGTATATGAGAGATAGGCACCAGCTGGTAGTGGAGGTGCATCATCACGTCCTCCTAGAGCACCCACAGGTTCAGGAGACTAGGGCGGATCCTCAGGAGTAGGTGGTTCAGTAGTACAGGGCCTTATTGCAGTGCACAGACAGTGATAGATAGATTCAGGAGGCAGTGGGTCATAGATACCACTTGTATACACATTTTGTATCATATTATCATTGTATCATTATATATTGACTTGATAGACATTAATTGTAGACACATTGTTATTGATTATATATCATGGGACATTTGGACAGTTTTGTTGTATTTATGGACTTTATATGATTTTGACTCTATATGATTGATGCAGTTCTATCATGATTTGCTATGATGTTTATATACATGTGCGTACTAACATATGCAAGATGTGATGATTTACTTTTATATGCATGGAATGGATGTCTTAAAATGCAAAATGATTAATTTTCTATATGATGCTAATGGATAAACAATCTAATATATATGATGAGATAAATGCATGTTCTAAATGATATTCACTAATGTTATGTGATGATAAATGCAATGATGTAAAAACAATGTGAATAATGTAAAATGAATGGATACTAAATGTATGATGATACTAAAACAACCAAAAAAAAATGATATTGTAATGCAAATGATATCTAATGTAATAAATTAAAATGTACCTAAGATGATGGATAACATAATAAAATAAAATGAGATGAAATGATAACTATAACAAATATCCAATGAACACACCTAATAATATTTATGCATGTCTTAAAATGATTAAGTGCAAAGTAACTTTGGTTGTCCAAAAGTCCTCAACTGAAATAACAATGTTTCTTGACACAAGAAGAATGGACTTAGGAAAAATAGATAACCTAATGAGAAAGATAACCCACAAAACTTTATAAAAGGAGCACTGCGATGCAATTCATGAGATGGTAAAATGCAAATGTAAAATGAAATGAATGTATGTCCACAACTTTAGGTAACCTCTTAGAACTTCATAATAACTGGAATTTGATTTTCATCATTGAGCTCATTATGTTGCAAGAAAATGCAAGCGTCATGGTATAATGAAACCAGGATGACCTGAGCACTTCTTGCATGGAGTTTAATATTGCAAACTTGACAAGCATCTAGGTATAATTGAATTGAGATGACCTGAGTTTCATTTGCATAACAGACAAGGAATATTTTCCCCCTCCATTGGGGAACAAATATTTGGAGTCGAGGTATGCGATGGCGTATCACCATAAATAGCATTTGTAGAACAACATGATTTGTATGTTGTCCATACTATGAAATGGATGAAGGCACTTACACACAGACACCCAAATTACTTGTTCCTTCAATTTCATCAGAAAATACCCCACAAACAACAATCAAAGAAAATATCATGCCCCATCCTGACTATTCTAATCAATGACATATGGGAGTTTCAAACTCATGTCAAAGATATCCCGGAATAGCATAGGGAACATGATAACAATGAAATCTAGATATGAATGCATAATTTATAACAAATCATTCTAACATGCCTGCCATGAATATACATTTCTTTTGCCAAAAAGATAGATTTAAGATTTGTTACTCAGTTCAAGTGATGATATATAGTCAAGATGTATAGATAAGCAATCACGATGCGAAGGATAGATTATAGATTTCTGATTCAGCATGAAGATACCATTGTGAAAGAGCATTTGATTGCGTTCACCTTGCCTGGTGAAAATAACTCCATTGTGTCCTCTAAAAGTCACGACTATCATAGATCCACTTCCCAAACTAGGTCGAGGACATACCCCCAGCTAGGTGACGGACTGACTTATTATGGATGAAGAAAGACGCAACAAGACTAGGATGAAGACCATGACAAAAGACCAAGCTATGATGGGGTTTTATTATGGGTATATACAATGGATGGTGTATGAACTAGCCATTTTATTATGATATATACATGGTGGGGACAAGGACTGCGTAACCATTTAATTGTGGATATATACAATGAACGGACACACTAGAAGAATCCTAATAGATAGAAGAGCTAACTTGTCACACATAGCGCTTGTTTCTAGGTTTTCACCATATGCTTTTATTGCAGTTTTCTTTTGATTTTGTGATGATTTATTTTTTTTTGTATTTTTGACTTTTTTTTTAATTTACAGAATATATATACAGACTATATACATGCCCCTTGCATTGGGATTTCAGGGATAGAACTTCTTGAGATGGATGCTGTTAAGAGGTTCATCCAAGGGATCCCCTTTAGGTGTAGATAACTAATAGGCCCCATAACCATAGACTGCTGTAATCACAAAAGGTCCTAACCAATTTGGTTTGAACTTGCCCTTCTTTTCACAGTGTTGTTGATTCTTTGGATTTTCTCGAAGGACTAAGTCACCCAACTGAAAGTCTCTGATCTTTACCTTGCTATTGTACTGATGGGACAAATGCTGCTGATAAACTTTCAAATGATCATAGGCTTGCTGATGGCGTTCATCTAGGAGTTCCAATTCAGTCAGGCGTGCAACTCTATACTCTTCATCAGGAATTAAATCTTTAAGAGTAACACGAAGTGAAGGCAACTGGACCTCGAGGGGTAGGACTGCTTTAGATCCATAGACAAGGGAATATGGAGTGGCTCCAGTAGGAGTACGGATGGAGGTGCGGTAAGCCCATAAGGTTGGATTAAGTTGGAGATGCCAGTCACGGCCAGCGTCATTGACAGTCTTTTGTAGGATTTTAACAATTGTTTTGTTTGATGCCTCAGCTTGGTCGTTTCCTTGGGGATAGTATATGGAGGAATAGTTGTGGGTGATGTGGAATTTTGCACATAGGTCATCCATGTCCTGGTTTTGAAACTGTTTCCCATGATCAGGGATAAGATACATAGGTATACCATATCTACAAATGATATAGTTTAAGATAAACATGGATATTTGTTTCCCTGTGGTGGTAATTAATGGAATGGCCTCAATCCATTTAGTAAAGTATTCTGTGGCAGTGAGAATCCATTTGTGACTGTTAGAAGATGAAGGGTTGATAGCACCCACGAGGTCGAGCCCCCACCAACTGAATGGAAAAGTAGTTGTAAAAGGATGTAATTCTTGAGCTGGAGCATGGATAAGGTTTCCATGTATGTGACATTTCTTAAATGCCCTTGCAAAATGAAAGGAATCTGCTTCCATGGTAGGCCAATAATAACCCATATGCATGAGTTTCTTAGCCAAAGAGGGACCACTCGAATGTGTCCCACAAATACCCTCATGTACATCACGTAAGGAAAGTTGAGCTTCATCATGTTCGAGACATCGCAGGAGAGTACCATCAAAACCTCGCCGATAAAGGGTGTCAGATATTAGGACATAGCGGGAGGTTTGGTGGAGAAAAGTTCATTTTTGATTTTGGGATAGGTCGGGAGGTAGGGTGTTATCTTTTAGGTAAGAATAGATCTTTCCATAGGTTGGGGAGTCATGTCCAATCAGATGACATATAATACTCATATCAGGCTCATCATATGCGGGACAAGTCAGGGATTCCACCAAGAACTCAAAATGGGCCTTGGTATCTTCTATATCAAATAAAGAAGCAATCATTGTCATGGCATCGACAGCCTTGTTTTCATGCCGAGGAATCTGCTCAAAAGTGATGATAGAGAAATACTTTTTAAAGTCATCAACCATACATTTATATGGCAATAACTTATCATCTTTGGTCTGATAATCATCATTAACCTGGTTGACAATCAACTGAGAATCTTCGTAGACATTTATTTCAGATACGTTCCATTGTAAAGCCATTTTTAACCGAATCAGCAAAGCCTCATATTCTACTACATTATTGGTGCAAGGAAATAACAACTTGAAAGATTTCAGAATAGTGTATCCTTGTGGCGTGATAAAAAGAATACCAGCTCCTGAACCCTGCTGAGTATATGAGCCATCAAAGTATAATTTCCATGTTTGTGTAGACAAAGCTAAGATATGAGCATCAGGAAACTCTATGTGTATAGGTTGGTTATTCGTTAATGGAGCATCAGCTAGTTGACCTGCGATCACTTGACCTTTGATAGCCTTCCTATCTACATATTCAATATCAAACTCACTAAGTAGCATGACCCACTTAGCCAACCTACCTGTCAATGCTATCTTTCTTAACAAATACTTTAAAGGATCAATCTTTGCAATAAGTTGGGTAGAATGTGACAACATGTAATGTCACCACTTCTGTGAAGCAAAGACAACAGCCAAACATGCTCTTTCAATAGGGGAATAGTTTAACTCATATCCCACTAGAGTGCGACTGATGTAGTAGATGTATTTTTCTTTTCCTTCATGATCTTGCTGAGCTAGAAGAGCACCTAGTGAAGCTGTCGTGGCTGAAATGTAGAGCAAGAGTGGCTTGCCTAGAATTGGTGACATCAGAGTTAGAGGATTCGCTAGATACTGCTTGACTTTGTTGAAAGCTTCCTCACACTTATCATCCCATTGGAATAAGATATTTTTATGCAGCAAATGTTGAAAGGGATGACTGCGATCGGCTAGTTGAGAAACAAATCTTCGGATGGATTGTAGACGCCCCTGTAAAGATCTTAGCTGACTGATGTTAGTGGGGGAAGCCATCTCTAATATTGCTTTAACCTTTTCTGGATCTACTTTGATTCCTTTACCTGAGACAATGTACCCTAACAGTTTGCCAAATGTGACCCCAAATGCACATTTCTTTAGATTGAGTCGAATCTGATATTTTTCCATCCAGGTGAATATTCTATCCAACACTCTCAAATGACTAGCTCTATCTTTAGATTTTTCTAGAATATCATCAACATAATCTTCCATGATGGTATGTATCATGTCATGAAAGATCGTGGTCATGGCTCTTTGATAAGTTGCTCCAGCATTTTTGAGGCCAAATGGCATCACAGTCCAGCAGTATGTACCCCATGGACAAGTAAAAGCAATTTTTTCCTGGTCTTCCGGTGCAATCTTGATTTGGTTATAGCCAAAAAATCCATCCATTAATGATAAAATATCATGCCCAACTTTTAGGTCAACAATCATGTCAATATTTGGCAAAGGGAAGTCATCTTTCGGACAAGCTTTATTAAGATCTCGAAAATCAATACAAATTCGGATAGACTTGTCTAGTTTTGAGATAGGAACAATATTGGAAATCCACTCAGCATAATCAATAGCATGAATGAACCCAACATCTAGGAGCTTCTTCAATTATGCTTTCACCATTAGAGCAATGTGAGGATGCATTTTGTGGAGGTTCTGCTTAACTGGTTTTACACCTGGTTTGATAGATAAATGATGCATAATGAGATTGGGGTCCAGACCAGGCATATCAACATAGGACCAAGCAAAGTTGATTTGTCTTTCTCTAAATTTTTTTGCAAAAGCTTCTTTCTCTGATTCTATCAAGGATGCTACTACTTTGAGGATGCGTGGAGACTCCTCTGTTCCAATGTTAAGTGGTACAGTTGGTTCTATAAGAATGGTAGATTGCTCTTGATATAGATAGTTGGGAAGAGTGTCAATCCTTCCATCATCAGGTGCCTCAAAGAGGTTTTCACCATTAGATTCGTCTTTTCTTTTTACTATTTTTGGATCTAATACTACCATTGAGTGGTTTTCACCATTAGATCTATTGATTATTTTTATATTTTTATGACTGAAAGGATTGGCACTCTCCAAAATAGGCCATGTCATTGGGTTCTATCAGAAATCCTAACTTGTGATCCCCTGGTGGTAAATGATCCCTGATGCCAAGATAGTCAATGATTGCGTTATCATTATGGAAGACATCAAGTTCTAGGTGATCATGAGAATCCCAATCGATAAGGTCAGGATGGACAAGGGGCATTGGATCATTTGGGTTGGTTTCAAAAGCAGAGATAGTATTGATTGAAAAGTTGTCAAGGTTTATGATGGTATCAGCGAGGTCTATTTCCATACTCTCATCTAAATCATCTGTCACAAGATAACGCTCACTTCACTCATGATCGACACAAATAATATTATGCGGGACCCATCCTAGTGAGTCACTCATTAAACTCTCACCCTCATGGTAATCATTACTATATTGATGGACAACATCGACTCCTATTTCTTTAGTATAATCAGATAAGGAATCCCATTCATAATCATTAGAATTAGAATCATCATTATCTTCAAGTCTATCAATGATTCTTTGAGCTATCCTTTGTTTCTCTAGATCTACATACATACCATGCTTTCTAAATTGTAAGGCAGGAGCTTTAGATGTCTCATGAAAAGGTGGGATTTTTTCTTTCCTTTTGGTTCTTGTGGTCCTTCGCCTTTATATCCTAATCCTGTATTGTCTCTTTGATAATTGGGATTTTGCAAAATTGGTTTTATAACACCTTCTCTTTGTAACCCTAGAGGTCCAGCACCTTGATATCCCATCTTTTGTAGCAAAGTATACCCTTTTCCATAGACATCAGATGATATACATTTATGTTTAGTATCCTCTTCAATCTTTTGTGTCTTAAGCCAATAATTTGCATTACGCTTAGCTGCCTCGTTGGATATTGTGCCCCCACTTATAAATGTGTTATAAACAAGTGTGAAAGGGAATTCTGATTGTTGTTTAGTGATCAAAGATCTACCATATGATTTGGGAGATAAAGGTAACTCGATGATGCAAAGAGCTTGACCTAGAGTATATTCTCCCATACTACTTTCTTTGATGCCTATCTTGATCCCATCTGATTTAGAAGTTGATGCTATATTACTAGGATCACTAGGTGTAGTTGCAGAAGGTCTAGTATGATTATAGGGAACCAAAGAATTAGAAGTCTTCACATTGCTACAATATTGAAAAGGATTAGAATCTCCTTTGATAGTGATCTCCTGACCATTATGAGGGAATTTTATACATTGGTGATAAGTCGATGGCACAGCTTGCATGGAATGAATCCATGGTCTTTCCAAAAGGATATTATAAGCAAGATCCATGTCCAGAACTTGACAAGATACATCTTTGACAATAGGACCAATTCTAATTAGAAGAACAACAGACCCCTTGGATGATCTCTCTTCCTCATCATAGGCTTTTATTGTGATTTTCTTTTTTGGATCAGAAGCATTCTCAGAAAATCCCAATGCAAGGACTAACTTTAATGTGTAGATATTCAAGCCAGCTCCCCCATCTATTAGTACTCTTTTAATCTTGTGATTCTGGACAAGGACTTCGATATGTAAGGGAGCATTATGAGGTTGGGTAATAGCTAAATCATCATTTTCAATGAAGGACAAATAGTGTGGGGTCATTAAATGGCCCACCATAGCTTGAAATTGATCATGATCTAGAGTTGTGGGAACCTAGGTCTCTAAGAGAGCTTTTTCAAGGATATCTTTGTGAGATGGGGAAAGACGCAAAAGCTCTAAGATGGATATCTGGGCAAGTGTTTTCTTAAGTTGTTCCAAAAGATTGTACTGGTTGGAAGTATTTGGGATAGACTTTGGGACATAAACGGACTTATTTTGTGTAGTGCTTGGTTTAGACTGGACTCTTTGGAGAGTAACTTTGGGTTGATCATGAGGAGTAGCTTGGACTAGTTGACTCTTTGATTTTCCTTTGATGGTAATGACATTGGAAAAATACATAGAAGGATGACATTCAGAAATGTTACCAACATATCAATAGGGAGTGGAATTATAATTGGCTTGATTATCACTCTTATTGTTGGAAGAACCCCCTTTTTCATGCTCAGGAAGTGGATCTTTGAAAGCTGTATGTGATTCATTCGAGCAATGTTCATCAACACCAATTTCACCGCTTTCGATTAAGTCTTGAATTACATTTTTGAGTCTTTTGCAATCATTTGTTTGATGTCTGCCTCTGTGAAATTTGAAATAATCATTCTCATTCCACCAAGAAGGCTTCACCCTAGGTTCAAAATCTTTTGTTTCAGGAAGCGTAATTAGTTTCTTTGTGATTAACTTTCATAATGTTGATTCGAGAGATTCCCCCAAAGGAGTAAAGTTTCTTCAAGGTGACATAAAAGGCAATCACGGTTTGGATGAATCTTTGTTGGTATTTTGATTTGATGACTAATTGTTGTAGGTTCCTTGAGTAGCATTTGCCTAACTAGTAAGATTAAGAAGGGGTTGTGTTGGTTTGACATTATGATTATCGACAATCCCATCATTGACAATGTTTTTGTTTTTATTCTAGAATTTTGATTTGTCATTGTTGTAGTTGTTGGAATTGGAATTTGAAGATCTGGCATTGTCTTTAGAATAAAGTTTGATCTCACCTTTTCGGACCATGGCTTCCTCAATCTTGATACCATTTTCTATGAGCTTATTTAAATTTGGTGGACATTGCAATTGTAACCTATAACTCATTTCTGGTGTAAGGTTATGCACAAAAATATCCATCTTTTCTTGTTTGGGAATCGTTCGTGGATATTTAGAAAACAATTGACGCCATCTTTGCAAAAAAGTAAGGGTCTCCATTCTTTTGATGTGCATTACAAAGATCAAGCATTGTGACTTCATGTTTGATGTTATATGAATAATGAGTCACAAATTTGTCAAGAAGCTCATTGAAAGATTTGATGCCAGGGGGTAGTTTAGAGAACCATTCCATGGCTTGTCCTCCTAAACTTCATGGAAATAGTCACCTAAGATAAGTGTCATTGTGAGTGACTTCAATACAAGCAGCACAAAACTCACAAATGTGGTCTTGTGGATCTGAATTCCCTTTGTATTTGTCAAATTTTAGTACCTCAAAATGAGGAGGGAATGGAATCATTCCTAAGTTCTTATCAAAAGGATAAGGACATTTATCATCCAAGGAATACTTCTTTGTTGATGATCCAGTTTGGATGTCACGGATTTGTTGTTGAAGCATTTGGATTTGTTGTAGGACTGGATCCAAAGATGGTGTGTTTCCTTGAGAATTTTGGGAAACATTGTTGTGAGAAGTATTGTTTTGTAAAGCATGATTTTGTTGATCATTTTGAGAAATAGTGTGTTGTTCATGACTATGAGAAGCATTGGATTGCTGATTGGTTTCCTTTGCTCCATGAGTATCTTGAGAACCTTTAGGAATTTGTTGATTGTTTGTGTGAGCTGGTTCTCTAAGATAAGAAACATCAAAATTGCTTGGTAACTTAGCTCCTTGTTGAGAAAGCATGAGGAAATACATCTCTTTATCCAAGCCTAAGAGTCTTTCCATGACATGATAAAATTGAGGATCTTGTGAAGCTTCCCTAAGTTCATCATCGGTGGGTTTGTCAGTGGATGTAAAAAGTGAAGTTTTCTTAGGAGCTTCGGGCCAAGGATTTTCTTCGTTGCTGGTATTTCCTTCCATCTTGTCTAGGGATTCTGGATTAATGGCTTGTTTGAGTTTCTGAGATCGAGTTTGAACCATAAAATTGAAAGAATTGATTGTGAGATGAAAGATTTTGGATGAGAAGAAATGGAAAGTGACTGATAGAAAAGATATTGAAATGTGTTGAAAAGTGACAAGACAACTTGATAAACTCTAAGTCAATAGGAGGTATAGATCTCACTATGATATGACAAAGAGAAATCAAGAGATAATAACCTAAGTAAGTTTGGTGGTTAAGGATGATATAGCCTGATATGGTAAACTCACAAAGATCAAAATCTGATGGATAAGATAATGTTTCAACACAAAATTGAGAATTTCAAAGATTTGGAAGAAAATGATTTGATGAATCTTGATGAAGGAATGATGAAAAGTGATGAAAATGGTCAAACTAAAGATCAGAGGTCTGTGTAACTTGACTATTTCTCCAGAATCTTACTAAGGACGAAAATGGGTATTTGAAAAAGTGATTTTGAAAATTGCAAAGTTTGTGGAAATGCTCACTGTTGTAAATGCACAACAACAAATGCACATGACATATTTATAAATGTGCAACAAAATGAAATAGATGCGCAGCAAGATGTGACAGATGCGAACTGGTAATACTCAAAAGCACAGACAGTCTGAATATATGCACAACAAATTTTGATAAATGCGCAACAATTTGGATCAAATGCGTGGAAATATGTGATATATGCACAGGTTTTGAAGTTTTAATCTGAATTGAAATGTTTTGGAGTTTCCTAGTGTTTTTTTTTTTTGGCAAAGTGAAAAATGCATAAACACACACACACAAGACAGAAATGATGTTAATCTGACTATGCTAATATGAATGCAAAAACACACTTACAATCCTATGGTTGGCAAGGACGATGTCTGCTGAATCCCCACTAGGATAATAAAATCCAGCCACGCAAATTCACAACGGACAACCTAGGAACTTGGAGGCACGGGCTCCTCCTTACAGTGCACTCACTTCTCAGGCACACCAAGTTCTGAATTCAATGGGTCATTACTTCCCAAAGAACTGCTATCTCTACTATGAACCGTGAGTAATGTGGGTGTCTTCACGAGCTTGGGTGACTCCTTGAGCCAGCAGATAGAAGGTTTTTGGCCACTAAACAAAAGTTTTTAGTAAGGACATCTGTTGAAGTGGTTGTGATCAAGTCATTTTCCCAATTAAGGGGGCTCTCCCAATCCTTTCAAAGCAAGGCTTTCACCTCTACTAAGTAGGACTTTAACACACCACTAGGGTACTAAAGGAGATTTTGGTTGCCACAACGAATTCACACCTGTCTAATGTGAGACTAATCACACTAGAATTTTTTATATACCAGTTTGGAAGGGCTTGGCTTTAGCCTGTTACTGGTTGGGTCGTTCCTTGGGGTGAGTACCTCTTTTCCCACCAAAGACCGCCCTCTAAAAATTATAACAGTTTCTCTTACACCCAAGGTCCACGAATGGTGAGGGGAGAGGATACGTTGTTATAATTTTAGGATTACAGATATGCTATTAAGAAAAACACAATAGACACTTGAGCTATACTAAAAATACACACAAAGCAAATGCATGTCTTATTTTAGAGCCCAAACGAGGTTATGGTTTATTTTGCAAACCCTTTAGGAATCCTTGCAAAGAAATATGTTAGAAATTTTAGCAATAGGGTCTTCTACTAAATGTCCTGCAAAACAGCCTAAAAGCTACCAGAGCAAATAGAAACTTGTTAAAGGTTAGCTAAAATCAAAATAAATTAGAAATTTTAACCTAAATACTGTGAATAAGAAATGGACAATAACAGTGAATCAATGCGCAGAATTATTAAACATATGCGTAGAACATAATGATTTATGCGTAGAAAAATGTAATGTAAGCGTAGGAAATTTGAATGTATGTGCAACAAAGTGGAATGTATGCGTAGAAACGTGGAACAGATGCGTAGATTTTGATGGAAATGAAAATGGAAAAGGTAGAAAATGGTGGATATGATCGAAAATAAATGCGTAGAACAGATGGATGAATGGGCAGGAATCATGAATGAATGCGTAGAAATAACCTGGAAACATCTGCACATGGAAAACTAAGAAAACAAAATGTTAAAAATGGAGGCAGGCCCTCCTTTTAGCACCGAAAATGTATGAAAATTAGATGTCTAACAACTAGAAATGATAAATTAACTATTAAAGCCAATGAATCTATCTAATGAAAACACAATGAAGAATGCAAAGTAACTATGAAATGATGAAACTAATTTAATTACCTTCACCTACCATGTAGCTTGTCTCCATTGTCCTCCTAGCTTTGATTTCTTGAAGATGTTGAGCTCTCAGATTTCCAAATGAAGCCTTCTCCCAAGATGCTACCAAAGTGTGGAGATTGAATGAAATGAGTGCATAATAGCTTATGCAAACTAATGGATGGAATGCAAATGAAATGATGATAGTATGGATGCTTGATTGCTCTTAAAATTCTTGGATGCTTGATTTCTTGAATGCTTGAATGCCTATTATAAAAAAAATACCTATTAGCTCTCAAATGGGAAATGAGGCTCCTTTTATAGAGTTTTGGAGGATCTAGGCCTAGGTGGCACAATCCTACAGTTGAGAATGAAAGGTGGAAGATCCTAGGGCTAGGATTGACTTGGTTGAAGGAATTGAGAGAAAGGGGGATGTAGTTGGAATGTGAGAGGAAGAATAGGGATGGTGTTCCTCTCACATTGACATGGAGGAGAAGAAGGTGGAAGGGAAAGACACATGTCAAGTGTCTCACAAAGACCAAAGAGAGAAAGAGGGAGAGACCTTTTCCTCATGAGGACTCTTTGCACGAGTGTCCTATGAGTCACCTTTGACCCTTAGAGGTGGCTTGAGAAGCCCCTTAGGAATAGGGCATGTCTCTTGACTTAGTTGTTGAGAGGACATGTGGTCATGAGACTAAGTCCTATGAGGCCACATAGCTCTTGAGAATAGGACATGTGTGGGTGAGGATAATTATAAATAAATAATTAATAATAATTATTTATCTTAGCCAAAGTGATGTGTCAAGTGACTAGGTAGGTGAGGTGGACTAGGAAACTTAGTCATATTTAGGTAATTGTGTATTTAATTAAATCACTTTAATAAGACTAATTAGAAGACTTAGGATAGAAGAATAGACTATAGTGAATTCACTAAATAAATTGAATAATTTATTTAATAAATAGAGGAATAATTATTAATTAAATAATAAATATTTAATTAATTTATGAAGTCAATAGTAATTAAATAATAAATATTTAATTAATTAATGAAGCCATTTTTAGGTGTATACAATGGTAAACCATTTTCTTATGGATTCAAGGAGAATTTTGGAGAAGTATCTAGAAGGATAAGGAGGAGAACAAAATGATGGAAGGATTCGATGAATCTGACCCAAAACCTAAGATCTACGGAAGAGATTAAGCAGAAAATGATTAATCTACCTAATCAAGGAGGTATAAGGATGACCTAATTGTGGGTTATGTAGAGTGGTGGAAAGAGGTTGATGTTATTGACTAACGAATCTAAGGAGAAGGCTAAGAAGAGTTGTGAAGAGGTGAATAGAGTTGAGATGATTTCTTGAAGGAATTTCTGAGTAGATCAGACATGGATATGGTTATGAAGGCCAGTGAATAAATAAGCATATGAGCATATTGGATAGGTATTTGCAAAGTGAGTTGTATATTTCAAATCAAAACCTACTGTTACTTTCTAACCATTGTATTGAAGTTAAAATCCTTTAATCAAGGTTGACCTAACAGTCATTTTGTAAACCCTTTAATCAAGGTGACATTCTGATGGAAAGTTCTTAAGCCCTCTAACCAAGCCACTCTTAACAGAGTTGGCTTCTCATAAAGATCACTTCAAAAGAGTGAAAATTTGGTAGCATCTTACTAGTGGTTTTTCCCATATTGGGTTTCCATGTTAAATCCTAGTGTCATACTTGTGTGAATGTTATTTGATTTGTTATGTTGAAAGTTTTATATTATGCAAGTTTATTACTTTTGGATAGTAGACTACAAGTTTTATGTTATTGATATATTCTATAGAGACCGAGTGAATTTTTGAATAGATCTAAGTTTGTTGAAGAGTTTAAAAGTTGAATTGATACATATGGACCTGAGGATAACTGATTTACCCCCTCTCAGTTATTCTAAAATAATTTTAACAATTGGTATCAGAGCTTGTGGTTCTTGTAAGGAGAAAGCTTAAAGGTATTTGACGCTAATGATCAAGATGTAGAAAAAGAAGGTACCAAAGCTGAACAAGGAGAACTTCCCTACATGACAGAGTTTGATGAAATTGCACCTAGCTGGAATTGGTGATTCAAAAAAATACTATGTAGAAAATAGTTATGTACTAGTTGCTGCACCTATGACAACCAAGGAGATGAAAGAAAAGAAAGAACATAATCAGGCAATGTTGGAGATTGCATCATCCCTAAGTTATCCTAAATTTGAAGACATCAAGGACTGTACTAATGAAAAGAAAATGTGGAACACACTAGTAGCTATCTATGGTGGGGACACAAATGTGTTGAGAGCTAAATCTGAAATCTTGACAAGTAAGTTTGATGAAATGAAAATGTTAGAAGGTGAAAACATTGTTCAGTATTGTGGTAGAGTTAAAGAGGTAGTGAATGCTATTAGATGAGCTAATGGAAACATTGATGATGTAATTTTTATTAGCAAAGTTTTGAGAAACCTACTTCCTATCTATCCTATTAGAGTTTTTGCAATACAAGAATCAAGATGTACTCCTGGTAACATCCTAACTTTGGAAGGTCTTGTTGGTAGGCTTACTACTTTTGAGTTGTCAAATTTTGATAATTTCACTACTCACAATATTGAATCTGCATTCAAGTCTCAAATGGTTCTTCATAAGTCTAAGAAAGGAAAAGAAAGATGTGTGAACAGTGACAGTGACACTTCTGATGATGATCTAGATGATCTTGAGGCACTTATAGCTAGAAGGCTACCGAGAGGAAAAGGAAAATTCAAAGGTAAACTTCCTATAATCTATTTTTCATGTAACAAAGTTGGCCATATTGCAGCAAGATGCCCTGACATGAATGACAAGGATGAAAGAAGGGAAAGCAAGTATAAAGACAAAAGAAATGACATAGATCACACAAGGTATAAGGACTACAAAGATAAAGGTAAGAAGTCTTGTTATATTGTTGAAGAAGAAAATGACAATGAAACTAGTGAATCTGATGATTGTGATATAGAAGTTGTTTATGTTGCTATGAAAGATGATTCTGATGAAGATGAGAAAATTGCACTTATTTCATATGTGAGTAAAGGTGATAAATGGATTATTGATAGTGGTTTCTCACATCACATGATTGGTGATAGACGTAAGTTTTAAATCTTAAATCATTACAAAGGTAGGAGTGTTAAGTTTGGTAATGATGCACCATGTCTTGTGAAGGGAAAAGGATCAATAAGATTGATTGATAAGATCAGATGTGATAATGTTTATTGGGTTGAAGGTCTTAACTATAATTTGTTAAGTATTTCACAATTGAACAGTACTAGTTACTGAGTTGAGTTTCATCACAAGAAGGATAAAATATTTGATGCCACTGGTGAACTAATTGGAAGTGGAGAACAAACAAGAGGTAATTTGTTCTATCAAGACCTATCTGAAGAAACGTGTTTGTTTTCACAATTTGATGATGTATGGTTATGGCATAAGAGGTCGTGTCATGTGAACTTTGACAATTTGGTAAATATTAGTAAGATGAAGAAAGTTAGATGTTTACACAAATTCAAGAAACTTGATAATGTAATGTGTACACAATGTTAATTGGGAAAGATGACAAAGTCTAGTTTCAAGAGAAAGACATATACTTTTGATAATATTTTGGAATTAGTTCATACTGACCTTTGTGGACCTATTGGTGTGAAAATTTACTATGGTGGTAAATATTTCATTCTGTTTGTTGATGAATATTCTAGAATGATGACTGTGATGTTTCTAAAAGAGAAATCTGATGCCTTTCAGTTGTTTAAGTAGTATTTGGAAAACATTGAGAAAGAAAAAGGTAAAAGCTTGAAATATCTAAGATTTGATAGAGGAGGAGAGTTCATATCAAATGAGCTCAACATATTTTGCAATGATAGAGGAATAAAGAGACAAATATTTGCACCAAGGACACCTCCACAGAATGGTATAGAAGAGAGATGAAATAGATCAATTATGGATTGTGTTAGAACACTGATGATAGAGAATAATGTTGCACAAAAATAATAGAGAGAATCTATAAGTACATCCATTTATACCTTGAACCAAGTATAAATCAAGAAAGGTACAAATGCTACACTTTTTGAATTATGGCATGGTTATGCACCTAATGTGAAATACTTTAAAGTATTTGGAAGAAAATGTTATATACTAAAAGACAATAGGAATGGAAAAATTGATGCTAAAAGTGATGAAGGCATATTCCTAGGATATTCCACTAAGAGAAAAGCTTACAAGTGTTTAAATTCTAACACCAACAAAGTTGTGTAAAGTGCAAAAGTTAGAGTTGATGAATATGCAGAAAAGAATGAAGTTGAATGCAAGAAAGAACCTGACGATTATATATCATTTGTATACATGGAAGAAGGAGAGGCCAGTAATATACCCAAAATAGAAAACCAAAATGTTGAGAAACAACATGAACCATTAGAGCCACAACAAGAAAATATCGAGCATCAGAAGGATGTTGTCAAGAAATCAAGTGAGGAGGAAAAGAATCTACAAAATAAACCTGAAGATCAAAAATAAGAAGAAAGGAGATCCAAGCCTACATTATCACAGTATGTGAGAAGACATCATAAGCTAGAACAAATAATTGGAGCTAAAGAATCTGGAGTCATGACAAGAAGTAAGTTGAAAGATCAAACATGTTTGTTATGTAAGTTTCAGCCTAAGACAGTGAAAGATGCTTTGGAGAATGAAGATTGGATTCAAGCCATGAATGAAGAAATTAAGTAGATAGAAAAGAAAAAAACTTGGACACTAGTGCCGAGACCGGAAGTCAAGAATGTTATTGGAACAAAGTGGGTGTTCAGAAATAAGCTAAATGAACATGGAGAAGTCACTAGGAACAAAGATAGATTGGTATGCAAGGGATATGCATAGGAAGAAGGCATTGACTATTTGGAGACATTTTCCCTAGTTGCAAGATTGGAAGGAGTAAGAACTCTACTTGCATATGCAACTTTTAAAGGATTCAAAGTGTATCAAATGGATGTCAAATCTACATTTCTGATTGGAATATTGGAAGAAGTACACATTGAACAACCATAAGGATTTGTTGATCCAAGAAAGAAGAACATGGTTTGTAAACTATATAAGGCACTATATGGATTGCAATAAGCCCCCAAAGAATGGTATGAGAGATTGCACAACTACTTGATAAAGATTGGATTTGTAAGAAAAAATGACAACAACAATCTGTATTTGAAGACTGAAAAAGGTAAAGGGATATTGTTAGCTTAAATCTTTGTTGATGATATCATATTTGGAGGACAAGATTCCCTATGTCAAACATTTTCAAATGAGACACAAACTAAATTTGAGATGTCTATGTTTGGTGAGATCAAATTCTTTGTTGATTTGAAATTTTATCGGATGAAGAAAGGTATCTATATTACACAATCTAAGTACGTCAAGGAGATATTGAAATTTTTTGGTATGGAGGATTCTAGACCAGTAAGTACACCCATGGCTACTAGACAAAAACTATCAAAGACTGATGACACAGTTGAAGTGCATCAAACCTTGTGCAGGTCTATGATTGGAAAGTTACAATATGTTGTCCATAACAGACCAAATATTTCCTTAGCAATTGGGATTGTTGCAAGATTTTCAGAAAAACCTAAGGAGAGTCACATGATAGTAGTGAAAAGGATATTAAGATATTTAAAAGGAATAGAGGACTATGGACTGTATTACAAGAAGAATGACAAGTTTGAACTAAAAGTTTACACTGATGTAGATTGGGTAGGAAATGTGGATGATAGAAATAGTACAAGTGGTGGCGCATTCTTTTTAGGAAAGAGATTAGTCTCTTGGACAAGAAAGAAAGAAAATTATATTTCCTAATCTACAACAGAAGTTGAATATGTAGCAACAGTAGTGAATTGTTCAAATTTTGTATGGATCAAGCAATTGTTAAAAGATATGAAGGAATAAATTACTGAGCCAGTTGTTATTTTCTATGATAACACAAGTGATATCAATATATCAAAGAATTATGTGATGCACACTAAGACTAAGCATATTGCTATCAAGTATCATTACTTGAGAGCGCTAGTTCAAGACAAAGAAGTGAGATTGGAATATGTGAATACAAAGGAATAGTTAGCAGATATATTCACTATGACATTACCTAAGGATGCTCATGAATATCTAAGAGGTAAATTAGGGGTGATTCCTCTAACTGAGGCTACCTAGAAATATTTAGGAGCATTGCATCAAATGGAATAAATCAAAATATCTAACAAATTGATGCAAAGGAGGTCACACTTTAGGAGTTTCCTAATGTTGTGAAAATTAAAGCACAAGATGTTGATAAACCATAAGTAAGATGAATGAGGGAGTAATAAAATTCAGAGAACTGACATGAAGATATCTACATGGTGAAGATGAATGTCTTTGGTATTGTTGTCAAAGAGGGAGAATATTTAGAGATTTAGTAATCTTGAAGAAAAGAAGTTACCCTAAGCAAAGAGGGAGAGATTTGGTAAACTATAGAACATAAATTTTTGGATTGTATGGTAGAACATGTGGTGTTGCCATCAATGCCAAAGAGGGAGATTGTTAGAAACTACAATTGAAACAATTGTTATATTGTCATTGATGTCAAACCTTAACTGGTAAGACAGTTTATATCTAGTAGAATACCATATCTTTTGATTGATGAAGAAGATTTGAAAAGAGGAGATAACAAGAGGACCCAAGGAAAGGTTGAGTTATGTGGTACTACAATGGGCACTTGATTAGTTGGCACACTAATAAGGTAATGTGTTGTTTATCTTTAAAACTAAGTGAAGAATTCAATAGATTTGAAGCATAGGCTTAACCAAGCAAAAAAAGAAGAAATTTAGTTTAAGCTGAGTGATTCTAGTGTTGACCGAGCACTAGTATAAGCCAAGTAAATTTCAATGTCGACTGAACATCAGTAATTGTTGAGTATAAGATAATTAACTGAGCAAAGATAGTATTTGTTGGCAAGTGATATTCTGAGAGCATTGAGAATCACTTAAGGGTTGTCGTTTATGGAAACACTTATGTTATAGTGATCGCATGAAGTAAGCATGAGTGTTGGAGACACAGTCATGAAAATGACTAAGTATGGAATTAGATTTACAAAGTACTGCAAAACTGTTTTAGATAGTGAAGATAATATATGCTATATGATGGATTGCAAACTTAGAGGAAGACATTTTGGGATATGTATGACCTTACTTTAAGGTCTCATGTGTTTTGGTATTGATATCAGTTAGTTATAGTCATATGAAGACATGCGAAGATAGAGGAACAGTGAAATAGGGCATATAAACAATCACGATGATTAAGAGAATGCTAAATGGAATGGTAACGTGCTAAGTTAGATCAAGATTGTATATTACTGACACTTTGGTAATACAAGATTTCTGACTTAGTATTTATTATTTGCATTAGTAATTATTATGTTTTTTTATTGTATTTGAGAGTCGATTGGATGACAAAATGATATAAATAAAGAGTATTTTGTGAAAGTGATATATGCATGAGATATGGATGGAATGTGATAGATACGAGTTTAAGATATCAATGATGGTTGACAATAGAAGTGAGATCATAGATTGATAGATACTATTGAGGAATATAACTAGAACTATCAAAGCATAGAAGATTCTTGTATTTTTCATTCTTGAGAACACTTTTGTAACTAAATTATTGATTGTAAGAGTTGTAAGATCAATATACCTTTAACAAGGTTTTGTATACCTTTAATAGGGTTGATATTCCTCTAACAAGGAAATGTAATATGTAATACTCAACTTCTAACAAGGCTAGGTCTTCTAATAGGGACATTATACTTTAGTGCATATTTGTGGGACCATCCCCATCAAGATTTTCCCTTGGCCAGGGTTTCCTCAAAAAAAAATAATGGTGTTATGAGTTATGTGTTATTTGTTTATGTTCTTTTCATTTTAGCATTCATATGGTTTACTTGGAATTGGTTTAAGTTTAATTTAAAGTGTTGTAATACTGATTCACTCCCCTCTCAGTATTACTCAATCCTAACAATTGGTATCAGAGCTATTGGCCCATGGAGAGAAAGTCTAACAACTTAAGGGAGATCAGAATGGATTCAGAAAGTTTACAAGATAACTTTGAAGTAGCACTTGAACCTAGACAAAAAAAAGGCTGAGAATGGTGAATTGAAATTCAAATTAAGAAGAGCATAAGGCTTTATCAAGAAACTAAAGGAACAACTTGAAATTTCAAAAAATCAAAGACAAGTCACAAGACCTTATGGAAAAGATCAAGGAGGATTTAGACAATGATACATCAGACCATGTAAAGAAGATGGAGCAAGAAAAAGAAAAAGAAAATCTTTTGATGATTAAGGAGATTCAACATGAAAAGGATGCAAGATGTAAAGTTGAAGAGACTCTCAAAGGAGAAAACACACAAATAAGAGAAATGCATATTGAACTTGATCACTACAAGGATAAATGCTTGAAATTAGAGAAATACAATCAGATCATTAAAGGTGAACTCACTCAAGCCAAATTAGACATTGAGAAGTTACATATGAGCAGTGATAAGATTGATGAACAAAGAGAGAGACAAAAACCTAAAGGTGACATGACTAAAATTGGATACAATGAAGGAGAATGTTCTAAGACTCATGAAGAACTACATGAAGAGAAGACTAAAGATAGATCCACTTTTGAAGAACCTAAAGACCATATCAGACCTTTTAGAGGTAGATGCTTTGGACGTAACAAAATTGGACACATGAAAATAGATTGTAGAGGTAAAGGCCCTTTCAAACCCTTTACTAGTTAATGTTATAACTATTATGCATATGGACACAATAAAGAAGAATGCAAGAAACTTGATCAGTCAAGGAAAAGGTAAGATTACATCAAAGAAGAATCAATAGAAAAGATCACATGCTACAAATGCAATAACCTTGGGCATACTGCAAGGTTTTGCAAACTACAGGTTAATCATGATGGATGACCACCTACATGTTTCAAATGAAACAACTTAGGTCATATAGAAAAGTTTTGCAGGTATAATAGAATGGACAAAAGAAAAGGACCACCTCTTGTGGTTATAAATAAAAATATTGGAGAAAGTGGTAAAAATCTTAATGAATACATAGATGAATTCAAGAATCATTTTAGGAAACCAACAAATGAAGATGATGGTAAGGTATGGAAAGTCAAAGATTTCAATAAGGCATTGGTTCAGGGAGAGACAATATATACTATTGTGTCTTTGCATGGTGTTAATATTTCTACATCAACCTAAAAGGCCGAGCATGGCCTTAGGGGGAGCATTGGATGTAGACAAAAGATTATATCTAGCCCCTGATTCTATGAAATGAACTCATGCAAGCTTAGATATGGTGTACACAGATACTGTGTAGTTTATATCTGTGATTGTAGCATTTGGAGATTCATATCCTATGAGCATGAGATTTGTGTTTGACTAGATAGTGTGCGAAGTTCAGCTAACTATGATAAATGCATTTACTCACTTGGAGATGAATAAAAGATCTCAAGGCATATCATTTCCTCATTGTTTGATAAGTAGTGACCAAGGAGAGAAGAGTTAAGAAGCATATCAATCACCTAGCAGCTACATTGCGTGATCGGTCAAAGCAAAAGTTCTAGAATTTAGCGTATTCAAGGTATTTAAACCATTTACTCTAACAAGAAGCTATGGATGCATCTATGATATATGATATTGTTGATAGGCCAAGACATAAGTTTAAAAGACACCCTTTTAAGTCTTTTGAGGATGACCCTGAAGGAGCATTTTCACAAACCCCATACGATGTCCCACATGTAGAGGATATTAGGGCTTACATTCATTATAAGTATAAGACTATAAGGGATGCAAAGATATATAGGGAAATAGATGAGATGATAGAATCTGATGGAAAAATGAAGGATGAATTCAAACACCTAAATGACCAATCAATCATAAAGCTAACCCTCCTAAATGAATTCAGTGAGATAGAATGGTTTAAGATTATACTTAACAGAGTGCATGATTAGTTTATTTGGATAGGAGAGAAGCTTGTGAAGATATGTAGTCAGTTGATTCATGACATAACTGTACTAGACAACACTGGAGCCATCCCTGTGGTAGAGAAAAACATTAAGAAGCAAGTTGAAACCATGACACATTATAAATGGGATAAGCAAGATATTGTATACACCTAAAAATGGTCACCTAGACTATTAGCCCCTTTTGCTAAATCATAAATTGCCTATTCTTGATCAAATCCTAGTTCTATCATTTATTTGATTATTTTCTATGGGCTAACCATCTTATCCTAAGTTTTTATTTATTTAAAAGGAATATTTCCTCCTCTTTTAATAAATAAAAAGTCCCCACTTTTCCTCTTATCCTAAGTTGCACAAATAAAGCATTATTCTTATTTTATAAAAAGGCAAAAAGCACTTTTTGTCTCATATGGACACAAAAGTCAACTCTTATTTTCTCATTGGAGGATATTTGTGCACATGGATTGCTCCTCTTTCAAGCTCCACCCTTGATTAAATCTTTTGCCTCTTAATCTCCATGGTCCATTCCTTCTCATTTCCTTTAAAAGGAGAGCTCTCTTCTTCATTCTAGATCCCCAACTTTTTATGCTAACTTTATGTTGCAGGATTTCTAGGTCACTTTGGAGTTTTTTAAGATTTGGAGCATTCTTAGCTTCTACATCTCATTCTTGCATTCTACATCTCATTCTTGCATTCTTAGCTTAGCTTCATATTTATGCTTTCTTAGATTAGCTTCATTTCTATGCTCTAGATTAGCTCACATAGATTAATTAGCTTGGGTTGTAACACTTGCATATTTCCTTTCATAGCTTAGCTTGCATTTCCATTTCTAGCATAGCATTGCATTGCATTTTCATTCTTGATTCTTGAGGATATTGGCATTCTTGCCCTTGTCTTCCTTGAATCTCCCATTGCATGGTTTACTAGCAAGGTTATAGGCTAAATAGCTCTAGCTGAGAGCATTCATAAAAACCCTTGCACTCCATGCCTAGGGAGCTATGGATCAATTTGTGAGGGCTCATTCTTGAGTTTCTTTGCATGTAATGATTCATAGAAGTGTGACACATTTATAGCACCACAGATATGACAGTCAATGATATATTCCAACAAGACGTGAGACTAGTTGCAATGCTTCTAGGTTATAAACTTTACTATAGCAGTAGACCTAACTCAGTTTCAACAAGATTCATAATGATGGATTATAGAATGGTAAAAGAAAACACTAAGTATAACCTCTGCGATATCCTAGCACAATAATTCTTGGAAAATGTAAATATTATTAAGAAGGACAAGTCTAAAGCATTCAGATTTGGTTCACTTTTGGTACATATGTACATTCACATTGAACACAAATTTCTTAGAATACACCCTAGAGCATGGAAGGACATCAAACCTACTGGTATTCAGATATCGGAGAGCTACCAGAGACAAAATAGTACATGGGTAGATGGAGAGTTATTTTCCATGATCAAGATCCTACAAAGGAAAATGAAGGAAAGGTACATAATTCCTAAGGAATTAATTGAAAGATATAAGAATACAATCTATTTCATGGTTGAAACTGATTGTGTATTCTTTGAAGTAGTTGAACCTACGAAGAAATGGTGTTATCCTATGGGATATGAAGTTAGTTCTGAGGTCCTTGTGATGCAGATAGAGCATGTACTGGCATCTAAAGTTGACACATCTGAAGAGAGATGGGGAACATATCTAGAAAAGTCAGCCAAGGTTAGAGAAGAACAAGATAAAGGAACAAGGAAGAGGAAGATAGAGAAGATGGTTGATGATATGGCAGTAAAGGTTGGAATCACAAAGGAACAATTAAAAGAAGTAAGGACTAAAATGATAGAAGGATCTTCTAGCATGACAATTAAAGCTCCTCCACCTTCTGAAGCAAAAAAGATAGTAAGTACCACTTTTGATATAATTAATTTATCTATTACCCCTAAGAAGATAGCACAAGAGGATGCACCTACAGACACACCAAGAATATCTACAAGATCAAATAGACCTAACAGTCCTAAGAAGCAAAAGGTTGAAGTGGAAGAAAAGAGAAAAGAGGATAAAGTGACTGAGAAGAAAGAAGAGAAAGTAGAACAGAAGAAAACAAAGAACCTATGGAAACCGGACATTAAAATATTACAAAAGAGGATAATAAAAGATGGTAACTTGAAGACTCTAAATAGATACTATGAAAGGTATGATTTTTCTAATTAGTCAATAATAGAAGATATAGTGATTGAGCACTTACTAGCTTATAAAAAGAATTTATTGGAGATTGAAGGTAGTATACCAAAAGTATATAGCAAGCTAGAAATTAGAAAACAATTAGCACATATTGAAGATGAGGTAATAATAAACAAAGGTATTGAAGACATGTTGCCTGTAGTTTCTATACATAAAAGGGAGAAAATAATTAAGGAACTCAAACCCCTATTGAGGACTAAGGCCAGAATTACGAAAATAATGGTTAGAAAGTATGATGAAGTCATTGAGGATACACAAAAAGCACTATATCAAATACTGATGAGTGACATCCTGAGAAGGGTTCACCTCCTAAGGCTACCAAGCCCACATCTATAGAAATAGGAGAAAGCTCTAAAATAGCTGAGGAGAGCATGGAAGAAAGTGAAATAAATGTTGACAAGAAACCAGACTTCTTTGTTGCTAGTGTGTATGTGACCCTTGACACTTCACTGGATGAGAGTGATCCATTTCAAGGAAACTTAGATAGTGCGATGATAGAAGAAGAGGAAGGGTAGAGAGAGGAAGGACAAAAAGAAGAAATACAAGAAGAGAAAGGACAGGAAAAGGAAGGATAGAAAGAAGAAGAATAGAGAAAAGAGATAGGGACAGAAAAAGAAGAAGAGGTAAGAGTTGAGATCAAATAAGAACCTGATACTTTCACCATGTTATTGTTGGGAAGTATGGCCAAGCCTATGAGCACTGATGTGGAGAGTATGGATGAGGATGCATTAATGAGATTATCCTTCATGGCATTTGCTAAGGAAAAAGAGAGGTCAGAACAAAAGGGAGATGAAAAGCTTAAGGTGATTACTAGGGCAGTGGATACAGTGAATAAAATACTCCATATACCTCTTGTATTTAAAGGAAAAGATGATGCAAAGAACCTACACATGGTATTAGACAAATTTGACAGCCACTATGAGTCATTTGTGAAGATCGCAGAGGAAAAGGAAGAGAAGAGATACCTAGAGAAAAAGTTGAAGGAAGTATGCTAGTCTATCTCATGGGATTTGGGCATTTTGAAAGAAACTACAACTAAGGCCAAAATTTGTGTTTCACAAAGAAGAAAGTTGTATAGTTATTGCATCAATCCTATCAGACACATCAATAACATTGAGGACATAATAGCTAAGGACAGGGCTACATTGGACAGTATGATGGACAGTTGTGAGACCTCCTCTCAAACTATATTGGAGATGGACAAACAGACATCAAAAATCTTGGATAAGGTGAATGTCTTGGATATTGAGAAAGGGAGAGTAATGACAAGATTTGATTTCTGAATATTTTAATCACTCCTAAGCTATCAATTCTTGAGGCACATCTCACTGAGATGGAGAAGATTGGGGAGTCAGTGACCAATTCTATACCCACTAAGCTGAAGGCAGCATAAACTACATCCTATGCACCGAATGGCCTGATTCATGTCATTAAACTATTGATTAAGTCATGGAATGATGAAGTGAAGACCTTAGAAGATTCCTTCCAAGATATTATGAAACTAGTGAGTAAGCACTAAGTCCTACATTTTTTTGGAAATTTTGTAGTTTTGTGTGTACCTTTGTCATTGATGTCAAAGGGGGAGAAGAAGAGAAAAATAAAAAGAAAATTGTAAATAAAAAAAAAGAGAATATGTATATGTATATAAAAAAGAAAAGAAGAAGGAAGAGTACAGTTAGTATTTTGGACACTTAGTCATTTTTTGCTAAGCGTTTCCATCAATGCCAAAGGGAGAGATTTTTGGCAAGTGATGTTCTGAGAGCACTGAGAATCACTTAATGGTTTTCATTTATGGCAACACTTATGTTATGGTGATTTCATGAAGTAAGCATGAGCATTGGAGACATAGTCATGAAAATGCCTAAGTATGGAATCTGATTTACAGAGTATTATAGAACTGTTTTAGACAACAAAGACAATATATGCTATATGATGGCTTGTGAACTTAGAGGAAGAAATTTTGGGACATGTATGACCTCTCATTAAGGTTGCATGTGTTTTGATATTGATATCAGTTAGTTACAGTGATATGAAGGCATGTGAAGACAGAGGAACTATGAAACATGGCATATAAATAGTTGTGATATTAAGGGAATGCTAGATAGAATTGAAAAGTGAAGGAGATGGAGATGGTAATGAAGGTCAATCAGTAAATATGCATATGAGTCTATTGGATCTGTATTTGAAAAGTGAGTTATATATTTTAGATCAGAACCTACTATTACTTTCTAACCATTGTATCAGTTAAAATATTTTAATCAAGGTTGACCTAAAAATCATTTTGTAAACCCTTTAATCAAGGTGACATTCTGATGGAATATTATTAAGCCCTCTAACCAGGCCACTCTGTTAGAAAGTAAAGTCCACCAAGATAATTGAGAGGGGGGGGGGTGAATCAATTATTTGATAATTATAACCTTTATCAAATTTAATATATTTTAACCATATAAGCAATGTAATCAACAACCATAGAAAGATATTCATGCACAATAACACAATGACACAAGATATGTTGACTAGGGAACCTCTTGATCAAAGAGTAAACCCTAGTGGGAATGATGCCCACAAAAGATGCACTAATATGAATATTCCTTATGAAAGGATGGAATCTGTTAGGAGTCTTATGAAATTCATTCAGTACATATGAATCCATGTTAGGAGATTTTGAATCCCTGCTAAAAGATTCTAACTCTGTTAGGAGTTATGGAAGACATAAGGACCCACTGCCCAAACAGCTTCAGGGTAAGCTCACCAAACTCACTATCCAATTGATCTTTGTATTACTCAATAGAATAATACCAAAAGATTACTGACCTCAATAATTCAATACTCCTTCTCTGACTATGCCAAACCTCACTCACTGCTACACCAGATCTCAATTTCAGATCTTTGTACTTCGCATATCTTTTTTCAACAATTTCACTTCCACAATACACTTACATTTATATTCCATCATATTACAACAAGGAAAAAATTCCTTCCTTTATACCACACTCAAGTAATTATAAATGAGTTGGCATACAAATTACAAAATAAAAGTTTCCACACGCTACACAAAAATTACACAAAACTATCGGCTTCCAATTAGAATAACTCTTCACTCATGTGACCTCAAAGTTTGCACTGTCATCCAAATCACTAAAAACATGTCTTCAACTGCTCTCCAACTACGCATATATAGATTCTATCTCAATTAGGAGATATCATCCGATTACCACAAATCGCTACTCAGGAACACTGCCTGAATACTGCTTCCACCAAAATGCTCATAACTTCCATGAATAAATGAATTACTGTCTGCGCTCTTAACCATAAACATATAACACAACATATAATAAGTCCTTAACATTGCATAGCTTGATCTTCAATATCCCAAGTGCGCTAACTCAAACACTGTCTGCTTCTTTGCTAATCTTCAGTAGATCACTGTGTTGACATCAATGACAATCATAGTCATGAATGCAACAAAAACTACTACAGAATGGCTGCTAATACTCCCATAGGATATATTTAGAATTCATTCCTAACACACTCTTACCAGGGTGATTAAATCCTTTAATAAGGTCACACCTAACAATGTGTATTGTAAACCTTTAACAGGGTTGGCTTCTCACAGAGCTCACTTCAGAAGAGTAAAAATATGGTAGCATGTTACTGGTGGTTTTTCTCATATTAGGTTTTCACATTAAATCCTAGTGTCATTCTTGTGTGAATTTTATTTGATGTGTTATGTTGTTGAAAGTTTTATATTCTAAAAGTTGATTACTTTTGGACAGTGGACTACAAGTTTTATGTTATTGATATATTCTATAGAGCTCGAGTGAATTGTTGAATAGATCTAAGTTTGTTAAAGAGTCTAAAAGTTGAATTGGTACATTTGGACTTGAGGATAACTAATTCAACCCCCCTCTCAGTTATTTTAAAATCATTCTAACAAGATCTTCCATATGATCCATGACTAACATCTCAGGTGTGGTAATTAGCTCCTTTTCTTTCTTTACATTTACTTGAATAACCTCCAAATGAGGAATGATTTGTTCTCGTAGTTCAAGTATTTTTGTTCTAATATTATCCTCTTCCTTCTTCAAATCATTTTTTAGGCTCATAAAATGCTTAACCTTTGAATAATGTGCTTGGAATGTCTGAGGGTCATCAGTCCACTTATCTACACTGGTCTTTAGATCTTCAACTTTTCTAGAACATGTTGGGTAAAATGAGAAATATTGCAAAGCTATTGGACTAATTGGATTATTAACTTGATTGTGTCCTCCTTTTGGGATTATGGAAAGATATGTACTAAGAGGGGAGGGGTGAATCTGTACCTTTAAAACTTTTCAGACTGAATCTTTGTAAATATGAATATCATTAACTGACTGAATCTATTACATGTAACATACATCCAAAACATAATTGAAATGTAAATACAAGTAATCTAATCAATAAACCATTCATGAAACTTTATACACATAAATCAAGTATTTTGGTATCGTAGAAACTCCTATTAGAAGGTGAAAACTATGGTAGGGGTGACACCCACAAAGCTTCACTACTGCAGTAACAAAGTAGCTGGTCAAGGCTACAAAGATTGTGATCACTTTTAGTGATCTTACTATGTTAGGAGTAACAATGAGATCAACTAGATCTACTTGGTTAGATGATTTTAGCAACACAATCAAGTGTGCAATCAGTTAAGAGATTTACAAAAGAACTTTTAAGTTCACTCTGTTAAGAGATTTTGAATCTTCTACAATTGTTAGAGAGTAATAGTGATATATGACCTAGAAATGAAATACAACTCAAATTGCCGATATCAAATCCTTTAAGTACAATAAAGATATCACCTTGTTGTGATGTGTATGTGTTAGAAAGTAAAGTCCACCAAGATAACTAAGAGGGGGGGGGGGGGGGGGTGAATTAGTTATCAGATAAAAGTAACTTATAATACCATTAGTAGATTTCAATCATGTAACAAATATAAATAGTAACCATATAAAGATAAACATACACAATGACACAAGATATGTTAACTAGGGCACCTCTTGATCAAAGAGTAAACCCCAGTGGGGATGGTAACCACACAAGACGTACTAATATGAAAATTCCTTGTGAGAGTATGGACCCTATTAAGAGTCTATGAAATAAATTTAGTACATATTAGTCCACACTAGTAAATTTTAGCTTGTTTTTCGACGAGAAATCATCAAATTTTTTATACCAATTGGTCGACCAAACGACCAAAACTGTTGTCAAAGTTTTTTCGTCAATTATACAACATCCTAAACAATCGTCGCAATTCTGACATCTGTAGTGGTTGAATTATCGATGGACCCATCGTCAAAATAATCGCTTATATCTGGAAGAATTATTGATCATACTTTCCATCTATGTGACCAATGTCCATCTAAATTGCGATGAGTTAGGGTCAAAAATGTCGTCAAGGGTTCAACATTCTCATCGAAATGCCAAAGAATATTCATCTCTCTTTCGACTAAATTTGGTCGAAATAGTCATCGAGCATATAGCATTCTCATTGAAAGGACTATTATTGATACGTCGATAAAGTGACCAATAATTTTTTTTGGTTAAAAAAAATAAAATATATTATCAAATTAATTAGGGCCAATAGAATAAATTACATCAATTAGCACTATTCATGATACACTTGCATAGTTCAGTAAATCCACCTTTCCTTATCATATCCTAAATATATCACATAAAACAATAGTCTAGAGAAGAGCATAACATTCAAGCCATTAATGAATATCAACTTATATTTTTATTATTCTACTACATTAAATATTGGAAACACAAATCAAAGCTACAAGAATAATTTATTTCCATTACTCACAAATACAATTTATAAATCTCAAGGAAATGTATTTAGAACAAAAAACCTCCTTTTTTTTATAGTTTGACTGGTAAATGACAAAACTAGGCAACTTTGATCAGAATGGCACAGTACAAGAGGTGACTCTATTTAAAATTCATGTGTTTTCCCCATGTTCTTTGACCATAATATTAGAGCCCTTCTATAAAATACTAAGGCTAACTTTACTGCCATATATCAACTAATGGGATTCTCTTGCATTGGATTCTCATTATAAGATATACAGAAAACATTTTGAAATGGCCAAATAGTAAATTGACATTTGAGATAAAAATTTCAATATATGTTTACAGACCACCTAAAAAATCCCAAGGCTAGTACTAATTTTCTAAATGTTGTACAATTACAACATTTCCTCATCATTTTATAAATATATTCAAATAATGAAGAATGAAGTAAGGCATGCTCGAACATATCTGAGAGAAAAGTGCCAATCCTTACTCATAAATATTAAAAAATATAATGCTTTGGAAATTCAATGATTCAAACCTTGTTTTTGAACAATATTCAGAAATTCAAACTATTAAGGATTACATACGGCACATCCAAACACAACCAAGAGAAAGGTGCCAACACTTACTGCCAAAACCAGGAATAACTCCAAGAGAAAGCTCTGGCAACCCAAGTTGTTCTTTTGGCATTGAAATACGAGCATGACAAGACTTCATAAACCAAATGAATAGGAAACTTAAGACATATCATGTAATGCAATGAACCTTTGGAAATATAAAATAAGAAACTGAGCGTCATTGCTCCATAGTCCATACCATTTCTAATTCCAACCCTCCACCAAGTGCAAGCCCTTGAATAGCAGCAACAGAGGGCTTCTTAGCATCTACATCAGAACACAAATCAGTGTTACGAGGCACAAATAAAATTGATAAAAACAAGTAAAATTCTTTTCTAACATTTTATGTTCTTAATAATGCAATGAAACAATACTAACGAGATAAAAAGACATGTTTTCTTGTACACTTACATTATCTTGAAAAACAACATCTCCAAAGTACAAATTCACCATCAAGCTCATAATATCAAATTTATCTTTCCAATGAAAAAAAGTTATATTAAAAACTTAAATACCACATTACCAACCTTCAATTCTTTTGATCATCAAATCAACAAAAACACGACCCAAGCTAGATATGTCCCTTGTTAGAAAACAGTTAAAAATAATTGAACACTAAGAAAATTTAGAGCTTGTGAAATTATATGAAACAACAAATCAAATAAAATTTTGGTAATAGTCCTTCATAAACTCATACCAGTCTTCTAATAGTCCTGGAGAGCACTGATGTCAAAACCACCCGAGAATTTGCCTCCCTGCCCTAATGGATAAGAAAACAAGAACAGGGAAATAACACATGGTCATTTTTCGTGTTTTTAATTATAAAACTCAAAAACACTTGCCCTTAAAAGGGCATACATACCAGCAACAACAATTGCCCTCACATCATTTCTTCTCATTGCCTCATCATACTTTTCCCCAAGTGCACCAAGGACTGCAAATAAACAAGATAAACAAATCACAAGCATATAGCGATGTTAGAATAGTTACTAAAATGGTCATAAATTATGTTCTTATAGTAAAAGAATACTTTGACATAAGAAAAAAACTACACAATATTGAAACATGACATTGTGCTTTAAAAACTAAAAAGGTAATAATACGAGACCATTCATTAATTAGCTATTTAAATTTTCATTAGTTAAGAATTGATTGGTCATTGCTCTCACTTAAATATAGTCTCCAAATTCATTTCTTAATATAACAAAAGAAGCTCAAGAAATATTTCCCTCTTTATGATATGAGCTTTTCTCCTTTCTATGGTTGTGGTCAAAAAATAAAATATATTATCAAATTAAGCAACCATAATATTAAGCTTTAATACAAAAATTTAGTACTTTGGAACCGTGTCCTCATCAAAATCATCTGGCAGCTTATTAACCATAAGGTTTTTAATAGCTGTTGATTTTTTTTTTAAAATAATCTTACTGTAATGAATTCCATTTCATCAAACTATGAGATGCAAAACAATGATGTTTAATATCACAGTGATAATCATCAATAGCAGTGATACAATAATACCTAAGATTAAAGGGTTTTAAACATAGTGGCATTGCATTATAACACTGAAATTGAGCAATATACATAGAAAGATGATGTCATGAAGGAAAAGAGATATGCAGATCCTATTAGTCTAAAGGTATGTTTAAAGCCAGTCAAGAACAATGCTAAAGATAGTAGTGTGAGAAAGTGTTGGTAAAGACAATGATTAGGAATACAAAACAGTGACCAAGAAAGATAAAATAGTGAGGGAACACTAGAAGAGCACTATTAGAGAACAATGATAGTCACTGTCAAAAGGACAAGAAACTCATCCCCTAAGTCAAAGGGATACATTTATGAAACAATTAAGACAATGATTCAAAGACAAAAACACTATTATTGACAAAGCAAGAAAGATCAAAACAGTAGTTTTGCTGCTATAGTGCATGATTGGGCCAAACATTGTTCAATGCAAACAATAAATGAATTAAGGGAAGTGAAGAGGGTCAAAAAGTAGTGCAATTCCTTGTCACAGGGGTATGAATAAGGGTCATGATTGTCAAAATGATTGAAGTAAAAATAAATCATTATTATTAGGTAACAAGAAAGAGTAGCCAAACTGACAAAATTATTGCTATGAAGACAATTCTCATTGTATAGAAGCAATGGTGTTCAATGTCTAAAGGATAGCGACATATACAAACAAATCAGTTTTTATAGATGGATTGACAATGAACAAAGAGGTTTCAAAAAATAGTGATGTGTACACTGTCAAAGAACATTGTGGTATTCACAATCAAAGAACAAAGATGTGCTCAAGGTTATAAAATACTGATTTGTTTTAGAATGTGAAGAGTGCAGTAAGAACAATAGTAAGTAATGTTGCAATAACAATGAATGCAGGACATAGATGTAATGGAAGTGAAAAAATAGTGATTGTCCAAGGGTTTTTCTATACAAAGTCAATGGTGAACAAACATTGATACAAAATAGGATCCATGAGGAAGATGAGTTGTTCACCATTCTTGATGTAGCAAAGTCAATGAGATCAGTCGAAGGCCATAAAAAAATCAGTCACAATTATCTAGGAACTATGTTAAAGCATTGTCCCAAGAAATGATGAAGGTGTGTTCTCAAGAACAAATATGGAGTCTTTGTTTTGACAGAGGGGTCATGTTTTAGAGAGAGATGACAAGAACCATAATACAGAGGTATCATTTTATTATTTTGTCATCATGAATAGCATGGTGAGTTTGTAAATGATTGTCATAAAGAGCAAAAAAAGATACCTAATAGGAACATAGTAAAAGTATCATATGGGGAAAATTAATGGCCAAAAGGACATCAAGTGACAATCACAAGAACCTTATTGCAACAAGCCACAATGAAAGAAGATGGTTGTGGAAAAAATAATGGTCAAGTGGGCTTAAAGATAGTGTTGCTATAATGCATTAGCAATACATAACAGTGATTAGTAAAGTGTGCAAAAAACTAGTGATAGAGTGTTGATATGCATAGAGGGTCATAACAGTAATAAATGTTTATAACAATGCTTTTAATAATTCTCCAAACATTCAGAATGCACGATACCTGTAACGATGAACTTCATTTTGACTTTCTTGGATGTCACTATTAACTTTAAGCTTATCTTTAAAACTTGATGCACACTCATATTTTCCATTTGAAGCTGCATTGGCTATTGAAGGTAAATTTGTGTTTTCCTTCAATTTAGAATGCTTCCTTTTCATTCTTCTTTTTTCCAAGATTCCTGTCAAGAAAGCAGTGCACAATCATTCTCTTCAGCTTGACTCAAATGAGAATTTCTAGGCTTTAAAACATCTATTTCTTGATCTGACTTACCAGATAATTTAGGTGCATTCCCACTACTCAGACATTCTTCCAACTAAATCCATTTACAAGTAATAAAAACAATGAGTTAATTGCTAAGTAATGGAAAAAACTCAAAATTAAATGATCCCAGAAAAGAGTGATGAGTAATCATCAATGGCTAATTTCAATGAAATATAACAAATGTATAGAGAGATACATGTCTATAATTATGTTCACTATTCATGATACATTTGCTTACAAATATCTAAGAGTAATTATGTTCATTTGGCCTTTCTAGATTTTTTTGTATTATGTTCACTTTCTTATCTATAAATCTAATTTGATGAACATGGTGATGCATATTGGTTGATGAACATGTTTAAGAAGTAAAATATTTCTTAAAGTGAATGAGAAATAATATGGAATAAGAAGAAGGTGTTTTTGACCATTGAATCTACGTCATTGGTTTAGTTTGAGCTTCACTTGGTTTCGAGAATAGTTTAATATTCTCTACTTAACAAGGCCAACCACGTGAAGGTGGAAGCTCATTTGGCCCCTCCCCCCCCTAACATCACTCTAAATTCCCCATTAACATCTAATAACATTCATTCATTCATCCATTTTTGAAATATAACATTCAATCATTATAATCACATGATAACATTCATTAACACACAACATTCATGAATAATTTATTAACACATAAAATTCATTAACACATAACATTCATGAATAATTCATTAACACATCATTCATCAACATTACTAGTACAAAATTACATCCATTAAGACATGGTTCTTTCATTAGCAAAAAATGTTAATTATAATCATTTCTTTTTGGGTTTCTTGCTATTTTTTTTAATGTAACTTCTAAGAGGAAGATCAATGTCCTCGTCATTTCCCTCCTCTATTGATTCTAATGCCAATGCATGTCTCCTCCTCATGATCTATTCAGGAACAGGAGGCCGCTGCGCCAAAGGGGGGTCTGCTGCAATAACAACTACGTCATGAGTTAAACTCACACCATTTTATATTAGTGAATTACAAGTATTTAATTACGTAAAAGACTATAAATCAAAAAATTAATTTAAAAGAACAAAAAATAGATTTTCTTTACCTGAATGTGCCACATGATCTACATGGTGATCACTCTGAACATCCTCCGGCACTTGTTCAACATGACATTCTGTATCCTCTAAAATATACACAAAAAAGGTTACACCAAGTTCAATTTAAGATGTTAAATTGAATTAATAATTACATAATTAATTTTAAATAGCAAATGAACACCTCCATCGACACTACAATGCACATTAGGGGCTTCATCATGCAGTGTAGGATCTATGTTACGATTAGGAGGTTGCATTGCAATGTCATGCACATTATTATCAAATAGATTGTTGCTCAAGTATTCAATTTCTAATATATTTTTTTGGCATATTTACCTATTCACATGATACAGGAGACTCTTGGGCTGGGCCACTAGAAGCTTGGCATAGGTGTTCAACCACAGCTTGATAGCCTTCCTTGAAGACAATTTTTTTGTGTTCTGCCATGGCCTCTACATTAAATTCAGAGCCCTGCATTTTTTGATTAAACAAAATTATTTGCATTTTATAAATAATTTTTTTTTGGAATTCATTTACTGCTACTTACAATTCATGCTTTAATTTTGGAATATTCACCAGAGCCAAGTCTATGCTGCCCAATCTTTTGCAGCCCGGACTTTGTTGCCATTTATGTGTCTTGCAACCTATGAAAAGTTTGAAATATGTTAGATGATATAGATATAAAGATCACTAATTAGTGCATTATTACATTGTACTAGTAGTTAATACTATTGCATACCTTCTTATCTCATTTGTTGGTGTAATTCCTCTTTGAGCATCCCCTTTCTCCTTTGCATCCAAAATGAGCTCATTCCAATCCCTCACTGGAATAAAGGGAGGCACTCGTACTTTGGGTTCTGGACCAGACTCCTTCTATATGAGTCCCTCACAGTCTTAAGATGTTTGGAAACTTTTCCTAAAATTTTCTTCTCCTCAAAAATATTACTACCAAACTCATGCTCTAAATCTTTAATGAGCTGATCTTTTAATTTTTTGTCTTGCAAGTTCCACCTTTTAAGAAAAAACACAAAATTGTTAATAGAAAAATTAACTAAAGTTGTGTACCTTGAATATAGTAAAAGAAAAGGCCTGAATGAAAGGAAAAATACTATACCAATTAATGATATGAAAAAAAAACAATGGGATAGGGTTAGTTCACTTATGATGTTCCACCTTGTACGTATGGTGGGCCTGAATATCTTCAGTGAGAGGTCATAAAGCGTCTTATAAAATGAATCATTTCATGCAAAAAATGTCATGGGATCATCAATCCAAAACTTGATATGAATAGGTAAATGCATATTACAATATAAAAATAATAATTTAAAAGTACCTGGAAGCTTAGGACATTTTAAAGGCATCAATTCATTATCCTCAATCAACGATGACATCTACATAACTCCCATGCTAGAAACATGGGTAGATCTAGGAAATGATGGTGAATTATCACCAATACATGTACTCTGATCTATATCTGGTGTAGCAGATGTCACCGATGTATCTCCTACTCCACAAAATTAATCCACTATGAGATGCACCCAAGATTAAAGTACAAATTATCAAATCATAATTAACACAAAACTAAATATAGAAAAAAAATGATTTACCAGGCATAGACCATGAAGGCGTTGATGTTTTCATGCCCCTTTTTGTTGACATTGCACTCAAAAATCTCAGATGGACATTCGTCGACCTCCTAGGAGGAGTCTCCTACACTTTATCACCTGAACAATACATTGTTAGCAAAGACATTCTGAAATAATAAAACTAAGAGTTAACTTAAGAAGTTTTTGAATGTTCCAAAGAAAAAATTCCTTGTAACTTGTCAACTTAAGGATTATTTTACCTGAGGCAGCCGGAGCTATGCTAGTATTGGCCTCACCGCAATGTCCTTAACTAGGTTGTTGAGTTTGCAAAAAATCTTGTAACAAGAACACATACATATTTTAGTTCAAAACATAAAAGAGTATAAAATATAAACCTTTATTGAACTTTTTTTATAACTAAAGATTCATTATTGCTTACTTCATAATGACGTGCTTGCACCATCAATTCATATTGCCTCTTCAACATCTCCTCAGTTGGATTTGCTTCATCCAAAATGGTAATAATTTCTAAATTGACTTTTTTTAGTTTTTTCTTCACTACATTTGTTAAATTAATCATTTATGGGATATCTTCATCAGAAGGGGTAGCTATTGCCTTTGTTGTTATAGGTGCTTTTCCCTTATCCTGAATATCAAATTGTGATAGGAATATCAGTAAAACTATCATAAAAACTCCAAAACCCTAAATAAAATAACATAATAATATAACATTTTTCAACTATCTAATTTGTACAATTTCAATAAGGTTTACCATTGCTGAAGAATGGGTGGGAGGAGCATCCTCATGGCCTCTATCATGTGGGAGATCCATATCGTCCTGTGACAAAGATTAAATATAAAAACTTCAACGAACTGAAAGCAATAGACTTAGCAAAAAAAACTTATTAATAAAATGGTGTATAGTACTTACCACCCTCATGATAGTAACTTTGTTTATATCTATGCAATTTAAATGGTAATCTATTAACAGTTCTTCCCCTACACTTATTAATTTTATCGCACATACAAAAACTTGATTCCCGTCATGTGCCTCAAATATGCAATTGGGTTGCTTATTAGTTGAGGAAGGTCGCGTACTATTTATAAAACCCACAATATTACCTGTTGCTTTTGGTCTCCCATCAATGTACATAGAATATCTTTTACTTTGATCATTTTCTTTCCATTGTATATAATTTGCTGATAGTGCATACCTACACATACTTTTTTTATATTGAACAATCCGCATCCAATCATTGTAATTGTAACACGAACCTATTGGAGCTTTTTCTTGTAGGACCAAACTTGAATCAATAGATGGGCTTGGATCTCAGGTTAGACACTCAAGTTTGACAAGAAAATAGTCCAATTAATGAGGATTGAAAGGAATCCTACTTCTTCTTTGAGCTCCACATCACTCAGGCGGGTATTGCCTTATTTGCACACTCAAGACACCTTAAGATAAATAGTAGGCCTGTAGATAGATTATTGTGGAATAGTCTTCAAATCCTTGTAGGTATCCTGTACCCTAATGAAGCAAATTCTTAATGCAATAGCCCTACTTGCATAGAATGGGTATGAAAACCAGAGACCTATCCTAACAACATGAAAGGGAAAGGGTGGAACTGAATGTAAATGATTTAGAGATGGGTTGAAAGGACACTTGAGATGTCCTAAGTCCCTCATAGACTAGTGCCTTGTCCAATGGGCCGCAGAGTCAAATACCCTATTGCAATAGACAACTATGAAACAAGAAGACAATGTACTCAATGTGTTGATGCCTAACATCAATCACACACCATGACCAAACCTGACTTTAACAACCCACCTATGTATTCAAGTATGTTATTACCCATCCAAAGGATTTTAACCCTCCCCTTAGAAGAGACCTATAAATAGATAATACATTAACCAACATCCACTGGAAGACAAGCATGACATATCTTTGACACCTTAGCTCATACATACATGAAAAATAATCCTAAACCAGTTATCTCTGCAAAGACAACTCCACTTGCAAACACATGGGAAATGCAAATAGAAAAATCAAACACCCTTGATGTATGATTAATGAATTCAAGATTCAAATGGAGATAGTTTGATGACAGTAAGAATATACCGAATCCTCATACATAAGACAAATCAATTACAACATGTATCATATTCCTTGAACCAACAAAGGAAGAAAGAACACCCTATATGTAGAGAAGTAGAGAAAATCTACAAGAAAAGGACCCTTCATGGAACCAAAAAGGAACCCTCAGGAACAGGATTTTAGAACCCTTACAAAGTCAAAATTGAAACCATATATACCCCTGGTTATCTTGGAATCCTACACATGTTAGGATGCAACAAGCTATGGATAACCATGGTAAGGGTTAGGGTTTCCACCCACCAAAACAATTCAAAAGATTAGAAATCAAAATGTTGGATGGAAAACCAAGCAACCTAGTGAAGAACAGATCTAAAATTGATCTCCAATTATGATAATTCTCAGAACAGTGTATAGAAGATCATAAATCCACCATGAAAACTAGTCTATTCAACCACCTGCAACACACCTTGAGCCACTCTTTGTTCACTCCTTACATGGTACAAATCTCTGCAATCGATCATCACACCCTAGACCACACTGCTATGGAAAACAAATCATCCCTTACTAGCTCCAGTCGCTTCGACATTGAATTTTAGTCCTTTCTATTGCTGAAAACCCTCAAAAATTCAAACCTTGGATGAAATGACTATTTTCATGGTGCCTACAGAGAATTGGTGGTCGATATTCAAACCTGAATCAACATTATATCATGACCATTCAATCGTCATGTTTCGCAGGCTTTATGACTTAACTCATCGGATAGCCCTGGGTCAACACTTAGCGAACACGCGACAATGCATTTCCTATTCGTGAAATGAAAACCTTAAGCTGAGCTTAACCCAATGACCTGGTGACAAAAGGAAAGCATTTAACCTTGGTCCCATATTTAGCGAACTGGCAACAAAAGGTTTTTGCCAGTTCGTAGAATGTTTCACCTTTCCACCAATTCATTTAGCTATTACGCAAATGCTTGTTCACCGGATCACCAGTTGATTTAGAATATCACCACTTTATTATGTGAATGAGTGAGGCCTTTGAAAATTTGTCAGGCTGCTAAACACTTTTGTTCGGATCACTAGACCTTAGGAAATTTTAATGGGCCCGCACAGGAAGATCGATGGTTGTCTCATCTTCGCATGGCCTGACAAGATTCCATTAGATTACATGCCTTCCGTTGATCTAGAATCTCCTCCCAACGCTGACAACCTCCTGACACTGAAAGAAATCAATGGCCATCACAAAATATGAAGCCTCTGACAAATCTCATAAGAACTTACACCATTCATTGATTTACTGACAATGTCAAGACCCTCTGATGCATCCGAAAACCAAGTCCCACTGACAACTACCAACATGTTAATACATGGACCAATGAGAAGCTGCCAACTATGCTTACGTGTTACCTTGGACCCACTGACAGCCTTTACATTAGATTCCAAATTGACGGCTGTCGCATAATCGCGAAGGGGAAGAATATTCCTTGCAATCATGCGACAACCACCAGATCTTTAGTCGACTGACAACTTGACCCCACCCTGCCATATCATCTTTTCTTTTAGCCAATAAAATGTCACCACTTGTGCTTATGTGGCATTGGTCCCACCCATTTGAAGCGTTATGTCACAAAGGAAAATCAACAGACATCATGACATCGCATAGCTCTGACAAATCCCTTGCGCTTTAACGACAGCCGTCGTATTGAGATGGTGTCAGAGAAATGGGCCCAGGAGAGACTAAGTCGGAACATAGGAAAAATTAAGATACTAACTTAGGAAAATTAAAGCACTGCCAGGCATGTAAACTTAGGAAAGATTAAAGGCTGCTAGGGGTAGAAACTTAGGAAAAATTAAAAGGGACCCCGCCGGACACGAAAATCTAACAGTCAAACAACTTAAAGGACTTTAATTAGCACATACAGATTAGGATTTTAAGTCGCCTGAAAAAGTAACAAGAAAATAGAATAGGGCCAAGGCATTTTAGGTTTTTCTCATGTAACGGCTAGTAAATATGAATTTTGAACTAGGGTTTGAGCCAGAGACCTAAAAACAACTGCAGAGACCGGTAGAAAAATGCTAGAGCCATGAAAATTTTTCTAGGTGCTAACAGGACCAACATACTTCATTAATTCAATAACTTTTTTGTAACATACCTTTATCTCATCCATGGAAAATGGGTCCAAACCATGTAATGAGGATGGAGCTATGGGATATATCCTCTCATTAACACAAAAATCAGTGTTAATTGGAGGTAGCTCATTGGGTACCCATTCTTTCTCAATATGTGTGTACTGAAAGGGCACCTTGATGGCATCTTTGGTCTCATCATCATAAGAACATGACCCCCCTTTAGCAAGGAAAAATTGCATGCATTTATTGAATTTTTTTCTAATCTTTTGACCTCTAGTTGATCTCCCCATTTTAGTCATACTACATGTAGAACTTTCATCTACCATTCCCTCATTTCCCTCGTTCGATGTAGATATAGATCTGACAAGTACCCATTTGGTGGGTCCTGCAATCCATGAAATGAGATATTGTCACATCCCCACTTCAAATAGAATTTTGATAATAATTAAATAATATATATAGAATAATCAAGTCGTGACCCATACGTATGGTTCTTCTTTGTCTATACGTGGGAGATATAAAATGTACTAAGTTGAAAGTGATTCTATAATTATATGTCTATATGGTTCTTCTTTGTCTATATATACATTATATGATTATATAATATGTCTATTTATAACATACGTGCTCAGTGATAAACAAGAAGAATATAAGAAAATTATATCTATTTATTGACTTATACTTGCTGATCCATGTCACTGTGCATGATCCTCGCCAAAGGGGTTAAATTTCCTACATATGTTAATCATTTATCTTAAGTTAGCTAAAAATTACATGATACGTATGCTACAAATAACTTAGAAGACAACATGAACAATATGCAACATCATAAACATGAACAAATTTACCTTATATATGGAATGCAATATCATCAACAGAAGGGGTGACGATGTCTGTAGTCAATTGCCTATTTGCAAAAAGGGTGACAATCAAACACAATATATACATGTATTAGTAGTAATTAATTAAGCATCGTAAGCAAAACATTGGTAATTATAAATCACATATGTTGTAATCATTAGAATTGAACACCATAAATATGTAATCATTAGAATTGAAATTAATAAATCAATATTAAACATATATACTAATCAATATAAATATATATAAATAATTAAATCACATACCTTGTACATTTCAATCATGTCATTGATCATCTTCTTCATCCATCATCATCATCATCATCATCATCATCATCATCACCATCACCATCATCATCATCATCATCATCATCATCATCATCACCATCATCTTCTTCTTCTTCATCATCTTCAATATCTTCTTCTTCCATAACATTATACTTTATTGGCCTTCCTCTTGGATCATGTCTAACAACAAATGACCAACCCTGTTTATGTGGAACCTCTAAGTAAAACACTTGCTCACATTGGCTTGGAAGAACATAGGGCTCATCTCCAACTGGCTCAAACAACATTGTATTAATCATTGTAAATCCATTATCATGTTTAATAATAGTTCTATTTGGATCATTTTGATTTAGTCGTAGCCTGTACCATTTGACGACGAATAGAACTACTTTGAAGGAGTTAAAGTCGTGCTTAATTATATCATCCAAGATGCCATAGTATCAATTTTGAGATTGTTAAGGATGTATGTCATTTCTAGATGATATATTAGTGACCTCGAAAAATGTAGTTATCCCAAAATCAAAAGTTTTCTTCGTGTCATCCAACTTTTTTATGCAAAATTTGTGGCCATGATAGTACATAGCTTTGTGGTGCTTGACCTACAATTTTTCAAGCGTGTGAAAATTATTTTCATCGTGAGTTGATATGAAACATATGAGTCATGATCATTAATAAATTTGTACATACCTCTCTACCTCTTAAACCATATGCTAGATCAATTACCATTGGTGTAACATTGGAATATTCATTACGATGAGCTTCTCTAACCAATGAAGCAACACCTTCCCATGTTAATGAGAAACCATTTTGTTGACATCGTTCAATCCATACCATCATCCAATCAAGATTGTTCACAATATACAAATGTATTGCATCCCACTCTTGACCAACTGTATAAAAAAAATACACCAATTATAAATAACTTATATTGAAGATTTATAAGAATTAATTAACTACAATAACATCTTATATTTACCTCTCACTTTCCTCAATCTACCTTTTCCCATCAAGTACTCCCCTTCAAATTTGTTAATGGAGTTGGGATCCCAAATACAATCTACATGGATCTTTGCTACAAACTTAGGAAGATATTCACTAATGTACACCATGGTCTAGTATACTATATATCCCTCCACCATAGTGTTGGAATTAGGAGAGATAGGTACTGAGAGGAGAGGGGTGAATCAGTGCCTTCAAAAAATTCACTTGTAAACCTTTCAGATCTAAAACTGTAAACAGTGATAACTGACCAAAATAACTTGAATCTAATTGCATGAATCAATCATCCATTTTAACTTATGTAAGTAAAAAATATGAAATCAATATGACAATCACATAACACAAGTATTTTGGTAATGCAAAAACCCTTGTTAGAAGGTAAACATTGCGGTGGGGATGACACCCACAAATTCTTTACTACTGCAGATAGAAAAAGGTTTTCCTGTTAGGGCTACAAGTTTTGATCACTTCTAGTGATCTTACCTTGTTAGGAGTAATATGTTAGATCAGCTAGATCTACCTAGTTATAGGATTTTAACAACACTAATGAAATGTGCACTCGGTTAAGAGATTTACATAAGACTGTTAAGTCTACTTGGTTAAGAGATTTATCCAAAACTCTATTACAATTGTCAGAAAGAAATAGGAAATTATCTTCTAGTTGACAACTCAATTGTCTGAAATAGATCTATAAGTGCTCATACAATATCACCTTAACTGTGATGAATCTCTTCTCTGAATCTACTTGGTAGCCTTCTCTGATTCTGCTTAATCTGATAACCTTTGTACTATGTTTTGCTCTATTAACTGATTGACTTGAAGTTAGGCAATAGCTTCAAGTGCTCATTAATTCATATATTAGTTCACACCAAAAATGAAGCGAACACACAAATATATAGTGTTCTATTTTTGCCGCTTTAACAAAATTAGGTTACAATACAAAATCATAACCCTAAGATCTACGGTGTAAAATATCCTAGATCAACTATTATAATAAGATATACATTACATTTAATGAGTATCTTTTACAATAAATGTTCCTCGATCTTGGTAAACCATTTTATGATCCATTGTAACTATTTGCATAGAAGAATGTGCCATTTTTTAATTACTATGCCATTTCTTGTGATCCTTGGTAAACACTGTGTTAACTGCTCGGTGTATACTATGATGCTCACTGTTTACTCTCTGTCGGTGTCGGTGTTTGCTGGTGCTTGATAAACTGTATAGTACTCAATGTGTAAGCTTTACCGACTAGTTTGTCTTGCTTCTGGTTACTGACTAACTCAATGTAAGTGTCCAATCGATCTCTTTGATAGCCTTTGATACTAATGACAACCTTGAATGTTCAATAGAGATTAACAATCTCCCCCTTTGGCATTAGTATCAAAACTTGTTAATGTATATATACCAAGTTTTCTTAATACTTTATATCTCCACCATATACATATCCACATCAAAAATTTCTAAGTACTAAGTACTCCCCCTCGGTGCATGCTCCTGGTAATATGTAGTATACATAGCAAAAACATACTTATTTGGAATATACATGTTTTCCCCCTTTTTGATAATAATGCCAAATGCAAAAAAAATACAGTATACTTACATCTTCTCAAAAATGTGTTGGTGGGTTTTCTTCACTGACTCCAAGAGGTTTTCCCACTCCTCTTTCAAGTTGGCAAGAGCAATATGCTCAAGACCGACTTGGGCATGCATTTCAAAGATATTTTCTAACACCAAAATCTTTGGTGTTGCAACTAGTAGCTCGGCTTTGACAATATGTGCTTCAAAAATTTTCAGGTATGGAATGAGTTCGATTTGCAACTCTCTGACCTAATTGATGATGTGCTCTTCTTGGTGCCTTAAATCTGCTATCAACTGCCGGAGTTCTTGAACTCGATGAATATTGTTTGAGAAAGCATTTGGATCGGTTATGATTGCTATTGTACTTAGCTTTATTTTAGGTTCCAGCCCTTTTATCTTGTCATTGACTTCTACAGTGAAGGTGTTTGAAGTACAAAGCTTAATCAAGATTTGAAAAATTATCTGGGAGATAGATTTCATTGCAGTAATTACCTTAGATAATTTGACCTTTTGTAATGCCACGTCTAGGCTGATTTTCTTAGCTAATTTGTTCTGAATCCTAGATTCTGCCCTTTCTTCAATCCTTTTGTCTGCTTCAATATCCAAGGCATTGATCTTCTTCGTGAGTGTGGAAAGTTGATCTATGATGGGAGTATTCTCATCAATGTTTACCTTAGGTACTACCTATTGTAGAATATCCCTCACATTAGTTAATACTTGTTTGCGTTTGTGCTCTTGCTTCAACTTTTCTTGTGTCACCTTCTATTAGCACTTAAACATGTAGATGGTTGAAATACTTTAGAAACTTACTGAAACTTATGACTCATGCATTCCAAATAGCTTCATCCACCACAATCTAAATGCTAAGGTATTAAGGCTTCAAGCCTTCTTCACTTTGAGTATAAAACTCAGGCGGGTTTACCCTTTCAATTGCTTCTACAAAGCATAACAAAATTGATCTATGTACTTGACATATCCAATGCAACTCATAAACATACAAGTAAAAGTAAATGGAGATGAATTCTTGATAAAATGATGGTGAACAAATGTAAATCAAACCTAAAATAGTGCCTTATTCATTGGGCTAGAGTCAAAACCAAACATCTACAGAATCCTATTAACACAAAGATATTGAAATTTAAATAAATTGCCTAACAATTTAATCTCCCAATTCCCAACCCTGCCATCAAATTCATGCATAGAATTTCAAATCCCAGAGACCTCCCTGAAGATTTACTCTCTCCTTGAGAGAAACTTGAGCTCAACCCCTATATTCACCTTGTGAACAATACATTAAAAAGCCTTACTAACTAATGCATAAGAAATTCAAAAGCACCCATACATGAAGACAACCAGAGATAGCAACAGAACTTCAATATATTTGTATTAATTCTCAGCTGTATCCATTATAGTTTCAACAAAATTTCAAAGAAATTTGATTCTATATTCAGTTTTCTTTACAAAAGTTCCCCCCACAAAAAGAGCAAAAACTTGCTATAAATACCTACAACCATCTTGGAATCCTTGAAAGGATGCAACAAGCTTCGGATGGCTGGGAAAATGACTTGCACAAAAGACAAAAAGTACAAACCAAAGACAGTGGAAAGTAGTTCACAACTACTAACATCTTCACATGTGGCACCTTTGTCTGAAGATATTTCAGAGTAGTTACCTTGATTTGTCACATGAATTATGACCGCCATTACAGGCTAACTTACATCATCCTATGTTTGAAACATGATCTCCCTCAAATTGTAGATTAGGTGCCATGTGTGCTCTATTCTTCTTCTTCTTCTAACACAAGGACAACTGGCTTCTTCTTCTTCCTCTTTGTCATTTTGTCCCATGCTACCACATCATCATCAGAAGGCCAACTATAAGCTTGCAATTCCTGTAGTAACTTGATTTGTTGGTCCCACATAGAATCAGTTATTTCCTTTGCTTCTACCACAAACCATATGTAGTCACCCTAAACTTTAAACAAACTATCAATTATACTATTACACCCTTCCAAGTCTAGGGCACTATCACTATTAAGGAAAGCATCTTGTTTGATTACCAACTGATGCATTGATTCCTTCCACTCATCTATACTAACTACATTTCCATCATCACCATATATTGAAGGCAAGTACCTACTGTAGTCCCTATCAAACATAGCCAACTTGGCCTTTATTTGGTTAGATTTTCCTTTAAAAAACTTTGATATAGCACTTACCAAACCAATTTTCTCAAAAACCTCTGTTACTACCTTAGGAATATCAAGCCTAATTTCCTGCAAAGCATCCAATTTGTCAAACAACAAGCTTCTTCCTGACCATACACTGTATAGTGGCTCCAAAGTGATTAGTTACTCATTCAACCTTTTCATTAGCCTTGTTCAATTGACTAACTGATTGATGGACTACTTCCATCTTCTCCTTTATTCTTCTTTGCCTATACTGCAAAATCTTTGTTATAGTATCCAGGGATGCATCCAACCTTATTTTCTCTAAGTCCTCAGCAAGCTGGTCAACAACTTCTATATCTGTCTGAGGAGGGGCTTCAATTTGCAAAGGGGAAGGAACTACCTTTGAGGCTTCTTCAAGCTTCACCTTTAAATTCTCAACCTCATCCTCCAATTTCTTGACCATCATAAGTTGTAGATCCCTATCCTTTGCTACCTTCATCAAATTTTCAAACAATCTGTCATATCTCTCTAATAGCTAGATAGTCTTAGCTTCATTAAGGTGGGCAAGGTGCATAACTGCCTTTGACACCTCAAGATCAATAGTATTTTGCACGGTCCAGACTATCTTATCTCCCTCCATCTTGTCTTCTATCCTCACCAAAGATGGCTTCTGAGTTCTTGGAGCTAGAGACCATAAAGAAACTACCTGAGATTTAGGGTCATAGCCACTTCCCCTAATCACATCATCAATCTATACCTCATATGACAAGCCTCCCTGAGGCTGCTTCTTGATTTGGTCTATGATGAAGGCGGATGTCAAATCCCATCAAGGAGTCAAAAGCATACCACTTGACTTAACCATTTCTCTAGCCTCTTCTATAGTGATGCCTTCAAGACTGGGGTCATATGATGTTAAAGCCCTCATTATTTCTTCACTTGGCTGCATACCCTCAAGCAGAGACTTCTTCACCTCCTCATGTTTCCTCCAAATGAGGAAATCTCTAAATTCTTTACTTTTTATGAACTATTCATCATTAAGAAATTCCTCTTGATAGAGTTCTCTTTCATCCTTTCCTAACAACAAGGTTAGACTCCCCTCTTCTTTTGTTACAAGCCTCTTGCCATCCCTGATGGCCTTTCTTATCTGATGGTGATAAGCCCTATCACCGGGCACAAGAGCTAAAGCAATATCAATTACCTTCTTTTGTTTTCTCTTCTTTGAAGGTTCACCAACCTCAAGTTTCTATTTTTTCAAAGGTGGCTCAGAAGTAGCCCCTTCCTCCTACCGACCTTGAGTCAAATCAATTACTGGTACATCCTCTCCTTGAGGTGGAATACTACCCTCCTGAGACTCATCAGTGTATTCCTTAGGTTTAGAGGCTGAATAATCCCTAGGGATCTCCAAATTTTCTTTAATCTAATCTTCTAATTTATTGGACAAAGTACTATACATTTCTATCATCTTCTCCATTCTTTGTAGAAATGGGAGCTCAAGGAAATAACCACCAAAAGGAATACCGGCTAACTTCAGCCTTTTTTGAATATTAAGCAACTCAAAATATTTGTTCCATCTCTGCTTGGCTTCATCAAAATCTAAGATGTTTCTTATCACATCTTCTTCATCTAGTCCCTCATGCTGCTTAATTGACCCAATGTTTAGAATTAGAGTCATTCTGGCTGTCCTGATGAAACCCTCGGAGGCCACATACCTGCAAGTGGCTGAACACACCTTGAAATGATTTAACCAAATGCTGACCTTATCCAAAGCTCTCTTGCCAATTAAGAAACTACCCATTGTAAACTGCCTTGGTGTAAAAGTCCCCTTTCTATGAGGTGCAAGGTGCTCTTTGTCAGTCCACATCAATTGCCATATAAAATCCATCATGGCAACTCTAGGAGGCACATATCTGGGTAACAAATGTGGGGGTTGAGGGAAACCATAAACCCTAATAATTGTGTAACTATCCCCAAGGTAGAAATCACCCCAATTGTGATTTCCTGTCCACTTATCCTCAAACTGCAATGGCCTTAGCAATCTCAAAACCTTAGGCAATAATCTTGTAACATTTGTACCCAACATCCCAAGAACTGGATAAATAAAGTAATTCTGAAAGATGGAAAAATTACACTCATTGGAAGTGTAATTCCAAACCCTCAACCAATACTGCAATGGGTTTGGCTGGTTATTAAAAGTTTTCCTTAGTTTCAACATCTTAGCATCAAGGGAATTAACATGGTGGAATAAGATCAAGTGCATGAGAAGGGAATAATGCAAAAAATTGATAGGTCTTTTATTCTCTTTGATAGATATCAAACCCTCATGAATCCTATTGATCACATATTGGATGTAATCATAGTCAGTATTTGAGAGAGAATTCTGAATATCTAAAATTATCATTAATAGGTCGGTAGGCATCTTTTCCTCATCTCCATCAATTCCTAAAACCCTACACAACCCATGACACTGTAATTTCATGTAACCACTCAAGGATGAAAATAGATAAGGAGCATTCATACTTGCAGGAAGAGGGGTAATGTAATTACCATGCTTGGACATGTGCCTAATAATTTGACTTTTAACAGACCCCATATTACTAGCATACTTCTCTCTCTCTTTTTTTTGGTCAATCTCAGTAGAAGAAGAAGCATAAAAGTCAAAAGCCCTCATGAACGACCCCCTATCTAAGGTAAGGAAAATAGACTGGTCTTCTCACCTAATAGTTTTTGAAATGGGGTCATAAAGCCTTGCTAACAAAATAATCAGGTCAACATCAAGGAAAACATCAGGCATAATCAACTTGGCCATCCCTAAAGTCCAAGCATTACAGATTGGAATTGCTTTATGCTTATTATTGTAAAAATATGAGAAGATGGTGAAACCTGATCTTGAAGGTGTGATAGGATCTCTGCATTTGTCCATAAGGTCTTCAAAGGCTGTGTCAATAGCCTTCTTGTTTTGGTTTGAACCTGGTAGCAACTTAATAAACTCATCAAAATAATTTAGCTTCCCCTTGTCTTCTCCCCTTTGTTCTTTCACACTTCCATTGGAAGACGCAACACTCACTTCTGGATGACTCATTTTGTCGAGAAAGAAGCTATCACAGCTTTGCAACTTCACTCCTACAACTTCAATGCCAACAATTCACAATCAACTTCAGAAAAACTTTGAGCATGGAAAGCAATGAGATCCTGACTATATACTTCAAGAATTTACATGTGTATGATTGCCAAATTGTAACGAATCCAGCCTAAGTCACTTTTGCATTCAATTTCGCACACTACCAACCTTCAAATCACAACTAGCCATGGTGTAGAAGCTGATAGGATGATTTAAAAAATAAAAAATAGGGCACGAGAGCAGTGATCATGGCTTTTTGCATTAAAAACCCTTAATTAATGACAAAATCCATTGTTAAAACCTGATTGGATGGCTTTCTACTTTTCTCCAGCTCGACATAGTACCCTTTTCCACATTGCAATGACTCAAAAAGAACTAAGGGCATGAGAACTTAACTAGACATGGCTTGGAGATCCAGTGACCAAGCCATTTGCAGAATTTCAAAATGATTTCTTAACTTAAGGCTTTATATTGAGATCTCGCGATCATCGTTGATCCCATAAATGATCAACGGTCCAAGGGAAATCCTTTAAAACTCATGCTAAGTCCCCAACCAACTTAGAGATTCAGCGACCAAAGACTTCGCCAATTCTCAGAATCTTTCTCTTAACTCAACATTCATCTAGAGAACTAGTGAACAAAAGGATCTACTATTCTCAGAAAGCTAGGCTTAACTCCAGCTTCTCCTCGCGATTCAGTGAACAAGGTTATCTCACATTCTCAAAAAGAAATTCTTAACCACAGTCAGGTTTCAAGAATGAGCAAATAACGTCTATCTCCAATTCGCTAAATACTTTTCACACCACAGGTTACTTCTTGAGATTATGCGCTGACCGTTGATCTTGAACACAATTAGTGGTTGTCACTGAATCACCTAAAAAAATTTGACCATCACCTTTTCTCATGAGAATCAGTGACCACTGAAAACACATTTTACTTTGCTTTGTTTGCCAAGTCGCTGAATACTTTGGAGCTTCACTAACTAATTCTGAGATCCCATGAACACTGCACTCACTACGTTGCTAAATAACTTAGGGCATCACCATCTTTTCCTAAGATTAAGCAATAAGAGAAAACTTCTAAGCTTTGCCAAATTTCTTTGTCAAAGCCGCCAAACTAAGAGATCATGAGAACAAGACACAGTAGCCAAATCGCCAGATAATTTTATGTAAGACCCAGTCTTTACGAGATTAAAACATGACCATTGGATGAAAAGACAATCAACGACATTTGCTGGATCATTGGAAAGTCATGAAGTTAGCCACCCAATCAAGAGAACAAGAGACAACTGCCTTGCTAAGTCACCAAATGATTCTGAGAAATAGCTAGATATCATGGAAAAAGGAGATTACACAGTCACTGAATTGCTGGATGAAAACTTTACCGTGATATGAATTGGGAAATTCAGTGACTGAAGAAAGCTTAACCGAAGGACTCACCATAGTTGCCAATTCACTAAAAGACTTACGAACAGGGAAACACATTGCGTGATTTAGCGAAGACTAGGAAAAATGACCACGTGTAGAAAGGAAAACTTAAGTGACCTGAAAAGTAACAAGCAAATATAAAGACTAGGGCTCACTCAAGGCTAACTAGGGATTTAATCATTTCCAAGCAAAATATCGAAGGCAAGGGTTTTACAACATAGTTACAAAAAATTTCTAAGAATTCAAAACCCTAAACCAGACATTTCCTAAGCCAAGACATTGAAACAGGACCAAAATCAAATACCTCAGAAAAACTTAAAATATACCCAACACCTTCCTTGAACATAACTCCCCATATTTACTTAGTTCCTTGGGGCTTAGGGTCCTTGGGTCACATTCAAGTATAACTATTACTTCATCTATGGTGACCGGCCCTTTTCCTTTCTTCTTTTTCTTCGGTGCGAGAGGTGACTTCTTCTCGATAACAACAATAGTTTTATCCCCACTCTTCGGAGTATCCTTCTCAGTTGACACATTTGCTTCTTTCTTTTTCTCCTTGGTGACCGATGTCTCAGTTGAATGAGTGGGAGCCTCGGATGTAGTGTCAGGTGGGTTCACCTCGGTTTCCTTTGTTTCTTCTATTTCCTTGGTTTCTATAGATGGTGCCTCTATTTGGTTAGGGTCATTTTTATTTGCAGGTTGCTCAGGTTCTTGTGTCTCTGTTGTGTCCTTGTGTTTGTTAGGATGTGAGTCATCAGGCTGTACTTGTGAAAGTATTTCAGTTGCTTCTACAAGTACAAGAAGCTTACCCGGTAGTGATGTGAATAGACATTCAGTGTCTAGTGCCTCATCTTTATTAGGTGCAATATTCACATCCTCATCATCTTTATCATCAGGATCACCATTTGTGATGTCCTCAACAAGTACATCATCATCAGTTTTCTTCTCTAGTTGAACTTCAACTTTATCTGGTGCATCCTGTGAAATAATTATTTATTCCTTCTCCTCGGTGATATCAATTGCCTCGATAACTGATATACCGATATTCATTGATTTCTTTGTTGTTCCCCCATTAATGCAAATACCTTTACCTTTGGGATTGTGTCTCTTTTTATACAAGTTCAAGAATGCTTCTTGCTCATCTTTTTCTTCCGCTTTCAGAATTGATGTCCATAAGGAATCACTTGTGATATCCATATCAGCCACATTTTCATCCATTATCATCATGGCTCGGTTCTTGATTATAAATCTTGCTTGATATTTAGCCATGTATTCACTAACTTCTCCATAGCGTAGGTGTGGGGCTGCATGAACTAATGATCTCTCTCTTTTCCTTTTCTCGGTATCTAGTGCAATAGCCCATTTTTCATTTATTTTTTCATCCAATCCCTTTGGTAATGCACAGGAAAATTCCATTGATACTTTCTTGAATTTTATCATTATCTGGATGACAACATGTTCTAACTTTGTTTGGTCCTTAATTGACATTTTGTCAAATCTATCTATTTCTGGATTAGCAAGGTTTCCATTCTCAATTATGTCTTCAATTATTTCATCTATTGTGCTGACCTTGTTGTGAACCACCTTGAATTGATTAGTATCATCCTCAGTCTCAGTTTCCTCAAGATCTTCTTTATTTCTTATGAATTTTCTCCTTTTCTTTGGTGCCTCAGCTACAACCTTGTTCTTTCTCTTGATATATTTCTTTGTTGGTGTAGTTGCCCTCCTTTTTGTTACTTTCTCTACTTCTTCCTTATTGGTTGGTGGTGCTACAGTTGATAACCTTGTTTTCATACCTTCTTATATTGGTAATTTCTTTTCCTATTCAACATTGGTAGGAGGAACTGGTGTGGGATCTTTTTCTTTTTCTGACTCGGTCTCCTCGCTATCATAGGGCTTTTCAGCCAACTGTAACTTACCTTTGGTTGTAGCTTTAACCGGTGACTCCTTAGATGAGTTTGATACATCTCCATATCTTGCTATAAGATCTTTCTTCATTTTCTTTTCCCTTCTAGACATTTTCTCGATTTCTATGTCTGTAGTGATCCTTGATTTAGCCTCTTCATATGTGCCAAACCTAGTGGTAGTGATGTCTATAGGTAATGCAAGTAGTGCATTAATAGATTTCAAAGTGAAATCATAGTTCATTTCATAACCCATCAGTGCCAGCCATTTTGTTCTAGGTTCAACAGCCTTTATCATTGAATAATCTATACTAACTACAAAACATATATCATCCTCAAATTTGTCCACTAATTCCCTTGGAATTCTACTCCTTTTATGCATTTTGGTCTGAAATTCTTTGAAGTATGCATCAAATTCCACATTCAGATTCTTTCCTAAACTGTTCATCATTTCACTAATTTGTGTAGTTATCGGTTTGTCTCTTTGCCAATTTACTTTACCGATACCAGGTACATACTTTTGTAGATAGAAAAATATACAGAAAAGAAGTGATCCATACTTACATGTATTAGACTTCTTTGTTCTGATTGTCTTCATATTTTCTTGTAATTAATGTAGTAGAATTTCAACAAGATCTACTTGGTGATCTTTCTTCACAATTTTGTGCACCATGTCTACTGTGCTGCAGGGTACACTGTTGAGTCTTCTTGATTGAAACATTTTGTACTTGATTACATGTGCTGCGAATTTGACCATTGGGTCTTTGATTGTCAAAATTTTTAGTGCCCTTCCATCCCATTGAGCTCCAGTATTCTTTTCCACATCAGGATGAGATGAACTGCGAAAGGCTTTTTCCTTGTCGGTTGTAGGATACCCAATAACCTTACTAATAATTTTCTTTGTGACCTTAATAGGTTTGTCCAATTAGAATTTTCCATCATGAAATCTGCTCAACATGATTCTTATCTAGTTTTTACTAAATGATTGTGGGAAGTATGTGAAGCATGATAACCCTGATTCCACAATCTTCTTGTATTCAGATTTTAATTTTCCATCCGGCCCACAAACTTGTTGAAATGCAACAATAGTCTCAAAATCTCCTACTTCTCTGATTTTGCAATGTATATAGGCTCTTATGTATTTTGTCAATAAAAACCTATCTGGTATGCTCGAAAAAGCACCCATATTATCTGTTTGTGCTGTGACCTTGGGGTGTGGTTTGAATTTAGCTTCGGCAAAATTTTCCCTAACAATTAGTTCTACTTCCTCCTCAATATTTTGCAATTTTCTTGCAGATGATGTGGATGCCATAAATTGATTCTAGGGTTTCGACAAGCAGTAGGATAACAAGTGTTCAGTAGCAAATGAACTTACTCCGAGTCATCGAAGAATGTTGTCGGTTTGATCTATAGTAGCTTTGAATCTTTCTAAAAAATCTTTAGCTCGAACTCTTCTATGTGAATCTCCGTTCTTCGAAATCACAATGTAACAATAAACTCTGTTCCTGTGTATTTATAGAATTTTTGAGATTCCCGCTCAAACTTTCATGCAACAAATGCGTGACCTAACTTTCGGTATGAAACAACTGTCAACTCGGTGATGTCTACGATTTTATCCACTTGGTTAACATAGGATTTCTTTGTCGGTTTGCATTGTTGTCCAGTTAACCTTGTATAGTGATTACCGATGGGTAACCAACTCTCAATCTTTCTTTTATCGACTATATAACATTGTTAGCTCATAACACATAAACCATAGTGCATCTTTATTCATGCAGATTTGGTATTCTCACATCATATATAAGGAACTGTATGTAAAATATGATCATTTTGAAATGTCAGTTCCATACATACCTTTGTCACCTTAAGTGGAGGTACTGATGTCACCCAATCTAGTGGATGAGGTTTCATCGATAGTGTTACTTGACTCAGCAATCTCATTTGATGCCTTCTTCCACATAGTGTTCCTTAACTTCATGATATCTGCAATAGTATATCCACTCTCAAATATATGGTTTTCATCTTGTGCTCGGTCTCTATAGTTCTTGCTTAAATGATCGACCTTATGATAGTGCATACAAGCCATCCCAGTGCTTGTCCAACTTCTTGATTGTCCAATCTGACTCTTTCTGTAACAATTTGCTACAATGTGCCCATATCGACCACATACAACATAATTAGTCCATGTATTATAATCCCAAACATAAGAGTTACCTTATCTATTCGGTTGATATGGCCTGCATTGTGGTTTCTCCTTAGGTTTCCAGACTTGTTTCATTTTCACCTTACATTCTCATGCAGTGTGTCCATGCTTGTTGCAGATATAGCATATTTTCTCCATAGTAGTATTGTTAGCAATATCATTTTTTTTAGCTCTACACTCATAAGCTGGATGTCCAAACTTTCCACAGTAGTAATAGTATCCATTGAACTTAGGAGTGATAGGAGGTTTACCTTGTGCTTTGCTTCTACACACATTAGATGTATGTCTCGGTTTTCCACAGTGATAACATACCAACACTTTAGGTTTTTGATTTTGACTGATGTTGACTTGTTCAGCTTGTTGAGATGATTCTCCTTCACCACTTTAGCCTATTCTAGCTCTACTCCCAAATCTTCTTTGATTAGTCAGAAAGTCATCAATCTTCTTAGAGCTATCCTCAGCAAGTTTCTTCATTTCATTTTGCTACTGTTGATTTTTCACTTCATTTCTCATCTTCTCATTCTCTTCTCTGAGTCTTGCAACATCTTCTAGTTTTCTTGACAATTCTGCATTCATTCAGTTTACCTCTTGACTCATGGTCATCTTTGATTAGTTACTTGGAAATGTGAGTCAGTGAGTCTTTGTATCTCACTCTCTTTAGCTTGAAGTTATTCAATCATTTGTCTTCAGTCATCAATTGCTAGATTCCTTTCTTGCTTGGCTTGTTTTACTTTGTTCATTGTTTCTACCATTCTCACCATCTGAGATTCTTGACCGATTTGTAGTGCTTTCACTTGATCAGTTAAATGTTGATTCTTTTCAGATAAATCAATGATTATGCTTTCAGATCCATCAGAGATGCTTCCAAAATTAGATCCAATATGCTCAAACATTTCATCAATAGGTTCTTCATGGTAACCGATCTCATTTTATAGAATAGTTAGGTTCTTCATTTCAACCAGTAATTTCTTCAGTCCTTCCTTAGCTTGCTTATACCGTTCCACAAACATATGCATATGTATCTTCTGATTCTTGATAGTCTTGTCAAGCTCATATCTCTCCATGACTTAGATCTTTACCCTTCAGTGGTTAAATTGTTCAATAAGAGAATTTTGCTCTGATACCAATTGTTGGAATTAGGAGAGATAGGTACTGAGAGGGGAGGGGTGAATCAGTGCTTTCAAAAACTTCACTTGTAAACCTTTCAGATCTAAAACTGTAAATAGTGATAACCGACCAAAATAACTTGAATCTAATTGCATGAATCAATCATCTATTTTAACTTATGTAAGTAAACAACATGAAATCAATATGACAATCACATAACACAAGTATTTTGGTAATGCAGAAACCCTTGTTAGAAGGTAAAAACTATGGTGGGGATGACACCCACAAATTCTTCACTACTACACATAGAAAAGGTTTTCCTGTTAGGGCCACAAGTTTTGATCACTTCTGGTGATCTTACCCTGTTAGGAGTAATATGTTAGATCAGCTAGATCTACCTAGTTATAGGATTTTAACAACACTAATGAAGTGTGCACTCGGTTAAGAGATTTACATAAGACTGTTAAGTCTACTTGGTTAAGAGATTTATCCAAAACTCTATTACAATTGTTAGAAAGAAATAGGAAATTATCTTCTAGTTGAAAACTCAATTGTCTGAAATAGATCTATAAGTGCTCATACAATATCACCTTAACTGTGATGAATCTCTTCTCTAAATCTGCTCGATAGCCTTCTCTGTTTCTGCTTAATCTGATAACCTCTGTACTCTGTTATGCTTTGTTAACTGATTGACTTGAAATTAGGCAATAGCTTCAAGTGCTCATTAATTCATAAATTAGTTTACACCAAAAATGATGCAAACACACAAATATATAGTGTTCTATTTTTGCTGCTTTAACAAAATTAGGTTACAATACAAAATCATTACCCTAAGATCTATGGTGTAAAATATCCTAGATCAACTATTACAATAAGATATACATTACATTTAATGAGTATCTTTTATAATAAATGTTCCTCAATCTTGGTAAACCATTTTACGATCCGTTGTAACCATTTGCATAGAAGAATGTGCCATTTTTGATTACTAAGCCATTTCCTATGATCCTCGGTAAACACCGTGTTAACATCTCAGTGCATACTGTGACGCTCAGTGTTTACTTTCTGTCGGTGTTGGTGTCTGCTAGTGCTTGGTAAGCTATATAGTACTCAGTGTGTAAGCTTTACCGACTAGTCTATCTTGCTTCTGGTTACCGACTAACTCAATGTAAGTGTCCGACCGATCTCTTTGATAGCCTTTGATACTAATGAAAACCTTGAATGCTCAATAGAGATTAACACATAGAACCCTCAGGATGTGCTCTCTGTCAAACCAAGCCTTTCAAAAATTTTAAGTGCCTCTCAACCATCCACATTGACCTAGTTGGTACAGGTCCACACAATTCAATCTCCTCAACTTGATGTATGAGGTAGTGTTCTTGTGCATTGAAAAAAGTTGAAGGTAGACACTTTTGCATTTCACACATAAGATGAGGAATTTTTCTCTTCCAATATTTTATATCTTCTTTATTGATTTCTTTTGATGACAACCACCTCATGTATTTTCCAAGATCATATATAACTTGTTTGACACTTTTGTCGAAGTGGTGTGGGAGAGATAGAGGTAGAACGTACTGCAATATTTGTAAAATGATCTTATCAATATTTTATAAAAGAATGCAATGAATACTACATGCAGTATACAAATATATAGTGAATACAAAATAGCATGAATTACCTTAATAAATGTATGCCAATCGTGTGTTTTTATCCTTGGCCCAAATTCACTTTTCTTTGATATGAGATCGTTTATGTTTGCAGCAAATCCTGTGGGAAATCGTATTTTTTTTATGACTTCTTTTATAGCATTGCTCTGCTGCTCCAACAATAACCAACTAAGGGCACTTGTATCAATTTGGTCTCCATTGTTATTTTATCGGATGACATTTTTCATTGCATGGTTTGATTCTTCAATGTCACTACAAATTTTGACAATTTTGTCTTTGTCATGCCTTCCATCCAAGATTTTCCATAATGTCTATGTTACATTCTTTCCAATATGCATAGGATGAAACAAATGCATGATTGGGAGTTGCTCATAGTACGACAACCTACTAAATTGTGTAGGATAAATTTTTAGTCCTTTTGGAAGTTGGTCATTAATGCCTTGATGACCTTCACGAGCATCAATTACATCATCAGTAAACAAAACACAATATCAAAATATAAATTTCAAACAAAAACCATCAAATGGAATGACATTACCTTGACAATTTATTTTATTGTATTCCAACTTTCATAGGTGAGGTGTCATTCTCTGTGGCTTTGATGTAGTCTCTTCTTTCCCATTGAAAAGATGTTTTTCAGTAATTCAGTACTTATGATTTATGAGGAGAAAGTATCTATGCTCATCAAACACCTACTTTCCTAAACTTTTTGAATGACAAGATTTCATCTTTGGACCACAAACTGGACATGCAAATTTTCCCTTTATCTGAAGACCTACAAGATCATGTATAATTGGATTAAATATTTTAACTTTGTGTTAGCACTATAACATACCAAAAAAGAGGTGTTAAGAAGAGAACATACCACAAAAATGTGTTAGCCCAGGGGCATAATGTATTGTCCATACAAGCATTACATGGAATTGAAATTGTCTTTGTCCTATTGGTCTAGACATGTCATACATAGTGACCCCATTCCATAACACCATCAACTTGTCGATAAGGGTCTCAATATATACATTGATATCTTTAACTTGGTACTTACCTAGTTAAATGAACAAAAATATTACATAATTATTATGACCATTTTGATGGATTATTTATAATAAATTAATTTAGATGACTATTAAATGAAAAAATACTTGGAACAGTCAGTGCCAACATTATGTACTCCCTCTTTATGGACATCCAAGGAGGAATGTTATTGTTGATAACAAAAATAGGCCACACTGAGTAAGTAGATCTCATCTCTCCAAATGGATTGACACTATCCACTGCCAATGAAAGCTTGAGATTACGAGGTTCTTCTTTAAAGTGTGGCCATTTTCCCTCTATTTCCTTAAATGCCGAACCATCCACAGGCATTCGCATAATGTCATCTTGAATTCTATTGCATGCATGGTAATCCATAAATTGTGCCAAGCTATTGCACCTGAATAATCGTTGTAGACGTGGAATAATGGGAATAACCAGAAGAACCTTGCAAGGCACCTTTTTTATTATTCGATCTGATAGATATCTACTAATATGACAAACAAGGCATTCTGTTGCAAATTCATGTTGTTTATGATATATAATATGATCATTTGGACATGCATGTATTGTTTGATACTCCATTCCAATATCTTTCATAATGGCAAATAATTCTTGGTACGAGCGAGGTAGAATGTTTGATGGTGGTAACAAACACTCACCTATCAACCTACGACCAAAAATATATTTTGTTAATATAAAGAATATTAATTGCTACATGATTCACCCAATGTTAATTGTAAGGGAATTACGACTAAAAAATGAAAAAATATGACATATTCATGTTGTTTATGATATATAATATGATCATTCGGACATGCATGTATTGTTTGATACTCCATTCCAATATCTTTCATAATGGAAAATAATTATCGGTACGAGCGAGGTAGAATGTTTGATGGTGGTAACAAACACTCACCTATCAACCTATGACCAAAAATATATTTTGTTAATATAAAGAATATTAATTGCTACATGATTCACCCAATGTTAATTGTAAGAGAATTACGACTAAAAAAATGAAAAAAAGATGACATACCTTAACATACATGTCATTGCTACGTTGGATAAACCATTCATAACCTTCAAGTTCACCAACAACAATACAATGGCAAGAAGAGTTGTTTGGGAGCCTTCGTATAGGGGCTCGTGTGCCTTCTCAAGTATAGGTACATCAAGGTCTACGTCATCATCACCATCATCATCATCATCATCATCTTGATCATCATGATCATCTTGATCATCATGATCTTCTTCATCATTGTGATCTTCTTCCATGGGATCATTACCTTCTACTTCTATATTCACACCTCCATGTTCCCTCATTTGGAAATCCACATTCTCTGGATTGTCATGGTCCATAACATGAAACCCAGGGTGGTTGACATAAATCAAAATGATGACCTTATATTAACCATGACCATGATGTCATCATCAAATCATGTCTTATGTATTTTATAAATTATTAAAATACATACCAATGGATGAAATTTGTTTCCCCCTTCAATGTGACCATGCTGCCTACAATGTTCCTCAACTATTTTGATTAGATATCTTCAAGTTTTTAAGCCCTTACAAATTTTGCAAGGACAATAAAATTTTCCATCACCTTTTCTTCTTAAGTTAGACCATAGTCTAGCAATTGTCTCCCTATTTTGTTGTGTGTTGATATCGTTAGACATGGTCTTTCTTGAATGGAATGACTTATTGGTGGAAGAAGGATGATTTTTTTGCAACCTGCATATTCTATATCAAGTGTATTAAAATAACATCCAACATTAATAATCAAGTAAATTCTAGCATATCTGATTGAGTTGTATTTGTTTATCATGTGACATTCTTTCGTACAAAGAATTGTTTTTTTTTCTCAGGGATGTCCTCATATGGATGAGGTGTGTATCCTTGATCACGACCTCTTCCTTGCTTGATAGTGTATGTATACTATAAAAAAATCCCTTAGAAAAATTTAAAGATAAGAAGAAACTAAAACATAATTTTGTGGGTGAGCCAATAGAACAAGGGACGCAAGCGTAAAAGTTCCTTCCTTATATAATGTGTTTGGGGTAAGCTATGGTGAAATGAGAATATGGTTAAGTAGTATAGATTTTATGAAGATGTCTTTTGGTAGGGTGAATTTTTTTGACTATTGTTTAATAAGAAGGATCAAAACTATTAGTGCATTGAGTGCTTTATAAATAGATAGACCCACATTTGTAGACAAATATCAATACATGTGTATACATGGGTAGTGGTGATCAAATTTATTAACACAACGGTTACAAGAAGAGCAATGATTGGAATGTATAGGCTTGATTATATGAAGAAATCAGCAAATAAAAACTAACATGCAAAATGTTAAATTGAATGGCATTTTATTATAGAGATAAATGTGTTGTCTAGATTACTACATTTCAAAAAGAAATATTGATATGCCAGAGCACCTTTCAAGTTGGGAAAAGCTGAGACCAAAGCCCTTCCCACCAAGAAGAATTTCTTAAATCTCTATATGCATGATGGTCTATTGATTTATTATCATTTCCTTGTATTTATTTCATTTTTTCATGAATTTTTAAGGCAGAGAACACAAGTTGTTCTTGACTATCCTATACAGGGGTTTTGCAATCAGCAATCTTGTTTTGAAGTTACAATGAATATGTGAGACTCCCCTACTTACTGTGGTTAATGTGATTGTGGGGAGAGTCTAAAATATGTAATATATGTATCCATGGGTGTTCATTTGCAGGGATGACCAAGGAAAGGAAGATAAAGATCACTGATTGTATAGAAGTGCTAAATGAAGGGTTACTTGCTCTTGGACCAATCAAGGTCTGAATGTTTTTTCGACATGAGGACTGTATTTTATGGCATAGAATATGATGAATCCATGGTGTATGAACCATTAGTAAGGTTGGTAATTGAATGGAGGAGTGATTTTGAAGAAACCCTTGGTGGAAGAAGGATGATTTGTTTGTAATCTGCAGATTCTATATCAAGTGTATTAAAATAACATCCAACATTAATAATCAAGTAAATTCTAGCAAATCTGATTGAGTCATATTTGTTTATCATGTGACATTCTTTCTTACAAATAATTGTTTTTTTTTTCTCAAGGATGCCCTCATATGGATGAGGTGTGTATCCTTGATCACAACCTCTTCCTTGATTGATAGTGTATGTCTACTATAAACAAATCCCTTAGAAAAATTTAAAGATAAGAAGAAACTAAAACAGAAATCTGTGGGTGAGCCCTATAAAGGAAGCTATGCACACACTTTAAATGTAAAGCGCAAGATGGATAGTGAATTAAAGGAGTACAAATTTATGGGAAAAAAAAAGTGAGAATAGGTCATGGATTCAAAATTGTAAGAAATGATGAATTAACCAAATAAAATAATGTGGAAAGTATGAATGGAGAAGGTAAAATTAAGCATCAGCAGCAGGTAACTAAGAAAAGAAAACTAGTGAAATGGAAGAGAGGAAAGGGAACCCATCAAAGGGTGCTAGAAACAAATTTCATGGTGGATTGTGAAATAGGGGAGGTGGGAGGACAACCCGTGCCAAAAAGAATAAAAACCTTTAAAGATAGAGTCTATTGAGCCTCATGAAAGAAAAGGAAATAAAGACGAATAAAACAAAAAGTGAAAATTGTTTCATCAATGTGGAATGCATATTTCATGAGATAGAAGAACATAGAAACCAATGATCAAAAGAGAATGGATTAATGTTGAAGGTTTCTTATCATAATAAACCTTTGAAAAAGGAGTCATCTTGTTGGCCTCCATTTGTATCTTCTACATCCAATTGATTTAAGTTTTTCTGCTATACTAAGTCTCTTGACACTATAGCTAGATGACAAGGATCTCCATTAGAGTGCTTTGTTTCATTATTGCCCATAAGGAATGTAAAAGCTGAAAAACCATCAACGATTAGACACACAAATGAAAGAAAAGGTGACTTGTTAGATTCTTGTAATTTGAGGATCTCTAGTCCAAAATGAGACGTAATTGATGATGCACTAAGTGACCAAAGACCTATGTAAACCATTGGGAACAAATGGGAAGTCCAAGGTTGATACGTGTATGAGAAATGATAGTTGTGGAAGAGCCTATAAGCATTTTACAAGAGCAAAGCTAAAAGATGAAGGTCTTCACAAGCATTTCAACATTGGAGGGAGTATTTAGAGTCCAAGAGAGACAAGGGAAACTTTCTTTATATGATATGGGAGTTGATATGGTCGATTATGAAAGTACAAAATTAACACAATATGGAGATTCATTTGCCAAAAAATATAAAGCATATTTTCTACTAATGATAGAATGCTAAGATCTTGCTACCTTCCTAAAAAAGAGAGGGATTAATTAAGCAGGATGCATTTTATTTTGTTTATGTTTGGTTGAGTTCTGGTTGTAATAAAAAGGGATTGATTTTTAGGATCAATCTCCTCTTTTTTCTTGATCCATTTTTTATGGTCAAGGGTTCCTCAAGCATACCTATGAGCCTAGGAGACCCTTAGTCCATGTGGATCCTAGTTGGCTCTGAACGGCTAAACTTAGTTTTAGTATGTCTTAGTTTATTTTCTTTAGTTTTAAGGAATTTGAGGGATCTAGACCTTAGATCACCCTCTTAGTTCTTTTAGGAAGTTTATATTGAGTTTTAGTGCATTTTTGACAAAGTTGCACTCCAAAGTCGCACAGATTGTGAAATGTTGTTAATTTTTTGCAACATTGTTGGCAGATTGTAAGTCTGGTTCTCCAACGACCACAACTTATTTCATGTTGGTTGGATCAGTTGGAAGACTTTTTGGAAGTGGTTTTTAAACCTTGATTAATCACAGGATTGGCACAAGGAGATGATCTTCGAAGCAACGTTGAATAAAAGAAACCCAAAAAACATTCTAAGTACATTTTTGTTATCATACTCTGTCTGTTGCAAATAGGTAGATGGATTGATCATTCCGCAAGTTCATTGTATGCATTGTTTATTAAAATCCATCTTAGTTTTGACTATCATTTGATTTCAAGTTTTAGTTACATTTACATAGTCGGTTATGAACTGAACACATGGCTTGACTGTCATAGCAAAATTGATCATGTAATGGTTAGAGAGTTTTAATATCACTGTAGGTTCATTTGTGCATCCATAATTCTTGTTAGAGTTCATTTAACTAGACTTTGTAAACATTTTATTTTAAATTTGGTGTTGATCTACACAAGAACCCAACCTCACTGATAAACCAGCTCGGGAAAATCTAGTCGGCTCTATCATGAAGGTGGAACCTTGACTTGCAGTTTCCCCATTGGATTCTAATGCCATTGGGTGAGAAGCAAGCCAAGGTTATGAACTTTAATAATATAAGTGCTCAGACTGTGGAAGGAGGCATATTGCTTCAAGATTTGATGCCCTAGGTAGATACTTTCCATGTATTTAACCAATAATAAGAAGACAAGTTTGTAGCATTGTAGTAACAGGAAGATTGAAATTGAATCATAGATTGAATTTCATAGTCTCGGGCACATTGAAGAATCCTTGGCGATTGTACCTACTATGTGAATCCATCGACTGACCATTCCAAATTGACCCTAATCTAACTTGATCAATTAAATTAGAGTTTCTCTGTGACAGTCAACAGTGCTAGGCTAAGTGGCTACAGTCATGCAAAAGATTCAGTGTGACATCTTAGTAGATAGTACAATCTATGTCGAATGGTCTTAACCCAAATCTAAATAACCAAATGTATAAGGAACACTGTTGCAGGCTCAAACCAGAGATTGATAGAATTTGAATACCAAAACTTGCTATAAAATTCACATACCTTAAAGATTGAGCTCAAGATGGGACGTATCTCCTGCGCGCACACTGCCCTTTTTTTCCACAAATGAAATAACGAAATGAGAAATGAAATTCACCTTTTTTTAAAAATAATGCCCATGTTTGTCAAAATTTTGACCACCACAAAATTTGTCACTATTTCGACAAACATAGACATAAATTTAAAAAAAAAACAAAGTTTTCGTTCTATAATCCGACCAAGTAAAACCTTCTTATTTTTTGGTCAAAAATTTTGGTAGAAAAACTAGGTCAAATGTACTAGTGCCATGTTAGGAGACTTTGAATCCTTGTTAAAAGATTCTAGCTCGGTTAAGAGTTAAGGAAGGTAGAAGGACCCACTGTCCAAATAGCTTCAAGGGTAAGATCACCGAACTCACTATCCAAATTATCCTTTTATTATCCGAATAGAATAATACCAATAATTAATGATCTCATAAACTTATCTTCACTCCTTTGTCTGTGCCAAAATTGCACCAACTGCTTTACTAGATCTCAGTACCAGATCTTCTTAATTCACATATCTTCCTACAACATCAATATCATCATATATCTCTCTAATCCATTACAATCAAGGAAAACAATCCTTCCTTTATACCACACTCAAATAATTTACAATAGAGTTAGCCAACTAGGCTTAACCAATTACAAAATATAAATCATTACATGTTACATAATATTTCATAACCACATAAAAAATGTCTACTTCCAAACTTAATAAATCTTTACATGTGTGACCTCTAGTTCTATGTTGTCTCATCTAGGTCACCTCCAAAGTGTCTTCAACCATTGTACAACTTCTCATGTCTAGATTCTATCTCGGTTAGGAGATATAATCGAGTTATCACAAGCCGCTTCTCAAGAACACTATCAGAATATAGTTTCCACTAAATTACACATAACTATCATGAATAATTGAATTTTTGTACATTCTCTTAACCATAATCTTAAGACACAATATAGAACAAGTCCTCAACTACACATAGCTTAATCTAAAATTATTCATGTGCACTAATACAAACATTGTCTGCTTCTCTGCTAATCTCTAGTAGATCAATGTGTTGACATCAATGACAAAAATAGTCATGAATGTAACATAAAACTGCTACAAAACTACTCGAATACTCCCCCATAGGACATATTCAACATTTATTCCTAACAATCTCCCCCATTGGCATTGATGGCAACATAGATGAAAAACATCCAAATTCCTTGAATACCAAACTGTAACACTGTTGTTCTATATTATCTTTTCAAATCCTCTTCATCAATCATCAAGTCAATCAACATATGTTTTTCATGTATCCTTCTCCCCCATTGACATCAATGAAAAAGTAAACATCAATATGTCAATCTAATACAAACTCAAATGTCAAAAGACACTATTCATAAAATACTTTCACAAGAGTCCTTCATGAATCAGCTCAAAGACACACATACTCCCCCATAGAGGAAGTATTAGCATACAATCCAGAACAAATAGAGCTCTATACCACTGGAATGATGCAACTTTCTGCATCACTACTCAAAAGTAGGCTGGGGCATAACCCCAAGCATACCTCTCAAATACTCAAATGTATCTTTAGGTAAGGGCTTTGTAAATATATCTACAATCTTCTCTTTTGTACTGATATACTCAAGTTTGACTTCTTTTTCTGCAACTTTTTCTCTTACAACATGATATTGGATCTCTATATGTTTTGTTTTAGAATGCAACACAAGGTTCTTAGACATACTTACTGTACTGGTGTTATCATAGTGTATGATAAAATGATCATTGAACTCGATTCCAATATCCTTCAACATTTTTTTCATCTATATTATTTGATTACAATTATTTTTTGCTGCTACATATTCTTCTTCTGTTGTGCTTTGTGAGATACAATTTTGTTTCTTTCTTAGCCAAGAAACCAATCTTCCTCCAAGAAAAAATGCTCTGCCACTTGTACTCTTTTTTTCATCAACACTACCTCCCCAATCTATGTCTATATATGCACATAGGGTAAAGTCATCTGATTTATCATACCATAACCCATAGTTAGTTTTGCCTTTCAAATACCTAAATATTCTTTTTACAACTGCATAATGTCTCTTTAGGATCATCTTGAAATCTTGTGACAATGGCAACTGCATGTGATATATCTGGTCTTGTATGAGTTAAATACTACAAACCTCCAATCAAAGATCTATATTTATTTTGTTCAACTGTAGGAGTTTCATTTGTGCTAGATAACTTATGTCCAGTTACCATAGGTGTGCCAACACGCTTACAATTTTCCAGACCAAATCTCTGTAATAAATCTTTCAGATATTTTGTTTGAGATAAGAAAATACCATCACTATTTTGAATTATCTTTAATCCTACAAAAAAAATTCATTTCACCAATCATGCTCATTTCAAATTCTATCTTCATTTCATCAGAAAATTTATCACTAGCTTCATCTTCTCCTCCAAAGATAATATCATAAACAAAAATAACTACAATCAATAACCATTCTCAATCTCTTTTAGATACAAACTACTATCTGCAATGCCTTTAGTAAATCCCAATTTTATCAAATATTTGTCTAATCTTGCATACCATGTTCTAGGTGCTTGTTTTAGTCCATATAGAGCTTTGTTCAATTTTCATACCATGTCTCCTTCTTGAGTCAAAGGAAAACCTTCAGGCTCCTTAATGTAGAACTCTTCTTCCAATTCTCTATTTAGAAATGCTAACTTCACATCCATCTGATACACTTTGAATTTCTTATAAGATGCATAAGCCAAAATTATTCTTACCACTTCAATTCTAGAAACAGGTAAAAATATTTCTTCATAATCAATTCCTTCTTGCTGTGATTAACCTTTACATACTAATCTTGCTTTGTTTCTTAAAACTTCACCTTGTTCATTCATCTTATTTCTGAAAACCCATTTAGTTCCTATAACATTTTTATCTTTAGGTCTAGGGACCAATTCCAAAGTTTTGTTATTCTCAATTTGATCTAGTTCTTCCTTTATTTGCTTGAATCCAATTATCATCTTTACAGGCTTCCTCAGTAGTTTTAGGTTCAATTTGATAAATCAAACATAGTTCTTCTTGTACCTTATTTCTTGTCATAACTCCTTTTTCTATGCTCCCAATAATCTGATCAATAGGATGATTCCTCACTAGATTATTATTAGGTGTCATTGTCTCAGTTCTTGCTTCAACTCTATGTTATGGTCTTAGTTCTTCTCTTATTTCCTCAATGTAATTCTCATTCTTCAAATCACTGTCAGTTTTGTAAAATAATTCAACATTTTCTTGATCAACTCTTGGATGAACTTCTTCATCTGAATCATAATCAAGTATTCTTTCCTAAAATTTGAATTTCTCATCAACTTTAACACTTGTGCTCTCAATAGTCTTAGTTCTTTTATTGAAACATCTATAAGCTTTTCTTTTCCATGAATATCCAAGAAATATACCTTCATCACTTTTGGGATCAAACTTACCAATGTCATCATCTCTCTTAATATAACATTTACTTCCAAAATTTTTGAAATACTTAACTGATGGTGCATGTCCAAACCATAATTCATAAGGTGTCTTATATGTGTCTACTTTGATTTGTACTTTGTTCATTGTATATACTGATGTATTCACTTCTTCTCTCCAAAATATCTTCGCCAAATCATTCTCAAATAACATAGCTCTTTCTGCCTCAATTACTGATATGTTCCTTCTTTCTGCAATACCATTTTGTTCAGGTGTTCTAGGGGCTGAAAACTATCTCTTAATTCCATTCACTTCACAAAAAGTATTAAATTCCTTTAAATTAAATTCTCCACCTTTATTGGACCTTAAACATTTAATTTTCATTCTCAACTTTGTTCTTAATCAATCTAAACTTGTCAAATGCTTTTGATTTTTCTTTAAGAAATGCTATCCACATCATTCTAGTAAAGTCACCAACAAAAATCATAAAATACCTTTCACCATATAATCCTCTAGTCTTTGTGGGACCACTCAGATCTGTATGAACAATTTCCAATTTTGTTGTTGTGGTGAACTTCTTACTGGGAAATGAACTTCTTTTCTTCTTAGCCATAACACATTCTTTGCATATCATGTTAGTAGGTTTCATAATCTTAGGAAAATCTCTTAACGTAAATGTAGTGCTTACTTTCACAATGTTATCAAAATTTATGTGAGAGAACCTTTTGTGCCATAACCAATTGTCATCAATTTCAGTAATCAAACATGTGTTCTTAGCAGGATTCAACTGAAATAAATTACCTCTAGTTCTTGATCCAGTTCCAACAACATTACCATTCTTATCTTTGATCACTCAAGTCTTCTCAGTAAACCAAACTTGATATCCCTTATCAACTAACTGTCACCCCCCCCCCCCCTCTTAGTTATCTTGGAGGACTTTACTTTCTAACAATTGGTATTAGAGTTGCAGGTCCTTGAAGGAAAATTTTAAAAACTTAAGGAGATATATGGTGAGTCATTTCAGGAAAGAAAGCCCTAAGTTTGATGGAGTAAACTATGATAGATGGAAAGAAAAGATGAAGACACATTTTCTATGTTTAGGACCAGGATACTGGTTAATCATAAAGAATGATAAGACTATCATTGAAGAAGACAAAATTGAAGAATATACTAATGAGGAATGAGATATGTTCATGTGTAACATACTTTCTAGAGAAGCACTCTTGTCAGCCCTTCCAGAGAATGAATACAACCAGGTAAAATATATAAGGACATCTCATGAAATTTGGTTAGCTTTACAATCTACTTTTCAAGGTGATGTACATGCAAAGAGAGTCATATTACATAATTGGATATGTGCATTTGAAGATATAAGAATGATGTGTTAGGAATGAATACTAAAGTGTTTGGCAACCATTCTGTAGCAGTTGTTGTTGCATTCATGACTATGATTGTCATTGATGTCAACACTGATTTACCGAAGACTTGCAGAGAAGCAGACAGAGTTTGGATTAGCGCACGTGGGTTATTGTAGTTGGAGCTATGCAATGATGAGGTTATACTCTTTGATATGTCATATGTTTATGGTTAAGAGTGTAGATAGTAATTCATTTATTCATGGAAGGTATGATCATTTTGGTGAAAGCAGTATTCAGACAGTGTTCTTGAGTAGCGGTTTGTGAAAATCGGATGATATCTCCTAATCGGGATGGAATCTAGTTTTTTTTAGTTAAACGAAAGTTGAAGACACATTGATAGTGATGTGGATGACATCATAGAATTTAAGGTAACATGAGTGAAGATTTATTGTATTTGGAAGTCGACAATTTTGTGTAATTTTTGTGTAGCGTGTGGAAACTTTTATTTTGTAATTGTATGTCGACTCATTTTTAATTATTTGAGTGTGGTATAAAGGAAGGAATGTATTTCCTTGTTGTAATGTATTTTAATGTGAAAAGTGTGTAATTATGATATGGTAGCAGCAGTTGTGATGCTGTATGCATGAAGTGAAGAAAAGAGCTAAGTATGAAAGCAAATTTGTGAAGGAAGACATGCAAAGTACATAGATCTAAAATTGAGATCTAATGTAACAATGAGTATGGATTGGCATAGTCAAAGAAGAGGTAACATATTATTCTTTTGAGTAATGAAAAGATTATTTGGACAGTGTGTTCAGTGATCTTACCCTGAAGCTGTTTGGGCAGTGGATCCTTCTGTCTTCCATAACTCTTAACCGGGTTAGAATCTTGTAACAGGGATTCAAAATCTCCTAACAAGAATTCATATGTACTGATTGTATTTCATAAGACTCCTAATAGAGTCCATCCTCTCACAAGGAATATTCATATTAGTGCATCTTTTGTGGGCATCATTCCCACTGGGGTTTACTCTTTGATCAAGAGGTTTCCTAGTCAACATATCTTGTGTCATTGTGGTATTGTGTATGAATATCTTTCTATGGTTGGTAATTATATTGCTTATGTGGTTTAATGTTGTTGAAGATGATAAAATTTATAATTATCTAATAATTGATTCACCCCCCCCCCTCTCAGTTATCTTGGTGGACTTTACTTTCTAACATGATGGAAGATGAATCTGGTAGAAGTTATATTGATAGAATGTCAAAGATTGTTGTAGGTATCAAATCTTGTGAAGGAAATAAGACTGATAATGAAGTGATATGGAAGATTCTAAAGACATTAACTCATGTATTTAAGCATACAACACAAATGATTGAACAAGTTATACCTTGTATTGAGAACTTTACCAGAGAAAATCTTCTTGGAAGACTGGACGTAGTAGAGATAAGCTTGAGATAGTCAGGAGATCTACCTAGAATTGAGACAGCATTTAGCACACTTAGTGTTTGCCCTACCTTGTCAAGAAGAATTAGTGTAAGTGGAGACTATGCTAGTTGCATTAGATCTAAGACTGAAGAAGATAGAAAGATTGAAGAAGGAATTTCCTTGTGAAAACAGAACCTGAAGGTAAGAAAATTTTTAAATATTGGACTTGTCAAGAATATGGTCATTTTGAATCTAAATGTCCTAAGAGAGGAAAGAAATATAAGAATAAATTTAAACCTAGAAGATCTAAAGAATGTTACTATGATAATGATGAAGAATTTGAGGCTAGTGTTAAGAAATCCCTAAGTGAAAGTGATAATGAGAATGATGATATAGAATTTATAGCAATAAAAGAAGAAAACTTTAAAACTAAAGTTAGAGAAGAAAAAGCTTTAGTTTCCCAAGTAGAAAAGAAATTTGGTTGGATTATAGACAATGACACAGAAGACATGAAAGTTTTTATAAAGTTTAACAATTATGATGGAGGAATTATTAGAGTTGGAAACAATGCACCTTTCTTGATAAAAGGAATAGGATCTATTACCCTTGATGGAAAGACCAACAGTGATGATGTTTATTTTTTGGATGGATTGAAACATAATCTTTTAAGTGTTGGACAGTTAGTTGATAAGGGATATCAAGTTTGGTTTACTGAGAAAACTTGCGTGATCAAGGATAAGGATGGTAATTTGGTTGGAACTAGATCAAGAACCAGAGGTAATGTATTTTAGTTGAACCCTGTAGAGATGACATGTTTGTTTACTAGAATTGATGATAGTTGGTTATGGCACAAAAGGTTTTGTCACATAAAATTTGATAACATTCTGAAAGTAAGTACTATTAGGAATGAATGCTAAATGTTTGGCATCCATTCTATAGTAGTTGTTGTTGCATTCATGATTATGATTGTCATTTATGTCAACACAATGATCTACCAGAGACTTATAGAGAAGCAAATAGTGTTTGGATTAGCACACGTGGGATATTGTAGTTGGAGCTATGTGATGTTGAGGATATAATCATTGATATGTTATATGTTTATGGTTAAGAGCACATATAGTAATTCATTTATTCATGGAAGTTATGAGCATTTTGGTGGAAGCAGTATTCAAGTAGTGTTCCTAAGTAGCGGTTTGTGGAAATTGGATGATATCTCCTAATTAGGATGAAATCTAGTTTTGTGTAGTTAAAGGGAATTTGAAGACACATTGATAGTGATGTGGATGATAGTGCAAAATTTGAGGTTGCATGAGTGAAGAATTATTGTAATCAGAAGCTGACAATTTTGTGTAATTTTTGTGTAGCGTGTGGAAATTTTTATTTTGTAATTGGATGCCGACTCATTTGTAATTACTTGAGTGTGGTATAAAGGAAGGAATATTTTTACTTGTTGTAATATGGTTGGTAATTATATTTCTTACATGGTTTAATGCTATTGAAGTTGATAAAAGTTATAATTATCTGATAACTGATTCACCCCCCCCTCTTAGTTATCTTGTTGGACTTTACTTTCTAACAATTGGTATCAGAGTGACATGTCCTTGAAAAAGAAGTTTAACAGCTTAAGGAGATCCATGGTAGATTTCAGAAAAGAAAGCCTTAAGTTTGATGGAGTAAATTTTGACATCTAGAAAGAAAAGATGAGGACACACCTACTGTGTTTAGGACCAAGTTATTGGTTGATTACAAAGAATAATAAGAATATCATTGAAGAGGTCAATCTTAAAACATGTACTAGAGATGAGAGAGATCTATTCATGTGTAAAATACTTGCAAGAGAAGCACTTTTGACAACCCTTCTAGAGAATGAGTACAGTCAGGTAAAATGTTTGAAAAAGTCTTATGAAATTTGGAAAGCTTTACACTCTACTTTTGAAGGTGATCAACATGCAAAGAAAGTTAGATTACATAATTGGATATGTGCATTTGAAGATATAAGAATGATGGAAGATGAATCTGTTAGAAGCTATATTAGTAGAATGTCAAAAATTGTTACAGGCATAAGATCTTGTGGAGGAACAAAGATAGAGAATGAAGTGATATGGAACATTCTGAGGACATTGACTCCTGTATTTAAGCAGATGAAAAAGATGATTGAACAAGTTATACCTTGTACTTCAAACTTTACAAGAGAGACTCTTCTTGGAAGATTGGAAGCAATAGAGATGAACCTGAGGTTATCAGGAGACTTGCCTAGAATGGAGACAACATTCAGTGCTCTTAGTGTTTGCCCTACTTTGTCAACAAGCATCAGTGTGAGTGGTGATTATGCTAGTAGCAGAAGATCTAGAAATGAAGAAGACAAGAAGATTGAAGAAGGTATTGCCTTTCTTGTGAAGAGAGAACCAGATGGTAAGAAAATTTTTAAATGTTGGACTTGTCAAGAATATGGTAATTTTGCATCTAAGTGTCCTAAGAGAGTTAGAAAGTATAGAAAAAATTTCAAACCTAGAAGATCTAAGGAATGTTATTATGCTAATGATGAAGATCTTAAAACTAGTGTAGAGAGAACTCTAAGTGAAAGTGATACTGAGAATAATAATGACATAGGATTTGTAGCAATTACAAAAGACAATCTTGAAACTGATGTTAAGAAATAAAAAGCCTTAGTTTCTCAAGTTGAAAAGAAATCTGATTGGATTATAAATAGTGGTTGTTCACATCATATGACTGGAGAAATGAAAAAGTTCATAAAGTTTAACGATTATGATGGAGGAGTTATTAGAGTTGGAAACAATGCACCTTGCTTGATTAAAAGTATAGGATCTATTACTCTTGATGGAAAGACTAATACTAATGATGTTTATTTTGTGGATGGACTGAAACATAATCTTTTAAGTGTTGGATAGTTATTTGATAAGGGATATCAAGTTTGGTTTATTGAGAAAACTTGTGTGATAAAGGATAAAGATGGAAATCTGATTGGAATTGGATCTAGAACCAGAGGTAATGTATTTCAATTGAATCCTACTGAGATGACTATTGGACCACAACTGATTTGGAATATGATTGAAGAATCCATGATTAAATATCACTGAGGAGTTGCTGATTAGATATGTAATATGATTAAATCAGTATTATGTTGTCATTGATGTCAAATAGTTTGACAACACTTATCTTGTAAGTTACTATACTGAGACATCTGGAGAAAGGTGAAAGAGATGAAGAATAGAGAAATCTACATGGGGAAAGATGTACATGATAGATGAGGATAAGGAACACATTGAGTAACTTGTTGATTAGTCTATGACTTGATGATATTGACTTTATTATGTTGCATTCATCTATGATGAAGTATAGAGCTGAAAGACACAAAGAAGTGTTGTCAGTAAATGAAGCATTTCTAGTATACACCAATAGAGTGTAATGTATACTGATCACAGTATTAACTGAGTAGTGTTCAGTGACACATTTCTTTGTTAATCGAGTGGAACAGAATGAGTTAAATGATTAGTTTAGCTGATAAGATTGATGAGCTGTAAAGTACCTTGATTTCAGTGATAACAGATAATGTTTGTTATGAAGATCGATGACTAACAAAATTAAAGGAAGATCTAACAGAGCAGATTGAAATATGTTACTGACATGTTAGCCAAGAAAGTTTGAAGTGGAAAAATCTATGAATGTGGTTAAGTGGCAAAATTTGATGGTGGAGAAGAAAATGATTTACCCATCTATATAAGAGACTAGAATGTCATTATGGAGAGACACCGTAAGAAGTAGAAACTATAGGAATATCGTGTGAACAAGGTTTTCATGCATTCTAATCATATTGGTTAGTGAGAACCAAGCTGTAGAATAATTATCGAGCTACAAAGAGCAATTACTGACAGACAGTAAGTTGATATAGTATTGAATCTGAAGTGAAATATTGATCAGAAGGATTTGTATGGACTGAATATTGATCTTTAATTTGCAATTGAAGTTGTATTAAGGTAGGTCATTTACTGTTACATATTTAACCATTGTATATAGTCAAAATATCTTAACCAAGTGGACTCTGAAAGTCTTATGATGTATCATTCATAGAATGAACATTGTTATCCTGTCAACCCCATAGTGAATGTTGGTTGGATGATAAATTCTAGTCTAAAATTCTCTAACAAGGTCACACCTGACAGTGTGTTTGTAAACCTTTAACAAGGTTGGGTCTTAATTGACCTCACTTCAGAAGAGTGAATAATTTTGGGTTGCCGATCCCAGGTGGTTTTTCCCTTTACAGGGTTTCCACATTAAATCTCTTGTGTTATGTGTTGATTGTGATATTTGTTTGTTATCATACTTTGCATGTTACATGTTAGATTTGATCAGTAACTATTGTAGTATTAGACTGGTAATCAGTAAAAGCATAGACAGTGAAAGTAATTATTGTTTACTAAGGAGCAGAAATTGAAGAAGATGTTTTGAATTATACATTTTGTTTTGGGACACTGGATAACTGATTCACCCCCCTCTTAGTTATTCTAACAATTGGTATTAGAGCTTCAGTTGCTTAGTATAGAGTTTCAAGGACTTAAGCACAAAGGTCTCAAGATGTATAAGAGGGAAATACCAAAGCTGAACAAAGAGAACTTCACTGTATGGAAAAGTAGGATGAAGTTGCACATATCTGGAATTGGGAATTCTGCACTAGATTTGATGGAGAATGGCTACATACAACTGCCCACTGGTCCCTTAACTCTTGATCAACTAAAGGACATGCATGAACAAAATATCACTATGATGGAACTTGCTACTGCTTGTATCGATGTTGAATTTGAAGACTTCAAGGGTTGTGATACTACTAAGAAGATGTGGGACAAGTTAAATCTGATATGCAGTGAAGATCTGAATGTCAAAAGAGCTTGAGCTGAAAGTCTAAGAGGCATATTTGATGATATGAGAATGAAAGAAGGTGAGAACATTGTACAATACTCAAATAGACTAAAAGAGGTGGTACATCCTATTAGAGCATCTGATGGAGTGATTGATGATGAAACAGTGATAAGCAAGATTCTTAGAACTTTGTTGCCATTTTATGCAATTAGGATCTTTGTAATTCATGAAACAAGAGCTACATCCAACCTTACTCTTGACACTTTGATTGGTAAGCTTACAACTTTTGAATTAAACAATTTTGATAACAGTGTTGTTCCTTCTATTGAATTCACTTTCATGTCTTCTTTGAAGATTGGAAAGTCTAGCAGGAATAGTAAGAATTATGATAGTGATAGTAATACCGATGATGAACTTGATGATCTTGAAGCTCTTATGGCCAATAGATTTCCCAAAGGAAAAGGAAGGTATAGAGGTAAGCTACCTTTGGCATGTTTTAACTATAAAGAAGTGGGTCACATCGCTGCTAGATGTCCTCAAAAGAAAAATGATGATAGATCCAAAGACTGATCTGAAGGAAGCTATGGGAGAAGAGTCAAGAGAGGCTACTGACACAACAACTAAGACAACCGAGATGATAAAGGAAAAAAGGTATGTTACTTAGCTGAAGATATTGAAACTGAATCTAATTTTGATGATGACATAGAAGTTATATTTGTTGCAATGAAAGATGAATCAAAGGAAGAAGAGAAACATGAAGAGAGAACACTGATCTATAAAGTAAGAAGAAATGAGACATGGATCATAGACAGTGGATGTACACATCATATGACTAGTGATGTAGAGAAGTTTGATCATCTTGTTGAATATAATGGAGGATCTGTGAGAATGGGAAATGATGCACCTTGTATGGTAAGAGGTAAAGGTTCACTGATGATCAATGACAGAATACAATGTGAAAATGCATATTGGGTAGATGGATTGAACTATAATCTATTAAGTGTGGCCCAGCTGAACAATTTAGGCCACCGACTTTCTTTTGAGAGTAGAAAGGTAAGAATTTATGATGATGGAGGAAGACTTGTTAGAACTGGTACACAATCCAGAGGTAATTTATTCTATCTTGATATGGATCAGTCTTCTTTTTTGTTAATAAAGGATAAAGATGCTTGGTTGTGAAACAAAAGGTTATGCCATGTGAACTTTGACAACATGATCAAGATTAGTAAAAAGAAAAGAGTTAGAGGATTTCCTAACTTGACAAAACCTAATCATGCCATGTACCATGAATATCAGAAAGGTAAGATGACTAAGTATAGCTTTAAAAGTAAAGACTACTCAACAAAGAAGATATTTGAGTTGGTTCATACCGACCTATGTGGTCCTATGAGAAATTAGAGTTGTTCTGGTGATAGATATTTTATTCTTTTTCTTGATGACTATACTAGACTGATGACTGTTATGTTCTTGAAAGAGAAATTGCAAGCCTTTAAAATGTTTAAGTGGTATAAAGCTAAGGTACATAAAGAAACTGGAAAAGAAATAAAATTCTTAAGATCTGATAGAGGAGGTGAATTTATCTCTGATGAATTTACTAATTTCTATAATGAGCATGGAATTAAAAGATAGGTCTCTACACCAAGGACACCTCAGTAAAATGGCATTGCTGAAAGAAGGAACAGGTCTATAATTGACTATGCTAGAACATTGATGATACATAATAATATTACTCAGACATATTGGAGGGAAGCTGTTAGTACATCTGTGTATGTTTTTAATCAAGTACAACTGAAGAAGGACACCAACTGAACACCTTATGAGCTATGGTTTGGACACAAACCTACTATAAGTTATTTTAGGATTTTTGGAAGTAAATGCTTTATTTTGAAAGATGAGAGAAATGGAAAATTTGATTCTAAAGGAGATGAAGGGATATTTCTGGGATATTCCTCTACAAGTAAAGCATATAAATGTTTGAATAAGGCTACAAATAAGATAGCCGAAAGTACTAGAATGTTCATGTTGATGAGTTTGATGAGAAGAACATAGAGGAAAGTACAAAGGAAATGGAAGACTACGGTAGATTCACTTACATTGAACATCTAGAGTATCTACCGATGCTGCAAGCTATGACAACCAGTCAGCAGGGAAACAATACAAGACAACAACCAACACAAACCAATGAACAAGATGGAGCTACTGAGCAAGAAAGGAGAAATCAAGTTTTGACTAGTTTTGTCAGAAGACATCATCTTGAGACACAAATCATTGGAGACAGACATGCTAGAATGGAAACTAGAAGCAAAACAAGACAAGGTATCTGTCTAGTTTGTGAATTTGAACCTAAAAATGTGAAAGTTGCATTAGAGAATGAAGAATAGGTTAATGCAATGAAGGAGGAAATAGAAAAAATAGAATAGAAAAAAACCTAGTCCTTAGTACCCCGACCTAAAGATAAGAATGTTATCGGTACTAAGTGGATATTCAGGAATAAATTGAATGAAAATAGTGAAGTCACAATAAATAAAGCTAGATTGATATGCAAGGGATATGCACAGGAAGAAGGCATTGACTATGGAGAAACATTTGCACTTGTTTCTAGATTGGAATGAGTTAGAATGCTACTTGCATATGCTGCACACAAGAAATTCAAAGTCTATCAAATGGATGTGAAGTCAACATTTCTGAATGGTATACTTGAAGAAGAGGTCTACATCGAACAACCTGAAGAATTTGTTGATTCTGAAAATAAAGACATGGTATGTAGATTACATAAAGCTTTATATGGATTGAAGCAAGCACCTAGAGCATGGTATGAAAGACTGCACACTTACTTGTTAAGTATTGAATTTTTTAGAACAAGTGAAAACAACAATCTATATATGAAGGGTGATACTGATGATACTATTATCATTGCTGAAATTTTTGTTGATGATATTATTTTTGGAGGTCAAGATCATATATGTAAATCTTTTGTTGATGACATGAGGAATGAATTTGAAATGTCTATGTTCGGAGAGATTAAGTTCTTTCTTGGACTACAAGTGATTCAACAAAGTGATGGAATATTCATCACACAATCTTAATACGTAAAGGAAGTACTGAAGACATTTGGTATGGAAGATGCTAAACCTCTGGGAACACCGATGGCTACTGGATGTAAATTGACAAAGGAGGATGAAACTACAAAGGTAAATCATACACTTTACTGATCCATGATTGGTAATTTAATGTACATAGTTCACATTAGACCAGATATAGCACATGCTGTGGGTATTGTTGCAAAAATTTTTGCTAATCCTAGAGAATCACACATGATAGCTACAAAAAGGATCTTAAGATACCTGAAGAAAATAGATAATTATGGATTATGGTATGTTAGGAATGAATGCTAAATGTTGGCATTCATTCTATAGCAGTTGTTGTTGCATTCATGACTATGATTGTCATTGATGTCAACACGGTGATCTTTTGGAGACTAGCAGAGAAGCAGATAGTGTTTTGATTAGCGCACATGAGATATTGTAGTTGGAGCTCTGTGATGTTGAGGTTATACTCTTTGACATGTTATATGTCTATGGTTAAGAGTGCAGATAGTAATTCATTGATTCATGAAAGTTATGAGCATTTTGGTAAAAGCAGTATTCAGACAGTGTTCCTTAGTAGCGGTTTGTGGAAATCGGATGATATCTCCTAATCGGGATAGAATCTAGTTTTGCGCAATTAAAGGAAATTTTGAGACACATTGATGGTGACATGGTTCACAACACAAAATTTGAGGTCACACGAGTGAAGAGATATTGCATTTGGAAGCCGACAATTTTTGTGTAATTTTGATGTAGCGTATGGAAAATTTTATTTTGTAATTGTGTCCTGACTCATTTGTAATTATTTGAGTGTGGTATAAAGAAAGGAATGTTTTTCCTTATTGTATGTAGTTGAAATATGAAAGAAGTGTGAGCATGGTTTGGTTGCATGTGAATGTAAGCATGAAATGAAGAAAAGAGCCTAAGAGATTGTGAAAGCAAAATTGTGAAGGAAGACATGCGAAGTACAGAGATCTGGAATTAAGATCTAGTGTAGCAGTGAGTGCGATTTGGAACAGTAAGGAGGTAACATATTTTATATTATTCTATTCAATAATATCAAGGTTATTTGGACAGTGTGTTCAGTGATCTTACCCTAAAGCTATTTGGGCAGTGGGTCCTTTTGTCTTCCATAACTCTTAACAGGGTTAGAATCTTTCAACAGGGATTCAAAATCTCCTAACAAGGATTTATATGTACTAAATGTATTTCATAAGACTCCTAACAGAGTCCATCCTCTCACAAGGAATATTCATATTAGTGCATCTTTTATGGGCATCATTCCCACCGGGGTTTACTCTTTGATCAAGAGGTTCCCTAGTCAACATATCTTGTGTTACTATGTCATTGTGTATGAATATCTTTGTATGGTTAGTAATTGCATTGCTTACATGGTTAAATTTTGTTGAAGATGTTAAAATTTATAATTATTTGATAACTAATTCACCCCCCCCTCTTAGTTATCTTGGTGGACTTTACTTTCTAACAATTGGTATCAGAGCAGCAAGTCCTTGAAAGGAAAGTTTAACAGCTTAAGGAGATCCATGGTGAATTTTAGGAAAGAAAGCCCTAAGTTTGATGGAGTAAATTTTGACAGCTGGAAGGAAAAGATGAAGACACATCTACTGTATTTAGGACCATGCTATTGGTTGATTACAAAGAATGATAGGACTATAATTGAAGAAGATAGTTTTCAAACAAGTTCTAAAGATGAAGTAGAGCTATTCATGTGTAACATACTTGCAAGAGAAGCACTCTTGACAGCACTTTCGGAGAATGAATACGGTCAGGTAAAATGTTTTAAGAAATTTAATGAAATTTGGAAAGCTTTACACTCTACTTTTGAAGGTGATCAACATGAAAAAAGAGCTAGATTACATAATTGGATATGTGCATTTGAAGATATTAGAATGATGGAAGATGAATCTGTTAAAAACTATATTGATAGAATGTCAGAAATTGTTGCAAGGATAAAATCTTGAGGAGGATCAAAGAAAGAGAATGAAGTGATATGGAAAATTCTAAGGACATTGACTCCTATATTTAAGAAGACAACAAAGATGATTGAACAAGTTATACCTTGTACTACAAGCTTTACAAGAGAGACTCTTCTTGGAAGATTGGAAGCAACAGAGATGAACCTAAGGTTATTAGGAGACTTACCTAGAATGGAGACAACGTTCAGTGATCTTAGTATTCATCCTACTTTGTCAAGAAGTACCAATGTGAGTGGAGATTATGCCAGCAATAATAGATCTAGAAATGAAGAAGATAAGAAGATTGAAGAAGGTATTGCCTTGGTTGTGAAAAGAGAACTAGATGGTAAGAAATTTTTTAAATGTTGGACTTGTCAAGAATATGGTCATTTTGCATCTAAATGTCCTAAGAGAGTTAAGAAGTACAGAAATAATTTTAAGACTAGAAGATCTAAGGAATGTTATTATGCTAATGATGAAGATCTTGAAGCTAGTATAGAAAGAACTTTGAGTGAAAGTGATACTAAGAATAGTGATGAAATAAGATTTGTAGCAATTAAAGAAGAAAATTCTAAATTTGATGTTAAAGAAGAAAAAACATTAGTTTCCCAAGTCGAAAAGAAAGATGATTGGATTATAGATAGTGGTTGTTCACATCATATGACTGGAGTTATGAAGAAGTTCATAAAGTTTAACAATTATGATGGAGGAGTTGTTAGAGTTGGTAACAATGGACCTTGTTTGATTAAAGGTATAGGATCTATTACTCTTGATGGAAAGACTAATATTGATGATGTTTACTTTGTTGATGGATTGAAACATAAAGTTTTGAGTGTTGGATAGTTAGTGGATAAGGGATATCAAGTTTGATTTCCTGAGAAAACTTGTGTGATAAAGGATAAATATGGAAATCTAATTGGAACTAGATCTAGAACCAGAGGTAATGTATTTCAGTTCAATCCTACTGAGATGACATGCTTGATTACTAAAATTGATGACTGTTGGTTATGGCATAGAAAGTTTTTTCATATAAAATTTGATAACATTGTGAAAGTGAGTACTACACTTGCAGTAAGGGATTTGCCTAAAATTATTAAGCCTACTAACATGATTTGAAATGAATGTGTGATGGCTAAGTAGAAGAGAAGTTCATTTCCTAGTAAGAAGTTCACATCGACAGAGAAGTTGAAGATTGTTCATACAGACTTGAGCGGTCCTACCAGGACTAGAGGATTCTATGGAGAAAGGTATTTTATGATTCTTGTTGATGATTTTACAAGAATGATGTGGATTGCATTTCTGAAAGAAAAATCTAAAGCATTTGATAAGTTTAAGATAATTAAGAATAAAGTTGAGAATGAATCTGTAATGAAGATTAAATGTTTGAGATCTGATAGAGGTGGAGAATTTACTTCTAGAGAGTTTAACACTTTTTGTGAAGTGAATGGTATTAAGAGACAGTTTTTAGCCCCTAGAACACCTGAACAAAATGGTATTGCAGAAAGAAGAAATAGGTCAGTAATTGAAGCAGCAAGAGCTATGTTGTTTGAGAAGGACTTGGCGAAGACATTTTGGAGAGAAGCAGTGAATACAACAGTATATACAATAAACAGAGTACAAATCAGAGTAGACACAGATAAGAGACCTTATGAATTATGGTTTGGACATGCACCCTTAGTTAAGTATTTTAGAATTTTTGGAAGAAAATGTTATATAAAGAGAGATGATGATATTGGAAAGTTTGATCCTAGAAGTGATGAAGGTATTTTTCTTGGATATTCTTTGAAGAGAAAAGCATATAGATGTTACAATAAGAGAATTAAAACTATTGTTGAGAGCGCAAATGTTAAAGTTGATGAGAAATTTAAAATTCAGGAAAGAATGCTTGATTATGAATCTGATGAAGATGCTAATCCTCAGCCTAACGTTGAAACTACTGAATTATTCTATGAGACTGACAGTGAATTGTTGAATGAGAATCATACTGCAGAAGAAACCAGAGAAGAATTTAAAGAAGAATCTATAGTTGAAGCAAGATCTGTGACTATGACACCAAACATGTATCTATCTAGACATCATCCTGTTGAACAAGTTATTAGAAGTTTGGACAGAGGAGTTATGACTAGAAATAAGGTACATTTATGTTCGATTTCTCAAATTGAACCTAAATCTACTAATGAAGCTTGTGAAGATGAACATTGGATTAATGCTATGGAAGAGAACTAGATCAAATTGAAAAGAACAAGACATGGGAATTGGTTCCTAGACCTAAAGACAAGAATGTGATTGGAACTAAATGGGTATTCAGAAACAAGATGAATGAAAAAGGAGAAGTAGTAAGAAACAAAGCAAGATTAGTATGTAAGGGATACTCACAGCAAGAAGGAATTGACTATGAAGAAACCTTTGCACCAGTAACAAGACTTGAAGCAGTAAGAATATTTTTGGCTTATGCAGCTTTTAAGAAATTCAAAGTGTATCAAATGGATGTGAAGTCCACATTTCTGAATGGTGAATTGGAAGAAGAAGTCTACATTGAGCAGCCTGAAATTTTTCCTTTGACTCAAGAAGGAGATATGGTATGTAAACTAAAGAAAGCATTATATGGACTAAAGCAAGCACCTAGAACTTGGTATGCTAGATTGGATAAGTATTTGTTGAAGTTGGGATTTACTAAAGGAACAACAGATAGTAATCTGTACACAAAAATTAAAAATGGATTGTTAGTTATAGTTGTTTTTGTTGATGACATTATCTTTGGAGGAGAAGATGAAGCTAGTGACAAATTTGCTGATGAAATAAAGACTGAATTTGAAATGAGCATGATTGGTGAGATGAAATACTTTTTGGGATTACAAATAACATAGAACAATGATGGTATCTTTGTTAGCCAGACAAAGTACTTGAATGATTTGCTGAAAAGCTTTGGAATGGAGAACTGTAAACCAGTTGGAACACCTATGGTTATAGGACACAAACTATCGAGCAAAGATGAAACACCAGCAGTTGAGCAGAAGAAATATAGATCCATGATTGGAGGATTGTGGTACTTAACACACACTAGACCAGATATACAACATTCAGTTGGAATGGTAGCAAGATTTCAAGCTGAACCTAGAGAGTTACATTATCGAGAAGTAAAGAGGATATTGAGATATTTAAGAGGCACAATGGACTATGGATTGTGGTATGAAAAATCCGATAATTTCACCCTATGTGCATATATAGATGCTGATTGGGGAGGTAGTGTTGATGATAAGAAAAGCACCAGTGGTGGAGCCTTCTTTCTTGGAGGAAGATTGGTTTCCTGGTTGAGCAAGAAGTAGAATTGTATTTCATAGAGACATCAGAAGTAGAATATGTAGTAGCAGCAAACAATTGTAACCAGATAATTTGGATGAAGTAGGTGCTGAAGGATATTGGAATTAAGTTTGTTGAGCTTGTTGTCATACATTGTGACAACACCAGCACAGTCAGTATGTCTAAGAATCCTATATTGCATTCTAAAACTAAGCATATAGAGATCAAGTATCATGTTGTAAGAGAGAAAGTTGTTGAGAAAGAAGTCAAACTAGAGTACATAAGCACAATGGAATAGATGGCAGACATATTTACAAAGCCTTTGCCTAAGGATACATTTGAGTATCTGAGAGGTATGCTTGGGGTTATGCCCCAGCCTACTTTTGAGTAATGGTGCAGTTGATTGCATCCATCTAGTGGTATATGAGCCCTATCCTTTTCTGGATTGGATGTTGGTACTTCCACTATGGGGGAGTATGTGTATCTAAGCTGAGTCATGAGGACTCTTGTGAATGTATTTTTTGAAATAGTGTCTTTTGACATTGAGTTGTTGTTGACATAGTGATGAAATTTTTGTCATTGATGTCAATGCGGGAGAAGTATGCATGAAAAACAATATGAGAGAATTTAATAGGATAACAAAACAAGATTTGATTGATAAAGAGGATTTGAAGAATTTTTAGAGCATGAGTGCAGCAGTGTTGCAGTATTAGATTTTTGGAACATTGCATGTTTTTCATCTATGTTGCCATCAATGCCAATGGGGGAGATTGTTAGGAATGAATGGTGAATGTTGGCAGTCATTCTGTAGTAGTTGTTGTTGCATTCATGACTATGATTGTCATTGATGTCAACATAGTGATCTTCTGGAGACTAGCAGAGAAGTAGACAGTGTTTTGATTAGCGCACGTGGGATATTGTAGTTGGAGCTATGTGATGTTGAGGTTATACTCTTTGATATGTTATATGTCTATGGTTAAGACCGCAAATAGTAATTCCTTGATTCATGAAAGTTATGAGCATTTTGGTAAAAGTAGTATTCGGGCAGTGTTCCTGAGTAGCGGTTTGTGGAAATCGGATGATATCTCCTAATGGGGATGGAATCTAATTTTGCACAGTTAAAGGGAAGTTTGAGACACATTGATGGTGACATGGTTCACAGTGCAAACTTTGAAGTTTCACGAGTGAAGAGATATTGCATTTGGAAGCCGATAGTTTTTGTGTAATTTTGATGTAGCGTATGGAAACTTTTATTTTGTAATTGTGTGCCGACTCATTTGTAATTATTTGAGTGTGGTATAAAGAAAGGAATGTTTTTCCTTATTGTATGTAGTTGAAATATGGAAGAAGTGTGAGCATGGTTTGGTTGCATGTGAATGTAAGCATGAAGTGAAGAAAAGAGCCTAAAAGATTGTGAAAGCAAAATTGTGAAGGAAGACATGCGAAGTACAGAGATCTAGAATTAAGATTTGGTGTAGCAGTGAGTGCAGTTTGGCACAGTAAGGAGGTAACATATTTCATATTATTCTATTGAATAATATCAAGGTTATTTGGACAGTGTGTTTAGTGATCTTACCTTGAAGCTGTTTGGGCAGTGGGTCCTTCTATCTTCCATAACTCTTAACAGGGTTAGAATCTTTTAACAGGGATTCAAAATCTCCTAACAAGGATTTATATGTACTGAATGTATTCATAAGATTCCTAACAAAGTCCATCCTCTCACAAGGAATATTCATATTAGTGCATCTTTTGTGGGCATCATTCCCATCAGGGTTTACTCTTTGTTCAAGAGGTTCCCTAGTCAACATATCTTGTGTTATTGTGTCATTGTGTATGAATATCTTTGTATGGTTAGTAATTGCATTGCTTACATGGTTAAATGCTATTGAAGATGTTAAAATTTATAATTATCTAATTACTAATTCACCCCCCCTCTCAGTTATCTTGGTGGATTTTACTTTCTAACATGGTATCCTAAGGAAGGGAAGTTTGAACTGAAAGTTTACACCGATGCTGATTGGGCTGGAAATGTGGAATTACAAACTTTTAGAACAACTTGTAGATATTTTTACAAAGCCTCTACCAAAGGACACTGATGAAGGGTGCTCCCCTTAATACCACAAAAATATAACAAAAATAGAGAAACAACAACAATATGCAAGAACAAAAAAATGGCTTCTTATTATCTCCACAAATGTGGAATTACAAACTTTTAGAATTACAATATGCAAAGCCACATGGGCATTCCCTTACAATATTCTGTTGGACAAAGCCTCGAATTATTACCCAGATCTACCACCCAGAACTGTCCCGAACTGTCTAAGACAAAACTACAAACCTTTCTTATATAGGCAATTTTTACTGCCCAAGAAGGTTCCATAATTTTAGCCCTTTAGGCCGACTAGACATAGAATTATTTATTTTTCACAATTATTACAATAGGGTCGGCTCAAAAGAAATACAAAATATGATTTTAGGTAACCCAACTTCCGAAGGCCATAAATTTTTAACTGTAACTCCATTTTTCTATTGTAACCACTTTTTGGAAATGCCATGATGAGATCTATAGTGCCTGACATGCGCTAGCGCTAGTCAGCCAGGGGTCGATCGTGATCTAGAGCCTTTAAGGCCTTCAAAATTGACCTGAATGATTTTGTACCCAAAAATCTCAATAACTTCACTAATATTGATGATGTGGCAATGAAACTCAACTGGTAGGCTGAAATGACTAGGATGAACCTCCAACTATGAAATCAAAACATTTTGAGATCATATGACCAACTTACTAAAAATAGTAAGTTTCCATAAATAGCAGCTCTACACGAGATAGCCCTTATTCAAAAGCAAACAGAAATATTTTTTTTGGGTGATGCAAGATTGCTCTTACACCCAGGATGCTCTTGCATCAGACACCCGAAGTAATTTAAGAAGTGACCCTGTCACGACTCATGTGTGCAGAGGAAAACCAAGATGGTTAACCTCCTCTTTTGCTAGCCATGATGAATCTTCAATAGGTCATCCTTTCCATTTGACCAAATATTCTTCATATGTCTTGTTCCTTGTGCTTTTGCCCACACGACTATCCAGTATGTCTTCAATCTCCTTGATATCTGAATTGGTTGCTGGAATACTCCACTGTGCTGTTGTAACCTCATCTTGAACACCTCCTTCATGATACTCTATCTAATCTGAAACATTAAATACTGGTGAAATATTTAGCTTAGTAGGCAACTTGACCTCATATGCATTTCTTGAATCATGCTTCTTCAATATCTTACATGGCTCAAACTTCTTCATTTTCAACTTGTTATATGTACCAACTGGAAATCTTTCCTTTCGCAAATGAACCATGACTTCATTGTCAACCTAAAATTCCTTATGCCTCCTTTTCTCATCTACCTTAGCCTTATACTATGCATTCATCTTGGTAATGTGCTTCCTCACCTCCTCATGGACGTTCTTCAAATGTTCTGCAAAATCCTTAGTTTCAGCACTACTTATTTTTCCTTTATATATCTTCCTCAACTCAGATGCATTTCTTGGACTACTCCCATATACAATCTGGAATAGTGATTTACCAGTGCTCCTATTGACAAAATTATTGCATGCAAATTCTACCTGTGGTAAAATCAAATCCTATCCTGTTGACTTATTCCCAACCAAACATCTCAGCAAATTTTCCAAACTCCTGTTCACCACCTCTGTCTGTCCATTAGTTTGTGGATGATGTGATGAACTGAACTTCAAATCTGTCTTCAACTTCTTCCACAATGTACGCTAGAAGTATCCAACGAACCTAGTGTCCCTATATGAAACTATACTCTGTGGCAAACCATGTAGTCTCACCACTTCTCTGAAAAATAATTTTTCTACATGAACAGCATCATTAGACTTTTTGCAGGGAACAAAATGTGCCATCTTTGAAAATCTGTCAACTACCACAAAAATTGAATCATGTCCTCGCTGTGTCCTTGGTAAACCAAGAACAAAGTCCATACTGATATCCTCCCAAGGCTTCTTTGGTATAGGTAATGGATGATACAAACCTATATTCTTCTTCACTCCTTTCACCATCTGACATAATCTACAATTCTATACAAACTTCTTGGCATCTTCCTGCAACTGTGGCCAATAATAATTCTCACTAACCAAAGCAAGGGTTTTATGACAACCAAAATGTCCAGCCAATCCTCTGCTATGCTTCTCCTTGATGAGATTCTCCCTCATATAAATTTTTGGAATGCACCACTAACTCCCTCTGAATAGCATATCATCCTGAATGATGAAATCCAGCCACTTCATTCTGTCTAGAGTAATAGGTTGTTTACAAGCTTTCCAAGCTTCACCAAAATCAGGATCCTCTAGATACAAATTTTTGAGTTCGTTGAACCCAACCACCTCAATCTACATCTCTGTCAGCAATAGTTGCCTTCTACTAAGTGCATCTGCAACCCTATTAGACTTTTCATTTCTGTGTTTCAAAACAAATGTATAACTCTGCAAAAACTCAACTCATTTCAAATGCCTTTGATTCAACTCTCCTTGACTATTCAAATATTGCAAATCTTGATGATCAGTATACAAAACAAACTCCTTAGGAAGCAGATAATGTCTCCACTTCTTCAATGCCTGAACTATAGCATAAAATTTTTGACCATAAATAGAATATTTTCTCTTGGCATCATTTAACTTCTCATTGAAATAAGTAATAGGTTTACCTTCTTAGCTCATAATAGCTCCTATTGCAGTACCACTAGCATCACAGTCTACTTGAAACACCTTATTAAAATCTGGAAGTGCTAAACAAGCTGTTCTGTAACTTTCTATTTCAATAGTTTAAAACTCTTATCTGCCCCATTAGTCCACTTGAACTTTTTTTTATCCCCTCTCATTATTTCAGTCAAGGCTCCACAAATACTACTAAAATTTTTGATAAATTTTCTATAAAAGCTAGCCAAACCATGAAAAGACCTTACCTCAGTAGCACTCCTTGGAGTAGGCCATTCAAGGATAGCCTGTACCTTCTCCAGGTCCATTTTTAGACCTTCTGCTGAAACTACAAACCCCAAATACACTAACTCTTTCTTCACAAAACTGCACTTCTTCAAATTAATCAGCAATTTCTCTTCTCTCAGCTTCTCAAACACCATATGAATATGCATCATATGCTCTTCCAATGTCTTACTAAAGATCAAAATATCTTCTAGGTAAACAATGACAAACTTACTCAGAAACTCTTTCAGAACCTCGTTCATGAGCCGCATGAAAGTTCTCGGTGCATTGGTTAGCCCAAAAGGCATGACTAACCACTCATATAGTCCTTCCTTTGTCTTGAAGGCAGTCTTCCATTCATCTCCTTCTCTGATCCAAATCTGGTGATATCCACTCTTCATATCTATCTTTGAGAAATACACAACTCCACTCAAACAGTCGATAATATCATCCATTCGTGGCAATGAAAATTGATACTTGATTGTGATCTTGTTTATTGCTCTAGAATCTATACACTTCCTCCATTCTCCATTCTTCTTTGGTGCTAATACTATTGGTACAGCACATGGACTCAGGCTCTCCCAAATCAATCCCTTTTGTAACAACTCATGTACTTGTTTGTTCAACTCCTCACTTTTTGCTGGTGTCATTCTATGTGCTACCTTGTTTGGCAAACTAGCTCCTAGAATCAAATTTATCTAATGACAAATCTTCCTTATTGGTGGTAATCCATCAGGTACATTATCAGATACAATATCCTGAAACTCATTCAACAAATCTGCAACCTCCAGAAGTACATTCTCTACTTCCTCTTTACCAACTTTTGGAATTAAAGAAAAACACACATGCTCATGCCTCATACCATCTAGGAATTTTCTTCCATCAACAAAAGTTATTCTTGCATTACCACATACCTTTTATTTGGTCTCCTTCAATGGCTTTAGCTTATGTCGCACTCCATCCTTTGTCAAGGAATAGGTATTCACATGACCATCATGTACAACACATCTGTCAAACTACCACAGCCTGCCCAACAACATGTGACATGCATCCATAGATATGATATCACATAGTACCTCATCTTGGTACCCACTGATCTTGAACTTGACTAGGCATTGTTCACTAACCATGACCTTGTGGTCATCCTGCACCTAGGCAATCCGATATGGATGTGGGTGTTTCTATCTCTTGAGCTTCAACTTTGTTATCATCTCTTTTGACACCAAATTATCAGTGCTTCCACTATCAATAATCACATCACAACATTTACCCTCACACTTGCATCTAATGCAAAATAGACTCCTCTTTTGTTCAGGTTCATTCTCACCACTAAGTAGGACTCTTCTATTAATCAACATTTCTCCTTTTTTAGCATCTTCAAAATTTGAGGATCTGACATCTTCATCTAGATGTGCCACTTTGGTCTGGCCTTCATTTCTCCTATCTGTCCTTCCTTGGCGTTGAGGACATTCAAATGCCTTATGACCTTCTTCTCCATAGTGAAAACATGTTCCATGGAAGCCTCCTCTTCCTAAACCTTGTCCTCTTCCTCTTCCTCTCTGATCTCTATTGTTATGATCTTGGAAATGATTGGAATTGTTTCCTCTCTTATTTTGACTACTACTGGCCTCATCCTTCTTTTTCGGATCTTCATTTCGACCTCCATATGACGGTCCACTAGATCATCCACCGCGACCTCTTTCATTTTGTCTACTTTTGAACTTCTTGTTCAGCTTTTCCTCTAGTTTTAGGAAAAATTGGTATGCCTCTTCAATACTATTGATTCGAACCAAATTCAACTCCTCTTGAATGCTTGGCCTCAACCCATTAAGGTAATGGGAAACTTTCTCCTTATCAGCTTTCGCATGGCCTGTTCTGATGAGGATTCGATAGAACTCCTCTATATACTCCTGAACAGATCGTCCCACTTGCTTCAAACTTTGCATTTTCTTTAGTAGGTCAAGCTCATAATCAACAAGGATGAACTATCACTTCAATTTATCCACCATCCGATCCCATCTTGTGATTTTATCTTTCCCTCTTCTATTTCACTCCAATTGAATCTCTTGCCACCAGATCTTCGCATGATCTTTGAGTCTGGCCTTCGCAAACTTGACCCAATCAGGATCCTCAATATCTTCATACTCAAAATATTATTCACATTCATTGATCCAGTCGATCAATTCCTCTAGATTAAGATTCCTTGAAAATGTAGGAACCTCAATCTTAGGTCTTTTCCCAATCTTAGAAATGGTCTAGAAAAGCCTTTCTTCCTCTTGATTCAAAACTTTGACTTCTCCTTCTTGATCTTCTTCTTCGGCTTCATCCTCAATTTCATCTTTGACATTAAGATTCATTCCTCTACAAATATTCTCTTGCAATGCTCACACTTGTCTCTGTAGTTCCCTAACCTCAAGTATTGCAACACCATCTTTTGCACCACATTCCCTTCATAGAGGCATTTTTGTGCTTCTCGCTGAAACCCTAACCACTGTCCTGGTGCAAACTGCCTCACAGTCAGTGATATGTTTACACAGAAACCCTAACCCATGGTCCTAGTGCAAACTGCCTCATAATGGGTGATCTATTTACACACTCAGGAACTCCTGCTCTGATACCACTTGATGAAGGGTGTTCCCCTTAATAGCACAAACACATAATAGAAACAAAGAAACAACAACAATATGCAAGAACAAAAAATTGGCTTCTTATTATCTCCACAAATGTGGAATTACAAACTTTCAGAATTACAATATGGAAAGCCACATGGGCATTCCCTTACAATATTCTATAGGACAAAGCTTCAAATTATTAACTAGATCTACCACCCAGAACTATTCCGAACTGCCTAAGACAACACTACAAACCTTTCTTATATAGGCAATTTCCACCACCTGAGAAGGTTTCAGAATTTTAGCCCTTTAGGCCGACTAGACATAGAATTTTTTTTTTTTCATAATTATTACAATAGGGTCGGCTCAAAAGAAATTCAAAATATGATTTTAGGTAACCCAACTTCCGGAGGCCATAAGTTTTTAACCGTAACTCCATTTTTCTATTGTAACCACTTTTCGAAAATGCCATGAAGAGATCTACAACACCTAACACACGCTAGCACCAGTTAGTCGGGGGTCAATCATGATCTAGAGCCTCTAAGGCCTTCAAAATTAACCTGAGAGATTTCATACCCAAAAATCTCAATAACTTCACCAATATTGATGATGTGGCAATGAAACTCAACTGGTAGGCTAAAATGACTAGGATGAACCTCCAACTATGAAATCAAAACATTTTGAGATCATATGACCAACTTACTAAAAATAGTAAGTTTCCATAAATAGTAGCTTTGCACAAGATAGACCTTATTGAAAAGAAAACAAAAATATTTTTTTTGGGTGATGCAGGATTGCTTTTACACCCAGGATGCTCTTGCATCAAACACATTTGAATACTTGAGGACTAGACTTGGGGTCCGTCCTCTGTCTATTGGTCACTAAGGTGATCTGGTTGTTGCATCAGCCTACTTTTATCAGAAGATCATTCATGTTGATGCAACATAGTTCACACTTTGAATCATGTTAAAGGTTGTGATTAAGTTTGGAGAACTTGAACCGATTGGAATATCAGTATACAGAGATACAGAGGAGGATAGAATTGTTTGTTTATTTGTTTCTTTGGCATTGTTGTCAAAGGGAGAGATAAATAATATGAAAAGGGACAAGCACCGATGAGAATTATCTAAGGGACAAACATTTTGAATGAGATAGAGTATTGAAGATTAATTACAGAGAAAAAGAGAACTGAAAAGATCACAACCACAGAATGGTAAAGCTATATTATCTAATGTTGTTTAGTAACATAGTGATTAAACATATTAAGTTTATTCAACTTACATCATTTTTTTCACAAAGTTGTAGAATATATGTTTGGTATGTGTATGGTACATTTCATATTACTTGAGTTGCCATCAATGCCAAAGGGAGAGATTGTTGGACTACAACTGATTTGGAATCTGATTGAAGAATCTATGATTAAAGATCACCGAGGAGTTTCTGATTAGATATGTAATATGATTAAATCAATATTATGTTGTCATTGATGTCAACTAGTTTGACAACACTTATCTTGTAAGTTACTATACCGAGACATCTGAAGAAAGGTGAAAGAGATGAAGAATAGAGAAATCTACATGGGGAAAGATGTACATGATAGATGAGGATAAGGAACACATTGAGTAACTTGTTGATGAGTCTATGACTTGATGATATTGACTTTATTATGTTGCATTCATCTATGATGAAGTATAGAGCTGAAAGACACAAAGCAGTGTTGTCGGTAAATGAAACATTTCTAGTAGACACCGACGGAGTGTAGTGTATACCGATCACAGTATTAACCGAGCAGTGTTCACCGACACATTTCTTTGTTAAACGAGTGGAACAGAATGAATTAAATGATTAGTTTAGTTGATAAGATTGATGAGCTATAAAGTACCTCAATTTTAGTGATAACAAATAATGTTTGTTATGAAGATCGACGACTAACAAAATAAAAGGAAGATCTAACAAAGCAGATTGAAATGTGTTACTGATACGTCAGCCGAGAATATTTGAAGCGACAAAATCTATGAATGTGGCTAAGCGGAAAAATCTGATGGTGGAGAAGAAAATGATTTACCCATCTACATAAGAGACCAGAATGTCATTATGGAGAGACATCGAAAGAAGTAGAAACTATAGGAATATCACGTGAACAAGGTTTTCATGCATTTTGATCATACTGGTCAGTGAGAACTGAGCTGTAGAATAATTACCAAGCTACAGAGAGCAATTACTGACAGACAGTAATTTGATATAGTATTGAATCTGAAGTGAAATATTGATAAGAAGGATTTGTATGGACTGAATATTGATCTATAATCTGCAATTGAAGTTGTATTAAGGTAGGTCATTTACTGTTACATATTTAAGCATTGTATACAGTCAAAATCTCTTAACCAAGTGGACTCTGAAAGTCTTATGATGTATCATTCATAGAATGAACATTGTTATCCTATCAACTCCATAGTGAATGCTAGTTGGACAATAAATTCTAGTTTAAAATTCTCTAACAAGGTCACACCTGACAATGTGTTTGTAAAGCTTTAATATGGTTGGGTCTTAACCGACCTCACTTCAGAAGAGTGAACAATTTTGGGTTGCCGGTCCCAAGTAGTTTTTCCCTTTACAGGGTTTCCACGTTAAATCTCTTGTGTTATGTATTGATTGTGATATTTGTTTGTTATCATATTTTGCATGTTACATGTTAGATTTGATCAGTAACTGTTATAGTATTAGACTGGTAATTGGTAAAATCACAGACAGTGAAAGTAATTATTGTTTACCGATGAGCAGAAATTGAAGAAGTTTTTTTGAATTATACATTTTGTTTTGGGACACTAGATAACTGATTCACCCCCTATTAGTTATTCTAACAATGACATGTTTGATTACTATGATTGATGACAGTTGGTTATGGCATAGAAGGTTTTGTCATATAAACTTTGACAACATTGTGAAAGTGAGTACTACACTTGCAGTAAGGGATTTGCCTAAAATTATGAAGCCTACTAAGATGATTTGCAAAGAATGTGTGATGGCTAAACAAAAGAGAAGTTCTTTTCTGAGTAAGAAGTTTACATCTGCAAAAAATTTAGAGATTGTTCATACATATTTGAGCGGTCCTACCAGGACTAGAGGATTCTATGGAGAAAGGTATTTTATGATTCTTGTTGATGATTTTACAAGAATGAGGTGGATTGCATTTCTTAAAGAAAAGCTTGAAGCATTTGATAAGTTTAAGATCATTAAGAATAAAGTTGAGAATGAATCTAGAATGAAGATTAAATGTTTGAGATTTGATAGAGGTGGAGAATTTACTTCTAGACAGTTTAACACCTTTTGTGAAGAAAATTGCATTAAGAGACAATTTTCAGCCCCTAGGACACCTGAACAAAATGGTATTGCAGAAAGAAGAAATAGATTAGTGACTGAAACAGCAAGAGCTATGTTATTTGAGAATGATTTGGTGAAGATATTCTGAGAGAAGAAGTGAACACAATAGTGTATACAATTAACAGAGTACAAATTAGAGCAGACACAGACAAGACACCCTATGAATTATGGTTTGGACATGCACCTTTAGTTAAGTATTTTAGAATTTTTGGAAGCAAATGTTATATAAAGAGAGATGATGATATTGGAAAGTTTGATCTTATAAGTGATGAAGGTATATTTCTTGGATATTCTTTGAAAAGAAAAGCCTATAGATGTTACAATAAAAGAACTAAGACTATTGTTGAAAGCACAAATGTTAAAGTTGATGAAAAGTTCAAAATTCAGGAAAGAATGCTTGATTATGAATCAGATGAAGAAGCTCATCCTAAACCTAACATTGGAACTACTAAATTATTTTATGAGACTAACAATGATTTTTTGAATGAAAGCCACAATGAAGTCATTGAAGAACCTACACCTGAAGTGAGATCTGAGACAGTGACACCTAACAAGAATTTATCAAGAAATCATCCTATTGAAAAAATTATTGAAAGCATTAAAAGAGGAGTTCTAACTCAGAATAAGGTACAAGAACAGTTATGTTTGATTTCTCAAATTGAACCTAAAACTACTTGTTAAGCTTGTGAATATGAAAGTTGGATTAATGCTATGAAAGAAGAACTTGATCAGATTGATAAGAACAAGACATGAGAATTGGTCCCTAGACCTAGAGACAAGAATGTTATTGGAACTAAATGGGTATTCAGAAACAAGATGAATGAACAAGGAGAAGTAGTAAGAAACAAAGTAAGATTGGTATGTAAGACATACTCACAGCAAGAAGGAATTGACTATGAAGAAACCTTTTCACCTGTAGCAAGAATTGAATCAGTAAGAATGTTTTTGGCTTATGCAGCTTATAAGAAATTCAAAGTATATCAAATGGATGTAAAGTCAACATTTCTGAATGGAGAATTGGAAGAATAGGTCTACATTGAGTAGCCTGAAGGTTTTCCTTTGACTCAAGAAGGAGACATGGTATGTAAACTGAAGAAAGCCTTACATGGACTAAAGCAAGCACCTAGAACTTGGTATGCAAGATTGGACAAGTATTTTTTAAAGTTGGGATTTACAAAAGGAACAGCTGATAGCAATCTGTACACAAAAGAAATTGAAAATGGTTTGTTGATTATAGTTATTTTTTTTTATGACATTATTTTTGGAGGAGAAGATGAAGCTAGTGACAAATTTTCTAATGAAATGAAGATTGAATTTGAAATGAGTATGATTGGTGAAATGAAATACTTTTTGGGATTATAGATAACATAGAACAATGATGGTATCTTTGTAAGTCATAAAAAGTACCTGAATGACTTGTTGAAAAGATTTGGAATGGAGAATTGTAAACCAATTGGAACACCTATGGTAACTGGACAAATTATCTAACACAGATGAAACACCGACAGTTGAACAGAAGAAATATATATCTATGATTGGAGGATTGCAGTACTTTACTCATACAAGACCTGATATAGCACATTCAGTTGGAATTGTTGCAAGATTTCAAGCTAAACCTAGAAAATCACATTATGCAGCACTAAAGAGGATACTGAGATATTTAAGAGGCACAATGGACTGTGGATTGTGGTATGAAAAATATGATGATTTTACCCTATGTGCATATGCAAATGCTAATTGGGGAGGCAATGTTGATCATAAGAAGAGCACCAGTGGTGGAGCATTTTTCCTTGGAAGAATATTGGTTTCTTGGCTAAGAAAGAAGCAAAGTTGTATCTCACAAAGCACAATAGAAGCAGAATATGTAGTAGCAGCAAACAATTGTAACCAGATAATTTGGATGAAGCAAATACTGAAGGATATTGGAATAAATTTTGTTGAACATGTTGTCATACATTGTGACAACACCAACACAATTAGTATGCCTAAGAACCCTGTATTACATTCTAAGAAAAAACATATAGAGATTAAGTATCATGTAGTAAGAGAGAAAGTTGCTGAGAAAGAAGTCAGACTTGAGTACATAAGTACAAAGTAGCAGATAGCAAATATATTTACAAAGCCTTTGCCTAAGGATACATTTGAGTATCTAAGAGGTATGCTTGGGGTTATGCCCTAGCCTAATTTTGAGAAGTATGCAGTTGGTTGCATCCATCTAGTGGTATATGAGCCTTATCTTTCTTCAGGACTGGATGTTGTTACTTCCTCTATGGGGGAGTATGTGTATCTGAGCTGAGTCATTGGACTCTAGTAGATGTATTTTCTGAATAGTGTCTTTTGACATTGGAGTTGTAGTTGACATAATGATGAGATTTCTGTCATTGATGTCAATTGGGTAGAAGTGTACATGAAAAACCATTTGTACTATCTGAACAGGAAAACAAAGCAAGATTTGATTGATGAAGAGGACTTGAAATATTTTTCTAGAGCAGTAGTATTGTAGTATTGGATATTTGAAACATTGGATATTTTTTCATCTATGTTGGCATCAATGCCAATGGGGGAGATTGTTAGGAATGAATGCTAAATGTTTGGTAGCTATTATGTACCAGTTGTTGTTGCATTCATGACTATGATTGTCATTGATGTCAACACAGTAATCTACGAGAGACTTGTAGAGAAGCAGACAATGTTTGGATTAGCACACATGAGAAATTTTAGTTGGAGGTATGCGATGTTGAGGATATACTCATTGATATGTTATATGTTTATGGTTAAGAGCGTAGACAATAATTCATTTATTCATGGAAGTTATGAGCATTTTGGTGGAAGCAGTATTCAGGCAGTGTTCCTGAGTAGTGGTTTGTGGAGATCAGATGATATCTCCTAATCAGGATGGAATCTAGTTTTGTGTAGTTAAAGGGAAGTTGAAGACACATTGATAGTGACATGGATGACAGTGCAAAATTTGAGGTTGCACAAGTGAAGAAATATTGTAATCGGAAGCCGATAGTTTTGTGTAATTTTGATGTAGTGTGTGGAAACTTTTATTTTGTAATTGGATGCCAACTCATTTGTAATTACTTGAGTGTGTTATAAAGGAAGGAATGTTTTTCGTTGTTGTAATATGGTTGGTAATTATATTGCTTACATTGTTTAATGCTTTTGAAGTTGATTAAATTTATAATTATCAGATAACTGATTCACCCCCCTTCTTAGTTATCTTGGTGGACTTTACTTTCTAACAAGTACTACACTTACATTAAGATATTTTCCTAAGATTATGAAACCTAATAACATAATTTGCAAAGAATGTGTGATGGCTAAGCAAAAGAGAAGTTCATTTTCAAGCAAGAAGTTCACATCAGAAGAGAAGTTGCAAATTTTTCATATAGATTTGAGCGGTCCCACAAGGACTAGAGGATTCTATGGTGAAAGGTATTTTATGATTCTTGTTGATGATTTTACAAGAATGATGTGGATTGCATTTCTGAAAGAAAAGTCTGAAGCATTTGATAAGTTTAAAGTAATTAAGAACAAAGTTGAGAATGAATCTGGAATGAAGATTAAATGTTTAAGATCAGGCAGAGGTAGAGAATTTAATTCAAAGGAATTTAACACATTTTGTGAAGTGAATGGTATTAAGAGATAGTTTTCAGCCCCTAGAACACCTGAACAAAATGGTATTGCAAAAAGAAGGAACAGATCAATAACTGAAGAAGTAAGAGCTATGTTATTTGAGAATGATTTGGTGAAGACATTTTGGAGAGAAGCAGTGAATACAATAGTATATACAATGAATAGAATAAAAATTAGAGAAGACACAAACAAGACACCTTATGAATTATGGTTTGGATATGTGCCACCAGTTAACTATTTCAAAATTTTTGGAAGTAAGTGTTATATTAAAAGAGATGATGATATTGGTAAGTTTGATCCTATAAGTGATGAAGGTATATTTCTTGGTTATTCATTGAAAAGAAAAGCTTATAGATGTTTCAATAAAATAACTAAAACTATTTTTGACAGTGCAAATGTTAAATTTGATGAAAAGTTCAAAATTCAGGAAAGAATGCTTGATTATGAATTAGATGAAGGAATGCATCCTAGAATTGATCAAGAAAATATTGAATTATTTTATGAAATTGATAGTGATTTATAGAATGAGAGTCACACTGAGGAAATAAGAGAAGAACCTAGAGAAGAACATGGAGTTGAAACAAGAACTGAGACAGTGACACCTAATAGGAATCTAGCAAGAAATCACCCTGTTGACTAGATTATTGGGAGCATAGAAAAAGAAGTCATGACACAGAATAAGATACAAGAAGAACTTTGTTTGATTTCTCAAATTGAACCTAAATCTATTGATGAAGCTTGTAAAGATAAAAATTTGATTACAAGAATGAAGGAAGAACTAGATCAAATTGAAAAGAACAAGACTTGGGAGTTGGTCCCTAGACCTAAAGATAAGAATGTTATAGGAACTAAATGGGTATTCAGGAACAAGATGAATGAACAAGGAAAATTTGTAAAGAAAAAAGAAAGATTGGTATGTAAAGGATACTCACAACAAGAAGGAATTTATTATGAAGAGACTTTTGCTTCTATTACAATAATTGAAGCTGTAAGAATGTTTTTGGCTTATGCAACTTATAATAAATTCAATGTATATCAGATGGATGTGAAGTCAATATTTCTGAATGGAGAATTATAAGAAGTATACATTGAGCAACCTGAAGGTTTTCCCTTGACTCATGAAGGAGACATGGTATGTAAACTGATCAAAACTTTATATGGACTTACACAAGCACCTAGAACTTAGTATGCAAGACTAGATAAGTATTTGATAAAATTGGGATTTACTGAAGGCACAACAGATAGTAATTTATATCTGAAAGAAATTGAGAATGGTTTATTGATTGTAGTTATCTTTGTTGATGATATTATCTTTGGAGGAGAAGATGAAGCTAGTGATAAATTTGGAGAAGAAATGAAGACTAAATTTGAAATGAGCATGATTGGTGAGATGAAATATTTTTTAGGATTACAGATAATACAAAATGGTGATGGTATTTTCTTATGTCAAAAAAATTATTTGAAGGACTTATTGAAGATATTTGGAATGGAAAATTGTAAGCCAATTGGCACACCTATGGTAACTAGTCATAAGTTATCTAGCTGCACAGATGAAACTCCTGCAGTTGAATAAAAGAAGTACAGATCTATGATTAGAGGATTGCAGTATTTAACTCATACAAGACCAAATATATCACATGTAGTTGGAAATGTTGCAATATTTCAAGTTGATCCTAAAGAGTTACAGTATGTAGCAGTAAAAATAATATTGAGATATTTGAAAGGCATAATTGACTATGGTTTATGGTATGAAAAATTTGATGACTTTACCCTATGTGCATATATAGATGCAGATTGGGGAGGCAGTGTTTAAGACAAAAATAGTACAAGTGGTGGAGCATTTTTTCTTGGAGGAAGATTGGTTTCTTGGCTAAGCAAGAAAAAAAATTGCATTTCACAAAGCACAACAGAAGAAGAATATGTAGCAACAACAAATAATTGTAATAAGATAATATGGATGAAACAAATATTGAAGGAAATTGAAATTAAATTTGATGAGCCTATTGTTATACACTGTGATAACACTAGTATAGTAAGTATGTCTTAGAATCATGTATTGCACTCTAAGACAAAGCATATAAAAATAAAGTATCATGTTGTAAGAGAGAAAGTTGCAGAGAAAGAAGTGGGACTTGAGTATATAAGTACAAAAGAGAAGATTGCAGATATATTTACAAAGCCCTTACCTAAAGATACATTTGAGTATTTGAGAAGTATGCTTTGGGTTATGCCCCAACCTAATTTTGACAAGTGATGTAGATTGTTGCATCAGTCCAGTGGTATATGAGCTCTATCTTTTCTGGACTGGATGTTGGTACTTCCTCTATGGGGAGTATGTGTTTTGAGTTGAGTCATAAAGGACTCTAGTGAATGTATTTTCTGAATAGTGTCTTTTGACATTGAGGTTTTATATTGACATATTGATTCTTACCTTTTCCATTGATGTTAATGGGGGAGAACGATACATGAAAAAATCATCTATTGAAAAGAATACAAAAAAAAAAGAGAACCAAAAAAAAGGACAAAAGAAAAAGAATAAAAAGAGGGAGAAGGATACAAAATGAATAAAAAAATCTATTGGAGGAGATGAAGCAATATAAAATAGAAAAACATAAAAAGATTTGATTGATGAAGAGTAAGTGAAAATATTGATTGATTTGATTGATGAAGAGGTTTTGAAAATATTTTAGAGCAGTAGTGTTTCCATTTGGTATTTATGGAACTTGGATGTTTTTTCATCTATGTTGCCATCAATGCCAATGGGGGAGATTGTTAGGAATGAATGCTAAATATGTCGTATGGGGGAATATTCAGAGTCATTTTGTAGCAGTTGTATGTTGTATTCATGACTGTGTTTGTCATTGATGTCAACACAGTGATCTACTAGAGATTAGTAGAGAAGTAGACAATGCTTGAATTAGCGCAAGTGGAGTATTGTAGATCAAGCTATGAGGAGTTGAGGACTTACTCTATACTGTGTCCTAAGATCATGGTCAAGATTTTGTATAGAAATTCAATTATTCATGATAGTTATGTGTAATTTAGTGGAAGCATTATTCAGGAAGTGTTCCTGAGAATCGGCTTGTGGTAACTAGATTATATCTCCTAATCAGGATAGAATCTATGCATGCAAAGTTATACAGTTGATGAAGACATTATGATAGTGACATGGACATGATAGCATGGTTAGAGGTCACATGAGTGAAGAATTTTTTTTTTGGAAGCCGACAGTTTTTATGTAATTGTGGAATATTATGTAATGTGTGAAGGTTTATATTTTGTAATTGGTTAAGCCTTGTTGGTTGACTCATTAATAATTATTTGAGTGTGGTATAAAGGAAGGATTTTTTTCCTTTATTGTAATAAAATGAATTTATATGAGAATTGTGGAATTGAGATGAGAATTGCGAAATTGAGCAATATATGTTGTAAGAGAATATGTGAATTGCAGAGATCTGATATTGAGATCTGGTGAAGCAGTTGGTGCGGTTTGGCATAGATAAAGGAGAAAAGATAAGTTGTTGAGATTAGTAATTATTGGTATTATTCTATGTGGATAATACAAAGATCAGTTGGACAGTGTGTCTAGTGATCTTTCCTTTGAACCTGTTTGGACAGTGGGTCTTTCTATCTTCCATAACTCTTAACCAGGTTATAATCTTTTAACAGGGATTCAAAGTCTCCTAACAGAGACTCATATGTACTCAATGTATTTCATAAGGCTCTTAACAGAGTCCATCCTCTCAAAAGGAATTTTTATATTGGTACATCTTTTGTGGGAATCATTCCCACTAGGGTTTACTCTCTGATCAAGAGGTTCCCTAGTCAACATATCTTGTGTTATTGTATATGTTTATCTTTCTATGGTTGTTTCTTATATTGATTACATGGTTGAAATCTATTAATGGTGATAAAAATTGTATTTGTCTAATAACTGATTCACCCCCCTCTCAATTATCTTGGTGGACTTTACTTTGTAACAAGGATTGACCCTGTTAAGAGTCTATGAAATACATTCAGTACATATTAGTCCATGTTAGGAGAATTGAATCCCTATTAAAAGATTCTAACTTGGTTAAGAGTTAAGGAAGGTAGAAGGACCCACTATCCAAACTACTTCAAGGGAAAGATCATCGAACTCATTATCCCTCTGATCTTTGTATTATCCAAATAGAATAGTACCAATAATTATTGATCTCATCAACTTATCTTCACTCCTTTATCTGTGTGAAAACCGCACCAACTACTTTACCAGATCTTCTTAATTCTCATATCTTCTTACAACATCAATATCATCATATATCTCTCTACTCCATTACAATCATGGAAAATAATCCTTCCTTTATACCACACTCAAATAATTTACAATAGAGTCAGCCAACTAGGCTTAACCAATTATAAAATATAAATCATTACACGTTACATAATATTTCATAACCACATAAAAACTGTCAGCTTCCAAACTTAATAAATCTTCACATGTGTGACCTCTGACTATGCTATCTCATCCAAGTCACCTCCAAAGTGTCTTCAACCTCTGTACAACTTTACATGTCCACATTCTATGCCGGTTAGGAGATATAATCCAGTTATCATAAGCCACTTCTCAGGAACACTGTCAGAATACAGTTTCCACTAAATAACACATAATTGTTATGAATAATTAAATTTTCATATGCACTCTTAACCATAATCATAGGACACAATATATAACAAGTACTCAACTCTACATAGCTTGATCTAAAATTATCCATGTGCACTAATACAAACACTGTCCAGTTCTCTGCTAATCTCCAGTAGATTAATGTGTTGACATCGATGATAAACATAGTCATGAATGCAACATACAACTACTACAAAACTACTTGAATAATCCCCCATAGGAAATATTCAACATTCATTCCTAACATTATGTCCTTTTGTATTGCTCAGTAGCCTTATATTTGTTCTAATAAGTTGAATGCTTCTCTCAAAATCCTTATGTCAAAACCCTTTTTGATCTTCTGATGTCCTGAGTATAGCTACTTCTTGATGACATGCAAATCAAAATGACATCTTAAAAAACTTATATCAAATTGATATTGACCTAATTAGGGTTTAGAAACTATCTTAGAAAACCTAAGATCAACAGTGGAAATAAATAACCTAGATCAACAATACATAGGAATCATCAATAATTTAATGATTAAATCCATGTTGAATTGTGTCTAAATCTTGGTAAACCATTTTTTGATTGGTGTAAACCATTTTCCTTGATGTTTGTGTCATTCCAAACCTCTATGTCATTTCCTATTTCACTCGGTGTATACTACAATCATCACTCAGTAATTAACTAGTGCTCAGTTCATATGAATTCTCGGTGACTATTGTGCTTGGTACTCAGTGATCATCTGGCTCAGTAAGAATGCTCGGTCAAAGATATGTTCAGTTAACTTAGGTATTTTCCTTATGTTCTTCTCAGTGTATAGACTCTGTGTATTGACCAAAATTCTTGTTTTGTCTCCTTTACTGACTTTATGAATGAATGATACTAATGACAACCATTAATGCTCTTTAGGAGTAAAATTATCCCTCTTTGGCATTAGTATCAAAAACTTTATGAATATGTATTGACTTCAATTTTTTTTTAACTTATCATATGTGAACTCCCCCTTTGTACATGCTCTCGGTGTGAAGTACATACAAGAATATATCTACATATATTTTCCCCCTTTTTTGAAATTAATGCCAAAAATAATGTACTCACAGCTTGTCAAAAATCAAGGTTCTGAAGAGCAATGTGCTCTAATTTGACTTGTGCATGCATATAAACATGTTCTCTTATACTTAGATCTTCAGGGTGACAACTAAGTCCTTTTCCTTATTCACATGTCACTGTATTACCTTGATATGTGGAAGAGATTTAGCCTAAAGATCAGTTACTTTCTCTCTGATTGTATCTTCTTGCTTCCTCAAGTCAATCCTTAACCACTGGAGTTCTTGAAATTTTGTATAATGCTTATGAAATGCATTGGGCTCAGTTAAAGAATTATTTGTACTAACCTTTATTTCTTCATCTAGCTTATTTATCTTTTCACTAAGCTCACTAGTGAAGTGGTCTATAGTGCATAACTTATACAAAATTGTAATTATTTTTCTAAATAATGGTGTCAAGCTTGGTGATTACCTCTGATAGCATGTAATTTATTTCCACTTCCTAGCTTATTTTCTCTACTATCTTTAATTAAATTTTGGCATCTTCCCTTTCCTCAATTCATTTCTCTACATCAATATCAAGGGCGTTGATGTGGTCGGTTAGAGTGGCAAGTTGATCAATGATGGGATTTGACTCATGAAAATTGATATCTGAGACTACATGCATCAAAATGTCTCTAACATCCTCTAAGAGTTGTTTGTTTTTACTTTCTTGTCTTAGTTTCTCCTGTGAAGCCTTTTTTATGCACAATTCACAATACCTTCTTAAGGCTTCGAGATCTAGAGTCCTCGGGTCACATGTAGGAATTTCTATAATTTCATCTAATGTGTCTGGACCCTTACCATGTTTCTGTTAATATGATTTAGAACAACAGAGAGGGGGGGTGAATTAGTTGTTCTCAGGTCCAGATGTATAAAACAAACATCAAAAACTTTTCTTTAAATAAGATCTAACAACCAAAACCAACTCGGTCATCACTGATTCTATAATAGAAACATATAAAATTGCAGTCCACTACCCAGCTGTATCTAACTTGTAAAACATAGAAATTTTCAAATGAAAACATTCACACAAGCATTGACACTAGGATTTATAGTGGAAACCCAATCTGGGAAAAACCACTTTGTAACATGCTACTATTATTTTCACTCTTCTGAAGTGAGCTCGGTTAAAAGCCAACCCTATCAAAGGTTACAATACACATTGTTAGGTGTGACCCGATTAAAGGATTTCAATCACTCTATTAGAAGTGAGCCTTGTTATAGGACTTACATACACTCCATTAGAATGCAACCTTGTTCAAAGGATTTAAACATATGACTGTTAGGTTAACCTTTTTTAAAAGGATTTTGACTGTTACAATGGTGAGAAAGTAGCATCAGTATTGATCTGAAAAACATACAACTCACTTTGCAAATATCAGATCCAATTTTGTACATAAATGATGGTTTACTGACTTTGAAACTTTTCCATCTCCATCTCTGATATGCTCGAAACTTTTCTTCAAGAAATCACCACACTTCTCCTTTAGCCTTTTTGCTTAAACAGTCAATAACATCTACTGATCTTCCAGCATCCTCTTTTCACCCATGCACACACATACCTAATGCTTAGGTTCCCTTAATACTTCCTCAATTAGGCTAACTCATCTTTTACTGCTCAATCTCCTTTGTAGATCTTAGGGTTAGGTCAGATTCATTGAATCTACCCGCTTTATGTTCTTCGGCTCCTTTTCGAGAAAAATCTCAAATCTCTTAAAGACTTACAATTAAATATTTTTTAATGCATTCAATGCTTTCAGACAATCAATAAATAAAGTCAACACATTTTACATAATCCAAGAATTCAACAATGTCGGCCCCAAATCTGAATTCTCTTCAAATATAAAAATGTTGATGCTCAGTCAATACTATGATCAACTACTCGGTCTTCATGTAGAAAGCTCGATCATTACTAAAAAATGTTTCCTCGGTTTATATTATCTTTCTTGGCAATTAATTGATGTTCGGTCAACACTAGAATTTTTCTCGGCATATACTGACTCAATCGACACTAACATTACTCGGCTTGAACAAGATTTCTCCATTTTTTCTTGGTCAAGCCTACCAATTTAGTCTTTAATCTTACTAAGATAAACAATACATTGTCTCATCATTGTACCACATAATCAAGTACTCATTGAAGTATCAAGATAACTCAACCTTTCCTTAGGTTCTATTGTTACCATCCTTTCTTTCCCTTCTTCACAACAATACAATAGATATAGTACTTTCCTAAGTAGCAACAATCTTACTAGTTAAGGTTTGACATCAATGACAACACAACAATTGCTTCAATTGCAGTTTCCAACAATCTCCCTCTTTGGCATTGATGGCAACACCATATGATATCACCTGAATAACACATGGATTACCAACCAATCCAAAAACTTATTTGTCCATGAGAAATTTTTTTTGTAATATCCTTAGCTTCATTTTGATTCAGAATCTATTAGACTCACTTCTATGACCGTCAGAAATATCCAGATTTCCCTTTATCCTAATCCTTCATCTCAGCTCATCATCTCCTTAATTTTCTTTTTAGTGTCATGTGTTATTATATCATCTCAGTTCATCTCCCTCTTTGACAAAAATTCAAAAGCAACAACTTAACACATACATCCATTAGATGTAGATATTATCTGTGCATCTCAATGTTTCTCCCTCTATCATCTTGCTTATGACTAATTTATTGTCTTTGCTCTTCTTCATAACTCTAGGCCAGTCCTAAAGTGTGACAACCTTCTGCATCAATTTGTCTAATATTCTGCTGTAGCATATTTGATGCAGTGATCCTCGCTTAACTAGGTAGCCTTAGTTAGGGGAAAGACCCCTAATTGACTTCTCAAATACTCATGTGCTTCTTTAGGTAAAGCTTTAGTGAATATGTCTGTAATTGTTCCTTTGTATTCACATATTCCATTCAGACTTCTTTATCTTGTACCAATTCTCTCAAGTAGTGATACTTGATTGCTATGTGCTTGGTCTTAGTATGCATCACTGGATTCCTAGAAATGTTGATAGCACTTGTGTTGTCATAGAAAATAACAATAGGTTCAGTGATTTCTTCTTTCATGCCTACCAACAATTGTTTTATCCATACCAAATTTGAACAGTTTACTGTAGCAACAACATACTTGGCTTCAACAATAGATTGAGAAATGCAATTTTGTTTCTTGCTCGTCCAGGAGACTAATCTCTATCCAAGAAAGAAAGCTCCACCACTAGTACTCTTTCTATCATCTACATTTCCTGCCCAATCAGCATCTGTATATACTCTTAGTTCAAATCTTTCATCCTTCTTGTAATATAGCCCATAGTCAGCAATCCCTTTCAAGTATCTCATAATTCTTTTCATAGCCATCATGTGTGTTTCCTTAGGATGGGTAGAGAATCTTGCCACAATTCCAACAGCTAGTACAATATCTGGTCTACTATGTACAACATACTATAATTTTCCAATCATGGATTTGTACAAAGTCTGGTTTACTTCTACAGCATCATCATTCTTAGATAACTTTTGTCCAATAATCATAGGAGTACTTACTAGTCTAGAATCTTCCATCCCAAAAGTTTTCAGTATTTCATTAACATACTTAGACTGTGTAATGAAAATTCCTTTCTTCATCTGATATAATTGTAAACCAACAAAGAATTTGATCTCACCAAACATGCTCATTTCAAATTCAGTTTGCATTTTATTTCAAAATCTTTTACACAAAGCATCTTGTCCACCAAAAATAATATCATCCACAAATTTTTTTGCCAACAGGATACCTTTACCTTCTTCATCTTTCATGTACAGATTGCTTGTGTCATTTGTTCTTCAAAATCCAATCTGTATCAATTAGTTATGCAATCTCTCATACCATGCTCTGGGAGCTTGTTTTAATCCATATAGTGCTTTGTTTAGTTTGCATACCATGTGTCTTCTGTTTGGATCAATAAAACCTTTTGGCTATTTTATGTAAACTTCTTCTTCTAGTATACCATTAAAAAATGCAGACTTGACAACCATTTGATATACCTTGAAATATTTATAAGCAGCATATGCAAGCAGAGTTCTTACTCCTTCCAATCTAGCTACAAGGGAAAATGTCTCCCCATAATCTATTCCTTCTTCTTGTGTGTAGCCTTTGCATACCAGCCTAGCTTTGTTCCTAGTTATTTCACCTTTTTCATTCAACTTATTCCGGAACACCCACTTTGTTCTTATAACATTTTTGTTTTCAGGTCTTGGCACTAGAGTCCAAGTATCATTCTTCTCTATCTGGTCTATTTCTTCATTCATTGCTCATATCCAATCTTCATTTTCTAATGCCTCTCTAGTTGACTTAGGTCCAAATTCACATAGTAAACATGTTGGATCCTTTGTCTTACTTCTGGTCAAAATTCTAGTATGTTTGTCTCCAATTATCTGTTCAGGCTTGTGATATCTTCTTACATATTTTGCTAAAACAAGTTCAACTCTTCTCTCCTCCATTTCATCAGGTTCCTCAACAAGATTGTCAGATTCAGCTTCTGAATGCTTGACAACCTCTTCCTGATACTCGATGGCATTATTTTGTCACTCGACATGTTCTTGTTCTCTTTCGACACTATTTTCCTAATGCTCGGCAGCATCTTCTTGTCGCTCGACATTTCTTACCTGAGACTCAGCATTAGGTGAAACTCTGTTACTTGCCTCTTCTTCTTCTTCAATATACAAAAAAGATCTATAATCTTTTGGTTCCCTTTTTCTATCAACTTCATTTCTTTCTGCATACTCATCAACTTTGACATTCACACTTTCCATAATTTCGTTAGTGTTAGAGTTCAAACACTTATAAGCTTTCCTTTTTGTGGAATACCCTAGGAATATGCCTTCATCACTTTTAGCATCAAACTTTCCATTCCTATTGTCTTTTAATATGTAGCACTTGCTTCCAAAGATTCTAAAGTATTTAACACTCGGTGCATGCCCATGCCATAATTCATAGGGTGTCATATTTGTACCTTTCTTGATCTGTACCCAGTTAAGAGTGTAGATAGTTGTACTTATACCTTTTTTCTAGTATTTTATTGCCACATTATTTTCAATCAACAATGTCCTTGCACAATCCAAGATAGATTTGTTTCTTCTCTCTGCTATACCATTCTGTGGAGGTGTTCTAGGTGTAGACATCTGTCTTTTGATTCCTCTTTCATTGCAAAATAGATTGAATTCATTTGATGTAAATTCTCCACCTCAGTTAGATCTAAGACATTTCAGGTTCCTACTTGTCTCCTTCTCAACTTTAGCCAAATACCACTTAAAGAATTGAAAAGCGTCATCTTTTTCTTTTAGAAACATTACATGCATCATCCTAGCATGATCATCAACAAACAAGATAAAATATGTAGCACCATAGTAACTTTGTACACCCATAGGTCCACAAAGGTCAGTATGAACCAAATCTAAAATGTTTTTAGAAGTAAAGGATTTTCTCTTAAAACTTGACTTTGTCATTTTTCCTAACTGGCATTCCTTGCACATCACATTCTCAAGTTTCTTCAATCTAGGTAGACCTCTTACTTTCTTCTTCTTACTTATTTCTACCAGATTTTCAAAATTAACATGACATAGCCTCTTATGCCATAACCAAATGTCATCAAGTTGTGCAACCATACATGCTTCTTCAGATAGGTCAAGATAGAACAAATTACCTCTAGTCTTTTCTCCACTTTCGATCAGTTCACCAGTAGCATCAAATATTTTAGCTTTCTTGTGATGAAATTCCACTCAGTAACCAGTGCTATTGAGCTATGCAACACTTAGCAGATTATAATTTAGACCTTCAACCCAATATGCATTTTCACAAGAGCTCATATCAGTCAGTTTAATCAAACCTTTTCCTCTAACAGGACATGGTGCATCATTACCAAATTTTACACTTTTACCCCTATAATGATGTAAGGTCTCAAACTTACTCTTGTCACTAGTCATGTGATGTGAACAACCATTGTCAATAATCCATTTGTCACTCTTGTTCACATAGGAGATCAATGCAGTTTTCTCATCCTCATCAAATTCATCTTTCATTGCAAGATAGACTACCTCAATTTAAAAATCATCACTATCAGTGTCAGTTTCTTCTTCAGCAATGTAACAAGATTTCTTAGCTTTTCCTTTGTAGTCTATGTGCCTTTGGTAGCTTTTGTCATCTCTTCTATCTTTATGTTTTCTTTTTCTTTCTTCATCTTTATCATTCCTGTCAAGACATCTAGCAGCTATATGACCAACTTTATTACATGAAAAACATATAATAGGGAGTTTACCTTTATATTTTCCTTTTCCCCTTCTCATTCTTCTAGCCATAAGAGCTTCTAGATCCTCAAGTTCTTCATTAGAAGTGTCACTGTCAACTTCACTTTCATTTTCACTTTCACTTTCACTGATGCATCTTTATTTTTCTTTCTTTGGCTTGTTCAGAACTAATTGTGACTTAAAAGTAGATTCAACATTACCAATACTACCAACAGTGAAGTTATCATAGTTAGAGAGTTCAAAAGTAGTCAGCTTGCCAACCAAACTTTCCAAAGTAAGTGCATTTGTAGAGTTACATCTAGATTCCTGAATAGCTGAGATCTTAATAGCATATATAGGATGCAGAGTTCTTAGTACTTTTGCAATTATAGTTTCATCATCAATAGTCCCTCTTGCTCCTCTAATAGCATTCACAACTTCTTTTATTCAACCACAATATTGTGCAATGTTCTCACATTCTTGCATTCTCATTTCATCAAACTTACCTCTGAGACTCTCAGCCTTAGCTTTCAGTACATTTATGTCACCACCATAGATCTTTGCAAGAGTGTCCCACATCTAATTAGCACTTGTCCAATCCTTAATGTCCTCAAATTTTGGATAGCTTAGGGAAGATGCAATTTCTAGCATTGCCTAATTATGTTCTTTCTTAGCTCTCATTTCTTCGGTAGTCAAAGGTGCGACAGGTGAGACATAGTCATTCTCAATGTAGTACTTTGCAGAATCACCAATATCAACCAGATGCAGCTTCATCAAGCTTTGCCATGCAGGGAAGTTTTCCTTATTCAACTTCAGTACCTCCTTCTTATACATCCTGATCATTTGCTTCAAGTCCCTTTAAACTTGATTTTTGTAAACACCAATAATAAGAAACATAGCTCTGATACCAATTTTTAATATGATTTAGAACAACAAAGAGGGTGGGTGAATCAGTTGTTCTCAGGTCCAGATGTATAAAACAAACTTCAAAAACTTTTCTTTAAATCAGATCTAACAACCAAAACCAACTTGCTCATCATTGATTCTATAATAGAAACATATAACATTGCAGTCCACTACCCAACTGTATCTAACTTGTAAAAAAGAGAAATGTTCAAATGAAAACATTCACACAAGCATTGACACTAGGATTTATAGTGGAAACCCCAATCTGGGAAAAACCACTTTGTAACATGCTACTATTATTTTCACTCTTCTGAAGTGAGTTTGGTTAAAAGCCAACCCTGTCAAAGGTTACAATACACACTGTTAGGTGTGACTCCGTTAAAGGATTTCAATCACTTTGTTAGAAGTGAGCCTTGTTATAGGACTTACACTCCATTAGAATGCAACCTTGTTCAAAGGATTTAAACATATGAATGTTAGGTCAACCTCTGTTAAAAGGATTTTGACTGTTACAATGGTTAGAATGTAGCATCAGTATTGATCTAAAAAACATACAACTCACTTTGCAAATATCAGATCCAATTTTGTAAAAAAATGTTGGTTTACTGACTTTGAAACTTTTCCATCTCCATCTCTGATATGCTCGAAACTTTTCTTCAAGAAATCACCACACTTCTCCTTTAGCCTTTTTTCTTAAATAGTCAATAACATCTACTGATCTTCCAGCATCCTCTTTTCACCCATGCACACACATACCTAATGCTTAGGTTCCCTTAATACTTCGTCAATTAGGTAAACTCATCATTTGCTGCTCAATTTCCTTCATAGATCTTAGGGTTAGGTCAAATTTATTGAATCTACCCGCTTTATGTTCTTCCACTCCTTTTCTAGAAACATCTTAAATCTCTTAAAGATTTACAATAAAATGTTTTTCAGTGCATTCAATGCTTTCAGACAATCAATAAATAAAGTCAACATGTTTTACATAATCCAAGGATTCAACAATGTCGGCCCCAAATCTGAATTCTCTTCAAATATAAAAAAGTTGATGCTTGGTCAATACTGTGATCAACTACTTGGACTTCATGTAGAAAGCTCGGTCATTACTAAAAAATATTTCCTCGGCTTATACTATCTTTCTCAGCAATTAACTAATGTTTGGTCGACACTAAAATTACTCGGCTTGAACAAGATTTCTCCATTTTTGCTCAGTCAAGCCTACTAGTTTAGTCTTCAATCTTACTAATATAAACAATAAATTGTCTGATCATTGTACCACATAATCAAGTACTCATTGAAGTATCAAGATAACTCAACCTTTCCTTAGGTGCTATTGTTACCACCCTTTCTTTCCCTCCTTCACAACAATACAATAGATATACTACTTTCCTAAGTAGCAACAGTCTTACCAATTAAGGTATGACATCAATGACAACACAACAATTGCTTCAATTGTAGTTTCCAATAGTTTCTTCTTTTTCTTTTTCTTAGGTGTGGGATATTTGTTGTATGGTACTAGAGCTTTGGCCTCCAGATTTGAATTTTCTTGCTCGATAGATACACTATCTTCCTTACCCTTCCCTGTGACTGGTGTCTTGGTGTCTGGTCCTTGGGCATCTTGCTTGGTGTATGTTGTACATGTATCTACATGTGTATCTTTCTCGGGTTCTTTTATTTCTACCTCTTTATTTTTAGGCTCATTTGTATGATTTTTTCTCTTCTGAACCCTATCCCTCGATTGTATCCTTCTATTGCTCAGGTGTAGGATCCTCCGGTTCCCCTTGTGTAGCAATATTAATTGCTTGTACTAATATTGGTAAATCACCTGGTATATGAATATTTTCTACCTCAATACATTGATTCTATTCGGTATTATCTACAGCTATAGTGATGTCCTCATCATATTTTACATCATCATTAGGATCTCCTTAAATCTCTATCAAATGCTCAAGAAATTATTTTCTCAAATCTCTCAAGTCACTCTGGTTCTTCTCATGATCATAGTGTGATGAAATGACTTGCTTCATCGTATATTTATACCTAAAATTTATTTTCTTGCTCAAACTTCTGCATTAAATTCTTTACCAACCACAACTCGGTAAACATACTTATGCTCATTTAACACTTCAAAGGCTTCAGCTCGATTAACACTAGATATTACTCGGTTGATACTTCAACTTGGTTAACCTTTGCAATATTCACCGAGTAAATTTTTTTTACTCAGTTAGAGTGAAAGTAAGTAGAAAATCCAAAAATATTATGGAAACACTGAAAAACAATTTGGAGATGAACAAGATGAATTAGCAGCTAATTTGGTTGATGAAGAAACTGAGGAACAACTTTTGATTGGCAATAGTGAACATGAGGAGGATACCGAATCAGATAAGGAAATTCAAACTACACCAGTAAAGGCCAAAGGGAAGAGGAAACAAGTAGAAACACCTATAAGAGCAAGAACAAGATCCTCAATAGTTTCTTCTCCACCCTTGAAGAAATGAATTGCAAACATTACAAGGCCAACTCCCACAAAGACATATCAAAAAAGAAAAGAGGTTCCCAAGTCACCACCAAGAAACCTAAGAAGATGAGAAGGTTGATAAGAACTAAGGATGATGTGGACTCTACGGAAGAAGATGATCAAGGTAAATTTAAGGCTGTTGTAAATAAAAGTCAATCGATAGATGAATTAGTTGAAAATATAAAGGAAACGGGTAGACTAAGTCACCCTAAGATGAATCAGTTTGCATATATGTCAACCAAGGATTAGGAGAAGGTAGAAGAGGTTGTTATTCATATGATGATTAAATTTAAGAGACTACCGATTGAGTTTGTAAAATATGTTCCTAAGGAATTACATGAGAAGGTATCAACAAGGCGGACATATGCCCTACCCATATAAAAGAAAATGAGGGAACACTCATTAATTTTGACAATACCTACCTTATCTATTACTGAGATTGAAGAGCTGATGAATTACTATTCCAATTTATTTTTGATGAAAGGTATAGAACTTAACATTTTGGCAAGTAATCTTGAGGTAGTTGATGAGGACAACAAGCTTGTATGGGCTAAAATTTTGAAATCAAGGGCAGAAGCTAATCAACTTACACTGGCCATCATATCCGAGAGGAATCTTAAAAGAAAAGGAAAAGGAGTTCACTTGGATGATGTTGATATAGCCACCAAGGAACCTATTCATATATCTGATACTAAGTAGTAAGATGACACATATGTCATGGATTTCTACTTGGTTGGATATACTTAAGAGGATACAAAGGATGCTCCTGAGTAATTAGTAACAACTGAGATAGATGATGTCATGATTGAAGACATCACACATGGAGATCCTAATGATGATGTAAAAGATGATGAGGACATCACTATAGATGCAAATACAACAAAATAAAATCAACCTATTGAGGCAACACAAATTGATATACCGGGTGATTTATCAATACTTTTATAATAAATTTAGATTTCTACACAAGGGGAACCCAAGGGCTCTACACCTAAGCAATAGAATGATACAATCAAGGGATAGGGTGCAGAAGAACAAAAAGATACAAATGAGCCTGAAAATAAAGAGGCCAAAAGAAAAGAACTAGAAAAGAATACACCTATAGAGACATCTATAACAGAAACCAAACAAGATGACCAAGGACAAGACACCAAGACACCAGTCACAGGGAAGGATAAGGAAGAGAGCATGTCTACAGAGAAAGACAAGATAAATTTGAAGACCAAAGTTGTAGTACCATACAACAAATCCCCCACACCTGAGAAAAAGAAAAAAAAGCAACATGGTAAGGGTCATGTTACATTAGATGAAATTATAGAAATTCTTGCATGTGAGCCTAGGACTCTAGACCCCGAAGCCTTAAGAAGGTATGTTGAATTGTGCATAAGGAAGGATGCATAGGAAAAAATAAGACAAGAAAGTAAAAGTAAACATGTCTTAGAGGATGTTAGAGACATTTTAATTCAAGTAGTCCCTAATATCAATGTTGATGAGGCAACTCCCATCATTGATCAACTTGCCACTCTAACCGGCCACACCAATGCCCCTAATATTGATGTAGAGAAACAAATTGAGGAAAGGGAAGAGGCCAAAATTCAATTGAAGCTAGAAAATAAAATAAGCCAGGAAGTGGCAATTAATAAAGTCAAGCTATTAGAGGTAATCACCGAGCTTGACAAAATTATTCAACAATTAATTATAATTTTGTATAAGTTATGCACTATAGACCACTTCACTACCAAGATTAGTGAAAAGATAGATTAGTGAAAAGATAAATTAAGAATCTAGATGAAGAAATAAATGTTAGTGCAAATAATTCTTTAACTAAGCCCAATGCATTTCATAAGCATTACACAAAAGTTCAAGAATTCTAGTGGTTAAGAATTGACTTGAGGAAGCAAGAAGATACAATTAGAGAGAAAGTAACCGAGCTTCAAGATGAATTGATTCCACATCTCAAGATAATGGAGAGACATGTGAATAAGGGAAAGGACTTAGTTGTCACCCTGGACATATCAATTTTAGAGAACATTTTTTGTATGCATGCACCAGTCGGTTTAGAGCACATTGCTCTTGAGAACCTTATGGAGGAATGGGAAAAACTTTTCGATACTCTGAAGAAAACCCATCAAAATATTTTTGACAAGCTGTGAGTACATTATTTTTGGCATTAATTTCAAAAAAAGGGGAAATTATATGTATATATAATGTTGTATGTATGTCACACCAGCATGTACAAAGGGGGAGTTCACATATGATTAATATTTTTGTTAAGTACAAATTTTTTAAGTCTTTACACATACATAAATTTTTTGATACTAATGCCAAAGGGGGAGAATGTTACTCCTAAAGAGAATTAATGGTTTTCATTAGTATCATACAATCATCAAGTCGATAAGGGAGACAAGAAAAAATAGTTAGTCAATACATAAAGCCTATACACCAAGTAGGATGCAAGGTAGATACCTAAGTTAACTAAACATAGCTTTGACCGAGCACTCTTACTGAGCATAGTGATCACCGAGTACTGAGCATAGTGGTCACTGAGAATTCATATGAAGTGAGCACCAATTAATTACCGAGCGATGAATGCAGTGAACACTAACTGAAACAAGAAAATCACATAGCAGTTTGGAATGGCACAAACATCAAGGAAAATAGTTTACACCGATCAAAAAATGGTTTAATAAGATCCAGATAGAATTTAATATGGATGTAATCATTAAATTGTTGATGATTCCTATGTATTATTGATCTAGGTTATTTATTTCCACTATTGATCTTAGGTTTTCTAATATATTGTTAAACCCTAATTAGGTCAAATTAGTTTGAAATAAAATTTGTAAGGATGTCATTTTGATCAAGTATCATCAAGAAGTAGCTGCACTCAGGACAGTAGAAGATCGGACAGGGTTTTGACATAAGGATTGTAATAGAAGTATTTAGTTCATTAGAATAGACATAAGGCTATCGAGCAGTAAATAAAGACATACATATCACAACAAGGTGATATTTTTATAGTACTTTACAAATCTGAATCAGGAAAGTTTGAGTTGCTATTTACATATCAACTTTACTATTTTTGATTAAGGATAAAACAATTTTTGAAGGGAACCGTAACCCTTTACAATAGGAAAAAAGATAGGAAGATTAAGCACAAAGCAAAAAGAGACAGCTGGGGGGAAAGGAGGAAAGCACTAGAGACCCCCCCAGGACAACCAACCAGCAAAAAGAGACAAACATAAAAAAAAAAAGAACAAAGCCCAAAAACAGCACAGCTAAGACATTTTTTCCATAAACTTTGTTGTGTCTTCCTTCAGCAAAATAAATTGTTGGATAGAATCCCGAAGAGCCATGATTTCCTTTGAGTTATCATCTTTTTTTTTTTTTGTGCTTTCTCTAGTAAGAGAGCCAGGACCAGCAGGACTAGTCCCTTTATCGGCTTCTTCTTCCACAAGAATGGGACTCTTACTATTACTCTTTAACCATCATAGAAAATTTCTAAATCTCTCAACAGAGTGAACTTAACAGTTCTTTTCTAAATCTCTTAACCAAGTGCACACTTGATTGTATTGCTAAAATCCTCACACTAGGTAGATCTATCTAATCGTATTGTTACTCCTAATAGGGTAAGATCACCAGAAGTGATCATAATCTTTGTAGCCTTAACTGTAAAACTTTGTTACTACAGTAGTAAATTTTTGTGGGTGTCATCCCCACCGCAGTTTTTACCTTCTAACAAGGGTTTCTATGATACCAAAATACTTGAGTTATGTGTATGAATTTTCATGAATGCTTTATTGATTAGATTACATGTATTTACATTTTAGTTATATTTTGAATGTATTTTACATGCAATGGATTTAGTTGGTTAGTGATATTCATGTTTACAAAGTTTCAGTCTTGAAAAGTTTTAAAGGTACTGATTCAACTCTCCCCTCTTAGTACATATCTTTCCATACTCCCAATAGTTCACAAAACTCCTTGTATTCACTAGATTTGAAACACATTGCATTGTCACACACAATCCTCTCAGGGAAACCAAACCTAGTAACAATGTTATTCAATAGAAAGTTAGTTACCACTTTGCTAGTTGCATTTCTTCTGGGAATTGCCTCTACCCACTTTGTAAAATAATTAGTGGCAACTAGGATCCAAGAGTGCCCTCCACTTGATTTTTTTGGTATTTCTCCTATGAAGTCCATTCCCCATTTTTGGAAAGTAGCTTTCACCTCCACTGGTTTCAAAGGTACATTTCTGACAATTTTAACTTTCTAGAGAATCTTTGACAAACATCACAATTTATTACCAACTTTTTAGCATCCTTGAAAATTGTAGGCCACCAAAACCCTACTCTCAAAATGTTCTGAGTAGTAGTCTTACCCATGTAATGTCCGCCACAAATTCCTTCATGCATTTACCTCTGCAAGTTATTAGCTTGGTCTTCATTGACACATTTCAATAGAATGCAATCCAGATTCCTTCTCCACAATTTGGACCTAATGATAATATATTTGATTGATTGTAATTTAAAAGATCTTCTTTTATTATCATCCAACCCTGGTGGACATTTCATTTTCTTCAAGTAATAAATGATGTATTGATACCAAATTCATCCATCCATATCATAGGTGCAATCAACTTCCATTTGATTGATCTGATTAGCATCTAGATTAGATTGAGCCATCAATTTTTCCAATCCCTGACCTCTGACCAACTTGATGATCTAAATATCAATGTTAAATTCTCTGATCCTATTTATCCATCTACATCTTCTTCCAGATACTTCTTATTGTGAGAAGATGTCTTTTACTGCAGCACTTGGTACAAAAGAAATTACCATTGCTCCCATGAGATAGAATCTAAAAGCCTTAATAGCCCTTAAAAGTGCATATTCTTTTTATTTATTTATGTTATATTTTAGTTCAACAGCTTGTAATGAATTGCTAAATAATGCATGGGTTGTTCAAAACCCTCAATATTTTTCTACAACAAAACTGCAGCAACAGTATGAAAAGAGGCAAAAGAAAATATATGCATTGGAATATTATAATACAATGCCTTGAGCATAAGTGCATCTTTGATAGCCTTCTTGATGTTCTTGAAGGCTTCATCAGGTTCAAAATCCCACTTGACTTCATAGCCTTTCTTTAACATTTTTGAGATAGGCCTACTAATCTTAGGAAATTTTGTAATAAATATCATCAAAAATTTTACTTGGCTGAAGAAGGACTTGATTCCTTTCACATTTTTTGGCCTTTGAATCTTTTCAATGGAAACTACTCTTTCAGGATCAATTCTTACCCCTTGCTTTCCAACTAAATGCCCCAATAACTTGCCCTCAGTCACACCAAATGCACATCTCCTTTGGTTAAAAAAGATAACATATTCTAGGGATCTTACAAATATTTTCTCTAGATGTAGGCAATGGTCTTATTCCTTCTTGGAGTATGTAGTCAAATAATCCTAATATACTACAAGAAAATCATTGATGAATTCAACAAACACAACATCCATTTCTCTTTGAAAAGTAGCACCAGCATTTGTTAGGCCAAATAGCATTCTAACATACACATATGTTCCCCAAGGTGTTGTGAGGCTAGTTTTGAACTATTCTGATTCCTTCATAATTAATTGATTATAACTAGAGAAACCATCCATCATGGACATCAGATCAGAGCCAGACACTCTTTGCAACATTGCCTCCATGTTAGGTAAGCAATAATTATCATTTAAAGAGGATATATTCAAATTCCTAAAATCTACACATAACCTAATATCTCCATTCTTCTTCCTGACATGCACTAAGTTTGATACCCGTGAAGAATGTATGATAGGCATTATAATTACAACATCTTTCAACTTCATTAACTCTTCCTACATCTTAGGTGCCATAGTAGGATTGATTAGCCTTTGTTTTTTCCTAAAAGGTTTAGCATCTATTTTCAAAGGAATGATATGTTGAAACAAATCTTCTTTATAAACCTTTAAATCATCATAGGACCATGCAAAGACATGCCTAAATTTTCTCAATAGCTCAATCAAAGCTTTTCTCACCATTGGAGACATTTATTTTCCAATGTACACCTTCTTAGGTGTTTCCTTTGTACCAAGTTTGATTTCTTCTAAGTCCATTCAATCTCTCTTTTTTGTCTCCACTTGGACTATCATGATTATCAAAAACAATTTCTAAAACAACAAGTCCCTTAGTAAACTTGTTTGTCTTAAGTTGGAGGACTTCATTTCCAAGGATAATTTCCTTTCCTTTATTGATCTCCACCAAGGCTTCACAATCCAACTCTTGGCCATAATATCGATATTCACAGTTAAGAAACCTCAGAATACCTTGGTCATCTTCAAAGATCTGTCAATTCTCAAAATTTTCCGGTATACTTGGTCTGGTCTGAATTTCAACCTTAGATATTCCTACAAAATTTACATCATTTAGACTGATTGCAATATTGGCTAACAAGTCAGCCATTTTATTATTACTTCTATCCTTCCACATAATATTGAATGCATCAAAGTTTTCAACCATATCCCAAACAACATTCCTATTGTAATCACCAAAAAGTGAACATGATCATTCAAGTGATTAATCAAGGCAAATCAAGGAAAAATCAAGGCAATTGAATCCAAACAAGTATTTAACCAATCAAAATTAAAATCAAGCTTCAATTCAATTTAAATCAAAATCAAGAGCATTTTAATCAAGTGAAATCAAATCAATGTGCAATTAATTCAATTAATTGTATAGTTTGGAATTAAATAAACTCAACCCATTCAAGGGGTACACTTGGCTAAATAAATGAATTAAAATCAATTGATTAAATCCTAATTTCTCTCAACACCACATGGGAGGAAAAAGCCTCAACCAATAGGATTTGAGAAGAGAGCTCACATGGATCAAGCCAAATTCAATCTCAATCACTCAAATTGAAAGAGCGTCTTGTCCACTCATCTTGTCTTCTTGTCCCAAGATTTGAAGACACAATATTTAAATTGTCTTCAAAAGGTGGAATCGAAGACTCAACTCAAGCCTAATCATGATCAACTCTACCACACCCCCTACCCTTGCCAAATACTATATAAGCAAGGCATAAATCACTCATAAATCAATCCTTAAATCTAAGAATTGCATCTAACCCCTTGAGAATTATAGCTAGAAAGGCAATTTAGAAGTTAATTTGAGCATTTCTATTTGAAATTGAATTAATTAACTTATCTTATCACTCATTTCTCATTCTAGGACTGTCATTAATGGAGGCTTGCTGAGATCTTCACCATTAACACTCTTAGTTAGAGAGCCATAGAATGCTTAATTGCTCATTTATTTTCTAAATAGATTTTCTATTTGTGGTAACTTAGTTTCTATTTGATTTATTTGACAATACTAATTCTATGAAGGTACAATTTCTAGTACACACCTATATTGCTTCAATATTTTATTTTTGGAAGCATAGATTGACCTTACTTGGGATACTACCAATTCAAAGTCACCCACCACATTTAGGAATTTGATTCCATGTTTGTAGGACAATCTTAATCCTATCAACAATGCCTCATACTCTACTATGTTATTTGTGCAAGGGAAACTTAATGTGAAAGAGAATATGTATGTATGCCCATTAGGAGAAATAAGTAAAATACCTGCTCCTGAACCATCTTTACAATTTGCACCATCAAAATACATTATCCATATGTCACATTTTTTTGATTTGGCATTAACTTCCATAGTGATAAGAGTATGACAGGTTCCTTCTCAATTATCCACAAAGCATTAATGTCAATATCCACAAAACAAGTAGTTTCATTATCAATATCCTACTCAATCATATGGGTAATCCTTGGCTCTCTATCAATCTTGACAAAATTTTCATCAATATTGAAAGTTTCATAGGAAAAATTACACTACAAACTTCCACCCATAGAAACACTCCATTTTCTAAATAATAGCATCCCATAATGAGGTGGTATATCCACAACTAGGACACTCATAGTTAGTTCCTTATCAGGGTAGGATACAAGCCTATAGGTTAGTGCATTAATAGTACCAATAACTAGTATCTCTCTTTGATCCATTTCACAACATCTACCCTGAACAATGTCAACTTTTAGACCCAACCTTTTCCTGATTTTAAATGGCATCATAGTGTTTGATGCTCTAGAATCTATCACATAGTTTTTTTTACTATTTTTCCATTTATTATGATGCTAAAAATAATGGATCTATGTTCTCAAGGAAGGCATTTATAGAAATATCCAAATACATAGGTGGTATCTGAGATACCACTCCTTGAACTTCCATTATTTTGTTTGATTCAACTTGGGGCTCACTTGTGTTACAAATAATATTATTGTTGTCTTGGACATTATCAACCCATGCTTGGGCTCTATCTTTGTGTTAAGGGATTTTCAATAATTCAAAAAAGGGAACCTTAAGAGTAATTTGAGATAACATTGATATCATATCAACAGGGGTAGAAGAAGAAATTTCAATTTGCATACCTTTAGCATCTTTCTACTTCTCATATGTATCATCTGTAGTCATAATTTTTTGTTTTTCATTCTTAGCCATTGTATTAAATGGTTTCTCAACTTCCTTTTGGTTATCATTATTTTTTACAACAGACATCTTTGTAGCTTCAACCCTTTTTGGCTCCCATTTCTTCCCTTTGACATTTTTTACTTTCACTACATAATCACCCTTTGGATTATTCCAAATGGGCTACTTGGAATTGGTATTCTTTATCAACATACCGAAAGCCTTACCTGTATTATCATTTACTATCATGTTTTTGGTTTACACTTATGCAACCATTTATCCAGTGATTTTGGCAATCTCCTCCTTTGAGGGTCTTCTCAAATTTACTCCCTCTAAGATAGATGTCATGTTACATGTCCTTTTATGAACATTTTCATCATTAGAAATAACTTCTTGATGGAACATTGCTTTATTATGTCTCTTCAGATATATATCAATCTCCTCATCATAATATGAGGTATCTTCTTGTCCAAGGTATGAATCAACAAGATTACATCTAATGTCATCATTGTTTTGTTCCTAATATGACTTCTCAAGATCTTCATCTTGGTAGACAACTATAGATTGTGCAACTACACAATATTTTGAAGAGTGGGGTGACTAACAGGCCATACACCAGGGTGTGTCTTCTACAACATTAACATAGGTTTTCTACAATGGATTAGGGATAATCTTTTCATTATTTCCTTTTTCAGGAGGGCTAATAGGTTTACCATCTTTCCACTGGGTGTTATAAGGGAAATTTTGCATTCTATTCTGCCTATTGAAATTATTGTTAAACTGGGGCTTTTTCTAAAATAGAAATCTTGTCATTCCTATTGTTGGGTGGTTTCAAGTCCTTCAGTGCATTCATAACCTTATCCAACTTCTCTTCCTCTTTTCTTTTGTTTCCAATAGTTCTCTCACTGTCCCTCTTATTTCCCCTATTCCCAAATAATTTAGGGTCATCTCTTTTCCCACCCAGTTTTCTAGATATTTTCATATTGTTTTCAATATTCACAGCAATCTTGAAAGCATCCCTGAGAGTTCTTGGTTCTTTATCTCTTAGGAGATATCCCACCTTTCCATCAAAATCATTAAAGTATGTTTTTAGACAAACATTATTAAAGTATGTTGTTAGAAAAACATTATCATCTAACCTCATAACTTGAAATAATTTATACATTCCTTTTTGGAATCTCATGTTAAACTCTGTAATAGATTCATTCTGATTTTTTCTTATGTTGTTAAATTCATTCAACATGAAAATATAATTTTTTTTTATTACCATATTGTTCCTTAAAAAAAATTTCAAATGCATCCCATGAATTAATACTATGATCATGAAGTCTCTTAAACCAATCCCTAGCATCTTCTACTAAGAATTGAATAAACAATTTCATAACCACATCTTCATGTTGCACTTCATAGTTATTTAACATATAAATAAATAATCTAAGATGTTCTTCACAAATGATAGCATTATTCCCAGTAAACTCACTTGCCTTATCTCTCAGTTTAGTTGGAATAACATTAGGATAACTAGGTATCCCATCAAAACAAATTTTCCTATACCCCTCTAGTTGTATAGGTCTTCTTTGAAATATTAATCCATTGTTTCCACTTGGACCAGCACTAGTTTTCATACCCCCACCCAAATGTACATTTGACTGTTGTTTTTGGGTCAGCATTTATTTTAGCAGATGAAGAAGAAAGAATATTATGAACGACAGGTTTACCAAGTAAGACAACATGAGTAGTTTTGGATGGCATACCTATTTCATTTGTGGATGGTCCAGAAGTATCTGCAGATGAAGATTTCAGGAATTGTATCTTCCTTCTTGTTTCTGCAATAGATGCTTCAACCTCAGCCTTTTCTAATTCCTTTTCTAAATCATCTCTTTCTTTTCTTCTCTTTTCCATCTCTATGTCAAAATTTGAAGCAGATTGTGGAATCTTTGGTTTAACCACAGGCTCATTTATTTTTATCCCAACAACCTTTTTCTTACCCTTGTTGTTATTTTCAACAAAAGTGGGCTTGGTATATTCACTTCCTTCCTTTTGTTTGGGTGGAGACATATAGCTTTGTACTTGTCTAATTATAGGGCCCTCTTGTTCAAACTCCTAGTCCTCTAATAGACATTCTTTCTTACTTCCTGAGGCAACAATGTCACCAAAGAGGTCAAGTTGTAAAGTTTTAGGAGAAGAGGAAAATATTTTGTTCCTTTCTTTTAACTCATTAAATTTTCTAAGGACTCTCTTTCCATCAGAGCATTCATGGTCTCTCTCTCTCTCTCTCTCTCTCTCTCTCTCTCTCTCTCTCTCTCTCTCTCTCTCTCTTTCTACAACCTTTTATATATTGCATATTGCTCTACTAGGTGTAATCTTAATGCACCCAAATCAGTTGGGTCAATCATAACATCATTAGAGCTTGATGATACATCCATATCAGTAATATTTTTATATGGGAAATGGATCCATCTAGGCTCCATTGGTTGTTTCTTAGAAATAATTTCATCTTGATATAAACCTGAGACATGGCTTTTATTTCCTACTCTCACATTCTAATTTACATGAGGTATAACTTTGTCTTGATATAATACCTCTAGTGTATCATATAAATTATCTCTAGAGAGACCACTATCAAATTTTGAATTTTTGTATATAGATTCATTTTCATTGGAAGATGTGTGTAATACCCCATCTCCCTCATTATTGTGTTCTCTCCCAGGTGCACTGGTAGACTCACCACCTTTTCTAAACTAGTTTTTCTTTCCTGGCCTAGGTAACACTTTTAGATTTACTTCTGGGTGTTTCTTGAAAAAGTCCTTGTGTTCTTTCTTTTATCCATGGTTTGCAAACAACAACACATGTGAATAGAACGACCTATGAAAATAATTTTTACCAACCCAACAAACATTGGTCTGACAAATACTGCACTGCCTATAGTACATTCCCCAATGGAGTCACCATGTTGTTGGCTTTTGATTCAACATATTTGAATAACCAAGAGACAACAAACAAAATACACCTAGGGATCAACTATTTCCTATATTTAGAGTACCTTATCTAAGCTTGGGCCAACTAACAAGGACAAAAACTCCTTCTACACTTCTGGCTCTACAGAACCAAGATAGGTACAGCTAGGATTTGATACTTTTCCTTACAACTTCTTATTTACAAATCCCTTTTAAGCAGATTTAGTCATATAACACTTCTTTTATTGAATGTCACAAAGTAGATCACATAGTAGATAGCAATGAATCTATTTTATCATAGTTTTAAGAGATGACCATTCTTTAACCCTTTCCTTCTTTCTTTCAATTATTTAAAATTGATTTTGATTTTTACCATGAAAATTATTAGAACATTGGCTTGATTTGCTTAAATATTGACTAGTGCCTTATCCATTAAGTTATTATCACAAAGTCACAAAGATATAATGAGGATTATGACCTATTTTCTCACTTTGTAAGTAAATATATCACTTGTTATCAGAAAACCTTATACTTATTAATATAATTTACCATATTTTGTGATCCTATCAAATCATAGAAGCATATTACTTAGTTCTTTGAACTAAAAACAATAATGAAATGACATACAACCTGAAAGAGTTGCAAATGAAATTTAAGCCTTGCTCAAATATTCATAAAATTAACAAAACAGTAATAAAAGGAGACAAGATTTTTGACACAAATATTACTACAATGCTTTGTGTATTAATCTCTTTGAGAAAGATACATTCCCTATGATTCTCTGTAAAAATTTTCAAAATAAATCAAACACAAAGACTAACAAGTTTCTTTATTAAAGCTTGAAATCAAAATATACATACATCAATAGTTTTGTTACTATACACTGTATGGACCGACCTACTAGGACACAAACGTTCTTTCAAAAATAAAAATTTGGACCCTTATACCCAGTCTTGGAAACCCTTTATAGAATAGGGTTGCAAAAAGCTGCAGAACATGGGAAGGTACACTTGTCACAATACAATAGGTTACACTTTACTTTTCCACAAAATCACAAAATATCACTTTCAAAAATTATCTTCTAACAAAAAAGTAGGCAACAGAGAAATAGGAGCATCATTCTTGAGTTGATTTTGGTCCCACTTGGATACCTATCGCCTCTTGACTGATCTTTGCAACCTACTCACTACAAACAATATCATCTGGACACCCAAACTATAGAACCTTTTTTTCTTCCTCAATTAGGTTCTTACACATGGTTCTAAGTTGTTTGGCTCTCTTATCAAAGGAATAAAAAATACATCCTTTCAGTCATAATCTCCTCAATCAATTTACCAAAAAAATAATTATCATCATTGACAACAATATTATTTATCTTTGAGGTGAGGTCTGTATCCAACTCCTCCATCCATTCTTCCTGGTCTTTAATATTTTTGAGGCTTTTCAAAATGTAAGGGAATAGATCAAAATTCTAACTAGAATATTCCAAGAGAAGGAATCTAGAATCACTTTTCACTGACTGCCTAACAATAGATAACTTCAATAGACCTGTAATGTGGTCATAGGTCTACTCCATTGTAGTGTCCACATGTGCTTGATCTTTAGCTATTGAATACATTTCTTCCATTTTAATCTCTCTGCTAGTCCATTTACTAATAATCTCCTCCAATTTATTTTTATCTTGATCAAAAGAATTTAAAATATCAAATATCTTTGAGATCCTAAAATAAAAAAACCTAGAATCAATACTACTCAAAAGATGCAAAATTGTACCATTGATTTTCTCTTCATATCTTCTCACCACCTCTACCTCTAAGGCTTTAAGTTTTTCCTTTTCATAATGCAATACCTCTTCAAATTGGGCATTGAGAGCCATGAGAGATGGGGGAGTAGATATAATGGGGCTGGTGCTAGGAGGTGGTGCAAGGGATGATGCAATCATCCTTGTAGAAGACTCACCTATTTAAAATTGTATAGTTGTTGTGTCTCCAAGCTATGTGAGCCTTCCCATAAATTCATTATTTTTTTCTCTTTTCTACATCATAGGCCTCCATTATCTTTTCACATTTGAGCCTAAGCTCATCCATGATATATCTATCTTTCAATGTAGTGGCCTGGGAAAAATTTACAACCTATATTGTTATATTAGTAGCCTCCTTTTTTTAGGTCTCACTCACCCTCCTAACCATCAAGCCACCAACCAAATAAGTGCTTGTTCCATCATCTCTCTTTGTTCTAATATATTTCTATAGTGACCACATAACCAAAGAAACATGGTCATCACTAAATACCACCTCTTTTAATGCTTCCTGATGTAGGAGAATCTCAGGTCCTTGGCAATCGTATGTCACCAAAAACATTTTTGAGTTTGTCTATGTTGCTCAGGTTCCTTCTTTGGCTGAGTTGGCTCGGTAGTTGGTCAGTTTCCTTTGGTTACCGAGTTTGGTGGGTTATCTCCTAGGCAGTTAGTTGTTTTAGTGGTGCTCAATGATGCTTTTTTGTTGCTCAGTCATCCTTGCTTACCGAGTAGTTTATTTTGAGTTCCTGTTGAGGCCAACTTGTGCATTAATTATGGGTTATGAATTTAATGTTGGTATCCATCATTGGGAAGTGTGTGGTCCCAAATCTAACCATTCCTTCCATTGATTGTGGATCTGAAGGCCAACTTAGTTTGGCAGCCTCTTGTATAAATGTAGTTATTTGGTTAGAGTTTAGGAGTCATTATAGATAGAAGATAGAAGATAGTAGAATCAAGATTGTTGGAAGATCCTCGCATGTTTGAGGACTTGTGTAACTCATTGTAATATCTGGTCATAACTTGGAAGGCCTTATAGCCCAGCATGTATGAATCAATTTGATTGAATGATAATATATGAATGATCCTACTTTCTCTCTCTCATTGTGTTGTTGTTGCTTCCGTGTGTGGTTGAGAAAAGTGGATTCAGTAGGGTGTTCCACTTTCCCTTGGCCCCTCTATCCTTCCTTTATGTCAAGTGGTATCAAAGGGAGGTTAGATCTAGATTTAGGTCTGTGGATCTACATTTGTAGGTTCCTTCTTGCGAAGCCCTAGTTGAATTATTGTGGGCTGGAAGATTGTGATCTAACCAACAATTGTAGAGGGTGTTCAAGATGGTTCGTGGGAGGTGAGAAGCAGATCCAAGATTGGAAGGCATGTTGAGACAACTTGCTGCTAGATTAGAAGCTATTGAAATAGCCCAGAGAAGAGACAAACATCTTGAAGATGTTAGTGATGATGAAATTGAAGTGGAACAAGGTGAAGTAGAACCTACACCTATGATGGATCAGGCTGAGGAAAGATTCTTGAAGGCTTTGACAAGTTTGAAGTCGACACCACATTTCAATCCTCTTGAATATATTAGGAAATTGGATTATGATGAATGGATAGACTGGATCACCGAGATGGAAAAGTATTTTGAGTATGAAAATGTATCTAAGGAAAAGAAGGTGAAAATTGCAGGCACAAAGTTGAAAGGTCATGTATCCTTGTGGTGGGAGAATCTGCAATTGGATCAGAAAAAGAAAGGAAAAGACAAAATCAAGGTATGGAATAAAATGATGAATAAATTGAAAGGAAAGTTCTTACCTTGTTATTATCAGATTAACCTAGTTAGGTGAATGCAAAGTCTAAGGTAGAAAGATAGCTCGGTAAAAGAGTATACTGGGAATTCTATAGATTAGATATCAGATCTAGACATGATGAGGATGATGTGGAAAGAATTGCTAGATACCTGAATGGTTTGAGAGTTTCCATCCAAGAGGAAATTCATTTGGTCAGATTGGAGAACATTGAAGAGGCTTATCAATTTGCATTAAAAGTCGAGGAGAAATTGAATAAGAGACATGAGCAGAGACAAAGAGGTCGAGGTGGTAGATTCCATAGAGGAAGAGGTAGATCTTATGGTGAAAATGGTAGATCTGAACCTGAAAAGACAACTCTAGATAAAGGAAAGATCAAGTGGAAAGGTGAAAGTTCATCTAGAGGCAGAGGAAGTAACTATCGAGGTGGTTATAGTAGAGGTAATTTCTAAGGAACTTGTTACAATTGTGGAGAAGAAGGGCATAGATCTTTTGAATGTACACATGCTAGTAAGAAGGCTAGTAGCAGTAGAAATGCTTTGGTGCAAGACGAGTCACTGAATGAACCTGAGAGGGGAAATAAATTGATGGTAAGGAGAGCACTGTAGAATGAAAGTAAAAAGGAAGATCCGATAAGGAAAAGTTTGTTCAAGACCAGATGTAGAGTTTATGAAAAAGTTTGGAAGGTAATCATTAATAGTGGTAGCTTGGAGAATCTGGAATTTGACGAGATGGTCACAAAGTTGCAGTTGGAAAGGTTGGAACATCAAAAACCCTATCAAATTTCATGGATCAAAGATGAGCATACACTCTTTGTAAGTGAACAATGTTATGTGAATTTGAAGATTGGAAAATATTATGATAAGGTGTTATGTGATATCATGCCTATGGATTGTTGTCATATTTTGTTGGGTAGACCTTGGCAATATGATAGACATGCTATATATGATGGAAGATTACATAATTATACTATTGTGGCCAATGGAAGAAAAAAAATCTTGTTACCTTTGATGGAAGAACCTGTTAGTAATGTTTACACATCTGTGAAATTTTTCTTGATGGAAGGAAGAAAATTTGTTAAGGATTTAAAGAAGAATGATGTATGTTTTGTTGCGATTCCTAACAAACTGAGTAAGAAAATAGAGGATAGTGTCCCTAAGGAGATTGATAAGTTACTCATCGAGTACAGTGATATCATTTCTAATAATGTACCTGATGTTTTTCCACTGAAGAGAAGTATTGATCATTGCATGGACCTAATCCCTAGAGCTAGTTTACTGAATAAGGCACCTCATCGGTTGACACCTACCGAGAATCGAGAATTGAACCGATAGATTCAAGAGTTTCTAGATAAAGGTTTGATCAAAGAAAGTTTGAGTCCTTGTGTAGTACATATGGTATTGGCACCTAAGAAGAATGGAGAATGGTGAATGTGTACTGATTGAAGAGAAATCAAAAAGATAACAGTGAAGTATAGGTTTCCTATATCGAGAATGGATGACATAATGGACAGTTTGACTGGAGCAAAGTATTTCACAAAGATTGATTTGAAAAGTGGGTATCATCATATCATAATCAGAGAAGGTGATGAGTGGAAGATTGCTTTCAAGACAAAAGAAGGTTTTTATGAGTGGTTGGTTATGCCTTTTGGTTTAACTAATGCACCGAGTACTTTTATGAGGTTGATGAATGAAGTTTTGAAGAAATTCTTGTCTAAGTTTGTGATTGTATATCTTGATGATATTCTAATATTCAGTAAGACCAAAGAAGAACATTTTTTGTATGTTAGACAAGTTTTTTAGAGATTGAAAGAAGAAAAGTTGCTGATAAATCTGAAAAAGTGTTCATTCATGATAGAGGAGATTGTGTATTTGGGATTTGTAATTTCAGCTGATGGTTTGAAGATGGATCCTAGAAAGGTTGAAGCTATTTTGAATTGGCCTACACCTGTAAATGCTAGTGAGGTATTTCAAGTGGAAGTGCAATTGGATCTATGTTGAGTCAAGAAGGTAACCTGTTGCTTTCTTTAGTGAAAAGTTTAATGATGCTAGAAAGAAATATTATATGTATGATCAAGATTTCTATGCTATTGTTCAAGCACTGAAGAAATGGAGACATTATTTGATACCAAGTGAATTTGTGTTTTATACTAATCATAAGGCTTTACAATACTTGGGTAGTCAGAATAAGTTGAATTAGAGACATATGAAATGGGTTGAGTATTTGCAGAGTTATACATTTGTGATCAAACATAAAAGTTGAGTCACTAGCCAAGTTGCTGATGCATTGAGTAGAAGAAGATCTTTGATGACCGAGATGAAAATTGAAGTTCTTGGTTTTGATGAGATGAGAGATTTGTATGAAACTGATCTTGATTTTTCTTAACCATGGAGAAAGTGCAGAGCACCTATTCAAGATAATTTGAGTACAAAATGGGAAGAATATTTCATTGAAGAAGGTATGTTGTTTAAAGGTATTCAGTTATGTATACCGAGAGGAAAAATGAGAACTAATTTAATAAAGGATAAACATAGTAGTGGTTTGGTTGGACATTTTGGCATTGATAAAAATTTGAATTTTCTTAAGGAGAAATGCTTTTTGTCCAAAATTGTATAAAGATGTTCAAAAATTTGTGAAAAGTTTTGGAATTTGTCAAGATGCAAAAGGAGTAAGTCAGAATACTAGATTGTATACACCGATTGTTGTACCTAAGAAACCTTGGACTGACATCAGTATGAATTTTGTTCTTGGCTTATCGAAGATAGTAAGAGCTAATCATTCTATATTTTTTGTGGTAGATAGATTTTCTAAGATGACACATTTTATACCTTGTAGAAAGACATCAGATGTAGTACATGTAGCAGATATTTTCATTAAGGAAATTGTTAGATTGCATGGATTACCGAGGAGTATTATCTCTGACTAAGACAATAAATTTGTTAGATACTTTTGGAAGACTCTTTGGAGAAAGTTTGGCACTAAGTTGAAATATAGTTTACATTTCACCCACAAACTGATGGACAGACAGAAGTTGTAAATAGAAGTTTGGAAAATCTTTTGAGATGTTTAGTTGGAGACACACCTAGTAATTGGGATTCTGTGTTGGCACAAGCAGAGTTTGCATACAATAATTCAATGAATAGGAGTACTAAAAAAACACCCTTTGAAATTGTGAACGGCATACAACCGAGAGGTATATCTGATTTGAGAGACATTGCTGATGAAAGTAAGAGAAGTGCTGAAGGAGTGAAATTTGCTGAGTACATGAAGACATTGAATGAAGATGTTAAAATCAAGCTGGAAAAGAGTAATCAGAAATATAAAGACAGAGCTGATAGATCAAGGAGACATAAAACTTTTGATGTTGGTGATGAAGTGATGGTTCATTTGAAGAAAAGTTGATTTCTTGTTGGAACATATGGGAAGCTAAAGATGAAGAAGTTTGGACCTTGCAAGATTTTGAAGAGATTTGACAGTGGAAATGCATATGAGATTGAGTTACCTGATGACATGAACATATCACAGATTTTCAACATTGCTAACTTGTATGAGTATCATGAACCTAATGAAGACATGACAACACCGATGGAATATCCTAAGAAGCAGAAAGAGGAAGTTGAGCAGATTTTGGAGCAAAGAAATGACAAGAGTACAAGAGGTAAATAGTATATGGAATATCTGGTAAAGTGGAAGAATAGACTGATTGAAGATAGTTCATGGATTTCATAGCCTGAGTTGGATGCAGCTCAGATCATACCTACTAAATGATTCAAAGAATAATTTCTAAATAACCCCATGTGTCTGATGTAGAAGCATCTCAGGTCCTTGGCAATCTTATGTCACCAAAAACATTTTTGAGTTTCTCTATGTTGCTCAAGTTCCTTCTTTGGCTAAGTTGTCTCAGTAGTTGGTGTGTGTGTGAATTTTGTACCTAGCTTTAGACACAACACTTCAGTAAAACATTAGAGGTTAGCAAAAATCAAAATCTTACAAATAATTGAAACTATGCTAACCATGTGATTTACTACCTTCTAGTAGGTGCGAGTATGATGTTCTTAAATTGAAATCAAGATCATTGACAATGCAACACCTAAATGAAGGATTTAAAATGATGAAAGCAATGAAATATGAATGCAAATTAATCTATTTTTTTTAATTTTTGATGCAATAGGATGAAAAGCTATATGAAATTAATCTAGAATGAAATTGAAATGATATGCAATTAATCTAAGAATTATATGAATTGATATGCAAAGCTATGAAAAACTATGAATTGATCTCACAAAATTTCCTGTCGCAAAATCTTTGTTCTTCAGTTGTAAATTCGCCAAACTAATTGTGCAAATTTGAGAGATGTGAGATTGAAAGCTTGAGGGATTTAGAGAGATATTGATTGATTGAAAGCTTGAGGGACTTTTTTGAGAGCTAAGCCTTGTTTATATAGAAATCTAGGGCTTGAGGATGCATTGAGAAAATCCATAAATCACTCTTGATAAACTCAGGTTGATTTTTGAGTTATCAATAAATTAAGAACAAATAAACTCATAAAATCATGCAAAAGCAGTTTTTATCTCAAAATAGAGCTTTAGTTCTCTTTTTCAACTCATCATTAGATGTTGAGTTTAGAATGTTAACAAATTGAAATTGAAAGTTGATTTGAAGTTATTTTAAAGTTGACTGCTTTTCTGATTGTGCATGATTTAATATGAATTCATTTAATAAATAAAGTGATTTATTCTCAACTTAACTGATTTTAAAATTAAAACAATTGATTTATGGGTTAATCAATTATTAAATCAAACTTTTATTCAAAAACTATATTATTAAATATTGACAACTGACTTTAATTAATTAAATAGGAATTTAATCAATTAGTCATAAGATTTTTGATTTATTGTCAAAATTAAATAATACAATTTAGGAATAAATATAATTAAATGTAATTAAAGAATTAAGTGGCAGTATTAAATCTGATTAATTAAATATTTAGAATATTCAATTAATCAAACTTTAGGATAAATAAGATTTATCAGCAAATATTTATTAAATTAAGAATAATTATGATAAATTAGGAATATTTCTAGGAATATTCCCCGATGCAGAATTAAGGATAATCAATTAAATTTGATAATGTGTAGATGTGCTTTAGGTTAGGAATTTTGTATCGATTTCATTCGATTTGAAGATGTAGGAGGTTAATGAACCTATAGCCCATTTTTGGGGTATTACATTTTGCCCCTCTTTGAATTACTGTGGGAAGTGCAGTGGTTCAAAGATAGTCTATGTATGATAAAGATGTTTGAGATTGAAACTGATTGAAAGATTTGAAGATGTTAGGTCCTGAATGACCAAAGATAATGTTAACTATAACAACAATGAATTGGTGATTACGAAAAAGTGCCAAAACGCCTGATTCTGAACCTTATGATTGCGAAGAAGTGAGTGACCGATTCCAGACCTAATTTTCCAAAAGAATCATAGTGGTATCACATCTTGAACCCATCAGTTATGAAGAACCAAGGAAATAACACTAATGAACCAATGGTTACGAAAAGCTGATACAATTTACAAGATAGATTAGGATACTAGATTGATATGGATCTCGATGAATCTGATATGCCCTAAGCGATGATAGATTTTCCCCAAGCAACAAGGATTTTTTATGAATCAGCAACTAGACGTGGTTGTTGTCTTGATTACTGAGGAATGATTGATTATAGATTTAGATTTACAGACGTGAATGATGTGTAACACCATGCCCCCTTCAGGATTAAAATTGAAATCTAAAAAGAAAAGTCAGTGTTATAGTTTAGAAGCATGTTAATTGATTTGAGAAGTGGTTATACACGTTTGAGAATGTGTTCTGCATCGTTTAGAGGTCCAGAAGACCAAGTTTGACTAGGTTTGAGCATGAGTTGACCATGGTTGACCAAGTTGAAATTTTGATAGTTTGATGTAAGATAATCAATTAAGTTGAATTCTTGATTTGTTTGATGATTCAAGGTCGAATATGCAAGTAGTTTATAATATAAATGATCTCAAATTTTGATTTTGATCCCGAAAAAGGATTCTACTTATTGTTTCATTGGAGGAACCTTCATACAATTCTCAGTCCTTGTGTCATGTTTAGCATTTTTTCAGGAATCGTTTAAGTGTTCAAGCAATTTGTGAGATCATGCAAAGTGCAAAATGAAATGTAGAATGAAATGAAAACCTAGGACCTAGGACGTAGTCATTGATCATGTGTCGATTTGTTGTCATCATTGAACTTTTAGGTAACTGGATAAATTAATACAATGCCCACTAGTTACGAAACCATAAACATATGAATATCGATTTGTATGCATAGGAATCAATACAACACCCACTGGTTAGGAAAGCATGGACATATGAATATTGATTTTATTTTTGGAATATCAGATTAGATATAAGAACCAAGGCACAAATGCTAGGATGACCTGAATATCATGTCTATTTTTATATAGCAATTTGTATAAGCATCAGAACATAAACGTCATGATGACCTAAATATGCCTTGCATTCAAATAGACAAGAGATCATTCTAAATCCAGTGTGAATTACCCATAGTGACCCTTTATTGTTCACATCCTTAGGTAAGATCGTGTTTCACAATAGGAGAAAGAACTCACTCAAAAAGACAATAGTTAGATCAAACTTCTTTGAATTTTATGGGTATAAATGGTTGAGGTATGCATGGCCATCCAATTTGAGATAGAGGCTCTTACAGACGAACACCATTTCAATCTAGAATTTCCAAATTTGTTAGATTTTCACATACAAGAAGAAGACAAAGAAACGATTATGCCCCCAATCATCACTCTCTAAATCCTATAAAGGACATCATCAAAGAGCTCAAAGGACACAATATACAAAAATCTCAATGTGAATCAGTAAGCATACAAGGAGATAAAAGCATGTAAAAAACATAGATTGTTTTCAGTTTGTGTTTGACTGCATTGTTGTAGATGTAAAATGCTTTCTAGAGAGGAGACTGACTGATTGACTCGAATGAAGCTTCAAAGGACTCTAACTAGATATGACATGTCTAAAGTATACTAGAGACCATAGGATATGACATTGATTGCCCCCAAGTTTTATCTTTGATAGGATACAGATGCTTGATAGGGTACAAACTAAAGCAAGACTGAAAGCTGGGAAAGACCAAGATTGCGCTAATAGATGGAGCATTTTGAACAAGTGGCACCCGTTTGCTGAGTTTTCACCATCTTGGTAGAGATTCTATTTTTGATACCAAGGTGCCTATTTCCAAGTTTTCACCAAGGCACTTTTTCTTTTTCTCATTTTTTTGTATTTTTCATTTTTCCAATTTTTTTGATATTTTTGGTATTTTTTTAATTTTTTTGTGAATCATGAAGGTGCCTATTGCTAGGTTTTCACTAAGATGTTCATTTTTTTAGGTCTTTTTGTTGGAATTAGGAGAGATAGGTACTGAGAGGGGAGGGGTGAATCAGTGCCTTCAAAACTTTTACTTGTAAACCTTTCTGATATATAACTGTAAACAGTAATAACCGACCAAAACAACTTGAATCTAACTACATGTGTCAATCATTCATTTAACTTATGAAAATAAAAAACATGACATAAATATGACAATCACATGACACAAGTATTTTGGTAACGCAGAAACCCTTGTTAGAAGGTAAAAGCTGCGGTGGGGATGACACCCACAAATTCTTCACTACTGCAGATAGAAAAGGTTTTCCTATTAGGGCTACAAGTTTTGATCACTTCTGGTGATCTCACCCTATTAGGAGTGACATGTTAGATCAGCTAGATCTACCTAGTTATAGGATTTTAACAACACTAATGAAGTGTGCACTTGGTTAAGAGATTTACATAAGACTGTTAAGTCTACTCTGTTAAGAGATTTTATCCAAAACTCTATTACAATTGTCATAAAGCAATAGGCAATTATCTGCTATTTGACAACTCAATTGTCTGATACAGATCTATAAGCTCTGATAAAATATCACCTTACTTGTGATGAATCTCTGCTCTGGACTACTCGGTAGCCTCTGCTGATTCTACTCAATCTGAATTCCTCTATACTTGGTTCTGCTCTGTTAACTGATAGACTTAAAGTTAGGAAATTGCTTCAAGTGCTCCATGATTCATATATCAGCTCACACCAAAAATGATGCGAACACACAAATATATAGTGTTCTAATTTTTCCGCTTTAACAAAATGAGGTTACACAACATAGTCATAACCCTAAGATCTACGATGTACAATAATAACCTAGATCAACTATTACAAAAGATATACATTGCATTTAATGATTATCATCACATTAAATGTTCCTCGATCTTGGTAAAACATTTTATGAACCGTTGTAACCATATGCATAGAAGTATGTGCCATTTCAGATTACTATGCCATTTTCTATGATCCTTGGTAAACACTGTGTAAACTGATCGGTGTATACTATGATGCTCGGTGTTTACTGTCTATCAGTGTCAGTGTCTATTGGTGCTCGGTAAACTGTCTGCTACTCAGTATATATGCTTTACTGACTAGTCTATTTTGCTTCATGTTACCAATTAGCTCAATGTAAGTGATTGACCGATATCTTTACAAACCTTTGATACTAACGACAACCTTAAATGCTCAATAGAGATAACACTTTTTTAGATTTTTTAGATTTTTTTAGGACATTTTACCATATACTGAATGCCTTAGGCATAGAATTTCTTCAGATGGAGAAAATTGATTAATTCTCAAAGCTGTTCTCCTTCAGTCATTGAGAGTTGATAGGCTCTAGAGCCAAAAGTAGCAGTGATAGAAAAGGGACCTAGCTAGTTGGGTTCAAAATTCCCCTTGCATTCTTGATGTGATTGATTTTTAGGATTCTCTCTCAAGACTAGATCGCCAACCTGAAATTCTCTATGTCTGACTTTCTTGTTATAGCCTCTAGACATTCTTTTCTGATACACTCTGAGATGATCATACACTACTTGTCTGCGCTCATCTAGTAGTTCAAGTTCTTGCAACCTAGACACTATGTAGTCATCATCAATTACTAGACCATGCATTCTAATTCTTAGTGATGGGATTTCAACCTCAATAGGTAGTACCACTTCAGACCCATAAACTAAAGTGAAAGGTGTAGCTCTAGTGGGCATTCTGATACTTGTTCTATAGGCCTAGAAAGATGGATTGATCATGAGATGCTAGTCTCTTCCTATCTTATTAACTGTACAATGCAATATTTTTAATAGATTCTTGTTAGAATCCTCTGCTTGTCCATTCCCTTGAGGATAGTAGATAGATGACCAATGTTGTGTAATCTTGAATTTTTCATATAGATCATCTAAGTCTCTATTCTTGAATTGTCCACCATTATCTATGACTATAGAGTGTGGAATACCATACCGACATATGATGTAGTTTAGAATCAACATAGAAATTTGCTTGTCGGTTGCTTGAGTCAAGGGGACTGCCTCTACCCATTTTGTAAAATAGTCTGTAGCTATTATGATATGGGTATGTCCATTAGAAGAATGAGGATGTATGGATCCTATAAGATCAAATGCCCATTGATGAAAAGGCCATTGTGTAGTAAAGGGAATCAGATCTCTCCCAGGAGCATGAATTAAGTTACCATGTACTTGGCACTTTTGACAATTCTTAGCAAACTTGATTGCATCTTTCTCCACTTCAAGTCAATAGTACCCAGCCCTAATAAGCTTTCAAGCTAGCGTTAAACCATTTGAGTGTGACCCACATATACCTTCATGGAATTCCTCAAGTGCATGTTGATACTCTTCCCATTCTAAACATCTAAGTAGTGTACCATCTAGACCTTGTTTGTACAGATCATTACCAATGATGACATACTGGGACACATTACAGCTAAGGTATCATTTCTCATGGTGATTGAAGGCATTGAGAATGATTTGGTCTTGGAGATAGGAGAAAATGTTTTTGTATCAAGATGAATCATGACCAACAACAGTGTAGATGATGTGGGTTTTGGGGGAAACATATGCAGGATAAGATAGTGCTTCCACCAGGAACTCATAGCATAGCTCATGTTCAGGCTACTATAATAAAGTGGATAGTGTTGCCATTGCATCGACAGCCTTATTCTCTGTTCTAGGAATTTTCTCAAATGTGATAGATATGAAATACTTCTTTAGGTCATCTACCATTCTTTTGTATGGAATGAGATTTTCATCTTTCATTTGGTACACATCATTGACTTGATGGATAACAAGTTGTGAGTCCCCATGAATGTGTAACTTTGTCAGTCTCCACTCAATTTCTATTTTCATACTAGTAAGAAGTGCTTAATACTCAGCAATATTATTTATACAAGGGAACTTCAATCTGAATGCTTTTGGTATTGATTACCCTTGAGGAGTGATAAACAATATGCCTGCTCTAGATCCATTATGTGTATAGGAGCCATCAATGAACAATTGCCATTCTCTGGAAGAAAGATTCATGATATAGGAATCTCAGAATTCCATTTGTATTGGTGTATCATCAAACATAGGTGCATCTGCCAATTGATCAGCAATAACTTGTCCTTTGATTCCTTTTCTTTCAACATATTCAATGTCAAATTCACTTAAGAGCATGACCCATTTGGCTAATCTACCTGTGAGGGCAGCTTTGCATAGTAGGTATTTTAGTGGATCAATCTTAGGTACCAAATGTGTGGTATGACCTAACATGTAATGTCTTAGTTTCTATGACACAAAGATCATAGCCAGACAAGCTTTCTCGATCATTGAATAGTTCTTCTCATATGCAACCAATGTTCTACTTATATAATATATAACCCTTTCCTTTTTGTGTTCATCATGTTGTGCGAGCAATGCCCCCAGTGATGTATCTGTAGTGGAGACATATAGAATCAATGTTGGCAATTTGGCTGATTTGATTACATAGATTTTGTCATTATGGCAACATATGATCCACATGAAGATCGCACAGGTCAGAGAGCAAGTATGATAGAGCGCATTGGAAATTTGTCTAAGTGTGAGACAATGTTTTACCGGTGAACCTGGACATAGTTTTTGTTTGCGACATTGACTGGAGTAAGTTCAATGCTTGCACACTTGAACATAGAATCTATGATGTCTATTGATCACCCATCTCAGAGTGCAAGTCAGTACAACATGTATGGAAGAAGTTATGACAGTTTTACTGAAGACAGTGTAAAGCTGACAAGACAGAATATGAAGACAGAACTAGTAAAGAGTTAAGGGACTATTTTGTTTATCAAAATAATGACTTAACAATATAAAGGGATGACATCATAGATGTTAACTCTTGCATAAAGCTATTGGTATAAAGGTAAATGTAATTGTAATTGTAAGTAGTAAGTAATTGTAGTATGATTGAGAATGAAGGACAAGTGCTATGATGCGAAGTATATGAAGCATATGTAATAGCGATAGTGAAAGAGCAGTGAAGTGATATTGATGCAAATAGTATAAGGCTATGTAACTTTACCTATTTTGTAATTAGTGTATATTGTACATTACTTGTTTGGGGAGTGGGCTCATTTGGTAATCACATTTTGTACTACAACTCCTAACAGGGTCTATAGTCCCTTAATCAAGACTGATACACTATATGCTTGTAATAGACTCCTATCAGGGTCAACATCCTTAACAAGATACTTTTGATTAGTGGATCTTTGTGGGTACCATCCCCACCGGGGTTTTCCCTTGGCCAGGGTTTCCTCAAGAACAAATAATGTGTTATGAGTTCTTTATTGTTATGCATGTTGTTTAGCTTCTTATGTTATGCATGTATAAAGATAATCTGTTATATCCATAATTGGGCTAAAGATAAAGTTTGTAGAATACTGATTCACCCCCCCCTCTCAATATTCCCTATTTCTAACAATTGGTATCAAAGCTTAGTTACTCGAAAAAGAATCATTCAAGAAAATCCTAGCAGATTGAGTAAGATCTCTATGGATATGGATCAACTACAAAAGAATCTTGAAGAAGCTCTTGAACAGATTGACTTGCTTACTATTGAAAAATATACTTTGAAAAGAAAGTATAATGATGCAAAGAACCTCATTGAGAAATTGAAAAACAAATTGGAAGATCTGAGATCTAATAAGGAATCTGAAGTTTTTATTGAAGATTGTGATGACAATGTGGAAAAAGAAAATGAGATCCTTAAGCATGAATTGAAGATAAAAAATTGGAAGCTTAGTTTGAAAGATGGAAATGGCAAGAATGAAGCAAATCTGAAATCTGAGAATAAAAGCCTAAAGACTCAAAATGAAGGACTAAAATCTAAACTTTCTAAAGTAACATCTAAACTTGAGAAAGTCAATTTGCAGTATGATGAACTTGCAAAATACAATAAGATTGTGAAAGGTGAACTGACTCAATCCAAACAACAACTTGAAAGGCTATATTCAGCTAGTGAGAAGATTCATGAACAAATATCTTATCAGAAAACATTCTATGATAAGACTGGTCTTGGATTCAACACTTTCAAAGAAAATGATGAAGGCAAGGAAAAATATCTAGAGATATCTAAAAGCATGGATGAGAAGAAGCCTGATGAGATCAACAAATTTGAAGATACACCTAAAGAAGAAGAATCAACGAAGCAAGAGGAATTACCCAAAGGTATGGAAAAAGAATTCAAAGGTAGAGTTTTTCTTGTAATACTATTGGTCATATGAAGAGAGATTGCATAGGTAAACAATTTAAACCTCTTAATGATTATTGTTACAATTGTCATGGTTTTGGACATAGAGCTATTGATTGTAGGAAACCTAAATTTATTGAGAATAATGATGGTAGTAGAATGTTTAGGAATACTAAAAATGCAGATAAGAAACCTACTGAAGATATGAACAGAAGAAGTGGAGTAGTATGTTATAAATGCAATAAGGTTGGACACATTGCTAGAAACTGCAGATCACAAATCAATCAACCTGGACCAAGATATGGAAACAATGGAATTGTTTGTTAGATATGCAACAAGATTGGACATACAAAAAGGTTTTGCAGAATGAACAATAGAGTTTTTCATCCTAATCCTAACCCCAAGAATCATGCAAAAAGAAATGAAGATGCTAGTAATAGTCAGAAAGGATGTTGTAGTGATTCAGATGAAGTGAAGTTTATCAAAAGCATAGATCAAGGAGACATATTCAACATTGAAGGTAATTGGAAAGGTGAAGTATTGAAAGGTAAGAATGAATCTTTACTTGACCTATCTCAAAGTACTTAATTCATGTAAATTGCAATAGAATAGGAACTTAGATTTAGTATATAAGTAGATATATGATGAATTGAGTCTTGTGCAGTTAATGCAAGGTAGTTTATGATGTTCTAATGCTATGGTTAAGAGTGCAAAGAAAAATATTATGTTTTGCGAGATCGCAAGAAGTTTTAAGTTTTGCAGGTTAGCAGAGATAACTTTTTGAAAAGAAGTGGCAAAAGAATTGAATGCGATGTCAAATCTAAGTGAGATTGAATTAATAAAAGGTTATGATTAGTATTATTTGATCATCAAAGTGAATTCAAGTGTCAAGGAGATCAAAGAGTAGTGATTGAAAGCATTTTGCAAGGATTTAGAATAGAATTTTGTGCCGAATCTACGCAAGCCCTAAAATCATGAAATTGAGGTATTTTACTTGACAAATCTTTGAATCAGTAAAGGCATTTGAAGAAATCATGGATCTTTCCTAAATACACAATGTCAGAGATAAGAATAGACCTAAATTGAAAAGGGAACTAGTAGAACCCTTGGAAGAAGACCCTAGGTTTGCATTATCATCCGTACTAGACGGAGTTTTACATTTAGAGAATGTCAGAAGTTATCTTGGATGCAAACTAGAGACAGTAAATGATAGTGATTTCATAGATGAATATCAGAAGATTTACAATCAGGATATGACACTGAAACAAGGTTTTGAATATTTGCAACATAATGAAATTGTCAAATATGGATTACAGTATGAATTTGATAATGAAGAATGCACTAAGATTATTTTGAGTAGAATTCATAGTGGAAAGTTTTGGCTAGAAGATAGAGTGATAGATATTACAGCTGATTTGATTCATGAAGTCATTGGATTATCTAAGACTAGAGCTATTCCTTTTAATGAGAAAAATATGAGGAAAATAGTCATTGACAACACAAAATCATAGTATAATGGTAGAGGAATTGTGATTAGTAAGATTAAACAAGATGATGTGAGATACATATGCAAGATCCTAACTACTAAGTTTTGTGCTAATTCAAGAGAGGATGACATGGCACCTAGAATGGTACATGCAGCTTATCTTATGCGTGTTGATAGGGTACCAGTTGATATGTGTAAAATTCTTAGAATTCAATTGTTTGAGAACTTGGAGAAGATCAAGAAAACTAAGTATACACAGTTTAGGTTCTCAGCCCTAATCACATACATGTTCTTTCATCTTTTGAGGAGATTTCCTTACACCATAGGAAATGATTGGAATGATGGACAAACTACAATGGAAAGGATTAATGTAGTATATAGAAGGCATGTTATTCATAGTGTTAATGAAAGTGCAGTACTTGTTATTAAGACATTTTAGAATATTGTGTCTAGCAGATCAAGGATCCCTAAGTCTCTTGTTGAGAAATATAAAGATGATATATGTTTTATGGTGGATATTGACCTTACCTACATTGAAGCAGTAGAGCCTAGAACAGAGTTCATAGACCCTCTTGGATATGAAATATCTAAGTTAGAAACTGAAGAGTATGTTAGCAGACTACTGAAGTGTAAGTTGGACACGCAGTGTAACAAGTTTGGAACCTTTGAGGAGAACTTCAACTCCACAAAGATTATAATTGAAGAAAAGTAGTCTAAGAAGAGATTTGAGAGAACCATTAAGAAAATATTAAAAGATATAGGAATGAAAAAGAGAGAGTTTTTGCTAGCAAAGCAGACAACAGTAGCAATCAGAGAGAGTGGACAAAAGGAAGTTTTGTCTATCCCTCCTTTATCATTAATTGCAGTGCCACAGGAAGAACCACAAGTAAAGGTGAAAGTGGAAGTACTTGAGAAGGACATAGAAACAAAGATGTCTACTAGATCCACTTCCTCCACACCTAGCAAAAGAGTTAAGGAAAGTGCTACTGGACTAGGAAAGAGGCATAAAATTCTAGTGCAACCTATTCAAAGAAAGATTGTAGAGGTTAAAGATGATGTCACTATTAAGAAGAAAGCTTGGAAACCAAAATTTGAAAAGCTTAATGAGTAGATTATTGAGAATGGTGACTTTGCAAGAATGAACAAATATTATGATCTTTATGATTATACTGATAGACTTAATCTAGAGAATGCAGTTGTGAAGCATATGATCTTGACTGGCAAGAAGTTTGATACTATTCAAGGACAGATACCTGATGATCTTTATAACAAACTTCTAAACAGAAAGAAGAGAGCATCAAAGGAAGAGATAGCTATTAGAGAAAAGCTTGTGAGGAAGCTTTGTGAAATAAGAGATGAAGCTCATTTTAATCAAATCATGAAAGCCCTAAGGACCCATTTGAGAACCAAAAGGAGAAAAATTCAGATTGTGGGAGGCAGGTATGAAGAAGTAAATTCTGAGACAGAACAGACAATTATCAAGGTTATGGCAGAATATGTTGGAGAATCATCAGTTGTAGTAGAGAAAGCAGGTGAGAAGGTACAAGAGGACATTCCCTCTTCTCCAGCTATTAATATTGAAGATGAAATAATGAATGTAGAAGGTACACAAATCACCTTGGATATTGATGAAAATGTATTCAAGAATTTGGAGAACATTGTTGACAATTCAGCCTTTGAGGAACAAGAAGCAACAAAAGAAGAAGAGATGACAGAGACACTCTAGCAGTATCAAAACACTAGAATCCATAATCATATTTCTTCCCTCTTCAGGGGTGATCTTGCCAAAATTGTCAAACATTTCCCTTTTAATTTCATATCTAAGAGCAGAGTCCTCTATGTCAAGTTGTTGTTCTACTTTTATTTTGTCACATTTTCTCTCGAATTCTGCAATGCTCATCCTCTAGGCAAATTGTACAAAAGATCTAGACTTTAAAAAATTATCATCTGACAAAAATATGCTACATGAATCCTTAATTACTAGATCTAGTTCCTTACCTTTGAAATCTGCTACTGTCAGATCCATTGGAGGGGTAGCTAGTTTCTCTAACACTCCTTGCAAGTCAGCCTTTGTTATTACTACATCACCCACACTACCTAGTTGAACCAGTTGTTCAACTAAATCTTCATTTACAAACTATAGTGGGGACTGAGAGGGTGAATAGGCCTCTTGAATTAAATGGTTTGTCTCTTTAGTTCTTGACCTTTTAAGTGAAGGGTCATTTAGAGACTCTATTGTAGGTCTTTTGTATATCATGCACTCCTTGGGTGGTGAGGGCCTTTCTTCTAATTTCCTGCCTTTGTCATCCACCTCCTACCTTGACCTCACCACACTATACCATGTTCTTTGCTGCACAATATAAGATCATGGGGCTATAGTTGGGCAGGTTCAATCCTCTTCATTATAGTAATGGCCTGATCAAGGTTGGACTCAACCACTTTAGCCTTTTTCTCATTAAGGAAACCCATTATTTCTTCAAGATGTACCATCAACTGATTCATTTTCTCACCAAAAGGCCTTATATCCCCTAGGGGGTTATACTTATTGTCAAAATGGTTAAAAAAATCTAAGGTTCTTTTGTACACCAACCACTTCTCCTTTTTGATCTCTTGCTCCTGCAAAGAGAATTCATTTATGATGATATCTTCAGGGAAGTAGAACTGATGGGCCATGTCTTTGGCCTTTACCCTCAACCTAAACAATTGATAGAACCCCTCTGGGTCTATAAATATTTCTACTAATATTCTCATCCCAAAAGGTTTCAAAATATTTCCTAGGTACACCCAACCACCTTTTGCAATAAAAAATGGTTGGCCATAGTGAATGCTGGGAAAATAGTTCCTCTCCCCCTTCCTGTCAATTCCCTTTCTTGCAGGCATCCAATTTGCCACAATATTTTAGTGAGGCCAACCCTCAGAGGTACCTGGTATGACAATATGTGTGGTGTACCCTTGAAACCATATACTCTAAAGACTATAGAGATTGGGTATATAATTATATCACCCCAATTGTGTATAATTTTCAGCTTAGGAGAAAATTCCTTAGGTCTGATAAAATCTAATAAGGCCTTTGGGACCCTATGGTTTTCATGTGCAAGGAGTGACCTCAAACTTGAAGAAAACACCTTGTCAAATCTCATGAAGATAGCCTCAGCCCTATCCCAAGATAAATCCATGCTCCATAACTATACTGGGAACTCCTCACCAAACTTTTGTTTAACCAAATTCATTTCTTTCCTAAAGAAACACTCTCCTTTATACAAGAACATGTGCATTAACAAAGAGTACCATCTGAAAGATTGATCTACCTTAGCCTTTTCTATGCCAATTAAAGCATTATGAATATATTTAGCTAAATATGGTGCAAAATCAAAATTTACCCCTACCACTAGATGTAAGATTTGAATCATCATGAACATCAAGTGGATGGGCATGGGGCCAGTCTCATCCTTACCAAAGATCTTTCATAAAGACATGTACACACCTAGAGCACAGGAATTGAAGTACTTTTTTAGAAAAGGTTATGGGGTTTTGGGTTCTGCAAGCATCAACCCTTAAATTATTGCAAAGTGTTCCCTCAATAGACCACTCTTGATAAAAACCCTTTGAGCCTCGTAAGTTTCCTTTAACTTATCAAAATCAATTTGCTCATGGAAATCTGTAGGTGCACTCAACCTAAAAACTAACCTAATCTCATCTACAGTGATTGAAACAAGAGGTGTCCCAGCCTTACTTTTGATAACCCTAGCCACTGGGTCATAATATTTTTCTATCAATATCAATAGGTCCACATCCATAAATACTCCTGGGACAACCAATTTTCCCATGTCTAGCTCCCACACATTACAATGCGGAGCATACAAATTTCTTTGGCTGAACCAAATCTTGAAGATGTTCAAGCCACTCATAGTTGTTTGGGCATCTCTCAACCAATTAATTTTTTTGTACATCCCCTCATTAACCTTCAACCAAGGTGTAGTTGGAATCAATTTGTTCTTGGTAGCCATATCATTTTTGGAATGGTCTAACTAAACCAAAAAATCATCATAGACTACCCTATCCTTGTATTCAATTTTGCCTATAAAATCCCTTCACGGTGCCATGATTTCCATAACTAGGATTTCTTCTCTTAATTTTATCTCACATAGTCTACTCAAAAACCCTCACAACAACATAATTGAAGAGAGAAACTTACTTGTTACTTGCACTATATCTATAATTCTGCAACCCTTGAAGCTTCATCTCACTGCAAATTCTCATCTTTTTTCTGCGCTCAAGAAAACAATCTCGCTTTGTAATTGATGAAATCTTTGAGAAAAGAAGATCCCATAAAACATCTATTTGCTCAACAGCTACAAATTGTTACACACTTTGTAATAAGTTTCTCAGAAATTGAAATAAATGTCACCAGTGATCAAGCTTTCTTTTCAAAAATTTGAATTTCCATCGTGAATGAAATCTCATGCAAATAGATCCTACGGCTCAGATCACACCTTTTAAGACCGGGTCCAATTTAAAAATCTACCCTAGAAATTTGACTAATGAAATGGAAACCAATTGGAAAATAAACATCACCATCTCTTTTAACATTCTGCCTTGACCACGTGTCACTCAGTTGTGAAGTCATGATGACTAAAGTCCTTACAACTTCTCATTGTGGGCTTGCAACAACTGTCATATCTTCCTTGATCTGACCCTTATATAAATGCCCTAAGGATCGAGCAATGTGACATCACCAATGAAACATGTCACACCATCGTGAAGTCACAATGAGTAAAGACCTTTTAACTTTCTATCACAATTTCATGACAACTGTTAGATCTTCCTTAATTTGACCATCCTTGATTCTTCCATCTTTGGACACGTGGTGCCTTATCATGAAGCCGCAATAATAAAAGACCTTGCATCTTTTGTTCACAAGCTTGCGATGACTATTGGATCCTCTTTAATCTGACCATTCAATTAACTTTATTCATAGCTATGATGTAACGTCACCAGGGACACATGTCACAAGGTTACAATGTCATGAAGGATAAATTTTACATATCTTTTCACAGTGGCAATATGACAGTCATTAGATCAACCTTGATCTAACCAATGCTTAGCTTTTATCTTGAGCTCTACCCTAGGTCCACCTTCTATCAAGTGTCACATTGTCATGATGCCACAAAGGATAAAGTCTTTGCATCTTCCATAAGCGGAATCATGAGAACCATTGGGTCAATCCGAGATTGGACACATTTAAATACGCATTGAGACTTAGGGAAAAAATATACCATCAAAAACTACAGACTTAGGAAGAATTAAAGAGGGACTTTCTAGAACTAATAAATTTGAAAGGAACGTGGCCCCACTTGAAAACTTAAAACATGTGACTTAAGTGGTTTTAAGTTAAAAGAAAAGGCAATGTCGAAATAGAAAAAGGTAGGGTTTTTCTGATTTAAACGAATATTTTTCTTAGAACCCTTAGGAAATTAATAAACACTATTTCCAAAATAGGTCATTTTCACAAAATATCACATTGAGACATGAAAAATGACCAACTTATTAGATGGATGTTAAATCTACATTTTTGAAAGGAATAATTGAAGAAGAGGTATACATTGAACTACCTAAAGGTTTTTTGATCCTAACCAGAGGAATATGGTATCTAAGTTGCACAAATAATTATATGGACTGAAACAAGCACCGAGAGTATGGTATGAAAGACTGCACTCCTATCTTATCAGTATTGAATTTTTTAGAACAAGTGACAACAAAAATTTGTATTTGAAAGGTGAAACTGATGACAAGATTCTTATTGCTGAAATTTTTGTTGATGATATCATATTTGGAGGACATGATAACCTATGAAAATAATTTGCTGATGAAATGAGAAAAGAATTTGAAATGTCAATGTTTGGAGAGAATAAATTTTTTTTGGCTTGCAAATATTACAACAGAATGAAGGCATATATATTACATAATCAAAGTACATAAAGGAAGTATTGAAGACATTCAGTATGGAGGACTCAAAACTAGTAGGTACACCTATGGTCACTAGATGAAAATTGACAAAGGATGACAAGTCAACTGAGGTAAATTAGACATTGTATAGATCAATGATTGGTAAATTGATGTATGTTGTGCGTAGTAGACCATATATTGCACATGCGGTTGGAATTGTAGCAAGATTTTCTGCTAATCCTAAAGAATCACATATGATTGCTATGAAAATAATTTTGAGATACCTGAAGAACATTGAAAACTATGGTTTGTGGTACAAGAAAAAAGACAATTTTGAATTGAAAGTTTACACAGATGCAGATTGGGCTGGAAACATTGATGATAGAAAGAGCACTACTGGTGGAGCATTCTTTTTGGAGGAAAGATTGGTTACTTGGATAAGTAAGAAATAAGGATGCATTTCTTAGTCCACTACAGAAGAAAAATATGTTGTTGTTGCTACTAATTGTTTGAACATTGCATGGATAAATTTTTTTTGGAAGTTATGAATGAGGATATCACAAACCCAGTGACAATATATTGTGATAACACTAGTGCAATAAAAATTTCTAAGAATCCAATGATGCATGTGAAGACAAAGCATATATCTATATATTATCACTACTTGAGGGAACAAGTACAAGAAAAGAAAGTAAAATTGGAGTATGTGAAATAACAAGATCAACTTGCTGATATATTTACTAAACCCTTACCTAGGACACATTTGAGTACTTGAGAAGTAGACTAGGGGTCCATCCCCTATCTATCAATCACTAAGGCAATTAGGAGTTGCATCAACCTATATTTTATTAGAATATCAAATGATATTGATGCATAATGTTCACACTTTGGGATGCCAGAGGCAATGAAAATAGAAAGATAGAAGACAAACTGAAATTGAATATCAGTACATGCAAGGTATTTGATCTGAACTAAATAACAAAGATAATATTTTGGTTATTGAAGAGCTGATTATTTTATTTTTTCCATTATTGTCAAAGGGAGAGATGATTCAATGAAATATTTATCTACAGGAAGAGATGATTGAAGAAAGGGAGATAATAACAAAGAGATATCAGTTAGAATAGAAGCTAACCAAAAGTGAAAGTATTGATGATGTGTAGTGATTAAACATATTAAATGTAAAAGCTAGGGAGAGCTTACCAAGTTAAAGAATTTTTATACAGAGTTGTAGAAAAAATGTTTGGTATTCTATGCCATATTTCATATTGTGTTTCCATCAATACCAAAGGAAGAGATTGATAGACTACAACTGATTGAATAACTTGAGGGAGAGTTTGACAACTAGTTGGATATTTGAAAGATAGTGATTGATGATCACCGAGCTACTAATGTGTATGTGAGACATTAAATTAGTTAATGTATTGTCATTGATGTCAACTAGTTTTGACTATACTTATCATGATGGTTACAAACATCTTAAGAAGGAAATAATGATGAAGGAATGAGATATCTACATAAAGATGAGATGGATGAGAAAGTTATGGATATGGTATTCATTGGATAACTTATTGATGATTCTATGGAATTATGTTAGTGATTTGATTATATTACATGAATCTATTATGGATTGAAGATCAAGAATGAACAAGTTTATGTGGTCAGTAAACGAAGAGTTCAATATATATTGATCAAGTGTAGTGTATACCGAGTACAGTGTTAACCAAGCTAGTTATCACCGATGAATTATGGTATTGACCAAGTGAAAGAAATACATGGAACTTATGACTAATGACTAAAGATGATGAGCTGAAATTTGTTTTATGATTTCGAGGTAAAAGATAATCTTTGTTATTATGATCAAATGACTGACAAAATTCAAGGATGATCAAATGAAGGAGAATGAAACATGTTATTGACAGAACTTCAAAGGAAGGTTAAAGTTGAAAAATCAACAGTGAAGATTAAGGAGAAAAATATATGGATGGAAATAAAATGATTTATGATGTCTATATAAAGAAACAAGAGATTTATTATTGGGTCTTCTGCAGGAAATTTCACATGAAAAGATTGAAATCATGCAAAGCTGATCAAATTGGTTGAAGATAAAACTGAGAAATTTTGTGGAGAACACTGAGCGATAGAGAAAGCAATTACTGAGTAGAATAGAGTTGGAGGAAACAAAGAGATTGAATTGATGATTGATCAAATGTATTTTTGAGCTTAGCATAGATTTGAAAATTTGCAAATCAAGTTATATCTGAATTAGATCATTATTGTATTAGTTCAACCATTGCTATAGATAAATCTCTTACCAAGTGAGACTTAACATTCTTTATATTTCAATATGGCATTCAATGAATGTTGATTGTTTTCTTCTTGACCCCATAGTGAATGTTTGGTCAATGGAGAACTGTTAGTGATAAATCCTCTAACCAGGTCACACCTCATAGTGTGTTTTGTAACCTTTAACAAGGTTGGCTATTAACCAAGCTCACTTTAGAAGAGTGAATTATTTTTGGTTACTAGTCCCAGGTGGTTTTTTCCCTAACAGGGTCTCCATAGTAAAAAACAAACTTGATGTTGTCAAACATCAAGAATGCAACGGAACAATATGATGTCAAGTAGACTCACAAGCTGAGAACCAAGACCATATAGAAATCATGCAATGAAACAATCAAAGAAGTGGGATATCAGCAAGTATACAAACATGCCATGAAGATGAAGCCACCATAAGTGTTCATGTAACAACAATTAAGAAACTAGAAATATAATGACTTCTCTGATACATTATTCATAGATAGAAAAGGAACATCTTGAAAAATGGTATGCAAAGATTATATGGAAATGAAGCATCAATAATCAGTGATGCATAGACAAAAGTCACAAAGGGGACTATCTAACATAAGCATTGCATGGTGCTCGAGCTAAAAAATCAAAATAGTGAGTATTAATGTATGCATTCTCATTAACATGGCAACATTAATAGTAAGTACATTTCATGGATGTCCATGATGCCATGAAGATATCAAATGGAGAATAAGATACAATGCTGCAACTCATGGGTCATCAAATGCAAAGAGGGTTAGAGATGCTAGTCTAAACAATGCTCCAACAAATAATCTCAAATGCATAGCAGTGGACACCAAATTTTAATGAATGCACAAGCTGAGATCAACAGTGAGTATATTAATATCTAATTTAATAGGAACAACAAATGAACACTAAGAAACCACATGCAGTAGTAAGATCATGGCACATGAGAATATAGAGCTTAAGAGATCGGGCCACAAATTTAAACCAAAAAGATGCAATATATCAATGATGCGATGATATTGAGTAGATATGTCAAATGTAGTATTAGATCCAAGTGGAGCTACAGAAACATGGTGTCAAATCTAATGAGATCAAGTGAACATTACATAGATGCCAAAAGTTCTAGCTTGCAAGCCCTAATCATTCAAGGATTACCAGAAAGAAAAGCAATAAAATGACGCCCTAGCTTAATAGCTCAGAGATCACCAAGATTCAATGAACCATATAGTATTAAATTATTAACAACATTCAAGCTGAGGGCACAATATCATAAGGAGTGAAAAATGTGAGCAATCAAGTGATCAAATGCAATGTGCTCTCAAAATGTAGATGGGGTAGATAACCAAAAACGATGCCTACCTCAAATCATAATGCCATAAAGATCAAAACAACAAGTCCCCAACCTATCTCAAGATCATAAAATCCAAGTCCAATGCAAAGTTACATCTTTCCCAAATTGCCAACAGTGAAGGGTCGATGTTTTTAGCATCTTCCATCTTTTTTAGATTGGTTTTTCAAGATGTTAATGTTTGATTAATATGCTTTCCCCTTCTTTTAGGTTGAGAACCTTATTAATTAGATGTTAGATAATTTGATTCTAGGGTTCATTTTAATCATTTAGGAAGTGGGTTTTATTTAAAATGTAAATGGTTTAATAAATATGTTTTCCCCTTTGGGGTTGAGAACTTATTTAATTTAAAGTAAAATCCACATAGGGGTAGTGAAATATAAATTTAAATCATGCAATTTTCATTGTAAATTCTAAAAAAATGATATTCTATAAATCATTTGTCAGAATATTTTCCAAAAGCATGATCAAGAGGGATAGGGTAGATTTAATGTCTTATATCTTTTTAGGATTTCACCTTCACACGTACCCCTATAAATCTGGTAATCTAACATCTGGATTTGAGAGGCATATCTCATGGGCCAAAAATGTAATTTTTTTCCATTTTTAGCGAGGTTAGGGCCATGAATACAGATTACGAGGGTTTGTTTATATACCTCTCACTTCGGCGATGGAGATAGTTCTTCATTTTCTATCTCATTTAGAGGCTGAATGTTGTAACTCTAAGAAACACAATTATACTTGACTTCTTTTCCAGTGAATTCAAAATAGTGATCCTTCTTGTCTCTATTAATTTATGAGTTTTTCTAATGAGTTCTTATGCTAAGATTATTGTGATGTCATTTTATCCTCAATCTACATATTGGTTTAATTGGGTATTCAGAGAATTATTTTTATCTTTTGAAGTATTAATCTATGTACAGAGTTGGATTTTGAGTTGTGGAAACCCTTTCACTTCTTTCATTCCAAGTACCTTATTATTTCTAAAAATTTCAAATCAATAGAGTAGAGTTGTGAGTTATATCTTTGTTTTTAGTTATCCTTCTAAGCTCGTTTTGAATTGTGGATCTTTATCAATTTGGTGAATTGCCTAAGTTTAGCTTAAGTTATTGAATTTTATGCACTCTCTCCCCTTTTACTCCTAAAGTCAGTCAAGTTTCAAGGTGATTCAAGGGGAATTCAGCCCCTAATCTAGAGGTCTACTTTCTGATAGGTTACCCATAGCTTGAAAGTAGTCCCATGTTTCACAGGATTGCTAGGTTCACACTTAACTTATTTAGGTACAATCCTTAGTGATAAATTTTTTTGGCATGCCCGGTGGGACCAGAGACTCAATGAGTCAGATTTTTCTAAAGTGGTTCTATTTGGGTTATTGTTTGGTATGAGCAATGACTATGTTTTTATATCATACCTGGCAACTCTAATCTTGTTTCATGTAGATCAGCCCCTAAGCTTATGAGTGGGATTCCAACCAGGAAAAGCAAGAATCCTTTTACTTATGCAGAGCTACCACCATCCAAGAAAAGGACCAAGGTAGCCCAATCTAGTGCATCCCAATCTACAAATCCCATTCCTATTCTTGCAAGCACTACCATAATCCCACCTATGCAAGCATCACTAGTAGTCCAAGTTCCCTTAAACCCTCCAATGGCTAGAAATCACCCTTTTGTGGCCTTCAATCAAGGTAGCCCCTTGAATTTTTAGAAGCACAATGACATACATGTATCATCCCTTAAAAACCTACCTAATTTTACAGGAGAGGATCAAACCTGCACTATTGAGTATATAAGAGATGTTGCATCCCTTTGTGCCCTCCATAATATAACCCATGTTAATGTAGTTGTAAGGTTATTAGTAGCATCCCTCAAAGGAAAAGCTTTGCAATGGTTTAGAGGTCTAGCAGTCAATTCCATAGCAAGTTGGGATGAGCTAGGTCAAGCCTTAACTAGTCAATTTGAAGATAAGTCTAACCATCTCTCCTTAGTTGAGCACTTGACCACAATAAAGAGAGCACCCCATGAGAATATGATGGACTTGTTGTCACTAGGGATTGCACCCGACTATGGCTAACTATGGACCTAGCAACCCATGAAACATGGGAATACTTTTAGGTTGTGGGTAACCTATCAGAAAGTAGACCTCTGGATTAGGAGGTGGCTTCCCTCTTGAATCACTTGAAACTTAACTAAACTTTGAAGGAAAAGGGAGAGAGAGAGCATGAAACTGAAACTAAAAATAAAACTATGTTATTCACCAAACTGAGTAGATCCACAAACTGCAAAACACTCACAATGGAATTCAAACATATCTTGAGCATCACAACTTCTCCCTAACTCTGATTTTTCCCTTAGAAATAGCAAGGTGCTGGCTGTAAATGAGAAGGAAAAATGAATTCCACAACCCCAAATACCTTCAAATACACATAGATTGAGACTTTAGGAAATAAAAGTTCTTATGAGCATCTAAATGAACAAAATATCAAGTAAAGGACTAACTTTCATCACAATACATGATATAAAATCCACCAAAACAACTCAGAAAATTGTAGGAATAAGAAGGACAATTGCTATGAACTGAATTGAAAGGAGCCAAAATAGAGCTTTCTTTTCCAGAGCTACAAGCATTCACCTCCAAGAAAGAGAGAATGAAGAGCTAACCTCAATCACCTATGTGAGAGGTATATAAACTAAACCTATAGGAATCTGCATTCAAATTCCTCAACCTCCCAAAAATGGAAAACATCTGCAAATAGGCCCATGAAGGTTTATAGGGGTAGTGGAAAAATGAGAATCCTAAGAAAAGAAGGTCAAAAGACTAACTTGTCCCCTTGAAGCCATGCACTAAAAATAATATTCTGACAATGGTTTATAAAATACCATTGTCATAATTTACAATAAAAAATAGGCAATGACTTTTACATTTAAATCTTTACCCCTGTGCCAATAATAAACGTGGATCTTGGAAATTTTATTCCCTAAGTTAATAAATAACTCTCAACCCAACTAAGGGGAAAGCATGTTTAAAAACCTATCATTTTAATAAAGCCCATGTTTGAGATTACATAGCACCAAAAATAAAACAATTAATAAATTCTCAACCCTAGAAAGGGGAGAAACATATTAATTAATTATTTAGATCAAAACCTCCTTTCGAAGATGAGGGGAACTACTAGCATCCAACACTTTCCTACTTGGTATCTGGAAAGTTTCTATCTTCACAGCACTCTGCATTTGATCTTTATGTTCATCTTTGGAAACATCTATCCTGTGGCATTATGTTGTCGAGGTAGGCACTGGTCCTTTTTCATTATTTTACATTTAATTTATTGCTATCTCTGTATTTTTGAGGGCACTTTTGTATGCGTGAACCTTTGAATTCTCAAAGGCACTATGTGTTTTGTTTACAATGTGTATTCAGTTCCTCTGAATTTTCAAGGGCATGGTCTCTCTATGGCATCATATCTTGATTGATCATGCTAGTGTGTTCATGTCCTGTGAGCTAGGGCACTATATTTTGTTACTTCTTTGTAGTCTAATTAGGGTTGAGAGCCTTGGCTTTGCATCACTATTAATGCTTTTGGTGCCATTTGAATGTTGAGATGCTCACTGATTATGGTGCCCATGTTTAAACTATGACATCATTTCACTACTGATGTTCACTCTTTGTGGCCCATAGCCTGTGAGTTTTTCTAGTTTGTGTTTGATTACTGATAGCATTTAGGCTTTGTTTGATGATGCCAGTTCATGAATGTAGATTCTTTATGCAACTTATTCAGCTAATGATTCATTGTTGTTGCTATTTATCCTCTGTATTTGAAGGCACTATTGTGTTTATATTCAAAGGTATTGCTTCATTTTTCATATGCTAAGTATTCCTGGCATGAATGTCTATTTGATCAAGCCAAATGCACTCACTGGATGAAATATGCTCCCAAGCAAGCTATGGCATCAATTTCTATTTGATCTGGATGAAATATGCTAGCAAGCGAGCTATGGCATCAATTTCTATTTGATATAACATGTTTTATATGCCACTACTCTGTATTTGACCATGCCATTTTGATCTTCAACGTGTTCCTTTATTATTTTCCATGGCATAGCCCATGAGCCTATGCCTTGTTGTATATGCTCATGATTATTGTTTGGAGCTATGCTAGCCTGTGAGCTAGGACACTTCATTTCATGCTTGAATTCACGATTAAAAAGTTGATTGTTTGGCCTTCTGCATGGTCACTATTTTCATGTGTTTTGATAGAGGCCTGCAAGCTTGGCATTTTATTAATGCTCATTTATTTTACTAAACCAATGCCTCCTTGCATTTTCCATTGCATTGAGGCCTTGGTTTCACTATTTTGAGAGCCCGTGAATCCACATATGTTTGGTTTTTTGTCATATGCTAATTGTTGCAGCCTACGAGTTTGGGCATTACTCCATGTTTATATTTGTCATTTTAGCATCATGCCAACCTATAATTAGATCTTTGTATACCATGCCTCATTGTTTATGAGAGGTGTAGGCTTGCATTACCATCACATGTTATTACCATGATGGATCTTAGAGCTGACTGATCTGATACTAGGGATGCTTTCTTTCTATGGAGCCCATGTTTTTCCATGTTCCATTTGTTAACACTCACTATATTATCATTGTTAACCCTATGATTATCTTTCCATGTGAGGGCATATGTATTTACTGCAAGTTTAAAGACACCATTTGATTCTACCCTACATTTGTGGGCATCATCTTTTGTTTTATATTCACTGTCATTGTTGGTACTAATGGGCCCATGAGTTGTGGCATTGGACATCTTTTATGTTGTTTATTTAGATTGGAAACTTCATTTAATATACATTGTTCCTTGGACAAGCTTGTGGCAGCTTAGTTTTCATTTGATGATACTGATCATATTTCATATATATCCACCATTGATTGATTCATGCTCATATAAAATGCCACTATTTACTGGCTCAATGCCTGAATGTCTGGTATTAATGTTTGAGACTCTTGACATCCCATGACCTTTTCATCATTCCATGCTTGAGATCCATTTGATGACATACTGTTTGGTACTCATTTCTTTGACACATGCACCATTGGTTGACTATTCCAAATGATGGTATGTCATCCTTTTCTGAAATGTCGATAATGTATGCCCCTTTGAATCTACCAGCATTTGACCATGCTTCATTTGATTTGTCTATGATCTTTGAATGTCCCATTGATACTGCTTCATCTAGTTTCTTTCATTGTGGTGTTCAACAGTTCTCTTGGCCTATGATGTGGTCTTTGCCATAGAAATTTGAGGTTTTCTTGGCAGAGCCCACATCATAAGGAAACATCAATCATTTGGATTCTTGCACCTTTGGATTATTCTTGTACAGACAATCAATGTACTTCAAGGATGGTCTTTTGGGAATACCATCCTCTCAGTACTTTTATTATCTAAATGAGGTAAACAATAGTGAATCACCTTCTTTTGTATCTTCACATGGAATAAACAAGTTAGTGAAAACATGGTATCTCTTTTTATTCCTACAACATATTTCTTGAGTGTACATTCCCTATAGCATAGCCCTTATTAGAGGTGTATGACTGAGTGCATATATTCATGCTTGTAAATATTATGGTAGCATACATTTCTTAGATCCATTGGATCTGACCCCCATCTCTTTCTCTCTTCTTTGCAGGTTCTGGATCATAGGAGCACACTGGACAAGACTGGATCAACACTCCACTACAAGGCAATGTCTACTACCCTAGTATTTATGTTCATTTCATGTATGTATGTACTCATTTATGCAATTCTAAAAATGGCTATGCTCACAACCTGTGTGAGCTCAGATAAATGATCTTGTTAGTTGTTTCCTTTGTTCAAGACATTTAAGATATTGGCACATATACATGCAATTCTTTAGATGAAAATATTTCTTTTCATTTTCATGTATCTTACTATGAAATGAACACAAATTAAGAAAGATCACCTAATAATCCAAACTAGGGTACAATAGCTTCATTTAGTAACTAGGTCTCAAAAAGATGAGTAAAAATATGATAACATTCTGGCGACCTCAACTGAGTACTTGTCTGCTAAGCACCTTGACCTGTTGCCTTTGTATCCATTGGGCATAGAGTCCCTAGTCTCAAAATTGAACTTGGCTCCCAACCAAAACAACCTCCTTCTCTCAAACAAAACTAAACTGAATGCTAGAGATAGACTACTTTGGCTTATTATTAACCAAAACTAAATTGAGAACTGAAAGCTGAAAGAAAACTTGTGCTAAAGCACTTAGGGAACATAGCAAACTGAAAACCTCTACCCTACCCTACTCTACTAGTATCAGCAAACTGGTCAAACAAATCCATTGAATGGACTATTTAAATAATTTCACATCCTCCTTAGAGTTTTTTACTTCTCACATTTGATGCCAACAAGGAGAATATGGAATATTAACATGAATTGAACTACTTGGCATATCCATCCCTGAAATTGGTAGTCCATATTACTAACCTTGATTAGATCATAGGTGATGTCCTCCCAGGGAGGTTGATAAGACTGAATAAGCTCTTGGTTAACAAGAAATGGATCTTTGACATCATCCTCCATTGAATCTTTGAGCATGGATGTCCCATTTGACCCCACCTGAGCAAGGTATCTAATAGGACAGCCCCTTGAGAGTGTGAAACTAGGCCTTTGTTGCTCAATATACATCTTATTAATAACCTCAACATGTTGATTAAAATTTTGCCCCTCCATGATGGCTTGCCACACCAACTCTTCTTCTAGGGTTAGAGGATCATCCTCTTCTTCAGTTGGAACATCTAATAGCTCATCAAAGCTATCAAAATGCATCACTAGTTCTTCCTAATTATCTAGGAAACATGATCCCTGAGAGTCATTCACCACTTTATTGTAGATAGGTCTAGATTCTATAACTGGAACAACATTAACCTCTTTAAATGAAAAGTGTTCCTTAAGAACATGCATGATGTTATCTATTTTAGGAGGATGAGGAACATCAACAAGAGTTGAGCAAAAAGAATCAATTATGGAATCAAAAACATCTTGTTGTTCTAAGTTAGCAGCAATTAGATCATCTTTATTATCACTACTAATACAATGATCTCAACCAATAGATCTTGTGTCACCTCTTCTTTCTCAATATAAGAAGGCATTTCTTCAAATAGGTCAGATAGGGTCTCACCTTCTTCACTTACTTCCTAATCCTTTTCTTTTTTCTCTAATCCATCATCATGTAACAAATCTAGTTGTTCCTCATGATCATTATGAAAGAGTACACCTAAAAGACAAAAATCATCTTCTTCCTAGTGGCCTGAAATACTATCAGGTGTAAGGGTCTCTTTAAGAATTTTCTCATATGGTTTTATCTGCTATAGGATGGGACCATTATTTAGGAAGTCAAACCCTTTAGGTGTCTCTTCTATAGGAATAGAATGAGGTGACTAGAAATATAAGGTGGGGTCATGAAAAGGCTCTAAAAATGTATGGAGGTTAGGCCCCTATTGACTAAGATTCTAAACTGAAGGAGAAATCCTAAAGCTTGGAATTTCAATAGAAGTGCTAGGGGACTTACTAGGCAAGAAACTTGGGATTTGAACCTTGTGATTCTCCTGTTTGGTCTGCAAGGCTTCTAGGTCCTCCTCTTCCAGAGTTACATCTCCTTGGGACTTTGGACACACAAGAGTGGCCTCCTTTTGTAATGCTTTAGGAATCTCTTACTGGATCTCCTTCTTTAAAATATTTGGCATCTCAAAACCTAGATACATAGTGCATGAGGGTCTCCAAGACTGCATTATCTTTTCATTACCCTCTTGTGGATCTGGTGAACTTTCTCATATTGGGGCAGCAATAACTACTTGATCTCCTTTTCTTGGTGCTTCTGCCAAAAAATTCTTAATCAATTGATCCTTTTCTACAATCTCTTTAGCAATTGTCTCTTGCTCATGATCATGAAATTCATCATTTTCTACTAACTCTTTTCAGAGATCCTTACCATTTTTTGTAGCTGTCAAATACATGACCCTTATTAATTCTTGATGCTCTTCAAGATTATTCTCATAAACCTTCTCTTGTGTAAATATCAATTGGTTCTTTTCTTCAAGGTTCTTCTCATGGGTTACTATCTAGATCTCTAGCTATCTTGAGAAGGCCACCACCTCCATATACTACCTTGAGATCTCTTCTTTCTGAGCCTAGATCTCTACATAGTCTTTCATGAAAGAGCTCATTTCTTCTCTAAAATTTTCCAACCAATCATTGGAGTTTGTACCTAAAGTGGTGTTGGAATGATTTTGAGGATTGCAATGGTGACCCTCATAGGGTGGTTCATAGGAATGTTTCCAGGATGCTTGATGCTGGGTGGGAGGGTATGGTGGTGCATGTTGGAAATTTTCTATTGGTGGGCCATTTTGGGTATATGTTTTTGCTTGGCTAGCTTGATATGGCATGAATGATAGCACATGGGTAGCCTTCTCATGGTATGGGGGGTGATAGGAAGAACATGCATTATGAATCGACATGCTTACTCATTAAATGAGCTAGTAAAAAGGGGATTTTATGAAACTTACCAGCACTTGGACTACTTAAACTAGTAGATTTTTCTCAGAGTCACCATGGTGTTTGCAACAAACTACCTCTTAAAGGCTGATTTCACTAAGGATCACACCAAAATCTCAGTGAATGATGATGAATATCACTGTCCCACTGGGCGTGCCAAAAAAATTTGTCACTAGGGATTGCACCCGAGTATGGCTAAGTGTGGACCTAGCAATCCCATGAAACATGGGACTACTTTCAGATTGTGGGTAACCTATTAGAAAGTAGACCTCTAGATTAGGGTGTGGCTTCCCTCTTGAATCACCTAAAACTTAACTAAAATTTTAAGGAAAAGGGGGAGAGAGTGCATGAAATTGAAACTAAAACTAGGTGATTCACCAAACTGAGTAGAGCCACAAATTGATAACCTAAGCATCACAATTTCTCCCTAACTAATTTTTCCCTTAGAAATAACATGGTGTTGGCTGTAAATGAGAAGGAAAAATGAATTCCACAACCCCAAATACCTTCAAATACACATAGATTGAGACTTTAGGAAATAAAAGTGCTTATGAGCATCTAAATGAACAAAATATCAAGCAAAGGACTAACTTTCATCATAATAAAAGATATAAAATCCACCAAAACAACTCACAAAACTATAGGAATAAGAAGTACAATCACTATAAACTAAATTGAAAGGAGCCCAAATATAGTTTTCTTTTCCAAAGCTACAAGCATTCACCTCCAAGAAAGAGAGAATGAAGAACTAGCCTCAATCACCTAACTGAGAGTTATATAAAATAAACCTATAGGAATCTGCATTCAAATCCCTCAACCTCCCAAAAATGGAAAACATCTACAAATAGGCCCATGAAGATGCCTCTTAAACCCAGATGTCAGACTCCTGGGTTTATAGGAGTAGTGGAAATATGAGAATCCTAAGAAAAGAAGGTCAATAGACTACCTTGTCCCCTCCAAGTCATGCACTAAAAATAATAGTCTGATAATGGTTTATTAAATAGCATTGTTAGAATTTACAATGAAAAATAGGTGATGACTTTTACATTTAAATCTTTACCCCTACGCCAATAATAAATGTGGATCTTTGACATTTTATTCCCTAAGTTAATAAATAACTCTCAACCCAACTAAGGGGAAAGCATATTTAAAAACCTATCATTTAAATAAAGCCCATGTTTGAAATTACATAGCACCAAAAATAAAACAATTAATAAATTCTCAACCCTAGAAAGGGGAGAAACATATTAATTAATTATTTAGATCAAAAACCCCTTTCAAAGATGAGGGGAATTTTTGGCATCCAACACTTCCCTACTCGACATCTAGAAATTTTCTATCTTCACTGGCAATCTGCATTTGATCTTTGTGTTCAGCTTTGGAAACATATATACTATGGCATTATGTTGTTGAGGTAGGCACTAGTCCTTTTTCATTATTCTGCATTTCATTTTATTGCTATCTTTGTATTTTCAAGGGCACTATTGTATGCATGAATCTTTGCATTCTCAAAGGCACTGTGTGTTTTGTTTACAATGTCTATTCAGTTCCTTTGAATTTTTGAGGGCATGGTCTCTTCGTGGCATCATATCTTGATTGATCATGCTGGTGTATTCATGGCCTGTGAGCTAGGGCACTATATTTTGTTAAATTTGTGTAGTCTAATTAGGGCCAAGAGCCATGGCTTTGCATCACTATTAATGCTTTTGGTGCCATTAGAATGTTGAGATGCTTACTGATTATGGCACCCATGTTTAAACTGTGACATCATTTTTCTATTGATGTTCACTTTTTGTGGCCTTGGGCTATGAGCTTTCCTAGTTTGTGTTTGATTACTAATAGCATTCACACTTTGTTTGGCGATGCCAGTTCGTGAATGTAGATTCTTTATGCAGCTTATTCAGCTCATGATTCATTGCTGCTGCTATTTATCCTCTGTATTTGAAGGAACTGTTGTGTTTATCTTCAAAGGTGTTGCTTCATTGTTCATATGCTAAGTATTCCTCACATGAATGCCAATTTGATCAATCCAAATGCACTCACTCGATGAAATATGCCAGCAAGTGAGCTATGGCATCAATTTCTATTTGATGTAAAATGTTTTATATGCCACTACTCTGAATTTGACTATGCCATTTTGATCTTTAGTGTGTTCCTTTATTGTTCACCATGGAATAGCCTATTTTCATATGCCTTTCTTTATATGCTCATGATTATTGTTTGGAGTTATGCCAATCCATGAGCTAGGGCACTTCATTTCACGCTTGAATTCACTGTTAAAAAGTTGATTGTTTGGCCTTCCGCATGGTCACTGTTTTCATGCATTTTGATAGAGGCTTACGAGCTTGGCATTTTATTAATGCTCATTCATTTTACTAAACCACTACCTCATTGCATTTTTCATTGCATTGAGGCCTCGATTTCACTATTTTGAGAGCCCGTGAATCCACATATGTTTGGTTTTTTTTTCTCATATGCTCACTGCTACAGCCTGTGAGTTTAGGCATTACTCCATGTTTATATTTGTCATTTTAGCATCATGCCAGCCTTTAATTAGATCTTTGCATACCATGCCTCACTTTTTATGAGAGGTTCAAGCTCGCATTACTATCACATGTTATTACCATGATGGATCTTGGAGCCGACTAATCTAATGCTAGGGATGCTTGCTTTCTATGGAGCTCATGTTTTTCTATGTTCCATTTGTTAATGCTCACTTTAATATCTATGTTAATCCTATGATCATCTTTCCATGTGAGGGCATATGTATTTTCTACAGGTTTAAAGACACTATTTGATTCTACCTTGCATTTTTGGGCATCATCTTTTATTTTATAATCACTATCATTACTAGTGCTAATGGGTCTATGAGTTGTGGCATTGGGCATCTTTTATGTTGTTCATTCAGATTGAAAACTTCATTTGACATACATTGTTCCTTGGAGAGGCACATGGTGTCTTAGTTTTCATTTGATGATACTAATCATGTTTCATATATATACACCATTGATTGATTCATGCTCATATAAGATGCCACTGTTTACTGGCTTAATGCCCAAATTCTTGGTATTAATGTTTGAGACTCCTGACATCCCATGACCTTTTCATCATTCCATGCTTGAGATCCATTTGATGACATACCATCTGGTGCTCATTTCTTTGACACATGCACCATTGGTTGACTATTCCACATGATGGTATCCATCCTTTTCTAAAATGTTGATAATATATGCCCTTTTGAATATGATAGTGTTTGACCATGCTTCATTTGATTTTTCTTTATGATCTTTGAATGTCCCACTGATACTGCTTCATCTAGTTCCTTCCATTGTGGTGTTCATGGGTGCTCTTGGCCTGTGATGTGGTCTTTTCCATGTAAATTTGAGGTTTTCCTGGCAGAGCCCACATCACAGGGAAAAATCATTCATCTAGATTCCAGTACCTTTGGATTGTTGTTGTACATACAATCACTATACTTCAAGGATTGTCTTTTTGGAATACCATCCTCTTAGTAATTTGATTATTTGAAAGAGGTAAACAATAGTGAATCAAATTCTTCTATATCTACACATGGAACAAACAAGTTAGTGAAAACATGGTATCTCTTTTTATTCTTGCATCATCTTTCCTGAGTGTACATGCCCTGTAGCATAGCCCTTATTAGAGGTATATGACTGAGTGCATATAAGCATGCTTGTAAATATTATGGTACCATACATTGCTTAGATCCATTGGATCTAACCCCCATCTCTTTGTCTCTTCTTTGCAAGTTTTGGATCACAGGAGCACACTAGATAGGACTAGATCAACACTCCATTACTAGGCAATGTATGGTACCCTATTATTTATGTTCATTTCATGTATGTTTTTACTCATTTATGCAATTCTGAAAATGGCTACACTTATGGCCTGTGTGAGATCAAATAAATGATCTTGTCAGTTCTTTCCTTTTTTTAGCACATTTAAGATATTGGCACATATACATGCAATTCTTTAGATGAAAATATTTCTTTTCCTTTTCATGTATCTTTCTGTGAAATGAACAAAAATTTAAGAAAGATCACCTAATAATCCAAACTAGGGTACAATAGCTTCATTTAGTAACTAGGTCTCTAAAATATGAGTAAAAATATGATAACAAGACTTTAATTTTAGGTTTTAAAGGACATGGAATAGGATACCAGCAGTAGTTAGGCCTTCGAGCCAGTATGCTTTCCTTTACTATTTAAGGACTCTCAACAATGATATCTCTATCATGATCCAGTCTATGGAAGGGAATAATTTACCAACATCATTTGACGTTGCTATAAGGGCTGAGAATAGTCTCATCCAAGATGGAAAGATAGCCCCAAGGCCTCCAATGCCTATCTTTCCTGAACTTTATCCTATTCCTAAATAAATTCTAGCTTTGGCATCTATTCCACCTATCCCAACTCCTTCCCAACATGATGTTATCCCATCTATTGCTCAGTCCCAAGATCTGAAGGATATTAAGAAAACCTTGCAGTATGTTTCTAATGAGTTGGTTAACTTGAAAATAAAATAGTTTCAGCCTTATCAGCACCCTTACCAAGCCCCCTATCAAGTACAATACCCACAAAATAGGCCCCAATATCAGTTAGGCCAGCAAGGCCAAGCAAGAAACTACAATAAAAAAGCCAGCCATCCCTACAATCCTAATATCCCTAGCACCTCTAGAGAGCTAGTTCCTATAGTCCAAAACAACATGGCACAAGAATACTAATGGGGATGTCCATGCAATTAGTAGCACATTCAAGGGATATGTCCAATGGTTATGGCCAAGCCCTGATGGTGCAAAACAATGTCATGATCCTACAAGAGATGCCACAAGAATTAGAGATCTAGCAAGGCCAATGGGCTGCCTCAAATGAGCTGAATACACCAGAGGTGACACTCGTTAATTTCTAGAAGGAGGATTTTTTGGGGGTCAACTTTTCTCTAAATGATAACCAAAACTATGTTCCAGTTGCAGCCAATACAAGATCTAAAAAGAAGGCCTTGGATGCTGAGAAACTAGATTCTACTACTCAGCAAACTCTAGTTGTTGCATCATGACCCAAGGATGCTCAAGCCTCACTTCAAAATCAATCTAAGGAGGTCAAGGAGCTAGCCAAAGTAGCAACACAGTTGGCATAAGGACAACTAGAAGTTATGATAGCAAAAGGATAGTCAAAGGTGAGCTTAGGATCTTTCAATATTGTTGAACAAATGAAGAAAACTTCCATAAGTGTGTCTATGATAGACACTTTGGCCATCTCTGGGAAAAAGGAATTAATACGTAATGCTTTGGCTAAGATTTCATTAAATGATGAGAATTTTTTAGAAAATCCTAGAGTCTTAATGGTTGAAGCATCTCAAAAGGATCAGCAAAATGGAGAAGGCAGTTTGCAACCCACCATTTCTCCACAGGTTAAACCCCCTCCTTTTTATGTTACTCTTGTTATTGGGAAATTTTTTGTACACAAGTGTATGATTGACTTAGGGGCAAGTAGTTCAGTCATATCTAAGAAGCTAGCAAACACCCTAGGATAGTCATATGAGCCACTAGACAGACATGTTGTTCAGTTAGATGGGTCATCATTCAGCATGTTTGGAGTCATTAATGACCTAAGCCTCACATTACATGAATGTCCCAACTTCTCAATTCCTCAGGATGTCTATGTTATTGACTTGTCTCCCTACTTTTCTATTTGTTCATGTAGAGATTCCACCGCTAGGTTGGGTGGATACCTTTCATCAGATTGGTCTCATTTGTATTTTAAGACTAGATATGGTACAAGGGTTAAAATCAAGTCTGAAGCCTTTGCAAAAAATCATGTGGAACCTTATACACCTAGCCCCATAAATGCCAATCTAGTGTTCCATGAGCAAGATCCTATATATTCAAAACCAGAGACCACTACTGAAAATATTCTAGATATTGTCTTAGATGAATGGGCTAAAAGGGATCTAGAGGATGATCCCTTTAGAAATAGGGAAATATTTGGTATAGGAATGTATATCATTCATGAGCAAGATGCAGTGATCCCAAATTTGATGAAGAAGGAAGATGAGAATCTAGAAAAATGAAATGATGAGCTATGGTAGTTGTTCTTTGATGGTGGTAGAAGAAAATTTGGTTCAGGAGGAGGAGCTATTCTGATTTCACCAGAAGGGAAAAGGTATTACTCTATTGTACATTTTTCCTTTAGTTGCACTAATAATACAACAAAATATGAGGCATTGATTCAAGGTTTAGAATGGGCCAGAAAGAAAGGAATCAAGTGTTTGAAAGTTTTAGATGATAGTGAGTTAGTACTCAATCAAATTCATGGTACTAATCTCAGTAAGAATGATGTGCTCAAGATGTACAAGCACAGGTTTTGGGATTTGATAGAAGGATTTTGTGCTTTTAATCTAATTTTTGTCCCAAGAAATCAAAACAAACAAGTAGACAAGCTGGCTACCATGGGAGGTAAATATGACATTCCTAAAGAAGTCACAAGCACTAAAATGCAACATCTAAGGGTCCTTGTAAGACCTTCAATACTAGATAATTAGGTAAGCTAGAAAGTCTTTGAAAATGATGAGAAAATATTCAATTTTTTTATAGAAGTTGAATTCTCTTAAGCTAATCAGAATAAAAATGCTCATAAGTATAATGATCACATGTTATAGTTGAAAACTAATAAGTTACCTAAGGGTTTAGTCACCCTTGAGTCCATTTTTAACTTTGATGACTAGCTTAGAGGGGAAAAAGCAAGCATGACAATGAAGGAGGAACATTATCAGCCTATTGAGATACTCAGGGATAAGTTCCTCAAGCTTGGAAAGGTATGTACCCAACTAGAAAAGTAAGTTTTTGTCTCATTATGTCAAGAATTTAGTGATATTTTTGCATGGGAGTATTCTGATTTGAAAGGGTTTGATCCCCACTTAGCCTAGCATACTAGATTGAGCTTGAACCCCATGCTAAACATGTGAGAAAAAAATAGAGGCCTATTAATCCTAAGCTAGAAGTGTTAATGAAGACAAAATTAAGGAAGATGATTGAGGCCAATATTATATTCCCCATCAAACACCTCTTGGATTTGTAACCTAGTGTCTGTTAGAAAAAAGAATGGTGAAATTTGGTTATATGTGGATTTCAAGGACCTCAACCGAGCCTCACTTAAGGACCATCATCCACTTCCCTCTGTGGAACAGATACTATAGTTTGTCTCGATATCTGATAGATTTTCTCTACTAGATGGCTATTCTGGCTATAATCAAGTCCTAGTAAGAGAGGAAGACCAGTATAAAATAGCCTTTACCACCAAATGGGGCACCATGGCATGCACAAAGATTCCCTTTGGGCTATCTAATGCTAGTGCAACATTTCGAAAAGCCATGGAGATGGCATTTTTTGGTTTGATGTATAAAGTTGTCCTAGTTTATCTAGATGAAATAATTATTTTCTCAAAAGATACTATTGGCCACTCGGTTCATCTAAGACAGATCTTTGAAAGATGCAGGGAGTTTGGAGTCTCATTGAATCCTAAAAAGTGTATCTTTATTGTCCATGAAAGTAGGTTGCTAGGACACATTGTTTCTAAAGGAGGAACAACTATTGATCCTGAGAGGATAAGTGAAATCATGGCACTACCCCTACCAACACACAAGAAGGGGCTGCAAAGTTTCCTAGGGAGAATCAATTTCTTAAGAAGATTCATCCCAAATGTTGCGGCATTACTAAAACCAATGACCCAAATGTTGAAGAAGAATTCAACCTTCTATTGGACAAGTGAAAGGAAGTAGTGTTTTGAGGAAGTAAAAGAGGCAATTGCTTCTACCCCTAATATGGTAAACCCTAATTTTTCAAGAGACTTCATTCTATATGCATTTGGGAATACTAATAATATATCTTCCATGCTAGTTTAGTATAATAATGAAAAATGAGAGCAACAAGTGGCCTTCTATAGCTAAGGTCTGGATGGATATGAGCTAAATTACACCCATGTGGAGAAACATGTCCTAGAAGTGGTGAGAAGCTTGAAGAAATTCAGGCATTTTCTTTATAATAACATAGTCCACCTCATGGTTTCCCATCCTTGTATTAAAGACTTCCTCCTAAACAAGGATTTGAACCATAAAAGGGCTTATTGGGTCACTAAGGTCATGGAATATGATTTTAAAATCAAGGTGACTAAGTTAATAAGGGGGAAAGGGTTACGTGAACAAATAACTGAAGGGAGAGTAGACAAAAGTCAACAAAAGGAAGATTTTATCCTAATGAACCAGATTTCAGAGGAGAATGCAAGCTGGGTAATAGAAATGAAGCACTATCTCTTGACTGGTCAATGTCCCCAAGGCCTTGATAGGGCCAAAAGGAGGTATTTTAGACTCCAGGCCATTCCTTTTGTCATTCTAGAAGATATTTTGTATATAAAATACTATAATGGTATCCTGTTAAGATGTGTTGAGCCAAACCAGATGAATAGAATTCTAGAGGAATTCCATGATGGAGCATCTAGAGGACATTTTTCAACAAGGACTACTACTCTAAAAGTGATGAGAGAAGGATACTATTCACCCAACCTATATAAAGATGCATTTTCCTTGGTAAGGAAATGTAAGAACTGTTCAGCAAACAAAAGTTGGCAGCCCTCTCATTGTATCGCATCAAGGTGGAGAAACCCTTCACAAAATGGGGGTTGGATTTCATTGGACCTATCAATCCTCCATCTATTGTTGGTCATAGATGGATCCTTACTACTACAGATTACTTTACTAAGTGGATAGAGGTTGTAGCATTAAAAGAATCAAATGAGAGCTCTGTCCTAAATTTCTATAGGATATTGTGTCAAGATTTGGTACATCAGACTCCATCATATTAGACAATGCCTTAGCATTTCTTGGAATGAATATCTCTAAATGGGCATTGAGGCACAATATTTTCCTAAGTACTTCATCCAATAATTACCCTCAGGTTAATGGTTAGGTAGAATCAACCAACAAGAACTTGTTGAGGATCATCAAGCGGACCATAGAGGGGAACTAGAGAGACTAGCACAACAAGTTGAAGTTGGCCCTATGGGAAATCAGGATAACCCCTAAGAGATCCATAGGTAACTCTCCCTACATGCTATTTTATGGAAAAGAGTCTAGGATTCCTATTTCTATTGAATTGCTTACTTTAAGCTTTATTAAATAAATTGAGCTAATGGAAGAGGACACTATGCAAGTTAGGCTTGCTAAATTGATTGAGCTTGAAGAAACCAAAAAACTAGCATTAGAAAAGGTTGAGGCCCATCATTCCCAAATGAGGAAAATGTTTGATAAAAGATCCATGCCTAGGGTTTTCAAGGAAGGAGACCTTGTCCTTAAATGGGATGAGTTGAAAAATAAACCAAGAAGGCACACTAAATTTGATGCTATATGGAGTGGACCCTTCATGATTGTTAAGTGTAAGGCCCATAATGCCTTCCAGTTGGCCAATATGGATGGAGAAGAGTTGTCCATTCCCATGAATGGGATACACCTCAAAGAATTATATTGAGGTCAAAGTAATACCCATGTATATTAGTAGTTAGTTGTTTCAGTTTCATTTTTGTGTTCCCTAAGTTCTCCAGAATAAGTTTTCTTTTAGTTTTCAATTTTTTTTGGTTAGCAATAAGCCAGAGAAACATTGATGCCACTCTACAAAGATCCATCAAGAAAGCATCCATGGTTGGTACTAGTGAGTTTAGTCCCCACTAATACAAATCATCAATCCTCACATGTTAAGTCTTTCAGAGTAATACCAACCTGTCTCAGGCATTTAGTTGTTTTGTTGGCAAGAAGGAGTTGTTTTGTTTGATGAAAAGTTCAATTCTGGGGTTTGAGATATTTGTGCCCAATGGATGTAGAAGGCAACTGGTCAAGGGTACTTCATAGGAAAGTACTCATCTGAGGTCACCAAAATGATACCATATTTTTACTCATTTTGGATTGGTGACCTAATTACTAGATGAAACTATAGTCCCCTAGTTTGCATTATTAGATGATCTTATTTAAATTTGTGTTCATTTCATAAAAAGGATACATGTAAAGGAAAAGAGATTTCTGCATCTAAATATTACATGCATATATGCCAAATATCTTGTATGTATTGTACAAAGGAAAGAACTGACAGATAAAATCATCTGGGATCACACAGGCTGTGAGCATAGCCAACTTTCAAAATGGTATAAGTGAATACAAATATACATAAAGTGGATGAGCATAAGTATAAAGGTACTAGACATTGCCTAAGGTGATAAAATGTTGATCTAGGGTTGAATCTAGTGTGCTCCTAAGTGATATTGAACCTACAAAGAAGAGAGAGAGATGAGGGTTAGATCCAAAGGATCTAAGAAATTCATGATATCCTACTACTTACCCTCATCTAGAATCATGCATATACATAATCAACCATACACTTCTAAAAATAGCTATGCTACAGGGCATGTGCACTTAGAAGGATGTTGCAGGAAGGAAAGAGATACCATGTTTTTGCTAACTTGTTTGTTCCATGTGCAGATACAAAAGAAGTTGTGACACAATTGTTTACCCCACTTAGATAATCAAAGTACTGAGAGGATGGTCTTTCCAAAAGATCATCCTCAAAGTATAGTGATTTTCTGGACAACAACAATTACAAAGTGTTGGAAACCAAATGAATGATGTTTCCCTATAATGTGCACTCTATCAGGAGCCTTCAAATTTCCTTGACAAAGACCACATTACAGGCTAAGATCACCCATGATCAGTGTTAAGTCTCCTATTACCCCACATTGAAACCTGTTAGGGTAATTAGAAGCCCTATTCCCATAGAGTTTTTGATTACCCTACTGGCCTCAAGGAGGAGCACTAGTCTAAGAAATGTAAGCTCAATAAAGAAGCACTATCCATGGAGCATTTAGAGATCATAAAGACATAATACTGAAGCAGAAAGCATGGAAGCATAGAACATAGATCAACATAGAAAAGGGGATGGCTTCATGAACACCTAATGAATCACTATTGTGTTTGCATCATCCAAAAAATGTGACAGCAAGACCAAATGTTGGTGTTTCATCTAGTGTTGCTATGACATCATGATGCACCCACAATAGCTATCCACCCTGTCCATCAACATAAGGCAGTCATGGTCAAGCATTAGCAATGAAGAACACTATCACAAATCAAGATTAGAATGGAACAAAGGTACACAATCTGCATTCCAAGTACTATTATGGCATGAAAAGAACCTAAATCTACATTTTGAGCTAAATGAAGAACCAGATAAATGATGTTGTCAAACATCAAGAATGCAATGGAACAGTATGATGTCAAGCAGGCTCACAAGCTGAGAACTGAGACCATATAGAAATCATGCAATGAAAAAATTAGAGAGGTGGGATATTAGCAAGTATACAAACATTCCATGAAGATGAAGCCACAAAAAGTGTTCACGCAACAACAATTAAGCAGCTAGTAATGTAATTGTTATTATATTTTTTACTCATTCTCAGTTTGGTGACCTAGTTACTAGATGATGCTACAGTACCCTAGTTTGTGTTATTACATGATCTTATTTAAGTTTGTGTTCATTTCATTGTGGAGATTTCATGAAAGAGAAAGGAAATAAACTTCTACATCTAAAGATTACACATGCATGTATCAGTGATATGTATGTTGTACAAAAGGGAAAGAACTAGAAAGACAAAAGCATCTATCTGAGCTCACACAGGTCATAAGCATAGCCATTGCCAAAATTAAATGAATGAGTATAGATACACATGAATAATCAATTTAAATACTGGGGTACCAGACATTGCCTGGTAATGGTGTCCAAATTTGATCCTTTCCAGAGAGCTCCCGTAGACTAGAACCTGCAAGAAGAGAAGAGAAGACATTGGTTAGATCCAATAGATCTAAGCAATGGCTAGTATCACAATATTTACAAAATGCATATATACACTCAACCATGAACCTCTGGGAAAGGCTGTGCTTAGGGCATGTGTATCAAGGATCCAAAATGAAAGAGGCACCATGTTTTCATTGACGTGTTTGTTTCATGTGCGGATACAGGAGGAGTTGATCTAGCAACAACACTAATGAATGGCCTTGACACTTGATGTAGATCATGATAGGAAAACCTCAAGTTTTTTGTCATTAAGCACAATGACTCATCATCATAATAGTACATCATATCAAATACAGAGGGCCCTTTTCATATAAAGGATAAACAATTTGTATAGTATCATCATTTCTATGGCATGAAATATATTCAAATATGCAAGCATCTAATAGAGATGGCACCACCACAGGTGTTCATACAACAGGGATGAGCAAGTGACCAATGAATTAATCATTTCTCTAATATATTTCTACATGACACATTTTTATGCAGAGACACAGTCAAGATGTGTATGGAGGTACCACAATCAAGTAATGATAGATAAATAACATGCAAGATACAATGGAAATGCCACCAATGGTGGGACACTCTGCAGCTAGCTCATGGTTTAACATGATGAAAACACACATCCACAAGCATCGATAATAGTAAAATGATGTCAAGATCAAGATACACGGGCCTGATGGAATATGGATGAGGTGACTGAGAGGGGGGGGGGTGAATCAGTTAACCATAAAAACACTTCACAATTAATTCTTTGCAGATCCCTTAGGATATCTTAATAATGTTATCTGTTTTAGCACTCGGTAAATAGATTGCAGTAACTTTGAAGATGCAGAAAGTATTAGCAATATTATCTTTAGATATTCATCAGCACATGTATATGATTGAGAAAGCAATTAAGAACACAAGAGACACAAGATTTAACGTGGAAACCCAATATGGGAAAAACCACCAATGTATCTAGATACTGATTTTCACTTTTCTGAAGTGCTGCCCGGTTAGAAGCCAACCCGGTAAAAGGTTACAAAACACACTGTTAGGTGTGACCTTGTTAGAGGATTTAAAACACCCTGCAAGGAGTGGCCTGGTAAGAGGTCTTGAAAACAATTCAATGGAATTGTCACCTTGTTAGAGGATTTACAATATGGTTGTTAAACCAACTCGGTTAAGAGATTTAGAATTCACTCCTACAATGATAAGAAGGTAACAATGAAAAATGACCTGTATAATAATGCAACTGTCTTGCTGATTACAGATCTTTGTTTTGCATAAGTCTGATCCTTTCTGATCAAATAAATCTCTGCTGTTCCTCAAGGATATCTGAACATCCTTCACAAATTCGCATATACCTTTCCTTCTTTTCTTCTGTAGATTTTCTGCTGTATGTTCTATATTTTTCACATTTGACCTTTTATTTATATGATTTTGGATTTGTCAAATCGACATTATTTAGTATAACAGTCGGCTGAATTAAGCAAAATCTATTTGCAAAAGTCCTTCAAGGGCCAACAGTGCTCGGTGACCATAACTTTCTATAATCTTTCGGAGACTGAGGGAACTTGGTAAACACCGACAATCCTTTACCTTTGATAACCGACTGAACTCGGTAAATGCTATCTTTTCTTCGATGACCGAGTGAACTCGGTAAACGCTATCTTTTCTTCGATGACCGACTGAACTCGGTAAACACTAAACTTTCTTCGACAACCGAGTGAACTCGGTAGACACTGCTTTTCTTCGATAACTGAGTGAACTCGGTAGACACTGCTTTTCTTCGATAACTGAGTGAACTCGGTAGACACTTCTTTTCTTCGATAACCGAGTGGACTCGGTAAGCACTAATATTCCTGTCTGGCAGACCGACAGAGCTCGGTAGAAACTGATTGCTGCGGACTATGACATAGTGTGACATCAAAGACAATACATAATTGAGTAGTAATTTCCTTCAGACAATTATTTCCAACAATCTCCCTCTTTGGCATTGATGGCAACACAATATGTCATAGCATAAGAAATTTGAAAGAGTTAGCTCGGTTTAGATTCAAATCTCCCTCTGTCAGCAAACTTCCTGTATCCTGAAAATTCTTCCTTCTGACTATTTTAAAATTTCTTGAAGTAATAGCAAAGACATAGCAAACACTCCCTCTTTGACAACACATGCCAAAGATAATTCTCATATTACCGGTGAAGGTTAATGTACCTCAAGTACTGATTCATATGCAATGATTCCTTTAATATGCTGCATCAACAAGTTGATTTTCAATCATGTTCTGGTTGATGCATCACTAAAACTGTATTTAGTGAGCCTCGGATAGGGGAATGACCCCTAACTTACCTCTTAGATACATAAATGCATCCTTAGGTAATGGTTTGGTGAAAATGTCTGCAATCTGTTCTTTTGTATGAATATATTCTAATCTGATTTCTTTGTCCTGTACCAATTATCTGACAAAGTGATATTTAATAGCAATGTGCTTGGTTTTGGAATGCATCACTGGATTCTTAGAGATGTTTATTGCACTGGTATTGTCACAAAATATAACAACTGGTTCTTTGATTTCAACCTTCATACCTTCTAATAGCTGTTTAAACCAAACAATATTTGAACAGTTTACTGTAGCAGCAACATATTCTGCTTCAACTGTGGATTGAGATGTGCAATTCTGCTTTTTACTAGTCCAGGATACCAGTCTTTTTCCAAGAAAAAATGCTCCACCACTTGTACTTTTTCTGTCATCAATGTTTCCTACCCAATCAACATCAGTAAACACTTTCAAATCTAGATTGCCTCCAAATTTATACCACAAACCATATTCTTCAGTTCCTTTTAAGTATCTTAAGATTCTTTTGATTGCCATCATGTGATTTTCCTTAGGTTTTGCTGAGAATCTAGCTACTATACCGACTGCTAAGGCAATATCAGGTCTTGTATGTACTACATACTGCAATTTTCCAATCATAGATCGGTATAGGGTCTGATCAACTTCTTTTGAATCATCATTTTTGGTAAGTTTCAGTCCAGTACACATGGGTGTACCAACTGGTTTTGAATCTTCCATACCAAACTTCTTAAGTATCTCCTTAATGTATTTGGATTGAGTAATGTATATACCATTCTTGCTTTGCTGAATTTGAAGACCAACAAAGAATTTTATTAAACCAAACATAGACATTTCAAATTCTCTGTTCATTTGCTCTAAAAATTCTTTGCACTGATCCTCATTCCCTGTAAATATAGTATCATCCACAAATATTTCTGCCAATACAATTTTGTCATCCGGTCCTTCTTTAATATACAGATTACTGTTATCATTAGCTCTTTTGAAATTAATCTGGATCAAATAGTTATGAAGTCTTTCATACCATGCTCTAGGAGCTTGTTTTAAACCATACAATGCTTTGTGTAACCTGCAGACCATATCCCTTTTATCTGGATCAACAAAACCTTCAGGTTGTTCAATGTAGACTTCTTCATCAATAATTCCATTGAGAAATGCAGATTTTATATCCATCTGATATACCTTAAATCCTTTGTGTGCTGCATAAGCAAGTAGAGTTCTTACACCTTCTAATCTTGCAATAGGAGCAAAAGTTTCTCCATAATCTATACCTTCTTCTTGAGAATAACCTTTACATACCAGTCTAGCTTTGTTTCTAGATACTTGACCATCTTCATTCAGTTTATTTCTGAATACCCATTTTGTTCCAATTACATTCTTATCTTTAGGTCTAGGTACAAGACTCCAAGTTTTGTTCTTTTGTATTTGTTCTAATTCTTCATTCATTGCTTCAATCCAACTTTCATTCTCTAATGCATCTTTGATATTTCTAGGTTCAAAATCAGTAAGCAGACATGTACCTTTTAGCTTGCTTCTTGTCATAGTACCATCTGATTTGTTTCCAATGATTTGATCTGGTGTATGATGTCTTCTGACATATTTGGCTAATATAGGTTCCTTGCCTCTTGAATGATTCATGCTATTGTCTTCTAGGATCTCTTCTTTAGGTTGCTCGGGCTCGGTAGATATTTGCTCGGTAACTTCAGGCTGAGACTCGGTCTGAATTTCTTCCTGTGACTCGGTTTGTGACTCGGTAACTGTGCTTGGCTCGGTAGATATAGCTTCCTTATTGATAGTTGTGTCTGTCAGTGTTTCAGGTTCAATGTAAATGAATTTTCTGTATTTCTCAGGTTCCCTTTTGCTTTCTTCCTCAGTCTTTTCTGCAAACTCATCAAATTTTGCATGTATACTTTCTATGACTTTGTGAGTAGATAAGTTCAGACATTTGTATACCTTGCTTTTGCTAGAATATCCTAGGAATATTCCTTCATCACTTTTCACATCAAATTTATTTCTTCTGGATTCTTTTAAGATATAACACTTGCTACCAAATATTTTCATGTAACTTACATTAGGTTTATAGCCATACCATAATTCATAAGGAGTTTTGAATGTGTCTTTCTTCAGTTGTACTCGGTTCAAGGTATGAACTGCAGTGTTGATAGCTTCCTTCCAGTACTTTATAGCAATGTTCTTTTCTATCATTAGAGTCCTTGCACAATCCATAATAGATCTGTTTCTTCTTTCTGCTATTCCATTCTACTCAGGAGTTCTAGGAGCTGATACCTGTCTTTTGATTCCTCTTTCAATGCAGAAGTTGTTAAAATCATGGGAGATGAATTCACCACCTCTGTCTGATCTTAAGCATTTCAATCTTTTCCCTGTTTTTTTTTCTACTCTTGCTAAGTACCATTTGAACTTTTCAAATGCCTCTGATTTTTCTCTTAAATACATAACAGTCATCATTCTAGAATAATCATCAATGAAAAGAATAAAGAATTTATCTCCAGTATAGCTTTGTATTCCAATAGGTCCACATAAATTAGTATGCACAATTTCCAAAATTTCTTTAGACTGATAGTTCTTACTCTTGAAACTAGTTTTACTCATTTTGCCAATCTGACAATTCTTACATAGACCAGTGTCAGGTTTCTTCAAAGTAGGAATGCCTCTAACCTTCTTGAATTTGCTTATTTTTATCATGTTATCAAAATTCACATGACATAACCTTTTGTGCCATAGCCAACTTTCTTCTATTTGAGCAATAAAGCATGAATATTCATTGAGATCAAGATAAAATAAGTTACCTTTTGTTTGTTTGCCTGATCCAATGAGTTTTCCTTTTCCATCCAGCAGTCTTGCTTGACCATTCATGAATTCAACCTTGAAACCAGTGTTGATTAGCTGTGCTACGCTTAAAAGATTATGTTTTAGTCCTTCAACCCAGTAAGCATTATCACATATGAGTTCTTTGGTTAATGAGATTCTTCCTTTTCCTTTTATACAACAAGGTTCATTGTTTCCAAATCTTACATTACCATTATCACAGTCTTCTAGATATTCAAATTTTGTCTTGTCACCAGTCATGTGGTGTGAACATCCGCTGTCTATTATCCATATATCATCTTTGCTTATATGAGAAATAAGTGCCATCTTATCTTCATCATCATCAGATTCATCTTTTATAGCAATAAAGACAATTTCTTCTTCACTATCATCAGAATCTTTAGCCATAAAACATGATTTCTTACCTTTATCCTTGTATGATTTGAAATTCTTTTTGCCATAGTACTTGTGACTTCTCTTTTCTTCTTTGACTTGCTTGTTTGGGCACCTAGCTGCAATATGTCCAATTTCTTCACATGAAAAACAGATTAAAGGAGTTTTACCTTTATATTTACCTTTCCCTCTAGAGTACTTCTTTGCAAGTAATGCTTCTACAATTTCAAGATCACTATCAGAACTTTCTTCTGATTCTTCTTCACTTTCTGACTGAACTTCTTTAATTTTCTTGTTCTTCTTTAGTGAAACCTTGGCCTCAAATGCTGATTCAATATTTTTGGAACTAGGAACATAGTTATCATAGTTGTCTAATTCAAAAGCTGTCAATCTTCCAACTAAAGCATCCAAAGTTATATTGTGGTTTGTTTCACATCTTCTTTCTTGAATAGCTGATACTCTTATTGCATAGATAGGGAGTAGTGTTCTGAGTACCTTACTTATAACAGTCTCATCTGAGATTGTTCCTCCAGAAGCTCTAATTGCACTTACACTTGCTTTGATTCTTTCAACATATTTTGCAATGTTTTCATCTTCCTTCATATTCATCTTGTCAAACTGTCCTCTTAGGCTTTCTGCTTTAGCTCTTTTCACATTTGCATCACCACCATATATTTTCTTCAGTGCCACCCACATTTCATATGCAGTAGTGCAGTCTTTAATATCATCAAATTCTTCATAGCTGAGAGCAGATGCAATGTCTATCATCATGGTGTTGTGAGTCTTTTTATCTGCAATGTCTTCAACAGTTAATGCGCCATTAGGAATTGTGTATTCTTCATCAATGTATTTGCATCCTGAATCACCAATGGAAGCCAGATGAAGTTGCATGAGACCTTGCCATGCTGAAAAGTTATCTCTGTTAAGCTTTGGAATTTCCCTCTTGTAAGACATCCTGATCTTTAGCTTAGGTCCTTGAAACCCTTCCTGCAAGCACCAAACGCTCTTATACCAATTGATGGAATATGGATGAAGTGACTGAGAGGGGGGGGGTAATTCAGTTAACCATAAAAACACTTCACAATTAATTCTTTGCAGATCCCTTAGGATATCTTAATAATGTTATCTATTTTAGCACTCGGTAAATAGATTGCAGTAACTTTGAAGATGCAGAAAGTATTAGCAATATTATCTTTAGATATTCATCAGCACATGTATATGATTGAGAAAGCAATTAAGAACACAAGAGACACAAGATTTAACGTGGAAACCCAATATGGGAAAAACCACCAATGTATCTAGATACTGATTTTCACTTTTCTGAAGTGATGCTCGGTTAGAAGCCAACCCGGTAAAAGGTTACAAAACACACTGTTAGGTGTGACCTTGTTAGAGGATTTAAAACACCCTGCAAGGAGTGGCCTGGTAAGAGGTCTTGAAAACAATTCAATGGAATTGTCACCTTGTTAGAGGATTTACAATATGGTTGTTAAACCAACTCGGTTAAGAGATTTAGAATTCACTGTTACAATGATAAGAAGGTAACAATGAAAAATGACCTGTATAATAATGCAACTGTCTTCCTGATTACAGATCTCTGTTCTGCATAAGTCTGATCCTTTCTGATCAAATAAATCTCTGCTGTTCCTCAAGGATATCTGAACATCCTTCACAAATTCGCATATACCTTTCCTTCTTTTCTTCTGTAGATTTTCTGCTGTATGTTCTATATTTTTCACATTTGACCTTTTATTTATATGATTTTGGATTTGTCAAATCGACATTATTTAGTATAACAGTCGGCTGAATTAAGCAAACTCTATTTGCAAAAGTCCTTCAAGGGCCGACAGTGCTCGGTGACCATAACTTTCTATAATCTTTCGGAGACCGAGGGAGCTCGGTAAACACCGACAATCCTTTACCTTTGATAACCGACTGAACTCGGTAAACGCTATCTTTTCTTCGATGACCGAGTGAACTCGGTAAATTCTATCTTTTCTTCGATGACCAACTGAACTCGGTAAACACTAAACTTTCTTTGACAACCGAGTGAACTCGGTAGACACTGCTTTTCTTTGATAACCGAGTGAACTCGGTAGACACTGCTTTTCTTCGATAACCGAGTGAACTCAGTAGACACTGCTTTTCTTCGATAATCGAGTGGACTCGGTAAGCACTAATATTCCTGTCTGGCAGACTGACAGAGCTCGGTAGAAACTGATTGCTGTGGACTATGACATAGTGTGACATCAAAGACAATACATAATTGAGTAGTAATTTCCTTCAGACAATTATTTCCAATAGTGAGTCATTCATGCTTCAAAGCTTTCACAAGCCCTATGCCACTGCCAGCATGTCGTGCCCTCATTTTCAATATGGGTATTTCATGGCCCTCGGCCCTAAAATCTACCAGTGAAACACAAAATTAAGAGCAGTGCCCTAGGAGGTGCATGGAAAGTCACAGTGCCTACATACAATGGAATCGGTAGCAAGAAATCAATTCAAAACATCGATGCCCTAGCATCAAGACTCGAGCATTACCATAAATCAACACATGCTAGTGTCATGATCATATTAAGAAACAAATGTAGAGAATTTCAAATAAACAAAGCTAGTGTCATGTCCTAGTTTCTCAAATGAAACGAAGCAAATATCAGTGAGAATTAAAGGATAGGGCCCTAACCGAAGATCATCAGGTTTCCTCCAAAATATAGAGCCCACAACAATAGTATCTACAATGAGTCATAAGCCATAAATGGTTCTTGGGTCATGGATAGAATGCAATAACAAAATACTTTGAAACAGTTGTATAAATTGAACCAATGGATCGAAACCATGTGCACAGTCAGATTTCAATGACACATAGGTAATAAAAGTAAATAGGATACAAAGGAATACAGAGAAAAACATAAACCCTTGAATGCAAATACAGAATGCCATTATTGAAAAATCAAATAACAGAAGCATAAGTGATGCTCAACCTTTCAAATTCAAGAATGAAATGCAAAATAACATACACCAGTGCCTACCTCGATAGCATAGTGTTGAGAGCTGAATGTTTCCAAAGCCAGACTCAAAGATCAGAGGGAAACTTGCCAAATGTCAAATGAAAAAGTCCACAACACCAGTGGCAGAAGGGTTTTTGATAAAAATGGCTATGGAATTATTTTCTCCCCTTTTTTAGGGTCGAGATTTGTGGTCATTTTATTTATTGCTATGTATCTAAGGTTAGGCATGTTGAGATTTTTATGGGCTATTTTTTGAAATCATTAGGTTGGATTCTAGACATCCTAGGGTATGTTCTATGTGTTAGTAGTTGGTAATTTATGAATGTAATGAGTCATCAAATGTGCTTTCCCCTTGGGTTGAGAGTTATTTGTTTGACTTAGGATAAAAGTTAAATCCATTTTTAATTATTGGCATAGGGTTAAGGCTATTTAAATTGTAATAGTCACTGCACATTTCATTGTAAATTCTGATAGTGGTGTTTTATAAACCATTGTCAGAATCTTTTCGTGCATGACTTAGTGGGTAGAATGGTCTTCTTTGACTATCTATTTTTAGGTCCTCCACTTTTCTTGGCCCCCTAGAAACTTGGGAATCTGGCATTTGAATTATGATACAGCCTCATGAGTTTATTATTGATCTTTTTCTATGCTTAGGAGGTAGTGGAATTTGAATGCAGATTCCTAGGTTTTGGTTATATACCTCTGACTTTTGGTGATTGAGGTTAGCTCTTCATTCTATTCTCTTTGATATGAGTGTTGTAGCTCTGAGAGACACAATTGTACTTAGTTTCTTCTTACCAATAAAACTTGATCCTTCTTGTTCCCCTACAATTTCATATTTTCTTTTTGAATCACATGTAGGATTACTATGATGTCTTTGTATCCTTAATCTGTATGTTGATTCAAGTTGGTTTTTAGGAGTTCATCATAATTCAGTAGTGTAACTTGTGTGCAATTGAGAATATCAAAATTGTGGAGATTTCTTCCTTTTCTGTATTTCAAGTACCTTATTTCATTAAGAGTTTAAGGAAGCAGAATCAAGTTGTGAGTCAAGTTTTCTTTTTCTATTGGAGTAAACTTATTTTAGTTGTGGATCTTCTTTCAAATTCAGCGGATCACCTTTGTTTTCATTTAGTTTCAGTTGTTTGTTTCATGCATCCTCTCCCTTTTCTCCTAAAAGTTAGTAAGTTTTCAAGTGATCCAAAGGGAAGCTAGACCTTAATCCATAGGTCTATTCTTAGATAGGTTACCCATAGCCTAAGAATAGTCCCATGTTTCACAAGATTTTTGGGTTTTGACACTTAGAAAATTAGGTGCAATCCTTAGTGACAACAGTTTTTGGCACACTCAGTGGGATAGAAGACTCAGTGAGTCAGATTTCTAAGAAAGATTTATGCAAGTTATTGTGTGGTATGAGTAGTGACAGTGTTTTGAAATCATACCTGGTGACTCTAATCTTGCTTCATGTAGATCAATACTTAAGCTTATGAGTGGGATCCCAACCAAGCAGAGTAAGAATCCTTTTGTGTATGCGGAGCTGCCATCTATCAAAATGAGGTCTAAAGCAGCCCAAACTAGTGCATCAAAATCTACAAATCCTACTCCTAGTCCTACTCCTAATCCTTCTCACATTCTTATAACCACTCCCCCAATTCAGCCAGTGCAAGCAGCACCAGTAGTTCAAGCTCCCATCAATCCTCCAGTGGCTAGAAAACATCCTTTTGTAGCCTTCAATCAAGGTAGCCCTTTGAATTTACAATAGCATGATGACATACCCATTTCATCCCTCAAGAGTTTTCTTATGTTCATAGGAGAGGATCAGACCTCCACTATTGAGCATATAAGAGATGTAGCATCCCTTTGTGCTCTTCATAATATAACCCAAGATAATGTGGCCATGAGATTATTGGCATCTTCCCTCAAAGGAAAAGCTTTGCAATGGTTTAGAGGCTTAGAAGTTGGTTCTATAGTTGATTGGGATGGGTTGGGTCAAGCCTTGACCAACCAATTTGAAGATAAATCAGACCACCTCTCATTAGTTGAGCATTTGACTACTATTAAAAGGTCACCCCAAGAATACATGATGGATTTTAATTTCAGATTTCAAAGGACATGGAATAGAATACTAGCCACAGTTAGGCCTTCAAGCCAGCATGCTTTTCTATACTATCTAAGAGCCCTTAACAGTGATATCTCTGTTATGATCCAATCCATGGGAGGGACTAATTTACCAGCAGCATATGATCTTTCCATAAGAGCTGAAAATAGCCTAATCCAAGTGAGAAAGATAGCCCCAAGGCCTCCAATGCCTATTTTTCCTGAGCTTCATCCTTTTCCTAAAGCAATTCCAGCATTGGAATCTATTCCACCTCTCCCAGCTCCTTCTCAACAAGCTATTAGCCTAGTTGTGAATCAATCCCAAGAGCTGAATGAGATCAAAAAGGCCTTGCAAACTATTACTAATGAGCTGGTTAGTCTAAAGAAACAACAATCCCAACCTTACCAACAACCCTATCAACAGCCTTATCAGCAGCCCTATCAAAACCATTACCAGCAAAATAGACCCCAATACCAACAAGCCCAGCTAGTCTAATCAAGGAATTATAACCAAAAAGCTAGCTAGCCCTACAATCCTAGCACTCCTAGTGCTTCTAGAGAGTTGGTTCTTGTGGCTCAGAACAACACGGCGCAAGAATATCAATGGGGCTGCTCATGTAATCAGCAACATATCCAAGGGATGTGTCCTAATGGCTATACTCAGGCCCTCATGGTGCAAAACAATGTGATGATGCCACAGGAGATGGTTCAAGAACCAAAAATTCAACAAGGTCTAGCTGCTACCCCAAATGCATTGTAGACACCTGAGGTGGCACTGGTTAATTTTCAGAAGGAAGATTTTTGCGGAATGAGTTTTTCCACAAATGATAATCTGAACTAGGTCCTAGTTTCAACCAACACAAGGTCTAAGAAGAAAGCTTTGGAGGTTGAACAAGTGACCTCTACCAATCAGCAAGCTCCTATTGTGACTCCACAACCCAAGACAATTCAAGCTCTAGTTCAAAATTCGTTAAAAGAAGATAAGGAACCAGTCAAGGTAGCTACACAATTGGTGTCTACACAAATAGAAACTGTTACACCAAAAGGGTAGTCTAAAGTGAGTTTGGGATCTTTTAATATTGTGGACCAAATGAAGAAGACCTCTATCAATGTGCCTTTGATGGACACCTTGGCAATCCTTGGACAAAAGGAGCTAATTCTTAGTGAGTTGGCTAAGATTTCATCAAATCAAGAAGCTATTTTAGAATAGCCTAGATTCCTAGTAGCTGAAACACCTCAAAAGGAGCAAAAAACTGAAGAAGCTAGCTTACAGCCCATTATTGTCCCACAGGTTAAACCTCCTCCTTTCTATGTAACTCTTATTATTGGAGACTTCTTGGTTCATAATTGTATGATAGACTCAGGGGCAAGTAGTTCTATAATTTCTAAATAGTTAGCAGACCTCCTATGATTGTCTTATGAGCCAATAGATAGGCCTATTGTTCAATTGGATGGGTCATTAGTTATCACCATGGGAGTCATTAAGGACCTGAGTCTCAATCTACATGAATGTCCCAACTTCTCTATTCCCCAAGATGTCTATGTCATAGAAATACCTCCTCACTTTGCTATCTGTCTAAGTAGAGATTTCACTACCAGGTTGGGGGGATATCTCTTAGCTTATTGGTCTCACCTATACTTCAAAACTAGATATGGGACTAGGGTTAGAATCAAGTCTAAAGATTTTGCAAAAATCCATGCTGAACCTTATACCTCAAGCCCTATAAATGCCAACCTGATGTTTCATGAACAAGATCCAAGTGATTTTGAACCTGAAACCACTATTGAAAAGATTCATGATATTGTCCTAGATGAGTGGGCTGAAAGATATTTGGAGGAGGATAACCCTTTTAGAAACATGGAGATTTCTAGTATTGGAATGTACATCATCCATGAGGAAGGTTCTATGATTTCAGAATTGATGAAAAAAAAGATAGAGGTTATGAAAATCAAAATGGTGACTTGTGGTAGTTATTCTTTGATGGTGCCAGAAGAAAACTTGGTTCAAGAGGAGGAGCTATCCTAATTTCTCCAGAGGGGAAAAGTTATTACTCTACAGTTCATTTTTCTTTCAGCTGTACTAATAATACAACATAGTATGAGGCCTTGATTCATGGTTTAGAATGGGCTAGACAAAGGGGAATCAAGTGCCTGGAAGTTATAGGTGATAGCGAGTTAGTGGTCAATCAAATTCATGGCACTAATCTCACAAAGAATGATACACTTAAGATGTATAAGCACAGGGTTTGGGATTTGATGGCAGATTTTTGTGCTTTTAATTTGGTTGTTGTCCCAAGAAATCAGAACAAATAGGCAGACAAGTTGGTTTCCATGGGAGCAGAATATGATATTCCAAAAGAGATCGCAAGTCCTAACTCACAGCATGTGAAGGTTCTGGTAAGGCCATCTATACTAGACAATCAGGTGAGCTGGCAAGTCTTTGAAAATGATGAGCAGATTTTTAAATTTTTAATAGAAGAAGCTGAGTTCTCTAAAGTTAACCGGAACAAGCATGCTCACCAGTATAATGACTAGATGCTATAGTTAAAAATTAATAAGTTGCCCAAGGGACTGGTCACCCTTGAATCCATTTTTAACTCTATTGATCAGCTCAGAGGAGACAAGGCCAGCATAATAGTCAAGGAGGAACACTACCAGTCTGTATAAATTCGCAAAGACCAATCCCTTAAGTTAGGAAAGGTATGCACTCAGCTAGAAAAGTAGGCCTTTGTTTCATTATGTCAGGAGTTTAGTGATGTTTTTGCATGGGAATACTATGATCTAAAAGGGTTTGATCCCCATTTAGCCCAGCACACCATTGAACTAGAACCCCATGCCAAACCAGTGAGACAAAAGTAGAGACCTATCAATCCTAAGTTAGAGGTCTTGATGAAAACAGAGTTGAGGAGAATGATTGAAGCCAATATTATCTTTCCCATTAAACACACCTCTTGGGTTTCCAATCTAGTACTAGTTAGGAAGAAGAATGGTGAAATCTAATTATGTGTGGATTTCAGAGACCTTAACAAAGCCTCACTCAATGACCATCACCTATTACCCCTCCAAGGAATAGTTATTGCAGTATGTCTCAGGCTCTGACAGATTTTCTTTGTTATATGGCTTTTCTGGTTATAACCAGGTCCTGGTTAAAGAGGAAGATTAATATAAAACAACATTTACCACCAAATGGGGCACCATGGCATACAGGAAGATGCCTTTTTGGTTGTCCAATGCTGGTGCTACATTTCAGAAAGCCATGGAGATGGCATTTGCTGGTTTGATGAACAAGTTCATTCTAGTTTATTTGGATGATATAATAGGCTTTTCAAAGGACACTAATGATCACCTAGTCCATCTGAGGTAGATTTTTGAGAGGTGCAGAGAGTTTGGAGTTTCATTGAATCCTAAGAAAGGCATTTTTGTTGTCCATGAAGGCATATTACTAGGGCACATTATTTCTAAGCAAGGGGCAACAATTGATCCTAAGAGGATAAAGGCCGTCATGGCACTACCTTTTCCAGCTCACAAGAAGGGACTGCAGATTTTCCTTGGAAGAATCAACTTCTTGAGAAGATTCATTCCAAATGTTGCAGCACTACTAAAGCCTATGACCCAAATGCTGAAGAAGAACTCAACCTTTCATTGGACAAACAAAGGAAAGAGGTTTTTTGAAGAATTCAAGGAAGAAATTGCTTCTATTCCTACTCTGGTAAACCCTAACTTCTCTAAATATTTCATCCTATATGCTTTTGGGGACACTGATAGTATCTCATCCATGTTAGTCCAACAGAATGCTGAGAAGCAAGAGAAACTAGTGGCTTTCTACAGCCAAGGTCTAGATGGTTATGAACTTAATTACACTCCTGTAGAAAAGCATGTCCTAGAAATTGTGAGGAGTTTGAAAATATTTAGACACTTGTTATCCAATAACACAGTGCACCTAATGGTTGCTCACCCTTGCATAAAAGATTTCCTGCTGAATAAAGACCTGAGCCATAAGAGGGCTAGTTGGGTCACCAAAGTCATGCAGTATGACATTTAGATTAAAGTAACCAAATTGATTAGAGGAAAAGGGTTGTGTGAATAGTTGAATGAGGGAAGAATAGATAAAAACCAGCTAGAAGAGGAAGTTGTCCTGATGAACCAGAATGCAGAACATAGTGCAAGCTAGACAACAGAGATGAAAAATTATCTCTCAACTGGTCAGTGCCCTCAAGGCCTAGATAGGAGTAAAATAATGTACTTTAGACTCCAAGCTATCCCATTTATCATTATTGATAATGTTCTATATAGGAGAGATCATAGTGGTGTCTTGTTGAGATGTGTTGAAACCAGCCAAGTGGATAGAATACTAGAAGAGTCTCATGATGGAGGTTTTGGAGGACACTTTGCAACTAGAGCCACTACTTTGAAAGTGATGAGAGCTGGGTACTATTGGCCTAGCTTTTACAAGGATGCATTTGATTGGGTAAGGAAGTGCAAGAACTGTGCTCTATTTTTTGGAATACAAAAGTTAGCAGCCCTCCCTCTACATCCCATCAAGGTGGAGCAACCTTTCTCCAAATGGGGATTGGATTTCATTGGACCTATCAACCCCCCATCTAGTGCTAGACACAAATGGATACTTTCTTCTATAGATTATTTCACCAAATGGATAGAGGTTGTAGCATTGAAGGAAGAAAATGAGACCTCTGTCCTAAATTTCTATCAAGATATTGTGTCTAGATTTGGCACCCTAGATTCTATCATTTTAGATAATGCTATAGAATTTATGGGAACTAGAATCTTAGAATGGGCACTCAAGCATAGTATTTTCCTGAGTACTTCATCTAACTATTACCCTCAGGGTAATGGTCAAGCAGAATCAACAAACAAGAATTTTTTGAGAATCATCAAAAGGACTATAGAAGGAAACTAGAGGGATTGGCACAGCAAGTTGAAGTTGGCCTTGTGGGAAGACAGAATAACACCCAAGAGGTCTACATGTAATTCACCCTATACATGTGTTTATGGGAAAGAAGCTAGGATTCCTTTATTTACTGAGTTTCCTGCTTTAAGTTTAATCAAAGAAATTGATCTTATGGAGGAAGATGCTATGCAAGTCAGGCTTGCTAAATTAGTTGAGCTTGAAGAAACAAGAAAAATAGCACTAGAGAACCTAAAGGCTCATCATTCTCAGATGAAGAGAAATTTTGATAAGAAAGCCACACCTAGAGTTTTCAAGGAGCAGGATCTTGTCCTCAAGTGGGACAAAGAAAAGTAAAAACTAGGGAGGCATACTAAATTTGATGCCATATGGAGTGGACCCTTCATGGTGATTGGATGAAAAGCCCACAATGCTTTTTAGCTAGCTAGTATGGATGGAGAGGAGTTTCCCATTCTAGTGAATGGGATTCACCTCAAGGCTTGTTTCTAAGGTCTATTTCTAACCCTTGTACATTAGTAAGTTAGAGGTTTCTAATTTTCTATGTTCCCTAAGTGCCTGGCACAAGTTTTGTTTCCAATTTTCAGTTCAGTTTGGTTTTCGGTTTGGTGTGAGTAGTAATAAGCTAGAGAGGTTATCTCTAGTAGTTAGCAGTTTTGTTAGCAAGAAGGATTGGTTGTCCAAAGGAACTAAGTTCAGTTTGAAGCTTATAAGACTTTGTACCCAATGGATCTTTAAGGTAGCTGGTTAGGATGCTTAGCAGGAAAGCACTCCAAAGAGGTCACCAGAATGTTATTATATTTTTTACTCATTCTCAGTTTGGTGACCTAGTTACTAGATGATGCTACAGTTCCTTGGTTTGTCTTATTAGGTGATCTTATTTAAGTTTGTGTTCATTTCATTATGGATATTTCATGAAAGAGAAAGGAAATAAACTTCTACATCTAAAGATTACACATGCATGTATCAGTGATATGTATGTTGTACAAAAGGGAAAGAACTAGAAAGAGAAAAGCATCTATTTGAGCTCACACAGGCTATGAGCATAGTTGTTACTAGAATTGAATGAATGAGTATAGATATACATGAATAATCAATTTAAATACTGGGGTACCAGACATTGCCTAGTAATGGCATCTGAATCCGATCCTATCTAGAGAGCTCCCGTAGTCCAGAACCTGCAAGAAGAGAAGAGAAGACATGGGTTAGATCCAATGGATCTAAGCAATGGCTAGTATCACAATATTTATAGAATGCATATATACACTCAGTCATGCACCTCTGGGAAAGGTTGTGCTCAGGGCATGTGTATCAAGGCTCCAAAATGAAAGACGCACCATGTTTTCACTGATGTGTTTTTTTCATGTGCAGATATAGGAGGATCTGATATAGCAACAACACTAATGGATGGACTTGACCCTTGATGCAGATCATGATAGGAAAACCTCAAGTTTTCTCTCATTGATCACATCAAGGGCCAAGAGCACCCATAATACAAATGATAGAGTAATTACAGGGGCATTGCAACACAAGGTACAAATGATGAGCATAACATCTTCCAAGAGCATCAAATGGACCTCATTAAGCACAATGACTCATCATCATAACAATACATCATATCAAATACACAGGGCCCTTTTCATACAAAGGATAAACAATCTGCATAGTATCATCATTGCTATGGCATGAAATATATTCAAATATGAAAGCATATAATAGAGACGGCATCACCATAGGTGTTCATACAACAAGGATGAGAAAGTGACCAATGAATTAATGGTTTCTCTGATATATTTCTACATGAAAAATTTTTATGGAGAGACAGGGTCAAGATGTGTATGGAGGTACCACAATCAAGTAATGATAGATAAATAACATACACGATACAATGGCAATGACACCAATGGTGTCACCCTCTATAGCTAGCTCACAGATATACATGATGACAACACATGTCCCCAAGCATAGATAATAGTAAAATGATGTCAAGATCAAGATACACGGGCCAAGCTGCATAATAAGAAAACATAAGTTTCATGATCATCTATAACAGCACATGCCATGAATCAAATACAAATGGTGAATCTTCATTAGACAAGCACCAACATACAGTGATAGCTCATGGGCTTATGCATGAAGGAGATAGCAAACAACAAGATTATAATGTCAGCAGAGCATGAATATATTAATGGAGAAATGATCAAACATCAACATGCTAATAAAATGATGTTGAGATTCAAAGCAACAAAATGATGGTGACATCGAGAATAGGTTTTCCGGCCCTCATCAAAGGATTCATATAACAGTGAAGTTTGAGTGCTTGGGCTCCATGAAAGACTACATGTTAACAAAAGCATAGCTCGCAGACCATAAATGAGAATCACTCATAAAACCAAAGGTAATATGGATTCCCTAGTCATGGGTTCATGAGACATCAAATTCATTCACCATTGTGAATTTTCAATGCCAAGTTCTAGGCACATGACCTCTAGCATATTCATAGTTGCAGGGCACATAAAATAGCAGTGAACTTAGTTCACGGGCTCCATATACAATAGAAGAAATAATATACAATGCCTAGATTCAAAAGCCACCATAAGAACCAAGCATATATGATCTGTGGTGCTTCATGGACAAACAATCAAATGCCTAAAATTACAAAGAGGTTATGCCCTCAAAACCACAAAGGGATGATAAGTATGTGCTAACATTCAAATGAATCCAACAAAAATGATCAGAGTGCCCTCATTGGATGCCATATCAAATACCATCAAGAAGTAAATGCTAATGAATACAAAATAGAAGACATCATATCTCATAATGTGCCAATGATCAACACAGTGCCAGGGTACAGTAGTTCATAGGCTCAAAGACATGTGCCAATAGTGAGTCATTCATGCTTCAAAGCTTTCACAAGCCCTATACCATTGCCAGCATGTCGTGCCCTCATTTTCAATATGGGTATTTCATGGCCCTCAGCCCTAAAATCTACCAGTGAAACACAAAATTAACAGTAGTGCCCTAGGCCATGCATGGAAAGTCATAGTTCCTGCGTACCATGGAATCGGTAGCAAGTAATGAGTTCATAACATTGATGCCCTAGCATCAAGCCTTAAGCATTACCATAAATCAACACATGCCAGTGTTGTGATCATATTAAGATACAAATGCAGAGAATTTCTTATAAACAAAGCCAATGTCGTGCCCTAGTTTCTCAAATGAAATGAAGAAAATGCCAGTTAGAATTAAAGGATAGGGCCCTAACCGAAGATCATCAGGTTTCCTCCAAAATATAGAGTCCACAACAATAATATCTACAGTGAGCCATAAGCCCTAAATGGTGCTCGGGTCATGGACAAAATGCAGTAACAAAATACTTTGAAACAGTTGCATAAATTTAACCAGGGGATCGAAACCATGTGCACAGTCAGATTTCAATGACACATAGGTAATAACAGTAAAAATGATACAAAGGAATGTAGAGAAAAACATAAACCCTTCAATGCAAATACAGAATGCCATTATTGTAAAATCAAATAATAGAAGCGTAAGTGACCCTCAACCTTTCAAATTCAAGAATGAAATGTAGAATAACATACACCAGTGCCTACCTCGATAGCATAGTGCTGAGAGCTGAATGTTTCCAAAGCTAGACTCAAAGATTAGAGGGAAACTTGCCAAATGTCAAATGAGAAAGTCCACAATACCAGCAGCAGAAGGGTTTTTGATAAAAATGGTTGTGGAATTATTTTCTCCCATTTTTTAGGGTCGATATTTGTGGTCATTTTATTTATTGCTAAGTATCTAAGGTTAGGTATGTTGAGATTTTTATGGGCTATTTTTTGAAATCATTAGGTTGGATTCTAGACATCCTAGGGTATGTGCTATGTGTTAGTAGTTAGTAATTTATGAATGTAATGAGTCATCAAATGTTCTTTCCCCTTAATTAGGTTGAGAGTTATTTGTTTGACTTAGGATAAAAGTTAAATCCATTTTTAATTATTGGCATAAGGTTAAGGCTATTTAAAATGTAATAGTCACTGCACAATTCATTGTAAATTCTGACTGTAGTGTTTTATAAACCATTGTCAGAATATTTTGGTGCATGACTTAGTGGGTAGAATGGTCTTCTTTGACTATCTATTTTTAGGGCCCCCACTTTTCTCGCCCCACTAGAAACCTTGAAATCTGGTATTCGAATTATGATACAGCCTCATGGGTCTATTATTGATCTTTTTCTATCTTAGGAGGTAGTGGATTTTGAATGCAAATTTCTAGGTTTTGGTTATATACCTCTGACTTTTGGTGATTGAGGTTATCTCTTCTTTCTATTCTCTCTGATATGAGTTTTGTAGCTCTGAGAGACACAATTGTACTTAGTTTATTTTCAGCAATAAAAATTGATCCTTCTTGTTCCCCTACAATTTTGGATTTTCTTTTTGAATCACATGTAGGATTACTATGATGTCTTTGTATCCTTAATCCATATGTTGCTTCAAGTTGGTTTTCAGGAGTTTATCTTAATTCAGTAGTGTAACTTGTGTGTAATTGAGAATATCAGAATTGTGGAGATTTCTTCCTTTTCTGTATTTCAAGTACCTTGTTTCATTAAGAGTTTAAGGAAGCAGAATCAAGTTGTGAGTCAAGTTTTTTTTTGTTCTTGGAGTAAACTTATTTCAATTGTCGATCTTCTTTCAAATTTGGTGGATCAGCTTTGTTTCATTCAGTTTCAATTGTTTGTTTCATGCATCCTCTCCCTTTTCTCCTAAAAGTTAGTAAGTTTTCAAGTGATCCAAAGGGAAGCCGACCCTTAATCCAAAGGTCTATTCTTGGACAGGTTACCCATAGCCTGAGAATAGTCCCATGTTTGATAGGATTGTTGGGTTTTGACACTTAGCAAATTGGGTGCAATCCTTAGTGACAACAATAATGACTTCTCTGATACATTGTTCATATAGAGAAAAGGAACATCTTGATAAATGATATGCAAAGATCATATGGAAATGAAGCATCAATAATTAGTGATGCATAGAAAAAATTTACAAAGGGGAGTATCTAACAGAAGCATTGCATGGTGCCCAAGCTAAAAAATCAAAACAATGCATATTAATGTATGCATCTTCATTAACATGGAAACATTAACAGTAAGTATATTTCATGGGTGTCCATGATTCCATGAAGATATCAAATGGATAATAAGATACAATGCTGCAACTCACAGGTCATCAAATGTAGAGAGGGTCAGATATGCTAGCCTAAATAGTGCTCCAACAAATAATCTCAAATACATAGCAGTGGACACCAGATTTTAATGAATCTACAAGCTGAGATCAACAATGAGTATCTTAATATCTGGTTTAATAGAAATAGCAAATGAACACTAAGAAACCACATGCAGTAGTAAGATCATGGTGCATGAGAATATAGAGCTTAAGAGCTCAAGCTCCAAATTTAAACCAACAAGATGCAATGTATCAATGATGCCATGATATCAAGTAGATATGTCAAATATAGTGTTAGATCCAAGTGGAGCTATAGAAACATGGTGTGAAATCTAATGACAATAAGTGAACATTACATAGATGCCAGAATTTATAGCTCGCAGGCCCTAATCATCCAAGGATTACTAGTAAGAAAAGCAATAAAATGATCCCCTAGCTTAATAGCTCATGGGTCACCAATATTCAATTAGCCATACAATATTAAACCATTAACAACATTCAAACTAAGGGCACAATATTATAAGGAGTGAAAATTGTGAGAAATCAAGTGATCAAATGCAATGCGCTCTCAAAATGCAGAGGGGGTAGATAACCAAAAACAATGCCTACCTCGAATCACAATGCCATGAAGATCAAAACATCAAGTCTCCAACCTAGCTCGAGATCATAAAGCCAAGTCTAGTGAAAATCTGCATCTTTCCCAAATTTCCAACAGTGAAGGGTCGATGTTTTTAGTATCTTCCATCTTCTTTGTTGGATCAATTTTTCAAGATGTTAATGTTTAATTAATATATTTTCCCCTTATTTTGGGTTGAGAACCTTATTAATTAGATGTTAAATAATTTGATGCTAGGTTTCATTTTATTCTTTTAGGAAGTGGGTTTTCTTTAAAATGCAAATGGTTTAATAAATATGTTTTCCCCTTTGGGGCTGAGAACTTATTTAATTTAAAATAAAATCCACATAGGGGTAGTGAAATATAAATGTAAATCATGCAATTTTCATTGTAAATTCTGACAAAATGATATTCTATAAATCATTTGTCAGAATATTTATCAAAAGCATGATCAAGGGGGATAGGGTAAATTTAATGTCTTATATATTTTTAGGATTTCACCTTCCCACCTACCCCTACAAATTTAGGAATCTGACATCTGGATTTGAGAGGCATATTTCATGGGCCAAGAATGCAATTTTTTTCCATTTTTAGTGAGGTTAGGGCCATGAATGCATATTTTGAGGTTTTGTTTATATACCTCTCACTTCGTTGATGGAGGCAGTTCTTCATTTTCTATCTCATTTGGGGGTTGAATGTTGTAACTCTGAGAAACACAATAATACCTGGCTTCTTTTGCAGTGAATTCAAAATAGTGATACTTCTTGTCTCTATTAATTTATGATTTTTTCTAATGAGTTCTTATGCTAGGATTATTATGATGTCATTTTATCCTTAATCTGCATATTGGTTTAATTGAGTATTCATAGAATTGTTTGTCTTTTGAAGTCTTAATCTGTGTACAGAATTGGATTTTGAGTTGTGGAAACCCTTTCCCTTCTTTCATTCTAAGTACCTTATTATTTCTGAAAAGTTCAAAGAAATAGAGTTGAGTTGTGAGTTATATTTTTTTTTTGGTTTTCCTTGTAAGCTTGTTTCGAATTGTGGATCTTTATCAATTTGGTGAATCACCTAAGTTTAGTTTCAGTTATTCAATTTTATGCACTCTCTCCCCTTTTACTCCTAAATTCATTCAAGTTTCAAGGTTATTCAAGGAGAAGTCGGCCCCTAATCTAGAGGTATACTTTCTAATAGGTTACCCATAGCCTACAAGTAGTCCCATGTTTCACAAGATTGCTAGGTTCACACTTAGCTTATTTGGGTGCAATCCTTAGTGACAACAGTAACCTAAGATACCCTTTATGATTCTATTATAACAATTTATTAGTGTTGTATTACAACAATACACATAAAGATATTCCTAAAAAATTTAACATGATTCATTAAGCTAGAGTTTCATCTCAAATATTACTTATTAACTAGCCATTTAACCAATTCCATATCCCAAAAATTCATAATAAGCTTCTTACGAGTATAGCTTTTTCCAACATTAATAAGTTTGTTTCAATTTACCTTTTTCCCAAAAAGAGTCATAGATTCTTTAATAGAGAGAGAGAGAGAGAGAGAGAGAGAGAGAGAGAGAGAGATACATGAATCCTACGGCTACCCTTTTATTCAATCAAAAAAAATATGTTCAACACACTAACCTTTTGTACATACATTTCACATTTTATCTCCATAAAAGAACATTTGAGGAGTAACCACATTATTGTTATCCCTATACACATTACCAATACAACACCTCTAGAATCATGTTAAAATAGTCATGCTTCTAATATTTCCCTTCTAAGAAAGGTAGAAAGTTTAACTTAAATCTATTCTAATAAACATATAACTATTCCTTTCATAATGGCTAATCGTACTAGCAATGTTGTTAGCTTCAACTCTCATTTCACACACAAAATGCCAATGAAATATATAATTAATACACAAATTTTTTTAATTTCATACCCTTTCCTTATAGTAGATAATTTTTCTTTAGTCTAACTCACACCACTTACATGGATCATAAATAATTCAAATTTCCTATTATATAAATTGTTAGCTATTTTTCTTGCTAAATCCTAATACAAGCCCTGAATGCTTAAATGGAACTCTATGATTCCTAAACTCCTGATTCTAGCAAGAAAAGACTAATTAACAAGGATAAAATCTTTCTTCACTTTGAGATTTTAGCTATAGGCGGGTGTACCTATCAGATTTACTTCTTTAAAGAATTATAAAATTATTTTATATCCTTCATATGAACCTAATCTTCTCAGATCTTAAAACATACATGAAAGTAAATAGTCATTGAAGTTTTTGTTGATGATGAAATTCCTACAAATTGAGGATAGACTAGTGTCTTATCCCAGGGTAGAGAGTCAAAAAGAAAACATACATCTACAGAAAACTTCTATGTAAAACATATCCAGAACCCAAATGAAATGCCTTACAATTCACCCTCCCTTAAACACACCCAATCATCAAATTCTTGCAGAAATCCTGAGCTCTCACAAATTAACCTTAAGATTTTACCCTTTCGTTGAAAGGAACTAGAGACTAATTTCACAGATACCTTTTAAATGATGACTAAAATTTCCTTACAGATTTAACACATAAAAGCTTCAGAATTCAGACAAAAAGACAACAAAGATATGCAAGGGAATTCTAATATATTCAAGTAGAAATTCACTATGTCAATACATTCTAGATTTGACAAAAATCCTAGAATTGAACAATGGAGCCCAAGCCTCTCCTTACTGTCAATTTTTCATCATCCTCAACAATGGAGAGAAAAACCATAGATATAGGACAATGAAGTTAGTTACAGCCAACTGACAGTTGTCCATTTCCAGCCAAAATATCTCCAAATTCTCCTCCAATTTTGATCTCCATTTGATCTTCTTCAACTTCCTCAACTTGTAATCATTTCTCCTCAATTGATTTGATTCTTAAATACAAAATCCCTTGCTGCTCTTTCCCACCAAGTAGAATCTAAAATTAATCATAATCATTGGATTCCTCATTTCCTGTCGTTTCTGAAAACATATAATATGCCTATATTTGGGTAAAAATAAATATTCCAGGCATTATTTCCATGAGCATACTCAATCATCTAAATTTTTTATTTTATCTCAATAGTGCAAACTTTATCATTCATTTTGATTATTTTTGCAGACATTTGAATTTTAATGTGACCCCCATGTGCCATGTGGCATTACCTGATTGGCTCATTGATCCACCTCATCTCCTATGACACTTGTCACAAGCTGATTAGTTGCCAAATCCAACCCAGGCCTTAACCTCTGATCTGGAGATTGGGCAAATGCTTCATTCTCCAGATCTCTGAATGAAATCCTTAACCCCAGTTACATTTGGAGAATGAGTGAAACCTTTGTTCTCTGAATCTGCGAATCCAATATCTAACCATGGGTTACATCTAGCGATCACACGAATACACCTTAGTCTCTGAATCTATGGATGTTTCTTACTAGCTACCAGGGATCTAGTGATCACGTGGCTAAGGCATTCTCCAAGTCACTAGATGTTGGCCACTAACTGCCAGGAATGATGAGAACCAACGACCAAGGCAATCTCCAAGTCTCCTGATGCTAACCACTTAACCGTTGGCTTCACGAGATCTAGCAACTATGTAATCTCCTAATCACTTGATGTTAGCATGTTAACTATCAACATCAGGTGATCATACGAATGAGCATTCTCCAGATCATTGAATGTTAACACTAAGCGCCCTCCAATCTGGTGATCACGCGACTGAACGCCATGCGTCCACTTCACTAGTCTTGTAGTCACCACCTATCTGCAAAATTGTCTTCTTATTGAGCTGGTGGCATAGTTCTCAAGGCACCTCTAGAGCTTCACATGTGCATAGCCTCCAACTCCTTCTTCACAATTTAATGCAAGAACTTTGCCTTTTAAACATTTGAAACCTCTCAAACCTAGGCAATGTGGGACTAAATCCCTGGAAGTTTTTTAAATACTTCATTAAAATTTTTCTTAAGCACCTAGCTAGCATGCAAATCTAGGTGGACCCACGAGGGAAAAGGCCAGCCTTGCCTCTTTCTTCCTTCACTTTACTCTCTACCTAGGCGGCTTTTCATTTGAATATCTTTTTAACCCAAATCTGGGTGCATGTGGAATAAACCCACATGCATCTCAATAGATAAATCCTAGAATTCAACAATGTAGCCCAAGCCTCTCCTTACTATCAATTTTTCATCATCATCAACAATGGAGAGAAAAACTAGAGATATAGGAGAATGAAGTCAATTATAGCCAACTGACAGTTGTCCATTTCTAGCCAAAATATCTCCAAATTCTCCTCCAATTTTGATCTCCATGATTTGATCTTCTTCAATTGCCTCAACTTGCAATCATTTCTCCTCAATTGATTTGATTCTGAAATATAAAAGGTTGTACTGCTCTTTCCCACCAAGTAGAATCTGAAATTAATCATCACCATTAGATTCCTCATTTCATATCATTTCTGAAAACATATAATATGCCTATATTTGGGTAAAAATAAAGATTCCATGCATTATTTTCGTGAGCATACTCAGTCATTTAAATTTTTTATTTTATTTCAATAGTGCAGACTTTATCATTCATTTTGATTATTTTTGTAGACATTTGAATTTTAATGTGGCCCCCATGTGCCACGTGGTGTTATCTGATTGGTTGACTGATCCACCTCATCTCTTGTGACACTTGTCGCGAGCTGATTAGTTGCCAAATCTAGCCTAGGCCTTGACCTCTGATATGGAGATTGGGTGAATGCTTCATTCCCCAAATCTTTGAAATCCTTAACCCCAGTTACATTCGGAGAATGAGCGAAACCTTTATTCTTTGAATCTTTGAATCTAATATCTAACCATGGGTTACATCTAGCGATCACATGAATACACCTTAGTCTCTGAAGCTCTGGATTTTTCTTACTAGCCGCTAGGGATCTAGCGATCACACAACTGAGAAATTCTCCAAGTCACTAGATGTCAGCCACTAACTGCCAAGAATCATCAGAACCAGTGACCAAGGCAATCTCCAAGTCTCCTAATGCTAACCACTTAACCATTGGCTTCACGAGATCTAGTGACTATGTAATCTCTTGATGTTAGCATGTTAACCATCAACATCAAGTGATCACGTGACTAAGCATTCTCCACATTGTCGAATGTTAGCACTAACTGCCCTCCAATTTGGCAATTACATGATTGAGCGCCACACATCCACTTCACTAGTCTTGTAGCCACCACCTATCTGCAAAATTGTCTTCTTATTAGGCCATTGGCATGGTTCTCGAGGCACCTCTAGAGTGCTCGCTTGTGCATAGCCTCCAGCTCCTTCACAATGTAATGCAAGTGCTTTTCCTTTTAAACATCTGAAACCTCTCAAACCTGGGCAATGTGGGACTAAATCCCTGGGAGTTTTTTAAATACTTCATTAAAAATTTTCTTAAGCACCCAGGTGGCATGCAAATCCGAGTGGGCCCACAAGGGCAAAGGCCAACCTTGCCTTTTTCTTTTTTCACTTTACTCTCTACCTGGGCAGCTTTGCATTTGAATATCTTTTTGACCCAAATCTGGACGCATGTGGGATAAACTCACATGCAGCCCATTCACATTTTTTCTCTTCTTTTTACCTGTGTGTGAGCTTTCTCCTTCATTCCAAGACATGCTCTGCTAGGCATCTACGCACACTTTGGTTCCTTACGCTAGCCACATCCTTCATTTGCACAGGTGTCTTCATCTGTTCCTTACGTTGGCTACTTTGGTTGCAAGTAGCTCCCTCTACAACCCTCATGTACTCCTTTTAGTTCATGCACTTCCTCTTTTCTTAATGCTAGCAGCCTCCTACATTCACATGAGCACCAGTCTTTAAACTCACGCAGAGCCTATGCATGTTCATTGTTTATTTCACAACCTCTTTACAAACATCAACCAGCACATTACATTGGCATCCCCCATTCTCACACATTCCAGCAAAGTGCATGAGTCTTTCCACTAACATGTGTCCTCTTCAAAATGTTTACTGGCACTCCATTCTTTCCTACGCTGGTGTCTTTGGTTGTAGGCAGATTCTCATTTCTATTATACTGGCAACCTCCTTACACATTCATGATGCCATCCTTTTGTGCATGAGTCTTTTAATGTGCATTACACACTTTGTAACTGGCAGCCCCTTGCACTTTCATGCTACCTCTTTTCATGGTATTAGAAAATGGATATATGCCCCCTTTCATTCTTTGGCATGCACATCCTACTCTATAAACAAAATACACACCTTGTCAGCTTGTATTCATGTGCAATCCTTTCAAATCTCACACAAATATCCTACACACACCACTCATTTAAAGTTTGATACATTGCCTCCATCCAAGCTCATGCTCTCTTTCATAGTGCGTAGAGCCTCTTTTATTATGCAATCCCTCTTTTATCCTTTGTAAGTCCATGCATGTAGCCACTTTGGCCTTTGGAAATGGCACGCACCAGTCATCAAATTCAAAACATGCCTTTAAAGGTTCACAATCTCTATTTTAAAATGTTGGCACCTATTTCATACTTGTTTATGTACACCTACAACAGCTCACTTCTTGTTTACAAGCATTTTAAAAATCACTTGGTAACCACCTCTAGCCTTAACACAAAGTGTGCATTTGCAGAGTGCATAAACAATGTTGTAATTTGACATTTTAATTAGATAAAACTGGGTACTATTCTGTTAAAAAAGGCATAAGTGTGTGCAACACTTAGTAAGAAATACAAGGTTAGAAGACCATAATTTCAATGTAATCTTCTACACCAAAAGAACGTCAACTGGGAAGTGCAACAAGAGGGCCAACCATTTAAACCTCAACTTTTATCTCATACACATCCAAAATGCAATCACATGATGAAAACAAAACCATGGTGCATTAAAATTTTAATCACATCATTCAGTTCACTCTGTCTATGAAAAATGCCCAACATCATTAGCTGGCCTTTAGAGGTGGCCTCAAAAACCAATCAGAGAACCTCATAGGTGATGAACTACAACTAATTAAGAACCTGATTAAGAAACTTCAAGTGATTAGAGATCCTTGAGCACTAAACTATTAGGTAAGATAATTGAATCAGTCTTTATGTTGTCATTGATGTCAACTATTTTTTACAATACTTATCATGGAGTTGCAAACATCTACACATCTATCAAGAGGAGAGAAAAGATGAAGAACCAAGATATCTACATGGAGGAAGATGGTTATGATAGATGAGAATAAGGAATACCTTTGGTAACTTATTGATGAGTCTATGACTTCATATTGTTGACTTGATTATGTTGCATTAATTTGTTATGAAGTTGGGATAAAGATGTTACAAAGTAGTGTGGTCGGTTAATGAAGCATTCCAGTGTACACTGAGCAGTGTAGTGTATATTGAGCATAGTATAAACTGAGCTTGTGTTCATCGATGCATTTCTTTGTTAACCGAGAATGGACAAAAGAACTAAATGATTAGTTTAGCTGACAAAATTGATGAGCTGGAAAGCACCTCGAAATCAGAGTGGAAAGATAAAGTTTATTATGAGATCAATGGCTAGAAAAATTCAAGAAAGATCTAAAGGATAGAAATGAAATGTGTTACTGACACATCAGCCAAGGAAGGTTTAAGCGGCAAAATCTAATGGATGAGAAGAAAATGGTTTACTTGTCTATTTCAGAGACTAGGGTTTCATAGTGAAAATTATGCTAGAGGAAAGAATACTGCAGAGATATCATGTGGACAAGCTTCATGCCTACCTGATCAAACTAGTTAAGGAGAACCAAACTACAGAGATTACTGAGCATCATAAAGCTATAATCGAGAGATAGTAAGCTACTGAATATTGCTAAACAAAATTGATATATTGATTAGAGGATTTGAATGAGCATAATATAGATCTGTACATCTGCAAAAGAAGTTGTATTGTAATCAGATCACCTACTATTATATTTTAACCATTGTAATGAGATAAATCTCTTAACCAAGTAGACTAGAAAGTCTTGTAATGTCATTCATAGAAGGTACATTTGTTATCCTATCAACCCCATAGTGAATGATGGTTGGATGATAACTGTTGCTCTTAAATCCTCTAACTAGGTCACACCTTATAGTGTGTTTTGTAACCTTTAACAGGGTTGGCTCTTCACCAAGCTCACTTTAGAAGAGTGAACAATATTTTGGGTTGCCGGTCCCAAGTGGTTTTTCCCTTTACAGGGTTTCCATGTTAAATCTCTTGTGTTATGTGTTGACTGTGATGATTTTTGGATATCATACTTTACATGTTGCATATTTGATTTGATCAGTAGTTACTATAATTTATTAACTGGTAATTAGTAAAAGCATAGACAGTTTACTATTCTATGTTACCAAGCTGCAAAAATTTGTTTAAATTGTTTTTGGATATACATTTTATATTTGGGACTGTGGATAACTGATTCACCCCCCTCTCAGTTATTCTAACAATTGGTATCAGAGCATATTGGTTTCTTGGAACAAATTTTTAAGGACTTTAGAAGAAAGATCACAAAATGTATAAGAGGGATGTGCCAAAGCTGAACAAGGACAACTTTACAATATGGCAAAGCTGAATGAAACTGTATATATCTGGAATTGGGAATTATGCCCTCACACTATTAGAGAATGGCTACATTGCATTGGCTAGTGGACCTTTGACTCTTGATCAGCTAAGAGATAGACATGAGCATAACATTACTATGATGGAGATTGTTTCTGCTCTGATAGATGCCAAATTTGAAGATATCAAAGATTGCACTACTACTAAGGATATGTGGGATAAACTTGCTCAAGTTTATAGTGGTGATACAAATGTCAAGAGAGCCAAAGCTGAAAGTTAAGAGGAAGATTTGATGATATGAAGATGAAAGAAGGAGAAAATATTATGCAGTACACAAACCAAATAAAGGAGGTAGTTCACGCTATCAAAGCATCTGATGGTGTTATTGATGAAGATACTGTGGTAAGCAAGATTCTAAGGACTTTATTACCTATTTATGCAATCAGAATATCTGCAATACATGAAAATAGGTCAACACCTAATAGTACTCTCACTCTTGATAATCTGATTGGTAACCTAACAACTTTTGAACTAAACAACTATGATATAGTGTTGTACCAACTGTTGAATCTACTTTTATGACTTCTCTAAAGATTGGTAAGTCTAGTAGTAGAAATAATAAGGATGATAGTGATAGCAATACTGATGAGGACCTTGATGAGCTTGAAGCTCTTATGGCCAGGAGATTACCTAAAGGAAAAGGTAGGTATAGAGGCAAATTACCTTTAGCATGTTTTAACTGTAAAGAAGTTGGTCATATTGCTGCTAGATGTCCAAATAGGAAGGAAGATGATAGAAACAAGGACCAATCTGGTGAAGGAATCTATGGGAGAAGAGGCAATAGAAGTTACCGATACTACAATAGAGACAACTGAGACAACAATGATAAAGGCAAAAAGGTATGTTACATTGCTGAAGAGAATGAATCTGATTTAGATTTAGATGATGATGTAGAAGTAGTATTTGTTGCTATGAAGGATGAATCTGAGGAAGAAGAAAGGTATGTAGAAACAACACTAATTTCTAAGGTTAATAAAAATAATACATGGATCATTGATAGTGGTTGTACACATCGCATGACTGGTGATGAAGAAAAATTTGATCATCTTGAGCAATATAATGGAGGATTTGTAAAAATGGGTAATGATACACCTTGTATGGTTAGAGGAATGGGATCCTTACTAATAAATGATAGAATCCAATGTGATAATGCTTATTGGGTAGAACGACTAAACTATAATTTGCTAAGTGTGGCACAGTTGAACAATTCAAGTCACCGAGTAGCTTTTGAGAGCAAGAAGGTAAAAATATTTGATGATGGAGGAAGACTTGTTGGAACATGAGCACAATCAAAAGGTAACTTGTTTTATCTTGATAATGCAGAGTCTTCTTGTCTAATGATGAAAAATGAGGATGCTTGGTTATGGCATAAAAGGTTTTATCATGTAAACTTTCATAACATGATTAAGATCAGTAAAAAAAAAAGTTAGAGGTCTGCCTAACTTATCAAAGCCTAATCATGTTATGTGTCATGAATGTCAGAAAGGTAAAATGACAAAATCTAGGTTCAAAAGAAAAGATTATTCAACAAAGAAAATACTTGAGTTAGTTCACATAGACCTATGTGGTCCCATGAGAACACAAAGTTATTATGGAGATAGATATTTCATTCTTTTTGTTGATGATTACACTAGATTGATGACTGTCATGTTCTTGAAAGAAAAATCAGAGGCATTTAAAATGTTCAAGTGGTTTAAAGAAAAAGTAGAGAAAGAGACTGGTAAAGAATTGAAATGCTTAAGATCTGAAAGAGGAGGTGAATTTATTTCTGATGAATTTACTAACTATTGTAATGAGCATGGTATAAAAAGACAAGTCTCTACACTGAGAACACCTCAGTGGAATGGAATTGCTGAAAGGAGTAATAGGTCAATTGTTGATTATGCAAGGACACTAATGATAGAGAAAAAAATTTCTCAGACATACTGGAGAGAGGCAGTTAGCACAATTTTTTATGTTTTGAACTGAGTACAATTGAAAAAAGACACTAACTAAACACCCTATGAGTTATGGTTTGGTCACAAACCCACTGTAAGTTATTTCAAAATTTTTGGAAGTAAATTCTTTATTTTGAAAGATGAAAGAACTGGAAAGTTTGACTCAAAAGGTGATGAAGGGATATTTCTTGGATATTCCACTAAAAGAAAAGCATACAAGTGTCTAAATAAAGTCACTAATAAAATGATTGAAAGTGCTAATGTCAGGGTTGATGAGTTTGATGACAAGAATGCAAAAGAAAGGACAAAGGAACTGGAAGACTATGGTAGATTCACATACATTGAACAACCAGAGTATCTACCAAAGCCGTAGACAATGACAACTGGTCAGCAAGAAAACAACACCAAGGAATAGGAAAGAGAAACCGACGAGCAGGAAGGACCTACTGAGAAAGGAAATGAACCTAAATAGGATGAACAAGAAAGAAGAGATTAGATACTGGTAAGATTTGTTAGAAGACATCATCTTGAGAACCAAATCATTGGTGACAAGCAAGTTGGCATGATGACAAGAAGTAAGTTGAGACAATGTACATGCTTAGTTTGTGAATATTAATCAAAGAATGTAAATGTTGCACTAGAAAATGATGAATGGGTAAATGCAATGAAAGAATAAATAGAAAAAATAGAGAAAAACAAGACATGGACTTTAGTACCTAGACCTAAGGATAAGAATGTTATCGGTACTAAATGGATATTCAGAAACAAACTTAATGAGAATGGAGAGGTTACAAGAAACAAAGCTAGATTAGTATGTAAGGGATATGAATAGGAGGAAGGAATAGATTATGGTGAAACTTTTGCACCTGTTGCTAGATTAGAAGGAGTTAGAATGTTACTTGCATATATTGCACACAAAAAGTTCAAAGTCTATCAAATGGACGTTAAATCTTCTTTTCTAAATGGGATACTAGAAGAAGAAGTCTACATAGAACAACTAGAAGGGTTCGTTGATCCAAACAAGAAAGATATGGTATGTAGATTACATAAAGCTTTATATGGTTTGAAGAAAGCACCAAGAGCCTGGTATGAAAGGCTACATACTTATTTGTTAAGTATTAGATTTGTTAGAACTAGTGAGAACAGTAGTTTGTATATGAAAGGAGATACTGATGATACTATTCTAATTGCTGAAATATTTGTGGATGATATTATTTTTGGAGGACAAGATCAAATCTGTAAATAGTTTGCTAATGATATGAGACAAGAGTTTGAAATGTCTAAGTTTGGGTAGATTAAGTTCTTTCTAGGCTTGCAGTTTATTCATCAAAGTGATGGAATATTTATCACACAATCCAAGTATAGAAAGGAAGTACTGAGAACATTTGGCATGGAAGATGCTAAACCAGTTGGAACACCAATGGTCATAGGCTGTAAACTAACCAAAGATGATGAAACTATAGAGGTAAACTAGACACTGTATCAATCAATGATTGGTAAGTTGATGTATGTAGTACATAGTAGACCAGATATAGCACATGTTGTGGGAATTGTAGCTAAATTTTCTACTAATCCTAGGGAGTCACACATGGTTTCTACAAAGAGAATCTTAAGATACCTGAAGAAAATAGAAGATTATGGTTTCTGGTATCCAAAGGAAGGCAAGTTTGAACTCAAAGTCTACACTGACGCAGACTGGGCTGGAAATATAGATGACAGGAAAAGTACCACTAGAGGAGCATTTTTCTTTGGTGAAAGACTTGTTACATGGACAAGTAAGAAACAACCTTGTATTTCTCAGTCCACTGTCGAAGTAGAATATGTTGTTGCTGCTATAAACTATTCAAATATTGCTTACATCAAGCAAGTGTTGGAAGGTATGAATGAGGTAATCACTGATCTGGTGATTATATATTGTGACAACACTAGTGCAATTAATATTTCAAAGAATCTAGTGATGCACTAAAAAACAAAGCACATATCTATCAAGTATCACTACTTAAGAAAATAAGTACATGAGAAGAAAGTCAGATTGGAGTATGTTACATCAAAAGAACAACTTGCTGATATTTTCACAAAGCCTCTACCAAAGGAAACATTTGAATATTTGAGGACTAGACTTGGGGTCCATCTCCTGTCTACCGGTCACTAATGTGATTTGGAGGTTGCATCAACCTAATCTTATCAGAAGATCATTCATGTTGATGTAGCATAGTTTAGACTTTGGATTTTTGTCTAAGGTTGTGAAACATTTGAGGAACCAGAATAGAGAATTGCAAATCAGTATACAAGGATACTGTGTATAGGAACCGAACAACAGTGAGTTAACTGGCTACTACAAGAGTTGTATGGTTTATGTTTTTCTTTGGCATTGTTGTCAAAGGGAGAGATAAACAATATGATAACTAAGGAGAATACTGGAACATCTATCAAAGGGAGAGAAAATTAATGAGAGGTCTAAAATGAAAGGGAGAGACAATTTGAGAACTGGAAAGATCGTATCTGTTAGCTCATTTTCATGTAGAATTGCCAATACAATTTTCAAACTTGACTCATGGGTTCTCAACTCCGGATTCTTACAGGGAAAAGGCTAATTGATAAGGACCATGTCCTTCTACTTTGGGCTCCATAGACCCAGGTGGGTGTACCTATATTTAGACTTAAGGCTCCACGATGAGATATTAATGGAATCAGATGTTTATTTGCAAAAAATGGCAAGTGTGACAAGGATAAACTCCTTCTTTTTGAGCTTTGAACTCAGGCAGGTTAACCCCTTTTAGATCTACTTCTTGAAAGGATCACAACAATAGTTTATATTCTTGATATAAACTTTATCTTCTCAGTCACTCAAAATATATACAAAAGTAAATTATTATTTGAAAATTGTTGAGGGTGAGATCTCTGAAAATCAAGGATAGACCAGTGCCTTATCTTCAGGTTATAGAGTCAAACAATGAAATGTATACCTACAAAAATCTTCTAAATGAAACACAAATAAATCCCAAATGAAGTGCCTTACAATTCATCCTCTCTTAAACACGTTTGATCATCAAATTCTTGCTAAATTCCTAAGCTCTCAGAAATTAACCTAAAGACATTACCCTTTCCTTGAAAGGAGCTAGAGATTAAAATCATAGATACCTTGTAAATGGTATATCAAAACTACCTTATAGATTCAATACACAAAAGCCATATAATTCAAACAAGAAGACAATTGAAATCATGCAAGGGAATTCTTTTTATATTCCAATAAAACCTCACTGCATTAATACACTTCAAAATCTGATAAAATATTCTAAGATTTCAACAATGGCGTTTTGCCTCTACAGTATTTTTCTCAACCTCTTCAAAATCAACAAGGCCCTACTACTTATACCAATCAGCCATCTTGGAATCCTCAAAAGGATGCAACAAGCTTCGGATGGCTATTAAAAGATCTTGCATTAAAAACAAGATTACAAATCCGGAAAGTTGTTTGCAACAACAGATTACAAATATCTATTTCCAACAGTCCCGCAGGTGGCATCTTTGTCTAAAGATATTTCAGAGCAGTTGCTAAATGTGTTGTGTGAATGATGACCGCCATCCGGCTAATTTACATCATTCTTTGTTTGAAACTTGCTCTCCCTCATTTTTTGGATCAGATGCCATCTGCAACTCTATTTGGCCAAGTGTCACATTCGTGTCTGTGACAATTTGTTTGACATTTTTGTCCCTTTTACCTTAACTTTCAAAAGTTTGGGATACTAACACCTGCCGCCTCTTCAACTGATTTCCCTTTCTTCTGAATCTCCTAACAGATATGTGGATTCCCAAGTCGTGTAGGTTTCTTCACTTGGCCAATGAAAGGCAAGGACCTCATCTTTCTTTGGGGACAACTTTTCCCACTCAGCAACCAACTGATGAACCTCTATTCTCACATTAGCAAAATGTAACCTAGCATCCTAGAGGAGTTCAATAAAATGCACAAATGGGGCATTATCATTTGTACCAAGAATGTCATTTATTTTAGTTAGCACTCATCTATCTATTTGCTCCATCCACTGACCTTTATCCATGATTACCCCATCTGCTTTGATAAGACCAGGGAAAATTTGGAAATCATCCTGGAAATATCTTGTTCTTAAGACTTCTGACCTTCTCTTTATACTCTCCCTGTTTACCTCAAAATCAAAAAGATCTTTGATAACCCTGTAAGTACTCGTAAGCTCAATATTTACAACACACTGATCCTTATTTTGATCAAACCATGACCTCAGAGTTCTTTCCTTGCAGTCCATCTTTCCAAAATTTTGTCCACAATTGCCAGCTCTTTCTGAAAGGTCACCAAGACATCTGCCAATTGTTTTGCAGATTTGTATACTTCTTTAGGTCTCACCTTGGCAACAAAATGTGACACAACACCTTTTATCTTACCAGCTAACTTATTTTTTACCCTTTGATCAACATCTTCTTCATCCATGGAAGGAGGAGAAGGGGAAGGGGGAAATTCAATAATGGGGCTTGATGAGGAAGGCCCTGCAGAGGAGGAAGCTATCTGAATTTGTTCTGATAACTGTATTGGGCCCTGTTCTCCCAATTTCTTTCTTAAATCTGCAATCAGAATATCTCTCTCAAGAATCCCCTGTTTCATCTCACCATAAACCTTCAAGACTGTTTCCAGTTTTGTAGTGAGTTCATCTTTCTCTCCAGCTTCCTTTTCTACCACCTTTGCTGTTAATTGTGTCGTGGCCATTACCATACCTGATGCCTCCACCAAAGATGTATCAGTAACTCTTCTTACAATTAAACTCCCTGAGAGGTCATCTTTGACAATTTGCTTTCCTTTATCACTTTCATTCTTCCTCAAAGACCACATCACCAATGCTTGATGATTATCATTAAAAGTGACTCCTTTAACAGCTTGTTCTGCTTCTTCTAGAGTCCTATGGAGAGGAGTGGTTTGCTTTTTGACTGCATCAAACACTACTACATCAGCTATATCCCATTCCGGGAGGATCAGTACTCCTGACATCTTTATCATATCTCTTCCCTATTCTAGAGTGATTTGTTTGAACTTTGCAGTCATCTCTATTTTCACTTCTTCCTCTATAACTTGTAAATCCTTATCCGGATTCACTTCATGTCTCTTCTCACAGATTTCTTGAAATTGCTTGATATTTAATTTCCAAAGAAACTGCATAAAGGCCCTAGTTTTAACAAAAGTGTCATCAACCAAAAACTCTTCACAAGCTTGCTTGATTACAGGGTCCAATTCAGTGCCTGCTAACTCCCCTACTATTAGATCCAACTTAGGTTCTTCTGTTAGCTCTGGCACTCCCTCATTTACTTCTTCATAAGTCATGAAGATCTGACCTAGAGCATCTACTTGCTGCACTTGTTCTGCAATCTCTTGGTCATAAAAAATTCTTATAGGAGACTGTGATGGGGAGTACTCCTCTTCCACATGAATAGGTCTCTCTTCCAACCTTTTCCTTTTTGATGGGGGTGGAGAATCAACAATATCTTCAACAATCTGAGGAGGAGAATTGGGGATCTCCACAATTTCCTTTTGTTTTCCAACCTATTGTGAGGTTGATGGGATACCCCTTTTATCCATCTGCTTTTGCTGGCTCTGTTTTGGTATCACCACATTGTAACCAGTCTTCTTTTGTACCACATATCTCCCCGGGGGTAATCCTTTTGCAAACACAAGCTTACTCAATAATTGTCTAGCCTTTTCTGGATCATCCTTCATCACTTTTTCCTTCTTCTCATTTAAAGTCTGGAAAAAACCCTGAAAACAATTCATGAGAGTGTCTATTTTCTTCCCCATTGGAGTTATGCTTTTCAGGGGATCCCATCCTGAATCAAATTGCTGGATAAAATCTAGTGTTTTCTTGTATACCAACCATTTTTCTTTCATGACCTCTTGTTCCTGTATTTTAGCTACATTCCTGATGATGTCTTCAGGGAAATTAAAAATGTGGTTGATCATGGCACACTTGGCTCTCTTTTTAAACATTTCATTATAAAACCCTTCTGGATCTACTGTTCTGGCAACTGCAGTAGCCATATGGTATGGGGCCAAAATTTTGTCCATGTAGACCCATCCACCCTTGGTAATTATGAATTGATGGGAAATGGTAACATTTGGGAATAAAGTTCCCTTGCCTTTCCCAGTGAGGGCACACTCCTCAATATCACCCAATTGCCTCAAAAACTCTACAATTCCAATCCTAAGGGGTACTTTATAAGGCAGTATAAAAGGGGTCCCCCTGAAACCATACAATCTGATAATAGTTGATACATTGTAGAAAATAACATCTCCCCAATTGTGGACGATGTTCAAATTCTTGGCAAACTGGTTTGGCCTAACAAGTTGTGCTAACATTGTTGGGATTCTTGGGTTATCTAAAACAAACAGCTTCCTGAGTCTAGCTACAAAATGTTTATCAAAATTGATAAAACTATGATCCCTTTTATCCCAGGTCATTATGAGGCTCCATAATTGGACTGGCATGTCTTCACCATCCTTCTTTCTCACCAATTCCATTTCTTGTTCAAAATAGCTTGCTCCTTTGAACAGAAACATGTACATCATGAAAGAGTACCAGCCAAAGGGTCTATCACTTTCATTCTTCTGAATCTTTACTAATCCATTATGGATTAATTCAGCAATGAAAGGAGCAAAATCAAAAGTGATAGACACATGTGCATGTAAAATTTGGATCATCATGCACATCAAGTGTATTGGCATCCTGTCACTAACATCCTCTCAAAAAACTTAACACAACGACCAATATGCACCCCTAGCTCTGAGATCAAAATATTCTATTTTAAAAGGCTCCGGAGTGTTCTGCCCCACAACAACCATTTTCCCAATTTTTGTGCAAAAATCCTTCAACAACTTGCCTTTATAATAGTTCCTTTGTGCATTGTAAAATTGCCTTAATTCTTCAAAGTTAATGCTTTCCAAACTTTCTGACGGTTCACTCAATCCAAACACCTTCCTGATTTCTTCAGCTGAAACCTTAAACAATAACACCCCCTTTGCATCCCTAATTTCTCTAGTGATTGGATCATAATTTTTTGCAACTTGGGTCATCAAATCTAGATCTAGAAAGACACCAGGCATGACAAGTTTTCCTAAGTCAGATTGCCATATATTGCTTGCAGGATGAGGGGCATTTCTCTGACTAAAACCTACCTTGAACAATTCCAGTCCTATGGTATCAGAGTCACCTCTTGCGTTGATAGTACCAATCTTGGCTTCTCTAATAAAACTTTCCGTATCATATAAACCTTCTGCTATTTTTACCCTAGGGTCTTTAGGAATCAAACTCTTACTCTTCACCAGGGTAGTGGAAGAGCCAGGAAGTAACTGCAATAAATCCTCGTGCAAACCTCTTTCACTATACTCTACTTTACTCGACAATTCTTTCCTTGGGGCCATTTTAAAGTTTATTTTAACAGAAATTCTTGCATGATAGACTAAACACAGAACTGTAATCTTTTAAAAAAGGAAGCAAATCGCACAAGAATTTCTAACCTTTTCTCCCAGAAGCCACCCGGGAAAAACAACCAATCCTTAGAAATCTTCACGCCTGAATCTCTGCAAACTTTGATCTCTTTGTGCTTCTGAAAGTGCACGAAATTTTGATATATGAGCCACTTAAAGTAGTCCTATCAACAATTAATTCAGCACGATTGAAACAATTACTCCTCCAGAAGAGCGAACTGTCACTTCTTCAATGGGAAACCTTACTTCGCACCATTTTACCTTCAGTTTGAATGAGAACCATTGATGCTCATTAGCAGATGATCCAACGGCTTATCGCATGATCACATGGCTTAAAAAACACTCACATGAACATGCGACTAACCATCACACTACCTTTATGTTCCTGGCGGTCTCTTGTAACTTTCCTTTGTTAACATGAAATTCTTTTCGCATGATCGCATAGCTTAAAAGAAGCTTATGCGAACATGCGAAAACCCGTTACCACTAACCGTCACTGTCTTCTTTTAAACCGCTGGTCCCACCCTGCCTTCGTCAATAAAGAAACTCCATGTTTGCGACACCTGGTAGAATGTCAGGTACTTTCTCTCTCTTCGAGCACCGATGTTTGCTGAAGCTAACCAATGAGAAGACTTCATTTGTGCACATCTGTCAAAAATTTTTACCGAAGAATCGCACTTGATTCAACGTAAGATCAACGGCCTATCGCATAATCGCATAGCTTAAAAGATTCCATGTGATTATACGACGGCCGTTCGATCTTCCCTTTACTGTTTTAAAACCTCAGAGATTCTTCCGTCACCGGCCCCACTGATCTCAACAAATAGAAAGCCGCCAGTTGTAAGATACTTGTAAGTGGTCCCACTGATCTCCACATCCAGCTTTTGTTATAAGATCAACGACCATTTCGCATGTTCGCATAGCTTAAAAGATTCCATGCGATTATGCGACCGTCATTAGATCTTCGTTGAAGATTCTCAGTTGGAATGAACTTAAAACATAGAAAAATGTTATTTATACCACCGGGTTTCTAGACTGAGAAAAACATAACCCCCTTCGTATTAAAAAAAATGCATGTGCTCTTTAATGGACCTAAGTGATTTTTAAAAAAGTAACGCTCGAAAAGGAATAAAGAAAATGACTTAGGATTTATTTTGAAAGTGGTAAGCATTTTAGGGGTTTTTTACATGAATTCAAAATTCTTCAAAGGCTAGACCTAGGGTAAGGACTTTGAAATAGGGTTACGTTAACTTTTTGAAGAACTCCAACACCTGGACCTAAGAAACTTTACAGACCAGAGTATTAACCTATCAGAATGGACAAAAAACCTCAAAATTTTAAGAATATTCCCAACAGTATCCACAGAGGAAAGTTTGCAATTGCAATGTTGTCATGTAACATAGTGATTAAACATATTAAGCTAAGGGAGAGCTTACTGAGCTACAACATTTTCTTACAGAGCTGTAGAATACATGTTTAGTATGTGTATAGTACACTTCATATTGCTTGAGTTGCCATCAATGCCAAAGGGAGAGATTGATGAACTACAACTGATTAAGAACTTGATTAAGAAACTTCAAGTGATTAGAGATCACCGAGCACTGAACTGTTATGTAAGATAATTGAATCAGTTTGTATGTTGTCATTGATGTCAACTAGTTTTGGCAGTACTTATCATGGAGTTGCAAATATCTACACATTTGTAAAGAGGAGAGAAAAGATGAAGAACCAAGATATCTACATGGAGGAAGATAGTTATGACAGATGAGAATAAGGAATACCTTTGGTAACTTATTGAGAAGTCTATGACTTCATATTGTTGACTTGATTATGTTGCATTAATCTATTATGAAGTTGGAAGCAAGATGTTACAAAGTAGTGTGGTCAGTTAATGAAGCATTCCAGTATACATCGAGTAGTGTAGTGTATACCGAGAATAGTATAAACTAAGCTTGTGTTCACCGATGCATTTCTTTATTAACCAAGAATGGACAAAAGAACTAAACGATTAGTTTAGCCGACAAAATTGATGAGCTAGAAAGCACCTCGAAATCATAGTGGAAAGATAAAGTTTGTTATGAGATCAATGGCTAGAAAAATTCAAGAAAGATCTAAAGGATAGAATTGAAACATGTTACTGACACATCAGCTGAGGAAGGTTTAAGAGGAAAAATCAATGAAGGAGATTAAGCGGCAAAATCTGATGGATGAGAAGAAAATGGTTTACTTGTCTATTTAAGAGACTAGGGTTTCATAGAGAAACTTATGCCGGAGGAAAGAATACTGCAGAGATATCACATGAACAAGCTTCATGCATGCTTGATCAAACTGGTTAAGGAGAACCGAACTATAGAGATTACCGAGTTTCATAAAGCTATAACCGAGAGACAATAAGTTACTGAATATTGTTGAATAGAATTGATATATTGATCACAAGATTTGAATGTGAACAATATAGATCTATACATCTACAAAAGAAGTTGTATTGTAATTAGATCACCTGCTGTTATATTTTAACCATTGTAATTAGATAAATCTCTTAACCGAGTAGACTAGAAAGTCTTGTAATGTCATTCATAGAATGTACATTTGTTATCCTGTGAACCCCATAGTGAATGTTGGTTGGATGATAACTGTTGGTCTTAAATCCTCTAACAAGGTCACACCTTACAGTGTGTTTTGTAACCTTTAACAGGGTTGGCTCTTCACCGAGCTCACTTTAGAAGAGTGAACAATATTTTGGGTTGCCGGTACTAGGTGGTTTTTCCCTTTACAGGGTTTCCACATTAAATCTCTTATGTTATGTGTTGATTGTGATGATTTTTGGATATCATACTTTACATCTTGCATATTTTATTTGATCGGTAGTTACTATAAGTTATTAACTAGTAATCATTAAAAGCATAGACAGTTTACTATTCTATGTGATCGAGCTACAGAAATTTTTTTAAATTGTTTTTGGATATACATTTTGTATTTGGGACTATGGATAACTGATTCACCCCCCTCTTAGTTATTCTAACAATAGGAACACACCATCGAGAACTTAACTTCTTTTCCAACATGTAAGTACACCTGTCAGAGGAAATTTCTCAAAAATATTTGAGCCAAAAGTTATCACTGACCCAACTCAGCACTTTAAAACATTGATTCTATCTGTACTCCCAAATTGCACAATTCACATAATGGTAATGAATCCATCATTAGCTATTTCACAAGATCAAAAGGTTAAATTCCATTTAAAGCCAAAGTTAGCACAATAGATACATTCTAGACAAACTTGGTGAAATATGTAGAAATCTGATTTAGAATCGGCCTAGAAAAGTGACTAAATGGATTGGCAAAGATCTAAAAAAATTTAGGGTAAGTCACTCCCAGGTGATTCTTCATGAAAAACAACAAGCCCCATTTTCTATGCACTCAAACTAGGAACCTTTTGAAGACTTTCAAGGCATTAATCTGACACTTGGAGAAAAATTTGCAAGTATGGACTCAAAACATATTCAGGATTTTTTGAGCTCCAACATAAACAAACACTTCTCCTTTCAAAAAATTGTGTACTATAATACTATTTGTTACAAAACCTTGGGGACATAGGTCCTTACCCAAGGGTTCCCTCTAGCCAAGCACATTCTCCTTAATGACACATTGATTTTCCCCTATGAAATTTAGTCTTTTAAACATATATCTTGAGAAAGAAGGGACAGACACATATGATTTCAATAATATATTTAATTTATTACTTTGAGAGGGTCTAAAAAGAGAGATACTTCTTAATCTTTCCATATTTTGAAATATCAGATTTACCTAATTTCAACACATTATCTCAGTTTCAATAAAATATAAGTTCATAAACTCCTAGGTTCTTGAGGAAGGACTAAAACATACATCTACTAAACATGTTTTAACCATCCAATATTACAATCCTTTCCATCCCAGGAACATCAGTATCCATATAATCTTACCTTATTTCCTACCATAAGTACAACATGATTCAAATCTATCTTGAAATTTAATATTACTACCTTTAAATAATCAGACAAAAAAAATCATGGTGTTATCTAGTAGAATATATAACCTTTCAAACTATTTTGGAAGCCATTTATAGTAGTCATCACAAGATCAGGAGATAATATCAATAACTTCCCTTGCAATTCTTTAAGATTTCTTAGAACTAGGATTATAAGAATACAACACTCAACTATCAGGAATTCATTACCATCTATTTGAACCATATGAATCTTACGATGCAAAACATAAGTAATCCTTTCAGACGATCCTTTCTTCAAGAAAGGTGTTCTCTGGCAAGATAATATAGTGGAAATATATAAATCATACCTTTTATGTCTAGTACTCACGTTTGATAACATAAGAAAAGCATCAAAATGAAGACACACAATGTATTTAAGTTTGTTGGTAGAAAGAAAACATGATATCAAGAAACACCATAGTCTCAAGTATGGTGAGTAGGCCAAGTAAGAGTCCCAAGTTTCTTAGTAGACAAACCTAGGGCTTATATTTCTATCCATGTCATAATGGTCAGGAAAAGTTGCCCCCTCAGGGCTAAATTTTCTTCCGATGGGTTCTAGCCTTAGCAATATTAGTTATCAGAGTTATCCCATTTGAGAACCCTCCGAGTCATTACTCAGATTTTTTTCCCCCACATTCTCCCCATGAAAAATTTCCTATTGAGATGATGAGGAAGAATCTTGATCTCTCTACTAAGATCCTCTACGGTGCTGGGAAGCATCTTGGAAGAGTGATACAACATAAGTATAGGTATTGAGTTGACATTAATTAAGAAGAGGCTAAGTTAAATACAAATAGACCCTAGAGATCCTAGTGTAGTGTTGGGAAATTGGCTGAGTTAGATAAATAGATTTTGTCATTATGGCAACATATGATCTACATATAGATCGCACAGGACAGAGAGCAAGTATGATAGAGCGCAATGCAAAATTGTCTAAGTATGAGACAGTGTTTTTGCCAATATACCCAAAGAAAGCTTTGATTAGCGATGTTGATTGGAGTAAGTTCAGTGCTTGCACACTTGAACATAGATACAATGGTGACTATAGAAGACTCACCTAAGAGTGCAAGTCAGTACGACATGTACAGAAGATGTTATGATAGTTTTACTGAAGACAGTGTTAAGCCGACAAGACTAAATATGAACATAGAATTGGTAAAGAGTTAAGGGATTATTTTGTTTATCAAAATAATGTCTTAACAATATAAAGGGATGACATCCTAGATGTTAACCCTTGGGTAAAGATATATTTTGTATAATGCTTATGACAAGTCGACTATAAGAGTTATTAATCTTAATAACTTGTATAAAGAGATGTAATGATGTAATTTTAAGGAGATGAAGTTGTAATAGCGATAGAAAAAAAGAAAGCAAAGAGACATTGATGCAAAGTTATAAGTAGTATAAGATTATGTACCTTGACCTATTTTGTAATCAATAAATATTGTATATTACTTTTTTGGGTAGTGGGCTCATCTGGTAATCATATTTTGTACTACCAACTCCTAGTAGGGTTGGGGCTTCTAACAAGGCCTATAGTCCCTTAATCAGGACTGAGACACTATATGCATGTAATAGGCTCCTAACATGGTCAACATCCTTAACAAGATACTTTTAATTAGTGGATCTTTGTGGGTATGATCCTCACTGGGGTTTTCCCTTGCTAGGGTTTCCTTGAGAACAAATAATGTGTTATGAGTTCATTTGTTTTATTGCTATGCATGTTGTTTAGTTTTCTATGTTATGCATGCATTAAGATAATCTGTTATATCCATAATTGGGCAAAAGTAAAAGTTTGTAGAATACTGATTCACTGCCCCCCTCTCAGTATTCCCTATTTCTAACAATTGGTATCAGATCTTAGTTACTCGGAAAAGAATCATTCAAGGAAAGCCTAGAAGCTTGAGTAAGATCTCTATGGATATGGATCAGCTATAGAAGAATCTTGAAGAAGCTCTTAAACAGATTGATATGCTTACTGAAGAAAGAGACACTCTGAAAGGAAAATATGGTGATGCAAAGAACCTCATTGAGAAACTAAAAAACAAGTTGGAAGATCTAAAATCAAAAACAAGAATCCTAAATTCAAATTGAAGATTATGATGACAACCTAGAAAAAGAAAATGAGATCCTTAAACATGAATTGAAGATAGGAAATCTGAAGCTAAGTCTGAAAGATGGAAATGGCAAGAATGAAGAAAATCTAAGATCTGAGAATGAAAATCTGAAGCTTGAAAATGAAGGGCTAAAATCTAAACTTGGTAAAGTAACATCTGAACTTGAGAAAGTCAATTTGTAGTATGCCAAACTTGAGTAATACAATACAATTATGAAAGGTGAACTGACTCAATCTAAGCAGCAACTTGAAAGACTATATTCAACTAGTGAGAAGATTGATGAATAATTGTCTTATCAAAAACCATTCTATGACAAAACTGGTCTTGGATTCAACACGTCTAAAGAAAATGAAGAAAGCAAGGAACTAGATCTAAAAATTTTTGAAAGCATAGATGAAAACAAATCTGATGAAATTGACAAATCTAAAGATACACCTATAGACACTAAAAAATGGGCAAGTGCTTTAAAACTCAATAAAATGGCTCAAAATCATTAAAATGGACATTTATTAAATCAAGTGGACAAAAACAATAAAAGAACAGGAAAAATCAAATAATGATGTTAAATAATTAAATCAAAGCTTAAAGGGGTGAAAAGCACTACATAATTAATTTTAATCAATTAGTTATATAGTTGTTTAAATCAAAAAAATCAAAATGAACCTATTACCCTTACCTGGCTAAATTTAATTAATTAATTGAATTTAATAATTCATAATTTCTTTCAACAAAGTTGAGCAACCAATGAGAATTGAGGACAAAAAGACATAAATCACTCAAAAAGAATGAATCTCAATCACTCATTCTAAAGTTTCAATCTCATCCACTCAATCTTGTCCTTTTGTCCAAAGCTTTGAGACAAACCTTTAAATTGTCCCCCCATTTATGAACAAAGCAAAGTATTTGACTCAACCAAGGGTTAATCATGATTACTTCACTCCACCCCCTACCCTTGGGAATTTACTATAAGTATGAAGCATTTTGAGAGCAATTCCCATCTTAGAAATTCATTTGCAAAGCATTGTTACTATAGGCAATTGAAGAGCACTCTAAGAGCATTTAGAGCAATTTGCATATATTTTGTATCAATTTGAGCTAGAATAAACATTGTAGAAGCATTGTAGCAACATACATTCTCATTTTAGAAGTGTCACTAGTGGAGATTGAGCTAAGAGCTTCACTTACCACATCTTTCTAGAGAACCATGAGATGCTATAGATCTTAGTTTCAATTTTAATTAGATTTGCATTGTATTTACTTTGAGTTGTTACTAATTTGATCTTAATTTCATGAAGGTGATTATCTTCATCACACAAATGGCACCCACCATGGGGCCCTAGGCCTCATTTTATCATTTTGATAGTATATTGCATGCTTGTATTGTTACTTTTCCAAGAATATTTTGTAGAAAATAGGTGAAGTCATGCGTACAGAAGATTCACTCACACTTATAGTCATTCTGATGATGCTTACAATCTCTGCTCTAACACCTATTAGCTAACGATTTATGTCTGGCCTATCACTTCTATTCTATCTTAATTTCTTTGCAGTCACCTACAAGTCAGAAGCTCATGCTTGTCAGATAAATCATTCATCCTTTTGTGCCTAAAGTCATGCCTGTGACTCAAGAAGTATCGCTTATCTCCTATCCATTACCACTTGTGATCAAGCTTTGCTTCATAATTTACCAAAATAGTCACGCTTTGTATCAGCTATTTTACGCTTACTATTGTTAAATTATTGCTTAAGATCAATCATTTTCCATAATTTTCAATTCAATTCATGCTTTGCAATAAACTGTTTACACCTGAGTAATTTTCAGTGTCGCCTATGTCACTGGAAACTGTCGCTTGCTTTCATTAAAGTTACACCTGATAATAATTTGTTCACACGTATTAGCTAGACAATGTCGCTTTCTATTTTTTGTCTTTATTTTTTGTTAAATTGATCAAATCATTTATCTAACTCTCTATTTTCATGATTTGATTGTAAATGAGAAGGTACAGAAAGGTCCAGAAGCTAGAAAGTAGGTTTAGTCAAGAAGGAAAGGCGTTAGTGAAGAGGATCAAGAAGGAAAACATTACACACATTAAGGCTATTCTTGAGACAACATAAGAGGAGGAAAATTAGGTATTCCAAAACTATCTTGCAATTATTGAAGCTTAAAAAATGAAATTTGTTTCTCTCTATTGGATTTTTAGTCCTTAGTTCAAGTTTTTCTTTAAAAATTTGCAAATAAGGTGCCTAAAGTTCATACATAATTATTTTCTTCATCAATTTCAATTTGGTTTCCCCTCATAGTGTTTGTTGGTGTTGACTAACTTGCTAGTGGACAAACATACTTGGAAGGAGCTATTCTCCAAGGTAAGATAAAAATAATGAAATCACTTAAAAATGCCCCTAACTTTGGTTAGCTACAAGGAAAAGGTATGCCTCAACTAGTCAATATTTTCCCTTAGCTTGTGGCATTGTTGCATTTTGAGAATCTATTAATTAAGAAGGATTAAGGAAGCAAACACATAAATCAAAGCCCCTTGTTTGTGGAAGAGAGTAGAAATACTCAAATCCCTATAGTTAGTGGGTGAAAGAAATTGAACAAAATTGTCTATTGTGTTTGGGAACTAAAGGAAAAGTTAGGGATATGTTCTTCACCTTTTGGCGAACCAAATTCCCAAAAGCTCAACCTTAATTCCATTTTCCTTTCTTTAAATGAACATGCTAGATAATTAGTGGGCTCGCCTCCCGATTTGTGCCTTAATGAGGCCTGTGAGACGGATAGCCCAAAGTGGGATACGCTCGCTTTTTCTATGGGGATCCAACCCACTATAGTACGAAACGCATGCATCCTTAATGGGGTGTGTGACAAATGAATTTTAAATTTTTTGAACTTCCTTTAGTAGTCCTCACAGATTGCACCAAATCATATTTTTATGCGTGTGGGAAGCCCCTTTACATACTTGGGGGATGAAAGTTAAAGGTCTATTTGAACGGAATCCACAATTAATCCTTGATAAAGTAGCAAGACCACCTTTTAGAGCCAAAATGTTAAGAACCAAATTTGACTTTAGGTAGGCTGCTTGGAATTCTTTCTTGTGTTATACTTGTGGAAACGATTGAGAATATACACACTAGATGATTTTAGGGACACAATGAAAAATTGATGTGTGTGTTGTGATTGTGTTCTATTTTCAAACAAGAAAATTTCATAAGACCTAATCTTAAATGTTTAAAAAATTCAAAATTTTACAAACTAGTCAGCAAAGTGCCACCTGTGCACAAAATAGTACCGCCTATCAGAGACAAAGTCATGCTTGTGAATTTTATGAAAACACGTATCAACAAGGAAGTCATGCCTATCACCTATTGAATTATGCCTGTTAAAATTGGAAAATTGCTTATCAATAGAAAAGTGCCGCTTGTATACCTACAGTGTGCCACCTAGTGCAATACCAGTTCACGCATACAAACATTTCAGTCATGCTTACACTCAGGCCAGTGATGCCCATAAACACAAAGGGAAAATAGAGAGTATTTACTGAGGGGGTCAGAAAATTTTGATCACATATTTAGATACCCTTTTCCATGTTCTTACTGTTCCAACATTCGACCCAGTCATAAATCTTGTTCTACACAATTTTTGAAAAATTCTACAAGGATTTGACCATGGGCAATATTGACTCTTATTCTCCAAGGTTCATGCCTACTTTTACTAGATCCTACTATGTCAAGAAAACCTTGCAAGTAGAGGGGACTTATTTGAGGCAAGAGCTCCCTTACCCAGGTGATGATTCTACCACTCCAAGAGTACCCCAAAAATCACCCGAACAAGAAGTGGAAGACAACATGATGTACTACAGTGGCTTGGGTAATAAAAGAAATAGTGGCATCGACCCAAACAACCAAGGTGATGCAAATAATGGAGGTATTGACATGAATAATCAAGGTAATACCAATAATGGAGAGGCGGATCAAAACACTCAAGGAATTGATACCACTCACCAAAGAACTAATACTGAACCAACTACCGATGATGCCACCAATGACAAATTTGATGAATCCATTCAGTGCCCTTATTTCATAAGACTCATGGAAAAAGCAATGGAAAGAGATAAAGAGAAGTATTTCATGGACCTAGCCCGAGCAGGTCTCAAGCTTCCACAAGATTATGATGTGAATCAACTTAAACCACCCAAAGTTGAAGAAAGCAACATTGACATTATGAACAAGTAGTTTAAGATATTCCAAATGCAACTAGATAAAATCAAGCAAAGTGGGGCTCCTAAACCCTTTTCTATCAAAGCATTGTGTCCATTCCTGTTTGATAAAAGTCTAGTAATGGCACCATTCCTAATCAATGTAGTGTTCCCCAAGTATGACAAGTATGAAGGAACATCGGATCCAAAAGATCACTTATGATAGTTTTGTGCATTGATCTTAGAGTTCATGCACAATACCACCTATTTAATGAGACTATTCCCAAGAAGCTTAGGAGGTATGGCCATGGAGTTGTTTTCTAAGTTACCATCCAGCATAAGAACCTTCGAAGAACTAGCTTCAAAATTTGTGGCCCATTACTCATACAACATCAAGCATGAGGTCACGATGATAATGTTATGTAATACTAAAAAAAAGGATGGAGAAGCATTCCTCACTTTCTTAAAAAGGTGGAGGACAGTATTTGCTAGGTATCCTAGGAGTGTACCCAAAAAGGAGAAAATGGATATATTCATCAATAGTTTGAGCAACGAGATGAACTACCGATTGAGAATGCAATGCCCCAAGACATTCCAAGACCTCATAGAGAATGGAGTAACAATAGAAGAAATGTTGGTTAAGAGTGGAGAGTTGAAATTGTATAAAGATAACAAGAATAACTCCAACAATAATAACTCCAACAATAGCACCAATCAGAATAAGAATTGGTTCAATAGCAACAATCAGTATAAAAACAACAATAAGGGAATAGTCAATGACAAAGTGGTGGATTCTATTAATTTGAAGGTGACTCCATTTTCTCTTACAAGAACACCTAATCAGGTGAATAATGCAAACCATACCTCCAATGCACCTTCCAACAACAATGCTAATGGTGGCAACCAAGGGAATAATCAAAGGAGTAACAAATCTAATAAATTCTTGGTACCAACTCTTCAAAGCAACTTCACACCCTTGGTTGAACCCCTCAAAAAAGCATTGAAGACCCTCATGGCTAACATCATTAATCTACCTAGCATTCAGCCTTATGAGCCACACAACAAGCCTAGCTAGTGGAGTGCAAATAGCCATTGTGAATACCATAGAATTCGAGGGCACATGACAAATGAGTGCTTGCAGCTAAAGAATGTGGTACAAGACTTAATTGAGAATGTGGTACAACCCCTCTATAAACATGACAAAGGGGAATCATCCAATGTCAAGAAACAAAGCAGCAATAACATCAATTTTGTGCCACCCTATGATAATGTTGTGAATGCTATAGTGATCAAAGAACAGCCCCAAAAAGAGACATCCAATGTTATCACTAGGGGGAAAACTTTAAGGATTACCCTACAAGGGGTTGATCCTAAACCTAATAGCCCTCTGTAGTCCAACATTTTGATCTAGCAATCTTCTACAATAGCAAAACTGTATAGTTTGGTCAATCAGCTACAAAGAACTCTAGCACAAATCTCCATCTTGGAGCTATTAAAGCTATCTCCCAACCATAAGGAAATTTTAGAGAAAGCTCTAGTAGAGATGAATGTTCCTACTAACTTAGAAGAGGGGAAGTTTCAAAACATGGTAGGTCATCTCATTGCACCTCATTGCCTTTCATTTTCAGACCGGGATGACATGTGTATTACTCATCCCAAAAATCTACCATTGCATATAGAGGTCTTGATTGAATGACATAGATTCAAAAGAGCTCTCATAGATGGGGGAGCCGGCCTTAACATCTGCACATTGAGTCTTGTAAAATCCCTAGAGTTATCCGAGTCTCGCATCGACCCTATGAAAAGGATCACCATAAAGGCCTATGATGAAGTTGAAAGAGCCTCTAAAGGCATGATCGTGTTTCCCATTCAAGTGGGACCTGTCAAAAAGGACACAAATTGCCAAGTATTGGACATGAAGCTAACTTATAATATTTTATTGGGGAGACCATGAATCCACGAGATGCAAGAAATTCCATCCACGTACCACCAATGCATCAAATTTTTGTATATGGGTGAGGAAATCATGGTTTGAGGGGACTCAAATCTGTTCCAATATTACAATGCACTTAAACCCTTTCATGAGCTATTTATTCCCCATAACTGAGAAGGAATTATCCAAAGATCCACCATTGAAGATATCAAAATGGATAATCCCATGATAACATTAAGTGCTACTTCAAACCCTCCTCAAGCTAGCTCATTGACATCAACTAAGGGAAAGGAAAAAGTGAGCTATGAGGGTCCAACTCCAAACAAGGGTTCAAATCAAGTACCTAAATCAGAGATAGTACTTTACAAACCCTCTAGAGAAGAAAAGGATAAAGCTAAAAAAAATAACTATGAAAAAATGAGTGAGATGATGGATACATTTGAAAAACAATGTAAAATTAGTTCCAAAGGAGTAGGGGAATACTCCGTTTCCTTATTTGACTTGCCCACATCTCCAAGAATACAATGGTAAACCATCAAAAGAACACCTACCTCATAAGTATAACTCTTACTTCATAAGAGAAAGTGGCAAAGAAGCATTCAACAAGGAGGAGGATGAAGTCCTTCAATGGCTTTATCATGATGAAGATGATACCTCAAGTACTCCTATAGAAAGAATCCAGCATATCAACATTCAAACTGATCAATATGGGAAAGGATTTGAGATAATGCAAAAAATGGGATACAAGGGAAGAGGACCCTTAGGCTAAAGAAATAGAGGTTTACTAGAGCCCATTGAACTTGGTTGGAGGGAAAAAGAAGAAAGATCCGGAGTAGGCTACCAATACAAAGGAGAAAGCTCCAGCCCAATGCAAGACTCATATTTGCAAGTGAACACATTGGAATCTAATGTAGATAGTGATGACTCCTGAGATTATGAATGGGATACCTTATCTGATGAATCATGCCAGGGTAAAGAAGTAGTCACCATACATACTTATGCTAAGGTTCCAAAGCAACAAGTTCCAAGGCATGAAGAACCCATCATACAAGATCTTAACATAGGACAAGAACCTACTAATCTACCATGGATAGATACATTTTGGATGTCTTCATAGGAGGGAGATTCAAATGTTAGTTTTAATCCGCTCGTGGTTTTTCCCACACTATTTCTCGTAGAAGTTGATGAGGACTCAAGTGAAGGGGATTTCAATCCTTCTTCCATGGACCATCTTGATGAAGCTCACTTCATAGATCTAAATGATACAATGTATGAACCCTCAAATGAAGTCATGTCCATAAACCCAACCGATGATAACTTTCCTAATGAAACCTTATCCTTGATAAATCCCCATCTTATTGATTGGGACCAAACCGAGCCAAGTGACTTGCTTTATTTTCCAAATAAACAAGAAATGAACCAATACCTTAATGTGGTTGAACCCTCTTTCACCAATGAATTCAAACCAAACATGATAAAAGTAGCGGGGGTCCAATCTCTTAGTCAAAAGGAAAAAAAGAAAAAAATGAAAAAAATGAAAAGTTCTAGTGCTGAAAACCACTATGTGGCAGCACTAGAACCAAAAAAAGTAAAGATAAAAGATGTTTCCTATGGTGAAAACCCAACTATGGCACCAAAGGAAGAGATATTGGATACCCTACCCGAGCATGAGGAAGAAAGGTCACCTATTCTCATTGAACTGATAGAAAAGGTCAACATTGGGACAGAATTGGATCCAAAATTTATACACTTGGCCACATCACTTACACCTTTAGAAAGAAAGGATTTCATCAAGTTCTTCCAAGAGCAACAAGTGAACTTTGCATGGTCCTATGTCGACATGCCCAGATTGGATCCTGACTTTATTATGCACCATTTGAATGTCAAACCAGGGGTTAAACCTGTCAAGCTAAAGTGGAGAAAAATGCACACACATATAGCTCTCTTAGTCAAGGCAGAATTAGAAAAATTGTTGAAAGTGGGATTTATAAGAGCAATACCCTATGCTGAATGGATATCTAACATCGTACCAGTCACAAAGCATGACAAATCCATTTGTGTATGCATAGATTTTTGAGACTTGAATCTTCTATGTCCTGAGGATGACTTCCCACTTTTGAGCATTGATGCAATAGTCGACTTGACAATGGGTCACTCCATGTACTCATTAATAGATGGTTTCAGTGGCTACAATTAGATAAAAATTGCACCCGAAGACTAAGAGAAGACAACCTTTACATGCCCTTGGGTACCTTTTGTTGGAATGTCATGCCCTTCGGCCTTAAAAATGCCAGAGCCACATATCAAAGGGCAATGACAACTATCTTCCATTATATGATGCACACATTTCTAGAAGATTACGTGGATGACATATTGGAAAAGTCCCACAAAAGAGAGGAACACCTACAAATTCTAAAAAATATATTCACCCAGTTGGAACAATTTAAAGTGAGGCTTAATCCAAAAAAATGTGCCTTTGGTGTCCAATCCGGCAAATTGTTAGGCTATATAGTTTCAGCGAAAGGAATTGAAGTGGATCCGAAAAAAGTACAAGAAATAATGGATATGGAGATTCCCAAGAACATAAGTCAAATGAGGTCTCTCCAAGGGTAAATACAATCCATAAGAAGGTTCATTTCTCAATTGGCTGCAAAATGCCATTCATTCACAAGGTTGCTACACAAAGATACTATTTTCATGTGGGATGAAGAATGTGATTGTAATACCCCAAAAATGGGCTATAGGTTCATTGACCTCCTACATCTTCAAAATTGAACGAAATCGATACAAAAGTCCTAACGTAAGGCTCATCTGCACATTATCGAATTTAATTGATTTTATCCTAAATTCTGCATTGGGGAATATTCCTAGCAATATTCTTATTTATCCTAATTATCTTTAATTTAATAATTATTTGGCGATAAATCATATTTATCCTAAAGTTTGATTAATTGAATATTCTGAATATTTAATTAATTAGATTTAATAATGCCACGTAATTATTTAATTACATTTAATTCTATTTATTCCTAAATTATATTATTTAATTTTGACAATAAATCTAAAATCTCATGACTAATTGATTAAATTCTTATTTAATTAATTCATGTCAATTATCAGTATTTAATAATATAGTTTTAGAATAAAGTTTGATTTAATAATTGATTAACCCATAAATCAATTGTTTTAATTCAAAAATCAGTTAAGTTGAGAATACATCACTTTATTTTTAAATTAATTTATAATTAAATCATGCATAATCAAAAAAGCAGGCAACTAGAAATTAACAATCAATTTTAAATTGAAACTCAACATCTGATGATGAGTTGAAATTTTATCTAAAACTCTATTTTGAATAAAACTTTGCTTTTGCATGATTTTTGTGAGTTAATTATCTCTAATTTCTTGTTAACTCAAAAATCAACCTGAGTTTATCAAGAGTGATTTATGGCTTTTCTCCTTCATCCTCAAATCCCTGGATTTCTATAAAAACAAGGCTTAGCTCTTCATTAAAAAAAATCAACACTCGAATTTGCACAATTACTCTGGCGAATTGGCGATTGAAGGATTGAACATTTGCGACAGGTGATTTGTGAGATCTTTCATAGTTGATCATTAGCTTTTGCATAGTTTCATATCATAGATTTCATATTCATTCATAGCATTCTTAGATCAAATCTACATTCCATTTCATACATTCTAGCTTAGATTCATACAGATTTCATATTATTGCATAGAAAATACAAAAATGTAGTTTAATCTGCATTCATAGTCTTTCATATTTTGCATTCAAATCCTTCATTTAGGTGTTGCATTGTCACTAATCTTGATTTGATCTGAGAGTATCATACTCGCATCTACTAGAAGGCAGTAAATCGCCTGGTTAGCATAGTTTCAATTTCATTGCATGATTTTGGTTTTTGGCTAACCTCTAATGTTTTACTGAAGTGTTGTGTCTACAACTAGGTACAAAATTCACACACACATTTTTGCCACCCACCATGGGGCCCTGAAATGGGTTTTCATTCATTTTCTATCAATTTCTTATCATTTTCTGGTTAAAACTATGATCTTTTATTTTATGTCCGTACATTTTTCGTATGACTTTTGTCAAAAAGTCATACCAGTAGCTACCCACTATTGTACGACAGGTTCAAATTTTGAGGATCATGTCAGAATCTACCCATCATCATTTGGAAGCCTGATCGTCGTATGAGAAGACACCCACTATCATACGAGTTTCCTGACTGTCGTCTGGGAGGTAACCCACTGTCGTACGAGTTTTGACTCCAGAATTTGATTGTCATTTCAAAATTTTTGGTAGTTTTTTAGATTTGGTTTTCAGATTTGGACTAACAACTAATCCTAACAATTGAAATCTTCTATTTTTGACTGATATTTGTTGAATTTGATTGGAAAAAGTGCAACTAAATTTCTAAAACATGTAAAAATCTACTAAGCATGTTGCGAGGAATTCAGTTATTCTTCTCAAGCTGATAACATTTTGATTTGGATTAAAACGAACTCTCACATGTCAAGCTTGTGTGACTTTTCATGCTTTCATATCATAGACTTCATTTGGGCTATAAAACAAACATAGATTTGCTTTCTGCATATTTGTTACACATAGTAAATAGGCCCTATGAACACTATTTGTGGATGATCTTGAGAGAGTGGGCTTCATCCACTTGTTCATGCATGCAAAGCTCTTCTTGACGAAGGATCCCCTTGTAGGTAGGGAGGTTACTGATAGAGTCTCATGTTCTACTAGATTCATGTGTCTTCAACTTTTGATTGATACATTCTCTCTCCGAAGAGGTTGATAGATCATAAGAGGTTGACCTCATAGATCTTTGTGAGATAATCTTGGTCTTAGCGTGTCGAATTAATCTATCTACTTTGTTTTGGTTAAAAGTGGAAAGGCTAGAGGACTATGCTCTACTCCCTTTTTGGATAGTATCAAAAACTCAGATCCTTGAATCTGGAACCAATCTCCATGTGGTATCTATTTATGAGTTACCTTTAGAGAGGGTTAACCATAGTGGACATTGCCTTAATTGGGTCAACCACGTGGATAGAACCTCAAGTGGTAATAGCCATTTTTGTCATGGTAGCAGTAGCCGCTATATAAATATCCTTGTGGAGGAAATCTTCATAGGTGTGGTCTCTTGTTGGGTTGTCAGATCTCCCTAGTAGCTCCTGATTGATTAAATTCTTGGACTATGTCAAAACCCTGGTGCGCTTGGATTGGAGTTCACCCTCTTGAGATCACAAAAGTTGCAGAGTTAGACCATTACTACAAACCCTAGTGAGGCCAAATTTTCATTTTTATAGGAATATGTGCGTTATTGAAAAACTTTTGGGAATATACACAATTAGCACTCCTAAGGATTAGCACATTCAGTCACTTGATTGTTCATGTGCAGGGTTGCTTTGTCCCCTATTCATTATTTTTAGATGTGCTTGGAATCACTTGCTTGTTGTTTTGTGTGCTTGTTTATCTATTTGGTTATTGAAAATGAACGATCCAAGAATAATCTTCAAACCTGGACAGAGAAAATTGTGAACAATCTAAAACTAAAAACCAAAAATTTGCAAAATTTGAAGTAAAATTCCTTTCTGGAGTCAAAAGTCATCCCACAAGGTCAAAAATTCATACGATTTTTTGCAATTATTGTTTCAAAACCCCTATATTGTCGTATGACAGCTTGTATAGTGTCATACGAGTTTTGCCACTAGTCAAAAACAAAAAGTCAAAATCTTGCTATCAATTGTCATGTGAGCCTTGCAACTGTCATACGAGTTTGTCAATTGTCGTACAATTTTGTCAAATGTCATTTCATAGCATACCCATTGTCATACGATCCTACAAAAAGTCATTTGAGAAATTTTATTGCCAGAAAATTGTCAAAATTTTCAAAGACCCAATTTTTATAGCCTATTTCTAGAATTTGTCGAACAAATCACTGCATCAGGAACAAAGCAGAAACTAGAAAAAATTCATTCTTTTTCTCTAAGTGAGCCTTTGAGTCTAATTTTGCCTTCTGATTTATCAATTTGAGTCCTTTTCATCTTGTGTCAAAACCTTGTCAAAATTATCTTCAAATTTAGTCTTCTTGATAAAATGGCTAAATGTTGTGAGCTTGTGCCCACCATCTGTTGGGCATCTACCCACACTACTATGGCATAGTATCCTTCATTTATGTCTGATCTAATCTTTAATCAGCTCAATCTTGACAAGGTTGCATCATTTGATCTTCTTGAATCAATTCATTCTTCAGTTGTCTTCATCTTATTCTTTTGCCTCATCCAAGGTTAATGGTGGAAACTAGAGCTTCATCACATAAGAAATCTGGATAATTATCCCATACCATACCTTTGAATAATCTCCAGGCTCCAACTCTTGAGAAACTCTACAATTCTGGTCTTTACAAAGATGATGGTCTTGGCAATTTTTGATTGAAAACTGGTTACATACCCCCTCCATCAACTCACAGAGGTAATAAAAAAACTCCACCTCAATCTAATCCAGGGAGTCCTAAAACTCCTAACATGTCTCATGAAGGGACACATCATGGGTCTCAAGGACATCAATCTCAACATGGTATGGAGCAAGAACCTACACCTTCTGAAATTGCCAAATATCAAAAGGATGATGAAGCATTTCTTGAAAGAAGATAAAGAAGCATACTTTCTAGAGTTAGTTCATCAAGGAGCTAAACTTCCTCCAAAATTTAATGTGGAAGATATCATTACACATGAGGAAGAAACTCCTATCATGGCTATGATGAAATAGATGCATGCCATGCAAGTCAAACTTAACAAACTTGAAAAAGAAAAGGAGCCTAAGGAGTTCTCCATGGAAGCTCTATGCCCTTTTCCATTTGATAAAGACTTGTACATGCTGCCATTCCCTAAAAGAGTGGAGATGCCTAAATATGATAAGTTTGATGGAAAATCTGACCCTCAAGATCATGTCAGAGAATTCTATACTCAATCTATGGAGTTTATGCATGAACCAACCTACTTAATGTGTCTTTTCCCTCAATCTCTGAGAGGGTCAGCCATTCATTGGTTCTCTATAATGCCTCCTACTATCAAAACTTTTGAGGAGTTGATCAAACTATTCTATCAATAATACTCCTATAATATTTAGCATCTAGTCACCATGATTGACATCTATAACCTAAAACAATATCCAAGTGAACCATGTTAGGAATAAGGTGTCTCAACCTTGGATAATTCTTATTCTTATTATTTGTTTTGTAAAATATATTTGTTGCAAATAATGTAATTAAGTGTGAGTGTACATGTCTAGTTGGCATGTTGATGTGTCACTCCGCTTGATGTGTCAGCATCTTGAATTGTGTGTAAGGAGATCATGGCTAAAATGGTTATGATGGATTCCTATGACACGTAAGACCTATGTCTAGAAGATTTAGTGACAGGTGAAGACATGTGGCAACTGATAAAATTGAGTACTAGACAAAAAAAATTTGGGTTCCTATTTTCTCAGAGAATGGTAAAACCCTAATACGGCTATCTTTGGAAGTTGCCCTAAAAAGGGAAACACATGATATAAGTGTTTTTAGGGTTGTGAAGATAGGAGAAGAAAGTTTATTGTTGAAACATTTTATGTTGCCGTGATTTTTCTTCAAGAGTTGGAAAAATCTTCTGAAAGAACTTGCATTGCAAGTGTATTGTAAACTCTAATAGTTTTGATTAATACACTGTGCAGGTTTTGGAGTGCTGGGGTTTTTACTGAAAGGCTTCTCCAAGGTAAATCATTGTGTCATTCTCTATTTTCTGTATACATGGTATGTGGCTGCAATATCATTGTTAAAGTAGTTAACAAATTTGAAATTGTAAGGATTTAAAAGAATTTTCACAATACTTTCCTTTAGAGATTAGTGTAGGAAGTTGTTTCCGCACCCGAGTTTCCTTACAAGTGGTATTAGAGCCTGATCAACTTTTGATCCTAGTTGTTGGGTAGGGTTTTTTGGGCTAATCTCAAGTTGAGTGGGAGTTTTTTGTAGAGCATTCTGAATCTTATTTGCATATTGAGATGGTGAGTTCCTCATACAGTAGAATGGAGGTGGAGAAATTTAATGGCACTAATTTCAAGTTGTGGAAACTCAAGATGGAAGACATGCTTGAAGATCATGATCTATGGGAGGCTACTTCAGTTGATGTGAAACCTGCAGTGATATCTCAAGTGGATTAGGAGATCAAGGATCAGAAGGCTAAAGGTCTCATCAGAATCTGTCTAGCAGATGCCATTCTTCTAAATGTTCTTGTTGAGACTACTGCAAATTCTTTGTGGAAATGGCTTGGGTCTATGTATCAGGCCAAATATCTAGTGAATAAGTTGTTCCTGAGAAACAAGTTGTATTCTTTAAGAATGGAGGAAGGTGGATCCATAACTGATCATCTCAATGCATTTAATTTATTGATTGCACAGTTGGCATCATTCAGTGCCAAGATCGAGGAGGAGGATCATTGTATGACCCTACTTTGTTTCTTGTCAAATTCATGGGACCATCTTGTGATGGCTCTCAAAAGTACTATAGTCACATTCTATATGGATGATGTGGTGTCTTCACTGCTATCTGAGGAGATGTGAAGAAAGACTTCAGATTCATTTAAGGAAGCCCTTCCTATTCATGGGAGATCCAATGATAGAGGAAAGAAGAATGAAAACAAGTCAAAGAAGGGTAGATCCAAATCTTGTGGGAGTTCTAAGACTCCCAAAAATTCCAAGGAGAAATGTTGGAACTGTGATAAAATTGGGCAATTCTAGAGGGACTGCAAAGAACTGAAGAAGAAGAAGAAAGGCTTAGATTCAGCTTCTGAAAAATCTCAAGAAGATGGAGATGCTTTTATTGCAGCTTTGGCAACCCATGCATCTAATGATGTGTGGTTGGTAGACTCAGGTGCTTCTTTTCACATGACCTCTCATTGAAACTGGTTCTCAAAATATGAAGAGTTCAATGGTGAAAAGGTGTACTTGGGTGATGATTCTCACCTAAAGATAGTTGCACGTAGAAGGATCACTATCAAATTTCCTGATGGATGAGTAAAGGGAATCAATGAAGTTATGCACATTCTAGGTGTGGTACGAAACCTATTATCTGTAAGTATGCTAAATGATGTAGGTGTGCAGGTTGTTTTTTTGAAAGAAAGATGCAAGATGATGAGAGGATAGATAGTGCTTGCGAGGGGTACTAGGAGAGGTACCTTATTTCAACTAGATGCATGTATTCCTCTATGTAATAGTTCTTCATCCTCACCATTTGAATGAGCAGTGAAGAAGTCTGTGGTTATTGGTTCTGATGGCAGTGCAAACACTTTGGAAGGTAAGCTTCCTACAGAAAAGATAATGTTGTGGCATATGAGATTTGGCCACATTAATGAAAAGGGTCTCAGAACCCTGAAAAATAAAAAACCTCATTGAGGGGTTAAATGATTGCAATCTTGAGTTTGACTTCTACAAACACTGTGTCTATGGTAAATAAAATTGTGTTTAGTTTTACTCTAGTTCTCATAAATCTTCTGATGTTTTAGATCTTATTCATTCTGATGTATTTGGTCTTGTAAAAGTTCCTTCAATCTCCAAGTCTATATTTTTTGTATCTTTCATAGATGATTATAGTAGAAGGACTTGGATTTATTTCCTTAAAAGTAAGACACAAGTCTTTAGTCAGTTCAAAGAATTTAAAGCTCTTGTAGAGAATTAGACTAGTAAGAAGATTAAGTTTGTGAGAACTGACAATGTTGGTGAGTTTTTCTCAGCAGAGTTTGAACAGTTCTATAAAGAACAAGGTATCGAGAGGCATAAGAAAACTCCTTATACCCCATAGCAAAATGGAGTTGCAGAGAGAATGAACAAGACACTAATAGAGAAGGCTAGGAGTATGCTTAGTGGAGCTGGTTTAGAACAAAGGTTTTGGATTGAAGCTATGGCCACTACTTGCTATCTGGTTAACAGATCTCCTACATTAGCTCTTGTTGGTAAGACACCCATGGAGGTGTGGTCTAGTAAGAAGCCTTCAATTATAAATCTTCATGTTTTTGGTTGTGAAGCTTATGCACATGTTCCAAAGGAGAAAAGATCTAAGTTGGAAAACAAAGCGGTCAAATGTATTTTCATCAGATACAGTGTTGGTGTGAAAGGATACAAGCTTTGGGATCCTGTGACTAGTAAGGTGTTGTATAGTAAAATGTTATTTTCAGAGAGCTAACATCTTTTCCTATTATGCTACAACCAGATGAAAAAGAAAAGGAAAAAGATGTTGTTCAGTTGCCTCCTACCCCTGAGAAGACTGAACAGAGAGACCATGTTGTGCCCAATGATGAGGAGAGCTCTAGCAGCTCTGATAATTTGAAAGAAGAGAAAGATCAACCTCAACCTCAGCCCTTGAGGAGATCCATGAGAGAAATAAAGAAACCAGAAAGGTTTGGTTATTTTATGTTAGATTCTAGTTGTGCTTTTTCTTTGATTACTAACACTGATGATGCTAGATCTGTGAAAGAGGCTTTGGGCATGGAAGATGCAGGTTCCTGGATTGAGGCTATGGATGATGAGATGGCTTCATTGGAGAAAAAAAAAACCTGGGACCTTGTACCTTTGCCTAAAGGGAGAAAAATTGTTGGTTGTAAATGGGTGTTCAAGAAGAAATTTTGTGCAGATGGTAGTGTTGAAAGGTAAAAAGCTAGATTGGTTGCAAAGGGGTATTCACAGGTAGAGGGAATAGATTATGGTGAAATATTCTCTCATGTTGCAAAGTTGACATCCATTAGATTTATGTTATCTCTTGTTGCATCATATGATTTAGAGATAGAACAGATGGATGTGAAGACAGCTTTCCTTCATGGTGATTTGCAGGAAGAGATTTATATGTCACAGCCTAAGTACTACATTGTTAAACGTAAAGAATCCTTAGTTTGTAGATTAAAGAAATCTCTATATGGTTTGAAACAATCTCCTAGGATGTGGTACCTTAAGTTTGATGCCTTTGTGTTGTCAATTGGATTTGTAAGATCGAAATCAAATCATTGTGTTTATTTTAGAGTTGAAAATGATCGCCTTCTTATTGTTGCATTATATGTTGATGATATGTTGTTGTTTGGGAAGGGTAAGGGTATGATTTTTTATTTTAAATCTTAGTTGTCAGCATAGTTTGAGATGAAAGATCTTGGGGTAGCAAGGTACATCTTGGGTATGAAAATTAGTAGAGATGGGTCTAATAGAAAAATTTGGTTGATTCAGAGTAAGTATGTGAAGTCTGTGTTGGATAGGTTCAACATGGAAGATTGTAGACCACTATGTGTTCCTATTTCTGTGGGAATAAAGTTATCTGTAGATGATTTTCCAAAATCTCCTAGTGAGGTGGAGGACATGAGTAGAGTACCTTATGCTAGTGTAGTTGGTAGTCTTATGTATGCTATGGTCTGTACTAGTCCAAACATTGCCCAAGCAGTGGGAGTCTTGAGTCGATTTATGGCTAACCCTGGATGGGTACATTGGGATGCAGTTAAGCGAGTATTCAGATATTTGAGGGGTACATCAGATTACTCCATATGTTACCATGGTAACTCTTCTAGATCTCTACATTCAGTTTGTATTCATGGGTTTGTGGATTCAGATTGGGCAGGTGATATTGATAGCAGGAGATCCACAGTGCTTATGTGTTCACTATGTTCGGTGGTGCTATTAGTTGGATGAGTAAGTGACAACCTATGGTTTCTTTGTCCACTACAGAAGCTGAGTACATGGCTGCTACTCATGCTTGTAAGGAATCCATTTGGCTTAGGAGATTGTGTTCTGATGTTGGTGTTGATGCAGAACATATTACTATTTGGTGTGATAGTCAGAGCACTATTTGCCTTGCGAAGAATCCAACTTTTCATGCCATATCGAAGCACATTGATGTGTAGTTTCACTTTGTGAGAGATATGGTGGAAGATGGAAAGGTAAATTTGGAGAAGGTAGATACTATGAAGAATGTTGTAGATGCATTAATGAAACCAGTGGGCACTAAGAAGTTCATATGGTGTTCGGAGTCTATGGGCCTTTTGGCCTATAGTGGTTAATTCATGTTATGTTCTTGTTTCTCTTACAAGGTGTTTGACAACTGGGAGAATGTTAGGAATAAGGTGTCTCAACCTTGGATAATTCCTATTCTTATTATTTGTTTTGTAAAATGTATTTGTTGCAAATAATGTAATTAAGAGTGAGTGTACATGTCTAGTTGGCATGTTGATGTGTCACTCCACTTGATGTGTCGGCATCTTGAATTATGTGTAAGGAGATCATGGCTGAAATAGTTATGATGGATTCCTATCACACGTAAGAGCTATGTCTGGAAGATTTAGTGACAGGTGAAGACATGTGGCAACTAATAAAATTGAGTAGTGTACAAAAAAAAATTGGGTTCCTATTTTCTCGGAGAATGGTAAAACCCTAATACGGCTATATTTGGAAGTTTCCCTAAAAAGGGAAGTGCGTGGTATAAGCATTTTTAGGGTTGCGAAGATAGGAGAAGCAAGTGTATTGTTGAAACATTTTATGCTATCGTGATTTGTCTTCAAGAGTTGGAAAAATCTTCTGAAAGAACTTGCATTGCAAGTGTATTGTAAATTGTAATAGTTTTGATTAATACACTATGCAGGTTTTGGAGTGTTGGGGTTTTTATTGAAAGGTTTCCCCAAGGTAAATCATTGTGTCATTCTCTATTTTCTATATGCATGGTATATGGCTACAATATCATTTTTAAAGTAGTTAACAAATCTGAAATTGTAAGGATTTAAAAGAATTTGCACAATACTTTCCTTTAGAGATTAGTGTAGGAAGCTGTTTCCACACCTGATTTTCCTTACAAACCATTCCTGAAGAAATTTTCTCTATATGCTAGACCCATTCTAGAAACTAAGAAGCTGGAAATATTTATCAACAATCTTGTTCTAGAAATCAACTACCCTTTACAAATGCAAAATCATACATATTTTGATAAGATGGTAGATAATGTGATCAAATTTGAGAAAGTGCTTGTGAAAAAAGGAGACATTACACTTCAAAAGGACAAGTATGAATCTGGATCTAGTTCTAAACACAAGAACAAAAATTGAAACAAGAATAAGGGCATTGTCACATATGGCATTGTTGATAATATCTGTGCCCCATCTAAGGCAGCTTCTTTCAATCTCACTATTGGTACCCAAGCCATCAAAGCTTCCGAAGCTAAAGCAATAGAGTCCAACAAAAGGTCATATGATTATAAACCTTGGGCTATAGATCCTAATCACAAATTCACTCCTCTTGGAGAATCTTTGGAATCTTCCATGAAAACTCTATTGGCAAACAAAATCATCTACTTTCTTGAGATGAAAGTCTTTGATCCTGAACCTAAACCAAAATGGTGGAGAGAGAATGATTTCTATGAATTCCATCACAATAAAGGTCATAATACTAATAACTGTGTTCACTTGAAGCACATCATACAAGACAAAATTGATAATGGATAAATCACAATTGATAATCATAAGATTAATAATGATCATACAACATTCACAGAACCATTTCCTAAACACAGTAAAGAAGATTCTTCTTCTTAGCCTAATATGGGTGCTAAAGTCAATTATGCCTACTTTGGAAACAATGTTGTTATCAATATGGTTGAACCATGTCTCTCTAAGCCTTGCAATGTCATCACAATTGTGAGAAAAGATAGAGAAAATCAATCAGCTAATGCAGTTACTCGATCACAAGCTCAAGCACACCTACAAGAACAAATACCAGATTTATCAAATGTCCCTAAGGTGCCTTTCAATCTTTCATCTTCTTCTAAATAGAAGGCTACATCTAAATCTTCAAATCCTAAAGATACAAGGCCTACTTCATACAATATTGTCCAACAACTCCAACACACAAATGCAAAAATCTCCATGTTTGAGTTGCTTCAAATATCTCCAGCTCATAGAGCCATTCTAGACAAAGCTCTGCTCAAATCCAATGTTCCTGATAACCTTGATTTAGATGGATTCTAGACTATGGTTGGTCATCTTACATCTCCATAGTATATTTCCTTTTCAGAGGAAGATGATAACTCCTTGAGTCATCCACATAACCAGCCCTTGCATATTGAAGTCTTGATCCAAAACTATCATGTCAAATGTGTGTTGATAGATGGGGGCACTGGTCTAAACATTTGTTCTTTTAGATTGATTACACAATTGGGATTTTTAGAAATGGCCATTGATCCTAGAAAGAAGATAACTATCAAAGCATATGATGAGCAAGAAAGATCTTCCAAAGGAACAATTTCCTTACCTATCAAAATAGGTCCTATCATCAAAGATACTATATGTCAAGTTTTTGATCTACCTTTGGCTTACAATATCCTTCTAGGGAGACCCTAGATACATGAGATGAAAGCTATTCCTTCTACATATCATCAATGTTTGAAATTTCCTTATGAAGGAGTAGAGGTGACAATCCTCGCTGATCTATATACAACTTTTAATACATTAAAAGAGAGTGCTAATAAACGTGTTCCTATTAATAGAGAACCTTCCACTAAGTAGCTAGACATTGCTTCAACATCCAAGATGTAAGACATTGCTAAAGAGGTTAAGATAAAAGAAAATAGTATGGGAGAATTTACTAAAGATCCACTCTTATCTTTGACATCTCTCCCTATCTCGCCTAAATCTTATGGACAAACTCTGAAACAATCCAAGCTAGAGTCTAAAGAACCTCTTGAGGCATATAAAGGAATTTTTTTGGTAGAACAAGTATCTAAACAGGAGTTTGAAGAGGATGAAGTTGTGCTTGCATGGCTATACAAAGATGAACCTAAATCTCAAATTGTTCAAAAATGTGATGCTAAAATACCGAGTATCCCTTCTAAGTCATATGGACCAGGGGATAAACTGATCACAAAAATGGGATATAAAGGAAAAGGACCTCTAGGGCTATAGGGTAAGGGTCTTCTATCACCTCTTGACCATCATGGATGAGAAAAAAAGAATACAACAGGTCTAGGATATAAGAAGAAGCCTTTTTGTCTTAGCAAGAACCCCCCACATGTGTTAGAACAGATTGAGCCATCCACAACAAATCGACTAAAGGAAGAAACAACAGAACAATCTGATAGTGGTGATCCAAACACCACTGAAGATCGCATTCCCTATGAGTGTTTGCCTAAAGAAATAAAAGACCTCCTTGAAGCTGAAGATGATCCAATAAAAATAATTAATGTAGTAGAAACACAAGAACCTACTATAGAGCAAGAGATAATTGTAACACAAGAACTAGCTAATCTTAAAGACAATCACATAGATAAGGAGGAAGGTGGTGGCTATTCTGAGATAGATTCCCATGAGTATGAATTCAAATTAGAATTTGAGGGTAACCCTTCTTGGGGTATTCATCCTGACTTTACTCATGTTCTTAGATTTCCTAGAGGCATAGATGAAGAATCTAATGACTATGAATGGGGAGCCATTCCAGAAGAAGATGAGCTTATTACAAAGAAACATGTTGATGTTATTCACCAATATGCACCTAAACCCAATGTAAGTCTAGAGTGAAATGATGAACTTCACACGTCTAATCCATTGATGGCTGAAGTGGACTCCCACAATGACATTGAGCCTATTCATGAATTGAACATCTTAAGTTGTAATATCACCTTTGAACTCAAGCATCGGGTTAGGACCAATGATGAAAGATCCATATCTATAAACACTATTTCCCAATCTTTCACCAGTTTAACTATCCAACATCCTGACCTTCTTGGCCAAAATTCCACAAATTTGAGCCAAGGTATCTTTACTTTCTCGAATGACTATGCCCTTGCTTGCTACGTAAATGCAGTTGAGCCTATGAAGACTTCCATCAGTGAACCAAGCGTCAGCATGACAGAGTCAGACATCAAGTATCTTAGTCAAAAGAATAAGAATAAAAATAAAAAGAAAAGGAATTATGAGGGTGAAAACCACTTTGTGGCAGTCTCAGAACCTACAAAAGTAAAAACAAAAGATGTATCCAAAGGTGAAAACCTCTTTGAGGTGCCTAAGGATGAGATATTTGATGTCCTTCTGAGTCATTTATAGGACAGATCTCCAATTCTAATTGAACCCACTCAATCTATCAACTTGGGAACAACAGAGGAACCACAGTTGATTCATGTACCACAATCTTTATCTGAAGAGGAGAAGAAAAAATTTACAACATTCCTAATAGAAAAGAAGATCAACTTTGTATGGAAATATTCAGATATGCTAGGGTTGGATCCTGATCTTATAATGTACCATTTATCTATAGCTCCAAGTGTTAAACCTGTTAAACAGAAATTGAGAAAGATGCATCCACATGTTTCACTCTTGGTAAAAGTTGAATTATAGAAGCTCCTAAAAGCCGTATTTATCCAAGTTATTGATTATGCAGAATGGATCTCTAATATTGTACCTATTTCAAAACTAGACAAATCAATAAGAGTATGCATAGATTTTAGAGATGTAAACAAAGCATGCCCTAAGGATGATTTTCCATTACCTAACATTGATATGATAGTGGACATGACTGCGGGCTTTGAGATGTATTCTTTGATGGATGGTTTTTCTAGGTATAATCAAATAAAAATTGCTCTAGAAGATTAAGAGAAAACTACTTTCACATGTGTATGGGGTACCTTCTATTGGAATGCCATGCCATTTGGGCTTAAGAATGCTGTTGCTACATATCAGAGAGCTATGACTTCTATTTTTCATGACATGATACATCGAACTATGGAGGATTATGTTGATGATACTTTAGCAAAATCTATGATTAGAGCTGAATATCTAAATGACTTGAGCAAGATACTACATAGAATGGAAAAATTTAGTCTCAGACTGAACCCTAAGAAGTGTGCTTTTGGTGTCACTTCTGGAAATATCTTAGGATACATAGTTTCAAAGAAGGGCATTGAAGTTGATCTAGCTAAAGTAAAGGCTATAATGGAGATGAAACCCCTAAGGAATATTACTCAAATGAGGACATTACAAGGGAGAATACAATCTATTAGATGCTTCATATCTCAGCTAGCAGACATATCAGAACCTTTTACAAAGACATTACATAAAGGTGTGACCTTTGCATGGAGTGAGGAATGTGAAAAGAATTTTAATCATATCAAGAAATATCTATCAAATCCTTCTATCTTGATGCCTCCCATTCAAGGGAAGTCTTTGATCTTATATGTTTCTATTACATATACATCACTGGGGGCATTTCTTGCATAGCATGATGAGAACAAGAAGGAAAGGGCTATATACTATCTCAGTAGAACATTGGTGGCATATGAAAAGAACTATTCTATGATTGAAAAGGCTTGTCTAGCTATGATCTTTGTGTCATAGGAACTGAGACATTATATGTTGGCTCATACCATGCATTTAGTAGCTAAGATTAATCCACTAAAGTACCTATTAAGCAAAGCTGCCCTCACAGGTAGATTAGCCAAATGGGTCATGCTCTTAAGTAAATTTGACATTGAATATGTTGAAAGAAAAGCTATTAAAGGCCAAGTTATTGCTGATCAATTAGTAGATGCACCTTTGTTTGATGACACACCAATGTAAATGGAATTTCCATATTCCTCTATCATGAATCTTTCTTCTAGAGAATGGAAATTATTCTTTGATGGTTCCTATACATAGAATGGATCTAGAGCAGGCATCTTGTTTATCACTCCTTGGGGATACTCCATTCCTAAGGCATTCAAAATTATATTTCCTTGTACAAACAATATTGCTGAATATGAAGCCCTTTCGAATGGTATGAAAATAGAAATTGAGTGGAGGGTAACAAAATTACACATTCATGGAGACTCACAACTTGTAATCCATGAAGTCGATGATGTGTATCAAATGAAGGATGAAAAGCTCGTTCCATACAAAAGAATGGTAGATGATCTAAAGAAAGATTTCATATCTATCACATTTGAGAAAATACCAAGAATAGAGAATAAGGTTGCCGATGCAATGGCAACATTATCTACTTTATTGTAGCAACCTGAACATGAGCTACGCTATGAGTTCTTGGTGGAAGCACTATCTTATCCTGCATATGATTCCCTTGAAACCCACATGATTTTCACTGTTGTAGGTCATGATTCATCTCGATACAAAAACCTATTCTCCTATCTCAAAGACCAAATCATTCCCGATACCTTTAACCACCATGAAAAGAGATACCTTATCCGAAATACCTCCCGATATGTTATCATTGGTCATGATATATACAAACAAGGTCTAGATGGTATGCTACTTAGATGTTTAGAATAGGACGAGTCTCAACATTCATTAGAGGAAGTCCATGATGGTATTTGTGGGTCACACTTGAATGGTTTAATGCTAGCTCAAAAACTTATTAGGGTTGGGTACTATTGGCCAGAAATGGAGAAAGAGTTTATGAAGTTTGCTAAGAATTGTCAAAAGTGTCAGATACATGGAAACTTAACTCATGCTCCAGGGAGAGATCTAATTCCCTTCACTACTCAATGGCCTTTTCACTAATGGGCATTTGATCTTATAGGAGCCATACATCCTCATTATTATAATGGACATACCCATATTATTATAACTACAAACTATTTCACAAAATGGGTAGAAGCAGTTCCTTTGACACAAGCAACTGGAAAACAAATATCTATGTTCATCTTGAACTACATCATTTGCTGATATGGTATTCCACACTCTATAGTCATAGATAATGGTGGACAATTCAAGAACAAAGACTTAGATGATCTATGCACCAAATTCAAGATTACACAACAATGGTCATCTATCTACTATCCTCAAGGGAATGGACAAGTAGAGGCTTCCAACAAGAATCTATTGAAAATCTTGCACCGTAAAGTTAATAAGATAGGAAGAGACTGGCATCTCATGATCAATCCAGCTCTCTCGGCCTACAGAAAAAGTATCAGAATGCCCACTGGGGCTACAGCTTTCACTTTAGTTTATGGGTCTGAAGCGGTACTGCCTATTGAGGTTAAAATCCCATCACTCATAATTAGATTGCATGGTCCAGTAACTGATGATGACTACAGAGTGTTTAGGTTGCAAGAACTTGAACTACTAGATGAGCACAAACAAGCAGTGTATGATCATCTTAGAGTATATTAGAAGAGAATGTCTAGAGGTTACAACAAGAAAGTCAGACATAGAGAATTTCAGGTTGGTGATCTAGTCTTGAGAGAGAATCCTAAAAATCAATCTCATAAAGAACGCAGGGGGAATTTTGAACCCAACTGGCTGGGACCCTTTGTTATCACTACTAATTTTGGCTCTAGGGCCTATCAACTCTCAACGACTAAAGGAGAACAACTCTAAGAACCAATCAATGTTCTCCATCTGAAGAAATTCTACGCCTAAGGCATTTAGTCTATGGTAAAATATCCTAAAAATTTATAAAAATCTGAAAAAGTCTTGAAAAAATGAATATCTTGGTGAAAACCTAGCAATAGGCACCTTGATGATTCGCAAAAAAAAATAAAAAATGGAAAAGTACAAAAAAAATAAAAAGATGAAAAATACAAAAAAATGAGAAAAAGAAAAAGTGCCTTGGTGAAAACCTAGAAACAGGCGCCTTGGTAGCAAAAATAGAATCTATGCCAAGATGGTGAAAACCTGCCAAATGGGTGCCACTTGTTTTGAAATGCTCCATCTATCAGCGCAATCTTGGTCTTTCCTAGCTTTCAGTCTTGCTTTAGTTTGTACATATTTCTTAGTTTGTTTTTGCATATCCTTGTTTCACTAAAGTTGGTCTGTACACCAATCAGCTCAAGTGTCTATATCCTATCAATGCTTAACACTTGGGGGCAATCAATGTCATATCCTATGGCCTCCAGTACATCTTAGATGAGTCATATCAAGTCAGAGTCCTTTGAAGCTTCATTTGAGTTAGTCAATCAGTCTCCTCTCTAGAAAGGATTTTGCATCTACAACAACACAATCAAACACAAACTGAAAACAATCTATGTGTTTTACATGCCTTTATCTCCTTGTATGCTTACTAATTTACATTGAGATTTTTGCATATTGTGTCCCTTCGAGCTCTTCGATGATGTCCTTTACAATATTTAGAGAGTGATGACTGGGGGCATAATCTTTTCTTTGTTTTCTACTTGTATGTGAAAATCTAACAACTTTGGAAATTTTGGATTGAAATGGTGTCTGTCTGTAAGAGCCTTTATCTTGAATTGGATGGCCATGCGTACCTTGACCATTGATACCTAGAAAATTCAAGGAAGTTTGATCTAACTATTGTCTTTTTGAGTGAGTTCTTTCTCCTACTATGAAACATGATCTTGCCTAAGGATGTGAATGATAAAGGGTCACTACAGGTAATTCACACTGGATTTAAAATGATCTCTTGATTGCTTGATGTGTTTGTTATGCAAAGTATATTTAGGTCATCACAACATTTATGTTTTGATTCTTATACAAATTTCTATATTAAAATGGACATGATATTCAAGTCATCACTGGCATTTGTGCCTTGGTGCTTATATCTACTCTGACATTCCTAAATAAAATCAATATTCATATGTTCATGGTTATATGACCAGTGTGCATTGTATTGATTCTTGCCCATACAAATCAATATTCATATGTCTATAGTTTCCTAGCTAGTGGGAATTGTTAGGAATAAATGCAAAGTATTTTGGTAGTCATTCTGTACTAGTTGTTGTTGCATTCATGACTTGGATTATCATTGATGTCAACACAGTGATATTCTAGATATTAGCAAGAAAGTAGGCACAATTTTGTTTTGCGCACATTTTGTATTGCAAATTGGCTTTTTTGTAGTTGATGGTATGTTCTTTGGTGTGTTATTAACCTATGGTTAATAGCACAAAAATAAATTCATTCATTTGTGAGAGTTATGAGCATTTTGGTGAAAGCAGTGTTTAGACAATGTTTTTGTGAAGCGATGTTTAGAAATCGGAGGATATCTCTTAGCTGGGATGGAATCTAATTTTTCATAGTTAAAGGGATGTTTGAGACTCATTAATGATGATGTGGTTCATAGTGAAAACTTTGAGGATATGTTTGGAGAAAGTTACAATATCTGGAAGCCGACAGTATTATGTGAATTCTATGTGTAGTGTGTAGAATTTATTATTTTGTAATTGAGGACTGACTCATTTGTAATTATTTGAGTTTGGTATATAAGAAGGAATTATTTCCTTGTTGTAATATGTACTATGAAGATTGAGATGTGAATATATGCATGAAGTGAAGAAAAGAGCTAATTCAGTGATGAAGGACAACTTGTGAGTACAGAGATCTGGAATTGTGATCTTGTGTAGCAGAGAGTGCGGTTTTGGCACAGTGTGAAGGAGGTAATATATTTCATATTATTCTATTGAATAATTCTAAGATATTTTGGACAGTGGGTTTAGAGATCTTGCATTGAAGCTGTTTGGGCAGTGGGTCCTTCTGTTTTCCATAAACTCTTAACCGGGTTAGAATCTTTTAACAGGGATTCAAAATCTCCTAATAGGGATTTATATGTACCGAATGTATTTCATAAGACTCCTAATAGGGTCCATCCTCTAACAAGGAACTTTCATATTAGTGCATCATTTTGTGGGCATCATTCCCACTGGGGTTTACTCTTTTCAAGAGGTTCCCTAGTCAACATATCTTGTGTTATTGTGCAATTGTGTATGATTATCTTTCTATGGTTGATCAGTACATTGATTACATTGTTTAAATTAGTTGAATGGATAAATTATTTGATAACTAATTCACCCCCCCCCCCCTCCCTCTCAGTTATCTTGGGGATCTTTACTTTCTAACAATTGGTATCAGAGCAGCAGGTCCTTGAAAGAAAAGTTTAACAACTTAAGAAGATCCATGGAGAATTTCATAAAAGAAAGCCCTAAGTTTGATGGAGTAAATTTTGATAGCTAGAAAGAAAAGATGAAGACACATCTATTGTGTTTAGGACCAAGTTATTGGTTGATTACAAATAATGAGAAGACTATCATTGAGGAAGACAATCTATAGGCAGGAACTAAAGATGAACTAGATCTATTCATGTGTAACATACTTGCAAGAGAAGTACTTTTGTCAGCACTATCGGAGAATGAATATAGTCAAGTAAGATGTTTGAAAACATCTCATGCAATTTGGAAAGCTTTACATTCTACTTTTGAAGGTGATGAACATGCAAAGAAGGCTAGATTACATAATTGGATTTGTGCATTTGAAGATATCAGAATGATGGAAGATGAATCTATTAGAAGCTATAGTGGTAGGATGTCTGAGATTGTAATAGGAATAAAGTCTAGTGGAGGTGATAAGATAGAGAATGAAGTGATATGGAAAATTTTGAGAACTTTGACACCAATATTCAAGCAGACAACGCAGATGATTGAACAAGTGATACCTTGTACATCAAACTTTTCAAGAGAGACTCTTCTTGGAAGATTAGAAACAACAGAGATGAACTTGAGATTATCAGGAGAGCTACCTAGAATGGAAACAGCATTCAGTGCTCTTAACATTAGACCTACAAGAAGTACTAGTGTGAATGGAGATTATGCCAGTAGTAGCAGATCTAAGGAAGATAAGAAGATTGAAGAAGGTATTGCATTACTTGTAAAAAGAGAACCAGATGGTAAGAAAATCTTTAAATGTTGGACTTGTCAAGAATATGGTCATTTTGCATCTAAATTTCCTAAAAGAGTTAAGAAGTATAGAAGCAACTTTAAACCTAGGAGATCTAAAGAATGTTATTATGAAAATGATGAAGATCTTGAAGCAGGAATTGAAAAACATTTAAGTGACAGTGATAATGATAACTTTGAGGAAATAGGATTTGTAGCAATTAAAGAAGAAAGTTCTGAATCTGATAAAAGGGAAGAAAAAGCATTAGTTTCACAAGTTGAAAGGAAATCTGATTGGATTATAGATAGTGGTTGTTCACATCATATGACTGGAGATAAAAGAAATTTTGTTAAGTTAGATAATTATGATGGAGGAATTGTTAGGGTTGGTAACAATGCACCTTGTTTGATTAAGGGTATAGGATATATTACTCTTGATGGAAAGACAAACACTGATGATGTTTACTTTGTTGATGGACTGAGACATAATCTACTAAGCGTTGGACAATTGGCTGATAAGGGTTATCAAGTTTGGTTTTCTGAGAAAACTTGTGTGATAAAAGATAAAGATGGAAATCTGATTCGAAAAGGATCCAGAACCAGAGGTAATGTATTTCAGTTGAATCCTACTGAGATGACATGTTTGATAACTAGGATTGATGATAGTTGGTTATGGCATAAAAGGTTTTGTCATATAAATTTTGATAATATTGTCAAGGTGAGCACGACACTTGCGGTAAGAGATTTACCTAGAATTATGAAACCTACTAACATGATTTACAAAGAATGTATGATGGAAAAGTAGAAAAGGAGTTCATTTCCCAACAAGAAGTTCACATCGACAGAGAAGCTGGAGATTGTTCATACAGACTTGACTGGTCCTACTAGGACTAGAGGATACTATGGTGAAAGGTATTTTATGATTCTTGTTGATGATTTTACAAGAATGATGTGGATTGGATTTTTGAAAGAAAAATCTAAAGCATTTGATAAATTTAAGATCATGAAAAGAAAAATTGAGAATGAATCTGGAATGAAGATTAAGCGTCTAAGATCTGATAGAGGTGGTGAATTTACATCTAGAGAGTTTAACACCTTTTGTGAAATGAATGGTATTAAGAGACAACTTTCAGCCCCTAGAACACTAGGACAAAATGGTATTGTAGAAAGAAGGAACACGTCAATAACTGAAGCAGCAAGAGCTATGTTGTTTGAAAATGATTTGGCTAAGAATTTTTGGAGAGAAGAAATGAACACAGCAATATACACTATGAACAGAGTACAAATCAAAGTAGATACAAACAAGACACCTTATGAATTATGGTTTGGACATACACCCTCAGTTAAGTATTTTAGAATTTTTGGAAGTAAATGTTATATAAAGAGAGATGATGATATAGGAAAGTTTGATCCTAGAAGTGATGAAGGAAAATTTCTTGGATATTCTTTAAAAAGAAAAGCATATAGATGTTATAACAAAAGAACTAAGACTATTGTTGAAAGTGCAAATGTAAAAGTTGATGAGAAGTTTAAAATTTAGGAAAGAATGCTTGATTATGAATCTGATGGAGAAGCACAACCTCAACCTAACATTGAAAATACAAAATTATTTTTTGAAACTAACAGTGATTTGCTGAATGAAAGTCATACTGAAGAAAATAGAGAAGAAAGTAGAGAAGAATCTACAGTTGGAACAAGATTAGTAACTATGACACCTAACAAGTATACTTCAAGACTTCACCCTGTTGAGAAAGTTATTGGAAGTTTAGATAAAGGACTTTTGACTTGAAATAAGGTACATTTTGTTGGAAATATTCAGGAATTAACCGAGTTACTGAGAGGGGAGGGGTGAATCAGTAACTCCAAATTTTCTTACAATTTCAACATGAAATTTACCTTTTAACCTTTGCATACAGAAAGCATGAAACTTAAAAGCATTCACAATAATGACACATAGATTTGGTTACCCAGAAACCTTCCAAAAGAAAGTAAAACTGGGGTGGGGATGAAACCCACAAAGCTTTAATACTGCAGAATAAAGTTGGCCGGTTAAGGCTTACAATTTGATCACTTCTGATGATCTGCCCTGTTAGGAGCAATAAGGATTGCTAAATCCACCCTGTTAAAGGATTTACAAACATACAGTGAAGTATGCACTCGGTAAAGAGATTTTTACAAAGACTGTTAAGTCTACCTGGTTAAAGGATTTAGTACTGATTCACCTGTTAGAATGAAACAGTAGATCTCTGCCTTTGCAACTGGATTGCTGATTGAGATTCTCTGATGTACTGATCACCTTCTGAGATGAATTTGTCTTTGCTGTACCTTATACTTCGGAAGCCTTCTGCAATTCGCTTATTTCTGCCTTTCTTTTTCTTTCACATATCTTCTCCTTCATACATTTCATCTTTTTACAACATTGCTTATATACAAGTCTCAAACAATTAATTACAATTACAATTACACAGTCGGCTTGACAAATAAACATAAGTGCTACTAAGTCGGCCCAAATATGGTTACTCGGTTCCTTCAAACTGACTCGGTGACTTTCTGATACTCGGCGTCCACTGCATTACTCGGCATCGTCATGCACTCGGTAGAAGTGAAGGCACGGTTCATACTGATCACTCGGTAGGTTTTGAACTCGGTAAGTACTAGTGACTCGGTAGACAAGATGTTACTCGGTTTACATTGTCCTGATCAGTTTGTACTAACTTGCTCGGTTTCCACTATCTGCTCGGTTTGCACTGTCTGCTCGGTTTGCACTGTCTGCTCAGTTTGCACTGTCTTCTCGGTTTGCACTGTCTGCTCAGTTTGCACTATCTGCTCAGTTTGCACTGTCTGCTCGGTTTGCACTGTCTGCTCGGTTTGCACTGTTTGCTCGGTTTGCACTGTCTGCTCGGTTTGTATCCAGAATGCAAATAAGTGTTGTCACTAGTGGCAATTCTGCTTAATGCCAACTATCTCCCCCTTTGGCATTAGTGACAAAAACACTTATTGGCCAAAATTTATATACACGAATCATGCTGAGTTTTATTTTGATTTTTCAAAATTTGTCTTTGTTATAGGGCTTTATACATTGTCTCCCCCTTTCAATGTGCTAACTGTTCCTTATACAAATCTATAACTGTATACATATCTCTCCTTCTATACATATCTCCCCCTTTTTGACGATAATGCCAAAGGTGCATATACAAGTTATTTACAGAGAGAATCCAAAATTTGATAAGAAATCAGAATGTACCTTCATTATTAGTGCCAGGGTTCTGTCCCAACTTTCTTGCAGAATCTTACATGTTTGTATAGCAATTTGGACTTCTGCAGAGAGTTCAATCATGTGATCTTCTATAGAGAACTGATTGTCATGAATCAATGTTCTGGAATGTTCAATGTGCTTATACATTATATTCATGATGGGAAGGATCATGTGTTGGATGTCTAGCAGTGTGGACCGGATCCTTGAGTCTTCTTTCAGTAGATCAGACTGCATATTAGATAGGTGTGAAATTATCATGTGATGAGCAGAGCTTGAACTTGGTTCAAGTTACAGCTTCTGTATGCTAATCTTCATATCCTCATCCATTTTATTCATTTTATCTTTAACATCCTTTGTGAACTCGGCAAAATTGCATAGTCTGGCCAAAAGAGAGGTAGCATTTGAATAGATAGATTCTATGTTAGACAAAACTGAAGACAATTCCACTTGGTTAATAGCTATGTGCTGAGCAATGTGCTCAAGCACTTTATTGTTGAATCTCTTCTTGGCTCTTTCAACTAACTTTTCTATCCCGGATGAGTCCTCATTGTATTTCTCAACTGCTTCTGCTAATTGTAACAAAACATGCCGGGAGGAGTCTACTTTAATGCCTAATGCATCAGACAAAATGTCCTTAGCATCCTTGATGATTTGATACTCCTTGTCTCTCTCCTCTTTAAGCTTCTTTTGTTTTGCTTTCCTTTGGAGGATCTCACCTATATTCTGCATCTGGTCTGCTGAGAGATTTGCAAAATCTAATGTAGGAATCTCTATCTCTTCATCTAGGTCTATATCCTCAACTACATTTTTACCCAAAAATTTTATACTCAGTAGCGCTTTAGGCTTATCTGTACTTAATGCTTTTGTAGTAGTGACAGTAGATAAAGTAGGGCTGGCTATTGATACTGGTATACTTTCTACTGGAGAACTTAAAATATTTACACTTGAAGATTCAAAAGCTGGAAAACTTACTGCTGGAAAACTTGATGGTACAGGAGACTGCAGCTCGGTAGAAGAAATGGTGGCTGCCTCTGATGTTGCTAGAGATGATTGGACAAATGTGGAAGTTGTCACAACCATGCTTGAAGGTGTCTCTGGGCTGGATGTAGAGACTTTCACTGGAGAGGTAGGAAGGGATGCAATGACTTCTGCTGCTATCCTTACAGTATCATCTACCTCAGTGTCTTCTTCTTGTTCATCGCTGTCATCTTCAATATCTTTTATTATTACAGTTTCAATGCTCGGTTGGTGAAGGTGGTATATGTTCTTCCATGTGGCTTTTGTAGCCTTCACAACCGATTCAATATTGTTGATCAAAATCAAACAAGTATTGAACTTCAATGTCATCTTATTTTCATTTTCTTTTAGTGCCTTCTTTACTTCATCATTATTCAAGCTCGGCATCAACTGTCTCAAGTTTTGATCAAATATGTCTATCACAGTTTGCCTTGCATTGCTCCATCTCATTTTTATTGGATTCAATAGAACTGCTGGAACCTGTGGGGTAATTTCTTCAGGAGAGTATTTCCACTGTCCCATCTTCTCAACAACAGCATCTTCTATTTCCTTCTGTTCTGCTTCCGATCTGGTTTCATATCTCAAGGATTTTATGTTACTTACTCCAGATCCTGATCCATCTCTAAAGAGTTTGAGCTTTTCTTGAAGGCTTAGAGGAGGCCTTTTGAATACTATGTCTTTATCTGCCTTTTCTGCCTTGTCTGCCTTGCCTCTTGTATTTCTCCTTGTAAACACAACAGTGGGAGGCACAGATGCCTTAGTGATGAAAACTTTTCCTTTCTTCTTTGCAGGTTCTGGTTCCTCTGTTTTCTCATCCTTTTCCTCTTCTTTTTCATCTATTTCTTCTTTGTCCTCGGTTATCATTTGCATTTTGGTTATCCTCTTCTTTCCTTTGTTTACCGCCTGTGGAAGCTTTATGCTTAGTTCAATTCTCACCTTAGCTTCATCATATGTTCCAAAATATGGAGCTTTGGGATTGATAGGCTGATTTAGAAGAGCTTCAATGATATTCTTGGTTTCATCAATATTTACCTCATAAGGAAGAGGTTTTACATATACAGTTCTTGGTTTAACTGCTTGAATATACACATTATCACAATCTACCATAAAACAGATGTCATCTTTGTAATCTTCCACCAACTTCTGTGGAATCCGGAATCTGTCATTCATTTTCTCTTTGAAAGACTCAAAATAATTATCCATGATGCTTTCAAAGTTTTCACCCATTTCTGCAATGTATTCATTTATTTCATAAAGTACTAGCACATCTTTTCTCCATACAACTTTTCCTTTAGAAGGGAAGAATTTCTGAACATAGAAGAATAAACAGACCAACAAGGATCCAAACTTACATGGATTGTTTTTGGAAGTTTTGATGCTTTCCATGTTCTTGTTAAACTGTTTCAACAATAAGTCTGCTAGGTCAAATGTTAAGTTGTTTTTGACCACTTTGTATGCTAGGTCAATAGCTTCACAGGAGACACTGTTCTGTCGACTAGAACTGTAAATCTTGTGGGCAATGATATGTGTACCAAACTTCAGTTCAGCGTCGGTAATGCTGCTAACTTTCATGCCTCTACCATCCCACTCGGCTAGGGTTTTCTTCTCTAGTTCCGTCTGACCTAGGGTTTTGGTAGTTTTAGCTTTGTTCAACATGGGAAGACCGGTGACTTGTTGAATCATTTTCTTTGTGATCTCAATAGGTTGCTCAAGCCAAATCTTGCCATCGTGTACTCGGCTAAGAATGTACCTAACCCATTTATCTCAAAAGTTTCGAGGAAGATGTGCGATGTGAACTAAACCCTTATCTTCCAGATGTTTGTGCTCGGGTTTCAAAATACCATCCACACATAGTTCCTCACGCACAATGTCTAGTTCTAGGTTTCCCATTTCATGAATTGAACAGTTAAAATGATTGCGGATATCGTTAATAAGCAGTACCTTAGGAGGAATCTGAGATTGAGCTCCATTCAGATCTAGGGCTGCTGCAATTGCGGGAACGATCTTAAAATCTGGTGCTTTCCACTCCCCTTGGACTAACATATCAGATCCTTTCTTCGCTGAAGTGCTGGATGATGCCATGGTAGCTCACAGAAAATTCCTTTCGCAAAAGTATTGAATTGCCGGGTTGCCCTTGAAATTTTCTGCTCTCAAAGTGCTAAAGATTCGCGGTGAAGAATGAGTTCGATTACTTGCTTTTTGTTTACAATTCTGTCATTAATGCTGATTTCAAATTAGGGTAGGAATTCTGACAGACTGTCACCCACTAAGAATTAATTGCTCGAAAAAGACTTCGCAGCTCGGTGAACTCGAGAATTCATATTGCTCTGACCTCGCTCGGTAAAGACAGGTACCGACCTTGCTCGGTGAAGACTATACCGACCTCCCTGTGATCTCACTGCATCTTGCATGCTGATTTAGACTTTTCTTTTAATTTTGGTTCTGGAACTGCTTGAGATTGATCTATGAGAATACAGTTCCAGTGCTTCCTTGGAAATTTAGTTTGAGTCGGTAGAGCCATCCATTCCATTACTTGGACTGGATTTCTCGGTAGCTTTAGGAATCCATTTTTGTCTCACCTGTTTCCTGACATTAGTTGCTTCATTCTTCTTTCCTTCTTCAATTTCACTAGCATTCATGCAGTTTCTGGCTATGTGACCGAGTTTAGTGCATTTGAAACATCTTATGGTAGTATCTCTTTTCCTTAGATGATGTTTTATGCAATTCATGCCAATGTGTCCATATTCTCCACAGTAATGACATCTACACCAGGTGTTGTAGTCCCATCCAAACATTTCTTTCACAATTTGTTCTGCTGGATTAAATGTCTTGGATCTGCACTCGGATGCCTTGTGACCTTGTTTGTTGCACTTGTGACAATTACCTCTGAATCTAGGTTTTTCCCTACATTTATTTGCTTTGTGACTGGGTTGATTGCAGCTATAACATTTTCCATTGAATTCTACTTTTTCATTGTTCCAACATTTATTTGAAGTATGTCCTATTTTACCACAATGATTACAAGTAGGTTTTTGATTTCTTTGAGTACCTTGCTTAGAGGATTCGCCTTCTTCTTTGTATCCAAGTCCTGCTTTTCCTTTTTGCCTATGAAGATTTCGTTCATACAGCTGATTCAAGTCTTCTTGACTTTTCAGCATTCCTTCATTGATTTATTTTTCAGCGTTTAGGTCATTCATCAATCTTAGATTGGTTTCCTTTTCAGATCTTAGTTCTTCTCTTGTGTTTTCTATTTCTGATCTTAGATTTAGAATTTCTTCATTTGTATGAGAGATCTGATCAATTAGATTTTCTAGCTGAAGGGTTTTGTTTTGGACTTCAATGTTTCTTCCATCTAATTCATCTTTCAACTTGTTTCTTTGTTCCAAGATCTCACAGAATCTTGTAGAGTGTAGTTCTTGTTCTCTTTTCAATTTTCTCACTTCTTCCTGCAGAGACTCATTCTTTTCTAGGAGTTCTTTGATAGCATTGTTTGCTTCATCTGAGTTATTTGAGGGAAGAAGATCTTCAATCTTTTCTTCAATGTAATTCTGATCATTCATCTGATTTGCAAGTTCCTTCCTTCTCCTTAGGGATTGGGAAAGATGTTCTTTTGTTTCTTTAAGTTTAGCTATGGCCATTTCCAGATCTAGCTTTTCATTTTCAATCACCTTGTTCAGTTTGAATACCTCCATTGTCCTGGATCTTTGCTCAAGCTAGTTAAGCTTTGTCTTGAGAACCAATGCAACTCTGATACCAATTGTTGGAAATATTCAGGAATTAACCGAGTTACTGAGAGGGGAGGGGTGAATCAGTAACTCCAAATTTTCTTACAATTTCAACATGAAATTTACCTTTTAACCTTTGCATACAGAAAGCATGAAACTTAAAAGCATTCACAATAATGACACATAGATTTGGTTACCCAGAAACCTTCCAAAAGAAAGTAAAACTGGGGTGGGGATGAAACCCACAAAGCTTTAATACTGCAGAATAAAGTTGGCCGGTTAAGGCTTACAATTTGATCACTTCTGATGATCTGCCCTGTTAGGAGCAATAAGGATTGCTAAATCCACCCTGTTAAAGGATTTACAAACATACAGTGAAGTATGCACTCGGTAAAGAGATTTTTACAAAGACTGTTAAGTCTACCCGGTTAAAGGATTTAGTACTGATTCACCTGTTAGAATGAAACAGTAGATCTCTGCTTTGCAACTGGATTGCTGATTGAGATTCTCTGATGTACTGATCACCTTCTGTGATGAATTTGTCTTTGCTGTACCTTATACTTCTGAAGCCTTCTGCAATTCGCTTATTTCTGCCTTTCTTTTTCTTTCACATATCTTCTCCTTCATACATTTCATCTTTTTACAACATTGCTTATATACAAGTCTCAAACAATTAATTACAATTACAATTACACAGTCGGCTTGACAAATAAACATAAGTGCTACTAAGTCGGCCCAAATATGGTTACTCAGTTCCTTCAAACTGACTCGGTGACTTTCTGATACTCGGCGTCCACTGCATTACTCGGCATCGTCATGCACTCGGTAGAAGTGAAGGCACGGTTCATACTGATCACTCAGTAGGTTTTGAACTCGGTAAGTACTGGTGACTCGGTAGACAAGATGTTACTCGGTTTACATTGTCCTGATCGGTTTGTACTAACTTGCTCGGTTTGCACTGTCTGCTCGGTTTGCACTGTCTGCTCGGTTTGCACTGTCTACTCGGTTTGCACTGTCTGCTCAGTTTGCACTGTCTGCTCGGTTTGCACTGTCTGCTCAGTTTGCACTGTCTGCTCAGTTTGCACTATTTGCTCGGTTTGCACTGTCTGCTCGGTTTGTATCCAGAATGCAAATAAGTGTTGTCACTAGTGGCAATTCTGCTTAATGCCAACACATTTATGTTTGATTTCTCAAATTGAACCTAAGACTACTAATGAAGCTTGTGAAGATGAACATTGGATTAATGCTATGAAAGAAGAACTAGAGCAAATTGAAAAAAACAAGACATGGTAATTGGTCCCTAGACCCGAAGACAAGAATGTGATTGGAACAAAGTGGGTATTCAAAAACAAGATGAATGAACAAGGAGAAGTGATAAGAAACAAAGAAAGATTGGTATGTAAAGGATATTCACAACAAGAAGGAATTGACTATGAGGAAACGTTTGCACCTGTGGCCAGACTTGAAGTAGTGAGAATGTTTCTAGCATATGCAACTTACAAGAAATTCAGAGTGTATTAGATGGATGTGAAGTCAGCATTTTTGAATGGTGAATTGGAAGAAGAAGTCTACATTTAATAGCCTGAAGGTTTTCCTTTGACACAAGAAAGAGATATGGTATGTAAGTTAAAGAAAGCTTTATATGGATTAAAATAAGCACCTAGAACCTGGTATGCAAGATTGGATAAGTGTTTATTGAAATTGGGATTTATAAAAGGAACAGTAGATAGTAACTTATACACAAAAGAAATTGAGAATGGTTTGTTGGTTATAGTTATATTTGTTGATGATATTATCCTTGGAAGAGAAGATGAAGCTAGTGACAAATTTGCAGATGAAATGAAGACTAAATTTGAGATGAGCATGATTGGAGAAATGAAATATTTTTTGGGATTACAGATAACACAAAGCAAGGAAGGTATATTTGTAAGTCAGACTGAGTATTTGAATGACTTATTGAAAAGATTTGGAATGGAAGATTCTAAACCTGTTGGAACACCTATGGTAACCGGACATAAGTTATCTAGCAAAGATGAGACACCAACAGTTGAGCAGAAAAAGTACAAATCTATGATTGGAGGATTGCAATACTTGACACATACAAGACCTGATATAGCACATTCAGTGGGGATTGCAGCAAGATTTCAAGTAGAACCTAGAGAATCACATTATGCAGCAGTAAAGAGGATACTGAGATATCTAAAAGGAATAATGGATTATGGATTATGGTATGAGAATTCTGATGATTTTACTTTATGTGCCTCTACTGATGCAGATTGGGGAGGCAGCATTGATGACAAGAAAAGCACCAGTGGTGGAGCCTTTTTTCTTTGAGGAAAATTGGTCTCTTGGCTAAGTAAGAAGTAGAATTGTACTTCACAAAGCACAGTAGAAGCAGAATATGTTGCAGCAACAAATAATTGTAATCAGATTATTTGGATGAAGTAGATGTTGAAGGATATTGGAATAAATTTTGATAGCCTATTGTTATACATTGTGATAACACCAGTACAGTGAGTATGTCAAAAAATATTGTTTTACATTCTAAGACTAAACATATTGAGATCAAGTATCATGTTGTAAAAGAGAAAGTTGCAAAAAAAGAAGTAAGATTAGAGTACATAAGTACAAAGGAGCAGATAGCAGATATATTTACAAAGCCTTTACCTAAGGATACATTTGTGTATCTGAGAGGTATGCTTGGGGTTATGCCCCAACCTATTTTTGAGAATTGATGCATATGATTGCATCCATCCAGTGGTATATGAGCCCTATCTTTCTTCTAGATTGGATGTTGGAACTTCCTCTATGGGGGAGTTTATGAGCTGAGTCATGAGGACTCTTGTTATTGTATTTTTCTGAAAAGTGTCTTTTGACATTAAGTTTTTGTTGACTTAGTGATGGAATTTTTTTCATTGATGTCAATGGGGGAGAGATATACATGAAAAAAATTGTGGATTGTATGAGAGAGTTGAATAGGAAAATGAAGCAAGATCTAATTTGATATTTTGCAGTGATGTTGCAGTATTGGATTTTTGGAACATTGGATGTTTTTCATCTATGTTGCCATCAATGCCAATGGGGGAGATTGTTAGGAATGAATGCAAATTATTTTGGCAGTCATTCTGTAGTAGTTGTTGTTGCATTCATGACTTGGATGGTCATTGATGTCAACACAGTGATATTCTGGATATTAGCAGGAAAGTAGGTACAATTTTGTTTTGCACACATGTTGTATTGTAGATTGGCTTTTGTGCAGTTGATGGTATGTTCTTTGGTGTGTTATTAACCTATGGTTAATAGTGCAAAAATAAATTCATTCATTTGTGAGAGTTATGAGCATTTTGGTGAAAGCAGTGTTTAGACAATATTTCTGTGAAGCGATGTTCAGAAATCGGATGATATCTCTTAGCTGGGATGGAATCTAATTTTGTGCAGTTAAAGGGATGTTGGAGACTCATTAATGATGATGTGTTTCATAGCACAAACTTTGAGGATATGTTTGGAGAAAGTTACAGTATCTAGAAGCCGATAGTTTTATGTGAATTCTGTGTGTAGCGTGTAGAATTTATTATTTTGTAATTAAGGACTGACTCATTTGTAATTATTTGAGTTTGGTATATAAGAAGGAATTTTTTCCTTGTTGTAATATGTACTATGAAGATTGAGATGCGAATATATGCATAAAGTGAAGAAAAGAGCTAATTCAGTGATGAAGGAAGACTTGTGAGTACAAAGATCTGGAATTGTGATCTTGTGTAGCAGAGAGTGCGGTTTTGGCATAGTGTGAAGGAGGTAATATATTTCATATTATTCTATTGAATAATTCTAAGATCTTTTGGACAGTGGGTTTAGAGATCTTACCTTGAAGCTGTTTGGGCAGTGGGTCCTTTTGTCTTCCATAAACTCTTAACCGGGTTAGAATCTTTTAATAGGGATTCAAAATCTCCTAACAGGGATTTATATGTACTAAATGCATTTCATAAGACTCCTAATAGGGTCCATCCTCTAACAAGGAACTTTCATATTAGTGCATCATTTTGTGGGCATCATTCCCACTGGGGTTTACTCTTTTCAAGAGGTTCCCTAGTCAACATATCTTGTGTTATTGTGCAATTGTGTATGATTATCTTTCTATGGTTGATCAGTACATTGATTAAATTATTTAAAGTAGTTGAATGGATAAATTATCTAATAACTGATTCACCCCCCCCCCCCCCTCTCAGTTATCTTGGGGATCTTTACTTTCTAACAGGCATTGTATTGATTTATCTAGTTACCTAAAAACTCAATGAAGACAAATGACTGAGACATGATCAGTGACTAGGTCCTAGGTCTTAGGTTGCATGTCATTTTACACTTTTCATGACTGTGTGATCTCACAAATTGCTTGAAATTTTTCAACAATTCTTCTAAAAACTATACTTAAACTAAAAATGAAGAGTTGAATCTCATACAAAGGTCTCCTCACAAAAATGCAAGTAGTCACCATCCTGGTTTAAACATCCTTTTTTGACATAAGACTGAGTATTTGTCTTCATCAATACCTGCAAAGCATATCATGTGTATCATTGCATTTACATTGCATAATTATTCATTCCATCTATTACATTCCATACATTTCCATACATACACTTTCCATAATTAATTACATTTGCATAACATTCATACATTTGAAAGAAATCATTACATTGCATAAATCCATACATACATTCTACTCTACTCATGGCATTTACATCACATGATATCATCATAAATTAAAACATGACAAGTACACATGAAGTCACAACCAAAAATCTTGATCTCATATATATATCATAAAACTCAAAATAGTCAGGGGTGTACTACTGGCATAATGTACAAAAGAATGAGCTCATAAGAGCTATCAAAGTCAGAATAGTATACATGAACAACAAAAGAGTAAAAATATCAGAATATATCATAACAGATTAGTTGTCTACATGCTCCTCTACATCTGGTGGAGGTGGTGGTGGTGCACCTGGCACTGCCTCGGCTCTAGGTGCTCTCACTCCCTCTGATGCTAGCATATATTGAGAGTACGAAGGAACTCTCTAAGCAAGTGGTACAGCAACATAGTATGTAGAAACATAATAGGTAGATCATGAGGTTTGATGAATAACCTCTACCTGTAATTGCTGAATCTCACCATGAAGCTTAGCACGCTGTCTATTTGCCTCAAGAAACCTCTCCTCCCAACGAGCACTATGAACCTTTAGGTCCCTGACCTATAATATAAGTCTCCTCAGGACCTCCTGTGGAGTGAGTGGTACACTAGGATCAGCATCATCTGTCAACATGTCGGTATCTACAGTAGGCTGCTCTTTAGTCTCTTCTCTCTGTGCCTTATGGTGTCTAACCTCTGCACCAAGATCAAAATTGGTATCCTCCTGTAATGGATCAAAATCACCACCTACAACTTGCTCAGCTACAAGTACCTCCTTAGCAGTACCAACACTACCTAAAGTACCGCCCTCTCCCCTAGTCCGTCTCTATGAACCTGTAGGCCTATCTATTGTAGCACTAGTGGGACAAGGGGGCCTCATCTATCCTGTTGATCTCTGGGGAGGAGCCATTTCTCTCAGCCTCGGAGGTCTGGGGTACAAAATTAGAATCTGTGCAGGTCTTGGGCCCTGTCTCATCGAAGCTCCAGTAACATCCGTAGCCTCCTCCATGGAAGGTATCATCTATGTGGGATCAAAGAACCTATAGATAGGGTGATCTAAAAGCCATGATATAAAGCCATCTATCACTCCAGCATCAACAACCTGTGGTCTGTACTCCCAGTCCCTGCCAATAATACCACTATACTCCTATGAACACAAGGCATAAGAAAGCCTCGTGGTCCATCCAAGTCTAAGCTCACAGGAAATCTGAGCATAAGTGGCATAATCCTAAGGTGCATCCTACACTCATCCATACTATCACCACACCCTGGTAATGATAAATCGCTCAAGTATAGAGGACGATCGTCCAATCAACACATGGCTCTGGTAGAAGAAACTAAACTACTCTCATGCAGTAGACCAAGGCTCAATATCTACATAAGGCCTCCATCGTACAAATGTCATGTCATCGAGGCACTGTCTCTAGTACTCTACATGGCCCATGTGACCCTGTATGACATATCCAGCATAAATATAAATAATAGGGTCATGTGGTTGTCACTATGACTAGCATACTAGTCTCAAAATTGGGATATGCTCCCATGCCCAAATCTATAGAACTAAAGCACCAGCAGCAAAAGACTTGCTCTCCTAATATAGTACCTCATGCCTCTCAGAGAACATGTGGGCTAATAAACACTGACCCCAGGCTAACTTAGAAGGAGTCTCCATCGGACGTGCTACCATCGGTGTCTAGCCCATCAATAGACCATTTTTTTGATGATCAGACATAATAATACCTCCTATCATCCCGGCAAGGATGTACTCTAATCTATGGGTCTAACCATAGCATTGTACCAAGGTCTCCCAGGAAATAGAACTAGTCAACTGTGTATCATCTCCGAAAAGATGTTTGAATGCTAGTAAACCAGAGTTCCCCAAACTCACATACGCTAGATGCTAACCTAAATGGAAGGGAATGTGTAGTATATGGTATACATCCTCTGGTGTAACAGTGATCTCCCCAGTCGTCAAGTGGAATGTTTGGGTCTTAGAATGAAATCTCTCTATCAAAGAAGTCAATAGTCCATGATTTACCCTAATCTCGGGTAAATGAATCAGATACCCAAATCTGCATGAAGCAAGATGAACTGTCATAGGATCAGGCAATGAAACACAAACTCTGAGTGGCAAGATGAGAAATGCACACATGAACATCAGGATATGTGACCTACATAGCATAGAAATAGGGACCCCTATCAGTAATTTGGTTGAAAAATAGGCTACAAATACAAGAATTGCATAGTTTACTATTTCAAAAAGTAGATCAAAGACTCAGTAGTCAGGCTAAAAGATCAGAAAATTCAAAATTTTGACCTAGAAATGAGTTTTGGGCTCACTATTTTTCAAATGACAAAGTAGACTAGCATTGAAACTCATACGAGTTTTCACCAGTTACCATACGATGAACAATGATGATACGAAACTGAATATCTCCTCGTACGAGTTATGAGGGACCCGATGAAACATTGTATGACTCTTGGGTCCCTCTCATATGAGTCTTGGGGGATAGTGATACAACAACCTAACTAGAATTCAAAAGTCATATGAGCCCAAAGGGATAGTCGTACGAGTTTTCATGCATACAAAAATTCAAAATTGAAAACGTACAAAAAATATGATAAACATGCTATAAACAAAGAAAAATTGACTTTTCAGAGAGGCACAGAGGTCCACTTACTGGATGTCCATACTGTCGAGGTCTCTGATGCCTCCGATTGTGCTCAAAATGGTGAGAAGACACAGGTACCTTCATTTCTACCATTTTCTCACTTAGAGGGCTCCACAAAGTTTTCAAAAGTCAATGGTGAAAATGAATTGAAAATGACCCTTCCAGCCTTTATATAGCTTTTGACCTAATTTTCAAAAGTGCTTTGTTTTTCACAAAAATTGCACCTCTAGCTAATTTCGACATTCTGAACCCATTTTCAAGATCAAAATTGAAATCCAAGATCATTTACTATGTTGAAATCACAATTTAAACTTTTTAGACCCAGGATGTCTACTACTTGCATAATCGACCTTCAATCATCACAGAAATCTAGAATTCAACTTAATTGATTATCTTACATCAAACTATTGAAATTTCAACTTGGTCAACTCATGGTTTCACCTAGTCAAACTTGGTCTCTAGGACCTCTAAATGATGCAAAATGCATTCTCAAACGTGTATAACCACTTCTCAAATCAATTAACATGATTCTAAACTATAACTCTAACTTTTCTTATTAGATTTCAATTTTAATCCATAAGGGGGCATGGTGTTGCATATCATTCAAGTCTGTAAATCTAAATCTATAATCAATCTTTCCTCAGTGATCAAGACAACAACCACGTCTAGTTACTGATTCATCTAAAGTCCTCATCACTTGGGGCATATTAGATTCATCAAGATCCATATCAATCCGGTATCCTAATCTCTATCTTGTAAACTATATCAGCTTTTTGTAACCATCAGTTCATTAATGTTATTTCCCTGGTTCTTCGTAACTAATGGGTTTGGGATATGATACCAATATGATTCATACAAGGACATTGGGCCATATCAGATTCATCAAGATCCATATCAAATCTCTATCTTGTAAACTGTATCAGCTTTTTGTAACCATTGGTTCATTAATGTTATTTCCTTGGTTCTTCGTAACTGATGGGTTCAAGATGTGATACCAATATGATTCATACAAGGACATTGAGGTCTGGAATTAGTCACTCACTTCTTCACAATCATAAGGTTTAGAATCAGGTGTTTTGGCACTTTTTCATAATCACCAGTTCAATGCTGATATAGCTAGCATCATCTCGATTCCTGGTCATCCTGGACCTGGGTCGACATCATCTTCAAATCTTTCAATCAGTTTCTTTCTCAGAATTGATTAATCTTTCAAATCAATTTCAATCTCAAACATCTATATCATACACAGACTATCTTTTAACCACTACACTTCGCATAGTAATTCAAAGAGGGGCAAAATGTAATAACCCAAAAATGGGCTATAGGTTCATTAACCTCCTACATCTTCAAAATCAAATGAAATTGATACAAAAGTCCTAACCTAAGGCACATCTACACATTATCAAATTTAATTGATTTTATCCTAAATTCTGCATCGGGGAATATTCCTAGCAATATTCCTATTTATCCTAATTATCTTTAATTTAATAATTATTTGGCAATAAATCATATTTATCCTAAAGTTTGATTAATTGAATATTTTGAATATTTAATTAATTAGATTTAGTACTACCACGTAATTATTTAACTACATTTAATTATATTTATTCTTAAATTATATTATTTAATTTTGACAATAAATCTAAAATCTCATGACTAATTGATTAAATTCTTATTTAATTAATTCATGTCAATTGTCAATATTTAATAATATAGTTTTAGAATAAATTTTGATTTAATAATTGATTAACCCATAAATCAATTGTTTTAATTCAAAAATCAGTTAAGTTGAGAATAAATCACTTTATTTTTAAACTAATTTATAATTAAATCATGCACAATCAGAAAAGTACGTAACTAGAAATTAACAATCAATTTTAAATTGAAAATCAACATCTGATGATGAGTTGAAATTTTATCTAAAACTCTATTTTGAGTAAAAATCTGCTTTTGCATGATTTTTGTGAGTTAATTATCTCTAATTTCTTGTTAACTCAAAAATCAACCTGAGTTTATCAAGAGTGATTTATGGCTTTTCTCCTACATCCTCAAAGCCCTGGATTTCTATAAAAATAAGGCTTAGCTCTTCATTATAAAAAATCAACACTCGAATTTGCACAATTACTCTAGCAAATTGGTGATTGAAGGATTGAACATTTGCGACATGTGATTTGTGAGATCTTTCATAGTTGATCATTAGCTTTTGCATAGTTTCATATCATAGATTTCATATTCATTCATAGCATTCTTAGATCAAATCTACATTCCACTTCATACATTCTAGCTTAGATTCATACAGATTTCATATTATTGCATAGAAAATACAAAAATATAGTTTAATCTGCATTCATAGTCTTTCATATTTTGCTTTCAAATCCTTCATTTAGGTGTTGCATTGTCACTGATCTTGGTCTGATCTGAGAGTATCATACTCACATCTACTAGAAGGTAGTAAATCACCTGGTTAGCATAGTTTCAATTTCATTGCATGATTTTGGTTTTTGGCTAACCTCTAATGTTTTACTAAAGTGTTGTGTCTACAGCTAGGTACAAAATTCACACACACAGTGATCAAGTCTTCACTTTATTAAAAACTTATCTAATGAACCCACCTATCCTAATGCCACCAATCAAGGGAAAATGGTTGTTGTTGTACATATCTGCTACCGAAAGGTCTCTAGATGTGTTTTTGGTGCAAGAAGATGAGCAAGGAAAAGAAAGAGCAATCTACTATTTGAGTAGGACATTGATCAAATATGAACTTAACTACACATTTATGAAAAGGGATTATCTAGCGGTTGTCTTTGCATCTCAAAAATTGAGACATTATATGTTGATGCACAAGGTGAAACTAATTGCCAAAATTGATCCTCTAAAGTATTTGCTAAGCAAAACTGCCTTAATGGGTAGGATAGAAAAATGGGTCATGATATTGAGTGAGTTCAACATTGAGTATGTGGATAGGAAGGCAATAAAAGAAAAAGTCATAGCAAATCACGTAGCTGAAAATCCATTGACTTCTACACAAACCATTCAAGTGGAATTTTTGGATTCCATTATTGTAAACATAGAGGCTAAAACATGGAAGTTATACTTTGACAGCTCATATACACAAGGAGGTTCTGGGGCTGGCATACTATTAGTTACTCCTCAAGGGTACACCATTCCCAAGTCCTACAAGTTGTTGTTCCTAGGTACAAACAATATAGCAGAATATGAGGCTTTAGTGATTGGCATCAAAATGGGTTTAGAATGGAACATCACTGAGCTACAAGTATATGGAGATTCTCAACTCATAATCAATCAAGTCAATGATGAATACAATACCAAGGATGAAAAACTAATGCCATATAAGACCATGATTGATGGATGGAAGAAGTACTTTTCCTTGATCACTTTTGAGTAGATTCTGAGAGAGAAAAATAAAGCAGTTGATGCAATGTCCACCTTGGCTTCCTTATTACAAAAACTAGATCAGTATGAGAAATACGAGTTCTTGGTGGAAGAGTTGGTGAAACCGGCATTCAACCTTCCCGAAACCCAAATTTTTTCCTTAGTTCATGGACATGACTCACCTTGGTACGGCCCTATATATACCTATCTCAAAGACCAAGTGCTACCTTTAGACCAATCACGAGCCCAAAAACAAAATTGCATACGCCAATCAACCCGTTACATAATCCTTTCAGAGACATTGTATCATAAGGGTCTTGACGGGACATTAGTTAGATGTCTAGAGGAAGAGGAGTCTAAGTTAGCTTTACGTGACGTTCACGAAGGCATTTGCGGGTCACACTCAAGCGGTTTAAACCTGGCCAAGAAAATCCTTCACTTAGGGTATTTCTGGAAGACCTTAGAGAAAGATGCTTGTCACTTTGTCAAAATATGCAGTAAATGTCAATATCATGGCAACATGATACATGCACTGGAAAAAGAATTACATCCCTTTGTTACACCATGGCCTCTCTATCAATGGGGATTTGACTTGATCAGTGTCATATATCCACCATCTTCTAATGGGCACAAATACACCATAACCACAACGGAGTATTTCACTAAGTGGGTAGAAGCCATTCCTTTGATTATGGCCATGGGTAAATAGACTTCCATGTTCATCTTGAACCACATCATTTGCAGATATGGTATTCCTCATGCCATAATAATAGATAATGGAAAGCAATTCAAAAACAAGGATGTGGATGAACTTTGTGCTACATTTCATATCACACATCACTCTTCATCCATTTATTATCCTCAAGGAAATGGACAAGCCAAAGCTACAAATAAGAATATTCTCAAAATCTTGAAAAGATCGGTAAATAAATCAAGAAGAGATTGGCATGTGCAAATCAATCCAGCATTATGGGCCTATAGAACTAGAATTCAGACACCTACGGGAGCCAAACCATTTTCATTAGTCTATGGAGCTAAAGTTTTTCTACCATTGGAGGTTGAAATCTTGTCTTTACGAGTATCATTGCAAGGGTTGATAACAGATGAAGATTATAGAGTCACTAGACTTCAGCAATTAGAGTTGCTAGAAGAACACCAAGCACAAGCATATGAACACCTGAAAGTGTATCAGAATAGAATCTCAAGGAATTACATAAGCATATCAAACTGAGAGTCTTTCAATTTGGAGACTTAGTGTTAAGAGAAAACCCAAAGAATCAAGCTAACAGGGAAAAGAAAGGAAAATGGGAGGCTAATTGGCTTGGTTTGTTCATCATTGTGTCTTCATTTGGAACGGGAAATTATAAGTTAGCAGATTATGAAGGAGAAGAATTCCAAGAGCCTATCAACAATATTCATCTAAAGAGGTTCTACACATGAGGGAGATGAAAGAGTATAAAGAGTATTAGATGAGGAGCATCATATTTATTGTATATAGTCCAAGAGATCTTGAAAAATACAAAAAAATTGAAAAAAAAAAAATACAAAAAAAAAAAAAAAAAGTGCCTTGGTGAAAACCTAGCAATAGGCACCTTGGTAGAAAAAAAGAGAAAAAAAACCAAAAGGTGAAAACTTGGTAATCAAGCACCTTTTGTTCCCTTAAGTCATTTCCTAGTCACATGTGTACATATGGCATTTCCAACATCCCATTTGTAAAACTATCATTGCATCCATCATTTGTACATAATTCATAATAAAGCCTTTCAATCACATTGTTGCATTTCCTACAGCCCTAAGTTTGTCACACGATCACATTTATCACTTGGGGGCAGGAAAGGATTAGAAATTTGGTACCAAATAGATTCAATAGTGCTACAATCAGTCATGTCAGAGAGAGACTTATCAAAGCTTCAGCAGAAAGAGAAGTTTATTGAACCTTTGATGGATATCATTGTTCAAATCCAAGTATTTTGATCCTACAACTTGATCCTTGAGCCTTCATTGACTTTATTATTCAGGATTAAAATTTGACAAAACATCTTAAAGATCAGAATGCTTGGAATACTTTTTGAAAATCATGAAACATTACAAAACACTTGAAGCTTTCTTTTGATAATCTTTATGAAATTGACTTTTATCACATCTTTTGAGTTAATCGATGATGTTTCAACTAGATTAGCCATGATAGAGACATGATATTTTCTAGACTTTGAGTGATTTTTTTAAGGAAGGTTCATCAACCTATGAGAATTCATCTAACAACATGGTCATCAAAGAACCATAGAGGACTATCCCATAAGAAGAAGGATCAACCTTTTCTTGTTTATTCAAATGGATACCTTGGCTATTTAGATCTTCTATATCTTAATACCAAAATCCACTTGCAACATTGAATCCGTTGAAACCAGTATTCATACTCCCATAGTTTGGTCATCCAACTAGTGAGGGTTGTACTAGTTTTAAAAAAAAAGGTTACCAAAAAGAAAAAAATAAAGTAGTATTCATATCATCATGATGTGATCAATGATGGTTGTACTCATTTTTCAGTCCCAAAAATGCTCAATGATGAAAATTTATCTCCATGGCATTCCTTTGCTAAAAGCTGGTGACACTTAGTTGCATTGCATTGCATTATCATATTAGATTAATTGCATTGTCATGTTAGATTAATTGCATTTGTTCATGGTTAATTTTCCAAGGACAAGGGGGTACATTAATAATCTTGACTAGTCAAAACATTACAAAAGGAGGGGTTCAATCAAACAAAGGAAATGAAAATTATCTTTTGCATTCATGCATAGCATTAATCATTAATCATTATTCATATATGAGAAAAGCAAAAAAAGAAAGAAAAGATTCATTACTCATACATCATCTACATACATGTAGTTAAGGATAGAACTGCATACATTAAAAATTTCAAAACATAGGGGCATTCATATGCATTTTCATAAATCACTTTGCATCCATACATTGAAAAACCAGAAAGCATATACAAAATTGTCCATCATGGCATTCATCTATATATATCATAAAATAAGATACATTGCATCCATAGCATAAATCAAAGTAAATGCATATAAAACATCATATAGCTGCATAAAAAGATAATCTCATAACCAACTCATCAAAACAACCAAGGAAGTATATCATCACATAGATCATCATAAAAAAGTGTTCATCAACATCAAAGATCCATCAAATCAGTATATCAAGATACAATGTCATACAAAGTGATACATCAAAGAGTTCTGATCAATAACAACATGAGATGAGATACAACGACATCAGTAATGATAAAATCTATCATCCATAATCAAGATCCATCCTCATCACCAGATCCATCTGGACCCCTATCATCCTGTCTGTCCTGTGAGGGAGGAGCCTAAGAAGTGCTGGTTGTACTAGGTCTCTGAATCACATGAGTCATGAACTACTACATCAAGAGAGAAACCTAATCCAGTCTACCTACAACAATAGATATATCTATCATCATCACCTACATATCTCATGATAGACTACCAATGGTAGGAGCAGCCTATGAACTCTATCCCATATCCTGTGGCTAATGAACTTGTAGAGGCACTTTTTGTGCTGAAACCTGATCCTGCTATGTTAGAACCTCATCTTGTTGAGCTAATGCAACTCTCTATAACTAAACCAAAGGATCTAATCCACCAAGAACCTATCGAGCAGCATCCACATGAGCCTATCTTTATTATCACTAAGCTCTCTGCTACCTATCTACTGCTGCTACTCTAGGATGTACCTCAGCTACATCATCCTACCCTCCTCTATCCTAACCATGCCCACCTCTCATCTATGGTCCATCTTGTGCCCTACCAATAACCTAAGGATCTCTCTATCCTCACCATCCCCATCATCTCCTACCACCACCACCACCACCATGACCATCTCTCTCATCCTGGTTTGGGACACACTCTACTAGATCAGTCAAATGAGGAAACCTGTCATGAGATCACTAGTCTCAATACTCATGAGACATACCAGCATCAACAATACCCCCAGGCATCTCCCATTAGCAATATCCCAAACCAGCACTATGATCACATGCAAATTGGTAATCAATCATAGGACCCCACATCGATCTCTCTACCTGTACCCGAGCATATAAAGCTGCACCCTGAGGCATATCCTGTACATGACCATACTACCTAGAAACTCTGCCAAAGTAAAAGTGCTCAATAGTAGTAGTAGTCTAGCCAATCATCCAGCGAGGATTGAACATATAGGGTAGCTCATCATCGTCCTCCCTCCAGCACTCACAACTAATATATGGTCACCACTGAACTTGATCAAGATCATCTATCTGTCACCACCAATAATCAAGATGACCCAAATGGTGTTCAAAAACCATACTGCTATACAAAAAAGCATATGGGAAACCACATTATCAAATCCTATCAAAAATAGGCCTAGTAATGGGAAGGTGCTCCCATACCCACAACTAGAGAATAACTACCTCGGCTGACAAAGAAGCACTCCCTCTATAAACTACCTCATGTAAATCATGGTAGAGCTGGGAAAGAACACATGAGCCCAATCAAAGGGTCAAGGATGAGCAAGAAAATCCTCCAGAATCCTACCCCATCCGACTAAAAAACCATGACCTCACCGATTGGGAAGAAGTAAACCACCGATAAGGGCACCAAGTACTACTGGCAATGTAGGAAATGAAGCAAACTGTGGCCAAGTGATTGTATCATCATCTATGGTATTGTCCTAGAATACTTATCAACAGACTATGGAATCATAGTAAACTAACTCTCCTCTGCACGGGATGTGTAGCAATCTATACATGTCCTCAGGCGTGATAGTCATCTCTCCAGAGGGAAGATGAAAGGTATTGTGGTCAGAGTGTCATCACTCCACCACAGCAGTCAATAGACCATGATTCATTTGAAACCATGGAAGATCAAGTAGAAAGCTCAGACTGCATATCTCAATAAGATGATACTCAACATCAGTAAGTGTTTGACCAAGATCGATGACCATGATGCAATCGATTGGATGTATAGAATAGGAAAGTGTGCCTGTTGGCAAAACAAAGGAATCATATCAGTATACCATATCAAGGAATTATCTAAAGTCAATCAGTTCTATCAAAATTATCAAGTAATCACACCCAGTACCATTTGTTTGTGTCTCTATGTCCTAAGAACGAAGCAAGCAGTATCAATCATATCTATTTTCACACTGATTGATTTATCCTACTAGACCTATCCTATCAGGTTGACAAATCATATTCAATTGTTTTGTTTAAACACAACAGACCTAATCTTATCATTGGAATCAATCATCTGAAGTTATCAAATTTTTCATCAGAAAAAAATCAAGTACAAGTACAAACATTTTCAAAATTTTGCAGGCATGATTTTAATCATTCCACATGATGTTTCACCTTAAGCGGTAGAGAAAAGATGTTACACGACACTTTGTTGGTGTTACGTGGTAATTCATCTATCAGGTGACATTAAAACCTACTAGGCAACATTGAATCAAGCCTAGGCAATAATGAAAATATAGGGTTTCATACGCATAAAAACATATGCAAAAAGGAATTAAAACCCTATCTTTACGCGACATTGAAGTTTTCTCAGGCAAGAATAAAAGTTTTCTAAGCGACAGTTTACTACTTGGAGGCATGAGTAAAAAGCGCATGGATGCGACATCAAATTTATGCTACACGTAACTTTGCAAATTGGACGCAATGATAAATGGAAAAATTGCAATAAATGTGATGAATCAAGCAATAAATGCAAAAAGGGAGTTCATAATGACTCACAAGAGCTCCATAGTCAGGTGGTCTCACATAACACTGACCTCTTGAACCGATGCTCTCTGATAGGGACAACCATCTCAAAAATCACCGTGGGACTAGAGCAAAATCACCAAAGTCAAAAGTGCAAATGAATAGTAAATCAAGGTTTTTCAACCTATTTAAGTTATTTTGACCTAATTTTAGAGGTGAAATTTGGCTTAGACCTATATTAATTGATCAAATCAACCAGGGCATATTCTTGAATCATCACATATCATAAAGATTTTTAGAAATGAAAACATATATACTCAAATCAATTTATTTAAATCTTTCACATCAAGCAATCAATATGTTTTATTTCTGAGGGGGCATCAGAGTATCAAAATTGGCATCAAACATTAGTGGAATCAGTGGAGCATCAAAAAAATTTGAATCATTATCAATGGCATATCAGTTATCATATCATATCAAAGGTATATCATTTCATCATATTAGGCAGCATATCAATCTCATATCAATGGTAAATTAGCAAATCAGCAATCAAGTTCTACAAAGCGATCAAGACTTAAAAGAATCTTTGAATCAATGTTCTTCGCACATCAATTCAAAGAGGGGCATTTGTAGACACTCAAAAATGGGCAAGTGCTTTAAAAATCAATAAAATGGCTCAAAATCATTAAAATGGACATTTATTAAATCAAGTGGACAAAAACAATAAAAGAACAGGAAAAATCAAATAATGATGTTAAATAATTAAATCAAAGCTTAAAGGGGTGAAAAGCACTACATAATTAATTTTAATCAATTAGTTGTATAGTTGTTTAAATCAAAAAAATCAAAATGAACCTATTACCCTTACATGGCTAAATTTAATTAATTAATTGAATTTAATAATTTCTAATATCTTTCAACAAAGTTGAGCAACCAATGAGAATTGAGGACAAAAAGACATAAATCACTCAAAAAGGATGAATCTCAATCACTCATTCTAAAGTTTCAATCTCATCCACTCAATCTTGTCCTTTTGTCCAAAGCTTTGAGACAAACCTTTAAATTGTCCCCCCATTTATGAACAAAGCAAAATATTTGACTCAACCAAGGGTTAATCATGATTACTTCACTCCACCCCCTACCCTTGGGAATTTACTATAAGTATGAAGCATTTTGATAGAAATTCCCATCTTAGAAATTCATTTGCAAAGAATTGTTACTATAGGCAATTGAAGAGCATTCTAAGAGAATTTAGAGCAATTTACATATCTTTTGTATCAATTTGAGCTAGAATAAACATTGTAGAAGCATTGTAGCAACATACATTCTCATTTTAGAAGTGTCAATAGTGGAGATTGAGCTGAGAGATTCACTTACCACATCTTTCTAGAGAACCATGAGATGCTATAGATCTTAGTTTTAATTTTAATTAGATTTGCATTGTATTTACTTTGAGTTGTTACTAATTTGATCTTAATTTCATGAAGGTGATTATCATCATCACACAACACCTAAAGAAGAAGAACCACCTAAGAAAGAGGACTCGCCTAAAGGTATGCAAAGAGAATTTAAAGGTAGATGCTTCACTTGTAATATTGCTGGTCATATGATGAAAGATTGCACAGGTAAGCAATTTAAACCTCTTAATGGTTATTGTTATAACTATCATGGCTTTGGACATAGAGCTATTGAATGTAGAAAACCTAAATTTGTTGAGAATAATAATAGTAGTAGAATGTTTAGGAATACTAACCATGCAGATAAGAGACCTACTAAAGATATGAATAGGAGAAATGGAGTAGTATGTTATAGATGCAACAAAGTCAGACACATTGCTAGAAACTGCAGATCACATATCAAGCAGCCTAGACCAAGATATGGAAACAATGGAATAGTTTGTTAGATATGTAACAAGATTGGACATACAACAAGGTTTTGCAAAATGAACAATAGAGTTTTTCATCCTAATCCTAACCCTAGAAGTCATGCAAGGAGAAATGAAGATGCAAGTAATAGTAAAAAAGGATGTTGTAGTAATTCAGAAGAAGAGAAGTTTGCTAAAAGCATAGAGCAAGGAGACACATTCAGCACTAAAGTTAACTAGAAGGGTGAAGTATCAAGTTGTAAGAATGAATCTCTACCTAACCCATCTCAAAATACTTAATTCATGAAAATTACAGTAGAATAGGAACTTAGATTAGTGTAGAAGTTGATATATGATGAATTGAGTCTTGCGCAGTTAATGCAAGGTAGTATATGATGTATTGATGATATGGTTAAGAGCGCATAGAAAAATATTATGTTTTGCAAGATCGCAAGAAGTTTTAAGTTTTGCAGGTAAGCAGAAATAGCTTTTTGGAAAGAAGTGGCAAAGGAATTGAATGCAATGTCAGATCTATGTGAGATTGAAATGATAAAAGGTTATGATCAGTAATATTTGATCATCAAAGAAAATACAAGTGCTAAAGAGATCAAAGAGTAGTGATTGAAAGTGTTTTGCAAGGATTTGGTGAAGGATTTTTGTGCCAAATCTATGCAAGCCCTAAATCACGGAATCGAGGTATTTTACTTGGCAGATCTCTAAATCGGTTAAGGAATTTGTAGAAGTCATGGATGTTTCATTGATTTATAATGTAAGGGATAAGTATAGACCTATAGTCAAAAGGGAACCATTATAACCCTTGGAGGAAGATCCTAAGTTAGCTTTATCATCTGTACCAGACGAAGTTTTACACCTAGAAAATGTTAGAAACTATTTGGGTCAAAAGCTTGAGACTCTCGGTGACATTGATTTTACCAAAGAATATGAAAATATTTATAGTCAAGATATGTCATTCAAAGTAGGGTTTGAACATTTGAAAGATAATGAGATTATTAAGTATTCTCTAGAATATGAGTTTGACAATGAAGAATGTACCAAGATAATTTTAAGCAGAATTCACAATGGAAAGTTTTGGTTAGATGACAGAGTGATAGATATCATAGCTGACCTAATTCATGAGGTAACTGGTCTATCTAAAACTAGAGCCATTCTTTTGAATGAGAAGAACATGAGGAAAATAGTTATAGACAACACAAATTCATCTTACAATTGTAGGGGAATAGTAATTAGCAAGATACAGCAAGATGATGCTAGATATTTGTGCAAGATCCTTACAACTAAGTTTTGTGCTAACTCAAGAGAAGATGACATGGTAGCAGGAATGATACATGTAGTCTATTTGATGTGTGTTGATATGTGTGAGATTTTAAGAATTTAGTTGTTTGAGAATTTGGAAAAGATAAAGAAGACTAAGTACTCTCAGTTTAGATTCTCATCATTGATCACTTATATGTTTTTCCATTTATTAAGAGGATTTTCATACACCATTGGTGGTGATTGGAATGATGGTAACACTACAATGGAAAGGATTAACAAAGTATACATGAGACATCTTATTGACAAGGTTAATGAGAGTGCAGTGTTGGTGATTAAAACATTTCAGAATTTGATGTCAAGCAGGTCATGGATCCCTTAGTCTTTAGTAGAAAAGTATAAGAATGAGATATGCTTTATGGTTGATACTGACTTTACATACATTGAAGCAGTAGAACCTAGAGTAGAATTCATAGACCCTCTTAGCTATGAAATCTTTGAGATTGAAACAGAAGAATATGTGAGAAGATTGCTTAAATGCAAGATGGACATTCACAGCAACAGGTTTGGAACCTTTGAGGAGAACTTCAACTCCGCAAAGACTATCTTAGAAGAGAAACAATCAAAGAAAAGAGTTGAAAGTACAATCAAGAAGATATTAAATAGCTAAACAGACAGCAACAACAATTAGAGACATAGGAAAAAAGGAAGCTTTGTCTGTTCCACCTTTATCATCAATTGCGGTACAGCAAGCAGACATACAAGTGAAAGTGGAAGAAATAGAGAAAGATCAAGAAGTTAGAAAGTCCTCTAGATTATCATCTTCTACACCTGATGCAGGAGCATCTTGGTTGTAAGAGCAATCTTGCATCACCCAAAAAAAAAAAATTATGTTTGCTTTTCAATAAGGGCTATCTTGTGCAGAGCTGCTATTTATGGAAACTTACTATTTTTAGTAAGTTGGTCATATGATCTCAGAATGTTTTGATTTCATAGTTGGAGGTTCATCCTAGTCATTTCAGCCTACCAGTTGAGTTTCAATGCCACATCATCAGTATTGGTGAAGTTATTGAGATTTTTGGGTATGAAATCTTTTAGGTCAATTTTGAAGGCCTTAGAGGCTCTGGATCACGATTGATCCTCAGCTGACTGGTGCTAGTGTGTGTCAAGCGTTGTAGATCTCGTCATGGCATTTCTGAAAAGTAGTTACAATAGAAAAATGGAGTTACGGTTAAAAATTTATGGCCTCCAGAAGTTGGGTTACCTAAAATCATATTTTGTATTTCTTTTGAGCCGACCCTATTGTAATAATTATGAAAAATAAATAATTCTATGTCTAGTCAGCCCAAAGGGCTAAAATTCTGGAACCTTCTCGGGCAGTGGAAATTGCCTATATAAGAAAGGTCTGTAGTGTTGTCTTAGGCAATTCGGGACAGTTTTGGGTGGTAGATATGGGTAATAATTCGAGGCTTTGTCCTATAGAATATTGTAAGGGAATGCCCATGTGGCTTTGCATATTGTAATTCTGAAAGTTTGTAATTCCACATTTGTGGAGATAATAAGAAGCCAATTTTTTGTTCTTGCATATTGTTGTTGTTTCTTTGTTTCTATTATGTGTTTGTGGTATTAAGGGGAGCACCCTTCATCAACACCTAGTAAAAGAGTGAAATATATTGCTATTGGACCGGGTAAAAGGTAGAAGACTTTAGTACCACTAGTTCAAAGAAATATTGCAGAAATTAAAGATGATGAAGAGACCCCTGTTAAGAAGAAAATTTGGAAACCTAGAATTGAAAAAGTTAATGAACAGATCATACAAGATGGAGACTTTTCAAAGATGAACAAATACTGTGACCTCTATGATTATGCAAAAAGATTGAACCTTGAAAATGCAATTGTGAAATACATGATATTGACTGACAGGAAGTTTGATACAATTCAGGGTAAGATACCTGATGATTTGTATGAAAAGTTAGTAAAAAGGAAGAAAAGAGCATTAGATGAAGATATCAGAAATAGAGAAAATCTTGTTAGGAAGCTATGCGATGTGAGAGATGAAGAACACTTCAAACAAATCATGAAGGATCTGAACACCCATTTGAGAACCAAGAAAAGAACAATTCAGATTATGGGAGGTAAATATGAAGAAATCAATAAGGAAACAGAACTAGCAATAGTTAAAGTGATGATAGAAAGTGTTGAGAAATAATCAGATGCAGCAGAACCAATAGAGCAAGTAAAGGAATCAGAATAGCAGGATATTCCCTCTCCACCAGCCATCAACATTGAAGATGAAACTATGAATGTGGAAGGAACCAAGATCACTCTAGATAGTGATGATAATCTTTTTAAGAACCTTGAGAACATTATTGACATTTCATCTTTTGAAGAGCAAGACAATGCTAGAGGAGAAGAACAGAGAGACACAAGGATTGGAGAGCCTCAAGAGACAGAAAAGCTAGAAGCAGTACCTAGTCAAGAAGAAATCAGTCTTACTGGTAAGAAAACTCAAATTGGATCTATATTTGAAAGTTTGGGTAAAGAAGTAGATGATGATGATTAGATGGAATTGATCACATCTTTGAATAAGATTATTGGGAAGAACAAGAAAGTGAAAAGCCTTAAAGGATGCCTAAAAGAATTAACTAAGAAGTTACAAAGTATTGTGACCACACAAATTGCAGAAGCAGAACCACTTGAAAGAGAAAAGAAATTGATGAACACATTTGATGATGAGTTTACCAACTTATCTGATATAGCTAAGGTGAAGGCACAAGCAGCCTATGAGGCCAAACTACTTCTGGACATAAGCCAGAATATCAGGAATGATATCAATAGTCTTGATATCTGCATAAAAGATTTGAGAAGGAATCTAGACAAAGGTAAAACTTTGTACATTCAGTGTACAAAATCTGAGATCCTTATAGCAGAAGAAATGTAGAAGATTAAGATCAAAGAAGCAGAAATTCAAGCAGAGGTAAATCTCCTTTCAAGCCCCAATGTGAAGATACTTCATATTAAAAAGAAAATTTGCAAGATTTATGATGAGATAAGGATTTTACAAGATGATAAGGACAGGAAGCAAAAAATATTCTCTCTTCTAAGAGAGCATGTTTCTATCAAATTGAGCATTGTTGAAGGACAACTAGAAGAATGTCTTTCATCCAAGACATATTTTCAGAAGTTCAGTTTTGTGAATCTCCAAGCCTGTAAAATTGCATCTTATGGATTGTGCGCACTACTCAGTGTTGTAGATTTGATTAAGAAGGCATGGGAGAAAGAGTTAGAGGCCATGAAGATTAACTTTGCATATTATGTTGCAAGCCTACTAGCTTTGCAATATTGAATCAAGGTATAACTTTTGTATGAACATAGTTTTGTCACCCTTCTTACCTTTTTTTGTCATTGTTGTCAAAGGGGGAGAGATATATAGCAGAAAATTATTATGAGTAATTGTTAAATATGATAAGGATGTATACTCCTAGGGGGAGTATAGTATATAGATAATATTTATGGAGTTATAAGGACAGTATATACATATTTTTGTTATGCCCACAATTTTAAGATTTTTGAAGTTTTTGACTTAGCCAATTTTCTCATATGTTGCCACCAATGACAAAGGGGGAGATTGTTGGCAATTTGGCTAAGTTAGATACATAGATGTTGTCATTATGGAAACATATGATCTACATGAAGATCACACAGGACAAAAAGAAAGTATGACAGAGCGCAATGCAAAATTGTCTAAGTATGAGACAGTGTTTTTGCCAATGTACCCGAAGACAATTTTGATTAGCGATGTTGATTGGAGTAAGTTAAGTGCTTTCACACTTGAACATAGATACTATGGTGACTATAGAAGACTCACCTAAGAGTGCAAGTCTGTACGGCATGTATGGAAGACATTATGATAGTTTTACTAAAGACGGTGTTAAGCTGATAGGACTGAATATGAAGACAGAATTGGTAAAGAGTTAAGGGATTATTTTGTTTATAAAAATAATGCCTTAACAATATAAAGGGAAGAAATCCTAGATGTTAACCCTTGGGTAAAGATATATTTTGTATAATGCTTATGACAAGCTGACTGTAAGAGTTATTAATCTTAATAACTTGTATAAAGAGATGTAATGATGTAATTGTAAGAAGAAGATGAAGTTGTAATAGTGATAGCGAAAAAGCAAGCAAAGAGACATTGATGTGAAGTTACAAGCAATATAAGGCTATGTACCTTGACCTATTTTGTGCAGAGACAAGTGTGAGCATTGCAAGAAGAGATCCGCAGAGGAATGAATCTTAATGTCAGAGATGAAAGCGAGGATGAAGCCGAAGAAGAATATCAAGAAGGAGAAGCTGAAGTTGTGAATCAGGAGGAAGAAAGACTTTTTCGGGTGATTTTCAAGATTGGGAAAAGACCTAAGATTGAGGTTCCTACATTTTTTGGAAATCTTAAACCAGAGAAATTGATCGACTGGATCAATGAATGTGAGAAATATTTTGAGTATGAAGATGTTGAGGATCCTGATAGGGTCAAATTTGCGAAGGCCAGACTGAAAGGTCATGCAAAGATCTGGTGGCAAGAGATTCAATTAGAGTGAAATAGAAGAGGGAAAGACAAAATCACAAGATGGGATCAGATGGTGGATAAATTGAAGTGACAGTTCATTCCTGTTGATTATGAGCTTGACCTACTAAAGAAAATGCAAAGTTTGAAGCAAGCAAGAAGATCTGTTCAGGAGTATACAGAGGAGTTCTATCGACTCCTCATCAGAACAGGCCATGCGGAAGCTGATAAGGAGAAAGTTTCCTAATACCTTAATGGGTTAAGGCCAAGTATTCAGGAGGAGTTGAATCTGGTTCGAATGAACAGTATTGAGGAGGCATAACAGTTTGCCCTAAAAGTAGAGGAAAAGCTGAACAAGAAGTTTGAGAATAGATAAAATGGAAGAGGTCCTGGTGGAAGATCTGGTGGACGGTCATATGGTGGCCAAAATGAAGATCCGAAAAAGAAGGATGAGGCTAGTAGCAGCCAAAATTAGATAGGAAAAAATTCCAATCGTTTTCAAGATCAGAATAATAGAGATCAGAGAGGAAGAGGAAGAGGACAAGGATCTGGAAGAGGAGGCTTCCGTGGAACATCTTTTCACTATGGAGAAGAAGGTCATAGGCCATTTGAATGTCCTCAGCATCAAGGTAGAATAGACAGGAGAAATGAAGGCCGGGCTAGAGTTGCACATGTAGATGAAGATGCTAGATCATCAAATTTTGAAGATGCTGAAAGAAGAGAAACACTAATTAATAGAAGAGTCCTACTGAGTGGTGAGAATGAACCTGAACAAAGGAGGAGCTTGTTTTGCACCAGATGTAAGTGTGAAGGTAAATGCTATGATGTGATTATCGATAGTGGAAGCACTGACAATTTGGTGTCAGAAGAGATGGTGACAAAGTTGAAGCTTAAGAGATAGAAACACCCACATCCATATCGGATTGCCTGGGTGCAGGATGACCACAAGGTCATGGTCAGTGAACAGTGCGTGGTAAATTTCAAGATTGGCGGGTACCAAGATAAGGTACTATGTGATATAATATCTATGGATGCATGTCATATGTTGTTGGGTAGAGAGTGGTAGTTTGACAGATGTGCTATACATGATGGTTGTGCGAATACCTATTCCCTGAAAAAGGATGGAATGTGACATAAGCTAAATCCATTGAAGGAGACCGAAGAAAAGGTATGTGGTAATGCAAGAATAAATTTTGTTGATGGAAGAAAATTCTTAGATGGTATGAGGCATGAGCATGTGTGTTTTGCTTTAATTACAAAAGCTGGTAAAGAGGAAGTAGAGGATGTACCTGTAGAGGTTGCAGATTTGTTGAATGAGTTTTAGGATATTGTATCCGATAATGTACCTGATGGATTACCACCAGTAAGGAAGATCGGTCATCAGATGGATTTGATTCCATGAGCCAGTTTGCCAAACAACGCAGCACACAGAATGACACCAGTAGAAAGTGAAGAGTTGAATAGACAAGTACACGAGTTATTGTAGAAGGGGTTGATCCTAGAGAGTCTGAGTCCCTATGCTATACCAGTGGTATTAGTGCCAAAGAAGAATGGAGAATGGAGGATGTGTACAAATTCCAGAGCAATAAACAAGATCACAATCAAGTATAGGTTTCCATTACCACAAATGGATGATATTATGGACTATTTGAGTGGAGCTATGTATTTCTCAAAGATAGATCTGAAGAGTGGATATCACCAGATTTGGATCAGAGAAGGAGGTGAATGGAAGACTGCTTTCAAGACAAAGGAAAGACTATATGAGTGGTTAGTCATGCCTTTTGGGCTAACCAATGCACCAAGCACTTTCATGCAGCTCATGAACGAGGTTCTGAAGGAATTTCTAGGTAAGTTTGTCATTGTTTACCTAGATGATATTTTGATCTTTAGCAAGAAATTGGAGGAGCATATGATGCATATTCATATGGTGTTTGAGAAGCTAAGAGATGAGAAATTGTTGATTAATTTGAAGAAGTGCAGTTTTGTGAAGAAAGAGTTAGTGTATTTGAGATTTGTAGTTTCAACAGAAGGTCTAAAAATAGACCCAAAGAAGGTACAGGCTATCCTTGAATGGCCTATTCCAAGGAGTGCTATTGAGGTAAGATCTTTTCATGGTTTGGCTAGCTTTTACAGAAAGTTTATCAGAAATTTTAGCAGTATTTGTGGTCCCTTGACTGAAACAATGAGAGGAGATAGAAAAGAGTTTAAGTGGACTAATGGGGCAGAAAAGAGTTTTCAATTGTTGAAACAAAAAGTTACAGAACAACCTATTTTAGCACTTCTATATTTTAATAAGGTGTTTCAAGTAGATTGTGATGCTAGTGGTACCGCAATAGGAGCTATTATGAGCCAAGAAGGTAAACCGGTTGCTTATTTCAGTGAGAAGTTAAATCATGCCAAGAGGAAGTATTTTGTTTATGATCAGAAATTTTATGCTATAGTTCAGGAATTGAAGAAGTGGAGACACTATCTACTTCCTAAGGAGTTTATTTTGTATACTGATCATCAAGCTTTGCAATATTTGAATAGTCAAGGAAAGTTAAATCAGAGGCATTTGAAATGGGTTGACTTTTTGTAGAGTTATACATTTGTTTTGAAACACAGAAGTGGAAAGTCTAAAAGGGTTGTAGATGCTCTTAGTAGAAGGAAACTATTGCTAACAAAGATCCAGATTGAGGTGGTTGGGTTCAAGGAACTCAAGAATTTGTATCCAAAGGATCTTGATTTTGGTGGAGCTTGGAAAGCTTGTAAAGAACTTATTACTCTAAATAGGATGAAATGGCTAGATTTTATCATCCAAGATGATATGCTATTTAAAGGGAGTCATTTGTGCATTCTATGAAGTTCTATGAGGGAGAATCTCATCAAAGAGAAGCATAGTGGAGGATTGGCTAGACATTTTGGTCGTGATAAAACCCTTGCTTTGGTTGGTGAGAATTATTATTGGCCACAGTTGTAGCAAGATGTGAAGTTTGTATAGAGTTGCAGAGTATGTTAGATGGCGAAGGGAGTGAAGTAGAATACAGGGTTATATCAGCCATTACCTGTACCAGAGAAGCCTTGGGAGGATATTAGTATGGACTTTATTCTTGGTTTACCGAGGACTCAGCGGGGACACGATTCAATTTTTGTAGTAGTTGATAGATTTTTGAAGATGACACATTTCATTCCCTGCAAGAAGACTAATGATGTTGTTCATGTAGCAGAATTGATTTTCAGAGAAGTAGTGAGACTACATGGTTTGCCAAAGACCATAGTTTCAGATAGAGACACTAAGTTTGTTAGATATTTCTAGCGTACATTGTGGAAGAAGTTGAAGATAGATTTGAAGTTTAGTTCATCACATCATCCACAGACTGATGGACAAACAGAGGTGGTGAATAGAAGTTTGGGAAATTTGCTGATATGTTTGGTTGGAGATAAGCCAACAGGATGGGATTTGATTTTACCACAGGCAGAATTTGCATACAATAATTTTGTCAACGGGAGCACTGGTAAATCACCATTCCAGATTGTATATGGAAGTAGTCCAAGAAATGCATCTGAGTTGAGAAAGATAAATAAAGGAGAAATAAGTAGTGCTGAAGCTGAGGATTTTGCAAAACACTTGAAGAACATCCATGAGGAGGTGAGGAAGCATATTACCAAGATGAATGCATAGTATAAGACTAAGGCAGATGAGAAAAGGAGGCATAAGGAATTTCAGGTTGGGGATGAAGTCATGCTTCATTTGCAAAAGGAGCAATTTTCGGTTGGTACATATAATAAGTTGAAAATGGAGAAGTCTGGACCATGTATGATACTGAAGAAGCATGATTCAGGAAATGCATATGAGGTAGAATTGCCTATTGAGCTGAATATTTCACCAGTGTTTAACATTTTAGATTTGATAGAGTATCATGAAGGAGGTGTTGAAGATGAGGTTGCAGCAACATAGTGGATATTCCAGCAACCAGTTCAGATATCAAGGAGATTGAAGACATACTAGACAGTCGTGTTGGCAGAAGCACAAGGAACAGGACATATGAAGAGTATTTGGTCAAATGGAAAGGACGACCTGTAGAAGATTCATCATGGCTAACAAAGGAGGAGGTTAACCATCTTGGTTTTCCTCTGCACACCTGAGTCATGACAGGGTCACTTCTCAAATTACCCTGGGTGTCTGATGCAGAAGAATCCTGGGTGTAAGGGCAATCTTGCATCACCCAAAAATATTTATGTTTTTGTATTCAATAAGGGCTATCTTGTGCAGAGCTGCTATTTATGGAAACTTTCTATTTTTAGTAAGTTGGCCTTACGATCTCAGAATGTTTTGATTTTACATGTGGAGGTTCATCTCACTCATATCAGCCTGCCAGCAAAGTTTCATGGCTAGATCAGGTCTAGTTTTGAAGATATTGAAGATTTTTGGTATTGGCAGCAGGGTACAGAAACTTTGAACTCAGTTTTGAAGGCTTTAGAGGCCCCGAATGAGGTCAAAAAATTGGGTGACAGGCGCTTTGGGCTGGTCGAGCTGGTAGAGCACTTCGTGGCATTTTTGAAATGGGTTTATAATAGTCAATTGGGTCAACTGGTGATGACTTATGGTCTCTGGAAGTCAGGCCACCTGAAATGGTAGAAAACAATTTTCCTTCAAAATTTCTGTTTAGGTTTCAAAAGTTATTTTGAGCCGACTTTGATGTAATAAATTGAAAAATAAAATAATTCTAAGTTGGGTCAGCCCTTAGGGCTAAATTTTTGGAACCTTCTCGGGCGGTGGAAATTGCCTATATAAAAAAGGCCCGTAGTGTTGTCTAGGGCAGTTCTGGGTAGTAGATTTGGGTATTGATTCGAGGATTTTTCCTACAAAATATTGTAAGGGAATGCCCATGTGGCTTTGCATATTGTAATTTTGAAATTTTGTAATTCCACATTTGTGGAGATAATAAGAAGCCAATTTTCTATTTTTACATATTATTATTGTTGTTTCTCTATTTCTGTTATGTGTTTGTGGTACTAAGGAGAGCACCCTTCATCAACTTGTTTTGGCAGTGGGCTCATTTGGTAATCATATTTTGTACTACCAACTCCTAGTAGGGTTGTGGCTTCTAACAAGGCCTATAGTCCCTTAATTAGGACTGAGACACTATATGCATGTAATAAGCTCCTAACAGGATACTTTTGATTAGTGGATATTTGTGGGTACCATCCCCACCAGGGTTTTCCCTTGGCCAAGGTTTTCTCAAGAACAAATAATGTGTTATGAGTTCATTTTTTTCATTGCTATGCATGTTGTTTATTTTTCTATGTTATGCATGCATTAAGATAATCTGTTATATCCATAATTGGGCAAAAGTAAAAGTTTGTAGAATACTAATTCACCCCCCCCCCCCCCCTCTTAGTATTCCCTATTTCTAACATGTAGCAACCTAGGGCTTTGATACCAAATGTAATGTCCCCGCCAGGGAACCCATAAGGAACAGGTCTAAAGTATAAGAAAAGAAACTAATTTTTTTTATAAACATTACTGAGAACTTATTTGATATTCCTACAAATTAATGTTTCCTTAAAGGATCCCTTAAAGTTTGTTACCAACATTAGAGTCATTTATAAAATTAACTATCTTAATGAATCTATTTCCTTACCTACTTTTCATGACATACAACTTTTAGAAATGAGATAGAACAAATAGCACATTGCTTATTCCATACATCTAAACTTTCCTTTTTTATTTATTTCACATTAGTCTTATCTACACATAATTCATTTTTACTTCCAAAACATAGATAATATTTCAATTTACAAACCATTTCTTTCCATTTTCTATTTAAATGATTCAAAGAAAGATAGAGTAGAAGGTACACAGCTACATTCATTCATTACAATTTTTTGATTCCAATTAATCATTCCCTCCTGACACTCATAAGACTAGCCCTCCCATATTACATTGCTTCCTTCTTACAATTTCAATTACAATTACAATTACTTCACATATCCCGAAGGCATACATAGAGATAATTACATCAAGTTGCCCAAGGGCTTACAATACATCTTTACATCTTGAATACAAAAGATACAGATACATGACACAATAAAGGATATCTTCACCAAGGAATAAATTTTAATCCAATCCAAGACATGAACCATGAACAATATATTGAAAGATATTTGCCACCCAACCATGTGAAACTAGTAAAGTTCCACCCCTTGTGCTAGGAGATAGAACCAAGGTACTCTCAAGACCTTAAGGAAATCTAAGATGCAAAACACCAAGAAACCAAAACTCAAAAGAACAAGAGTAAAGCACATAAAACATCACCATGCTATAACAGTGAGGTCAAGGTTCTAGGATACCACCTGAGTGTCATCACACAACCTATATATTGGGATCCTTCTTGGCAACCATGTAACCCCGGTCCCCCCTTTATGAATAGGGATCCATCCTGGAAGTTATCCTTGGTCCCGGTACTCCAATCAGGTCTATGTGGCCTTATTATATTTTCTTTCATTATCTTTTGAATGCCCCCTTCCCTGGTTAATTTTTAAGGTTATCACTTGATTACAAACTCACCCATAGGATCATTTGGCAACCACTTTGGGTTCCAACACCTATGGCGAGCCAATCACCTAGGGTTCCTAGTTCCCTACCCCAACACAAGTCCAAATAAAAAGGAAACACTTCACATGGTCTAAATCATAGGTTTAGGGAACTCTCCTACACACGCAAACCCTCAAGATGAGTCCTAACCTTATCTATATGCATAATAAGAATCATAGAAAGGATGTCAAATACAAGACACCTTAAATACAACATTGTAACTCACCTCATGCATTAATTTAAAATTCTCAGGGGAGAAATTATGTAGACCAAACTCATGATAAAATAAATGCAGGTGTCATAGGCCAAAATCCAAGCCCAAAATGACCAAATCAAAGAGGAGTAAAATAAATGAAGGATTCATAACTAAGAATCTACATAAAACACAAAAAGGAAAAACCTCAACCAAATCTTCCTAATCCTTCCTAAACATTCCTAGAATCTTCCTTAAACTTCCCTCAACCATATATATACATATAAAAACACTTAATATCATCCATATATCTATAACCATAACCTTCCCATGAAGAAATTTGGAAGAGATAAATTATCATTTAATACAACATTATTCCTGAAAATGCTACACATCTCCAACTTCAAAAACCAAATCAATACATCATTAAAATAGAAACCTTACATACCATAAGCATATTAAATAAAATCATATAAACAATAATAAACTTTCCAGGAAGAGACTTGACTAAGAAATCTTACAAACACATTTATTACAACTTCCTGTAAACAATATAATTTTACAACCAATTAATTGCTTTAATAATTAATACAACTACAGAGTTATAAAAACTATATTACATATTACATATATCCTATTTTCATACACATAACAAACATATAGGAAAGAAGGTGATTCTTACTAGTTCCAGATCCTATCTAGAGTCCTATGGAGAAATCCCTTCTAGAGTTGAGCACACCACATCAATCATTTCAAGCCCTAAGAAGTGGATGCCCTCTAGAAAATAAATATACCCCAATCCTTCTCAATATAATCTTCCTTCCTCCTCTAGAAATCTCCCAAATTTCTCTCATCTTCTAATTAAATACTTCAAATCCACCATTTCTTCTATGAGATAAACAATTCAAAATTTCTTCCGAAAAACCCCAAATCTTTTCCAATTTTCTCTGTGTTGTCCTCTTGGATAGACCCATGCACAGAGATCAATAACTTTTGAATTGGATTATATTTCTTCAATATTTTTGGATGAGAAGTGACAGAATTGGGTTCTTACCAACATATTAAAAACTTAGCAAGATCCAACGGTTGGTTAGAGAGATACGACCTCCGCATCAGGACTGTATTTTTCTTGCAAAAATTATTTCTCCATTTTTTTCAGAAAAATAAAACACTGTTATTTTCCTCAACTCTTGATGAATAACACCATTTTCAAACTGAAATCCCCCCTCTAAAAAAATTTCCCTCCTCCAAATATTCATATCCAACCATATGGTTGGAGGAGTTGCTTTATGGGAAGCAACTTCTCCAACTACTATAGCTGGTTTAAAATATTAAACAACTCTCGTAAGCCTAAATAAATATTTCATTATTTTAATTAACTTATTTTACTTTACCAAACCTATAAATATAATAAAGATAATTAAGATTACCAAGTAACTCACATAGCCCAAATGGAAACTAACTAGCCTAACTCCTAGGAGGTCTCGGGTTCAAAACCCCTAGGTAAGCTAGTTTTACTCTAAAAAGATATAATTACTTATAATCATGTTCTTTTTATTTTATAATACATTATTTACTCTATTATTATAAAATACATTCACACATACAAAAAAAACACATAACTATATAAATATATTTATATACACGTAAGTATATATGTGTGCAACCATATATACATACACATATATAATAAATTAAACCACATACATCTAAATATATATTTAAAATATAGAAAAGCATAATACTTTAACATACATAAAGAATAAAGAAAACATACTTTAAAACATAAATCTCCAAAATCAAGAAATTCATAATACTGATCAAACCCCTGAAGCTAAGGTAACTTCCTAAATAGGAACCTAAGCCAACATGGAATCCTTGAGAGTATCTTGGAAATATCTCCACACAACAAAGTTTGAGGATTTGAAGGAATGCTCATACCTATGTAGCCAGGTGAAGTCGATGCCTAGTACCTGCATCCTACATCATCAAGCCAAGAGAACATATATACCAACATATATACAACATAGTGGCAGACAAGGAAGGAGAGTGGGACATCATGTGGATCTCCCGTAGGAGTGACTACGACCTCTCCTCATCTTACAAGCACATTAGACAGTTTCAATACCAAATCATAAATGGATTAGTAAGGTTAGCTCCAGAATAATCATTACTCCATATTGTAAAACAAGAATGAATCATCTTCATAATATAATCATGTAAATATATATATATATAAGAAAATATCCTATTGATAATGTAAATCATTTACTAACCTTCATAAACCAGTTTTATTATCCAAACATGTACTCATAATGTCTCATTATCTAATCAAAATAAACAAATCATAGAGTCCATAATACTCAATATAGTAATCATGTCTATACCAAGATACTAAGGTTGGCATTACATCATCTCCATTTAGAATTGGACTAGCTCCTGAAAGCCTACAAATAAATATGGATACATAGTTCAAGTCTACTAGCATCCTCCCATGCAGTTGAGGTATCATCCTAAGTCTAGTATGGAGGAAACATATAGTCCACAATGCTAAAATATCACAATCATGTCTAGTCTCAAGTATAACAAGTAGCATCATCATCAGAGTGGGTAACACAATTAACCCTTAAGTGACGAATCTAAGATAATCATAAACATTGATAATGAGCATCTCACAAAGAAACATATAGATCTATCAAGTGATCCCATCACATCAAGGTCCTAAAATATCACAGACACATAGGAATATATAAAGGGACATACCTATACAATATTTATCATTTCCCAAATTAGAATGTGAAGTTATAGTGGTTGGAAGAGAGTTGGGTTAAGAAAAATCTTCAAGAAGGATCAGTCTCTTCTAAAAATACCCATACAGTCACATATAACACTTCCTAACTTCTAGTGAGCATACCCAAGACATGTTAGGGTTGGAGGGGCATTTCATATGCTCTCCCAACACAAATGAAATGCAAAACTATGGTATGCAAGCTAGATGATAGTGAAGAGATTGAGAACAAGTATGATGAACTTTTCCCAAGCTTCACAAATGATAAAGATTAAATAATGCAAGATTAATTCAAGACTATGATGATGATAATAAGATTAAGATCTATAAACAAGATTAGATTGCAATGAAGAAAAGAACTAGAATGATTAAGAATGCTAGAAGATGCAAGATATAAGAGATTAAGAAGAATAAGAACTTAGACCTAAAATGAGGAGTGAGGCCTCCTTTTATAGAAATTGAAAAGAATTGGACAGTGGAGATTAAGAGGCAAAAGAATGAGTGGCTAGGATTAAAGGTTAGGTAGGGTTTAGAAAAGGTGAAGTGGAAAAATTCAAACTTCACTTTTAGAGGGAAAGAGAAATTAAAAAATGATTGGTGGAGAAAAAAGATGGAGAGGTAACTACCTTGGAAAAGGTGATTGTGCACATGATTAGAGGTAATCCACCTTTTAATTAAGATTAGAGGAATATTAGAAAAAGGTAAGCATGCGAAAAAGGGAAAAGGAATTAAATTAAAATAAATTTAATTTAATCATGGTTTAGAAGAGCTTTAGGCTAGTGGAGGAATAAAATAAATAAAATTTATTTTATAGAGGGATAATATATTAAATTTAATTTAATATATTATAGTATTTTAATAAAATTTAAATACAAAGGGAAAATAAATTTATTTAATTAAATTTAATTTAATTAAATAAATAGAGGAATATAACAATATAGTTAATTAATAAAAAATAACTATAATGTTAAAGGCAAATATTAATAAAAATTAATATTAGTGTGAATGGATAAATTTAGGTGTCTACATTTTGTTATATACTAGACCCTTCCTTTTTGGCAACAAAAATTTCTTTGAGTTGTATCTCCACAACTTCATCATTCCAAAAGAGACTGATTGGAATCCATTGCTTTACATCATAGACATACATCTAAAAGCCTTGATGTCATGGATGCACACCGAAACTAATTATGACAGGAAAATAGATAATTACAGGGATCAAGAAATATCAAAGCAGTTATCCTTGAGGGTTGAATGTAGTAAGCCTGATGATCTACTAAGGGATTGGTTCTGTCTCATTTATGGGAATACAAGAACATGAAATAGGGACATGATTTTTGTTTTCAAAGAAAAACTCTACAAAGAGTATCAAGGGATGTCTTATTTCACATTTTAGAGAGTGCTAGCTGGTGTCAGAAATAGATGGAACGGGTTGCCAAAGGCTTTTAAAAAGTCTTAACCACATAATCCTATCAACCTAGAGGTGGAAATTAACAGAGCACCAAAATACATACAGTTGGGAAGACAAATCAGGCATGATCTATAGTGTTCTTTGACCTTCCATCCACCAAGGCTTATATGGCCTTTGTATGACATTAATGCTACAAAATTGGACTAGCTATAGGAAGACTATAGGATTGACTATTGGGAAAGAACTAGAGGGTTCTACTACACTTACAAAAGCAAATAGAGAGGCAAGATTGAAGTTGGAGAGTTCAGAGGAATTGTTAAAAAGTGTAATGCTTGAGGACAAGAACTATTCTTGTAGGGGGTAGATGATGGGGCAAGAATTTGTCTTTGTTTTATACTATTTTTATGCTCTGTTCTAAGACATTTCTAAAACACTTCTTGTAACTTTTAAGTACTTGAACTTGTGTACATACTATAAGTACAATCAAATCCACAAAACTTATGGGTAGATAGTGTATCATCTTAAAATGGAAGCACTTCCATGTTAAGAGCATTTAGCCCTCTAAATAAGTGGTTTGGGGTCATATTGGATGCCTTGAATTGATCTTTTCTTTGATCTGGCTTTCTCCCCGCTTTCCACTTCTTTTATGCTTCATTCTAGGTGAAATTAGGGTTAGGATCTTAAGGATTCTCTTGAATTTCCCTCTTTCATAGCTCTATTTCTAGGTAGGATTTAGAAATGGATCTCCCTGGCCTTCATCATGATAATCATAGGATTTTATGTCTATCACTGACATTCTATCTTGTTCTGGCATCAGTTCTAGGTTTCTGGGCATCCCCGGGACCTCCTGACTTGGTTCTGAGTCAACCTGGGACCAGGGTCAGGGTTGAGTTAGAACCTGACTAGGTCAGGGTCGAGCTCAAACCTTACTAGGTCAAGGTTGAGCTTGACCTTGACTAGGTTAGGTCCAACCTTGACTTTGACCCCTTCCTCCAAAATTCCAATTTCTAGAATTTTCGGGCTTCGGGCTTTCGGGAGATTTATTTTCCCACCTCCAGGTCGGCCATTTCGGGTTTTGGGATGGTAAATCCTTTAATTACATTTAATCTAGGTATATTTTCTAAAGGTGAGGACCTAATTGGGATTTAATTATCCAAGGTGGCTCATCTAGAGGAATGTGCCCTAGATCACTATAAAAGGAGGCCTTCCTCTCTCATTTTCACATCAAGTTTTCATATCTCATCTCAAATTTTCATGTGCAAGCTCTCAAGCTCTCAAGGTGATCAATAAAGCATCCATTCAAGCATTCAAGTCTTCTTCTCTATCCAAGTTCTCCATTGAAGATCAAGGATTCAAGCATTCAAGCCATTGAAGGGATTTGGTTCAAGCATTCAAGATTTATCATTCAAACCCTAGATCTAGCCATCATGATGGTGTGATCTTCCTTCAAGATCCTTTGTTCATCTTCAAGATCTATTTCATTCTTCTCTCAAGGTGGATTCCAAGCATACAAGCATGGAGGTTTGATTTACATTTATTGTTGTGTTCAAGCTTTCATATCAATATACTTGTTTACATTTCAAATACAATTGCATATCTATTGAATTGCATAGCTTCATTGTTATATCCTTTTCTACTACTTGCTAGCATTCTCCATTTCAATTTCAATATTAAGGTTGATTCCAAACCAGGGTTTGACCAAGGCAAACCACCCCAAACAAACAACAAAAAATTTCCTTTTCTTGTAGGTATAGGTGCAGAAATTTAGATCTGAGAGCGAATTTGGATACCCTTTTTGGCGAACTTCTAGGATTTACAAACAGAATTCAAATCTAACTTCAAATAAAGAATGTGGTATTTGACCTTTTATGAGGGTCAAACCCAAGCTGAGCCATCTTGAGGAAAGATTTCTGGGTTTTCTCTATCTCGGCATTTCCAATCTAGGATAGGTTTCAAATTTTCCTGAAAGTGTACACAAACATCAGAATTCAACATTTTCCAGATCTGCCCTAATTTGAGGTTAGTACTTGTATTTCAATTATTCTATATTCCAAACATAATATCCATCCACAAGGGAAATATTGGATTTACTTTCTCTCTTCCATATTCATCCACAAATTGATTCGATGGTGTACTAACCTCTAGGTTGATCAAATCAGATATCTTCCTTGGGGAATTTGGGTTTTGAGAATAGATCTCATATTTCCCCCTCTACATTTGAATGGTGGTGAATCCATTTTACCATCATTCAAATAGTAATTGAATATATATGCAATGCTACTAACTTACCAGGGAAAGAGGAGCTGCTAGAGAGTGGATCAACAAAATTGATGAAGAAGCGATGAAGTTTTAGCCATGATCCATTATGACACTGTGAAACATGCCTAAGAAATTGAAGGAATGATCATTTCAAGGAATATAGGAGCACGACTATGCTATATTTCCTCTGCGGTCAATACTCTGTTGAAATGGTTATTTAGTCTTTATATCCTTCTATTGTGGACTGTTACATTCTCCTTTCTTTATGGATGAATCGGTCAAACCTTATCTTTATGTTCAAATAAATGTCAATCCTCTATATAAAGGGATATGATTGTTAGAAATCTAGTTAGACAGATTATTGTATTACTGATTTAATTGGAAGCAAGTTACTCTTTTTAGTTTTGTGCACTATTTTATGATGATGTAATCAATTTTCTAAAAATACAATGAAGGGGTGATTTTGAGTTTTATTTTGTGTTCACAGCTAGCAGAAGTTGACCAAGGGGACCCACTTGGGAGGTGGATTAGAGTAGAATAGAGTAAGTAGTTTAATCATTTTCAGTATTTCAAGTAGAATTCACTATTTTCTCCTATAGCATTATAACTTGTGTATGTTCCTCCAACACCTGCAGAGATAGTCATAATAAATGCTATGGGTTGGTAGAATAGGTTAAAGTTGAGCTTATGGTTGTCAACATCAATTTCATTTAAATAGTGTGTATTTTACTTTCCTGCAGTAATAATGTAGTTCCTTTGATGTATGTTCCTTCCTGTAGCTTAAGTAAAATGACTTTATAAGAGACTTAGTGCACAAATTGTGTTGTCCCATTTCAAGTATATGTCCCTAGGTTAATAAATTAAATGCACTTCATGATAGGGAAAATAGTCCTTAGTTTGAATACACTATTCCTAGGGGAAGCTTTGGCATGGTTATTTTACCTATTATGGGATTGTTCAAGAAGTCTGAAAAGAGAACAAAAAATCCAATCTGTAAGATTATGTGAAGTGATTGAATAGAAAAAGAAAGCTGAAAAAGACAAGACAATGGCAGAATAAGATAAGAGATAAATGGCTACAAGACTTGATGAAAGGAGATGTGATATGCAAAAGCTGAAAAATAATCAATTAGACATGGTAAATCAACTATTACTTGCAAATCAAGAGTTGAACATGAAAGATATGGAAATTACAAATCTGAGATTAGAGAACAATCAACTGAAGAATGAGTTGAGATATGAAAAAGAATTCAATGAGAGGATGAACAAACTTAATGATGCTATGAAATATTTAGAGGAACTGATGAGGTCACCAAGAAGATCAAGTGACACCTCTAGACTAGGACATGATGAGAACCTATCATCCACTAAAGAAGGAGAATTATCAAAGAACGGAGAACAAAGAAATGCTAAGCCAAAGAACAACAAACCTACATGTCATTGTTGTGGAAAGCTAGGAAACACATCAAACATCTGCAGAAGAGATAATGGTAAGTCTAAGCCAAAATTCAATGGATATTGTTTTAACTGTAAGAAGAATGGACATTAGGCACATGAATGTGTTAGATTTGACAAACGCAAATCATCCCAAGAACACCTACATGCAAGACTGTCACAAAGAAGAAGCAAAAAGACAGAAAGCTATGGCGGCCAATAGGCCAGAGACAGGAAAATCATTGTGATAGAAAAAGCTTCTATTAACAAAATGAAATTACAATACAATCTCCTTTAATGAAATGAAAGAAGTGAATCCTTAAAAAGGAAACATGAAACCCTAAAGGCTAAAACCCTAAAGAATTATAAAGCGCCTAAGTGAAACTTAAGCCTAGAGTATGATAAACTAATAATTAAATGATTTAATTATTAGCTAACATAAGACTACTCTAACACCCCCCCTTAAGTGTAACTTAGGGAGAAGCAAAAAAAGGTAAACTACTGCAGAAAGCAGGAAAGATGGGTCCCGGCAACTAGGCCTGATCAGGTACCCAAAACATAAAGCAAAAGATGTCCCAGAGAAAGGAACAAGAAGAGAGCAAGAAGCTCCTCCGAAGCATGTTTGAAAACTCTGTCAGAAGATACTGCTGGAACCCCCACTGAAGTGCATGACCAGGTAGAGAAGACAAGTGTCTGAAGAGCTGATCAATCGAACCAGGAAGCAATAGAACCAACAGGTGAACCCCCCCATAATGCTGAACTGGGAGAGGTGACAGGAACACTGAAATGTGATGCCAAAAATAGCTGCAGAAGAAGAACCAGGAACACCAACAGTGCAATAGAAGCACACACACAGGATAAAGGGTGGTGTCATAGACACAGTCTACATGGGCTAATGTCATGGAAGGTACGCTCACTTGACAAGAGTGGATGCGCCTATAGTGGCAAATGCATCAGAATCCCCCCATGGCACTTTATAACTGAGTGCGAATACTAAAACTGAACCAGGTGAAAAAGATCCCAAAAAAGCAGAAGAGGGCACTTTATCTCAGTGCGTTTACAGAACAAAGATACATCAGAAAGAGCATGCAAGCTCAGAATTCAGAAAGAAGAGTGCACTAAGAAACCAGAAGAAGAGATCCCCGGACCTGTAGAACCAAGCACACCACCAGAGGGCATAAACTGCATAACTCAGAGGAGTGAAAACCTGGAGCAGAATCTGGAAGAAATACCTCTGCCACTGAATAGTACACAGAACCAGCTTTCCGATGATATCTCGTTTGCCGAAAAAGGAGTCCGGATGAGCCAGATATGACTCCCGGAAGGCAAAAATAGACATCAGACTTCAACAGCAAAAAATGCTATTGAAATGGCAGAACCCAAAACCCTAACCTCCATCATCGGAAAGATCTTTCCGACGATATAAAGAAGTCAGAAAACCGATACCGTATGCACAAGATACGGCCAAAAAACCCAGCTACCCCTAGAAAAAGCTCTAAAGGACAAAAAAAATATTTTTTTAAGCCCCGGGGGCTGGAATTACAAAGCCCCTGGGCGCATGGCGCACACAGGGGGCTGGAGCTGGAGCTCCCGGTCGATCATATGACCGGCCGCTGAGGGCGGCGGAGCCGGGAGGAGCCGCAGAGGAGCGGGGGCCGCAGAGCCGGGAGGCGGCGGAGCCGGCGGAGGCCGCAGAGGAGCGGGGCCGGAGCCGCAGAGCGGAGCGGGGCCGCGGAGGGCGGCGGAGCGGTGGCGGAGCGGGCCGCGGGTGGCGCGGTGGCGGGGGCCGTGGCTGCTGCAGTGGCGGGGGCCGCGGCTGCGGTGGCCGCTCGGGCGGTGGCCGCGGCTGCAGTTGCTGCTGGGCGGCGCGGGGGTGGCCGCTGGGCGGCGGCCCCAAAATATATATTTTTTTAAAAAAAATCACCATTTGTACCCGCCTCGGAGTGCGTGCCAGGGTCGTACGGCCCTGGTATGCAAAAAAATTTTGCCTCAGATGCCACTGTGTCCAAAATGGACAAGTTTTATATGGATTTAGGGGTTCTTGGGCCTTCCGGACACAATGGTGGTGTCCGTTTTTGCCCAAGGTGAGCCAAATTTTGGCTCCCCCCCAGATCCACAAAAAAAACTTTTGAAACCCTTGAAAACCTTCTGCTTCTGGCACGCTTCAACGAAACTCGAACAGCGAACAACAGAAGAGCTCTGATACCATGTTAGATTTGACAAACGCAAATCATCCCAAGAACACCTGCATGCAAGACTGTCACAAAGAAGAAGCAAAAAGACAGAAAGCTATGGCGGCCAATAGGCCAGAGACAGGAAAATCATTGTGATAGAAAAAGCTTCTATTAACAAAATGAAATTACAATACAATCTCCTTTAATGAAATGAAAGAAGTGAATCCTTAAAAAGGAAACATGAAACCCTAAAGGCTAAAACCCTAAAGAATTATAAAGCGCCTAAGTGAAACTTAAGCCTAGAGTATGATAAACTAATAATTAAATGATTTAATTATTAGCTAACATAAGACTACTCTAACAGAATGTAGGTCAAAGGTTAGCAATGCACCTACTGCACCTAGATTTCAAGGAAATTGTTACAACTGTCAGAAATATGCTCATAGAGCACAAGAATGTAGATCCAATAAAAAACCTAATTGGGCATCTAAGAAGAAAGGTAATGCACCTAGGAAAGGTAACACCTTCAATTGGGATTACAATACATGGTATAGTTTTCATTATTGTGGAGAATATGGTCATATTGGAGAAAAATCTATAAGGACACATTTTAGAGGTAAATCCAAGAGTTGGATGAGTGGAAGTAATGCCACAAGATTAGTCATATAAAAAGATACAACAAAGCACAAGCACCGAGTAATGAAAAATTCAAAGTTGAAGATATTGTCGAACAGATAAGGGACCAAATGAATAAGACATGGAGAAAGAAAGAGAAAGTAAGCAGTAGTGGATCCAATGAACCTAAGGTCACCCAATCCAATGGATCAGGTGATCACACTACTTATAACTAACCAAAGAAGGTATGTAAGGAACTAAATTTTCAAACACTGCATTTTACACTAGTTCCTGACATTAGATGTGTTAAAGTCCATATCTGCATGAGTAAAATATGCATTAGGACATATTTGAGAAAAGAGTTATTTTACATAAATGATGTTGAACATTAGTATTTATGTCTATAGAGAACAAGTCACTTAGTATGTGTTGAGCTCCTATAATAATCGAGATGTTATATCTAATGAACTAAAGTGGAAATGTTAGTATCGACCAAGTCATGGTTTCAACCGAGTATGGGTACATGTTAGCTGAGCTATCATGTGAAGGTCGAGACATTTGTATTTCACCTACTAGTGTATGAAGCATTTAATGAAGACCTAAAAGTGGTCGTTTGAATCTATATAACAAAATTTTATCATTCTTTTTCATTTCACAAAGTGATTTGAGAATTTACAGAGTGAATCAAAGGTGATTAAGAAGAGTGATTTGTGCGAAGTCAGTTTGCAAAGATTCTACAAGTGTGCCATCGGAAAACATTGTGAAGAATTGTTGAAACCAAGTATTACCAATTTCCTCTGAAGTCATTTTACAAACCCTAGATCAAAAAATGGCATCTGTCTCATTTTCTACCATTAGGAAGTAAGGAAAGGAGGTACTTAATGTTCAATTAGTAAGAAGTGATGTGTGTAAACCACCCAAGTTTTGGGTTGTACCAGAGAGTGTGGTGAAGGGAGATCTTTCAAGAGCCCTGTCATCAATTCTCCCCAAAGTGTTAATAATACACGATGTGTGCACATGCTACATGTGCAAGATTGGTGAAATCAGAGACAATGAGATGAGGGAGGCATAAAAAAAATTGTGTATAAATATAGTGTTGAAGGCAGAGCATCAACATGTTGTCAAGAAAGGGTTAGTGCATTCCCTAGGTTTCCCTCTCAAATTCAAGATTGAATGGATCAAGATTGTCTTAAGCAGAGTGCACGACATGTAATTGTGGTTGGAAAATGGGCCGATGAAGATCACCAAGGAAATTATTCATCGAGTCATCGGTTACCCTACTCTTACCAGGAAGAAGACAATGAGATGCCAGAGCAAGGAAGTAATTCAAGCGAACACCATGGTAGTTTGGAATAAGAGAGGAATGACTATCTCCACCATCATAGATTCTGAGATTGATTTTTTTGTAAGGGTTATTTCTCACAAGTTTTATCAGTCAAGCCAAATGGATAGTATCCCCCACATTGCAGTAGACCAGGCATAGAAAATTGTGAAGAAAGATCATACTTATGATATTTTTGAGCTACAGTTGACACAACTTGTCAAGAACCTATCATCAATTAGGAAGGCTAAGAACTCAATGTGTAAGTTTGGTTCCTTGATAATCTGTATATTTTTCTATGTGCAAAACACTTTTCCTACTATAGGAGATGTAGTATGGAGTCAGGAATGACCTATAACTCAATAGATTAATGAGTTCATTCAAAAATTAGGAGACAATTTTGACATTTGATGGAGAGTTAGTTTGTAGAGTTTAAGAAGAAGATGAGAAAGAGAAGTAGAATTCTAGTATCCCTAGTAGAAAATATCTATGATGATATATGTTTTCTAGTGGATACTGATAATTCCTATGTTCAAGCTATTACACCAAGGGTAGCATGGTTGAGACCATTTCCCTATGAAATTAACATAGATGAGACATCAGCAACAATAACTACTTTACTTGCAAAAGAGATTGATCACAAAGATAAACATTTTGGAAACTATGAGGAAGCTAAGTCAAAAATAATTGTTAGGATTAACAAGGTAGAAATAAAAATTATATGCAAATATAACCAATATCAAAAAATAATAAACCATATAGAAGAGAGCACAAAACACAAATATTTAACGTGGTTCACCCAATCCCTGGGGTACGTCCACCAACAGCGAGTCTAATATTTTATTATCCAGTGATTACAACCTGATTACAATATGTAATCCCTTACAGCTCAATTCCACTAAAAGTACTAAAATCATACATCATAATGAAATCCCTAACCCTAAGCCATATTATACAATATTTTTTCTTCTTTAGGGTTAGAATGAGTTACAACATGTCGACCCAAAAATTATCGAAAATACGTCAGGAGGAAAATTGTACAGTACTTTCCTAGATAGTACTTTCTTGATCAGTCACCACAAGCTAACAAGCTCCCACTTGGTGACTGATCAGTATCCACACTAAAAAACCTCCCACTTGGAGACTGATCCTGTAGCAATACCGCTACCATATGAGGTTCCCACTGGATCAAACCACCTTGGACTCAACTATTTTTTTATTCTATTCAGTCTAGAAGACCAACTAAAGCTGAACACGAGTTCAAATTCTCCCTTGTTACTACCTTTCTAAACATATCTACTGGATTATCATCTGTATGAATCTTTTCTAGCTTTAACTTCCCATCATCCAAAACTGACCGAATGAAATGGTACCGCAACTGTATGTGTTTTGTCTTTGAGTGCAAAGCAGAATTCTTCGCAAGATGAATGGCACTTTGGCTATCTATATGCAGAAAGTTACCCATCTGAGGATGTCCCAATTCTTCCATGAAGAATTGAAGCCATATCATCTCCTTGGCTGCCTCTATAGCAGCAACATACTCTTCCTCTGTAGTGGATAAAGCAACCACCTTTTATAGTCAAGAAATCCAACTCATTGTGATCCCACCAATAGTAAATACATAACCTATAGTACTCCTCCTGCTATCTATCTCTCCTACCAGATCTGAGTCAACATAGCCTTGTACAGTAGTAGTGGAACCCCCAAAGTGTAAGCACTTACAGAATCTACCTCTCAAATATCTGAGAATCCATTTGACTACATTTCAATGCTCAATACCAGGGTTACTCATATATCAGCTAATGACTCCCACTGCATGTGCAATATCTGGCCTAGTACATACCATAGCATACATTAAGCTCCCTATAGCTAAAGCATAAGGTACCTTAGACATTTTAGTCTCTTCTTCTAGTGTCTTGGGACACATATCCTTAGTCAATTTCAAATGACCAGGCAAAGGTGTGCTGACAACTTTGGCATTCTCCATAGAGAAATGTTGCAACACCTTCTCAATATAATCAGCCTAAGATAGAGACAATGTCCTATTTTTCCTATTTCTACAAATTTTCATACCAAGGATTTGTTTTGCTGCCCCCAAATCCTTCATAGAAAAATATTTTTCTAACTGTTGTTTCAACCCCTTAATATGATGCATGTTAGTTCCATCTACAAGCATATCATCAACATATAAACATAAAATAATGTAGTTGTCATCATCCAACCTCTTAAAATAAACACAATGGTTAGAATTACACTGATTGTATCCATGCTCATTCATAAAAGTGTCAAATTTAATATACCATTGCCAAGGTGCTTGCTTCAAGCCATATAAACTTTTCTACAATTTGCATACTAAACTCTCCTTACCCTTGACCTCAAATCCCTATGGTTGTACTATATAGATTTCTTCATTCAAATCACCATGAAGAAAGGTTGTTTTAACATCAAGCTTCTCTAAATGCAAATCTTCAGTAGGCACAATACTTAAAACAATATGAATAGAAGTCATTTTAGCAACTGGAGAAAAAATCTCATCAAAATCAATACCATGTTTCTGTGCAAATCCTTTTACGCCTAATCTGGCTTTAAATCTTTTCTTACCTCCATCCTCTTCTTTTATCTTGTAAACCCATTTATTCTATAAAGCCCTTTTACCTAGAGGTAACTTACATAAATCCCATGTGTGATTTTTCAGCAAGGAGTCCATTTCATCTGTCATTGTAGACTCCCACTAAAGCTTTCTATCCACCTGCATAGCTTCATTATAACATTCAGGTTCACCAGCATCTGTTAATAAAATAGAATACAAAGAGGGAGAGAATCTCTTTGGAGGTCTACTTAGCCTTGTTGACCATCTAAAATTCACTGGGGTGTGTGGAATTTGTTGTTTCTATTGTTGTGGAGCATAAGGAACTACTGGAACATCAACTTTTGGAGTATCATCTAGTACTACATAATCATTTTCTTTCTTCTCATGCTATTGCAATAGATCTTTCTACAACACTTTCTCATTGAATATGACATCCCTACTTCTTACAATTTTATGATTGTCAAAATTCCAAAGCCTATAACCAAATTCATCAATGCCATATCCAACAAATATACATTTCTTTGACTTAGCTTCTAGCTTGGTTCTGTTTTCAGAATCTATAAGTGCAAAAGCTTCACAACCAAAGGTTTTAAGAAAAGAATAACTCACCTTCTTACCACTCCATGCTTCCTCTAGAATACCACAGTTCAAAAGAGTAGAGGGGCCTCTATTGATTAAATAAATAGCAATGTTCATAGCCTCTGCCCACATATTTTTGGATAGCCTAGCATGCAACCTCATACTCCTTGCATGCTCTATTATTGTCCTATCCATGCATTCAGCCACTCCATTTTCTTATGGAGTGCTTGGTACAATTTTCTACCTATGAATACCATTAGAGGAACAATAATCTTCAAATTTTGTGCTGCAATACTCACCACCATTATCAGATCTGAGAAATTTTAACCTTTTACCAATCTCATTCTCAACCAAGCATTTCCATTTCTTAAAAGTTTGAAATACATCAGATTTATGTCTAAGGAAATAAATACATATTTTTCTTGTCGCATCATCTATAAATGTAACATAATAAAAAGAGCCACCAAGGGAAGATACCTGAGCTGGTCCCCATACATCTATATGCACAAGCTCTAATCTCTCATTTTTCTTTTCCTTCCCACTCTTCACAAAACTAACTCTCTTTTGTTTTCCATAAACACAACTTTCACAAAAATCCATATTGACACATTTTAGACCAGGTAAAACTTTCTTTGAATGAAGTAATTTCATACCTTTCTCACTCATGTGCTTGAGTCTGTTGTGCCATAGTGCTATGTCAAAATCTACAACAATGGTTTGATGTTCTTCCTGCTCAACTGCAGCCGGTGTTCCTGAACATTCATTATCTTCTGAAACAATTAAAGTAGAAGGAATAGTATGACCTATACAAAGATATAAGGTGCCTACTTTCACACATTTTGCTACTACTAAGGAACCTTTTGAAACCTTCCAATTTTTATCATTAAAAGTAACTGTGCAACCCTCATCAGCGAGTTGCCCTACTGAAATTAAATTTTTACTTAGCTTTGGAACATGTCTTACCTCTTGTAGTAGCCAATGATTCCCATTATGCAACTTAATCTTGATTTTCCCTTTTCCAACAATTTAACAGGGTTCATTATCTCCCAAATAAACTAGCCCAAAATCCCCTTGGACATAATCAACAAAATAACCTCTATGGGGTGTAGCATGAAATGAAGCCCCTGAATCTAACACCAATGAATCATCAAAATTTTCTAAAGATAGGAGCAAAGCATCCTCTTTAGATTTGTTACTTACCACATTTTCCTCCTTGTTTCCATCATGTTTGTCTCCTTGATCTTTCTTCTGAGACCAACAATCTTTCTTCTTATGTCTTGGTTTTCCACAGTACCAACAGTCACTAGGTCCTCTTGACTAAGACCTCTTTCCCTTTGACTTCCCTCATGATTTTCCATGATTTCCAGAGTTGTTTCCTCTATCTCTTGTTCTGCCTCTTCTTTCTGCATTCAATACACTACCTGATGTAGATGCCCCTGAGCTTTTCCTATGAATTTCCTCACTCAATATAACACCAATAACATCATCAAACTTTAGGGTATTAGAACTAGAAACAAAATTAATAACAACCATTACCAAACCATTCCAACTTTCTAGCAAAGAACACAAAATCAAGAGAGCCCTAACCTCTTCATCAAAAGTAATTTTAACTGAGGCTAACTGACTTGTAACTGTATTAAACTTATTCAAATGATTAGCAACTAATCCACCTTCTACCATTTTCATATTAAATAAACGCTTCATAAGAAATACCTTGTTTGAAGCTGAAGGCTTTTCATACAATTTCGCTAGGGTATCCATTAGATCTTTAGCTTTTGTTGCTCCAACAATATTGAATGCCACTGATTGTGCCAGGCATAAATGAATACTCCCCAGTGCCTTCCTATCCAAAATATACCAATCCTCCTGAGACATTGTTGCCTCTTTCTTGGCTATTCCCTCTAATGGCCACCATAGATCCTTCTGATAGAGATAGTCCTCCATTTGCATCTTCCATAACTGGAAGTTCTGCCCATTAAACTTGTCAACCTTTAGCCTACCCTCATCAGCCATTTCTTCCACTTAATTGAGAGACTCTCCCACTAACTCACGAGACCTTCTTTAGAGAATAGATGAAAGAACGAACAAAATAACCTCGCTCTGATACCACTTGTTAGGATTAACAAGGCAGAAATAACAATTATATGCAAATATAACCAATATCAAAAAATAATAAACCACATAGAAGAGAACATAAGACACAAATATTTAACATGGTTCACCCAATCCCTAGGCTACATCCACCAATAGCGAGTCCAATATTTTATTATCTAGTGATTACAACCTGATTACAATCTATAATCCCTTACAGCTCAATTCCACCACAAGTACTAAAATCATACATCATAATGAAATCCCTAACCCTAAGCCATATTATACAATATTTTTTCCACTTTAGGGTTAGAATGAGTTACAACATGTCAGCCCAAAAATTACCCTGATGAGGTCGGGAGGAAAAGTGTATAGTACTTTCCTGGATAGTACTTTCCTGATCAGTCACCACAAGCTAACAATAACAATGGGCCTAAAGTCTACAACCCTGGAGAGAAAGAGAAAGAAGATAGTTAAAAACCTTGAGAAAATTCTAGGAAAAGGAGAAGAGGAGAATGAACCTCTGGAAATTACACAAGGTCAAGGTGAGGACCAGGCAAGTGAGTCTGAACAACGTGAAGAAGAGGAAGTATATACTCAAAAGAAGGGAAAATAAATAATGGTTGCCAAGACCAGTAAGAAAAATAACCTAAGACAAAAGCCTACTCCTCTTGCAGAAACAAGACCAAAAACTAGGGAAAATCCAGCTGCAACTTCTGTCGAGCCCCCCAAAAGAAGACACTAGTAAAGAACACTAAAGGGGAAACCTCAAGGAAAAGAAAATAAACTCAAACAAAGGTAGAGTCAAGACACCCCAAGAAGAAGCCAAGAAGGAAGTTGGTTCTACAAAAAGATGATGATGATGATGATGAGATGACTAATATATATGATAACAGTAAACTCAAGGTGGAAAAACACAGGCATCCAACTAGTGTGGATGAAATCTGCCAGAACAACAAGAGCACTACAGGTTTGGCAGGATATAAGTTTATCCAAATTGAAAGATTAAGCAAAGATGGCAAGGAAAGATTGAATAGGAAATATAAGAAATGTTATATACATTTAAGGTGACACCTTTGTAGTTAGGTAATTGAATACCTGATGACTTATTCAGTAAAATTGATGCAAGATGGCAATATGCCATTGTGACTAAGAGACAAATTAGTGAAGGAACTCTAGCATAGATTATGCTTGAATTGACCCCAATGCAAAAAGAAAAATTTATGGAGAAACATATAAATAGGTTTATACCTAAGATAAGGGCTTACTCCATTTTTTAAAATAATGTAGAAGAAGTTCTTACACAGAGAAAATGGACATGGAAGATAATCTTTGGATTAATGGTTGACAAGAGTCCTCAAAAAGATGAAGGCACATCCAGACAAGTTGAACTGGACAATACTGAGGATGTAGATGAGCCACATATCCTTGAGGAATAGAAAAGGTAGAAGGTAGAAGAGAGTGAACCACATGAGATGATCACTATTGAGGATGTCCATGAGGATACACAAGTAAATACTAATTCCTTGAATGAGGAAGAAATCAAAATTCAAATTCTTACTAAGGCAACCTCAGATCCCTTTCTATCATGCACCAATCCAGTTCTCATACAAGTTCAAGATTATCAAAAGATTGAGAGTGTAGACTATAGTTTATCTATATCTATGTTGAAAGGTGTAAACAAGCAAATGTTAGACTAATATAAACATTTATATTAGTTCAAAAGAATAAACATAAAAAACCAAGCCACCTCAAATTGAACCAAAACAAATGCATTCAAGCATTGTTTGATTTTCTCTGATTATGAGGGATGTGGATGTGCTCTCTAAGAACTTGGAGCTTGTCTCTAATGCATTCTAGGAAGGATTTGATATGATGCATAAATGATTAGAAAATCATAAATAAAAGCTAAGTTCAATTAATTAAGCTTACTCTATGATGATTTAGAAAGCACAAAATAGAGTTAATCTATCAAATATGCTAAATGCTTAAGCTCTAAAGATAAAATGGAATTATAATTTTACTCAATGTAAAAGGTGTGAATTGTTGTTTTGCTCTTGGAAGAGGAGGGTATTTATAGGATTTGAGGAAGGTCTTGGGTTAGAAAGGAGATTTAGGGTCAGAGGTAAGGTTTGGGGTAGAGTTAGGAGTAAGGTTTAACCCTGGTCAGGGTTGCTCACACGTGTGAGCAACACTAGGGAAGTGTGCAAGGGGACAAGAGTGGAAGAGGAGACATGGGCTTCATTAATGACTTGTAAGAGTCATTAATGAGGATGTAAGAAGCATTTATGAGTGTGTAAGGCTCATTTATGAGGGGTTTTGACCCAATGTCAAAGTTTGAAGGGTTTAGGCTAAGAAATGTAGGAATCACTTTTTAATTAGGTTTAGAGTGAGATTAGGAAATTATAGAAGAGGTTAGGGATTTCTAGAATATTTCTACGGTTTTAGGATTTAAATAAATATTTTATTTATTTAAAAGATTTTTGGTCAATTTATCAATTAATAATTAATAAATAGAGGAAATTCACTCAAACTTGATTTAAATGATTTTGGAAATAGATTCTTTAATTAAAGATGTTTAATTAAAATAGGAGGATTTAATGGCATAAAAATTAATTGATTAATAAATAATGATGTCATCAGGGGTTTTCGAAAAATAAAAATATTTTTATTTTCTAAAGGATTTTTAGGTGTCTACATTTTTCCCCTCTTTGATGCAATGTCACAAGTGGTGTGGCGTCAAAGACAAGAAAATAAGATACTCCAGGCTAGAATTTAGAGGAATAAGGGGTTGTGCCCCCTTGAGAAAATAACGCAAAGGGTAAACATTGTGGAATTTTCTTGAAAATAACACAAGTGGGAAGGAAAGGGAGGAAGGAAGAAGGGAGGATAAATAACCAAACTTCCAAGAGCAAAGATGGATGAATGCAAGATGAGATGGAATGCAGGATGCAAAATGTAGCTATATGAAAGATGCAAGATGCAAGAGTAATCTATATGATGCAGGATGTAGGGGATTTTGGGAAGCTCCAAGTGTAAATGTGGAGAGCACAACCTAGCTTGATATGGAAACATTAGAGACCTACCAAGGATACTGGGATCACAAGGCCTTTTCACCAGTGTTGCATAGGACTGACGCGAAAAAGACACGCAAGGTTTCCCCAACATCACACATGATCTTGAGGAGTCATGGTAGAAATGATGCTGGAGAAACCACAAACAAATGACATGTCCCAAGTCCACTAGGTAACCTAGAAGATCACATGTGAACTGTGCAAGGGTCATGTCCAACTCACTCACAGGTAGAAGCAAGAGATCAAAATACCTTGCCCCAGATTGTTCTCATTCATTGTGCACCATGATATAAAGGATTGTGGTGACTCTGAGGAGAGAATGATGAGAAGTCGTAAAAGATTAACAAGATCCAAAGGACAAAATCCAAGACCAAAATGATAACTCCAAAAGACATCCTTTTCCAAGGAGAGAGATTGATTTGATTGATGGTGGGAAGATTGGTCTAAATGTGTGGAAGGATACATCGACACGGACCTAGTGTGATTGGTGGAAGATTAGGTCTGACAAGAGGAAGGATACATTCTCAAGGACCCATCGATTGATGAGAGAATGAGTTTTGTTGTTCACTGGCAAATGATGAATTTCAAGGATAATCATTGTGATCAAGAATAGTTTGACAATTGATGTTGTTGAAGTACAAGGCTGAGTGGGACAAGATATCAGATCAAATGTTGTTGCAGGACTGACAAGGATATGTGCAACAAGATGGGATGATATGTACAATAGATGGGAAGACTTACAATAGATATGTACAAAAGCTCAGAATTTGGGATAGGAACATCTCGCTATATAAGATATGGAACAAGATATGTACATGGTGGATTGTGCTATACAAGATATGTATAGGATGGATTGCAGATTTTCTTGAGGATTAAATAGAGGAATGTTGGGGGATGGTGGTGGGGATGGGGATGGTAGGAAAAGGATTGGTTAGATGTGGAGGATGGGAGTTTGATAGATAATGACTTAGTCCACTATGTATGGCACCTATTTGTTAGGTTTTCACCAACATACTTATCCAAGGTGCTTGAATTGCCAATTTTTCACCATTGGACGATTATTTTTCTTTATTTTTTTGCTTTTTGCTTTTTTGCTTTTTTGCTTTTTTTCTGGATTTTCCATTTTGTATGAATTTTTTGAATATGTAGGATCTAGTTCAGGCATAGAACCTCTTTAGATGTATGATGTTGATAGGATCAATCAAAGGCTCACCTTCTGGTGTGGATAGCTGAAAGGCTTTGGAGCCAAAGCATGTTGTGACAATATAGGGGCCCAGCCAAGTAGGCTCAAACTTGCCTTTCTTTTGTCGATGTGCTTGGACTTTCTGATTTTCCTTTAGGACCATGTTGCCTACTTGGAATTGTCTAGGATGGACCTTCTTGTTATAACTCATTTTGAGTTGATTTTGGTATGCAACCAGGTGATCATATGCTTGTTGTCTCTTTTCATCTAGCAAATCTGGCTATGTGAGATGTGCCACGTGATAGTCTTGATCAGTGGTATAGTTCTTCATGGAGACTCGCAATGATAGGAACTCGACCTCGATGGGTAGAATGGCTTTGGCACCATATATAATGGAATATGGGGTGGTGCCTATGGGAGTGTGATAAGAAGTATGATAGGCCCAGAGGGCAGGATTTATTTGGAGATGCCAGTCACGACCAGAATCATTGACAACTTTTTTAAGGATTTTTAGGATGGTTTTTTTAGTTTCCTTAGCTTGCCCATTTTCTTGAGGGAAGTATTGACTAGAGAAATGGTGATGGATGTGGAGTCTGGCACATAGATCATCCACATACTAGTTTGGTAGATGGTATGCCGAAGTGGCAGACAATATGATATAAGATGAACTTGGATATTTGGATGCCATTAGTTAGGGTGAGAGGGATTGCTTCAACCCATTTTGTGAAGTACTCTCTAGCTATTATTATGTACTTATGTCCATCTGAGGAAAGGGGAGTGATTAAGCCGACGAGGTCGAAGCCCCAACATGAAAATGGCCAAGGTGGTGCAATGGGTTGCAAGTCTTGTGCTGGTACATGAATCAAATTAGCATGCTACTGACAGGGAAGACATTTCCTAATGAATTCACAAGAATCATGTTCCATGGTTGGCTAATAATACCCAACTCGAACCAACTACTTTTCTAGAACCATGCCACTTGTGTGGGCACCACAAATTCTAGCATGGACCTCTTGTAAAGCCAGGATGACCTCATTTGAATCTAAACACCTAGAAAGGATATTATGATATCCTTGATGATAAAGGGTGTTGGCTACAAGAGTGTAGCGGGAAGCTCTTTGAATTAGGTTTTGGCATTGGTTATTGGTGAGATGGGGAGATATGATACCATTTTTTAGATATGCATGGATGTCATGGTACCATGGGGACTGAGGACCAACCAAGACATGCACAATTTTTGCATCAGTGTTCTCATAAGTAGGTGTGTGTATCTAGTCGACTAAGAATTCATATTGTGATGAGATGCGAGGGATCTCTAACAAGGATCCAATGATTTCCATTGCATCGGCTGCTTTATTTTGAAGCCTTGGTATTTGTGTGAATTGTAGACTCAAGAAGTGCTCTTTTAGTTTATCCACTAATTCTTTGTAAGGTAGCAGCTTGTCGTCCTTTGTCTGATATTCATCTAGGACTTGCTTGATAATCAGCTACGAGTCTCAAAATACTTGTAGTTTTTTTATATTCCATTATATAGTTACTTTGAGGTCTAAGATGAGTGCCTCATATTCTACAATATTATTAGTACATGGGAATCCTAATTTGAATGATTTTGGAATATAGTCACCTTGAGGGGTGTGTAATAGGATTCCTACCCTTGATCCATGGGATGTGTAGGATCCATCAAAGTATAACTTCCACATGGGTTGTTCTTCAATCATACATAAGTGCTCATCAGGGAATTCCATGATTAGTGGATACGTATCCACCAAAGGTGCTTTTGCTAGTTGTTCAGCAATTACTTGCCCTTTGATTGCTTTTCGATCTATGTACTGGATGTCAAACTCACTAAGTAACATGACCCATTTTTCCATATGGCCTGTGAGAGTTGTCCTGGATAGAAGATATTTGAGTGGGTCTACTTTTGAGATGAGCTTGATTGTGTGGCTGAGCATGTAATGTTTAAGCTTCTGAGTGGCGAAGACCACTGTAAGGCATGCTTTCTCCATTGGTGAATAATTGAGCTCATAGCTGACTAGAGTTTGACTGATATAGTATATGGCTCTCTCATTGTTGTCATCATCATGTTGTGCTAAGAGTGCCCCCAATGTTGTAGTGGTTTCCGAGATGTAGAGTATGAGAGGGTGTCCTAAAATTGGTGGTACAAGGATTGGAGAGTTTGTAAGATATTCCTTCAGCTTGTCAAATATTTTCTGACACATAGGATCCCATTTGAAGCTTGTGTCCTTACGGAGTAGATGTGTGAATGGTTGGCACTTGTTTGCCAGCTATGATATAAATCATCGCACTGATTGAAGCTTTTCTTGTAAACTTCTGAGATGTTTGAGTGTTCTAGGTGGATGCATTTCTATAATGTCTTTGACCTTTTTGGGGTCAATCTCTCTATTGCATCATGATATGATGAAACCTATAAGCTTTCTAGATGTTACACCAAAGACACACTTCTTTGGATTCATCTTTAAGCCATAATGATGGAGACGATCGAACACACTCTCAAGAATGTTTAGGTGTTCACCTTGTGTCTAAGATTTTGTAAGAATATCATCCACATAGTCTCCCAGGAACCTATGGATCATATCATGGAATATGGTTTTCATTACTCTTTGATATGTAGCTCTGGTGTTCTTGAGCCCAAATGGCATCATGTTGTAGAATAGCGTACCCCATGGTGTGGTGATCTTCTTTTCCTATTTGGATCTGATTGTATCCTAAGAATCCATCCATGAGGGACAACATCTCATGGCCCATTGTAAGATCTACTATCATGTCTATGTTGGGTAGCAGGAAATCATTTTTTGGACACACTTTGTTTAAGTCTCTAAAGTCAATAAAGATCCTGATCTCACCTGAAGGTTTGCTGACAGGAACCATGTTGGAGATCCATTCTGAATAATCTATAGCTATGATGATCTTGGCTTGGAGAAGTTTCTCAAGCTCTAATTTTACTAACAAGGCCACTTTTGGATGCATTTTTCTTAGCTTCTTCTTGACTGGCTTGGCATTTGGATCCACTACAAGATTGTGTACTACTAGATCTAGATCAATCCCTAACATGTGTGCATATGACCATGCAAAGTTGGTAGTGGCTTCTTGGAGTAGCGCAATGAAATCCATTTCTTCACCCTCTGTTAAAGATGTTGCAATGTAGGTGATTCTCAAAATTCTTCTTTGCCTAAGTTGATTGGTTCGGTTTCCTCAATGATGATAGGTGATTGCTCAGGTCTGTAATCTTGGATAGGAGGAAGAGGTAAGTCACCATCTTCTAGCACCTCAGAGAGGTTTTCACCAGAAGATACGCCCTTTATTTGATCTTTTTTGGAGTCAAAATGCACCCTAGAAGGGTTTTCACATAAGGACTCATTCTTTTCTTTTTCTATTTCAATTTTGTGGCTAGAGCTTGCCTCCTCCCCAAAATATCCTTTAGGGTCAAGCTTGTAGACATGAGTGGCTTCTGGATCTTGATCTGCTTGTTGGCCTAATGATCCCCTGAACCTTAGGAGTGCTTGTGTGCTTTGGAACTCATCGATGCGTGTGATGCTTGGTTAATCCTAGTCTATGAGTTTGAGGTGGATGAGGGGAAGTTATATGATGTTAATGGTGAGTCAGTGGAGGACAGAAGTGCCTAGGAGGGTATCATCATTGAAGTTGTCACCATATGATTTATTTTCTTCCTCTTCAAGGGTGTCTTCAATTTCTATGAGGTCATCTTAGCTATTCAAAAAGGTAGCGTTGGTCATGTTGGTGCCCCCCAGTTGCAGTATTGGGCTCTTGCATATGTAGGTGAGGGGTATTAAATCCAAGACCTTGATGTTGTGGATTCTTTGGTGCTATGATGGGGTCTTTGCTTCTACCTTCTTGTGGTCCTAGACCACCACCTTCATATTTCCATTATTCAGTGGTGTACTTGTGTGATTGTGGATATTTGTCTTTGAAGTAGCCAATAAGTTCAGTGTCAGGTGGTGGGGGATCTCTGTACAACCACCTATTGATTTACAGGTCCATCTCTTGACTATTTATGTTTCCATGGAAAACAAAATTCATAGGTCCCATTTGCTTGATTTCATGATTTTCTTCAGTGGGTTTTCTTTGGTGACTCAGGCACCCTTGCATATGTAGATCAAGTGGGAGGGCCCCTACTACAAATGCATCATTTAGGATGTATTCACCACAACTTTGGTTGTTGATTTTGATGGAGGAAAGGGTGGATGCTAGGATTGTCTTTGGATCACTATGGGATTGAGAAGAGCTGGTGATAGAAGTGCCAATGTCAGTTCTAGGACAATGGGTGGAATGAGGGAATGATGCTTCTATCACATGGTAGTATGAAAAGGGTTGGGGGTTTTCTTCAATGGTGACCTCAGGGCCTTGATGTGGAAATTTGATGCACTGATGTTAAGTGGATGGTACAGCCTTGATGGAATGGATCCATGGTCGATCAAGGAGGATGTTGAATGGTAGGTCAAGATCAACAACATGGTAGATAGTGCCTTGAGTCACTGGGCCTAGCTTGATAGGAAAAAGAATGGTACCTTCAGAGGTATGCTCCAAGTTGTCATATGCCTTGATAGTGATGACATCATGTGATATGTCATCCTCTATAAACCCAATCTACTGAATGAATTTCAAAGTGCATAGGTTTAGGGTTGAACCATTATCTATCATGACCCTTTTAATAGAAAAATCTCTGACCATACTGGCAATGTAAAGAGGGAGATTGTGGTCAAGTGCAATGGCTAGTATGTCAAATGGTTTGAAGGATAGAGCATAAGATGCAGATAGATGTCCCACAAGGTTCTTGAACTGGATGGTTTCAATGTCTATGGGGACATGTCCTTCTTGGAGGTCTCTATTGAGAATCTCTTAATGGAGGGGTGAAATGCAGAGAAGGTCGAGGATGGAGATTTGGGTAGGTGTATTCTTGTTATACACTGAGTTTGCATCTTCTCTCAAGATCTCTTAGTCTTGATAACTCGGTATAACTTGGGAATCATCTCTAGGTTGTGGGACCTATGCTAACTAAGATGAAATCTCTAGGTTCTAGGCTGGTTCCTCTTGGATTGTCACCTTAGTTTGCTCCTAACATGAAAGTAAAACTTTGAGGGGAAAGGGTTAGAAGGAGTGCATGAAAGGGAAATAACAGGAAAGCAAACTACCTACTAGGTGATGCACCGAAAATAGGGTGTGAATTGTAGTATGGAGGATGAAACCAGTACACAATCCTAGGTCTCAGAGACTACAACTCAGTGAATAGGCCTACATAAATATTTTATAGAGGGGTCTGCAGTAAAGGAATACTTATGCAAGGAAAAGGAATTTCTCAAGGCAATAGTACTCCTAAAGAGTCAGACACAAACTATAACCTGCAGAGAAACATTCATCTCTGCAATTGGGTATAGGAATGAGATAGATTGCCAGGGGTGAAATTATGCCCACAAAAGCATTCGAATCAAATCATTCATAAGCATACACATGAATTGTAGAAAGAAAGAGGAATCAAGAAAACCTAAAAGTTACTGAACATACATATACTGAATTCAATAAGAGATAATCCACATAAGAAAGCATAAGGATAGGAGAATGTCACAAGATGCTTTATAATATCTGAATAATCAATGGGAATTACAACTGTAGAAAGCCAAAGGGGCAAAAATGCCACAAATTGCTCTCTGAGAAAGAAACTTTCTTTTTACAATTGTTGGATTCTCCGCACTAAGGCTCCAAAAAAACAAATTATATACACCTCTACACGTAGGCAGGAATCAAAATATCTCATTAGGGTTACATAAATCTGCATAAAATAATCCAACCCTAAACCAAGACAAGACTGATCATAAATACTTCTCTAAAAACATGGCCGATCAACCCTCAAATTGCATGCCCATCCCTGTACTGAAATCATCCTACAGACACAACAACCTGGATTCAACAACCTTCCTCCACCAAAGTCACACCATGAATGCTAAACTGGTACTCTCAGATAACAAGAAATGACTCATGATGACTAATCAGACCTCTTCATCATTTTCCCTTAACTACGCATGACCTAGCGACATCAATTTCTGAGCTACCCTACCCATACTTGCAAACATCCTCTACAGAAGAAAGCCTGCCAAAATTGGCCGCACCATTTTGAAATAGCACTGGTCGCATGATGACATGAGCTCAAAAGCCTTCATGTGATCATGCGACAAGCCTTTTAGAATCTATCTCCACCTCGTACACATCCTACAAATCACAATTGGCAAAAACTCAAGCTCGAGATCTAACTACAAATTCAACCCTGAGTTCACCCTGGGTTTATTTTCCCTTAGTTTCCAGGTCGCATAATCTTTTCCTTAACCCTGGCTCCATCTGGCGACTACCCGAAATCCTTAACCGCACAACCGTGCACTCATGCATTCGTTAAGAAAATAGGGCTCTGCTAAATCATATCCACGAATGAGCAAACACATGAAACTTAATCGGGAGCTACCAAATATAGAGGACAAAACCAGCCTCCTCTAGAACTTCCACCATTAAAATCTAGCCCTACTAGCAACCACATTGTCATCGCAAGCTCTCGGCCAATCAGCATTTAGCCTTGTCATCACCCCACTGCGCAAATCCAGACCCATGACAAAAGAATCTCATCAAATAGTTGTCGCATGATCTCATGGGCTCGGAAGATCTCATGAGATCATACAACCACAGTAGATCTTTGTTTACCACCACCTCACTGAAATCCAGACCCACAATACAAATGGCTCAAATTGAACGGTGGTCGCATGATCGCAAAGGGGAGGAAAATCCCTTGCGACCATGTGACAATCATAGATTATGTCACACGGTCATCACACTGAAATTTTAGGCCCACCAAAATCCTCATCATGACCCTCTGGCCAATCAGGAATGAGCACTGCCACAAAAAGAGGACCCACCACCAAACTGCCATCTCTTATCGGTGCGGCTAACAGCTAGTCACATGTTCGCATAGCCCAGAAAAGGGCTATGTGATCATACGACAAGCTATTAGCAGTTGTTTAATAGGATCACGGTCAATCGCATGGTCGCATAAGGGGAAAAAGACCTATGCGATCATGTGACAAGTGCTAGCAGTTTGTCAAAAACATCAACTGGGCCCCACCAACCGGTCGTAGCAGCGCACTTAATAGCTAGTCGCATGTTCACATAGCCCAAAAAAGGGCTATGCAATCATGTGACAAACTGCTAGCATTTTGTAACAGTATCAATTGGTTAGTCGCATGGTTGCATACCCCTTTTTTAGGCTATGCGAACATGTGACAAACTGCATGTAACTTGTCGAAGACAACAACTGGGCCCCACTGGATCGGAGTTGCACACATAAAAAGAATGTTGTCGTTAGGAAGAACTGGTGCAAAGATGTGAAGAGGTTGAAAACACAAAGGGTTTTTAGGCTGAAAGTCGAAAACATCCTGAGCTTTTAGGGTGAAGGTCAAAAACACACTGAGCTTCCGGACCAAAATGTAGAAAACACAGAGGGTTTTCGACACTTTGAACAATCTTTTGGAAAATAGGATTGTGGCCAAAAATGAATGATAGGAAGTTTTGGGTAACAATTCCCAAGATGTTCTATAATTTTATATTGTGCATTGTGTGCTGGCCTTGGACGTGCATCAATGATAGTTATTTGGCCTCTACATGTGGTAACAACACACTAACTATCTTCTCCTTTGACAAGGATAACATTGATTGTGGGCTCAACTTGGGTTATACATCCAACAAACTTGTCATAGTTGATATGGGCTGCAGTATAATCTTTGTTGTCAGCATGGTCTCCTTGCTTGCCTTTGCCTTGATTCTGGGGAGGAGGATTGGGATTGATTTGGTTCTTCCTAAGATTATGTTGTGGGAACACGTTTTGGTAGATCTACAAGTTGGCATTAGGTGAATCTTGGGCTAGTGTGTCCACTTGTATCTCCTTTCTGTCGATGAGATCTTGGATGTAATGCTTGAGTTTCATACACCTTAAGGTAGTGTGTCCTTTAACATGATGATAATCATAGTACTCATGATCTTTATACCAGTTAGGCTTGAGAGTGGCATCATCAAACTGTTGAGTTGGTGTATACGTGATTAGGTTGGCTTTGGCCATTCGGTGAAAGATAACATCTAGAGGTTCACCAAGTTGTGTGAAGGTTCTCTTCTAGTGAGTCTGGGCTCTCTCTAGGTCTGTTCTGATTGGGAGTAGTGGAGATGGCATTAGCCTAATTGGTCAAATTGCCTTGATGGGCTTGATGTGCTTGCTGCTAATAGTTCTGCATGGGTTGTTGAGGGATCTGAGGTTGTTGTTATTGGTATTGTTGTAGAGGTTGTAGATAGATGGGCACTTGTTGATGTTGGTATGCAGGAGTTGGTGTAGGACCAGCCACGATGATTTGGACATGCTTGGTATCAGTGGCTCCATTAGTAACAACATTTTTTTTATGATTCTAGTAATGGGGTTTTTCATTGTTGGGTATACTATGGGAATCATCTTTTTAATGTTGGACTGTGAATTCTTCTAGGAGGCCTCTTTCGATATCTATCCCCTTGCTTTTGATATCTTGATAAGTTTGGATGCAATTCATCCTCATGAAGTGGGATAGTTTGGGATGCAGGTTATCAATGAAGATTTTGGTTAGATGCTTTTTAGGTGGTTGGTATGATAACTTGGTTGTGAGGTTTTTCCATCATTTCAAGTAGTCTACTAGGTTGTTGCCTCCTTTCTATTTTGACTTACAGAGGTCTAGTAAAGATAACTCATTTTTGACATTGTGGGCATATTGGGCAATGAACTTCTCAGAGAGCTCTACAAAAGTTGTGATGGTCCCATAGGGTATCTTGTAAAACCACTCAATAGAAGTTCCTCCCAAGCTTTTGGGGAATAGGCGCAAAAGGTAATTATCAGTGTAAGCCACTTCTTGGCATGCGATATAGAACTCTTTGATGTGGTTTACAGGGTCTCCTTTTCCTCGATATTTATCAAATTTGGGTGTCTCAAAGTGCTTAGGGAAAGGAATAGCTATGATTGATTGATCAAATGGATAGGGACACACCTCTTCAAACTTGAAGGTCTTGTTCTATGTGCTAGCTTTGAGCTCCTTGAGAGCATTCTTCATTTCTTCCCACTCATTATTGATTGGCATTAGAGCGGGTACTCCCATTTGGAAAGGATCTAGTGGCGCTGGTGAATAAGGGCAGTTTTGAGGTGGATATTGTGGACTGGGATATGGAGATTTCCCATCAAGATAGGTGGATTGGAATGGATCTTTGGGAGATGATTGCTAGGGAGGATATTATTGCTGAGGATATAAGACAGTTTGTTGCTGTGATGGGTAGGATGATGCTTGTTGTTGTGGGATGATGGGATATTGTTATTGTTGTGCTAGGAAGTATTGTTGTTGCGGAGGAGGCTAGTGGAATGGTGAAGCTTGTTGGTAGGCTTGGCCTTGATGCATTTGGCTTTGCACTCTGTTGATGTAGGATGGGTGCATTCCTACATTTCTTAAGGGTGGAATGAATGTAGGGAAGCTGAAAGTAGGAGGCGGTTGGGCAAGGTAGCTTGCGAGATGGGAAGAACTCTTTTGTTGGGGTGGTGGAACCACATGAGATGTGGAGGGTGGAATAGATAGGTGGTTGGTGTATGACGGAAAGGATGAAGCTAGCGGAGGCTACATTTGTTGTTATTGTGCTACTTGGGGGAAGGTAGCTTGTTGGTTTTCTAGCATGGATGCAGAGAAGTGGGTTGGTATTTCGAAAGCTAACATTTCTTCTCGAGTAAGGCCCCATAGAGAACTAGTTCATGGTGGGAGTTGTGATGTGGAGGGTGCTGGAAAGGTAGATATGATGGGAGTTTGGGACGTGAATGGTGGGTTTGAAAATCCCATGGAAGGCATACATGTTGTGAATGTAGTTTGTTAGGCTTGTGCTAGGGTAAATGTTTGTTTTGGTGTGGACGAAGATGCTTGTGTTTCCCATGAGAAGGGTGGTGCTAATGTCGAAACTTGTTGGGAGAAGGAGGAAAATGATTGTGTTGCCCCTAGAAATGATGGCATGGGTGTAGAAGCTTGTGGAGTAAATGGGAAGGATGAGTCTATTGCCCCTGGGAATGATGGTATTGAGGTAGAGGCTTGCTGGGAGAAAGAGGGAAATGATTGTGCTGCCCCTAGGAAGAATGATGTTGCTTGGCCCATGGAAGGTGGAGGAATCACTTGTGTAAAGTCTTGTGCAAGAGGTGGCATTTGGTTTTGTGAAAAGCTTTGGGTAGGAATGATGGCTTGAGCTGCCATGGAGGATGATGGTGTGCTTGTGACAGGAACTGGAGTGGATTATGTTGCTTGTGTTGTAGGGCTTGTGAAACTACTTTGTAAAAGAGGAGGGATGGGCAAAACTACTTGTGATATGTGAAAAAGTGGATCAGTGATTTGTTGGATGATGGGAGTGTATGCCTCTACTGGTATTTTGATGGTGTTGGTGGGAATATGAAGTTGGAGATATGGTGGAATAGGAGTACCTGTAATACCCCAAAAATGGGCTATAAGTTCATTAACCTCCTACATCGACAAATCGAACAAAATCGACATCAAAGTCCTAACCTAAGGCACATCTAAACATCATCGAATCATAATTGATTATCTTAAATTTTGCATCGGGGAATATTCCTAGTAATATTCCTAATTATCTTAATTATCTTTAATTTAATGATTATTTGGCGATAAATCACATTTATCCTAAGTTTGATTAATTGAATATTTTCATATTTAATTAATTAGATTTAATATTTGCCACTTAATTGTGTAATTAAATTTAACTCTATCTATTATTAATTGTATTATTTAATTTTGACAATAAATCAAAATTCCTATCTTTAATTGATTAAATTCTTATTTAATTAATTAAAGCATGTTGTCATTATTTAATAATATAATTTTTAATAAAAGTTTGATAAAATAGTTAATTAACCCATAAATTAATTATTTATTTTCAAAAATCAGTTGAGTTGAGGATAAATCACTTTATTTATTTATTTAATTCTTAATTATTATGCATATTCAAAAGAAACAGTTAAACTCCAAATCAGAAAATCAATGCAAGTTATTGACTTTTTGGAACTCAACATCCTTTTGGAGTTCAAAAAGCTGATCTAAACTCTAATTTGAGTTAAAAAGTTGTTTTTGCATGATTTTGAGAATTAACTATCTTTCATGATCAGATAACTCAAAAATCAAGCTGAGTTTATTTGAGTGATTTATGGCTTTTATCCATGCACCTCCAAAGCCCTAGATTTCTATAAATTAAAAGCTTTAGCTCTTCACAGATCATCTCATATTTTGCACAATCATGCTGGAGAATTGGAATTGAAGAATCAAAGCTCTTGCGAATCGACATCTTTGTGAGATCAATCTTATTTTTGCATTCATATTACATATCATTGTTAGATTCATAGCATATCAATTTCATTTAGCATAGATTTCATATCAGTTTTTACAATTATTATTGCATAGAAAATATCAAAAATATAGATTAATTGCATTCAATTTCATATCCATCTTTTGCATTCAAATCCTTCATTTAGGTGTCGTCTAGGTCACTGATCTCGATTACAGTCTGAGAACATTAATCTCGCACCTATTAGAAGGCAGTAAATCGCTTGGTTAGATAGCTTTCAATTTTGCATGATTTTGATTATAGCTAACCTCTAATGTTTTACTGAGTGTTGTGTCTACAGATCAGGTACAATTTTCACACACACAGTACCCTCTTGTGTGAAGTTAGCCAACGTGTTTTTCTGAATCTGAGCAATGAGTGCACTGACTATTTGTGCATGCCCTGAATGATTCATGAATGTTTCCATTGCAAAAGAAGTGGGGGGGATATTGGGATCATCCCATATATTACCTATTTGTTTTGGATCTAGGGATTGTAAGCTACCATCGCGCTAGTAGAAATGTTGGGATTGGACAAGTTGGTGGTCTGATAAGGATCCATGTTCCTTCATTTTTTGGATCTTCTCTTGACAGGCATGGAGCGGAGATTTAGAAGATAAAGATGCTAAGGATGGATGGATGCAAGATGTTCCTAACAGACTCTATAGAATGATGGATGCAAGTTTAAGAAACTTCTAAGGTCGGTGGATTTCTAGAATGCAATGCAAGGATTTGGATTAACTCTAAGAAGGGTGAAATGATAGAGGATTGGTGAGATGCTTTGATTTAGATCAAGGATTGTGGAAGATTGGCAAAAGATGGGGAAAGATTGGTGAAATACTTGGCAATGACAGAGGATTGGTGGAGGATGGTGGAAGATGTACTAAGTGTCAAACAATGAGTTATTGCTTCCTGATGTAGTATCAATGGTAGGATTGGTCAACCTAGGATAGACTAATGATATTTGGTCAACTAGATTTTTATCAATGCAAGCCAATCTCTTGCTCAAGATGATGAGGCTTAAAAGGACAAGTTGGGTTTCATTTAGACAATTCTCTGTAAAAAGGGGATTTTTTTTATTTGGGATGAGGATTGGAAGCAACCCAAAGGATTTTAAAACTAAGTTTGTAGGTTTTGGATCACTGGATTTGGTGTAACAATGGTGAGTTCTGACTTGGATGATGGATGTTGGATTTGGATCAAGAATGATGGAATGAGGATTGTGGATATTCTGATGGAAGGATGATGAAGGATGAATTTGAATGATGCTACCCCTAACAGGATGAGCTAGATGCAATTGGAAAGGATTCCCTATGATGCAACTAGGAAGATGATATGCAATGATGCAACTATAAATGATTTAGAATGAAACTAAAGATAGATGGCGATGAAAAGATGAATCTAAGAATGGTATAGGATGCAAAGGATGTCAAGATATGATCTAAGGGAGTTTTAAGGAATGAAGGATATAAGATGGTCCAAACTAGTCCTCTCTTTCTAGATTGATATAGTGATGATTAACCTGGAATTGGTATGCAAATTGTTTCACTATTGTGTTATACTCTATGTTGTCTAGTCTCTCTCGATTCTTTATTTCTGCTTGGATCGCTTTGAGGGAAGGTTGGTGATCTTTGAGATTTCTCTCTGCAACTTTCTTCTCTTGATAAACTTGGGAATTAGGAAGCCTAGATTTTTTGTGTTGGGTCAAATCTGACATAGCTTGGAGAGATTTCGGGTAAGTGTTTTGAAACAAGGTTTTTGGGTGTCTGATTTTGAAGGATCTCTTATGCAAGGTTTTTTTTGAAAGCTTGTTATAAATTTTTGGATCAGCTTGATGTCTCCGAAGGAAAAGGACAAACTTCACAAAAGACACTCTGAAAACAATCTCGACAAGGGACAAGGCAACCTTGTGGGATACAAGCAATGACTTAGCCACTAAATTTGAAAGAAAGCTTTTTGAAAGGTGTATATCTAACAAGTGTTTTCATTGAGCTTTTGACTATGTAAATCACTTCAAGCAGATCTACTTAAGGGGAGGTGAGTATCAAAATCCTTTCCCATAGCTTGATACCCCCTAAAAGGGGATACATATGGTGAGTGTCTTAAGGTGATCATGGAAACCATGTGGATAGGTCCTTGCACAAGGATTGTGATACTTTCGGGGGTAGATCAAGTAGCTTCTATTTTAACAAGTTTATATTTTTAGGAACAGTCCCAAGAGATAACTGAGAGGGGGGGTGAATCAGTTATCTATAAGTTTAAATTCTTTATCCAATTAACTATACTTAAACATAAATCATAAACACAATGAAAGAACACTTCAACAGAACACCAATATTTTGGTTACGGGGAAACCCAAATAGGTAAAAACCCCGGTGGGAATTGACACCCACTAATATTCTGTACTAGTGTATTATGATCATTGTTAGAAGATCCTTAACCCTGTTAGGAGTTTCTTTACAATATATTTAGTATAGTAGACCTGGTCAAGGGTCAAACCCTATTAGGAGTCTTTTACAATTAACCCTATTAGGGGTGAGGACACATTGTCCGAGAGCACGGTGCTCAAAGGGGTGAAGGTTACAACCTTATGTTTAATAAATACACACTATATCTGGATCTTGGTGAATTGCGCTTTGACCTACTATCTGGATTGGTTCCAATGTATATAAAAAATACTTTACTTGGTCACATAGACCTTCTTCTGATGGCTCAACACTTCGCACACTCTACTCTGCTCTTCACAATCAACTTTGAACCATCCTCTAGCAATCACAAATGATTGTCTATAAATATCTTTCCTCTAAATGATATAATCAAGTCTACCTATTATAACCACCTTGAAATCATAATAGAGAAGTCATAACAAACTCCAATAATAATTCAGTCAGCTCTATTAAGTACGCAACACATTCTGGGACTTGTCCAATAAGATAATTGCAGATGCATGCTACACACTGTCATCTTTACCAAAACAACTACATCTTTATCCTCAAGTCAAATTACCTCATGCACTCTTAACCAAACCTTGCTAACTCTTCTCCAAGATCTAATCCAAGGGTGCATACCAAAATGATAGGCGCAACTCCAGAACCAATATAATCTCTGTCAGCTCTTCTGAACAAACATAGGAAATTGCTACTGGTGAATAGCAACTACATAACTTCACTTATAGTAATCATCAGACTCTATTTCCATGACTATAACATCACTAACATGTCTCCATTACATATCCAAAGGTGCAAGGCTCCATGATAATTTCATGGACAACCATACATAAAACACTGCCTATTACTCTGTCAGGAACACTACTTGACATAAGCTATTGTATAATTGTCTGTACTAACATTTGACCTTTGCATCCATGATATCAAGCTGATAACATGTCCATGCTGCATATACTAAAATCTTACTACATAATTCTTCCATGCATGCTACTTACCATATGTTGTCATCAATGACAAACATACAGTCAGCACTGGCTTGCTGGAAAATCTCCAACAATCTGCCCCTTTGGCATTGATGGCAACATATGGAATGAAAAACTCTATCAATCCAAATGAACATTTCTTTTATAACATTCTCCATTTCCTCAACTAAACCGCTTCCATAACTAAATACAACTCCCCCTTAGAATATTATTCCTTCTTCTATTTTTCATGACTATATATTACTCCCCCTTTGACATCAATGGCAAAGGGCGCCAAACATTTTTAGCATTGGTACTACTCCTGAGGTAGAGTAGTCAACCATCCAACAATCCTTTAGGACTAATGCTCTTTCTTCTTTCTTCTAAGAAGAGTTAGGGAAGGGAATTACTCCCAACTTCTCCTTGAGATACTCAAAAGTATCTTTTGGCAAGGACTTTGTGAATATGTCTGCCAATTGATCTTTAGTACTCACATAGTCCAACTTGACTTCTTTTTCTACCACTTTCTCTCTTAGGAAGTGATACTTGATCTCAATGTGCTTTGTCTTTGCATGCATCACAAGATTCTTTGACATGTTGATAGTGCTAGTGTTATCACAATGAATAACAATAGGATAATCAATCTGAATTACAAAATCCTTTATCATTTGCTTGATCCAAACAATTGTAGAACAATTCAAGGCTGCTACAACATATTTAGCTTCTGTTGTTGACTAAGAAATTCAATTTTGTTTCTTTCTTGTCCAAGTGACAAGTCTGTCACCAAGAAACATTGCTCCACCTGATGTACTCTTTCTATCATCAATGCATTCTGCCCAATCTGCATCAGTATACACATGAAGCTTAACATTTTTTTAATTAGGATACCATAGACCATAGTCTATAGTGCCTTGCAAGTATCTAAATATCCTTTTTACTACCTGTGTGTGTGAGTTTTACACCTTCATGAAATAACAAGATTTAAAAGACAATTACACTATTCAAAGCAAACTAATCTAAATAATGCACAATTAATCTAAATATCTCATGGATCTCTAAAATAAAGTGGTAAATGAGGCTCTCGGCTATGATCCTCACTAGTGACACTCTAAAGATGAGAATTAAGCTATATGATATGCAAATTTAGATCTATTTTATCAAATTCTAGCTCTATTTGATGAACAATCTACTATGATCAAAGCAATTTAAGCTAATTAGCAATGAAAAATGATAAGTGAGTGATGTGGATGCAAATTGCAAGAGCTTTGCTGCAATTCAAAGATATGGAATGGATGAATTATGCTTCTAAATGCCTTCAATATATAAGATTTTCCCAAGGGTAGGGGGTAGAGTGAGATAACCATGGTTATGTTTGGGTAAGGTCAATTGGCTTTGCTTTGTCCATAAATGGGGGGACAATCATTTAAATGGTTTCAAAAGGTTGGACCATTTCAACAAAAGTGAGTGATTTGTGTCCATTTTGTCTCCTTTTTGCTTTGTTGAGGGAAATTAGTATTTATTAATTAATTAAAGTAATTAAATTTAGCCATGAAGGGTAAGATGTTCATTTTGATTTTTCATTTCAACAACTATGTCATTAATTGAATTTAATCAATTTCGTAGTGTTTTTCCCCTTTTCAAGCTTTATTTAATCATTTAATCATTTAATTGAATTTTCCTTTGATTTGAATTGCCTTTGTTCCATTTATTAATTTTTCATGCTATTTTGATGATTTGATGCACCTTTTGATTGATTTAAGCCTTTAACCAATTTTTCGTGTCTACAAATGCCCCTCTTTGAGTCGATGTGTGAAGAACACCGATTCAAAGATTCCCTTGGTATGAAGATTTGATTCTATTTTGGTTTTGTGATTCCTTGATACCTCTGATAGTTGGTACAATGATATGATACTGTCTCTGATAGTGATATGCTGCCTGATATGATATGATAAATTGATCTGATACTGATTTGCCTCCTGATATGAAACTGATATGATATGATACTGATATGATAACCTGATATGATATGCACCACTGATAAAAAATTTTGATGTGATGCCAATTTGATACTCTGATGCCCCCTCAAAAATAAAACATATTGATTCCTTGATTTGAAAGATTTTGATTGATTGGTCCAATATGTTTTAATTTCTGAAAAATGTTGATGATATGCCATGACTTGCAATTTTCACATCCAAGATAGATAGGTCTATTGTAGTTAAGCAAAACAAGTGATTAGGATAACAGGATAATGGTACCAATGAATGTGATTTGTCAATCTCATAGGATAGTAAAATTGATATGGGATAACTGATCAGTGTGAAAACTGATACAGTTGATAGGATTGATCTTGATCAGTGTGAAAACTGATATGGGATCCTGATAGGATTGATAAACTGATACTTCGCTCTCAAGACATAGAGACACAAACAAATAATGATAGGTTTGATTGCTTTGATTGACGTAAGATGATTCACTGATATAAAATACTGATATGATTCCCTTGATTTGCAAAATAGGTACATTTCCGTAAATGATGAGACCTTAGCTTCTTGGATATTTAGACTTAAGTCATGAGTTGACCCAGCTAGAGTACATGTCATTGAGATGATTGATTATGGAGCTCCTTCAGTTTGTTGATATTATATCATGTTTTAGTTATTGATCAGGACTTGGATGTATCACTTTGATGACATTGTATCTTTGATTAAACAGACTTCATGGATCTGTGATGTTATGGACACTTATTTGATTTATGGACTTTCCTTGATTCTTGATTGAACCCCCCCATTTGATGATTGATCAAGATTTTGATTGAATGAACCCCCTTGTCCTTGGAAAAATACTACAAACAAATGCACATGCAATTAATCTATCATGATAATGCAATTAACCTTCCATGATAATGCAATGCAATGCAGCTAAGTGTCACTAGCTTTTAGCAAATAAATGCCTTGAGGATAAATTTTCATCATTGAGCACTTTGGGACCGGAAAGCAAGTACAATCACCACTACCCACTAACATGATGATATGAATACCACTTTTTATTGCATTTGGTAACCTCCTTTTTGAACTAGTACAACCCACACTAGTCGAATAAACCAACTATGAGAGTATGAATACCAGTTTCAACGAATTCAATGTTGCATAAACAAACAAAGGTCAATCTTCCACCCTATATGAAAGTCCTCGATGGTTCTTTAATGACCATGTCGTTAGATGAATTCACATAAGTTGTTGGATATCCCTCAAGACAGTCACTCAAAGACAAGAAAAATATCATGTCTCCATCATCGCCAATCTAGTCAAAACATCATCGATTAGCTAAAAAGATGTGATAAAAATCAATGTAAGTAAAGATCATCAAAAGAAAGCTTCAAGTGTTTTGCAATGTTTCATGATTTTCAAAAAGTATTTCCAAGCATTCTGATCTTTTTAAAGTGTTTTGTCAATTTTTAATCCCGAATAATAAATTCAATGAAGGCTCATGGATCAAGTTGTGGTAATTGAATTCTTGGTTAGTGAACAATGATATCCATCAAAGGTTCACAAAAATCTTCTTCTCTCTTCTGAAACTCTAATAATTCCCTCTCTGATGTGACTAAATATTATACTATTGAATCCTTTTTGGGTTTAATGCCTTGCTTCATGTGAATTCATGCATGTTGTTGAAATCCACTGATTAAGATCAAATGCCCCAGTTGGATAGAAAAAATGTTGGACTTGGAAAAACTTCCAAAATATTACCAAAGCTCAGTTTATGCAAGATGTAGCTCAAAAGCACTTCATGCTATCCTTTTTACCCACTCTCAAACAAGATCACATTGGTTTGCCCCCAATGTCTTAGCAAGATATAGGACATGAAGGATGGATTTGCAAGCTGATGGATTAGAGATGGAAAGGCTATGATGGAAGAAGTATGCGAATGTGACCCATAGGACTATCTCCTCAAGAGTACCCAAGCTAAGGAAAAAATGATATAGCAATGTGAAGCATGTTTTTGGATAAGCCATGAAAGCCAATGATACAGTGTTAGATAGCCTATAGGATAACGATCCACTACCATGAAAATGAGGGATCCAAAAGAGTGGACATGTCAAGAAGTTTTTGATAACAATTTTTTTTTTTTTTTTAAAAGTTCTTCATTTTGATCAAGACCAAGGGTCAATTTGGGTAAGATGTGGATAAGATAACACAATCAAGATAAAGGAGTGATGGAGGCTATGAAGGGATGTTTTGGGATTATGAAAAGACTGTCAAGGAATAATGAAGGTGAATTTGGGATAAGCAAGATCATGATAGGGTAACATGGATGCAACAAGTACATAAGCTGATGGAAAGGATAACGGATGTTAAGATACTCAATGCTCATGGATGTGTTCAACCTTGTCAAGATGAAGGTGATAGAGGAAATATGGACAAAAGTGAGGTAAATGATAGGAAGATGGAAGATGGCATGGATGAAACTTACCCCCAAGTGTAGAGTGCAAGAAGGAAGAATTATGCATGACGCCTGTTTGCCAGGTTTTCACCATGGTACTTGTCTAAGGTGCCACAAGAAGTGGTTTTCACCCTATATTTATTTCTTTTTATTTTTCTACCAAGGTGCCTATTGCTAGGTTTTCACCAAGGCACTTTTTCTCTTTTTTCATTTTTTTCTTTTTTCCTTTGTTTTTTTCTTTTTTTGTATTTTTCAATATTTTCCCAACATTAGAATCTTTGGACAATGCTCCTTTGAAAGATATGTTGTAATAAACCATGGGTATGACTAGGATGCTCAAAGGTATTGATAAGAGGGATGGAAGTACAGAAAGTATGCATTGGAAAATGAATGTGAGGATAAGAAGAAGGTATGTTGAAGATGGAAATGTTGGCAAGATCAACTTTGACACACACTTTGAAGAGTGGTGGAATGATGGAGGAACAATAGATGACGGAGGTAAGGATCTTTTCGAGGTAGTGGATTTTGGGATGTAAGAAGATGAAGGATGTTTGGAAGGAGATGGAATGGAAGCCTTTGGAAGCTTTAATGTCAATTTTGATTCTTCTTTTGTGTGCAAGTCTTTCAACAATGACTTGGGAATCCACATATTCTTTGATTTTTCTTCCTTTTGGAATGCTTTTGATTGCATTTCTTCAATGAGGGATTTAGGAACCCACATTTTATTTTTTTCTTTTTGCTTGATGGACCTTTGCAACCTTTTGGATATTTCATTTTTCTTTTCATTCACATGTCGATTAGATGGGACATTGTGATTTTTATGCACATATGGATTCTTGGATTTATGATTTTTATGTTGCACATCAACATTGCTTCCAAAAGACTTAGGAATTGTGGATGAATAGGAATAATATGGATGGTTCATATGGATTGGTGTTTGGACATTCTTCAAGTATGTGTGTCTTTGTTGATCTTGATACATGGTAGGGTAAGTGAATGGATAGCTAGGGATGATAGGAATGGTTGATGGGGGAATATATGGACCTAGTATGGATGGAAGGGATGAAGACTTTTGTTTTGGGACATAGGCACCCAAAATGGATTTGGAGGATAGTGGAGGTATGTGGTTGTATTTGAATGGAGGGACATAAGGTGTGAAAGGGATATCAATATCTTTGGAAGGAGCTCCATCGTCAACGTTCTCATCTTTAAGATTTATCTTTATACTAATAGGCTCATGAGTAGCTTTGATAGGAACACATTTGATAGGATCAACTGAAGCTTGAAGGGATTTATTATCATGCAAGGGATTTGGAAGAATGATGTTTTCTTGAGGTGAACATGGAGGAATATGACAAGGAAATGATGGGATACTTTGATCTTGACAAGGATCTTTGAATTGTGTAGCGAAGGTATTTTTCTCTTGATTTTCAATATGCTCATTGGAAGTTATGGAAGGGATATCTTGATCTTGCTTGGGAAGTGGAGAAAATATGGAACTTGGAAGGGTACTTTGTTCTTGGAATGGAAGGATATCATCTTGAAAGACATGAAAGGATGCAAGGGGATCATCACAAGGTTCAAGGGATATGGGACCTTCATCAAATATGGGAGGGGTTTGTATATAATCTTGATCTTGATCTTTATCAATATTTGTTTCTTTTCTTTTTAGATTATCCTCTTGACATGAAGCTGTATGCACCCAAAAATGGTTGCCTAGACTTTGGGCCCCATTTATTCAATTTATCAACCCTGAATCATTTTTATCAATAATCAATATTTTCAACAATATCAATTTCTTGATCAAATCTTAATTTCGATCATATATTGGATTTTTATCCTATGGGCTAACCATTTATCCTAAGTCTTTATTTAATTAAAAGGAATATTTCCTCCCCTTTTGATTAAATAAAAAGCCCCCACTTTCCTCTTATCCTAAGTTGCACAAATAAAGTATTATTCATATTTTATAAAAAGGAGAAAAGCACTTTTTGTCTCATATGGACATAAAGTCAACTCTTATTTTTTCCTATTGGAGGATATGTGTGCACATGGATTGCTCCTCTTTCAAGCTCCACTGCTGATTAAGACTTTTTGCCTCTTAATCTCCATGGTCCATTTCACCTCATTTCTTACAAAAAGGAGAGCTCTCTCCTTCATTTGCATATAGATATATCCATGTTTTATGCTAATGTTATGCTGCAGGTTTTAGGTGCATTTGGAGCTTTTGAGGACATTGAAGACTTGTTGCATTTCATTGTAGTTGCATATTTCCTTCATAGTTGCATGATAATGGCATTGTTAGCTTAGTTTCCTTTTATGCAATAGAATAAGCTCACATAGTCTAAATAGGAGGCATTGTAACACTTGTTATTTCCTTTCATAGATTAGTTGCATTGTACTTTCCTTTCATAATTTAGATTGCATCATCATATAGCTTGCATTGCATTGCATATTTGGATTCTTGGAGATATTGGCATTGTTGCCCTTGTCTTCACTTGAATCTCTCATTGTATGGTTGACTAGCAAGGTCACAAGCTTGTAGCTCTAGCTGAGAGCAAATACACCATAGTCCCTTGCAACTCCATGCATAGAGAGCTATGAGCCGCTTTGTGAGGCCTCATTCTTGAGCAACCTTGCATGTAATGGTTCATAGAAGTGCACCATTTTAGTGTGTACAGAAGCCACTTCTAAGGACAAGGTAGATGTTTGGATATGTGTGGGGAATGTTTGGAAGAATGGTGTAGGATCCTCTTGAATAGGTATAACAGGCATTGAGGCACATGAAGCTTTGGGTTCTAAGATCTTTGAAGCATGGAAACAATCTGTAGCAAGATGTGAGTTAGCTTGGGTTTCTTTTAGAGGTAGCCCTTGAGGGTAGACATAGTTAATGGGAAAAGTGTCATCATTAGGCTCATTCTTTGATGGAGGAATTTTGGATAATTGTGGAGCTTTGGGAGATGAAGAAAAGATGAAAGGAATGCTAGTTATGGGAGGGTCTTTGCTAGATGGAGGTTCGGGAGATGGATGAAGGATGAAAGGTGTACAAGTCATCAGGGAGAAACCTTGTTAGGAGATGGACAAAGGATGAATGGATTACTCATGCTATATGGAGATTTATTATCTTTCTTGAGAGTGGTATTTTTCACTCCATACTCTTTATTATCTTGATCACAAATAGGTTGATTATGCAATTTCCTTTGATCTGAGATAATTTTGTTTCTCTGAAATGCTTCTTTTTGTGAGGAGGATGAAGATACGAATGGCCCATCATCATAAAGGAATGGCCAAATTGATCTTAATGATGGCTCTTTAGATAAAGTATCTTTTTGTTTTTCCTCATCCTTTCTCAAGGTTGATATGTCAAAATTACGAGGAAGCTTAGCTCCTACTTGAACTAACTTCATGAAATATGCTTCTTTATTCCTCTCCAAGACTAATTTCATTATTTCCATAAACATGGGATCTTGAATTGCTTCTGAAACTTCTTCTTCAGACACCTCATCATTTTGATTCCAATGGACATTTTGATATGACGACAATGAAGATATGGATGGCCTATCATTATAAAGAAAAGGACACATTGATCTTAATGATCACCTTTTAGATAAAGTATCTTTTTGTTTTTCCTCATCCTTTCTTAAAGTTGACGTGTCATCATTATGAGGAAGTTTAGCTTTTGATTTAGCTAAATAAAGGGAATATGCTTCATTACACCTTTTCAAAGTTAATTCCATTGCTTTGATCAATTCGGTATTTTTGGATGCTTCTAAAATTTGATCGTCGGACATTCCCTCAAATAGGCTCATCATTATGGATCAATCCTTCCTTCTTTAATTTCAATCCAGTTGGGTTGGTTTGGAATGTGTCACAAGTCTTGATCAATTTATAAGATTTAAAAATTTAATTGTATTTTGATCAAGTACTTTGGAACTTCTTGTTTGAAAAGTTGAAGACAATCTCAACACACACATCAATAGTTCACCATATCCCTAGATCATTCTAATGTGTATATTCTCGAATGTTTCCATGGGTTTGATCACAAGAAAGACTTCCAAGCAAGCTACCTAGCACAAATTTGGCTTTTAAATGGCTCTATTAGGTAGTTTTTGCTATTTTTACCATTTTGTAGTGTGGATTCCGTTCAAAATGGATTTCAACTGTTCATCCCCCAAGTATGTTAAGGGGCTTCCCACACGCACCGAAGTATGATTTTGTGCAATCTGTTAGGACTACTAGAGGAATTTTGAAAGGGCTAAAATCCTTTTTTCGTGCACCCCATTAAGGATACACGCGTTTCTTTTTATAGTGGGTCGGATTCTTGTGGCAAAGGCAAGTGTATCCCACTTTGGGCTATCCCTCTCACCGGCCTTTTAAGGCAATCTCAGGAGGTGAGCCCACTAAGTTCTAAACATGTTCATTGAAAGCATGAAAAGTGGATTTCTCCCAAACACTTACAATCAATTGTTCTTTTTCAACCCCATGACAAAGGGGTTCTTAGAATTGAAGTGTTTATTCTTTCCCTTTTATGATTAAACTATGTTTTGAACTTTGAAATGCCACAAGCTAAGGGAATGTGCAAGCTTGATGAGAAAAATACCTTAATCAATGCTAGCAAAGGCTAGGTGCATTTTTAAGTAGTAGTTTTTCTTGTTTTCTCTCCAAATCCTTCCCTTACCTTAGCAAAACATTCCCTCCACCAACAAGTTAGTCGACACAATACAAACAAAGTGAGGGGAAACCAAAATCAAAGCTTAAAATGATATAGTTGATTATGCTTTTGATTATTTTTACCAAAATACTTGCAAAATTGACAAACTTAAGGATGAAATTCCCAATTCAAGGAAACATACTTAAGTTTATAAGCCTCTAAAATAGCAAGGTATACTTTGATAGGACATAGAGTTAAAATTCAGTCATCATTTTAACAATTTGATAAAATACAAAAGTACAGTCCACGCGACATTGTCCAGACTGTACATGAGATTAAATTTCACAAATGCGTGATTACTTTAACCATGAGCATCACCTTACGGGGCTCAAGTGAGATTAAAATAACCAGGAGTGATGTCTAATTTTATCCATGCGTGAAATCTTTATAAGACTGCGACAAACTAATGCTATTACCGCAATGTCTAATTTATCAAACGTGAGATTTAAAATGACAAAAGCAAGAAATTAAATCAATAAGGCAGAGTACTCCCTTCACACCAGACGTAAAATGACTTCCTGAAAGCAGCTTTTCAATTTCTGTGCGTGACATTTAAATGACCAGAGGCATGGTACCTTTGTCACAAATGTGACAATTTAATAACCAGAAGCGTGATTTATTTCTCTAGTGCATTATTTCTTTGTCCGGTAGCGTGAATCTGTAGGTTAATCCGCGTAAAAGTCCAGACTCAGTGTGTCATTTTATTCTCCATAGGTGACATTTCTTTGCTAAAGGTGAGATCTCTTTATCTACCAGTGTGATTTCTTCTTTGTAACCTGCAAACAGCAAGCAAATTCATGCAATTCTAGCCTAAATTTTGCAAATCACGGTGGGCACCATTTGTGTGTGTGAGTTTTACACCTTCATGAAATAACAAGATTTAAAAGACAATTACACTATTTAAAGCAAACTAATCTAAATAATGCACAATTAATCTAAATATCTCATGGATCTCTAAAATAAAGTGGTAAATGAGGCTCTCAGCTATGAGCCTCACTAGTGACACTCTAAAGATGAGAATTAAGCTATATGATATGCAAATTTAGATCTATTTTATCAAATTCTAGCTCTATTTGATGAACAATATACTATGATCAAAGCAATTTAAGCTAATTAGCAATGAAAAATGATAAGTGAGTGATGTGGATGCAAATTGCAAGAGCTTTGCTGCAATTCAAAGATATGGAATGGATGAATTATGCTTCTAAATGCCTTCAATATATAAGATTTTCCCCAAGGGTAGGGGGTAGAGTGAGATAACCATGGTTATGCTTGGGTAAGGTCAATTGGCTTTGCTTTGTCCATAAATGGGGGGACAATCATTTAAATGGTTTCAAAAGGCTGGACCATTTAAACAAAAGTGAGTAATTTGTGTCCATTTTGTCTCCTTTTTGCTTTGTTGAGGGAAATTAGTATTTATTAATTAATTAAAGTAATTAAATTTAGCCATGAAGGGTAAGATGTTCATTTTGATTTTTCATTTCAACAACTATGTCATTAATTGAATTTAATCAATTTCGTAGTGTTTTTCCCCTTTTCAAGCTTTATTTAATCGTTTAATCATTTAGTTGAATTTTCCTTTGATTTAAATTGTCTTTGTTCCATTTATTGATTTTTCGTGCTATTTTGATGATTTGATGCACCTTTTGATTGATTTAAGCCTTTAACCAATTTTCCGTGTCTACACTACCATGAGGTGACTTTGTTTAGGCTCTGCTACAAATCTTCCAACTATGCCAACTGCATTGGAAATATCAGGTCTAGTTTGAGTAAGATAAATGAGTTTGCCAATCATAGACTTGTACAATGTTATATCTACTACTAGTGATTCATCTTCTTTAGTAATCTTGCATCTAGTTATCATAGGTGTCCCTAGTGGCTTGCAATAATCCATCTTGAATTTCTTCAATATCTCTTTCACATACTTGGACTGATTAATGAAAATACCTTTCTCTGACTGCTGCACATTTAATCCCAAAAAGTACTTGATAGGTCCAATCATGCTCATCTCAAATTCTCTCTGCATCTCCTTAGCAAATTCAACACTAAGTTTGTAATTACCTCCAAAGATAATGTCATCAACAAATATAGCTACAAGTAGTAGTCCTTCAGGTGTCTCTCTTATGAATAGGTTACAATCTACTGCTCCTTTCTTGAATCCAATTTTTTTAGATATCCATCAAGTCTCTCATACTAGGCTCTAGGGGCTTGCTTAAGTCCATAGAGAGCTTTCTTTAATCTGCATACCATATCAGGTCTATCTGATAAGGTGAATCCTTCGGGCTACTCAATGTATACTTCTTCTTTCAAATCTCCATTCAAGAATGCTGACTTGACATCCATCTGATAAAATTTGAAGTTTTTAACTATTGCATAAGCTAGAAACAACTTAATAGCTTCTAATCTTCTCATAGGTGCACATGTGTCTAAATAATCAATGCCTTCTCTTTGTGCATATCCCTTATATACTAATCTTTCTTTATTCCTCACTATTGTACCATCTTCATTCATCTTGTTTCTGAATATCCACTTTGCTCCAATCACATTTTTATCGCTAGGTCTTGGAACCAGTTCCCAAGTGTCATTCTTGATAATTTGATCTAGTTCTTCTTTCATAGCATCATGCCAATCTAAATCATTGCATGCATCTTCAACACTTAAGGGTTCAATCTAAGATAGTAAACATACCGCTTCATTTCTTTTAGAACTCTTTTCTTTTGATCTTGTTGTGACTTTTTCGCTCTGATCTCGAATGATGTCATCCTTAGAATGATATCTAGATGTAAACTTTGGAGCTTTGGGTGACACTGTCTTATCTGCTTTAGGAGTTTCTTCTTCACTTGTCTCAGGGTCATTGAATAACACATCAATACTATCAAACATTTCTTCAATAAATGTCTCACCTGTGGAGGGTCTGGGTTCTTCTTCAATCATGGGTGAGTAATCATGATATCTTTCTTGAACCATAAAATTTTCATCAATATTAACATGAGCACTTTCAATGATCTTTTTCAATCCTAAATTGAAACATCTATAGGCTTTACTTTTAGTATAGTAACCAAGGAAAATAGCTTGATCGCTTCTTGCATCAAACTTGCCTACTGCTTCATCTCTCTTGATGTAGCACTTGCTTCCAAAGATTCTAAAGTATTTTACTATGGGAACATTACCAAACCATAGCTCATATGGTGTTTTTTCCACGCCAAGCCTCAATTGAATTCTATTGATGGTATAGACTGTTGTATTGATGACATCTCTCCAATAGGTGTGTGCAACTTTTCCTTCAATCATGATGGTGCACACTGTATCAAGGATGATCCTATTGCTTCTCTTTGTAATTCCATTCTGCTGAGGGGTTCTAGGTGCACTCAACTGCCTCTTGATGTCATGTTCTTCAAAGTACTCATAAAATCTAATAGAGGTGAATTCTCCTCCTCTATCTGATCTCAAACATTTTATCTTTAGTCTAGATTCATTCTCAACCTTAGCTTTAATATTTTGAATTTCTCAAATGCTTCTGACTTGTCTTTCAAGAATGCAACCCACATCATTCTAGTATAGTCATCAACAAAAAAAATGAAATACCTTTCACCATAGTATGATCTTGTTTGAGTTAGACCACATAGGTTTGTATGAATCATAGCCAACTTGTTTTCTGCTGAATTGTGCTTTCTCCTAAATGAGTTTCTCACATGCTTTCCCATCACACATTCCCTGCATATAGTATCAATTATCTTTTCTATGCTAGGTAGATCTCTTACTACCTTTACATTGCTTATCTTAACTATGTTATCAAAATTGATATGACATAGTCTTTTATGCCACAACCAACTATCATCTATTTTAGCAACAAAACAACTTGCTTCTGGATTAAGCTGAAAAACATTACCTTTAGTTTTTTATCCTGATGTAATTATTTATCCTTCTTTGTTGTTAATGATGCATTTGTTTCCATTGAATTCCAATTTTTAACCTTTGTCAAGTAACTGCCCAACACTTAGTAGGTTATGTTTCAAACCATCAACATAAAGAATATCATCAGTAATATTCTTTCCATCCAAGGTGATGGCTCCTCTACCAACAATGGGTTTAGGAGTGTTATCTCCAAATCTAACCATGCCAACATTGTACTTTTCCAAATGAACAAATCTATCTTTATCACCTATCATGTGATGTGAACAACCACTATCTATAATCCAGTCTGTCCTAATATGAGCTTATGAAATTAATGCTAGCTCTTTTTCTTCTTTCTCATCTTCATGATCTATCTTACTATTCATTTTCTCTATAATAGCAATAAATCCAATTAATTCTTCAGCTGAATCATCATCTGAAACTCCATCTCCAACATAGTAACATTCCTTAGAGTATTTAGGCTTGTAGTCATTTTTTAACTTTCTAGCTCTTGTAGGAAACTTAGATGCAAAGTGACCAATCTTATTACATGAAAAGCATTTAAATGGAAATTGACCTTCATATTTTCCTTTTCCTTTCTTCTCTCTTTCAAAAATCATAGCAATGAAATCATCTAGTGTTTTCTCTTCATCAACATCATCAAAATTACCAGAAGTGTTTGTAGATTTCTTACCATGGATTGTTGCTTTGAAGGTTGTCTCACTTTTGGGTTCCATCTTCAATCTTGAAATCTCAAAAGCTGAGATTTTTCTGATCAAGGTCTCTCTCTTGAAATTTTATGTAAGCTGCATGGTCTCATCAAGGATGTTGATCTTGTTTTCATATTCTAGAGTGAGAGTAGTCATCAATTTGTCCATAATGTCTTCTTCTGAGATCTCTCCACCATTGTTCTTGATTCTAACAACTTGCTTCATTGATCCTTTGATTGTAAGCTCTGATGTTTTCTTTAGGTAGTATCTCTAATGCATTGTATCTTTTCTTCCATGTTTTTCTGTGTGCATCCTTTGCTTGTTTGTCTCCTTCAAATATGTCTTCTAGGTACTTCCATATTTTGTGGGTTGTATCTACTTTCTTTATTTCAAAAAACTCACTATCAGATAGGGCGCTGATAAGGGCTTCTTTGTCTATTGCATTTTGATGAAACAATTCCTTTTGCTTTTTAGTAGCATCATCCTTTGCAAGGTCTTCTAGAGTAGGGATCTTGACTGCTTTGATAGTTACATAAAAAACTTCAAAAGCAATGCATTGCAAATGATTCACCATCTTGTTCTTCCAATCAAGATAATTCTCTCCATCAAACTTAGGACTTTCTTTTCTAAAGAATTCCATCTGATCAACCTCAAGCTATTAAGCTTTCTCTTCGAGGCACTTGGCTCTGATACCAATTGTTATGAATAGTCCCAAGAGATAACTGAGATGGGGGGGTGAATCAGTTATCTACAAGTTTAAATTATTTATCCAATTAAGTATACTTAAACATAAAGCATAAACACAATGAAAGAACACTTGAAAACAACACCAATATTTTGGTTATGGGGAAACCCAAATAGGTTAAAAACCTAGTGGGAATTGACACCCACTAATATTTTATACTAGTGTATTATGATCCTTGTTAGAAGATCCTTAACCTTGTTAGGAGTTTCTTTACAATATATTTAGTATAGTAGACCTGGTCAAGGGTCAGACCCTATTAGGATTCATTTACAATTAACCCTGTTAGGGGTGAGGATGCACTGTTCGAGAGCACACTACCCAAAGGGGTGAAGGCTACAACCTTCTATTTAATAGATACACACTATATCTGGATCTTGGTGAACTGTGCTTTGACCTGATGTCTAGATCAGTTCCAATCTATAGCACAAATACTTTACTTGGTCACATAGACCTTCTTCTGATGGCTCAACACTCTGCACATTCTGCTTTACTCTTCACAATCAACTCTAAACCATCCTCTAGCAATCACAAATGATTGTCTATAAATATCTTTCCTCTAAATGATATAATCAAGTCAAACTATTAGAACCACCTTGAAATCATATTAGAGAAGTCATAACAAACTCCAATAATAATTTAGTTAGCTCTACTAAGCACGCAACACATTCTGGGACCTATCCAATAAGATAATTATAGATGCACGCTACACACTGTCAGCTTTACCAAAATAGCTAGATCTTTCTCCTCGAGCTAAATTACCTCATGCACTCTTAACCAAACCTTATTAACTCTTCTCCAAGCTCTAATCCAAGGGTGCATACCAAAATGATAGGTGCAACTCTAGAACCAATATAATCTCTATCGGCTCTTCTGAACAAATACATTAAACTGCTACTGGTGAATAACAATTGCATAACTTCACTTCTACTAATCATCAAACTCTGCATCCATGACTGTACCATCACTAACATGTCTCCATTACATATCCAAAGGCACAAGGCTCCATGATAACTATACGGACAACCATACACAAAACAATGCATGTTACTCTGTCAGGAACACTACTTGACATAAGCTGTTGTATAACTGTCTGTACTAATAGTTGACCTTTGCATCCATGATATCAAGCTAACAACATGTCCATGCTACATATACTAAAATCTTACTGCATAAGTCTTCCACACATGCTACTTACCATATGTTGTCATCAAAGACAAACATACAGTCAACACTAGCTTGCTGGAAAATCTCCAACATGTAGTTCTTCCGTGGAGTCCTCCTAATCATTTTGTACATGCATGACTCACTTAAGAGCCCAGTTGACCATGCCAAAATTGTAGGGATACTCACCTACCTTGGGCTACCATCAACACGCATCGCCTGAGCTTGAGGGGATGAAGCGAGAGTTTGCTCGACGCTTTATTTTTATACCAGTTGGGAAGGTATCGGTTTGAGGTCATTTTCCAAAGAGGAAGTGCTTTTCTCTCTAGATGGGCCTCTCTAGAAGTAAAATGAATGAACTAGTCCAAGTTCAATTTCACTTTTGTGTCACTTAATTAAGAGGATTTTGCAGAAATTGGAAACTTTGCAAGACACATCGAGCACTTTCTTCTTTCCCAAATTTATTTTAAGTGATTTGAAAACACATGTGATTAAGTTTTGATTTTTTCTTTCCCCTTCAAAAACAAGAACTTTGAGTGATTGTAATTTCTTTGTTTTGGGCATTCAAGATTGAATTTGCATGCTTTAGGAACTTGAAATTGCACTTTTGAAAAAGAGGGGAATAGAGATGCTTTTCTTTCATTGTTTTAAGCCACTCAAGAATGTGTTTGATTTGGACTCAAAATAAAAATGACTTCCTTTGGACTTTGGTTCATTTCCTTAGTTTCATTCAAGATTTTGTGTGCTAGAATTTAGTTTTATGCCCAAAAAGAGGTGTTCCTAGATTTGTTTGATGCATGAAAGTTTGGAAAGCACTTAAGATTGAATTTGCAAAATGACATTAGTTTTCATAAAGATCAAAGTTTTTAGGACTGAAAAGATTAGGACTCTTTAGGAACCAAATATGAAATTTTTTAGGAAAGATTTGTAGACTTTGTTCCTAATTTGCATGAGATTTTGAAAGATATTTTAATGCAAATGAACCTCACTTTTAATGATTTCAAGATTGATTTTGAGAATGCGTTTTAGAATGATTTAGGACTGATTTTTAGGGAGCAAAATAGAGATGATATGCAATTTTGTGGTTCTTTTTAAGCTCCCAAAGTTTGAAGTGTTCCTAGTTTGCATGAAGCTCAAAACACCTATATTTTGAAAGCATGATGGTTCTTTTTAGCCAAATGAAGAACACTTAGAAGTGTGTTTGAGATTTATTTTTTTTTAGGACCAATTAGGAATGATTTTATTTTATTAGTATTTGATTGATTTTTTTATCTTTTTAGGCCTTCAAGAGTGATTTTGAGGTTCATTTTAGACATTTAGACAAAGTGTGTTAATTCTATAATTTTTTTATCATTAATTCATGATCCTGCTGAATATTCCTAATTTTAGGGATAGAATCTGATAAATTTGTCTACAGATTTGGATAGACCTCTAAACCATCTTTTTGGTGCTTTTTGAATCGTAAAAAATGGAGCTTGTATGCAAAAGTTACAAAGGTTTTCGTGAAAGTGCCTCTTTATGGTTTTTCTAGAAAATAAACCAAGATCCCGCAAGAAGAAGAAGAAGTAGTAGACAGAATAGAAGAAGAATAAAGACAAGAAGAGGAATTATAATTCAAAGCACTCCCTCCACCTACAAGCTTGAAAAATCTAAAAACACTCCAAAACCCATCAGAATGTTTGCAAAGAACCCGCGAAGTGGGTCCCTCCAGGAGTGCCAGAATGTAGACTAAAATTTATCTGTATCTATTTTGAAAGGCGTAGAAAAGAAAATGTTAGACTAATATAAACATTTATATCAGTTCAAAAGCATAAACATAAAAAACCAAGCCACCTCAGATTGAGCCAAAACAAATGCATTCAAGCATTGTTTGATTTGCTCTGATTATGAGGGATGTGGGTGTGCTCTCTAAGCACTTGGAACTTGTCTCTAATGCATTCTAGGAAGGATTTGATATGATGCATAAATGATTAGAAAATCATGAATAAAAGCTAAGTTCAATCCATTAATCTTATTCTATGATGATTTAGAAAGCACAAAATAGAGTTAATCTATCAAATATGCTAAATGCTTAAGCTCTAAAACTAAAATGGCATTATAAGTTTACTCAATGTAAAAGGTGTGAATTAGTGTTTTTATCTTGGAAGAGGAGGGTATTTATAGGATTTGAGGAAGGGCTTGGGTTAGGAAGGAGATTTAGGGTCAGAGGTAAGGTTTGGGGTAGAGTTAGGAGTAAGGTTAGAGGTATGGTAAGGTTTAACCTTGGTCAAGGTTGCTCACACGTGTGAGCAACACTAGGGAAGTGTGCAAGGGGACAAGAGTGGAAGAGGAGACATGGGCTTCATTAATGACCTATAAGAGTCATTAATGAGGATGTAAGAAGCATTTATGAGTGTGTAAGGCTCATTTATGAGGGGTTTTGACCCAAAGTCAAAGTTTGAAGGGTTTAGGCTAAGAAATGTAGGAATCACTTTTTAATTAGGTTTAGAGTGAGATTAAAAAATTCTAGAAGAGGTTAAGGATTTCTAGAAGATTTCTAAGGTTTTAGGATTTAAATAAATATTTTATTTATTTAAAAGATTTTTGGTCAATTTATCAATTAATAATTAATAAATAGAGGAAATTCACTCAAACTTGATTTAAATGATTTTGGGAAGAGATTATTTAATTAAATATGTTTAATTAAAATAAGATGATTTAATGGCATAAAAATTAATTAATTAATTAATGATGATGTCATCAGGGGTTTTCGAAAAATAAAAATATTTTTATTTTCTAAAGGATTTTTAGGTGTCTACATAGAGTGCACCAACTATAGATTCAGAACCTACAAGTTCTCACACAGTCACATTAGAAGAAAAGGTCACTCAAGGAATAGGTGTCAAGGAATAGGGAAAGTCAGCAACTACAGAGAATACACCTGCCGAGGTAAATATTGAAATCAATAAAGGAGAAGGAAAAGAGAAAATAAAAAATCAAGCAGATAAGTCTACAATAGAAGTTTCAAGGTCTCATATTGAGGAAGAAAAGGAGACTGAGATTAAAATAACTGAGGAGATTCATGAGCCTAAGGAGAAAGAGGATATTCAAGCCTTAGTATAGTTGTCGAGTAGCAGTACACTAGAGCCAAAGAAGAATAAACTATACAAGAAAAAGGATAAGTCTCCCAGTACACAAGTCACATTAGATGAAGTTATAGTGATTCTGAAGTGGGACATTGATAACTTAACATATGAACAGATGCAAATATTCCAAGATCTCTTGAAGAAAAAGAGCAAGCAAGAATAACTAAGACAAGAACATCAACAAAAGCAGGTACTAGATGAAATAAAGAAGATATTTGTAGAGGCTTTTGAGTTAAATGATGCAAATGAAACCTCACCTATACTAGAGAAATTGGTACACATTGTCAAAAGGGTGAATGGTGAAGAAATTGAAGCAAATGAAAAGCTGATGTAGTGGTCTAAAAGAAAGTTTGAGACCAAGGTACTCGAGAAGGTCTTCACAGAGATTGCAGTAAAACAAGTAGAACTTTCTGACCTAGTGAATAACCTAGAAGAGGTTGTAAAAAATGTCCATTCTTTGTACAAAAAGTTATGTAATGTTGAAACATTCACTAAGGATAGTCAAGAGCTTATTGAGAAGCTATAATTGGACTTGAAGTCTACCAGACATTCACTGAGCATGGATGCAAGTTCCAGCTCTATTCATTTTACAAGACTACTTCATGCCCAAGGAAGATTAACTGAGTTGATGACTGATGATGGAAGGATAAGAGCCAAGTTAATCTTAATTCAAACAATGTTAACACCTCATTTGGAGGTTATGCAGAGAAATTTGGCATCAGAAAATGAGTTAGTACAAAGAGATCCTCATCTCTCTATTGCCAAGAGTTTGGTTGATCTAACTGCTTAGCTAGAGATCAAGATATAGGTTTTGGAGTTTTTTAGATCCAGATGGGATAATGCACTAGCAATGATTATACAACTTCACAAACCATTTTTGGACAAGTATTATCTAACTCCTACACCCCAACAACTTAAAGTGACAAAAAAAAAGGGGGGAATGAGTCATGTACTCATGTACATACAAAGCTCAAAGAGGATATAGAGTAGAATGAGAGAGGTATGACATACTATTTAAATGTAAATATATACTCATTGTATGTCAGAGTCATGTATATATAGTATAGTCTTTATGAAGACCGAGTCATAATCTTAGGAGGAGTACTCAAGTACTAAGTACTATTTTGATTATGTAATGAAGAGTCGTGACAAAGTGTTTTTACCACTAATGTCAAAGGGGGAGATTGTTGATCTCTAGGTCATGTTGTCTATTAGTGTCCAACACTTAGTCATTTTCAAGGCAATGTTAGTTGGTCATCATTGGGATCAAGCCATCCTATTAAGGCCGAGTAATATACTAGACTTGTATTTTGTATAATTATCAAGCAGTAGTTATTGTTGAGTAATTCAGAGGTGGTCAAGTAATTTAGTAGTTACTGAGTAAGTATATGTAAAGATGTATAGAAGATTCAGTGTCGAGCGCCAGTATATGGAGACCAGTTGTGATGTCCCCATTTTGAAATAGAAATTAATATTTTATAAAATAATAAAAGAAAATTTAATAAATTAAATGATATAATATAATGGGATGTCCCCATTTTTAATAATGGAAATTAATAAATTAAATGATATAATATAAATTAAATGATATATTGGACTATTTTACCATATTTCCTTCAAGATAATGGGTTTCTTTTAGCACTCCAGAAATATAATTTCTAGTTAGAAGATGCTCACATTGGAGGTGTATTCCCGCATCATCTTCTTTTCAATTTGAACAAGTATATCATGTTGCTTGTTGATGTTAAAGATTGTCTCGCCTCTTCTCCTATTATGCCTCTTGATCATCTACTCAACAAGACTCCTTTTGATGCGGGTCATAGAGGAAAGGCGTTTGCAAAAATGTATGCTCTTCTTGGTTTATTGACACATGCTCATGCCTCAAATTTGGGTTCTGGTTCTCCTATGGTGGATGGCAATTCACTTGGCAGTAATTATGTTTCTCTGCCAGTTCATGTTCATACTTCAGTTCCATTGTCAGTTGGATCTTGCTCCCATTTCAGATTCACCTTCCTCTGCTCATGCTTTGGTGTCGCCTCATGGGCCTTTGGCTTTGGGAGACCCTCTTGTCTCTCAAGCTGATAGATTGTAGATCTCTTTGTTCTTGTCTCCACCTTCACATTTTGGTTGTGGTGGTTATGATCTGTGATGCTTTAAGATGCCTTGCTGTATAGTTTTTTGTCTCCATTAATATTTTTGTGCAGGTTTAGTTGGAGCGGCTTTTCTTTCAAGTTTATAATGGATAAGGGATGACAGTTGCCCTCTTTCTTCCTTGGCCCTCACCAGCATTTTTTACTTTGCTTCAAAATTGCTTTCACAAGGGTGTCCATTACTATGTGATTGTATTTTGGCACTTTATTTTATGCATCAAATTGTAATTGGGTAATAGGGTTTTGGAAATGTAATTCGACCTCCAAATTGGCCTAGGTTTTTGGGGTAGTCTTAGAATTATTACCTTGTATATGTTGTAATGCAAAGACATTCTGCCATTTTGTACTGGGGGTCTATTTTAAATTTGTAATCGGGTCTTTTTTTACCTTGGGGCTTCGGGTAGTTTAGGAAATTTTTTGAGGATCTGAAGCTCAATTTGTAAATGTATGGGTCATGAACGAAGTTTTCTTTCCTGGTTCTTTCTTCGAGAGCCCTTTTGAACCAATTATTATTAATATAAATATAAAGTTTCATAAATAAATAAAATAAAATAATATATAAGCATGCTAATATATTATTAATATAAAATATTATTAAAATAATAATAATAAAAATATGATATATTAATATAATATAATATATTGATGAAATCAATATAATAATATTAATAAATTATTAAATATAATAAATAATAAATAAGTAATCACACTATAATTATAATCTATTATTATTTATAATATATTATTCATATTGTAAATATAAATAAACAAAATAACATAATATAATCCAAAAGACATGACTTTTGGAAGAAGGAAAAAAAGGTATAAGAAAATAATTACGGGGAAAAAGGAGAAAACACTAAGAAAATAATATGGAAAAATTGGGAGAAAATAATATAGGAGAAAATGAAGGAGAAAAGGAGGAAACTCGAGGGAGGAAAAAAGTATAAAAGGAAAGTAAGAAAATATTAAGACCTTACACTGGGACCACCCAAGGAAAATATAAAAATAAAGTATAAACTATTACCTGCAAGATCAAACCAACACTAACAAAAGTAATAAACTTATTTCATTCATTGTGTAGGAACAAGGAGGTGTTAGGGAATAAAAAACTAACACAAAAAAATAAAGGTATGTCCTCTTAGTAAGATGAAATATATGGGATTTAGTTCCATTTCATTTATGTATTAAATTAAATAAATGTCAAAGCTTTAGTTATTCTAAATTATATTTTAGTATTAAAAGAATTGGGAAATAGAAGAATTAATTAAGGAATATAATGGATACTCTTCAAAAGGAAGAGAAGATGGAATAAGATTGTGACTATGGAAAGTATTTATGAATCAATGCTAATAAAAAAATAGTATATTTACATTCTATTAAAATCAGAGGTCTTTATATATTCTAGTTTATTTAATATATATATATATAGGAATTGTATCAACTATATTATACAAGATCTATTTTACTATTTGGCTTAAGTAGGGAAGATTGTAATGTTACCAAGGAGGGGCTTGTCTAAATCCAAGAAATTGATATCTGTCCCAAGATGAGGTAGGGGTCAGCATTCCAGAAGCCTTGAAGGAAAGTCCTAAGATAGGATATGGGCTTGGACCTATAAACTTTGAGGGAGCCCATTGTAGTTGGTCTCTAGGCACCTTAGATAACATCTACTCTTCCCTTTGTGGAGTTAAAATACTAATAAGGTTGGATATGAGTGCTAAAGATAACTAAATATAATAAGATAAATGACTAATCCTATCATGGAAATTACAATCCAACCCCTAATTGAGAAATTTAGGATAAATTAAGAAAGGTCCCAACATGGGACATTACAGCATCAGAGGCTTCATATGTCAAGTGAACCCATTTTTGTATATGTATTTGTAATGGCACAAACACCTAGGTAAACTATTTTGGCTGACTTTTATGCGTGATTTAATGATTGTTGAGTTAATTAAGGATTTGATTACGAATTATTATTTCAATCATTAATCCCTAGGGAAGCAATGCAACCAATTAGAAAAAGGGAATTCTTAAGTGGCATAAGTGATGAATCTAGATCATTGATCTTGATCTAGAAGCTTGATCAGTTGTTTATATAAGGTGATAGCAAAACCCTAAACTGTAGTAACAAAGGAGATCTCATGTATGAAGATTGAATCAGTGTATTGATTATTAGATGCAAAGATCAAGCAATGTGACCATGTAGAGAAGTGAAGGACATAATAGAGCAATATTTGATTTTGAGATCAAATAAGTATTGGAAAGAGGAGATTTGTTATTAGCATTTTAAGTGCAAACTGAAGGATCGGGTACTGATACATTCTAGCAAGTGAATCAAGGTAAATCTCTTAATAGAGTGATCCTAACAGACCTTTGTAAATCTCTAAACTGAGTACTTACTTAGCTATAAATTTTAAATCCTTTAATCAAGGTAGATTGTATAAGTTTGTAAGCTCTTAACAGGGAAGACCCCTCACAAGGTAGATCACCAGAAGTGATCAAAACTTTGTAGCCCTAATAGGCACACTTTATTGTTGTGGTAGTGAAGATTTGTGGGTGTCATCCCCACCCCAATTTTACCTTTAAAGGATTTTTGGGTTACCAAATCTTTGTGTTATGAGTTATATTTTATGGATGTGATTAGAATTTTAGATTCATTTCAGTATTGAAATTTATGATTATGGTATATATGTTGAATTGATATGAAAGTGAAATTTTTAGTGAATAACTGATTCACACCCCCCCCCCCCCCTCTTAGAATCTCACTTTCCCATATAATATTTCCAACATTACAAACCTTCAAACTTTTTTTAAGAGTCTTAATACATGAATTATCAAAGTGATTTAAAAGATGTAAAGCAACATTTAAAAGTTGCGTGAAAAGTTGTAATTCAGTCACCAATGACCACAACCATTTGGAAAATAGTTGTAACCATTTGGAAGGATATATTTGTGTCCCTTTTGATCATACATGATCATAATTTGATTGAGGTATGAAGTTTTGATGGAATTATGAATGAAGAAACCCTGGTTTTGTGTAAAACTATCTGATTTCCATACTATACAATTTGATTGGTGATTGGAATCGATGCACATTTGATGGATTTATGTAGTGTTTTGTGTTGTAGTCTAGATGCAATTTTTTTGAACCAATTTGGTGGATATTGGCAAGATTTATCTTCATATTTGTGGAAACAGTCCAGGAAGCCCTCGTTTATAGGGACCAGTCAAAGATGGAGCCCAAACTTGAACTCCCACCGTGGAGAATCCATGAATCCTAGTGGAATGAAAGTTAGGGGGATTTAATTTAAGAATCCTAAAGGTTTGAATCAGGGTGTACGGGTTGGTGATTTTTCCACCAAGGCTTGGGCTAAACAAGCCCATGTGTTTAGTCTAGAAATGTGAAGAAGTGACAGACACTCATACCAAAGGAGTGGTAAGAATCAAATAAATTATGGAAATAGTTTAATTGGAGATAGTAGATCATATCCAAGTAGTTGTGGTGATTCTATGAACTTATTTCTTAGGACCTCCTTTGGAAACCAATCCTAATTAGGCCTATTAGGTCTGTGTCCTTTGTTAAGTGTTTGGGGGTGCAAGAATAGAGTCAGAATCTGGCCTTTTGGAATTTGACCAAGAACCATAAAGGGTATTCAAGAATATATTTTATTTGGGAAGACCTTTGGAAAAGTCCAATTTTTTTGGGAAGAAATCGAGTCCTTAGGGCTACTAGCCAAATATGACAATTTGGTGTAGTGTGAAGTGAATTGTGAAAAGAAGCATTCAGACTTGGTCAGTGGACCAATCTAAGGTATCTTAATGAGGATTCAGTCTTATCACTCCCTTGGAACACAAATCTTATGACTATATGGGTGATAGTTGAATTCAGGACATAAATTGGATGTTGACTTAAGAACACCACTAAGTATAATAGAACACAACAAAGCCACTCGATGAAAGGCACCACTAAGAAGAGACAACACACCACTGAGTGGTAACTAAGCTCATCAGTGAACAAATAGAAACACTCCACTGAGAACTCTAAAGTAGTTACCGAGCACATTTAATAAGCTACTGAGATATAGGATTTCCATGAACCCAAGATGTTGACTTAAGAGCCAAGTCAAAGGTTGGATAAGTAGTGGAATTGGGATTTCCATTCTTCTCATTTCCTACTCTGCACCATAATTATGCCAATATAACTCAAATTATGCTCAATTATGATCAATTATGCTAGGAATTCAAATCTAAAATTCCTATAATATGGATCCAATTAACAAACAATGAGTGCGGATCCTTTTCTATTGATTTTTACCTCTATTTATAGGTTTTACAAAATCTTAGGGGGGAATTAAGATTAATCATGATTAGGTTTACGTCAAGTTAATGGTTTTTAATGTTGGGACAAAGTAAATATTTTTTTCTCAAAGGTTGGAACAAAGAGACAAAATGAACGGTCAAGATGTATCTCCAAGATGTGTGATGGATAATTGATTTGCCTTTGATCCATGTGAGCTCATTCCTTCATTCCCATTGGTTTATTTGATTTTTTCCATATGTGGTTGGTGAGAAAAATAGGAATTAATAAATAATTTAATTGATTTGTTTTAGCCATGTGCACCCTTGAATAGGTTGGATTTGATTTGATTTAATAGATACAATTATTTTGATTAAAATTAATTACATAATTAATTGATCTTTTTTATTTAAATAATCCTTTTGGATTTGATTTCAATTAATTCATGATTTATTTTTTTGGTCTGTAATAAGATTTTTATTTATATCAAAGTAAGATTAAGTACATTATAAAGAGGGTTCTTTCCATGGCATCAAAAACCCAAACCAACAAACCTAACCACCTCTTCTAACCATCAAGAGACCCACATCAAGAAACATTTAATAATGCCTCTCTCTGGGATTACTTATAGTAGTCACATAAAAACATTTCAATTCTTATAAGGACGTAGCAAGAATCACCTGTAAAAGTAGTCATATCAAAGACAGTCCTCAATCACACTTCCCAACCTCACGTTCTCACCACACCCCTTCATCAATGCAAGATAATCCAGTAGTTCTACAAGTTCCTGACATAAAAAAAACTAGACATACCACATTTGCTCCACCAGCCTTGTTAAAATCCCATCTATTGACACCTTTATGTTTACCTTCACTAGCTTTATTTCCAAACTAGGGTTACCTAACTTCCCCACCTGCTTCAAAGCTCACCATCAAAAATAACTTTTAGAAAAATAAGTTCAAAATTTGAACCATCCCCATTCAAAAAATTAGGCCCTTTTAACAAAATTTAGACTTCCTTACTCATCTTAGGCTTGTGGAAAAATAACCCTCACCACTCTTTTGCGGCATCGATGAGTTGCAGAGCATCACCTGCAAGGATGACATATCAAGAACCCACACACTTGACAGGAATTTGATTCCTCAAAAAGCTGAATTTCCTCCTTCAACTTCCCCCATTCCACTGCAATATCAACTTTATAGGCACACTGGTCCACATTCCTTGCCCACCATAAAAAACAATATCGGCCTTTCTCCAAACCTTCTTCCTAATTCTCAAAACATTCATTGTAGTTGAGTCCATAGCCTAGAAAATCCCATTCAAGCACAGAGTCCGGTCCTTTAAAAAAAAAGACGATGACCCATTTTACCACATCCAGCTCTTCATTCAACTCCAAACCCCATACCATTATTATCACAGAAATATCAACATTAACCTTCAATGATGCTTAGCATTTTGAAACAGATTCCCTAAATTTTTTTGCACTGCCCTAATTACTCCATGGGAGGGAAAATTCAACGGTATCTTCAAGTGATGGTCAGCTACAGGTCCAAATAGAACTTTCTATTGCTTCAACATTTTGAAAGTAAATGTTGGTTCTATTATCCACAAAACCTATAGCTTAAAACAAAAAACACAACCACCAATTAAAATCCTTCTCCGCCAAGCCACCTTTAATAAACTCCAACACGTAGAAGTAGTAAATCATCAACAATCCCTTATTTAAACAATTTTGTATCCTTATAGGCACCTCCAATTTCACAATCCCTCAAAGATCTTACTCCTTAATGATGATGATCACCTCAAGTCATGTCAAAAATAACAAACACCTTTACCTTCCATCATCATAAAAATAAAAAAAAGTACCCATAAAGGGAATTTTTGCGTGAGTAACTACTCTCAACAACTCATATATTGGAAAAACCTTCCACCATAAAATCTTCCCAATGGTCACAATTTTACAAATTGATATCCACCAACCATTTAAAAACTAGTTGCCCATTTTGATAAAATATCTATCTCACTAGTCCCCTCTCTTTTAATATGACTCACCATAAGATCTTCAAAGCCTTTTAACAATTCTCATATTAAATTTACATAATTAACTAAATGCCAAGCATTTACCCTACTATGTCTAAAGGCTTCCACTATCACCAATGAGTCTCCCTCTAAATGAAGTTTGGTAACACCCAACAATTTTGCACAGTGAACCTCCCACAATGCTACCTTTACTTCATCCAAATTATTAGTTCCATCCCTCAACCTCTTTGTTGTGAAAGCTAAAGTCATCCCTTCATGATTCCTAAAAATAACACCTATAGCTGAAGGACCCAGATTCCCCTTAGCCGCATCATCAAAATTTTCCTTGACCCATCCCAAAATAGGGGCAAACCACTGAACCAAATCTTCAAATCCACCCATTGTCAAAACTTTCTTCCAACAATGTTCATTTCTCAATTTTATACCTGGCCATTATTTTTGGATCCAACTATCTTCTTTTGTGAAAGGAAGCCTTGATGAACCACATCTTAATGTGGCAGTACTCAATACTTCCTCTATTGAATGATCAATCTTCCATAACAACCTCTTCAACAACTCCTCTTTCTCCTAGAAAATATGCCTATTCCTCTCTTTCAAATATTCCAAACAATAATCAAAGGGATGACCATCCATATACTAGATAATAGAGACTTCATTTTAACCCTCGGCCAGCTAACAAAAAATTCTTTTAAATTTGGCATCGAAGGGCTATGCCAACCCAATTTACTCATCACCATGTTCCAAAATACTTCAGCTTCTAAGAAATTAAAATGGAGGTTATCCACAAATTCCTCCTAAGTTCTGCATAAATCACAATGGGTCAGCCCATAAACTCCAAATCTTTTATGCCTTTCTCCTACATTAATCCTTCCTTGAATAGCCAACCAAGAAAAGACACTAGCTTTGGAAGGGCAATCCTTACTCCAGCACAAGTCACCCGCTTCAAAATTTACCCCTTCACTATTAGACACTAAACCATACCCGAATTTCACAGAATACTCTCCAAAAGAGGACAATACCAAAAAACATTTCCTTCCCTATCCATCTTACACACCTCCCTACTTTTAAACACATTAGTTAAAAAAAATTGTTGTTGACCTCTCAGCCAATCAACATTACTATTCTTCCACTTCCAACTCCCTCCCAAAGGATCATCAACCCATTCCAAATAATCAGCTACCTTCTCCCCCCACCTTTCACACAAGATCTCTCTAAGTTCAACATTCCTCTGGTCATCACCTAGAACCGGATAGCCATTCCAATAATCATCCTAGAAATTTACCTTTAAACCATCCCCAACATTCCATGAAATTTGGTTAGTAATAACATGCCTACAAGATAGAATGAAGTTTCAAATGGTTGATCCTATAGGGGGTTCCTGATAGTCAGAACCCTCTCTGCCTCCCCTGAATCAAGATACTTTTCTCTAAGAATTTTAACCCATAATTTATTTTAACACTTATACAAATTCTATACAAGTTTTTCTCCTAGAGAAATATTCATCAAGTTCCAATCCCTAAGACCAACTCCACCGAATTCTTTAAGTTTGCAAATCTTCTTCCATGCCAACAAAGGAAGTTTATCCACCTCACTATTTCCATTCCAAAATAACTTCCTCATCTTTTTTTCAATCACATTAATCACTTTTTTAGGAATATTAAAACACATCATAAAAAAGAACAATAGAAACAACAAATTTCAGCATAAGAATTTGACCTACCAAGATGATCCACTGACCTTTCCATCCTTCCAATTATTTTAAACATTTTGTAATTAGGTCATTCCATAAGTCTTCTTTATTTCTCCCTTGAAACAAAGGAATCCCCAAGTATCTACCTAGAAAAGAGCCACTTCTGATGTTTAGAATTATATAAATTGCTCTTTGCTTACATTGGGGGGTGTTGAAGAAAAATAAGTCAGACTATTCCAATTGATTTTTTTCCCAGACACCCCAGCCATACACATCTAGAGTCCTTTTCATAACTATGGCCTCTCTCAGAGGCTTCCCCAGACAAAAAGGTGTCATTTACGAATTGAAGATGAGAGACATCCTCAACCCCTTCCACCACTTTGACTCCTTTCTAGGAACCATCCACTCATCTACAATAAATTAGCCTCCCAAGAACCTCATCCATCAAAATGAATAAAAAGGGGGATAGGGGGTCCCCATGCATAATACCCTTCTCCGTTTCAAAAAACCCTCAAGGACTACCATTCACCAATACTGAAAAAATGAGGGGTGGAAATACAACTTCTTACCCAATCCACCCACTTCTTATCAAAACCAAATCTCTCTATCGCCTTAAGAAGAAAATCCCTATCCACCTCATCATAGGCCGGCTTAATATCCAATTTCACCATCATCTTTTCCAACTTCCTTGTCCTGATTGAGTGATTCATCTCATGAGCAATGATATCTCCCTCATATATGGAGTGTCCAGGGGAGAACCACTCTTCTCCACAGAAATAACATCATCCAACACCTTCTTCATTCTATTAGCCATTACTTTTGAAATAATCTTATACATAGTATTGAAAAGAGCTATTGGTCTAAAATAATCAAAGGTTATCAACTCATCCTTCTTAGGGATCAGAGCACGAAAGGTGTTATTCAAGTCCTTCAAAATAAAACCTCATCTACAAGATGCTTCTACCACTACCCATATTTCCTTTGCAAGCAAATCCCAAAAGGTCTGAAAGAAGAACGATGGGAAACCATCGAGCCCTAGCACCTTATCTCTACCTAAACCCCATAAATCCTTCTTAACCTCCTCTAATAAAACCTTTTCAATTAGCATCTTTTTCTGTGCCTCATAAATCTTATTCAAAATACACCTTAAGACTCCTTTTGTATCAACCCCACCACCAAGATCTCTCTACCCACTCCTTTTGAATAACTCCACAACCTCATCATTGATCTCATTTGGATCTTGGAGCACATGACCCTCCCTATTCTTAATGGAAAAAAAATTATTATGAGCTCTATGCATCTTTACTAAATTATGAAAAAACTTAGTATTACCAAGTCTCCCTCCCTCAACCAAGTCTCCCTAGATTTTGTCTCCAAAAAATATCTTCCTTAGCTAGAACCTTAGCATATTCCTTAATAAGGGACTGATGAATCTAGTTTATGGGCTGTTTTGTTTATGATTTTCTGAGTCTAGACTTAAATATCTTATGGTTTTCTTAAACATTATGCAAACTTTTATGTTTCTATGCTTTAGCCATTTGTATATCTGATACTTTTGACACTAAAGGAAAATAATGAATATATATATATATATATAGACTAATGGATATTATGATGAAATCTAGTATTTCTCTTCTCTAGTATTAATGGGTAGTGTTCATGTAGCCGTGTGATAAGGATGTGTTAAAATAGGAAAACTTATTATAAATCTTTGCCTTGGATTTGTGTTGCAAATTTTGGTGTGCTAACCTTTTGTAGGGGAAGAATAAGTCAGCAAGGAGTAAGGACTCAAAGATGAAGTGGCTCTTTTGAGGTGAGTAATTGTTTCCAGATTTTATCATGGCTCCACTACTTCCATAACCTTGCGGTTGCTAACACAAACCAGGTCAATCCAGTTACCGGGTGTTCCTATATTCTTGAAGCACTAAATATGGTTTATCTTCTTGCATAAATGATTTTTCCATTCCTATAACTAAAGTTGTTATGCTTATGTAATGAAGGACCTAGTTTTTAGGTGTTCTATTTTTCTCAGTTGCTTTTAAATAAGTTGGAACTTATGATTCTGAGCTAGTTAGATATTTTTTGAGGAGTTTATATTGTAATCCAACAACAAAGTGAATAAAATTTGATATTTCATCTTGTATTTGTGTTTTGTTAAATGAATATATGATAATTCCAAATTTTAACATCTGAGTTTTAAATCTATTCACACTTCCATGGGGGTCCACACAGGAGGTGAATTCTTTGTTCATGTTCAAGTAGGACTTAGTTAAGTTTCCTTGAAGTTGATAAGCATTATTGCTCCTGTAGCCATTGGTAGCAAAACCATTGGCTATTTCTTGCAGCATAGATTTACTTTCGAAGCATTAATTAGTTTACTACTAAGAATTTCCTTTAAGTTGTGAGTTAAATTGTAGTTTCGGTTCTTAGTATAAATCTCTTGCAGCAATACCTTTACTTTAGTAGTGATGACTTTTGAAGAGAACTAAAGCATAGACCTTTTTGCCACCATCTCAAGCTCACATTCCTGGATTGATACATTTAATGAAGTATAGCATAATATTCTAAGTAGGCATGTGATAATCTTAAGCAATGAATCACTGTGAAAGGATGTCCAACCCTTGAAGTTATCAGGATATTATTCTGACCAACCATTTTTGGTGTTGTTGTCGGGGATGGTGTCAATTTAGTTTAACCCAGAAGTCATTAAGTTAGTTTTCATTCTGCATTATTTGTATGCATAGACGTAGGGATCATCTTGGGAGATTCCTTCCTAATATTATCCAAGTAGAACCATTTGAGATTTTTAATCAAGAATCTAAAGAATCCCATGCTGAGAACATACCAGAAGAAGAACCATTTGAGAATGTATTTGCAGATGCCTATGAAAAATTTCCTTCACCTACAACCTCAGAGGAATCATACCATTTGAATGACCTATTTGTTGAACTTGAATATCAACCAATAATGGCCCAGCCTACCTTCCCTTTTCCTATCCCTAATCAACAAGTTAACCAAAACCTGAAGAATATACCTTCTGCTACACTTCCAAAATTCTATGGCCTTGTCACCGAAGATCCTGAGATGTTTCTCTTTGAGTTCGACATACTCTGTAGGAGTTATGACTACTCAACTAATGCCCATAAGTTGAAGTTGTTTCCCTCTACCTTGAAGGAAGCTGCTTTACGATGGTTCATGGACCTGGGTGCCAACGTTGTACAAGATTGGCCTAGGATGAGCAATTTGTTTCTTTCAAAGTACAAGGAGTATTACAAAGAGACCTAAAAGGTGATGAAATTTTTAAAATGTCCCAGAGAGATGATGAAGCCTTAGAGGATTATGTCTCCAGGTTCATGTTCAACCTGCAACGCAATACACAACATAACTTGAATCTAGAATCCCATAAACATCTTTTTCTGAAAGGTGTGGGTGATGGAAGTATTGAGGCCCTCAACCTCATGGCAGGAGGTGATATTACTCAGAAAACTTGGGCTGACATAAAGGATATATGCATGAATTATTCCAGAGCTACAGTCAAGAAGGGAAGAGGATTGAGAAACTTACCTCATAAGTCCAACAGTGGTTTGGGAGTATTAAAAATAGAGCTATCTAATTTGTTGTCTGACTTTAAGCAAGACATCATCAATGATGTTGCAACATAGCTGGATACCATGCATGTGAGAAGAAAGAAAGATGAAGTTGATGCCATGCTAGCAGAATATTGTCCACACTGTAGGGAGAAGAAAAAGAATTGTTAGTGCAAATCTGTTGCAAGCCTGGAGTCACAACCTATGCCTACTAAGTGTAAAGCCATCGATGAGAATGGAGAGGTACTCTATGTTTCCTAGCAGTGACCATGGGCTCAGAGACCAAGTATTCCCCAAGATCCTCTTCAAAATTTTCATAGTAATAATGCATGGCAAAATCAATAGCATAGTGGTTTTAGTGGGTATAATAGTTGGCAGCAGCCTCAACAAGGTTGGCAACAACCTCAACAAGGCTGGTAGTAGCCTCAGTAGGGCTGGCAGCAACCTCAACAAGGTTGGCAACAACCTTAGCAAGGCCAGCAGTAGCCTCAACAAGGCTGGCAGTAGCTTCATCAGGGTTGGCAACAACCTTAGAAAACTTGGCAATAGCCCCAGCAAGGGTGGCAACAACCACACAATTGGATGAACCAATCAAGCCAGCAAGCTTTGATGCCACCACCTCAGCAACAAGATCTAATGCCTCCTCCTACAGCCAACAATACTTCCCCTAAACAAACTCAACTGCCTGCTCAGCCTACTCCTAATCCCAATAGTACCAAGCCCACAACACAACAGTAGAGCTATGCTATTTCCTTAAATAATATTCATTTAAGATTAGGCACAACCCTTTCTCCTCCACAACAGCCTATCATCACTGAAGTTGAGGATGCCTTGGAAAAACCAACTAAAGTGCCAATAAAAACTACCTCTCCTGCAGCTCAAGAGCCCCCATTTTCTCATCGATTAGAAGAACAAGCTAAGGTAGTTGAAAACCAAGTAGTATTGGACTTTCTTACCTAGCTAAAGAAAATGACAATTAAAAGACCACTACTAGATGTCATAAAGGAAGTGCTTGCATATACTAAACCCATCAAGGAAGCCTGTATAAAATAGCCCAAAAGGAAGAAAAAGGATCCCAAAACCATACATGTCCTAGGACAGTTATCTGACCTAATGTTGGAGAAATTGATAGTTCCAAAGTATTATGATCCTAGTAGCCCTGTGGTTACAGTCACTATTCAATGAATACAAGTTCAAAATGCTCTAGTTGACTTAGGTGCATCCATAAATGTCATGACCAAGGAAGTAATCTCTCAGTTGCATATCATTGGTCTTAGGGAAACCCTAACCATCCTTCAGCTTGTGATAGTTCCACCATTACACCTAATGGGATGGTAGAGGATGTCATAGTCACCTTGAAATCTTGGGAGTATTCGGTTGACTTTGTTGTCCTCTCTCCAAAGGCTAACATGGGAGGGTATCCAATAATTCTAGGCAAGCCATGGTTGGCTACTACAGATGCCTATATAGCTTGTTAGTTAGGAAAAATAACTATATCTAATGGAGTCAACACTAAAAATCTAACACTATATTCCCCAGCTCAACCTCTATTGCAAGATGACCACATCATCTGGCCAGACTTGGGTGATACTAAACCTGAGGTCAATTCAATCTGCCAATTAATGATGATATCCAGGGAGCCATTTGTAGCCTCTAGGGAGAAGATGAGATAATTTCCTCCATTATCATGAATGAATATGGAGTGCACTCCCAAATGTGTCCCCAAGTGGACTGTGTCCTGGAAACTTTGTTACCACCTTCAAATGCTCCACAATATTCAGAAACTTCACAATTCCTTCATACACTATTGCCTCATGAAATGGAGTCTTTTCTAGTTGCTTAGCTATCCATGGTAGAAAAGTTCATTAAGCTATAAGTTAGCCTAGGATGGGAGTTAAATATGAGCAGTGCTTTGACACTCTCTCAGCAGAAAGTTGTCCTGCAGCTTCTACAGGAACATCAACAAAAATTTTCTTGGGATTATACTGATATGAAAGGCCTAGATTGTAAACTCTACACTCATAAAATCTACATCAATCCTGAATGTAGACCTGTCTGCCAACCTCAAAGAAAGATTAATCCAGCTTTGAGGGATATCATTAAGAATGAGTTGCAGAAGTTGTTAAATGTTGGCTTCATTTATCCCATTTCTGATAGTCAGTGGGTCTCTCCTCTCATTATCGTACCCAAGAAAGAAGGAAAGTGGAGATTTTGTATCAACTACAAGAAGTTTAACTCAGCTACTAAGAAGGACCACTTTCCATTTTCATTCATAGATCAAGTCCTTAATAACCTAGCTGGTAAGAAATACTTCTCTTTTCTAGATGGATTTAGTGGTTATAATCAGATACAAATAACACCTGAGGACTAGGAGAAGACAACATTCACATGTCCATGGGGAACATTTTCCTATTAAGTGCTACCTTTTGGGTTGTGCAATGCTCCTGCCACTTTTCAGCGAGCTGTGATAAGTATATTCTCTGATATATCTACTAATTGCATGGAGATTTATATGGACGACTTTACCACATATGGGCATACTTTTGATGAGGCTAAGGCAAACTTGGAGAAATTCCTTAAGAGATGTTGTGACTACAACCTTTCTCTTAACAGTGAGAAATGCTTCATGATGATGGAAGAAGGGGTTGTCTTAGGTCTCTTGTAATAACACTAAATCAGGTCTCACTTGATCAAAACCCTTCTTGAACAAGTGAATCTTTTCAGGGGCATTGCAACCCCTGACATTCCATGAAAGCAACTTCATTTCTTCTGAGAAGAGACATAGCCTCTTCTCGATCTTAATTTTCTTTGACCTACAACACTACTTGCTAATTGAATCAAAGACTTATTAGACTTACATCCCCACTTTTTTTGTTCTAAAACTTTGACTTAAGGAACCTTTGAATCTATTTGAGAGAGAGTGCTCCTGTCTCACAACCCTTGATCATCTTCTTAGCCCAAAAAATCCTCTTCCAAATCATCCTCTAACTCTTCCTCTGAGTCTAATTCCATAATTTCCCCACTTGAGTCTCGAATAGAATTGAAGGAAGCCTCCAAATTCTTAATAGGGGATATTTGAATATCCTTGAAATTTCTATCTTCTAGTAAACCCTCATTTAACAACCCTTCCATGTCCTTATCTACCATCTTTTTAGAAAACTCCTAAATCTCCTTATCAATCTTTTCCATTCTATTGGACATTCGAGCATTCAACCTCTCATCCTCCTCTAGAGTTAAGGACTCACCTATATGCTTTATGAGAGAAATTTTATTAAAACTCACACCCAAACAATCTTGAGTCACCTCCTTCTCCCTTTCATTTAACATACGATCCGAAGGTGGCATCAAAAACCCCAAGATTCCATCCGAGTTATTGTTACCCCAAGTCATTACTTTCTTTATATGACAATCATTTTGAGCTATCATCAGCTTGAGAGACATCTCATTACAATCTAAAAAAAATTCCTCCATATGACCCAATGTCTAGCCATTCCAACTTCCACAAGCTATAGCTAAACCTTTATAACTTAAAATTTCACACTCCCACTCTATTGCCCTTTCCAAACTCTCCTTGCACAACTTTTCCATTGATACGCATGATTTTCTAAAAGGTTCATTGCCCTCTATAATAACAAAGTGTCCTCTAAAACCTTTCCTTTTCCCTTTTCTGATTCAAAACAATCCCCAGATTCATAATCTTCCCTCAAACATATTTCACACACTAAAAGCTCTTCCTCAATCGATAGTGCTTATTTCCATGCCCCTTCTAGGGAAATAAGATCTAACATTTCCAGTAATGGGTGACATGAAGTCCATTGGATGAATAACCGTAGAAACATTTGAAAGGGGACTTTGTCTACCATCTCCATCGCCTTTACAAATTTCCCTATCTTATCACCAATACATATATGTAATTCTTCATTCCAATATTCCTAGGGAAAATTCCTTAGACCTACCTATATAGGATAAGTCTAAATTGCTTCCTTTGTTGGATCAAAATTTAGTTCCTATTATTTCACAGAAAAACCCTTTCCCTCCAAAAAGTAAGGGCCACTCTTCAAAATCTAATCTCTATCATGGACACTCTCCACCGTAATCATTAAAAAACCATTTTCCAAGATCTTAAAGATTCTCATAGCCCCCCATTATTTATCACACCAAGTTTTCACCTTTCTCATAGTTGGCCACTCTCCACCCCATTTAAGGAAAAATGCATGGTCGTTTAAAAAACTCATTATTTCCATACAGGATTGATTTGAAACCTCTAATCCTACCATTGTGCATTTCACACTGGAGGGTTCAACAATCAATTCCTGCTCTTTCCTTATTGCTATCTTAGGTCTCCAGAATTTTTGAGAAACCTAGTTGAAATCCACATTCCCTCCAAGATTTTTAGAGGTAAACCTAGTCATTGGGTAAGGGTTTTTTTTATCATTATGCTAGCTCCTATGCCATATCTTTGTAGACTCCAAACTATTCCCCTTCTTGGGTTGATCTTTTTCAAGGAAAATATTCCTTCCTGCGGAGGGCCAGGAATATCTTTGTTCACTAAAATTCCATTGAGGCTTCTATTTATCAACATAAATGAAGCTTGGATGACTTCAGAAGGGAGCCCTTCCATCATAATGCCCTACCTTCCAATTCTGCCTTTGCATCCTTCCACCATGGCTCTGCCAAAATCCTAAGCCGTTTCACTCCGCCATATTATGTATGGACTCAATTAATTCATGATTTAAATTTTATTAATAACTTTGATTTAACTTGACCATTTTTAGGTGTATACAAATTCCCCTCTTTGAATCAATGTGTGAGGTGTGTTGGTTCAAAGAATGTCTGATTGATTTTCTAATGTTTGATCTGATATTTATGACTAATTCCAATGATAAAGCTCTAATTTTTTTATGATGCAAATTTATGTTATGATACTCAACTCTTGGTGTGATGCTTGATTTAGGAAGTTTCACTAATTTTAGTGCCCCACTCATGATCTTGAAAATTTTGCACCCAATGCCTCTATTTTGAATATTTTACCGCCTTTATGATATCTTGCCCCCTCATAAATGAAATGGAAGTTGATTTGATGAATTTTGATCCACTTGTGATTTTTTCAATTTTCAATAAAAAAATTTAATATTGCACAAATTTGATTTCATTTCTAATAATAATAAGATGACTAATTGTTGATAATGCCCCAATTGCAGAAAACTTATTTGAACATTTTTTTTACACTAGGTACAAATTTTGAGAAAAAACCTTCCCTTTTAGGTCAAAGGGCTATATATAGGGGTCAAAATGTCATTTTTACTATTCATTTGCACACCTCCTTTTGATATTTCACTCTAAGCCTTTTAGTGATATTGTTGGAGATTTGTCAGTAGGCCAGTACTGACTATATGTTTGTCATTGATGACAACATATGGTAAGTAGCATGCATGGAAGACTTATGAAGTAAGTTTTCAGTATATGTTGCATGGACATGTTATCAACATGATATCATGGATGCAGAGGTTAACTATTAGTACAGACAGTTATATAGCAGCTTGTGTCAGCAGTGTTCCTGATAGAGTAACAGACAGTGTTCTATGTATGGTTGTTCATATAGTTATCATGGAGCCTTTCATGCTTGGATATATGATGAAGACATGTTAGTGATGTTACATTCATGGACGTAGAGTATGATGATCAGTAGAAGTGAAGTTATACAGTCTCTATTCACCTGTAGTAGTTTCATGTGTTTGTTCAGAAGAGCCGATAGAGATTATATTAGTTTTGGAGTTGCACCTATCATTTCAGTATGTGCCCTTGGATTTAAGTTTGGAAAAGAGTTAGTGATGTTCAATTAAGAGCGCATGAAGTAATTCATCTTGAGGAGAAAGATACAGTTATTTTGGTAGAGCCGACAGTGTGTAGCGTGTGCCTACAATTGTCTTATTGGATAGGTCCCAGAATGTGTTGCGTGCTTAGTAGAGTTGACTAAATTATTATTGGAGTTTTTTATGATTTCTCTATTATGATTTCAAGGTGGTTCTAATAGGCTGACTTGATTATATCATTTAGAGGAAAGATATTTATAGGCAGTCATTTGTGATTGCTAGAGCGTGGTTCATGGTTGATTGTGAAGAGTAGAGAAGAGTGTGTGAAGTGTTGAGAAATCAAAAGAAGGTCTATGTGACCAAGTAAAGTGTTTGTGCTATACATTGGAACTAATCCAGATAGCAGGTCTAAGTATTGTTCATCAAAATCCAGATATAGTGTGTATCTATTATTTAAAAGGTTGTAGCCTTCACCCCTTTGAGCAATGTGCTCTTGGACAGTGCGTCCTCTCCCCTAATAGGGACTATTGTAAAATTTTCCTAATAGGGTCTAACCCTTGACCAGGTCTACTGTACTAAATATATTTTAAAACAACTCCTAACAGGGTTAAGGATCTTCTAACAAGGATCATAATACACTAGTACATAATATTAGTGGGTGTTAATTCCCACCGGGGTTTTTACCTATTTGGGTTTCCCCGTAACCAAAATATTGGTGTTGTGTTCAAGTGTTCTTTCATTGTGTTTATGTTGTATGTTTAAGTATACTTAATTGGATAAATAATTGAAACTAGTGGATAACTGATTCACCCCCCCCTCCCCCTCTTAGTTATCTCTTGGGACTATTCCTAATAGATATAACAATGATGGTGGTCCCTATTCGAGAGCATAGGTTCAAGAGAGGTCATATATTCTAGCACCCACATGACTATGGACCTCTAGTGAGTACCTCAATCCTTCCTTGTTTCCATTTTTCCATTTTACAGAAAACAAATTGAATTTTAATGCATTGCTCTGCTCTATTTTTGCCAATTTTATGAACTAGCGCGTAGGATCAATTTTAATACTACGTAGGATAATATTTTAGCACATCCACACACTAAAATAACATGTATGATAGGTCAAATAGAGCTTATAAACATGTTCCCTATGAGTCTTTTAGTGCTTTTGATAGGTTTAGTAGTGTGTATAAATAGATCAATGCAAATAATAGATGTAGTAGTGCTTCGACCATTTTTAATGGTGTGTATGATGAAAAATTATGCTTATTGATGAGGCCAATTTAGGTCCTATTTGGTTCATTTTTTTATATGTTTTTATGGCTAGGACCTAGGAACTTTATGAGCTTTTGATGGACTTATTCAGACTGCTTATGTGTAAACTGCTATGTGTGTGTGCACTTTGATGTTTTTAAGCTTAAATGAATATGCTGAACATATATATTATATAGTTACAAGGAATGGAATATTGTGTCTTTCTATCTTGCATTGATTGGGTAGCTCTTCATTAGCCATGTGATAAGAGAAAAGCTAGTATAAGAAAACTTATTATGAATTGTTAGGATTAACAAGGCATAAATAACAATTACATGCAAATATAACCAATATCAGAAAATAATAAACCACACAGAAGAGAACAAAAGACACAAAGATTTAACATGGTTCACCCAATCCCTGGGCTACGTCCACCAATAGCGATTCCAATATTTTATTATCTAGTGATTACAACTTGATTACAATCAGTAATCCCTTACAGCTCAATTCTGCTACAAGTACTAAAACCATACATCATTAAATCCCTAACCCTAAGCCATATTATACAATATTTTACCACTTTAGGGTTAGAATGAGTTACAACATGTCGGCCCAAAAATAGCTGAAAATATGTTGGGAGGAAAAGTGTATAGTACTTTCCTAGATAGTACTTTCCTGATTAGTTACCACAAGCTAACAATCTCCCACTTGGTGACTAATCAGTATCCACACTAAAAAGACCTCCCACTTGGAGACTGATCCTGTAGCAATAATGCTACCATATGAGGCTCCCACTAGATCGAACCACCCTGGACTCAGTTGTTCCTTTATTATCTTCAGTCTAGAAGACCAACTAAAGCTGAACATGAGTTCAACTTCTCCCTTGTTACTACCTTTGTAAACATATCTGCTAGATTATCATCTGTATGAATCTTTTCCAGCTTTAACTTCCCATCATCCAAAACTAACCGAATGAAATGGTACCGCAATTGTATGTGTTTTGTCTTTGAGTGCAAAGTAGAATTCTTCACAAGATGAATGGCACTTTGGCTATCTGTATGCAGAAAATTATCCATCTATGGATGTCCCAATTCTTCCATGAAGAATTGAAGCTATATCATCTCTTTGGATGCCTCTGTAGTGGATAAAGCAACCACCTTTTATAGTCAAGAAATCTAACTCACTGTTGTCCCACCAATGATAAATACATAGCCTGTAGTACTCCACCTACTATCTATATCTCCTGCCAAATCTGAGTCAGCATAGCCTTGTACAGTAGTAGTAGATCCCCCAAAGTGTAAACACTTACTGGATGCACCTCTCAAATATCTAAGAATCCATTTGACTGCATTCCATATATTGGCTAATGACTCCCATTGCGGGTACAATATCTAGCCTAGTACATACCATAGCATACATTAAGCTCCCTACAACTGAAGCATAAGGTACCTTGGACATTTTAGCCTCTTCTTCTAATGTCTTAGGACACATCTCCTTAGTCAATTTCAAATGACCAAGCAAAGGTGTGCTGACAGCTTTGGCATTTTCCATAGAGAAACATTGCAACACCTTCTCAATATAATCAGCCTGAGATAGAGACAACTTCTTATTTTTCCTATCTCTGCAAATTTTCATACCAAGGATTCATTTTACTGCCCCCAAATCCTTCATAGAAAATGAATGTGCTAACTGTTGTTTCAATCCCTTAATGTGATTCATGTTAGACCTAGCTACAAGCATATCATCAACATATAAACATAGAATAATGTAGTTGTCATCATCCAACCTCTTAAAATAAAAACAATGGTCAGAATAACACAGACTTTATCCATGCTCATTCATAAAAGTGTCAAATTTAATATACCATTGTCGAGGTGCTTACTTCAAGCCATATAAACTCTTTTGCAATATGCACACCAAATTCTCCTTACCCTTGACCTCAAATCCTTGTGGCTGTACCATATATATTTCTTCATCCAAATCACCATGAAGAAAAGTTGTTTTAACATCAAGCTACTCTAAATGCAAATCTTCAGCAGCCACAATACTTAAAACAGTACAAATAGAAGTCATTTTAACAATTGGAGAAAATATCTCATCAAAATCAATACCTTTTTTTTGTGCAAATCCTTTTACAACTAACCTGGCTTTAAATCTTTTCTTACCTCCATCCTCTTATTTTATCCTGTAAACCCATTTATTTTGAAAAGCCCTTTTACCTGCAAGTAACTTACATAAATAACATGTTTGATTTTGTAGCAAAGAGTCCATTTAATTTTTCATTGCAGACTCCCACTAAAGCTTTGTATCCACCTACACAGCTTCATTATAACATTCAGGTTCACCAGCATCTGTTAATAAAATAGAATACAAGGAGGGAGAGAATCTATCTGGAGGTCTACTTAGCCTTGTTGACCGTCTAACATTTACTAGGGTTTGTGATATTTGTTGTTGTTGTTGTTGTTGTTGCTATGGAGCATAAGGAACTATTGGAACATCATCTTTTCGAGTATCATCCAGTACTACATAATCATTTTCTTTCTTCTCGTGCTGCTGCAATAGATCTTTGTACAATACTTTCTCATTGAATATGACATTCTTGCTTCTTACAATTTTATGATTTTCAAAATCCCAAAGCCTATAACCAAATTCATCAATGCCATATCCAACAAATACACATTTCTTTGACTTAGCTTCTAGCTGGGTTCTATTTTCATAATCTATATGTGCAAAAGCTTCACAACCGAAGGTTTTGAGAAAAGAATAACTCACCTTCTTACCACTCCATGCTTCCTCTGGAATACCATAGTCCAAAGGAGTATAGGGGCCTCTATTAATTAAATAAACAACACTATTTATAGCCTCTTGCCACATGTTTAAAGGCAGCCTAGCATGCAACCTCATACTCCTTGCACACTCCATTATTGTCTTGTTCATGTGTTCAACCACTCCATTTTCTTGTGGAGTCCTTGGTACAGTTTCTTGCCTACAAATACCATTAGAGGAACAATAATCTTCAAATTTTGTGCTGCAATACTCACCACCATTATCAGATATGAGACATTTTAACCTTTTACCAGTCTCATTCTCAATCAAGCATTTCCATTTCTTAAAAGTTTAAAATACATCATATTTCTATCTAGGGAAATAAATCCATACTTTTCTTGTTGCATCATCTATAAATGTAACATAATATAGAGAACCACCAAGGGAAGATACCTAAGCTAGTCCCTATACATCTGTATGCACAAGCTCTAATCTCTCATTTTTCATTTCCTTCCCATTCTTTACAAAACTAACTCTCTTTTGTTTTCCATAAACACAACTTTCACAGAAATCCATATTGACACATTTCAGACCAGGTAAAACTTTCTTTGAATGAATTAATTTCATACCTTTTTCACTCATGTGCCTAAGTCTATTGTGCCACAGTGTTGTGTTAGAATGTATAGCAATGGTTTGATTTTCTTCCTGCTCAACTGCAGCCACTATTCCTGAACATTCATTATCTTGTGAAACAATTAAAGTAGAAGGAATAGTATGACCTATACAAAGATATAAGGTGCCTACTTTCACACCTTTTGCTACTACTAAGGAACCTTTTGAAACCTTCCAATTTCTATCATTAAAAGTAACTATGCAACCCTCATCACCCAGTTGCCCTGTTTAAATTAAATTCCTACTCAGCCTTAGAACATGTCTTACCTCTTGTAGTAGCCAATGATTCTCATTCTGCAACTTAATCTTAATTTTTCCCTTTCCAACAATATGACAAGGTTCATTATCTCCCAAATAAACTAGCCCAAAATCCCCTTGGACATAATCAAGAAAGTAACCTCTATGGGGTGTAGCATGAAATGAAGCCCCAGAATCTAAAACTCGTGAATCATCAATACTTTCTAAAGAAAGAATCAAAGCATCCTCTTCAAATTTATTACTTACCACATTTACCTCCTTGTTACCTTCTTTTTTTTCTCCTTCTTTATTCTTCCAAGACCAACAATCTTTCTTCTTATGACCTAGTTTTCCATAGTACCAGCAATCATTTGGCCCTTTGGATTTGAACCTCTTTCCCTTTGATTTTACTCTTGATTTCCCATGATTTCTAGAGTTGTTTCCTCTCTCATTGGTTCTACCTCTTCTTTGTGCATTTAAGGCACTACCTGATGTGGATCCACCTAAGCTTTTCCTATGAATTTCGTCACTCAGAATAACATCATCAAATTTTAGGGTATTAGAACCAGAAACAGAGTTACTAATAGCCATTACCAAACCATTCTAGCTTTCAAGCAAAGAACACAAAATCAAGAGAGCCTTGGCTTCTTCATCAAAAATAACATTGACTGAAGTTAATTGACTGGTTACTATATTAAACTCATTTAAATGATCACAAACTGACCCACCTTCACCATTTTCATATTAAACAAACACTTCATGAGAAATACATTATTTGAAGCAGAGGGCTTTTCATACAACTTCGCTAGGGTTTTCATCAAATCTTTAGTCGTCATTACTTTTGTAATATCGAATGTCATTGATTGTGCCAAGCATAATCAAATACTACCAAGAGCCTTTCTATCAAGAATTGTCCAATCCTCATCAGAAATGCTTGCCATTTTATTGGCTTTTCCTTCCAATGGCTGCCATAGATCCTTCTGATAGAGATAGTCCTCCATTTGCATTTTCCATTATTGAAAGTTCTGCCCATTAAACTTGTCAAACTTTAGCCTACCCTCATCTACCATTTCTCCCACTCAACTGTGAGACTCCCACTAAACTATGAGATCTTCTTGTAGAGGATAACTGAAAAACAACCTTGCTCTGATACCACTTGTTAGGATTAACAAGGCAGAAATAACAATTACATGCAAATATAACCAATATCAGAAAACAATAAACCACACATAAGAGAACACAAGACACAAAGATTTAACGTGGTTCACCCAATCCCTGGGCTACGTCCACCAATAGTGAGTCCAATATTTTATTATCTAGTGATTACAACCTGATTACAATCTATAATCACTTACAGCTCAATTCTGTTGTAAGTACTAAAACCATACATCATGAAATCCCTAACCCTAAGCCATATTATACAATATTTTACCACTTTAGTGTTAGAATGAGTTACAACATGTCAGCCCAAAAATAGCCAAAAATATGTCGGCCTCAAATAAATTCACCCACGAGGTCGGGAGGAAAAGTGTACAGTACTTTCCTGATCAGTCACCACAAACTAACATGAATTTTATCTTGGATATACATATTGCAATTTTTGTTGGATATTTCTAATGCATTAGGGAGATTGTGGATACATTTAATATGTTTAATCACTACGTTGAGTGATGATGGAAGTTATTGATGTTGTCATTCATGTTTTGTCATTGATGTCAACATATGTTTCTGTGAAGAGAACAGGTTGGTTATTATAGTGTATGGATAATGTACGAATGTTTCAAGAGGTGAAAAGTTAGTTGAGTGTACAAGAAGGTGGTGTGATCTTATATCTAAGATCACATGATGTGATATTTCATATTGGCTGAGTTATAGAAGATTTGGTGAAGACTGGTTACTAGACAGTGACAGTGGAAGTTGATAGAGTAAGTCTCTGAGTTCTAGGTATATCTTACAAGAGATGAGGATTCTAACTTGTTTTAAGCTTTTATGAAGAAGTGTTCTCTTGATATGATGATTGGATGCACTATGATTTCCTTCCTTATGGTTGAGCTAGAATAGGTTTTTACATATTGTTTGCATTGTTAATTTCATTTGTCATCAATATCCTCATAGGGGAGATACATTTTAAGAGAAGGATCAAAATAATTCCTTAAGTGTTCAGCCCTAGGAGGGAGATTTAGGAGATTTTTGGAATAAGTGTTGATAATCTCTTCTTGCACAAAAATGTCCTTGTGGATGGGATCAATTCTTTGAGAGGGTATATTATGGGTATGGATGAAATGAAGAGCTAAGTTATCATCATATGCATGAAAGAGAACATCTTGAAAGTCTTGGATAAAACTTGAAATTGAACTAGAAAAAGAATAAAATAACTCCATTCATACAATGCACTATAATAAGATAAGGTATATATAAATACAAATTAAATCTAGATGTGTGAAATGTAACAACAATGTATGAAAATACATATTTTTGTACTTTTTATTGTTTGACACATGCACTGCAAGATTGAACTAGTCTAAATGCATGAAATATAGTGAAGATATTATGTAAATGAAATGCATACAAATCAGATCTAAACATCCAAATCAGAATTAAGATGTAAGGAGGGGCTCACCAAAATGTAAAGAAAGAAATATGGTTCATTAGGATGCATGAACAAATTAGGAAGCTTAGGCATGTCTCCTCTCATACATAGGAAGGAAGATGATCCACTGGGCTCAAGGAGACTCAACTGTTGAGTGGATGTAATGATCCTTCACTATTATGGAAGATGACTATGCAAATAAAATTGGAAAATTCAAGATCTAGTACTAGATGGAGAGATAAATGAATTTTTTGCATGCAAAGACCGACTGCAGACTGAGAATTCAATTTCGAGATCAGATCTTGGAAGAAAAGACAATCACTAACTTGTAAACCAAAATTTGGCCCAAAATAGGAGGTCAAGAGTGACTAGGAGAATTAGGGTCAACTACAAGGTTATGGGCAAGCCAACTTGCCTTTGACCTTGCAAATTTTGATAAAACAAACATGAAACTGTAGCTCTTAGTTTGACCTTTCTGTGGTTCCTTTTCAAAAAAAGAGGAATTTTGGAAATCCCCCTAAAACCAAATAACCATTTCTCAATGAAAATGTGGGGCCAAATCTCAAGGTCAAGGGAGACTCTTACCTCATGTGCAACCCAAGTCGGCCTAGACCCACCTAGTCGCCCTTGACCACCTAATATGAGATCAAATTTGGGTTTGAGGTCTCAATTGGTATGGGGATACCATAAATATGTGCAAAATCAAGGTGTTATAGGTGAAAACATATGCAAGATGGTAGACATGCTAAAATGGGGCTCAAACAAGTGTGAAATTATACAGTGATGTAGTTTTACAATGCTACAACTACTAATAAGACAAATGTAAATCAAACAAATAAAAAAAATAAAAAAAATAAAAAAAATTAGACTAGGGGAAGAGAACTAGTTGTGTGATCAAAAGTGTGACACACTTCTATGAACCATTACAGCTGAGAAAATCCATGGAAGAGGAAATCTCAAGAAGTGGCTCATAGCTTCCTAGTTGAAGCAAGTTTAATCCTTCTCATGATGCTCATCAAATTGGCATAGAGGATTAGTGACTTGACTACTCCAAAATGGAAGATTCAAATCTAAGAATGAAGCTAAGAATGCAAGGATGCAAGCTAAGATGAGATATTAAGCTAGAATGTATGCAAGCAACTAGTAATCTTGAATGAGGATGCAAGAGTTATTCTATGAAGCAATGCAAGAAAAGAAACTAGATTAACAATGTAAGATTAAGTTAGGAATAAAACTAAGCTAAGAAATAAAATGACAAGAATGAAAGAGAATAAAAATTGCAAGATTCTAAGATTAGGACTTCAACCATGATCAAGATGAAACCCTTGAGCCAAGGAAGAGCTTCCTTTTAAAGAAATTGCATCAAGAATGAAGGGTGGAGATTAAGAGGCAAAAGAATGAGTGATTGAGATGAAGAGGAAAAAGTAGATGCAAAGAGATACAAGGTTAGGTAGAGATGAATGGTGAGGATTATGAGGCAAAAGGGAAATGTTAGGTATAATAAGACAAAATAGTAATTTTGAAAACACAAATCCCTTTTAATTACTAATTAATCAAGATTAAGTATGCACACATGTGAATGTGTTCTTTTAATAAAAATTGTAGGAACTTTATATTAAAAGAAATGTTTTAGCAATTAAATAAATATTCAAGCTCAAGAAATTAGACCAAAGTATAAGCTTGATATAATATTTTTTATTTATTTATGCAAAGGAGATTTTAAGGTTACTCTACACAATTATGCCTAACAAAGGGGCAATTTGATCAAAAGGGGGATCAAGTTATAGTAGACCAATGCTAGGTGATTACATTTGCCCCTCTTTGACTAATGTGTGAGTGATCTAGGAACACATTGAGTTAGAGAATGATGATGTCAAGGTAGCCGATAGAGATCGGACTACGAACCTAATTGAATGAAGACCAATAAGCAAGATGAGAGTATCTAGCCTGATATGAAGCGATGAGACTGAATATCTGTCCAAAGAGATTGAGATAGCTAATCATCTGAGAGACAGTACAAGATTGATATGGGTCCTAATGAACTTGATATGCCCCAAGAGATTGAAAAGAAGCATGTCTAAGTGAACTGATATGAAGCATCAAGAACACTCTTTTAGGAAGGAGATGTGGAGAATCTCAACTTGATATGAAGCGATGAAGCTGAGATGCCCCAAGAGATGATGTTTAGTCCTGATTAACTTGATTGATTTAAGATTTGGTTCAATCACTAGATTTGCAGATTAGAAGATTTGATCAACAAAAAGAATTGCTATATTGTTATGCCCCCTCGGGATTGAAATAGAAATGAGGTACAATGGGCAAAGATCGGCCTGAGAAGTCCAAGAGAAGAAGGCAGAGATGAGAAAGAAGTGATAGTGTCAGCAATCAGCTGCATTTGGTAAGTTAATGATCTCAAATTTTAATTTTGATCCTGAAAAGTAGGATCAAAGATAAGGATTTGTAGTCAAATGCCTCGAAGGAGAGAAAGGAAGAAGTGAAAAGGAAGCATAGCTCAAGGGAACCAGAAATGCAAAGCTAAAATGTAGCCCTAGAATGAAGTGCAACCTAAGAATGAAATGCAGCCTAAGACTTTTGGACTAGTCTAGTCACTGATCTTGTAGACCATTATTTTTCATCATTTGAGTATTTGGGACATCAGAGGTTAGTACAACCTTCACTGGTGTGAGAGAGACCATGAAGATATGAATATGATCGTATCAAATGAGATGTAGGAAACACATGTAAGCATCAAGACACAAGAGCTGAGATGACTTGAACATGGTTTCCAAGTTAATATGGTAAGAAAACACTCGTATCAAGGCACAAGATGCCAAGATAACTAGGAGTATCTTCATACGTGCTACACACAAGCAACAAAAAAGGAGATAATTCAAACCTCACCTAAGTGTCTAAATAAAGAGGGTCAAGTTATGTGTGGTGTTCCAATCATGATGAAGGCTCTTATCACATACACCTAGTTTATTAGACCACTTAAGATAATTGAAATCACAACATAAGTAGAAATCAAAGAAAAAGATGTTATGCCTCCACTCGTGAATCTCTAGTCAAGTAGACATCATCAAGCAACCTTAAAAGACATAGCAAGAAAAAATCAATGATAACAGACAACGCATAAGAAAATAGTTCAGCATACCTAAGGCATTTTCAATTTTCTAGGATGTAATGTGGTGTGGGGTGCTAAGAAAACACCTTTGTTCTTGTGTTAAAGTGCAAGTGTGCAGTGAAAGATAGTGTAAGATCTGATATGTGTTGAGAAACACAATGATGTCTAGATTGGTAGTGTTAAGAAACACTAAAGGATAGGCGTGTAAAGAAACACCAAGTAATTTGTTAGTGATAAAGTGTCCATTGAGAAGGACTAATAAACTGACTCAAGTTAAGCTCAAGAGATTGACCAAGTGATAAAGCGTAGACAACTCAAATAGGAGTATGATTTCAGATAATAGATGAGAAGCGAGGACAAGACAAAAACAAGTTACAACCCAAGATGGTATAAGGAAGCATAGAGTGAGATGGATGGAAGGGGACAAGAGCTCAATCACACGTTGATAGATGGAGCATTGATTACAAGTGACACATGTTTGCTAGGTTTTCACCACTTGGAGATTATTTCTATTTTTGATACCAAGGTGCCTATTTCCAGGTTTTCACCAAGGCACATTTTCTCTTTTCAATTTTTTTTGTTATTTTTCATTTTTTTCCTTTTTTGTATTTTTTTGATATTTGATTTTTTTGATTGATGCATCTAGGTGCCTATTTCTAGGTTTTCACTAGGATGATCATTTTTTCAAGACATTTTAGGATTTTTAGGATTTTTTAGGACTTTGTATATGCTTTTTAGATTCTTTTCAAGATCATAGATTGTTGTACAAGAGAAAAGAGCTTAGTTGTAGAACCCTTGTAGATGAAGAGCATTGAGATATTCTTTGAGAACACTACCATTTGTAATAGTCGGCTGATAAGTTGCAAAACTAGATGTTGTAGTAGTGATAGGAGGATCCAACTAGTAGTGTCCAAGCTTTAGGATTTTTATAGTTAGGGAAGGATCATGCAAGTGAGATCCACAAATAGCCTCACAGATCTCTCTTAATGCTTTGTCAGATTTCCCACGTTCTAAACGTCTAGGGAGAGAACCTTCGAGATTTTTCCAAAGTAAGTCATTAACAATGAGTAGATATCGATGTGCACTTTTGGGAAGGCGATGACAAAGTTGAGAGTGTGAAGTATGATAGGTAATGATGGTGGAGTGGTGTGAGGAGTGAAGTGAGTCATAGGAAGAAGATGGCAACATTGATTTTTATTTTATATCCAAGTCTTTTAACTTAGGAATCCACATAGCTTTCGATTTTTCTTTTCTTTGAGATGCTTTTGATTTCAATTGATGATGGATTTCAAGATCTATTTTTTCTTTGATTTTCTAATTTTCTTTGAGGAACCTTGTAGTCTTTTGAATATTTATTTTTTCTTTGTAGTCACATGTCAATTAGATGGGACATGGTGACTTTTAGATATAAGTGGATTCTTGTATTTCTAATTTTTACGTTGCATATCCAAGTTACTTCCAGAAGACTCGGGGATTATGGATGAATGTGGCTGATATGGCGAGTTAAGATGGAGAGATGAAGGGGAAGTGGACCAGCCACTTATCTCAAGAAGGGAGAGGGGTAAGGAGTCAACAGGTTCAAGTGCAAAGACACTGATATTGTCCTCATCATTCTTGAATGAATCAGATAGATCAAGAAAAGTATCCTCCATAGAATGTTGTCGATTGCGAGTCATGTTGGCAATTTGGCTTATTTGGTTACATAGATGTTGTCATTATGGAAACATATGATCTACATGAAGATTGCACAGGTCAAAGAGCTAGTATGTCAGAGCGCAATGCAAAATTGTCTAAGTATGAGACAGTGTGTTTTTATCAGTGAACCCAAAGATAGTTTTGATTGGCGATGTTGATTGGAGTAATTTCAATGCTTGCGCACTTGAACATAGACACTATGGTGACTATTGAAGACTCACCTCAGAGAGAAAGTCAATACGGAATGTATGGAAGAAGTTATGACAATTTTACTAAAGGCAGTGTTAAGCCGACAGGACAGAATATGAAGACAGAATTGATAAAGAGTTAAGGGATTATTTTGTTTATCAAAATAATGAATTAACAATATAAAGGGATGACATCCTAGATGTTAACCCTTGGATAAATATTTTTGTAATATGATAGCCAACTAGAAAGTTATTAATCTTAATAACTTTTATAAAGATATGTAAAAATGTAATTGTAAAAGGAAGTAATGAATATGCAAATGTAATAGTGAAAGTGAAAGAGCAGTGAAGAGATATTGATGCAAGCAGTATAAGGTTATGTACCTTGACCTATTTTTGTAATCAGTGAATATTGTATATTACTTGTTTGGGCAGTGGGCTCATCTGGTAATCACATTTTGTACTACCAACTCCTAACAGGGTCAACATCCTTAACATGATACTTTTTATTAGTGGATCTTTGTGGGTACCATCCCCACCTGGGTTTTCCCTTAGCCAGGGTTTCCTCGAGAACAAATAATGTGTTATGAGTTCTTTTGTTTTATTGCTATGCATGTTGTTTAGCTTTCTATGTTATGCATGTGTTAAGATAATCTGTTATATCCATAATTGGGCAAAAGTAAAAGTTTGTAGAATATTGATTCACCCACCCCCCCCCCTCCTCTCAGTATTCCCTATTTCTAACAATTGGTATTAGAGCTTAGTTACTCAAAAAAGAATCATTCAAGGAAAGCCTAGCAGCTTGAGTAAGATCTCTATGGATATGGATCAGCTAGAAAGAATCTTGAAGAAGCTCTTGAATAGATTGATATGCTTATTGAAGAAAGATATAATCTAAAAGGAAAATATGATGATGCAAAGAACCTCATTGAGAAACTAAAAAACAATTTGGAAGATCTAAAATCTAAAAAGGAATCTGAAATTCACATTGAAGATTGTGATGACAACTTAGAAAAAGAAAATGAGATCCTTAAACATGAACTGAAGATAGAAAATCTGAAGCTAAGTCTGAAAGATGGAAATGGAAAGAATGAAGCAAATTTGAAATCTGAGAATGAAAATCTTAAGCTTGAAAATGAAGGGCTAAAATCTAAACTTGGTAAAGTAACATCCGAACTTGAGAAAGTCAATTTGCAGTATGCTGAACTTGAGAAATACAATACAATTGTGAAAGGAGAACTAACTCAATCTAAGTAGCAACTTGAAAGACTATATTCAACTAATGAGAAGATTGATGAACAAATATCTTATCAAAAACCATTCTATGATAAAATTGGTCTTGGATTCAACACTTTTAAAGCAAATAAAGAAAGCAAGGAACTAGATCTGAAAATATCTGAAAGCATAAATGAGAAGAAGTCTGATTATATTAACAAATCTAAAGATACACCTAAGGAAGAAGAACCACCTAAGCAAGAGGAATCACCTAAAAGTATGCAAAGAGAATTCAAAGGTAGATGTTTTTCTTGTAATATTGTTGGTCATATGAAGAGAGATTGCACAGGTAAGCAATTTAAATGTCTTAATGGTTATTGTTATAATTGTATGGTTTTGGACATAGAGCTATTGAATGCAAAAAACCTAAATTTGTTGAGAATAACAATAGTAGTAGAATGTTTAGAAATACTAACCATGTAGATAAGAAACCTACTGAAGATATGAACAGAAGAAATGGAGTAGTATGTTATAGATGCAGCAAGGTTGGACACATTGCTAGAAATTGCAAATCACAGATCAATCAGCCTAGACCAAGATATGGAAACAATGAAATATTTTGTTAGATATGTAACAAGATTGGACATACAACAAGGTTTTGCAGAATGAACAATAGAGTTTTTCATACCAATCCTAACCCTAGAAGTCATGCAAGAAGAAATGAAGATGCAAGCAATAGTCAGAAAGGATATTGTAGTAATTCAGATGAAGTGAAGTTTGTTAAAAGCACAGATCAAGGAGACATATTTAGCACTGAAGGAAGTCAGAAAGGTGAAGTATTAAATGGTAAGAATGAATCTTTACCTGACCCATCTCAAAGTACTTAATTCATGAAAATTACAGTAAAATAGGAACTTAGATTAGTGTAGTAATTGATATATGATGAATTGAGTCTTGCATAGGTAATGCAAGGTATTATATGATGTTCTAATGTTATGGTTAAGAGCGCAAAGAAAAATATTATGTTTTATGAGATCGCAAGAAGTTTTAAGTTTTGTAGGTTAACAGAATCAGCTTTTTGGAAAGAAGCGGCAAAAGAATTGAATGTGATGTTAGATCTAAGTGAGATTGAAATGATAAAAGGTCACGAATAGTATTATTTTATCATCAAAGTGAATACAAGTGTTAAGGAGATTGAAGATCAGTGATTGGAAGCGTTTTGCAAGGATTTGGTGAAGAATTTTTGTGTTGAATCTACGCAAGCCCTAAATCGCGGAATCGAGGTATTTTACTTGGAAGATCTTTAAATCAATTAAGGAATTAGAGGAAATCATGGATGTTTCTTTGATTCACAATGTCAGGGATAAGAATAGACCTAAGGTGAAAAGGGAACTAGTAGAACCCTTGGAAGATGATCCTAGGTTAGCTTTATCATCTGTACCAGACAAAGTTTTACATCTAGAGAATGTTAGAAGTTATTTGGGATGTAAACTAGAGACTATCAGTGATAGTGATTTCACTGAGGAATATCAGAAGATCTATAATTAGGACATGTCATTGAAAGTAGGGTTTGAGCATTTGAAAGATAATGAGATCATTAAGTATGCTTTACAATATGAATTTGACAATGAAGAATGTACCAAGATAATCCTAAGTAGAATTCACAATGGAAAGTTTTGGTTAGATGATAGAGTGATAGATATCATAGCTGACTTAATTCATGAGGTAACTAGACTATCTAAAATTGGAGCCATTCCTTTGAATGAGAAAAAAATGAGGAAAATAGTCATAGACAACATAAATTCATCCTGCAATGGTAGAGGAATAGTAATTAGCAAGATACAACAAGATGATGTTAGATACTTGTGTAAGATCCTAACAACTAAGTTTTGTGCTAACTCGAGAGAGGATGACATGGCAGCTAGAATGATACATGTGGCTTATTTGATGTGTGTTGATAAAGTACAAGTTGACATGTGTGTGATTTTGCGAATTTAGTTGTTTGAGAATTTGGAAAAGATAAAGAAGACTAAGTATTCACAATTTAGATTCTCATCTTTAATCACTTATATGTTTTTTCATTTATTGAGAAGATTTTCGTACACCATTGGAAATGACTAGAATGATGGCCAAAATACAATGGAAAGGATTAACCAAGTTTATAGGAGGCATGTTATTAATAAAGTAAATGAAAGTGTAGTGTTGGTAATTAAAACATTTCAGAATTTGATGTCAAGCAAATCAAGGATCCCACTGTCTCTTGTGGAGAAGTATAAAAATGAGATATGTTTCATGGTTGATACTGACTTTACTTACATTGAAGTAGTAGAACCTATAATAGAGTTCATAGACCCTCTTGGCTATGAAATATTTGAGATTGAGACAGAAGAATATGTGAGTAGACTACTTAAGTGCAAGATGGATATTCACAGTAACAGGTTTGGAACCTTTGAGGAGAACTTCAACTCCACAAAGACCATCCTTGAAGAGAAACAATCAAAGAAAAGAGTTGAGAGTACAATCAAGAAAATTCTAAAAGATACAGGGATGACTGAACATGAGTTCTTGGTAGCCAAGAAAATAGCAACAGCAGTTAGAGAAATTAGACAAAAAGAATTATTGTCTATGCCACCTTTATCATCAATTGCAGTACAGCAAGGGGAAACACAAGTTAAGGTGAAAGTGGAAGAAACAGAGAAGGATCAAGAAACAAGAAAATCCACTAGATCAACCTCCTCCACACCTAGAAAAATAATAAAAGAGATTGCTACTGGACCGGGTAAGAGGCAGAAGACATTGGTGCCACCAGTTCAAAGGGAAACTGTAGAAATCAAAGATGATGAAGACACTCCTATTAAGAAGAAAAATTGGAAACCTAGAATTGAAAAGGTTAATGAACAGATTATTCAAGATGGAGACTTTACAAAGATGAATAAATATTATGATCTCTATGATTATGCAGAAAGACTGAATCTAGAAAATGTAGTGGTGAAGTATATGATTTTATCTAATAAGAAATTTGACACAATTCAGGGTAAGATACCTGATGACTTGTACAAGAAACTTGTAAATAGAAAGAAGAGAGCATCAGAGGAAGACATAACTATTAGAGAAAATCTTGTAAGAAAAATTTGTGTTGTGAGAGATGAAGAACACTTCAAACAGATCATGAAGGATCTAAACATCCATCTAAGAACCAAGAAGATAACTATTCAGATTATGGGAGGTAGATATGAAGAAATTAACACAGAAATAGAGCAAGCAATCACTAAGGTTATGACAGAGAATGTTGGAGAACCATCAGTTGTAGCAGAATCTAAAGATCAAGCAGAAGAAGTAGAACAAGAGGACATTCCCTCTCCACCAGCCATAAATATTGAGGATGAAGCCATGAATTTTGAAGGAACAAAGATCACCTTGGATAGTGATGATAACTTATTCAAGAATCTTGAAAACATTGTTGACAATTCAGCTTTTGAAGAGCAGGATAGTATCAAAGGAGAAGAGAAGACATAAACCAAAATTGTAGAACCTAAAGTGACAGAGAAACAAGTACCTATTCCCACTCAAGAAGAAATCAGTCTTACACCTGAGACTGGCAAGAAAACTTAGATTGGTTCTATGATTGAGAATTTGGGAAAGGAAGTAGATGATGATGATCAGATGGAATTGATCACATCTTTGAACAAGATCATCAGAAAGAACAAGAAAGTAAAGAGTCTTGAAGGATGCCTGAAGGAGCTTACTGAGAAGTTACAAGGCATTATAACTACATAAATTGTAGAAGATGACCCTCTGGAAAGAGCAAAGAAAGTGATGAATACTTTTGATGATGAGTTTACAAATTTATCTGATATAGCAAAGATGAAAGTTCAAGCAGCTTATGAGGCCAAAACACTTTTGGTCATTAGTCAGAATATCAGGAATGATATCAATAACCTTGATATCTGCATAAAGGATTTGAGAAAGAATTTAGAAAGCGGAAAATTTGTGTACATTCAGTGTACAAAATCAGAGAACTTGGTATCGGAGGAAGTTCAGAAGATGAAGATGAAGGAAGCAGAAATTCAGAATGAGACAAACCTTCTTTCGAGCCCCAATGTGAAGATATTTGATATTGAGAAGAAAATCTGCAAGATTTATGATGAAATAAGAGTTTTGCAAGATGACAAGGATAGGAAGCTGAAGAGATTCACTCTTTTAAGAGAGCACATTTCTATAAACTTGAGCACTATTGAAGGGCAACTGGAAGAATGTCTTTCAACTAAGACATCTTTTCAGAAGTTTAGTTATGAGAATCTCCAAGCATGTGCGATTGCATCTTATGGATTGTGCACACTACTTTGTGTGGTAGATTCAATTAAGAAATCATGGGAGAAAGAGTTAGAGGCCATGAAGATTAATTTTGCAGATTGTGTTGCAAGCCTACCAGCTTTGCAATATTGAATCCAACTATAACTTTTTTTGTGAACACAGTTTTGTAACACTCCTTACCTTTTTTTTTTTGTCATTATTGTCAAATAGTAGAAAATTGATAATGATACATACTCTTAGGGGGATTACAGTATATAGAGAGGATTCATGAAGTCATAAGGATAGTATATACAGATTTTGTATTATGGCCACAATTTTGAAATTTTTGGAGCCTAAGACTTAGCCAATTTTCTCATATGTTGCCACCAATGACAAAGGGGGAGATTGTTGGCAATTTGACTGATTTGGTTACATAGATGTTGTCATTATGGAAACATATGATCTACATGAAGATCGCACAAGTCAGAGAGCTAGTATGTTAGAGCGCAATGCAAAATTGTCTAAGTATGAGACAGTGTGTTTTTGCCGGTGAACCCGAAGATAGTTTTGATTGGTGATGTTGATTAGAGTAAGTATAGTGCTTGCACACTTGAACATAGACACTATGGTGACTATTGAAGACTCACCTCATATCGCAAGTTAGTACGGCATGTACGGAAGAAGTTATGACAGTTTTACTAAAGACAGTGTTAAGTTGACATGATAGAATATGAAGACATAATTGATAAAAAGTTAAGGGATTATTTTGTTTATCAAAATAAGGACTTAGCAATATAAAGGGATGACATCATAGATGTTAACCCTTGGATAAAGATTTTTGTAATATGATAGCTGATTGGAAATTTATTAATCTTAATAACTTGTATAAAGATATGTAAAGATGTAATTGTAAAAGGAAGTAATGAATATGCGAATGTAATAGCGAAAGTGAAAGAGCAGTGAAGAGATATTGATGCAAGTAGTATAAGGTTATGTACCTTGACCTATTTTTTTAATTAGTGAATATTGTATATTACTTGTTTGGGTAGTGGGCTCATCTGGTAATCACATTTTGTACTACCAACTCCTAACAAGGTTGAGGCTTCTAACAAGGCCTATAGTCCCTTAATTAGGATTGAGACACTATATGCATGTAATAGACTCCTAACAGGGTCAACATCCTTAACATGATACTTTTGATTAGTGGATCTTTGTCAGTACCATCCCCACTGGGGTTTTCCCTTGGCCAGGGTTTCCTCGAGAAGAAATAATGTGTTATGAGTTCTTTTGTTTTATTGCTATGCATGTTGTTTAGCTTTCTATGTTATGCATGTGTTAAGATAATTTGTTATATCCATAATTGGGAAAAAGTAAAAGTTTGTAGAATATTGATTCACCCCCCCCCCCCCCAACCCTCTCAGTATTCCCTATTTCTAACAAGTCATCCTAGAAGTGTCAGATGAGTTTAGAGGAGTATTATGTGAGGCTAACTGAGATGGTTGATTCTCAGAACTAGGTCCCTCTTTAGGTGGCAAAAGTGCATGAATAGGAACCAACTCAATTATAGACCTTCTTATATTCCATGAAGTTGTAACAAGATGAGGTCTTATATAGCCATGCTTTGTTTGAGTAGTTGGAGCATTATTTTGAGTAGATGGCCTAGGAGCCATAGGAATGATTTCCACAGAAGGGTGGAAAGGATCTTCATCATTTCCTTGTTCATGAGAATTGGAGCTTTCTCCTCTTTCAAAACTTGTAGCAGGAGCATATCTGTGTATAACATCAACTAGTATTTCCATAGTGGCATCTGATAAGGAGTCCCATTCATACTCATGTGAGTCTATTTCACTATTGTGATACTACCTGATGTATTCAGTTAGGGACATAATAGGAGATAAATTTTCTTCATCATTGTCACTAGTCACAGGAAGTGTACTTTCATTAGCGAGAGCTTGCTCAATAGCAGGAGTAGTGGAATAGTCTAGAATAGGAATACCCTGAGGTAAATCCAAGATATGAGAGAAGTCAGCTAGTTTCCCCTAATCAGGATGTGTGTGATGAGAGTTAGGAGTATGTTCAACAACATTAGTAGTAGTAATAGTAGTTTGTTCAGTAGTTTGGATGAGATCTTCTTGGTTAGGGTCGGGGTCATATTCTTGAGGAGCTTGAGAAGGTAGATAGGGCTCTCCCTGATAGTCTGGATTATAAATCTGAATATGCAAGAGGCTTTCATATGCCATAGGCTGAATTTCTACTTCTTCCTCATCATCTGAGTCCTCATATGCATGAGTGTTGCTGCTAGGTTTGCTAAGCATATGTCCATGATAGCCAACACTAGTTTTATCCTTGGAATTTTTTAATTCAACATGTGAAGGTTCAAGAAGACCTTTTCCTTTCCCAAGATGAATTTTTCCATCATGTCCCATCCTCTGCACAAGTTGTAGCCCATACCATAATTTTCAAGTGAGATTTCATTATGCTTATCTTTTGTTCAGGTTCTTTTCTCTTGTAGAGTAAGGTATCACTTTCATCCCTTTCTAGTTCTAGGGGAATTGTAGCTTTAATCATTCTAGTACCCTCATGAATAATAGGTGTTATAATTGATTGAGAAATTAAAGAAATGGGAAAAGTTTCCACTCGATAGGTTCCCAAACCAGTTAGTCTAACAAGTATTCTTTTCCATGATTTGATAAGGGTTCTTTTTTCTGATTTGTTAGGAGGTGATCCTTCTTTGTTATGAGGAAACATTTGATCTGATTGTTTAGGATTGTTATAGGCACATGTTGAATCTATAGGAATGGTAATCTCAATTCCATCATGAGGGAATTTTATGTAGCAATAATATGTCGAAGGTACTACTTGTATTGCATGGATCCAAGGATGACCCAAGAGTATATTGTATGCCAAGGGAATATCCAAAACTTGACAGATGACATCCCGCTAAATAGGACCTACCTGAAAAACAAAGACTATGAAGACCTTAGAAGAGCATTCCTCTTCATTGTATGCTTTGATCATTATTTTTCATTGGGGATCAACAACATATTTTGAGAAACCAAGAGCTTTAACTAGGTTGAAAGTACAAATGTTCAAACCCATGCCTCCATCTATCAAGACACACTTAACTCAAAACTAGTGAATGGAGACTTCAATGTGGAGGGGTTGATTGTGAGGATGGATGACAGATGTGTCATCTTTTTTAGAAAAATTTAGATACAATGGTGTTGCGAGGTGACCGGCCATGGACTGAAACTTACCGATGTCTAGGTCCCTAGGTATATTAGCCGCAAGAAGGGCATGATCAAGGATTTCCTTATGAGCAGGAGAGATGTCAAGTATCTCAAGCATTGAGATCTGAGCTAAAGTATGTTGAAGTTGGTCAATCAAATTAGGATCCGGTGTAGTTGAAAAGGTGGTCGGTTGAGTTGTTAAGGTTGATATCTACTTAGAAGCAAAGGAGGAATATGAACCTTCTCTTGAAGGAGCTTGAGAGCTAGTTGCCACATTAGATGATTCAACTTTAGCTTTTCCTTTAGCGTGATTAGAAGATTCAAGCATGTTGATCACATTATCATTGTTAGAGTAAGTGTAGGAAAACCTTGTTATCCTTTGTCATGGAAGATTCCCCTTTTTCAAATTTAGGAAAGGGCTCCTTGAAAGCCTTGTGATCATTGTTCTCTTGTGGAAAATTGACCATAATGGTCTCATTATCAATTAGATATTGAATAAGATTCTTAAGTTTTATGCATTCATTAGTCTTATGGCCTTTGTTGCGATGATAATCACAATAGTGGTTGGAATTCCACCATTTAGGCTTGATTTCAGGATCGTAAGGTCTTGAGTTGTCAGCAAAAGTAGTAATCTTGTTAGCTAGAAGAGTCTTCAAAGCATTCTCAAATGATTCTCCAAGAGGAGTGAAGTTTCTCTTAGGCTTAGAAGCCCAAGGCTTATCAGTTTTAGCTTTCAGATTAGTAGATAGTTTGAACAATGGCTCTTTAGCAATTGTTCCAGGATTCCATCATTGACGACATCCTTAGTCTTGTTCCAAAATTTATTCTTATCTTTGTTATGTTGGTTTCTAGAAGAGGATTTGGATTGAAGAGTGATATCGCCCTTACAAACAAGGACATCCTCTATGTGAATGGATGATTTAACCAATTTATTGAATGAAGCACAAGTTTTCATCTATAATGCATAATTTATTTCAGGAACTAGAGAGTTGATGAATATGTCTATCTTTTTAGTCTCAAGAATCTGTCGAGGATAGAGTGAGTATAGCTTTTTCCATCTTTGAAGGAAGACCGCAAAGGATTCACCTTGGCATTGATTAATGTTACAAAGATCAAGCATGGTGATAGTTGTATGCAAATTAGATGTCTAATAACTAGAGATGATAAATTAACTATTTAAAGCCAATAAATCAATCTAATGCAACATAATGAAGAATACAAAGTAACTATAAAATGATGAAACTAAATTATTTACCTTCACCTACCATGCAGCTTGTCTCCATCATCCTCTTAGCCTTGATTTCTTGTAGAGATTGAGCTCTCAGATTTCCAAATGAAGCCTTCTCCCAAGATGCTACCAAAGTGTGGAGATTTTATGAAATGAGTGTACAATAGCTTATGCAATCTAATGGATGGAATGCAAATAAAATGATGATAATATGGATTGATTTCTCTTAGAATGCTTGGATGCTTGATTGCTTGATTACTTGAATGCCTATTACAAAATACCTATTAGCTCACAAAAGGGAAATGTGGCTCCTTTTATAGAGTTTTGGAGGATCTAGGCCTAGGTGGCATAATCCTACGGTTGAGAATAAAAGGTGGAAGATCCTAGGGCTAAGATTGACTTGGTTAAAGGAGTTGAGAGAAAGGGGGATGTAGTTGGAATGTGAGAGGAAGAATAGGGATGATGTTCCTCTCACATTGACATGGAGGAGAAGAAGGTGGAAGGGAAAGACACATGTCAAATGTCTCACAAAGACCAAAGAGAGAAAGAAGGAGAGACCTTTTCCTCATGAGGACTTTGTGCACAAGTGTCCTATGAGTCACCTTTGACCCTTAGAGGTGGCTTGAGTAGCCCCTTAGGAATAGGGAATGTCTCTTGACTTGGTTGTTGAGAGGACATGTGGTCATGAGACCAAGTCCTATGAGGCTACATAACCCTTAAGAATAGGACATGTGTGGGTGAGGATAATTACTAATAAATATTTATTATTTATTATTTATTTTAGCCAAGGTGATGTGTCAGGTGAGTGGATAAATAAGGTAGACTAGGAGTCTTAGTCATATTTAGGTGATTGTATATTTATTTAAATCACTTTAATAAGACTAATTAGAAGACTTAGGATAGAGGAATAGACTATAGTGAATTCACTAAATAAATTGAATAGTTTATTTGATAAATAGAGGAATAATTATTAATTAAATAATAAATATTTAATTAATTTATCAAGTCAATAGTAATTAAATAATAAAATATTTAATTAATTAATGAAGCCATTTTTAGGTGTATACATTTTGTCCCTCTTTGAAATAATGTGTTGGTCACATTGTTTCAAAGAAAATTCAAGCATTTTTGCCAAGCATTTTTGCCCCTACCCCAGACAATGTCTTAGACGACCTATGCATGCCCCCTCGAGAGATTGATTGACAAAAAAGATTTTTTATTTGTATTTTTTTTTTCGAGTTGGATAATCAATCTCATGAAAGAATGGTAGAAAAGAGTGATGAAAATGAGGTGGAATGGGAGAAAAATGGGTAGTAGGGTCCACACACCAAGCACATAGGGTCCATAGGCTATAAATAAGGCTAAGGGGTCCACAATAAGCTCATTGTGCACACTTGTCACTTGGAGATCAGAGTGTGAGAGAGAGAAGAGCAGAGCCGCCAGGATGTCATTCCCGCTGTCAGATCACCACTTCGAGAGGATCAGACACTTCCAGCGACCACCCAATTCGGGTGAGCCAGTAGGTGATTCGATCCTCCTTTCTGATTTCATGATTTGATGCATGTTAGGGTAGAATTTTAGCATGTTTAGGGTAAATGAAATGGTAGATTAGATTAGAAACTTTTTTTTGTGTTTAGGCGTTGAATGAATGTGCAGTTTTGGTGCATCAATGCGCAGAAACAATCAACATTTGCGTAGAAATTTAAAAACTTCTACGCATTCATGTAGGAAAGTTGCGCATTCATACCAAGAGAAAGTTATCACTGTGCAAGTATGCAATAAAAGTGTGCATATATTAAAATCTGTGCATTCATAAAGAATTGTTGCACAAATGTGGAGAAAAACTGCGCATAGGTTAAAACCTACGCAAATGTAAAAGAAAGTTGCGCATGCATTTTTCAATGCTGCACATGTGTTTTAGGTGGTAGAATATGATCAAAGTAGATAGTCAATTAGGTCAAACTTGATGTTGATAAGCCGATTGGATCTGTCGGTGATTGATTTTGATCGATTTGACTAAGATAGGCAATATTGTAGCATGGTCGCTAGTTAACCAGTCTTGTTGGTAGATAATTGATAGAATTATCTTGTTGAAACATGTGATAAAACATGTTTGAAATTGATATGATAGGATAGATAGATTAATATATCATTTTATCGAAATCTGATAGGTTGATTGTTGTTGACTTGAATAGGAGGATATTACAGATACTCTAATGTCATGGGAGAGATATCCCGTCACACAGAATCTGAGACTGGCACTGTCAGAGACTGAAAAACTACTGATCGGAGCATTTGGGTTGTACTACATGATCTACATGCCTGAGATTCAGGTGAATCTTAGCATGATCATAGCATTAGTAGAGCGATGGCACTCGAAGATGAGTACCTTCCATCTTCCGACAGGGGAGATGATAGTCACACTAGAGGATGTATATCGCATCCTCTGGCTTCCCATCACAGGTGAGCTGGTTCAGTATGATCAGCATGGTGGAGTCACAGAGTGTAGAGCCATCTTCGATGATGATGATATAGAGGATGGAGAGATTAGCTAGGAGGATATGGTTGATCTATATGATCCTCTTCCAGTAGTGCTAGTAGGAGCGATTGGGGGATTTGTATGGCCTGATCGGAGGTCACATGGATTTGTTGTGGGATGGGGCCGCACATTACAATGAATGATGGAGGGACCCAATTTTCTTGGGGTGTGTGTTTATTAGCACATCTGTATCATGATATGCATCAGGTGGTGTACCATGGGGGTGCATCTCTATCGGCAGGTGTGACACTGCTCCATGTTTGGGCATGGGAGCACATTGCAATTACACGACCAGTGGCCATTAGATTTCAGGGTGTAGGGCAGCCCTACATTCATTTATATTCCTCAGTTTTGTCATAGGTAAAACTGGGCCATTTAGAGTTCTGGCGGTATACATTGGATACTTTAGATACAGTGACATGGAGACCATACTTAGGTTGTGAGCCATGGGATGATGAGCGGCAACTAGGTTTTTGTTTTGAGTCATGGTGGTTGATAGGGCGAACGCCCTTTATTTTGGAGAGACAGTTGGTCAACTAGGTTCTGCGCCAGTTTGGCAGAGTCTAGGGCATGCCATAGGGAGTGACAGAGCATGCTCATACACATCAGGAGAGACGGGACTGGGGACCCATGGCATCATTCGATACGGCTCGATAAGAGTTTGTGGACATGCCATTTCAGGCATGGACCATGAGACAGATAGTGGTAGACCTTAGGATGACTACAGATCTTGAGCAGTTCTTGAGAGACTTTCCTATACCACGGATTACAGATCCACTAGCTAGGCCTCCAGAGAGAGATCCTGCAGAGAGACAACGGGGGATACTTCAAGGGAGAGATAGACATGGGTGAGGGAGACGAGGTAGCGGTGACGATGGAGGAGATGGAGGAGGAGATGGTGGAGATGGTGGTGGAGATGGAGGGAGAGGAGATAGGGTAGGACCATGGATGAGAGGAGGTGGAGTGAGACAGAGGGGATTGATGCCTCCCCTAGCTAGACAGGGATGGAGACAGCCTTCGGCATAGCCAGCACAGCCACCTGCAGGAGCTCCATTATAGGTACCAGTCACTCAAGTATAGATACTAGCTGCCCTAGTACAGGATGAGGCTGACATCTTATTGGCACAGGGCGGTGTTGTACAGGGTGGTCAGGTTCATGATGATGTACAAGATGAGCCAAATGCTGAGATGGCAGATGTACCGACATAGGATGAGCAGGCAAACATGGATATCAAGGGATAGGATCCCTATTTTCAAAGAGATTCTATTAAGGAGGAGCCAGATATTGATGCACTACTAGTCCGACTAGCAGTTACATAGGTTCAGGTAGACCAGGTGCTAGATCTAGAGAGACAGATTGAGAGGATGGATAGACAGATGAGAGTGTTTAGACATGAGTGGGATGTAATGATTGAGAGACTCGGGGAGTCGTAGATGCTACTAGATGAGCTACAGCACACAAAGGAGTTGGGTCCTCATGGAGATAGCATCAGAGCCATGATACATGTCGGGAAGGAGATACCCTACTGGCGAGAGGCATATAGACAGGTGGTCCCGAGGGATCAGTGGATCAGGAGTTATAGGGAGAGCTCAGTGGCTATCAGGATGGTAGTTCATGACAGAGGGGCACCAGCTGGTGGAGAGGGTGTATCATCATGCCCTCCTAGAGCACTGACAGGTTTGGGAGATCAAGGTGGATCCTCAGCATTAGGGAGTTTAGCAGCACAAGGCCACATTGCATCCCATAGACAGTGGCAGATAGAGTCTGGAGGCAGTGGTTCATAGATGTTGAGAGAGCATTGTATACACTGTTGTACCATTATGATTCATTGTATCATTATATTTTGACTTGATGGACACTGACTATGGTCACATTGTTATTGATTTATATCATTGGACATTTGGATAGTTTTTTTGTTTTATGGACTTTATATGATGGATGCTATATGATTGACTCTATCTATATAGTGATGCAGTTTTATCATGATTTTCTTTGATGATTTATATACATGTGCATACTGACATATGCAGGATGTGATGATTTACTTTAATATGCATAGAATGTATGTCTTAGAATGCAAAATGATTTATATCTGATTTGATATTTTTGATGCTTAATGGTTAATAATCATATGATGGTGATATAAATGCATGTCTTAAATGAGTTTACTAATGCTATGTGATTATCAATGCAATGTTGTGATGAACAATGTGGATAATGGATAATAAATAAATGATGTAAATGAATGATATAACTAATGATTGGAAACACATATAATGGATAATAAATAAATGATGTAAAATGCATATAATGTATAATAAATGAATGATATATAATGTGTATAATGAATAATAAATGATAGTGTAATGCAAATGATATCTAATGTAATAAATGATAATGTACCTAAGATGATTGAATGTAATAACTGATAACATGATAAAAGAAAATGAGATGAAATGATAGCTATAATAAATGATCAAATTATATACAAATGAACACTCCTAATGAAGATAACATATGTCTCTAAATGATTAAGTGCAAAATGTTAAATGCAAAAATTCATAATATTTTTGGTTGTCCAAATGTCCTCAACTTAAATAACAATGTATCTGACACAAGAAGAATGGACTAAGAGAACATATAACCTAATAAGAAAGGTAACCTATAAATCTCTATAAAAGGAGCACTGATATGTAAGTCATGAACTGTTTAAATGAAATGCAATATGAAATGAATGTATCTCCACAACTTTAGGTAACATCTTAGAACTTCATAATAACTGGAACTTGATTTTCATCATTGAGCTCGTTATGTTGCAAGAAAATGCAAGCATCATGGTATAATTAAACCAAGATGACCTGAGCACTTCTTGCATGGAGTTTAATATTGCAAACTTGACAAGCATCTAGGTATAATTGAACCAAGATGACCTGAGTTTTGTTTGTGTAACAAACAAAGAATATTCCCTCCTCCATCAAGGAACAAATATTTGGAGTCGAGGTATGTGCTGGCATATCACCATAAATAGCATACGTAGAACAACATGATTTGGATGTTGTCAATACTATTAAATGAATGAAGGCACTTATGCGCAGACACCCCAATTATTTGTTCCTTCAATTTCATGGGGAAATATCCCACAAATAGCAACCAAAGAAAATACCATGCCCCATCATGGCTATACTAATCAATGACATTTTATAGTTTCAAACTCATGTCAAAGATATCATGGAATAGCATAGGAAGCATGATAATAATGAAATCCAAATATGAATGCATAATTTACAACAAATCATTCTAACATGCCTATCATGAATATACATTTCTTTTGCCAAAAAGATAGTGTAAGATATAGTGATTAGTTCAAGTGATGATGTATAGTCAAGATTCGATAGATAAACAGTCATGTTTCAAAGAATAGATTACAGATTCTGATTCATCATAAAGATATCATTGTGAAAGAACATTTGATTGTGTTTTGCTTTGTCTGGTGAAAATCACTCCATTGTGTCCTCTAAGAGTCATGACTATCATAGATCCACTTCTTGAACTAGGTCGAGGACATGCCCCTAGCTAGGTGATGGACTGACTTATTATGGATGAAGAAAGACTCAACAAGACTAGGATGAAGACCATGACAAATGATCAAGCTATGATGGAATTTTATTATGGGTAGATACAATAGATGATGTATGAACTGGCCATTTTATTATGATATGTACATGGCAGGTATGAGGACTGACTAGCCATTTTATTGTGGATATATACAATGAACGGACACACTAAAAGAATCCTAATAGATAGAGGAGCTAACTCGATACACATGGCGCCTATTTCCAGGTTTTCACCACATGCTTTTATTGCAATTTTCATTTGATTTTTTTATTTTTATGATTTTTATATTTACAAAATATATACATAGCCCTTGCATTGAGATTTCAACCATAAAACTTCTTGAGATGGATGTTGTTAAGAGGTTCATCCAAGGGATCTCCCTCAGGTGTTGACAACTGATAAGCCCCAGAACCATAGACTGTTGTAATCACAAAAGGACCTAACCAATTGGGTTCGAACTTGCCCTTCTTTTCACAGTGTTGTTGATTCTTTGGATTTTTGCGGAGGACTAAGTCACCTAGCTGAAAGTCTCTGATCTTTACCTTGCTATTATACTGACAAGACATACACTACTAATAGACTTTCAAATGATCATAAGCTCTTTGACGACATTCATCTAGTAGTTCTAGTTCAGTCAACTATGCAACTCTGTAGTCTTCATTAGGAATCAAATATTTGAGAGTGACACAAAGTGAAGGCAACTCGACCTCGAGGGGCAGGATTGCTTCAGATCCATAAACAAGGGAGTATGGGGTGGCTCCAGTAGGAGTACAGATGGAGGTATGGTAAGCCCATAAGGCTGGATTTAGTTGGATATGCCAATCATGGCCAGTGTCATTGACAGTCTTTTGTAGGATTTTAACAATAGTTTTATTTGACTCCTCAGCTTGGCTGTTTCCTTGGGGATAGTATATGGTAGAATAGTTATGGGTGATATGGAATTTTGTGCATAGTTCATCCATGTCCTAATTTTGAAATAGTTTCCCATGATCAGTAATGAGATACATAGGTATACCATATCTACAAATGATATAGTTTAAGATAAACATGGATACTTGTTTCCCTGTGGCGGTAATTAATGGAACGGCCTCAATCCATTTAGTAAACTATTCTGTGGCAGTGAGAATCCATTTGTGACCATTGGAAGATGGAGGGTTGATAGCACCCATGAGGTTGAGCCCCCACCGACTGAATGGCAAGGTAGTTGTAAAAGGATGTAACTCTTGTGCTAGAGCATGAATAAGGTTTCCATGTATCTGACATTTCTTACATGCTCTAGCAAAATGAAAGGAATCTGTTTCCATGGTAGGCCAATAATAACCCATACGCATGAGTTTCTTAGCCAAAGAGGGACCACTCGAATGTGTCCCACAAATACCCTCATGTACATCTCGCAAGGCAGTTTGAGCTTCATCATGCTCAAGACATCGAAGGAGAGTACCGTCAAGACCTCGCCGATAAAGGGTATCAGATATTAGGACATAGTGGGAGGCTTGGCGGAGAAAAGTTCATTTTTTATTGTGGGATAGGTCAGGGGGTATGATGTCATTTTTCAAATAGGAATAAATTTTTCCATAGATGGGGGAATCATGTCCAATTAGATGACATATAATACTCATATTAGGATCATCATATGCAGGACAAGTTAGGGATTCCACCAAGAACTCAAAATGGACCTTGGTATCTTCTGTATCAAACAAAGAAGTAATCATTGCCATGGCATCGGTAGCCTTGTTATCATGCCGAGGAATCTGCTCAAAAGTGATGACTGAGAAATATTGTTTGAAGTCATCAACCATATGTTTATATGGTAATAACTTATCATCTTTAGTCTGATAATCATCATTAACCTGGTTTATAATCAACTGAGAATCCTCATAGACATTTATTTTAGTTACTTTCCATTGTAAAGCCATCTTTAACCCAATCAGCAAGGCTTCATATTCTGCTACATTGTTGGTGCAAGGAAAAAGCAACTTGTAAGATTTTGGAATGGTGTATCCTTGTGGTGTGACAAAAAGAATACCAGCTCCTGAACCCTGTTGTGTATACGATCCATCATAATATAGTTGCCAGGTTTGTGTAGATAAAGCCAAAATGTGTGCATCAGGAAACTCTGTATGTATAGGTTGGTCATCCATTAATGGAGCATCTGCTAACTAATCTACTATCACTTGACCTTTGATAACCTTCCTGTCTACATATTCAATATCAAATTCACTAAGTAGCATGACCCACTTAGCCAATCTGCCCGTCAGTGTTGTTTTGCTTAATAGATATTTTAAAGGATCAATCTTTGTGATGAGCTGGACTGAATGTGATAACATGTAATGTCGCCACTTCTATGATGCAAAAACAATGGCCAGACATGCTCTTTCTATAGGAGAATAATTTAGCTCATATCCCACTAAGGTGCGACTGATATAATAGATGGCTTTTTCTTTTCCTTCATGATCTTGCTGAGCTAATAGAGCACCTAGTGACACTGTCGTAGCTGAAATTAGAGCAAGAGTGGCTTGCCCAGAATTGGTGACATCAGAGTTGGAGGATTTGCCAGATATTGCTTGATTTTGTTGAAGGCTTCTTCACACTGATCATCCCATTGGAATAAGATATTTTTATGCAAAAAATGTTGAAAGGGATGACTTCGATCTGCTAGTTGAGAAACAAATCTTTGAATAGATTGGAGATGTCCCTGTAATGATCTTAACTGATTGATGTTAGTGGGGGAAGCCATCTCCAATGTTGCTTTAACTTTTTTTGGATCCACTTCGATTCCTTTGGCTGAGACAATGTACCCCAACAATTTACCGGATGTAACTCCAAATGCACATTTCTTTGGATTGAGTCGAATCTGATACTTTTCCATCCGGGTGAATATTCTATCCAACACTCTCAAATGACCAGCTTTGTCTTTGGATTTTGCTAAAATGTCATCAACATAATCTTCCATAATGGTGTGCATCATATCATGAAAGATTGTGGTCATTTCTCTTTGGTAGGTTGCTCTAGCATTTTTGAGGCCAAAAGGCATCACATTCCAGCAGTATGTACCCCATGGACAAGTAAAAGTAGTCTTTTCTTGGTCTTCTGGCACAATCTTGATTTGGTTATAGCCAAAAAATCCATCCATTAATGATAACATCTCATGCCCAGTCGTCAAGTCAACAATAATGTCAATATTTGGCAGAGGAAAGTCATCTTTCGGACAAGCCTTATTAAGATCTCAAAAATCAATACAAATCCTGATAGATTTGTCTAGTTTTGAGATGGGGACAATATTTGAAATCCACTCAACATAATCAATAGCCCGAATGAATCCAACATCTAGGAGCTTCTTCAATTCCACTTTAACCATTAGTGCAATATGGGGATGCATCTTGCGGAGCTTCTATTTAATTGGTTTTACACCTGGTCAGATAGATAAATGATGCATTATGAGATTTGGATCCAGACCAAGCATATCAGCATAGGACCAAGCAAAGTTGACTTGTCTTTCTTTGAAAATTTTTGCAAAAGCTTCTTTCTCTGATTCTGTCAAGGATGCTACTACTTTGAGGATGCACGGAGACTCTTCTGTTCCAATGTTAAGAGGTACTGTTGGTTCTATAAGAACAGTAGATTGCTCTCGATACAAATAGTTGGGAAGAGTGTCAATCCTTCCATCATCAAGCACCTCAGAGAGGTTTTCACCATCAGATGCGTCATTTCTTTTTACTATTTTTGGATCTAATACTGCCACTGAGTGGTTTTCACCATTAGATCTACTGATTATTTTTATATTTTTATGACTGAAAGGATTGGTACTCTCACCAAAGTAGGCCATGTCATTGAGTTATATCTGAAATCTTGACTTGTGATCCCTTGGTGGTAAATGATCTCTAATTCCAAGATAGTCAATGATTGCATCATCATTATGGAATACATCAAGTTCTGGATGATCGGGAGAATCCCAATCAATAAGTTCGGGATGTACAAGGGGCATCGGATCATTCGGGTCAGTTTCAAAGATAGAAATGGTATTAATGGAAAAATTGTCAAGGTTTATGATAGTATCAGCGAGGTCTATTTCCATACTCTCATCTGATTCGTCTATTGCAAGATAAAGGTCACTTTCCTCACAATTGACAAAAGTAGTATCACGTGGGACCAATCCTAATGAGTCAGTCTTTGAACTCTCTCCCTCATGGTAATCGTTACTATGGTGATGGACAACATCAAATCCTATCTTTGTAGTACAATTAGATAATGAATCCCATTCATAATCATTTGAGTCAGAATCATCATTATCCCCAAGTCTATCAATGATTCCTTGTGCTATCCTTTGTTTCTCTAGATCCACATACATACCATTCTTTCTGAATTGCAAAGCAGGAGCTTTAGATATCTCATGAAAAGGTGTGACCTTTGCTTTTCCTTTTGGTTCTTTTGGTCCTCCTCTGTAACCTAATCCTGTAGTGTCTCTTTGATAGTTGGGATTTTGTAAAATTGGTTTGATAACCCCTTCTCTGTGTAACCCTATAGGTCTAGCACCTTGGTATCCCATCTTTTGTAACAAAGTATACCCTTTACCATAGACATTAGGTGATATATATTCATGTTTGATATCCTTGATTTTTTTTGTGAGTTAAGCAAATCAGTTGATTATGGTTCTGGGGCTTATCAGTTGTCAACACTTTAAGGAGATCCCTTGGATGAACCTCTTAACAGCATCCATCTCAAGAAGTTCTATCCTTGAAATCTCAATGCAAGGGCTAGGTATATATTTTGTAAATATAAAAATCATAAAAATACAAACTCGCTTTATAAACCTCCTCTCATTCGTGGTCCTACCCTATCTCCTCTCCCTCCATCTCCACCACCATCTCCACCATCTCCTCCTCCATCCCCTCCACCATCACCGCCACCTCGTCTCCCTCGCCCATGTCTATCTCTCCCTCGGAGTCTCCCCCGTCATCTCTCTGCAGGATCTCTCTCTGGAGGCCTAGCTACTGGATCTATAATCTGTGGTATAGGAAAGTCTCTCAAGAACTGCTCAAGATCTGCAGTCATCCTAGGGTCTACCACTGTCTGTCTCATGGTCCATGCCTAAAATGGCATGTCCACAAACTCCTGTCGAGCTATATCGAATGATGCCATGGGTCCCCAGTCCCGTCTCTCCTAATGTGTACGACCATGCTCTGTCACTCCCTGTGGCATGCCCTGGACTCTACCAAACTGGCGCAGAACCCGGCTGACCAACTATCTCTCCAAAATAAAGGGCGTCTGCCCTATCAACCACCATGACTCAAAACAAAAACCTAGCTACCACTCATCATCCCATGGCTGACAACCTAAGTATGGTCTCCATGTCACTGTATCTAAAGTATCCAATGTATACCGCCAGAACTCTAAATGGCTTAGTTTTGCCTATGACAAAATTGAGGAATATAAATGAATGTAGGGCTACCCTGTGCCCCGAAATCTAATGGCCACTGGTCGCGTAACTACAATGTGCTCCCATGCCCAAACATGGAGCAGTGTCACACCTGCCAATAGAGATGCACCCCCATGGTACACCACCTGATGCATATCATGATACAGATGTGCTAATAACACACCCCAAGAAAATCAGGTCCCCTCCATCATCCATTATAATGTGCGGCCCCATCCCACTGCAAATCCATGTGACCTCCGATCAGGCCATACAAATCCCCCAATCGCTCCTACTAGCACTACTAGAAGAGGATCATACAGATCAACCATATCCTCCTAGCTAATCTCTCCATCCTCTATATCATCATCACCGAAGATGGCTCTAAACTCTGTGACTCCGCCGTGCTGATCGTACTAAACTAGCTCACCTGTGATGTGAAGCTAGAGGATGTGATATACATCCTCTAGTGTGACTGTCATCTCCCCTATCAGAAGATGGAAGGTACTCATCTTTGAGTGCCATCGCTCTACTAATGCTGTCATCATGCTGAGATTCACCTAAATCTCGAGCGTGTAGATCATGTAGTACAACCTAGATGCTCTGATTAGTAGTCTGTCAGTCTCTGACAATGCCGGTCTCATATTCTATGTGACGGGATATCTCTCCTGTGACATCAGAGTATCTGTAATATCCTCCTATTCAAGTCAACAACAATCAACCTATCAGATTTTGATAAACTGATCTATCAATCTATCTATCCTATCATATCAATTTCACCACTGATATCTATAAACTGATTGTTGTAAGTACCTTGAGTAGCATTGGCCTGATTGGTGAGATTGAGAAGGGGTTGTGTTGATTTGACATTATGATTATCAACAATCCCATCATTGACAATGTTTTTGTTTTTATTCCAAAACTTCAATTTGTCATTGTTATAGTTGTTGGAATTGGAATATGAGGATCCAGTAGTGTCTTTAGAATAAAGTTTGATCTCACCTTTTTGGACCATGGCTTCCTCAATCTTGATACCATTTTCTATGAGCTTATTGAAGTTTTGTGGACATTGCAATTGTAACCTATAATTCATTTCTGGTGTAAGGTTATGCAAAAAAATATCCATCTTTTCTTGTTCAAGAATCATTCATGGATATTTAGCAAACAATTGACGCCATCTTTGCAAAAAAGTAAGGAAGGGTTCTCCATTCTTTTGATGTGCATTGCAAAGATCAAGCATAGTGACTTCATGTTTGACATTATATGAATAATGAGTCACAAATATGTCAAGAAGCTCATTGAAAGATTTGATGCCTGGGGGTATTTTGGAGAACCATTCCATGGCTTGTCCTCCTAAACTTCATGGAAATAGTCGCATAAGATAAGTGTCATTATGAGCGACTTCAATACAAGCAGCACAAAACTCACAAATGTGGTCTTGTGGATCCGAATTCCCTTTGTATTTGTCAAATTTTGGTACCTCAAAATGAGGAGGGAATGGAATCATTGCTAAATTCTTATCAAAAGGATAAGGACATATATCATCCAAGGAATACTTCTTTGTTGATGATCCAATTTGGATGTCACGGATTTATTGTTGAAGCATCTAGATTTGTTGTAGAATGGGATCCAAAGATAACATGTTTTCTTGAGAGTTTTGGGAAACATTGTTGTGAGAAGCATTATTTTGGGAAGCATGATTTTGCTGATCATTTTGAGAAATAGTGTGTTGTTCATGACTATGAGAAGCATTGGATTGTTGATTGGTTTCCTTTGCTCCATGAGTATCTTGAGAACCTTTAGGAATTTGTTGATTGTTTGTGTGAGCTATTTCTCTAAGATACGAAACATCAAAATCGCTTGGTAACTTAGCTCCTTGTTGAGCAAGCATGAGGAAATACATCTCTTTATCCAAGCCTAAGAGTCTTTCCATGACATGATAAAATTGAGGATCTTGTGAAGCTTCCCTAAGTTCATCGTCGGTGGATTCGTCAGTGGATGTAAAAAGTGAAGTTTTCTTAGGAGCTTCAGGCCAAGGATTTTCTTCGTTGATGGTATTTCCTTCCATCTTGTCTAGGGATTCTGGATTAATGGCTTGTTTAAGTTTCTGAGATCGAGTTTGAACCATAAAATTGAGAAAATTGATTGTGGGATGAAAGATTCTTGATGAGAAGATATGGAAAGTGATTGATAGAAAAGATATTGAAACATGTTGAAAAGTGATAAGACAACTTGATAAACTCTAAGTCAATAGGAGGTATAGATCTCACTATGATATGACAAAGGGAAATCAAGAGATAATAACCTAAGTAAGTTTGGTGGTTAAGGATGATATATCCTGATATGGTAAACTCACAAAGATCAGAATCAGATAGATAAGGTAATGTTTCAACACTAAATTGAGAATTTCAAAGATTGGAAGAAAATGATTTGATAAGTTCTTAATGAAGGAATGGTGAAAAATGATGAAAATGGGCAAATGAAAGATTAGAGGTTTGTGTAACTCGACTGTTTTTCCAGAATCTCACTAAGGATGAAAATGGGTATTTGAAAAAGTGATTTTGAAAATTGGAAAGTTTGTAGAAATGCTCACTGTTGTAAATGCACAGCAACAAATGCGCAAGACAGATTGATCAATGCGCAACAAAATTGGATATATGCGCAACAAAATATGATAGATGCGAAATGGTAAAATCAAAATCGCAGACAGTCTAAACAGATGCACAACAAATGTGATCAAATGCGCAACAAGATGTGATATATGTGCAGTTTCTGAAGTTTTGATATGATTTGAAAATTTTTGGATTTTTCTGATGTTTTTTGGTTTATTTGGCAAAATGAAAAATGCATAAACACACGTATGCAAGACAGAAATGATTTTAATCTAACTATGCTAATATGAATGCACAAACATGCTTACAATCCTATGGTAGGCAAGGACAATATCTATTGAATCCCCACTAGGATAATAAAATCCAGCCACGCAAATTCACAGCGGACAGCCTAGGAACTTGGAGGCACAGGCTCCTCCTTATAGTGCACTCACTTCTCAGGCACACCAAGTTTTGAATTGAATGGGTCATTACTTCCCAAAGAACTGCTATCTTTACTATGAACCATGAGTAATGTGGGGTGTCTTCACAAGCTTGGGTGACTCCTTGAGCCAGCAGATAGAAGGTTTTTGGCCACTAAACAAAATCTTTTAATAAGGACATCCGTTCAGGTGGTTGTGATCAAGTCATTTTCCCACTTAAGGGGGCTCTCCCAATCTTTTCAAAGCAAGGCTTTCACCTCTACTAAGTAAGACTTTAACGCACCACTAGGGTACTAGAGGAGATTTTGGTTGCCACAATGAATTCACACCTGTCTAATGTGAGACTAATCACACTAGCATTTTTTATATACCGGTTTGGAAGGGCTTGGCTTTAGCCTGTTACCAATTAGGTCGTTCCTTGGGGTGAGTACCTCTTTTCCCTCCAAAGACCGCCCTTTAAAAATTATAACATTTTCTCCTACACCCAAGGTCCATGAATGGTGAGGGGAGAGGATACGTTGTTATAATTTTGGGATTATAAATATGCTATTAAGCAAGACACAACAAACACTTGAGCTATGCTAAAGAATACACACAAAGCAAAAGCATGTCTTTTTTTTAAGCCCAAACGAGGTTATGGTTTAATTTGCAATACCCTTTAGGAATCCCTGCAAAGAAATGTGTAAGAAATTTTAGCAATAGGGTCTTCTACTAAATGTTCTGCAAAACAGCCTAAAAACTACCAGAACAAACAGAAAACTTGTCAAAGGTTAGCTAAAATCAAAATAAGTCAAAAATTTAAACTTAACTACTGTAAATAACAGATGCGCAATAACAGTGGATAAATGCGCAGACTAATTAAACATATGCACAGAACAAAATAATGGATGCGCAGATAAATGAAATGGATGCGCAGAAACTATGTATGCGCAGGAAAACATAATAGATGCACAGATGTTAATTAAAAATTGAAAATGAAAAAAAGAAAATGACATATTTGATCAGAGATGTATGCACAGAACAGATAGATAAATGCACAGGATTCATGAACAAAAGTGCAGTAAAAACCTGGAAACGTCTGCACACGGAAAACTAAAAAAATAGAATGTTAAAAATGGAGGCTGGCCCTCCTTCTAGCACCAAAAATGTATGCAAATTAGATGTCTAATAACTAGAGATGATAAATTAACTATTTAAAGCCAATAAATCAATCTAATGCAACACAATGAAGAATACAAAGTAACTATAAAATGGTGAAACTAAATTATTTACCTTCACCTACCATGTAGCTTGTCTCCATCGTCCTCCTAGCCTTGATTTTTTGTAGAGATTGAGCTCTCTGATTTCCAAATGAAGCCTTCTCCCAAGATGCTACCAAAGTGTGGAGATTTTATGAAATGAGTGCACAATAGCTTATGCAATCTAATGGATGGAATGCAAATAAAATGATGATAATATGGATTGATTGCTTGATTACTTGAATGCCTATTACAAAATACTTATTAGCTCACAAAAGGGAAATGTGGCTCCTTTTATAGATTTTTGGAGGATCTAGGCCTAGGTGGCACAATCCTACGGTTGAGAATAAAAAGTGGAAGATCCTAGGGCTAAGATTGACTTGGTTGAAGGAGTTGAGAGAAAGGGGGATGTAGTTGGAATGTGAGAGGAAGAATAGGGATGATGTTCCTCTCACATTGACATGGAGGAGAAGAAGGTGGAAGGGAAAGACACGTCAAATGTCTCACAAAGACCAAAGAGAGAAAGAAGGAGAGACCTTTTTCTCATGAGGACTCTATGCACAAGTGTCCTATGAGTCACCTTTGACCCTTAGAGGTGGCTTGAGTAGCCCCTTAGGAATAGGGAATGTCTCTTGACTTGGTTGTTGAGAGGACATGTGGTCATGAGACCAAGTCCTATGAGGCCACATAGCCCTTAAGAATAGGACATGTGTGGGTGAGGATAATTACTAATAAATAATTAATAATAATTATTTATTTGAGCCAAGGTGATGTGTCAGGTGAGTGGATAGATAAGGTAGACTAAGAGTCTTAGTCATATTTAGGTGATTGTATATTTATTTAAATCACTTTAATAAGACTAATTATAAGACTTATGATAGAGGAATAGACTATAGTGAATTCACTAAATAAATTGAATAATTTATTTAATAAATAAAGGAATAATTATTAATTAAATAATACATATTTAATTAATTTATCAAGTCAATAGTAATTAAATAATAAATATTTAATTAATTAATGAAGCCATTTTAAGGTGTATATAGTAGTATGTTGGATATTGTAGGAGTATTGCCAAATGAATCTTTGCACTACTTGGTCAAATGATTTGAGAGGAGGAGATATTTTGGTGAACCACTCCATAGCTTGACCACTAAGACTCCTAGGAAAGATTCTCGTAAGATTGTTAGAAACTGCAATTGAAGCAATTGTTGTATTGTCATTGATGTCAAACCTTAACTGGTAAGACTGTTGCTATCCAAGAAAGAAATATATCTATTGAGTAACGAGAAGGATTAGGGTAAGGGTGATAACAATAGAACCTAGAGAAAGGTTGAGTTATTTAATACTTCAATGAGTACTTGATTATGTGGCACAATGATAAGATAATGTATTATTTATTTAAGTAAGAAGCAAGACTAAACAAGTAGGCTTAACTGAGCAAAAGTGAAGAAATATAGTTTAAGCCAAGTGATGTTAGTGTTGACCGAGCCAGTGTATGTCGAGTAAATTCAGTGTTGACCGAACATAAGTGTATTGTCGAGGGAGACAACATTAGTCAAGGGAAATAGTTTGAAGTGGTGACTAAGCTATGCAGTGATGACCAAGGAGTTGAACACAGTATTGACCGAGCGTCAGTAATTTACATTTGAGGAATAATTTGGATTCCTATTCGACATAGTTGAATTCTTGGATCATGTAAATCATGTTGACTTTATTAATTGACTGTATGGAGCATTTAATGCACAATAAACCATTTTATTGTGATTCCAATAAAGAGATTAAAGATGTTTCTAGAAGGATGGACGAAGAACATAATTTTGGAAGGATTTGATGAATCTAACCTAACCCTAAGATCTACGGAGGAGATTAAATGACAAAAGATGGATCTACCTATCAAAGAGGTATTAAGGAAACCTAAGTGTGAGGTTGAGAGAGATGTTGGAGTTGTTGATGTTATTGACTAAAAAAGTAGAAAGGCTGAAGGTGAAGGAGTTGATCAGAATTGTGATTACTTGAAGGGATTTCTAAACAGATCAGTGATGGAGATGGAAATGGAACTCAGTTAGTAAGCTAGCATATATGTAAGAATTAGATCTATTATTTGCAAAGTGAGTTGTATGTTTTCAGATCAAATATTACTGTTACTTTCTAATCATTATATCAGTCAAAATCCTTTAATCAAGGTTGACCTAACAATCATTGTATAAATCCTTTAATAAAGGTTGCATTCTAATGGAATGTACTTAAGTCCTCTAACAAGGTGCACTCCTAATAGGGTGGTTGAAATCCTTTAACAGGGTCACACCTAGCAGTGTGTTTGTAAACCTTTGACAGGGTTGGCTTTTCACAGAGCTCACTTCAGAAGAGTGAACATATCAGTAACATGTTACAAAGTGGTTTTTTCCAAGTTGGGTTTCCACTATAAATCTTGGTGTCAATACTTGTGTGAATGTTTTGGTTTGAACATTTCTAAGTTTTGCAAGTTAAATATTGTTGGATAGTGGACTGCACTGTTATATGTTTCTAATATACATTATGTAATGACCGAGTAGTCTTGATTACTAGATCTGAGTAGTTGAAGTGTTTAAAATTTTAATTGATACATCAGGACCTGAGAACAACTAATTCACCCTTGTCTCTATTGTTCTAAATCATATTAACAATTGGTATCAAATTTGTTGGTGCTTACACATAACAAGTTTAAAGGTACTTGAACTAAATGATCAAGATGTATAAAAAGGAGGTACTAAAGTTGAATAAGGAGAACTTTCCTGCATGGGAGAGTCTAATGAAACTGCATCTAGTTGGTATTGGTGACTCAATGAAATATTATGTTGAACATGACTATGTTACACCTGCTGCACCTTTGACTGTCAAGGAGATGAGAGATAAACAAGAACACAATCAAGCAATGTTGGAGATTGCATCTGCCTTAAGCTATCATGAATTTGAAGACATTAAAGATTGCACAAATGCAAAGAAAATGTGGGACACTCTTGCAAACATCTATGGTGGTGACATAAATGTACTAAGGGAAAAAACTAAAAGCCTGAGAGGTAAGTTTGATGAAATGAAAATGCAAGAAGGTGAGAATATTGCTCAATATTGTGGTAGGATAAAGGAGGTTGTAAATGCTATTAGAGGAGCTAATGGGACTATTGATGATGAGATTGTTATTGGAAAGGTATTGAGTGTTGGAAACTGTAATTGAAGCAATTGTTGTATTGCCATTGATGTCAAACCTTAACTAGTAAGACTGTTTTTATCTAAGAAAGTACTATATCTATTTGATTGTTGAGAAGGATTAGGGCAAAGGTGATAACAATAGCACCTAAGGAAAGGTTGAGTTATCTTGATACTTCAATGGGTACTTGATTATGTGGCACAATGATAAGATAATGTATTGCTTATCTAAGTAAGAAGTAAGACTAAATAAGTAGGCTTAACCGAGCAAAAGTGAAGAAATCTAGTTTAAGTTGAGTGATGTTAGTGTTGATCGAGTTAGTATATGCCGAGTAAATTTAGTGTTGACCGAACATCAGTTTATTGCTGAGGAAGATAATGTTAGCTGAGGAAACAGTTTCAGTGGTGACTGGGCTACCTGGTGATGACCGAGGAGTTGAACACAGTATTGACTAAGCATTAGTAATTTATATTTGAGGAAGAATTCAGATTCCTAGTCGACATAGTTAAATTCTTGGATTATGTAAATCATGTTGACTTTATTTATTGAATGTATGGAAGCATTTAATGCACTGCAAATTGTTTTATTATAATTTCATAAAGAGATCAAGATGTTTCTAGAAGGATGGATGAAGAACATAATGTTGGAAGGATTCGATGAATCTGACCTAACCCTAAAATCTATGGAGAAGATTAAGCGGAAAAAGTTGGATCGACCTATCGAAGAGGTATTAAGGAAACCTAAGTGTGAGGTTGAAGAAGGATGTTGGAGTTGTTGTTATTGGTTGAATAAGAAGAAAAGGTTGAAGGAGAAGAAGTTGTGATTGCTTGAAGGGATTTCCGAGTAGATCAATGATGGAGATGGAAATGGATCACAATCAATAAGCCAGCATATATATGTAAGAATTGGATCTGTTATTTGCAAAGTGAGTTGTATGTTTTTAGATCAAACACTGTTGTTACTTTCTAACCATTGTATTAGTTTAAATCTTTTAATCAAGGTTAACCTAACAGTCATTGTATAAATCTTTTAATCAAAGTTGCATTCTAATGGAATGTACTTAAGTCCTTTAACAAGGTGCACTCCTAACAAGGTGGTTGAAATCCTTTAACCGGGTCACACCTAGAAATGTGTTTGTAAACCTTTGATAGGGTTGATTTTTCATAGAGCTCACTTCAGAAGAGTGAAAATATCAGTAGCATGTTACAAAGTGGTTTTTCCCAAATTGGGTTTCCACTATAAATCCTGGTGTTAGTGCTTCTGTGAATGTTTTGGTTTGAACATTTCTGTGTTTTGTAAGTTAAATACTATTGGATAGTGGACTGCACTGTTATATGTTTCTGATATGCATTTTGTAATGACCAAGTAGCTATTGGTTGTTAGATTTATGTTCTTGAAGAGTTTTGAAAGTTTATTTATACATCTGGACCTAAGAACAACTAATTCACCCCCCCCCCCTCTGTTGTTCTAAATCATATTAACATTGAGAACTTTGTGTCCTATATACGCCATCAAAATTTTAGCAATTCAAGAATCTAGATGTAACCCTAGTAATGCTCTAATACTGGAAAGTCTTGTTGGTAAGCTTACTGCTTTTGAAGCTCTTATGGCTAGAATATTGAAAAGAGGAAAAGACAAGTATAAAGGTAAACTTCCTATCATATGTTTCTCATGTAACAAAGTTGGTCATATAGCTGCAAGATGTCTTGACAGGGATGACAAGAATGAAGAAAGAGAAAGAAAGTACAAGGACAAGAGAGAAAACATAGATTACTGAAGATACAAGGACTACAAGGATAAAGGTAAGAAATCTTGTTACATTGTTGAAGAAGAAACTGACACTGATAATGATGATTTTGAAATTGAATTAGTCTATGTTGCTATGAAAGATGAGTCTGATGAAGATGAAAAAACTACACTTGTTTCTTATGTGAGCAAAGGTGATAAATGGATTATTGATAGTGGTTGCTCACACCACATGACTGGTGACAAAAGTAAATTTGATACCCTAGATCATTACAAAGGTAGAAGTGTTAAGATTGGTAATGATGCACCATGTCTTGTAAAGGGTAAAGGATTAATTAAGTTGACTAATAAGATCACTTGTGAAAATGCTTATTGGGTTGAAGGTCTTAACTATAATTTTCTAAGTGTTGCACAACTTAATAGCACTGGTTACTGAGTGGAGTTTCATCATAGGAAGGCTAAAATATTTGATGCCACTAGTAAACTAATTGGGAGTGGAGAATAGACAAGAGGTAATTTGTTCTATCTAGACCTATCTGAAGAGACATGCTTGGTCACACAACTTGATGATATATGGCTATGGCATAAGAGGCTATGTCATGTTAACTTTGAAAATCTGGTAAATATTAGTAAAAAGAAGAAAGTTAGAGGTTTGCCTAGATTGAAGAAACCTAATAATGTGATGTGCAAACAATGTCAGTTGGGTAAAATGACAAAGTCTAGTTTCAAGAGCAAGACTTTTACTTCTGAAAAAGTTTTAGAACTGGTTCATACTAACCTTTGTGGACCTATGGGTATACAAAGCTATTGTGGTGCTAAATACTTTATTCTGTTTGTTGATGATTACACTAGGATGATGACTGTAATGTTTTTAAAAGAAAAATCTGATGCATTTCAGTTGTTTAAGTGGTATTTAGCTAAGGTTGAAAAGGAGATAGGTAGGAACCTGAAATGTCTGAGATCTGACCGAGGTGGAGAGTTTATATCAAATGAGTTCAATCTGTTCTACAATGATAGAGGAATCAAGAGACAGATGTCTGCACCTAGAACACCTCCACAGAATGGTATAGCGGTAGAAGGAACATATCTCTATCATGGATTGTGCAAGGACACTAATGATTGAGAAGAATGTTGCACAAAAGTACTAGAAAGAAGCTATAAGTACAACTATCTATACCTTAAACCAAGTACAAATCAAATAAGGTACAAATGTTACACCTTATGAACTATGGCACGGTTATGCATCTAATGTTAAATACTTTAGAATTTTTGGGAGCAAATGCTATATACTAAAAGATAATAGGAATGGAAATTTTGATGCTAAAAGTGATGAGGCATATTCCTAGGCTATTCCACAAAGAGTAAAGCTTACAAGTGTCTGAACTCTAACACTAACAAAATTGTGGAAAATGTAAATGTAAAGGTTAACGAATATGCAGAGAAAAATGAATAGGAAAGCAAAAGAGAACCTAAAGAGTATAGATCTTTTGTCTATATAGAAGAAGGATAGGCAAGTAACACACTTGCACCTGATGCGGAGTCTCAGGTAAGCAATGCCGAGCATCAGGGAGATATTGTTGAGCATCAGGAGGAGGATGTCGAGCGACAAGAAGATGCTACCGAGCATCAAGAAGAGGTTGTCGAAAAATCAAAGGCTGAATCTGATAATCTTATTGATGAACTTGAAGAGCAAAGAGAAAAGAAAGCTGAACCTATTTTGGCACAGTATGTAAGGAGACATCACAAGCCTAAGCAAATCATTGGAGATAAAGAAACTGGAGTTCTGACCACAAGTAAGTTAAGAGATCCTACATGTTTATTGTGTGAATTTGAGCCTAAGACAACAAGGGAGGCATTAGAAAATGAAGACTAGATTCAAGCTATGAATGAGGAGATAGACCAAATAGAAAAGAATGATACCTAGACTTTGGTGCCTAGACCAGAAAAAAAAATGTCGTTGGAACAAAATGGGTATTCAGAAATAAGATTAATGAACATGGACAAATCACAAGGAACAAAGCAAGGCTGGTATGCAAGGGTTATGCACAAGAAGAAGGAATAGACTATGGGGAGACATTTTCCCCTATAGCAAGATTAGGAGTGAGAACTCTACTTGCATATGCTGCCTACAAAGATTTCAAGGTATACCAAATGGATGTCAAGTCTGCATTTTTAAATGGTATATTAGAAGAAGAAGTTTACATTAAGCAACCTGAAGGATTTGTTGATCCAAACAAGAGACATGTGGTTTGCAAGATGAATAAGGTGTTGTATGGATTGAAGCAAGCCCCCAAAGCATGGTATGAGAGGCTGCACAATTACTTGATACAGATTGGATTCTCATGGACAAATGACAACAACAATCTGTACATGAAAGATGAAGAAGGTAAAGGGATCTTGTTAGCTAAGATTTTTGTAGATGATATCATATTTGGAGGACAAGATGCCCTGTGTAAGAAATTTTCAACTGAGATGCAAACTGAGTTTGAAATGTCTATGTTTGGTGAGATAAAATTCTTTGTTGGTTTGCAAGTATATCAGATGGAGAAAGGTATTTTTATCACACAGTCTAAATATGTTAAAGAGATACTGAAAACCTTTGGTATGGAGGACTCAAGGCCAGTAAGTACTCCCATGGCTACTGGACAAAAACTATTTAAAAATGATGATACTGCTGAAGTAAACCAAACTCTGTATAGATCCATGATTGGAAAGTTGCAATATGTTATTCACAGCCGACCAGATATTACTCTAGCAGTTGGGTTTGTGGCAAGATTCTCTGCCAATCCTAAGGAAAGTCATATGATGGTTGTGAAAAGAATAATGAGATATTTGAAAGGGATAGAAGACTATGGACTGTAATACAAAAAGCATGAGAAATTTGAACTGAGAGTCTATACTGATGCAGATTGGGCAGGAAATGTGGCTGACAGAAAAAGTACTAATGGTGGAGCTTTCTTTCTTGGACAGAGATTAGTTTCCTAGACAAGCAAGAAACAAAATTGCATTTCCCAATCTACAGCTAAAGTCGAGTATGTAGCAGCTATGGTGAACTATTCAAATCTAGTATGGATTAAGCAATTGTTGAAAGGCATGAAAGAGGAGACCACTGAACTAGTAGTCATATACTTTGAAAACACAAGTGCCATCAACATATCAAAGAATCCAGTGATGCACACAAAGACCAAACATATTGTCATCAAGTATCATTACTTGAGGGAATTGGTACAAGATAAAGAGGTGAGAATGGAATATGTAAATACAAAGGAACAACTAGCAGATATATTCACAAAATCCTTACCTAAGGAGGCTCATGACTATCTAAGAGGTAAATTAGGGGTTCTTCCCCCAACTGAGGTTGCCTAGTCAAGCTAGGAGCACTGCATCAAATGTGCTTCAAAGAGTATCTGACAAATTGATGCAGAAAAGGTCACACTTTAGGAGCAGCCCAGAGTTGTGAAAAGTAAAACAAAGCTATAATTAGTCATAATCAAGATGAAAGAGGGAGAAATATTGTTACTGAACTGACAAGATGACATCTACATCTGAAAGATGCAAGTTCTAGATGTTGCTTTGGCATTATTGTCAAAGAGGGAGAGATTCAGAGATGAAAACACATAAAAGAGGAAATCATTTAAAGAATCAGAGGAAGAGAGACACATAAAAGATTCAGAGGGCGTAATTGTGTGGATGGTCAAGCAAGCTAGGCTAAGAGGCTAAGAGATTCAGAATCAAAATGAAGCTAAGGATATTAAAAATGTTTCTGATACAAAGACATGTTTTAGATTAGTTGGTGAATCATGTGTTATTCATATGGTGTTGCCATCAATGCCAAAGAGGGAGATTGTTGGAAACTGCAATTGAAGCAATTGTTGCATTGTCATTTATGTCAAACCTTAACTGGTAAGATTGTTGCTATCTAAGAAAGTACTATATCTATTGAGTGATGAGAAGGATTAGGGTAAGGGTGATAATAATAGAACCTAGAGAAAGGTTGAGTTATTTAATACTTCAATGAGTACTTGATTATGTGGCACAATGATAAGATAATGTATTGTTTATTTAAGTAAGAAGCAAGACTGAACAAGTAGGCTTAATCGAGCAAAAGTGAAGAAATATAGTTTAAGCCAAGTGATGTTAGTATCGACCAAGCTAGTATATGCCGAGTAAATTTAGTGTTGACCGAACATCAGTGTATTGCTAAGGGAGACAACATTAGCCGAGGGAAATAGTTTGAAGTGGTGACCAAGCTACGCAGTGATGACCAAGGAGTTGAACACAGTATTGACTGAGTGTCAGTAATTTAAATTTGAGGAAGAATTCAGATTCCTAGCCGACATAGTTGAATTCTTGGATTATGTAAATCATGTTGACTTTATTGATTGACTGTATGGAGCATTTAATGCATAGTAAACCATTTTATTGTGATTCCAATAAAGATATTAAAGATGTTTCTAGAAGGATGGATGAAGAACATAATTTTGGAAGGATTTGATGAATATGACCTAACCCTAAGATCTATGGAGGAGATTAAGTGGCAAAAGATGGATCTACCTATCAAAGAGGTATTAAGGAAACCTAAATGTAAGGTTGAGAGAGATGCTAGAGTTGTTGATGTTATTGACTGAAAAAGAAGAAAGGCTGAAGGTGAAGGAGTTGATCAGAATTGTGATTGTTTGAAGGGATTTCTGAGTAGATTCGTGATGGAGATGGAAATGGAACTTGGTTAGTAAGCCAGCATATATGTGAATAGTTGGGATATGGAGCTTTGGTAATGCATCTAATATTCCTCACTATTCATTTGTATGCTTGAGTTGGAATTGAATAAGTAATGTAAATCTGGAAATGCTTGAAATTAGATAAGATAAGATACATACCTCATAATGGAATTAATTTGGAAATACCTATTTTCTAATGCCGGTGCACAGTTTCGGGAAATTCTACAACCTGCTCTGGACTAGAAATGTCGAGACAAAGAAAACCTAGAAAACTTTTTATCCTTTTGAGGTCAAGTCAACTTTGAACCAGATAGCGGGGCACAATCTTACCCTGGAGCACAATCTTACCCCCACTGAAGGTCATCCCTGACCTAAAACAGTTCCAACAGAAATTCTATTCGTGAATCTCAGAAGTTCGCCAAAAAGGGTATCTAGATCTGAACTTCAATTCGTTGTCCTATACCTGTATCTATAAGAAAAATGGTTTTTGTTGTTTGGATGAGGGGTTTGCCTTGGTCAAACCCCAGTTTGGAATCAACCTTAATAATGAAATCAAAATAGAGAATGCTAGCAAGTAGTAGAAGTAGATCTAACAATGAAGCTATGATATTCAATAGATATGCAATTGTATTTCAAATGTAAACAAGTATGTTAATATGAAAACTTCAACATAACATTATCAAATGTAAATCAAAACTTTCATGATTGTATGCTTGGAATCCACCTTGAGTGAATAATAAATGGATCATGAAGATGAACAAAGGATCTTGAAGGAAGATCACACCACCATGATGGCTAGATCTAGGGTTTTGAATGATGAATCTTGAATGCTTGAACCAAATCCCTTCAAAGGCTTGAATGCTTAAATCCTTGATCTTCAATGGAGAACTTGAATGGAGAAGAGGACTTGAATGCTTCCTTGAAAATTCTTGATGAAATGCTTGTTTGATCTTGCTTGAGATGAGATTGTAAAACTTAATGGTGGATGGAGAAAATGAGAGAGGAAGGCTTCCTTTTATAGTTATCTAGGGCACAAACCTCTAGAGAGGCTGACATTGGAGAATTAAATCCCAATTAATCTTAACCCCTATAAATGGACCTAGATTAAATGCAATTTAAGGGTTTACCATTCTAAAATCTGAAACAGCCGACCCAGAAGCAAGAAAATGAAACTTTCTGAAACTTGACATCTCAAAACTTCTGGAAACTAAAATCTGGACCTAGGGTTAGGGATGAGGTCGACTCTACCCTAGGTCAGAGTTGAGGTTGACCTTGACCTAGGTTAGGGTCTAGGTTATCCTTGACCCTTTAGGTCATCCTTGACCCATAAAGTCAAAGTCTCCAGTTTCTCAGAGAAATTCTATCAGAAAGAGGCTGGAAACAGGGGGAGAGAAGCAAAACAAGGGGGAAACTGCCAGATCCATGCAAAGACCTAATCAACGAGCTTTACATGGCCCCAGACCACTTACTCGGAGGGCTAAATGCTCTTATCATGGAAGTGCTTCCTGTTATACACTAAATTTGCACCCTTATTTCAAGCTCTCTTGGTCTTGATAACTTAGTATAACATGGGAATCATCTCTAGGTTGTGGGACCTATGCTAACTGAGATGAGACCTCCAAGTTCTAGGCTGGTTCCTCTTGGATAATCACCTTAATTTGCTTCTTTGACATGAAAGTAAATTCTTAAGGGGAAAAGGGATAGAAGGAGTGCATGAAAGGGAAATAACTGAAAGCAAACTATCCTACTAGGTGATACACCGAAATGATGGTTTGAATTATAGTATAGAGGATGAACTCAGTACATAATCTTAGGTCTAGGAGATCACAAATCACTGAATAGGCTTGCATCAATATTTTATAGAAGGGTTTATAATAGAGAGATGCTATGCAGGGAAAGAGAGAATTTCACAAGGCAATAGCACTCTTAAGAACCTAGACACAAACTATAACCTACAAATAGACATTCACCTCTGCAATTGGGTATAGGAATGAGACAGATTGCCAGGGGTGGAAGTATACCCACAAGAGCATTCAAATCAAATCATTCACATGCATACACATAAATTGCAGAAAGAAAGAGGGATCAAGAACCCTAAGATGTCACTGAAAACATACATATACTCAATTCAATAAGATAAAATTTAGACAAGGTGTAGGGACAGAGAAAATGTCACAAAGTACCTTTGCAATATCTGAACAATCAATGAAAGGTTACAAAAAGCAGAAGCTAGAGGGAAGAAAGAATGCCTCGGATAACTCCTCAGAAAGAAAATCTCTCTTTTCAAAATGTAAACTCTAAGCTCTAAAAAAGCTCCAAAACAATATATACATCTCCTTTTGCACGTAGGCAGGAGCAAAACCTAATTAGGGTTACAGATTTTCATGATAAAAACCCTAATTCTCTCAACTCTGATCATAAATGTCATGGAAATATCTCAACCGATCAAATATCATTTTGCATGCCCATCTCTGTACTGCATCTACCTACGAACAAGCCACCTTGATTCATCTACCCTCTCTGCAATTCGGCTCGCCATAACTATTCAAATCAGGTACTCCAAATATTTGAATTTAAAATATGACTTAAACGGTCACAGGTGGTACTAAATCTTCTGTATCTATGGCCAATATCCAAATCTGACCCATCTTTAAAATGCAGCCGTTAGATCTTCTTACTTTACTGGGTACCACTTTCATTTCATAACCTCAACCCCGTGCTTTAACTCAGGTTCCTTTTTTCCTTTGTCGCTAAATCGCCCAACCCTTTATCTAACTCTGGTTTATCCTGGCGATTACGCGACTGCAGCCACAAACTCGAGCCCATCTAACAGATGTCATCATACCATTGATAGACTGTAGACAGCTTGGATCACTTGGCACAAGACCCAAACTGCCTTCTTTTTAGTCTGATACTTAATTGACAGTCGTCGCATGATCTCATGGCCTCGAAAGATTCTTTAAGATCATGCGCTAGCCATAGATCCTCAATCCTCTTCCACCTCACTTAAGAAAATTTGGACCCACACCAGATGCCACCTATAATACCCGCTTGACCAATAAGAACTAACCATGTCAGACAAACCCACAAGATAGAGCTTAAACACCTGGAAGATCGAACGATCATCACATGATCTCATAGGGTCAGAAGATTCTATGAGATCATAAGACAACTGTAGATCTTAATTCTACTGAAATCTCTACAGATCCTCTAAAAATGGTCCCACTAACAGATCCCAGTCATCACTCCATCGACCAATCAAATGCGAACACGTTAGAACATGAGGACCCACCTGACAGAGCCTTGGCAATAAAGCAAGATCAATGACTGGTGTATGATCTCATGGGCCAGGAATATTCCATCAGATCACGCGCCAACCATTAGATTTTCAAGGAAAGAAAACACCCTAGGCCCGCTCTGACATGACTCCACATCATAAGCCCGCGACCAATCAGGAGCCTGCACATCAGACAACCTGGTAGTGGACCCACTGACAATTGAAACGCTATAGACAAGGAAGATCAACGGTCATTGTTATACCACGACGCTTAAAGAGACATCATTTTCACCCAACGGTATAACAAGAGCCACTGATCATGTACAAATTTTAACTACCTGGAAATCGAGACCGCCAAACAAACCTTAACCGCTCGCCAGGTCGTTAGATGTTAAGGGCCAAACTGCCAGGAATAAGAGATTTCGTGACTAAGGTAGAGCTTATAAAGCGCACATGGGAAATAGAGGCACTTAAGTGGCTGAAAAAGTAATGGCGAAATAGAACATGAGATAGGGTTTTTAGGATTTTTTGGCACCAATGGCTAGATTTTCAAATTTAAACTTGCAGACCAGAGAGATAAACAATTGTAGAGACCAGAAGAAAAGGCAGAAGGCCATGAATTTTTTTTTTTGAGGTGCAGGGTTAAAATGGAGATCTTGGATAGAATCCAGCCCATGACCAAAAATTGAATAGGTATGAAATTCTGGGCAACACTTCCATTTTAAGACGATACTTTAAGCCCCCACTTTAACAAGAGTATGGACTCGATGCAAACTCTTGGTAAAGGGGATCATAATGAAAAGATCCAAGTAGATTCACAACGAGATAAAATAACACTTAGCTAAGGACACAAGCCCCCAGGCTAAGGATTCTAACTCAACATACACGCATGAGGGTGCGAAAAGAAAACTAAAAGCAACACAAAAGAGGGATTAGTACAAACAAATCCAAATCAATTAGCATAAGAAACCTTGCTAAGAAATATTTCTCATACTAATATCATATTTGGAAAGCTATCATAAAAGAATAAATGATTACATAAGAAAGACAAGAGCAACACTATAAATAACATAGCTTCATGATCCAGTCCTACTAGCATGAAAGAGAAAAGAGAGAAATGGAAAAGAGTGATTACCTCGTCTAGTAAGATGCCCACCTTACCATGAATCACCAAGGAGGGAGAGCCCAATAGGTGGCCAACCTGATAGTTCACCCAAAAACCGTGCCTTGTAATTGTAATGCGTCTTCTGACGGCTTCTGGAGTATCCATAGATCCACCTTCTTGTATCACCATGGAATATAAAATGTGTGTCTCCTCAGGATTTAGAAACTTATGTGTGTTACCTTCAGAAGATTTAGCATATTGAAATTTGAAAAATGTGTGTCCCTTCAGGGTTTAGCAACTTATGTGCATTACCTTCAGAGGATTTAGCATATTGAAAATTGAAAAATGTGTGTCCCTTCAGGATTTAGCAACTTATGTGCGTTACCTTCTGAGGATTTAGCATATTGAAAAATTAAAAAATGAGTCTCTTCAAGATTCAACAACTTATGTGCGTTACCTTCCAAAATTTAGCATATAAAATTGAAAAATGTGTACCTCTTTAGGATTTAGCAACTTATGTGTGTTACCTTCCAAGATTTAGCATATAAAATAAATTAAAAACTATAGTACAAGGGAGACCCTATATATGCCCCCCTCCTTATCGTGGCAGTCTACTAGATAGGATAAGGAAGAGGAACAGGATACCTACTTCACAATACAAGGAGATATCCTATTTACATCAATGTACACTATATTCTTAGCGAGGGATATTGACCCCTACATCCAAGAGTATAGATAATTGTGAAAAGGATATGTCACTCATGGAAAAGGATCCTTAATGAAAGAGATCTTATCAACAAAACCCCCACCATAGAGGAGTTCTTTTAGATTAAATATCATCTTTCAAAGATAAATCGAGCGGGAACCAAGATTCAATCATCAAGCCTCTTGCAAAGAAGAGGAAAATGAATCTTTGGAATGAGGAAAATAACTCTAACACCAAAGCTAGGGTAAGTGTTTATAAAGAACATAATTTGCAACATAGAGAAGAGGTGATGACCTAGGACAACAACCTCTCATATAAATTTTTTTTATCCATAGTCAAACATCTATCAATATGATAAAATAATATTGCAATATATAAATACCACTAAGCTAAGGAAAGCAGTTCCCTAGACAAAAAAAAGAAGGAAGAACCTTGCACCCCAAGGATGAAGGCAAGGGATACCTTTGCAAAAAAAAAGTCTTAGAAAAGACATCTTGAATAGGATCTATGGATGATTATAAACATAATACAAAACCATAGAGAGATAGGATAGAAAGAATACCAATTAAGCCCAATAAAAAGCCTAATGGATCCTAGGAGACTGGATGGAAATACACCTCTTGCCCCCCAGTCCAAAGACAAGAGGAGATGAAATCTATATTATATTAGAATGATGGAAATCCCCTATATCAAAATTATGAAGGAATTGTAAAACTGCATGAGAGTGAGATATAATTCCTAGAGCAGCTCTTTCTCTAACATTTAACTTGAAATGTTTACAATCAACAAGTAAATGTGTATTACTATAATGAAAAGGACATTTGTACTTGGATAAAGCATCTTTCGGTATAGGTTTAAAGATTTCTTTCTTGGAATTCATTAATTGAACATACACCTTCTTAGCTACATCTTGACAAATATCAGTGTTATCTATTTTAGGTGTAGGGAGAAAAACATGAAGAGGAGGACAATGATCAACATCATCTACCTTGACTTGAGATTACGAACAACCAACACCATGCAAATCTTGTTTAGGGGGTATATGAACCGGATACTTGATAACATGCTCATTAACTCCAAGCCCTAAACCTCTATAACCTTGTTTAGTTATCATATTATATCTTGTAGTGTACATATCATGTAAAGCTTCTACAGGAGGTGATTTTTTTATCATGTTCATGAGTAACTGTTGTATAAGGTGGAATAATAGGTTTTGAAGAAGTTTCTTTACCCTTTCCTTTAATATCATCATGAATCAGAGGAGAAGGTAAATCAAAGAAATCTTGCACATCTACATCCTGAACTATAGCTTGAATCCCATCATAAGTATGGGAAGGATGAGGATGAACAGATGGAGAATTAGGTATCAGATTAGGATAGGAAGATTAGGAATCAAATTAGGAATGATAGGATTAGGATTAGGAAGATTAGGAGATGGTGTATCATCTACCAAATTCTTCACATAATCCAAGAGGATAATAAGTCTACCACATGAATCTTTAATGAAAGTTTTGAATGTAGGAAGATTAGTATCGATCAATTTCACAAAAGCATAGGCGAGAGCAAAATGAAGGATCATCGACATAATGAAGTGAATGATACTCTCATAAACATCATAGGTATGGTAAAGAGATGCCAAAAGAAGGGTAATAAAGAACATGACCACACACCAAAGCATCTTAAGAATCTTCATAGTAAATGAAATGCAAGAAATGTTTTTGTATTTTATTGAATATATAGATTTTTTTTTTGTATTTTTGAATTTAAAATGCAAGAGCATAAAATAAACCTAATCTTAATGGAAGAAGAGATTAAACCACAAATCTAATATAATAGAGCATCTAAATCCATAAAAGAAAAGGGGTAAGCTTGTCGGGTTCGCCAAAATGAATAGTTGGGATATGGAGCTTTGACAATGCATTTAACATTCCTCACTATTCATTTGTATGCTTGAGTTAGAATTGAATAAGTAATGTAAATCTAGAAATGCTTGAAATCAGATAAGATAAGATACATACCTCATAATGGAATTAATCTGGAAATACCTATTTTTTGATGCCTGTGCATAGTTTTAGGAAATTCTGCAACTTGTTTTGGACTGGAAATGTCAAGACAGAGAAAACCCAGAAAAATTTTATCCTTTTGAGGTCAGGTCGACTTTGACCCAGATAGCGAGGCACAATCTTACCCCGGGGCACAATCTTACCCCCCACTGAAGGTCATCCTTGACTTGAAACAACTTTGACAGAAATTCTATTTGCGAATCTTGGAAGTTCGCCGAAAAGGGTATCCAAATCTGAACTTCAATTCGCTATCATGTACCTGCATCTACAAGAAAATTGGTTTTTGTTGTTTGGATGAGGGGTTTGCCTTGGTCAAACCCCGGTTTGGAATCAAAATAGAGAATGCTAGCAAGTAGTAGAAGTAGATCTAACAATGAAGCTATGATATTCAATAGATATGCAATTGTATTTCAAATGTAAACATTTATGTTGATATGAAAGCTTGAACATAACATTATCAAATGTAAATCAAAACCTCCATGATTGTATGCTTGGAATCCACCTTGAAGAATGAATGGATCATGAAGATGAACAAAGGATCTTGAAGGAAGATCACACCACCATGATGGCTAGATCTAGGGTTTTGGATGATGAATCTTGAATGCTTGAACCAAATCTCTTCAAAGGCTTGAATGCTTGAATCCTTGATCTTCAATGGAGAACTTGAATGGAGAAGAGGACTTGAATGCTTCCTTAAAATTTTTTGATGAAATGCTTGCTTGAGATGAGATTGCAAACCTTGATGGTGGATGGAGAAAATGAGAGAGGAAGGCTTCCTTTTATAGTGATCTAGGGCACAAACCTCTAGAGAGGCCGACATTGGAGAATTAAATCCCAATTAATCTTAACCCCTAGAAATGGACCTAGATTAAATGCAATTTAAGGGTTTACCATTTTGAAATCCGAAACAACCAACCCAGAAGCGGGAAAATGAAACTTTCCAAAACCCGACATCCTAAAACTTTCAAAAATTGAAATCTGGACCTGGGGTCAGGAACGAGGTCAACTCTGCCCTAGGTCAGAGTCGAGGTTGACCTTGACCTAGGTCAGGGTCTAGGTCATCCTTGACCCATAAAATCAAAGTCTCCAATTTCTCAGAGAAACTCTATTAGAAAGAGGCTGGAAACAGGGGGAGAGAAGCATAACAGGGGGGAAACTACCAGATCCATGCAAAGACCTAATCAAGGCGCTTGACATGACCCCAGAGCACTTACTTGGAGGGTTAAACACTCTTATCATGGAAGTGCTTCCATTTTAAGATGATATAATAAGTAAGAATTGGATCTGTTATTTGCAAAGTGAGTTGTATGTTTTTAGATCAAATATTACTGTTACTTTCTAATCATTATATCAGTCAAAATCCTTTAATCAAGGTTGACCTAACAGTCATTGTATAAATCCTTTAATCAAGGTTGCATTCTAATGGAATGTACTTAATTCCTCTAACAAGGCACACTCCTAACAGGGTGGTTGAAATCCTTTAATAGGGTCACACCTAGCAGTGTGTTTGTAAACCTTTGACAGGGTTAGCTTTTCACAGAGCTCACTTCAGAAGAGTGAACATATCAGTAACATCTTACAAAGTGGTTTTTCCCAAATTGGGTTTCCACTATAAATCCTAGTGTCAATACTTGTGTGAATGTTTTGGTTTGAACATTTCTATGTTTTGCAAGTTAAATACTGTTGGATAGTGGACTGCACTGATATATGTTTCTGATATACATTTTGTAATGACCGAGTGGTGTTGATTACTAGATCTAAGTGGTTGAAGTGTTTAAAAGATTAATTGATACATCTGGACCTGAGAACAACTGATTCACCCCCCCTCTCTATTGTTTTAAATTATATTAACAAAGATAAGTGGGTTCATGCAAGAATTCCATGCTAAGTGTGCAAAAATATCTAATATGATCGTGAGGGTCTTTGCTACCATCATACTTTTCATATTTAGGAAACTCAACCTTTTGAGGAAAAGGTGGCATGTATAAATCTTTGTCGAAAGGAAATGAGCAAAGAGCCTTAAGAGAAAAAGATGTGCTTGGTTGTTCTTTCTCTTTTTCCAAGCGTTGCATATGCTTCATCATGTATTCCATCTGTTTCCTCATGATTTCTAGTTCAGACGGTTCCTCCTTCTTGATTAGATTGTCAACATCAAAGTTGTGTGGTAGCTTAACTCCTTGTAAGGCTAGATGCAAGATGTATTGATGCTTGTTTTGTCATAGAGTCAATTTCACCAGTCTTTGTAAGATTCATCTTGCTACAACTGTAAGATATATTCCTCGGTTATTTCATTGTCTGAGTCACCACCTTGTGAGCAATGTGATCCATGTCTAGTGTGTTGAGAGCCATGTTGTGAACCATGTCTAGATTTGGGAGGCTCTTGGTTATTTTGTCCAAAGTGTTTATCACCTAATTGTTTTAGGAACTCCCCAATCCTCTTATTTTGTTCTTCCATGATTGGAGTGTAAGAAACACTATGTGCCAATCTAGGAGAGGATAGAGTAGATTCACTAGAGATGTTAGCAAAGGGTTTGAAACCCCAAGGTATAGGACCTTCTTTAGTTGAGTTATCAAAGATAGCTTTGGGATGTTTTCCTTCACAGTTATGAGATCTAGTTGTGACCGACATGAAAGAAGATTGTCAAAAACCAAATAGGATGACTTATGATGACTTGACGTTCAAGCTAGGTAAGTAAAAGTGTTCACTTGTCCAAAGTGTACGAGTGTAAGAGATATAACAAAGATAACTTGTCACAAAATGTCCAAGCTGCGGGGAGATCTCTATGTATAACACTTGTGAATAAGCACGAGATTGGATAGAGCATCCAAGAGAGTTGATCAAAGAGATGGTGGACAAGTGAGCATTCTACTAGCCAAGTATGTAGTCAAGAGACCAAAGTAATCTTTTCTAGCTAGAGGCAATTCCTAACATGTTGGAATGTACCAAATAACAAGATAAGTTAAGGATAACAAATGATAAGAAATGTTGACAATGTTTAAGCTTAGTCCAAAAGTTTAGTTCAAAGGATTGCAAAGGTGATTGACAAGATTGGAGCATTCCTAGATACAATTTATTGTGAAAGCATGTAGTGAACAAGCAATAGTCTTAAAACAATCCAACAAGGGACAAAGCAACCTTGTGGATACAAGCATATGTGAGGTCTTAGTAAGGTGTAATAATGTTCAAGTATAGCAAGTGTATGTTCAACAAATGTTTTCACAAGTCTTAGCACAAGAAGACACATCAAACAAACTACCTAGGGTCAAGTGGGAAGTGTTCCAACCTTTTCCCACAACTTGGTTATACCCCTTCACCTCACACAAAGTGATATTGTCTTTGTCATGGATTTGCATCCAAGGGAGTACATATGGTGAGTGTCTTGGGGTGATCCAAGTTAAGTCCACTTGGATCAATCCTTGCACAAAGGAAGGCACACGACCAAAAATGATAGCTTCTAAGTCCTAAGGTGTTTAGTAAGGGCCTTCGTTCATGACCACCCCTTCTAGTTCTGCAAGCGGAATTAAGGCCTATAGCCCTACAAGCACCCAAGATGCATAGTTTCACAAGAAAGATTTAGACCTCTCAGACCTACACAAAATGAATGTATTCCCTTTGTAACCTTGTAAACAAAATTACAAGTGCCTAGTCAAATGTGGTCTTGCTGTTAGGATTAACAAGATAGAAATAACAATTACATGCAAATATAACCAATATCAGAAAACAATAAACCACACAAAAGAGAACACAATACACAAATATTTAACGTGGTTCACCCAATCCCTGGGCTACATCCACCAACAACGAGTCCAATATTATTATTATCCAATGATTACAACCTGATTACAATCTATAATCCCTTACAGCCCAATTCTGCCGCAAGTACTAAAAACATACATAATGAAATCCCCAACCCTAAGCTATATTATACAATATTTTGCTGCTTTAGGGTTAGAATGAGTTACAACATGTTGGCCCAAAAATTACCGAAAATATGTCGGCCTCAAAAAAAATTCACCTCGGGGAGGTCGGGGGGAAAAAATGTACAGTACTGTCCTGATCAATCACCACAAGCTAACACTTGCTTAGCAAGATTTAGGCAACTAGGCCCTACACATGAAGAAGCATTAGGAATTGAAAGTAGCCAAATCTTCTCTCTCTTTGGATTGAAATAAAATTTTAATTATAGTGGGGTGGACTAGTTGGCTTTGCTTATTCCCCACTTGGGTCATTCTCAAAAGATTTCTCTCTTAGTAGGCCCTCTAAAGGTAAACACAAGAAAATAAATGGATAGCTAGTGGAGGTCTAGATTTATGATTTTCCATGAGGAAAAGATCATACTCTCCTACTCCAGTGTCTCCCAAACACATCAAGTACATATTCATTTACCCAAGAATAATTGCAAGTGATCAACCAAGTAGGTTTAGATTTCTAATTTTCCCAAGAGGAAAAGAGCATACTCTCCTACTACTTAACCAATCATGAAACAATAAGCCTTCTAGTTAAGCTAGGTGCCTAGAAATCAAATGTAAGCAAACACATAGTTTATTTGTATCTCCAAGGCAACCTACAAGATAAAAACATTAGTAGTTTCAAGATTGAGTCTTTGACAAGCGAGTCCTACATCACAAAGCATTAGTAGTCATGAAGATATTGAGCTTTTTGATAAGAAAATCCTACAAAATTGCAAGTTAGGGCATAAAAAGTATGCAAAATGAAGTAATAACCTTGCAAGATCACTTGTTAGTCACTGTTAGAAGACCAAAAAAATTAGAAAATGCAAGAAAAATCAAGCAATCTCGGCCTAAACCTTGACTGTGATAGAAATAAAATTTGGACGACAGTTAATCGCTCTGTCAAAAAATTGTACGATAGACTTTATAGAAGCAAAACGATATTCTAGGTCCAAGCGATATACCTTATAAAAGCTAGGCGATATTTCACAATAAGGTAGGATGATATTTCTCTGTATAGCAAGACGATATTTCAAAAAATGCAGAGTATCGTCTGATAGTAGGATGAAATCTCACCTAGATATAAAATGAAGTGTTCTACGACTTTTAAGCCTGCAAAAATAAAAAGTGACGAACCTATGACAACAAACAACCGAAAGTGCAAGTAATGGAGCCAAAAATAAATCTCAAGCCCCATGGTGGACACCAAAGATGTGTGATCAAAAGTGACACACTTTTATGAATAGGTTAATTTGTTTCATGAATTACAACATAAGGAGCGAAAAAGAAAAAAATAATAATACCCACGATCTAGGCTTTCTTCTTCTTTAGTGAGTGGGATTTTATACTCTAAAGCTAATAAAAAACTTCAAGCCTTAATAGAAACACATTTTTTTTGTACCGATCTTTTGAAAACAATAATGGTGGTTATAAAGGCAAAACCCATATGCATGAAAATTGCCTTGTATACAAAAAAATGCTATAATCTCCCCCCCTTGCAAATTAAAAGCTCACTAGAAAATTGTTTACGAGCCAATAATCGCCCATTTTTTTGGAAAAAAAAGTTAGTAATTAGATGAATTGCGCAAGTTTATTGATATTATGATTATTGGGGCAATTGTGCAAATATTTTGGTTGTCAAAGCAAACAGGTAATGGGGTAATAGGGAATATGTTTATGATAACTTTTTGACCCTTGCACGCATGACAAATTTTACAATGTTCATCTTTAATACCGAGAAGCCAAAATAATAGTTATAAGTAGTTAAGTCAAAGATAAAGTAAATACCTCCTACTTCTCACTTGATGAGTTGAATAGTTCATAATGCACAATACTTGCTGAAGGTTTTGCAAATGGGGTAGCAAGCTAAGTGGGCTTAACCTAAGAGGGAACTCCATGATTAAGCACACTTGAGTTGCAGTTGTACTGAGATGGGTGATCCCCTGAGAAGGCCTAGAGCTTCACCTTTGTGAGCATCACCTAGATGTAACGAGTGCTAATTGTTTCATTTATTTTCATGAGAGATGGGTTCTTGTAAACTACTACTCATGAAATATAAGGTCAATAAGTTTAACTAAAAAATTACATGAATTTTGATAATAATATCATTCAAAATTCAATATACCATTTAGAATCTATGAGTGCATAAAGTTAACTATAATGATGAAAACTTAAAAAAACAAACTCATACAACATAATGCTTTATGATCATGTTAAAACATTCCTATCAAATATACAAACTTCCCCACTATATATGGGCCAAAATTTACAATTGTTTTAGTTTGGTAGACTTTCATTGACAAATGTTCCCATCCAAAACTAAATGCAGGCCTCAGCACGTTCAAAGTATTTACAGTCTTCGTTCAACAGGCGAAACCGGCCACCGAAGCCCGGACATCAAGGGTTTTTTTACCAGTTCCTCCTATGAATATGGGATCATTATTATTATGTTTGAGTGGGCGGTTTGATTTTTATCAAGGCAATAGGCACATATGCACGAGGACAACTGCGAATATGCTGGAGCATATTCCTACGGGCCCGCAGAGCACAATCTGGTCCACGCAGACACAAAAATCCTGTTTACTAGTTATAACATTGACCGACGGATTTTCAAACTGCTAAGGTCTAACCTGCTCACCGGTTAAGCTGGGAGGCCGGATAGGGAGCTGCAGATGATGATGCATGAATGGCTAGTGTAGGAAAAGGACTGAAACTGACCGGGGGAAATAATAAAATGGTGACAACTTTAAGGAGGTCAATCGAAATCCGGGTCCCTCAAAAAGAGGAGGAAGGGAAAGGAGAGAATTTTTCTTTTCCTGGTCTTTTGTTTTTGTTTGTTGGGTGAGTGCATCGCATTATGGCTGGACAATTGATGATCAAGGCATGAGATTCTTCATTGGGGTTGTGTAGTGGTTGGATGTAGGGAAAAAGGCCAAATGCATTAGTCAGAAGAATAAAATTGCGAATTTGGGGTCATTGAGATTTGAGAGGAGGGGATCCCGTTCCCTTTTGAAGGAGCAAGGCAAACTTTTTTCCCTCTTTCTGGGTTTGGGATGTCTGAGAGGCTTATGAGGGATGAGTTTTAGATCAGAGGGTGTTTTTGGATCAGCACAGAGGCAGATTTCTGGAGTAGCAGCATTCGGAGTCAAGGCTTATAGCATGGTGATAAGTTGATTCCTTTCAGAAAGGAAAAATGAAAAATGGTTTTTACGGTTCGGATTGGTTTTTCATTTTTTTGGTTTTGTGCGGTTTTGTAAGCTTTTGGGCTCTCTGCGATCGGCGAATCCATTTGTTTGGATTTTCAATATGACTTTTGCTTGTGGGTGTCTGTGATCTGGGTTTTCTCTGCTGTCCTTGATGATTGCCTTTTGAGTTTCGTTGAACATAGGCTGTCTTTTTGTGTTTTGAGTGATTTACATGATTGATTTTGTGGGTTTGCCTAATCATGGCCATTCTTTGGTGTTTTGAGCACTTTTCATGTTTGATCTCTTCGTGGGTTTCATTGTACATGGCCGTTGGATGGCGTTCTGAGTGACTTCCTTACTGGGTTTCTCTGAGCAGGTGTTTTCAGTGATGTCCCCAGTTTATTTGCCCTGTGGGTGCGTTTAATCGTTGTTTATTTGGGGATCAATTTTCATTTCCCATGCCTATGACGGTTGTTATGGCTATAAGGCCAAACATATTCGAGATTTTTTAGGGCTGATCTCTTGTTTGTGTGTTGCAGAATCGCTCGATGCCAAGCCCCCTTTGCCCCTTTGCCCTGATCTGATTACCAATATAATCAGCGTAATTGTTTTGGCAGAGGAGCCTAGGATCTTCAGCTGCCCCCCTTTTTTATGCGCCTTGACTAGGTTAAATATGTGGCCTGATTCGTATCACTGTGATCCGACTTTTTGTGTGAATGCATGGGCTTTTGCAAATCTGTGAAATAAGTGCCATAGATCCGAGCTTTAGAGATTAGGTCAGAATAGGTCCTTATTTTGAAAGGCCGCCGTAAGATCGTAAGATGTCAGTGTATGCAAAAAAGCCACGGTAACAAGGCTGAAGTGTTTGCGAACAAACACCTGTGCGTATGCAATTCACCCTTTTGCAGCAAATCAAACCTGTAATCGTTTGTCTCTGATTGTTTGTTTTCTGAAAATTTTCGGACTACAAATCCAGTGGTGGCCTGACCCTTTTGTTGTTTTCGCTGAGCGCTAATCTCAATCAATGTTTGTCCAGAATTTCGGCTAACTCTTGTTGTTTGGAGTTGTTATCTGTTTTTCACATCTATATAACTCATGGATCTCTGGCAGTAAGGACTATCTATGGTGCTTTCTCTGTTTTGATTGAATCTTGCCATTGCAAGCAGAAATCACAGCCGTTAGCAAAGATAAGATTTTTTGTGATTATATGAGTGTGCACTCTAACTTTGCCTTCATTGCAGATTAATTTTAAATCATATGTTGATCGATTTGGTTTGTTCCTTCTTTTTTTTTTTCCTCTGGTATTGGCCTTGAATCTTTCCTTTTCTACAGGAGGGTTATGTGGACATGTGGATTTCCCTAGTTTTGGCACATAGTTTGACTATAGATTGAACCTGCTTCGCATGATAGACTTGACATTCGTTTTCTTTTTCTGATGGAAGCACATAGAATAAGTCTGTAGATTTCGTTGATCTTATTCGCTAGCGTTTATTCGTCCAAGGTATCGATTTTCTCTTGATCTGTTTGGTAGTTCTGTGTGGCAGAACTTCTTTAGCCTCTGATCTCTTTGGTAGCTCTGTATGGCGAAATTTCTTTAGACCTTCCTTGGCTTTCTCTTGATCTCTTGTTTGATAACTCTGCGTTTCAAAATTTCTTAAGCCCAAGGTCATGATTTATTTTGATCTATCCGCTATGTGTGTGAAACATAATCTATCAATCCATCTCACTTCTATTTTTTATGGGTTTTTCCTGAAATCTAGTTTTTATTGATTCTGCTAATAAGTTTTTTGGGTTTTTCTTGTATCAGATTTTGGGATCTAGAATTATCAAATTTGTACTCGGTGAAGCTAAGGAAGAGAACCTGAAATGCAGTCATCTGTGCAAACTGGAGGGCGCTCAGCAAGCCCTTTAAGCAGGTCGAAGTCCAACCCCGAACATCCTCCAAGTCCTGCATATTCTGCTTCTGGGAGAACCAAGAAAAGAGACAGGAGTGACAAGAGTGTTGATTCATCCAAAAAAAAGCGTTCAGCAGAGCCTCCAGAAATCGGTAGCCTTGTTGACAAGGATGGGGGTCTTGTCAACTCTTCTGCAGTTGATGGGTTGTACTTGCTTATGCAACAAGATCTGAATAAAAGCTCCAGGAAGTTGAAAGATGTTGTACTGAGGAGAACCTCTCTTGCAGCTGTGATTAGTTCTACGGTTAGGGATGATTGTTTAAAGAAATTTGTCGACCTGGGTGGGTTATCTTTACTGAATGAGTGGCTCCAAGATGCCCATAAGGGAAAACTTGGAGACGGTGGAATCTCAGAAGAAAGCGATAGGACCGTAGATGATCTGATTTTGACCTTGCTTCAGGCTTTGGAGAAGCTGCCTGTGGATTTGGATGCGTTGAAAACCTCCAATGCTGGTAAATCGGTGAAGAGTTTAAGAAGTCACGCAGACTCAAAGATTCACAGGAAGGCCAAAAAATTGGTGGACGCTTGGAAGAGAAGAGTAAACGCAGAAATGAAGCAATCAGAAGAATCTAAGACTGGATCCAAGCAGGACCTTTGTCGCCCCTACAAGCCAATGATGCCCAAGGATTCAGCTAGTGCCATAAAGAATGGAGGTTCTTTGGATGCAAATTTGAGAAGCTCCGGAGCTTTTGGTAACGTTGTGAAAAATACCACTACTACCAACAGTTCGAGCATGGGAGAGGCTGCGATGTATTTGAAAAAGGGTGGGACAACTCTTTCCACCAGCGGAGGAGCCTCAAATAAAGAGAGTCCTTCTAGGATACAATTAAGCAACAGCCCACCTGGAGAAGCTGATGGTGTATCTGTTCCTGACGAGAGGAGCAGCAATTCCAGTCAGCCATTAAATAATGGTGTTTTGTGGTCAACTGCACCTACGAAAAATGCAGCAAACAACTGGAAAGAAGATTCAAAGGGTTCCGTCAGTAATGCTGGAAACACAAAGGGAGGAAATTCAAGGTCCCATATAACTAGTAAAGGAGCAAATGCTGGGTCTAAGGAAGCTGGGTTAGGGAAGCCACTTTCCAGAAGCGTTAGTGCAGGCATAGACAAAAAGACTGTTGTACCTGCCCCTGATAAAATATCAAATGAGTCCATAAAGGTTGAAGCAGGTGGGAACAATCAAAGACTTATTTTGAGGATTCCCAATAATGCTAGAAGTTCTCTTAGCAGTTCAGTTGCAGATGCGGCAGTACCCTCTAGCAAAGACTCATCTTCAAACGCTGCAGAAAGGCCCCTGGAATTGAAAGACAGAAAAAGTAGGTTGCAGAATGCACCCATAGAGAATCCCAATACGAAAACCTCATCTTCCAGACATGACGATGTTGAAAAGCATGCAGATGTGCCCAAAAGAAGAAATGAAATGGATTGTCACTCATCTGAATCTTACATGTCATTTAGTTCCACCGAATGTTGCACACTTGATTATAAGAAAGGCCACCAATTTCAAGTAGGCCAGCAAGCAAATGAAATGATTCACGAGCCTTCCAAGAATAATAGTTCGAGATCCAATGGATGTGGGACTGAGGATGTTAATGCGGGGATTAGTCTCCTAGCCTCTATTGCTGCAGATGAAAACCTGAGGATTGAGGCAAATGCCGCTTTAGCAGCATTTGAGGAACAAAGGAATGCCAAAGACTCTGAAAATCAGCATCAGGGCGCAAGGACAGCTTGCTTGACTGATTCAGAAAATTCACCTATGAGTGGTATCACTGAAAACTCTGGGAGAATTGAAGTAGCTCCAGAGACCGATGTAAAAGATGCGCAGGGGAATTGTGATTATCTCAAACCAGGCTCTGTTGAAGGTACACCAAACTTGGGAATTGCTGCAGGAGGACTTGATACTGATTTTGGGCACTCAGACGAAAACTTGAAAACAAGTGAAGGAAACTCCTCTGAGACGAAATCCGAAGGAACTTGTTGCTTGCCTAGTGAAACGAGACCTAGATCTCCGTCAGGCAGATCATTAGTCGATGGTAGAAGCAATGAAAATGAAGTGCACATGGCAAAAGATTTCAGTGCTCCCGAGGGCAATGGAGTTGAGGAGAAGGAAACACCGTTGCATGCCAAGAGCGGTACTGCCTCCTTGGTTGATGCTTCTTCTGCTGGTTTTAAAATTTATGGAAAATCAGGAGAAGAAGTGGGTGAAAAGATAATTGGTGCTAACAGCATTCCAAAGGAGTCTGCATATGAGATCTCTGGCGAAGATGCAATTGAAGTAGCAATGCAGGTGGCGAAGGAAGCAACAATGCAGGTGGAAGTGAAGGAAGAAAAGGAGAACTACGTGAAAGTCTCTGTTGAGAGTGGTGATAAGATGGCAACAAACTTGGGACAGAAGAAGGCTGTGGCATCAACAGACAATCCAGTCTCTGAAAGACATACATGGGAATCCATAGATCAGAAGAATGATGACAGAGATGATGCCGGTGATAAAAAAAGCTACATGGGAGTGAAAGAGGAAAAGATGAATTGTTCCGAGGACAAAGATGCAGAACAGACATGTACTCATCCGTCATTTGAGGGCAGACCAATTAAAAATTTGGGCACTGAAGATTTGGATGAGAGGTTACGAGAATCAAGTTCATCCAATGAATCTAAAAAGTCTATGCATACTGTTCAGATGCAAAATTCATCTTTCTTCTCTGCTGTTGAACCAAAAGAAACTGTGAAGGCTGAATTATCTTCTTATTCGGAAGCACCGGGAAAGCTTCGCTTTGACTTGAACGAAGGAATTCATTTAGAGGAGAGTCCACATGAGACAATCACTGCAGTTTCTTACCCCATTGCTTCTATTCCTATAACACCAGTTCCTTTTCATCCTGTCAACTCTTCTAGCTTGAGTGGCATTATTCCACCTCCTAGTGTGCTTCAGGGAAAAGGTGAGCTAGGTTGGAAAGGTTCTGCTGCAACAAGTGCTTTTCGCCCAGCTGAGCCCCGAAAGATCCAAGAGAGCTGCCAAAATGCAACTGAAAGCACCACGGCTCATGTGCCATCTGCATCAGTTTCCAAACCAGCTCGGCCTTTGTTTGATTTTGATCTCAATATTGCAGAGGAAGAGCCGATGGATGAGGCTAACAAACCTAACCAAACAACACAGAATTCATCAAGTTCAAGGCTTGATCTTGATCTCAACCGCCTTGATGAGAGTGAAGAAAATGGAGCAGTTTTGGCCTCAGAATTGGCAATTACCGAGGCGCATAGTTCAGCCAAAATAAGCAAGACCATTAAACATGACTTTGACTTGAATGCTGGGCTAGGTATGGATGATACAGCCACAGCTGATCTTGGTGATCCACGCAGGAATTCAGGGATTCCTGGCTATGGAAATCTGCCTTCTACCGGTTTCAAAAAGGGCAGTGAAATGGTCAGTTTACATCCAACTTGGAATCAACTTGGCAGCACATTTACTCCGCCTCTAATACCGGCTTTAGCACAAGTAAGGCAAGATACTCCTTTTTCAGTATCCATGCCACCTACTTTTTTCAATGTAGGACAAGGTCAGAGCATTCCATCATTCCACCCTGAGATGTACAGGCCATCGGTCGAGTCTCTCTCGTCAACTGCCTCAGCCCTTCCTCCTTACTCAATTCCACCAACACCTACTCTTCAATATGCTCAATATGGATTTACTTCTGCACCCTTTACAGCTACAGCTTCTTTCTTGGATTCATCAGGTTCTGCTTCATATGCTCCAGTGGCTCCTCCATTTCTGACATCTGGTGCAATCCATGCATCATCCCCTTCCAGATCTTATTTGCCAGGATTTTCTGAAATGGGAGCTGCAGTGAGCAGCAATGGGATCTGGCCTAGACCAAGCTTAGATTTGAATGCAGGCCCTAGTTTTGATTTGAATTCAGGGCCAGAGCATACTGATGCAGATGTTCGAGAAGATAGAACTTCCGTGCGGCAGGCACCTGTTTTCCCTAGTACATTTCCTTTTGAACAGAAAATCAGAGTTCTACGGCAGTCAGACCCATCTGACTCTCAGAAGAGGAAGGAGCCTGAAGCAGCATGGGATTTTTATAGAACTGATGCAACAGAGCTCGCAGATGTAAATGCCAGAGATGAGAGGGTCACATTGAGGCAGATGCCTGCTTTTGGGAATCCCTTTCCCATTGATGAGCAGAATTTCAGAGCCTTACGCCAACCAGAACCAGTCGAATCTTTGAAGAGAAAGGAGCCTGAAGGAGGCTGGGATTACAGAGCTATGAAGCAACCGTGGAGATAGATGGCTGCTTATTTATGTTCAAGGGTCTTGTTATTCTTGATGGCTTGCCTTACCTGGTATGCTATACAAATCAAGTTTTGCTTTGTAGATTGACTAATAAGTTTTAAGCAACATGTAATTAGTGCTAAGTTAAAACTGGCCAGTTGCAGAAGCCCAGAACATCAATTTCTTAAATTCCCATGTTGAGCGTGATGAAGTAGCTAATGCCAATTTCTATGGTTCAGGAACAGCCCAATGGCCCCTCTGCATTTTGGCAGCATTGTACAGTTAACTATTCACATTTGCAACAAAAGTAACATACTGCTCTTGGCATGGATGATTGGACCTCATCTAATCAGCTCTTCAATTTTGGTTGCTTTGGAGGCATTGAAAGTTTTTTGGATGAAGATCAGCAATAACCAGTAGTTAGGGCAAAAGCTGTCTGGAAGGTCTTACTTTCAGGGCTTCTCCTTGAATCTCTTTTTGTTTTTGCATGTGCTTTGAAGTTCGCATGCCTTATTGTACCCTCTCCCTTGACCGTATTTATGAATCATTATTTGAATTGTATATGAAAAATACCATGTAGGTTCTACATGCCATTTTGAAGGCTTATAGCCTTCTTTGTTTTATAATGCTGGTGTGAGAACTGTGGGTTCAGACTTATTGTGGTTTCATAAAAATTAACAAGTGGTGGCAGCAGTTCTTTCATGTTTGGTATGATTTTGTTTTGTTCTGGTATCATTATTTTGTTCGAGAAACAATGACAGCACCATATTTTAATTCTTCAATTGATAAAATGCATTCATAACAATCTACAATTTTTAACAGTATCAAAATATGGAAGAAATGAACTTGACTACTATTATATTTTCTCGAGATTCTAATATAGAACTGACGTACAACATTTTTAGCAGGCTTCCTTCAAACAATTCATAGTAGTGTTTCATGGATGGCTTAGTTAGATATTTCTTTCTCGTGCTTTGCTAATTCGTTGTGATATTTAAGGAATGACCAAGGTTGCTATATCTATGCTTGTTTTACTTAATATCTGGGCACACATTTTCCCTCTTTTTAGCCCCATAAATTTGTAAGGCTGAATGTTTCTGGGACTGTATGCTCTAAAAAAATGTTATATTTTGTACTGAATCACAGATTGCTTTCTGTGATGCTACAATTGGTACAAGAACAGATTAGGGGATCAATCAGCTTTTGCTCTGCCCACTTCCCTCAATTTGGCTTTAAGGTGTGTGAGGCGTTTGTTTCATGCTCTAAAAATGGCATATTTTGAAGTGAATGTCAAATTGCATACTGTGATGACACAAATGGTACAAGAGCAAATTGTAGGGGATCAATGAGCTTTTGCTCTACTCACTCCCCTTTATTTGGCCAAGGGTGTGTGTGCGAGGTGTTTGGTCCACTTCTCATTTTCCTGTTAGATGCTCAAGCACTACAGGCTTTGTTCATTAATTTCACAGTAGAGCTTCCTGCACAAGTTGCAGACAATGGTGAATGTTGGAACTAAAAAGTTTTGATAAAAATACGGGATCAATGAGTTTTTGCTCTGCCCACTTCCCTCAATTTGGCTATAAGGTGTGTGAGGTGTTTGGTCCATGCTCTAAAAAGGGCATATTTTTGTAGTGAATCTCAAATTGCATGCTGTGATCACACAATTGGTACAAGAACAAATTGTAGGGGATCAATGAGCTTTTTCTTTGCCCACTTGCATTAATTTGCCTAAGGTGTGTGAGGTGTTTGGCCCACTTCCCATTTGCCTGCTAGATGCTCAAGCGCTACAGGCTTTGTTCATTAATTGTTACAGTATAGTTTCCTGCACAAGTTGCAGACAATGGTGAATGTTGGAGCTAAAATGTTTTGATAATAATACGGAATCAATGAGTTTTTGCTCTGCCCACTTCCCTCAATATGGCTATAAGGTGTGTGAGGTGTTTGGTCCATGCTCTAAAAAGGGCATATTTTTGTAGTGAATCTCAAATTGCATGCTGTGATCACACAATTGGTACAAGAACAAATTGTAGGGGATCAATGAGCTTTTTCTTTGCCCACCTGCATTAATTTGCCTAAGGTGTGTGAGGTGTTTGGCCCACTTCCCATTTGCCTGCTAGATGCTCAAGCGCTACAGGCTTTGTTCATTAATTGTTACAGTATAGTTTCCTGCACAAGTTGCAGACAATGGTGAATGTTGGAACTAAAATGTTTTGATAATAATAGAGGATCAATGAGCTTTTGTTAGGCCCGCTTCCTCAATTTGGTTAAGGTGTGTGAGGTGTTTGGTCCATGCTCAAAAAAGAGCATATTTTGTAGTGAATCTCAAATTGCATGCTGTGATCGCACAATTGGTACAAGAACAAAATCATGGGGGGATCAATGAGCTTTTGCTCTGCCCACTTCCCTTAATTTGTCCAAGGCGTGTGAGGTGTTTGGCCTACTTCCTATCTGCATGCTAGATGCTCAAGCACTACAGGTTTTGTTCATTAATTGTCACAGAATATTTTCCTACACAAGTTGCAGACAATGGTGAATGTTGAAACTGAAAAAAAGTAGTTTTGTGAATAATGGAGGTCAAATCCTTTCTATTTTTTTGTCAAACTCAATTCCCATCCCATTTTGTTCATTTCTATTAACAATCTACCCATTTTTTGTTCATTTTTAATAACATTCATTAGATTAAATTTCTAGGCCATTTCCAAGTGTGGTGTTGGGCTACACTCCATGCCATTGTAATGTCAATTTCTGGAAATTTGGTCTTGATGGATATTCATATAGATCTGAGATCACCAGATGTAATTTGCTGTGCGGAAACAGCTGAAAGGATACAGGGGCAGAGATTTCAGTTAGCAATATATGAATTTTATCACTTAAGAGCTTATTAACAAGAAATCCTTGTTCTGAAATTTGGGGTCGAAGTTAGAGGATTGAAATGAACCCTTCCAGCTAATATGCTAGTGTCGGGATAGGATGAACTATCACAAAAGTCCACGAGGCATCTGGTTGGCTGCCTGTCAGCCAAGTAACTTCATGAAGCAACTTCATTACTGGTGGACCACTGCCAATTGACCCCATTTTGACTTTTGATTAGGAAAAGATCATTACTAAACATAGACGGTCAATATTCCTTCGGTAATAATTAAAAATTTGGAACAACTTTTACATTTATTCAAAGGTTGTTGAGCTGGAAAGCGATGATGATTGCCTGGCTTTTTTGGTTAACGTCTCCAATAAAGTTTTACATGTGACGTGGATTGTTTTCCTTACCCTTCGCTAGTTTCTTTGTCCTATATGCATATTACATTATAATTTATTTTAATGAAAGATTATATATTAAAATAGATGTGTATCAGTGGGCCCTTAGTTTCATAGTGAAGTTGAAGAGGGATGGTAGATTGTATTCCTTGGCTAGTTTCCTCGTTCTATATGCACATTATATTATAATTTATTTTAATATATTTTTATGTAAAGGTTATATATTAAAATATGTGTATTAATGGACTCTTAGTGTCATAGTGAAGCTGAATGGTTCTTAATGAGCCTAGGGATAAAGTCTTGTTGACTACAAGGCTTCAACATTATAATCGGCGAGGTTGAGATTCTGTTCTAGAGGGCCTCAACCTAAGGCTCGTGCTCCCATATTGGGTAGCTAAAACAACTTTGAGGATGGGAAATCCTTCATAAAAAAATAGGTGTAAAAGAATATATTTTCAAATTTGCAAAAATGATTGATAAAATTGGAATCAAAGCAAGTAAATATGAAGCTTCGAAACATGACAAAGTTGTGGCACATAACAATCAATAGTTTTGTAAATTGCACTTCTTTAGAACTGGCAAATTGTTGAAAACTCTAAACTACACTTATATTGCTCAAATCCCCAAAAACTCAGTATTTGAGGAGTATTATAGATTATAGACCAATTAGTTTGTGTAACACTGTTTATAAGTTTTTTTTCCAAAGTCTTAGTCAACAAGGTGAAACCTTTTTTGGATTCCCTGATCAATCATAATAAAAAAGGCTTTGTGCCGGGTTGACAGATCCTTGATGTTGTGATTACCACACATGAGTTTACTCATTCAATGGGCAAAAATAAATTTTTGGCATAGCTTTAAAACTTGACATTTTCAAGGCTTATGATACAATCAAATGGGATTTCCTATACAAAGTTTTGTCTAAGATGGGATTCAATTCAAAGTGACAAATATTGTTGAAACTGTTAAGTACTCGGTTATGGTTAATGGATTCTCTAGGGGCATTTTTGGAGCCAAGAGAGGGCTTAGGCAAGGTGATCCTCTTTCCCCCTACTTGTTCATCATGTTGGCATAAGTTTTGGGGAAGAACTCAAACCCGTTTGATACTCATGATCTTTAAGGCATTAAAGTTGCTTCCACTAACCCTGTTAATGTGGTCTAGCAGTTTGCTAATGATATTATCCTTTTTGGTAGAGCTTTAGTGGTGGAGGCAAAGATTTGGAACTCCTTCCTCAATGACTATGCAAAGGCCTCTAGACAACAAATAAACTATGGAAAAAGTAATTCCTACTACTTCAATACTAAGGAGGACAAAAAAAAATTAGATCGATCATGGGCTACAAAAGTACTACCCTTCCCGGTCTATACTTGGGTCTTTCCTGGACGATCAAGGTCACCCCAACTTTTTGGGGATCTGTTTTTGCGAAAATGCAGAAAAAGTTGGTTGGTCGGAAAGGTAAACTCCTTACCAGTGTTGGTAATCTTCAACTTCTTGCAGCTTCCCTTAAGGGCATCCTGATCCCACTTCCTCTCAAATTTCAAGATCAATGGTAATATGGCTTTTGAAATTGAGTATTTGAAAATCGTTCTTATGAATCGAGATAGACGAAAGGAAAAGGATGACATTTGTCAGTTGGGATTTGGTCTATAAACCGAAAAAGATGGTGGGGGGGAGGAGAAGGTTATTAAGAAGATACAAATTCTTCTTTTTCCATGCAATGATAATTCATTTGGAGGAAGAATTCTATAGGTGACTTCTCAGTCAAATCAACTTACACATTGATAATAAATAATGGGAGTTATGCATGAATGGTTCAAGGAGGTTTGGAATCCTCAATTGATCCCATAGATAAATTTATTTTAGTGGATTGTAATGCATAATAAGATCCCGACATAGGATAACTTGATTAAAAGAGAATTCCAAATCCCAAATAGGTGTGTTCTTTGTAAGAAAGAAGATGAGTCTATTCCCCATCTCTTGATTGATTGTGAGTTTGTGAGAGAACTTTGTCAGAGTTATTACTAATATGGAAATACCATGGGTTTCAAATAACAATGCTCAACAACTACTATCGGAATGGAAAGGACCTGCACATAACCCCTTGATTTCTCAACTTTGGTGGCGAAATCCCCCCACACTTTCGTGGAGCTTGTGCAAAGAGAGGAATAATAAGGTTTTTCGTGAAAAGGAGAGCATTGTGGATCTTTCTTTTATTTTACAGGTTGTTTAAGGAGAACATTGTGGTCATGATTTGCAAGCACCCTTGGTTTCCTCCATCCCCATTTGAAGAAAGGAATTGGGAGATACCAAGCAGGTATGCCAAATCTGATAATTCAAAAGCAATGAGAAGGAGGAGCACCATTTGGAAACCACCAAACCATGAATGGCTAAAACTAAACTTTGATGGGGTGGCTAGACGAGATATGTCAGTTGCGAGTGATGTCATAAGAACAAAGCTAGGCACGATGATTTTGGCTTATTCTGATAACATGGATGGCTACACTAACAATCAGGTTGAAAGCATGACATGCTACGATGGATTAAAACTTTCCCTTACCATCGAGGTTAAGGCCTTGTTCATTGAAGGAGACTCTCTAGTAACAATTAATGTTGTTAAAGGCCGGTCTAATTGTAGTTGGTCCATGACTAGAATAGTGGAGGATATTCAAACGCTTCTTCTTGCTTTTTATATTTTTGAAATTAGACACTCCTATAGAGAAGGGAATAGGGTTGAAAACATGATGAAAACTCTTGGTCTAGAGATGAAGGGGTTAAGATGTTGGCATGGAGTTGATAATTTCCACCCGAATGTTAAATGTCTCTTGTGTGAGGAGTGTAATTTGAAGCACTAGATTTTGTGGGAAGCCTAATAATTTCATTGTGGTATGTTGGTTTGTGTATTACCCTAACACATTGGGTCATGCTACAAATGCAGAATAGGGACAATATGTGCAAACTTTATTTTACCCTCGCTACATCCTGGGTTAATGCAATATGGAAAACCAATGCTGCCATTTTTTAAGGTTCCTTACTTGCATAAGAGCTTCCTTGAATGGTACTGTATAGACAGTGGTAGCAATGGACAAGTCATTTTAAATCGCCACTACCATTTGAAAGAGGCACGATCTCTTTTTATATTAGAAGGTCAAAACCCTACTATGTGTTGCTGACGTGATAATGAAGGCAACGACACGGGCAAAAGTAAGGGACTGAATATGGATGATATAGGGATGTCATGATCTGAGAAGGTAGACATGCTTCATTTTGCGAGGGTTTACTCTAGAAGGGACAAAAGGGGCCCAAGGGATACATGGGAGGAAATGAAGCACTAGTTAGATAATGACAGAGGGGGACATAACATTTTGTCCACCCATTTCAAAACAATGACTAAAGTTGTGAGTTGGGACCTGTCTCTGGTGAAGCAGTTTTCCCAGGGTTCGGTTGTGCTCTGACAACACTAGTGTTGATCTAGACAATGATTTTACTACCCACATTTCAAATAGTTTGTTGGAGGTGAGCGCCGATGATGTGGAGATGTACGACGACCAATGCATGGGTTTTATGTGTTAGGGCTGCACCAAATTAACAATAGAATTAGATCTTTGGAGGAAGTGGAATGAAAACTCAAGTCCCAGATGGAGAGTATGATGAGGGGCATGTCGAACACCATGTGTTAGAGTAAAGTATTAATTATATTAATTAACTTTACTCATTTCTTAAGATGTCAACACTTTTATTTTTAGTTATTTATATTTAAACACACATGCACTAGTTGATTTAAACTTGTATGCAAATTAGTTGGATACTATTCTAAATGATGAATTAACTAAAAGAAGCTAACAACTCTATCTAATAAGCAAACTACAATGAAGAATGCAATAAACAATGAAGCCAAAATAACAATTTTACCTTCACCTACAAATGCAGCTTGTCTCCATTGCCCTCCTAACCTTGATTTCTTGAAGATGTTGAGCTCTTAGATTTCCAAATGAAGCCCTTTTCCCAAGATGTTTCCAAAGTGTGGAGATTGAGTGAAATGGATGCACAATAGTTTATGCAAATCTAATGAATGGAATGCAAATGATGGGGATGATAATGAAAATGCTTGTTTGCTTGATTGCTTGGATGCTTGAATGCTTGTTCTCCAAAAATCCCTATTTTCTATTAGCCCACAAAGGGCAAATGAGGCTCCTTTTATAGAGTTTTGGAGGATCTAGGCCTAGGTGGCACGATCCTACGGTTGAGAATGAAAGGTGGAAGATCCTAGGGCTAGAATTGACTTAGTTGAAGGAGTTGAGAGAAAGGGGGATGTAGTTGGAATGTGAGAGGAAGAATAGGGATGATGTTTCTCTCACATTGACATGGAGGAGAAGAAGGTGGAAGGGAAAGACACATGTCAAGTGTCTCACAAAGACCAAAGAGAGAAAGGGGGAGAGACCTTTTCTTCATGAGGACTCTTTGTACAAGTGTCCCATGAGTCACCTTTGACCCTTAGAGGTGGCTTGAGAAGCCCCTTAGGAATAGGGAAGGTCTCTTGACTTGGTTGTTGAGAGGACATGTGGTCATGAGACCAAGTCCTATGAGGCCACATAGCCCTTAAGAATAGGACATGTGTGGGTGAGGATAATTATGAATAAATAATTAATAATAATTATTTATCTTAGCCAAGGTGATGTGTCAGGTGACTAGGTGGATGAAGTGGACTAGGGGATTTAGTCATATTTAGGTGATTGTGTATTTAATTAAATCACTTTTAATAGACTATTTAGAAGACTTAGGATATAGAATTAGACTATAGTGAATTTATTAAATAAATTGAATAATTTACTTAATAGATAGAGGAAATAAATATTAATTAAATAATAAATATTTAATTAATTAATGAAGCTATTTTTAGGTGTATACATTTTGCCCCTCTTTGAAATAATGTGCTGTTCACACTGTTTCAAAGAAAAAAATCAAGCATTTTTGCCCCTGCCCCAGACAATGTCTCAGACGACCTATGGATGCCCTCTCAAGAGATTGATTGAAAAAAAAAGATTATTTGAATTTTGTAAAAAGATTTTATTTTATTTTATTTTAATTTTAAAAATTATGATTTTATGGGGTTGTCCAATCAATCTCACGAAAGAATGGAAAGAAATATGGATGAAAACGGGGTAGAATAGAAGAAAAACGGCAGGTAGGATCCACACACCAAGCACATCGGGTCCACAAGCTATAAATACGGCCAAGGGGTCCACAATAGGCTCATTGTGCACACTTGTCATTTGGAGATTAGAGCGCGAGAGAGAGAAGAGCAGAGCCGCCAAGATGCCTTTCCCCTTGTCAGATCACCACTTCGAGAGAGTCAGACGCTTCCAGCGACCACCTGATTCAGGTGAACAGGTAGGTGACTCGATCCTACTCTGTATTATTATGATTTGATGTATGTTAGATTAGATTTAGAACATGTTTAGGGTAGATCAAATGATAGATTAGAGTAGGAAGTTTATTTTTTTCTAGGCGTAGGATGAATGCGCAGTTTCGGCGCATCAATGCGCAGCAAATTTGGATGTTTGCGCAGAAAATCAAAGTTTCTGCGCATACGTTAGGGAGATTTGCGCATTCATACTAGGAGTGGAACAGTACTGTGCAAAGCATATAATAAAAGTGCACATAGATACTTGTTGCGCATTTGTGAGGAAAAGCTGCGCAAATGGTCATTAAAAGTGCGCATATGTATAAAACTGCGCAAATGCCTAGAAATGTTGCGCAAATGTGGATGAAGACTGCGCATCGGTAAAAACTTGCGCAAATGTGAAATAAAGTTGCGCATGCATGTTTCAATGCTGCGCATATGTTTTTGCGTGTTAGAATTTAGTCAGGATGGATAGTCAATTAGGTCAAACGTGATGTCGATAAGCGGATTTGATCTGTCAGTGGTTGATTGTGATCGATTTGATCAAGATTGGCAACATTGTAGCATGTTCGCTAGTTAGCCAGTCTGAAATAGACAATTGATAGAATCGTCTATTGAAACACGTGATAAACATGTTTGAAATTGATATGATAGGATAGATAGATTGATAGATCAGTTTATCAAAATCTGATAGGTTGATTGTTGTTGACTTGAATAGGAGGATATCACAGATATTCTGATGTCATGGGAGAGATATCCCGTCACACAGAACCTGAGACCAGGATTATCAGAGACAGAGAGACTGGTGATAGGAGCATCAGGATTGTACCATGTGATTTACACACCCGAGATTCGGGCGAATCTGAGCATGATGACCGCCTTAGCTGAGAGATGGCACTCAGAGATGAGTATGTTCCATCTTTCAACAAGGGAGATGACAGTGACACTAGAGGATGTATATCGCATCCTCTGGCTTCCCATCACAGGAGAGTTAGTGCAGTATGATCGACACGGCGGAGTCACAGAGTGCAGAGCCGTCTTTGGAGATGAGGACATAGAGGATGGGGAGATTAGTTGGGAGGAGATGGTCGACATGTATGACCCTCTTCCAGTGGTTCTAGCAGGCGCTATTGGGGGATTCGTATGCCTAGATCGGAGGTCACACAGATTTGCAGTTGGGTGGGGCCAGACATTACAGCGGGTGATGGAGGGGACCCGATTTGCTTGGGGTGTGTGTTTATTAGCACACTTATACCATGATTTACATCAGGTGGTGTACCACGGGAGTGTATCTCTATCAGCAGGGGTGACACTGCTCCATGTTTGGGCATGGGAGCACATTGCAGTGACCAGACTAGTAGCGATTCGGTTCCGGGGTGCAGGGCAGCCCTATATTCATTTATACTCCTCAGTTTTGTCTCAGGCAAAACTAAGACATTTAGAGTTTTGGCGCTACACTTTTGACACACTAGACACAGTGACATGGAGACCCTATCTTGGGTGCGAGCCATGGGACCATGAGCGGCAACTTGGTTTTTGTTTTGAGGCACGATGGCTGATAGGGCGGATGCCCTTTATCATTGAGAGACAGCTGGTTAGCTGGGTTCTGCGATAGTTTGGCAGGATATAGGGTATGCCCCAGGGAGTGACCGAGTTTGCACGGACACACCAGGAGAGATGGGATTAGGGACCCATGGCATCATTTGATGTTGCGCGGCAGGAGTTTTTGGATGCACCATACCAGGCATGGTCCATGAGATAGACAGTGGTTGACCTTGGGATGACTACGGATTTAGAACAGTTTTTGAGAGATCATCCTGTGCCACGGATTACAGATCCAGTAGTGAGACCTCCAGAGAGAGATCCAGCAGACAGACGTCGGGGGAGGCAGCGAGGTCGAGATAGGAGGGGACAAGGGAGAGGAGGAGATGGAGGTGGTGGAGATGGTGGTGGAGATGGAGGGAGAGTTGGCCCACGGATGAGAGGAGGTGGAGTGAGGTAGAGGGGACAGGGACGGAGACAGCCGCCAGCACAGCCAGCTGCAGGAGTGCCATTACAAGTACCAGTCATGTAGGTACAGAGACTAGTGGCTGCAGGATAGATACCAGTTGCTGCAGTACAGGCACAGGCACAGGCACAGGGGCAGGCACAGGTGGATGTGGCTCAGGTTGACGTGGCTCAGGGTGGTAGATAGGATGAGCCAGATGTGGAGATGCTAGACATACAGGCACAGGCTGAGCAGGAAGACATGGACATCGGGGGATAGGATCCCTATTTACACAGAGATGCTGCGGAGGAGGAGCCTGATATTGATGCACTGCTAGTTCGACTAGCAGTTATCCAGGTAGAGGTAGACCGGGTTCCAGGTCTGGAGAGATAGATTGAGAGGATGGGCAGACAGATGGATGTGCTGTGAGGAGAGAGAGATTCAGCGGTGGAGAGACTCGGGGAGTCAGAGATGCTTCTGGATGAGCTACAGAGGACTGAGGACCTAGGTCCTCATGGGGATGTCATGAGAGCCATGATACATGCCGAGAAGGAGATATCCTACTGGCGAGAGGCATATAGATAGGCAGTCCTGAGGGATCAGTGGATCGGGAGCTATAGAGAGAGCTCAGTTGGCATCAGAGCAGCTGCACATGAGCGACAGGCACCAGCTGGCAGTGGAGGGGTATCATCACATCCTCCCAGAGCACCGACAGGTTCAGGAGGTCAGGGTGGATCCTCAGCATCAAGGAGTGCAGCAGCACAGGGCCACATTGCATCCCATAGACAGCGACATACAGAGTCTGGAGGCAGTGGTTCATAGATGTGTGAGAGATCATTGTATACACGATTGTATCATTATGATTCATTGTATTATTATATTTTTGACTTGACAGACACATTGACGATAGACACATTGTTATTGATTTATATCATTGGACATTCAGATATTTTTGTTGTGTTATGGATTGTATGTGATGCAGTTCTATCATGATTTACTTTAATGATTTATATACATGTACGTACTGACATATGTAGGATGTGATGATGTACTTTTAGATTGCTAAAATGCATGTCTTAGAATGCAAAATGATTTATATGCATGTTTTGATTTTGTTGATGCTTAATGGTTAATAATCATATGATGGTGACATAAATGGACATCTTAAATGAATTTATGAATGCCATGTGATTAACAATGCAATATTCGTGATGAACAATGTGGATAATGAATATGAAATGAATGATATAATGCAAATGATATCTAATGTAATAAATGATGATGATTTAAATGTAATAACGGATAACACGATAATAAAAAATGAGATGAAACTATAGCTATAATAAATGACCAAATTATATATAAATGAACACTCCTAATGAAGATAAATTATGTCTCTAAATGATTTAAGTGTTAAATGCAAAAAGTCATAATATGTGTGGTTATCCAAATGTCCTCAACTTAAATAACAATGTATCTGACACAAGAAGAATAGACTAAGAAAACAGATAACCTAATAAGAAAGGTAACCTATAAATCCCTATAAAAGGAGCACTGATATGCAATGCAAAATGAAATATGAAATGAGTATCTCCACAACTTCATGTAACATCTTAGAACTTCATAATAACTGGAATTTGATTTTCATCATTGAGCTTGTTATGTTGCAAGAAAATGCAAGCATCATGGTATAATTAAACCAGGATGACCTGAGCACTTTTTGCATGGAGTTTAATATTGCAAACTTGACAAGCATCTAGGTATAATTGAATCAAGATGACCTGAGTTTCGTTTGCGTAACAGACAAGGAATATTTCCCCCTCAATCAAGGAACAAGTATTTGGAGTCGAGGTATGCGATGGCGTATCACCCTAAATAGTATTTGCAGAACAACATGATGTTTATGTTGTTCATACTAGGAAATGGATGAAGGCACTTATACACAGACACCCCAAATTATTGGATCCTTTGATTTCATCAAAAAATACCCCACAAACAGCAATCAAAGAAAATACCATGCTCCATCCCGGCTATTCTAATCAATGACATATGAGAGTTTCAAACTCATGTCAAAAGATATCCCAGAATAGCATAGGAAACATGATAACAATGAAATCTAGATATGAATGCATAATCTACAACAAACTAGTCTAACATGCCTGTCATGAATATACATTTCTTTTGCCAAAAAGATTGATGTGGGACATGTTGATCAATTCAAGTGATGATGTATAGTCAAGATATAGAGATAAGTAGTCATGTGTCGAAGAATAGATCATAGATTTGGATTCAGCATGAAGAGATCATTGTAAAAGGACATTTGATTGTGTCTGCTTGCCTGGTGAAAATAACTCCATTATGTCCTTGAAGAGTCACGACTATCATAGATCCACTTCCCAAACTAGGTCAAGGACATGCCCCCAGCTAGGTGATGGACTGACTTATTATGGATGAAGAAAAAAACACAAGGAGACTAGGATGAAGACCCTGACAAAAGATCAAGCTATGATCAGATTTTATTATGGATAAATACTAGGAATGGTGCATGAATGGGCCATTTTATTATGATATATACATGGCGAGGATGAGGACTGACTAACCATTTTATTGTGGATATATACAAGGAACGGACACACTAAAAGAAGCCTAATAGATAGAGGAGCTAATTTGTCACATATAGCACCTGTTTCCAGGTTTTCACCATATGCTTTTATTGCAGTTTTTCTTTTGATTTTTTGATTTTTTTTTTAAAAATAATAATTTATTTATTTATTTACAGAAGTTATATACAGCCGATATACATGCCCCTTGCATTGGGATTTCAAGGATAAAACTTCTTGAGATGAATACTGTTAAGAGGCTCATCCAAGGGATCTCCTTCAGGTGTAGATAACTGATAAGCTCCAGAACCATAGACTGCTGTGATCACAAAAGGTCCTAACCAATTAGGTTCGAACTTACCCTTCTTTTCACAGTGTTGTTGATTCTTTGGATTTTCTTGAAGGACTAAGTCACCTAACTGAAAGTCTCTGATCTTTACCTTGCTGTTATACTGACGGGACAGACGCTGCTGATAAACTTTCAAATGATCATAGGCGTGCTGACGGCGTTCATCTAGGAGTTCCAATTCAGTCAATCGTGCAACTCTATACTCTTCATCAGGAATTAAATCTTTAAGAGTAACACGAAGTGAAGGCAACTCGACCTCGAGGGGCAGGACTGCTTCAGATCCATAAACAAGGGAGTATGGAGTGGCTCCAGTAGGAGTTTGGATGGAGGTGCAGTAAGCCCATAAGGCAGGATTAAGTTGAAGATGCCAATCACGGCCAACGTCATTGACAGTCTTTTGTAGGATTTTAACAATTGTTTTGTTTGACGCCTCAGCTTGGCCATTTCCTTGAGGATAGTAAATGGTGGAATAGTTGTGGGTAATGTGGAATTTGGCGCACAGTTCATCCATGTCCTGATTTTGGAACTGTTTCCCATGATCAGTAATGAGATACATAGGTATACCATATCTGCAGATGATATAGTTTAAGATAAACATGGATATTTGTTTCCCTATGGTGGTAATCAATGGAACAGCCTCAATCCATTTAGTGAAGTATTCTGTGGCAGTGAGGATCCATTTGTGACCATTGGAAGATGGAGGATTGATAGCACCCACAAGGTCGAGTCCCCACCGACTGAATGGCAAAGTAGTTGTAAAAGGATGTAACTCTTGTGCTGGAGCATGGATAAGGTTTCCATGTATCTGACATTTCTTGCATGCCCTAGCAAAATGAAAGGAATCTGCTTCCATGGTAGGCCAATAATAACCCATATGCATGAGTTTCTTAGCCAAAGAGGGACCACTTGAATGTGTCCCAAAAATACCTACATGTACATCCCGTAAGGAAAGTTGAGCTTCATCATGTTCGAGACATCGCAGGAGAGTACCATCAAAACTTCACCGATAAAGGGTGTCGGATAGTAAAATATAGCGGGAGGTTTGGCAGAGAAAAGTTCATTTTTGATTGCGGGATAGGTCGAGAGGTAAAGTGTTATCTTTGAGGTAAGAATAGATCTTTCCATAGGTTGGGGAGTCATGTCCAATCAGATGACATATAATACTCGTATCAAGGTCATCATATGAAGGACAAGTCAGGGATTCCACCAAGAACTCAAAATGGGCCTTGGTATCTTTGATATCAAATAAAGAAGCAATCGTTGCCATGGCATCAGCAGCCTTGTTTTCATGCCAAGGAATCTGCTCAAAAGTGATGACAGAGAAATACTTTTTGAAGTCATCCACCATACGTTTATATGGCAATAACTTATCATCTTTGGTCTGATAATCATCATTAACCTGATTAACAATCAACTAAGAATCTCCGTAGACATTTATTTTAGATACATTCCATTGTAAAGCCATTTTTAACCCAATCAACAAAGCCTCATATTCTGCCACATTATTAGTGCAAGGAAATAACAACTTGAAAGATTTCAAAATAGTGTATCCTTGTGGCGTGATAAAAAGTATACCAGCTCCTAAACCCTATTGAGTGTATGAGCCATCAAAGTATAATTTCCATGTTTGCATGGTCAAAGCTAAGATATGAGCATCAGGAAACTCTACGTGTATAGGTTGGTCATCCGTTAATGGAGCATCTGCTAGTTGATCTGTGATCACTTGACCTTTGATAGCCTTCCTATCTACATATTCAATATCAAACTCACTAAGTAGCATGACCCACTTAGCCAACCTACCTGTCAATGTAGTCTTGCTTAACAAATACTTTAAAGGATCAATCTTTGCAATAAGCTGAGTAGAATGTGACAACATGTAATGTTGCCACTTTTGTGAAGCAAAGACAACAGCTAGACATGCTCTTTCAATAGGGGAATAGTTTAATTCATATCTCACTAGAGTGCGACTGATGTAGTAAATGACTTTTTCTTTTCCTTCATTATCTTGCTGAGAGAGAAGAGCACCTAGTGAGGCTGTTGTGGCTGAAATGTAGAGCAAGAGTGGCTTGCTTGGAATTGGTGACATCAGAGTTGGAGGATTCGCTAGATATTGCTTGATTTTATTGAAAGCTTCCTCACACTTATCATCCCATTGGAATAAGATATTTTTATGCAGCAAATGTTGAAAAGGATGACTGCGATCTGCCAATTGAGAAACAAATCTTCGGATTAATTGAAGACGCCCTTGTAAAGATCTTAGCTGACTGATGTTAGTGGGGGAAGCCATCTCCAATATTGCTTTAACCTTTTCTGGATCTACTTCGATTCCTTTAGCTGAGACAATGTACCCTAACAGTTTGCTAGATGTGACCCCGAATGCACATTTCTTTGGATTGAGTCGAATCTGATATTTTTCCATCTGGGTGAATATTTTGTCTAACACTCTCAAATGACCAACTCTATCTTTGAATTTTGCTAAAATGTCGTCAACATAATCTTCCATGATGGTATGCATCATGTCATGGAAGATCGTGGTCATGGCTCTTTGGTAAGTTGCTCCAGCATTTTTGAGGCCAAAAGGCATTACATTCCAGCAGTATGTACCCCATGGACAAGTAAAAGTAGTTTTTTCCTGATCTTCTGGCGCAATCTTGATTTGGTTATAGCCAGAAAATCCATCCATTAATGATAACATCTCATGGCCAGCTGTTAGGTCAACAATCATATCAATATTTGGTAAAGGGAAGTCATCTTTAGGAAAAGCTTTATTTAGATCTCGAAAATCAATACAAATCCTGATAGACTTGTCTGGTTTTGAAACCGGGACAATATTTGAAATCCACTCAGCATAATCAATAGCCCGAATGAATCCAACATCTAGGAGATTTTTCAATTCTGCTTTCACCATTAGAGCAATGTGAGGATGCATTTTGCGGAGCTTCTACTTAATTGGTTTTACACCTGGTTTGATAGATAAATGATGCATAATGAGATTGGGATCCAAACTAGGCATATCAACGTAGGACCAAGCAAAGTTGATTTGTCATTCTCTAAAGAATTTTGAAAAAGCTTCTTTCTCTGATTCTGTCAAGGATGCTGCTACCTTGAGGACGCGTGGAGACTCCTCTGTTCCAATATTAAGTGGTACTGTCGTCTCTATAAGAATGGCAGATTGCTCTCAATCTAGATAGTTTGGAAGAGTGTCAATCCTTCCATCATCAGGCGCCTCAGAGAGGTTTTCACCATCAGATGCATCTTTTCTTTTTACTATTTTTGGATCTAATACTGCCACTGAGTGGTTTTCACCATTAGATCTGCTGATTATTTTTATATTTTTATGACTGAAAGGATTGGCACTCTCTCCAAAATAGGCCATGTCATTGAGTTCTATTGGAAATCCTGACTTGTGATCCCCTGGTGGTAAATGATCCTTGGTACCAAGATAGTCAATGATTGCATCATCATTATGGAAGACATCAAGTTCTGGGTGATCGGGAGAATCCCAATCAATAAGTTCAGGATGGACAAGGGGCATTGGATCATTTGGGTTGGTTTCAAAAGCAGAGATGGTATTGATGGAAAAGTTGCTAAGGTTTATGATAGTATCAGCGAGGTCTATTTCCATACTCTCCTTTGAATTATCTGTCACAAGATAATGCTCATTTCGCTCACGATCAACACGAGTCATATTACGTGGGACCAATCCTAGTGAGTCACTCATTGAACTCTCACCCTCATGGTAATTGTTACTATATTGATGGACAACATCGACTCCTATGTCTTCAGTACCATCAGATAAGGAATCCCATTCATAATCATTAGAATCAGAATCATCATTATCCTCAAGACTATCAATGATTCTTTGAGCTATCCTTTGTTTTTCTGGATCTACATACATGCCATGCTTTCTGAATTGTAAGGCAGGAGCTTTAGATGTCTCATGAAAAGGTGGCATTTTTGCTTTTCCTTTTGTTTCTTGTGATCCTTCTCCCTTATATCCTAATCCTGTAGTATCTCGTTGATAATTTGGATTTTGCAAAATTGGTTTTATAACACCTCTTTGTAACCCTAGAGGTCCAGCACCTTGATATCCCATCCTTTGTAGCAAAGTATACCCTTTTCCATAGACATCAGGGGATATATAATCATGTTTAATATCATCTTCAATCTTATGTGTCCTAAGCCAATAATTTTCATTACTCTTAGCTGCCTCTTTGGATATTGTGCCCCCACTTATAAATGTGTTATAAACAAGTGTGGAAGGGGGTTTTGATTGTTGTTTAGTGATCAAAGACCTACCATATGATTTAGGAGATAAAGGTAACTCAGTGATGCAAAGAGCTTGACCTAAAGTATATTCTCCCATACTTCTTTCTTTGATATCTATCTTGATCCCGTCTAATTGAGAAGTTGATGCTATATTACTAGGGTCACCAGGTGTAGTTGTAGAAGATCCAGTACGATTATTGGGAACCAAAGAATCAGAAATCTATAGATTGCTACAATATTGAAAAGGATTGGAATCTCCTTTGACAGTGGTCTCCTGACCATTGTGATGAAATTTTATACATTGATGATAAGTTGATGGCACAGCTTGCATGGAATGAATCCATGGTCTTCCCAAAAGAATATTATAAGCAAGATCCATGTCCAGGACTTGACAAGATACATCTTTGACAATAGGACCGATTCTAATTGGAAGAACAACGGACCCCTTGGATGATCGCTCTTCCTCATCATAGGCTTTTATTGTGATTTTCTTTTTTGGATCAACGACATTTTCAGAAAATCCCAATGCAAGGACCAATTTTAACGTGCAAATATTCAAGCCAGCTCCCCCATCTATTAATACTCTTTTAATCTTGTGATTCTAGATAAGGACTTTGATATGTAAAGGAGCATTATGAGGTTGGGTAATGGCTAAATCATCATTTTCAGTAAAGGACAAATAGTGTGGGGTCGTTAAATGACCTACCATAGCTTGAAATTGATCAGGATCTAGAGTTGTTGGAACCTGGGTCTCTAAGAGAGCTTTTTCAAGGATATCTTTGTGAGATGGAGAAAGACGCAAAAGCTCTAAGATGGATATCTGGGCCGGTGTCTTTTTGAGCTGTTCCAAAAGATTGTACTGGTTGGAAGTATTGGGTATGGACTTTGGAACATAAACGGACTTGTTGTGAGTAGTGCTTGGTTTAGACTGGACTCCTTGGAGAGTAACCTTGGCTTGAGCACGAGTAGTAGCACAGATTGGTTGACTCTCTAATTTTTCCTTGATGGTAATAACATTGGCATAATATGCAGAAGGATGACGGTCAGAAATGTTACCAACATATCTATAGGGTGTGTTATTATAATTGGCTTGGTTGTCACCCTTATTGTTGGAAGAACCTCCTTTTTCATGCTCAGGAAGTGGATCTTTGAAGGTCGTATGTGATTCATTCGAGACATGTCCGTCAACACTAATTTCACCGCTTTCGATTAAGTCTTGGATCACATTTTTAAGTCTTTGACATTCATTAGTTATATGTCCTTTTCCTCTGTGGAATTCACAATAATCATTTCCATTCCACCAAGAAGGCTTCACTCTAGGTTCATAATCCTTCGGTTCAGGAAGCGTGATGAGTTTCTTGGTGATTAACTTCCATAATGCTGATTCGAGAGATTCCCCTAAAGGAGTAAAGTTTCTTCGAGGTGAGATAAAAGGCAATCTTGGTTTGGGTGAATCCTTGGTGGTATTTTGACTTGTTGACTGATTGTTGTATGTAGCTTGAGTAGTGTTGGTCGTACTTGTGAGATTTAGAAGAGGTTTTGTTGGTTGGACATTACAATTATCAACAATTCTGTCATTGACAATGTTTTTGTTTTTATTCCAATATTTTGATTTGTCATTGTTGGAATTGGAGTTATAAGTGTTGGAATTTGAATTTGAGGATCCAGCATTGTCTTTGGAATAAAGTTTTATCTCACCTTTTCGGACCATGGCTTCCTCAATCTTGATACCATTTTCTATGAGCTTATTGAAATTTGGTGGACATTACAATTGTAACCTATAACTCATTTTTGGTGTAAGGTTATGCACAAAAATATCCATCTTTTTTTGTTCAGGAATCATTCATGGATATTTAGAAAATAATTGACGCCATCTTTGAAAAAAAGTAAGGAAAGGTTCTCCATTCTTTTGATGCGCATTGCAAAGATCAAGCATAGTGACCTCATGTTTGATGTTATATGAATAATGAGTCACAAATTTGTCAAGAAGCTCATTGAAAGATTTGATGTCGGGGGGAAGTTTGGAGAACCATTCCATGGCTTGTCCTCCTAAACTTTGAGAAAATAGTTGCATAAGATAAGTGTCATTGTGAGCAACTTCAATACAAGCAGCACAAAACTCACGAATATGGTCTTGTGGATCTGAATTCCCTTTGTATTTGTCAAATTTTGGTACCTCAAAATGAGGAGGGAATGAAATCATTGCTAAATTCTTATCAAAAGGATAAGGACATATATCATCCAAAGAATACTTCTTAGTTGATGATCCAGTTTGAATATCACGAATTTGTTGTTGAAGCATCTGGATTTGTTGTAGGACGGGATCCAAAGATAATGTGTTTCCTTGCAAGTTTTGGGAAACATTAGACTGTTGAGTATGTCGAGGATCATTGGGTTGCTGATTATTTTGAAAAACATTTTGTTGTTGATCACTATGGGACACATTGGATTGTTGATTGATTTGAGAAGCATTGGATTGTTGATTGATTTCCTTTGCTCCATGAGGATCTTGAGAACCTTTAAGGATATCTTGATTGTGTGTAGGAGTTGGTTCTCTAAGATTGGTAACATCAAAATCACTTGGTAACTTAGCTCCTTGTTGAGCAAGCATGAGGAAATACATCTCTTTATCCAAGCCTATAAGTCGTTCCATGACTTGTAAAAATTTAGGATCTTGTGTAGCATCCCTAAGTTCCTCATCAGTAGGTTCATCATCAAATGTGAGAGGATTAGCTTTCTTAGGAGGCTGTTTGGGCCAAGGATTCTCATCATTGCTGTTATTGCCTTCCATTTTGTCTAGGGATTCTGGATTAATAGGTTGTTTGAGTTTCTGGGATCGAGTTTGAACCATAAAATGGATGCAAATGATTACGGAAAAGAAAGATTCTTGATAAAAAGATATGGAGAATGATTGGTAGAAAAGATATGATAAGTATTGAAAATTGGGGTCAAGAAACAATAATCTAAGTAAGCTTGATGGTTAAGGATGATATATCCTGATAATGATAAGCTCACCAAGATCAAAGTCTGATAGACAAGGTAAATCTTCAACACCACACTGAAAAGTCGTAAGATTGGAAGAAAGTGATTTGTTGATGCTTGAGGAAGGAAAGATGATGAAAAGAGATGAAAGTGGTCAAATTAGAAATCAGAGGTCTATGTAACGTAACTATTTTTCCAGAATCTTGCTAAAGACAAAAATGGGTATTTGAAAAAGTGATTTTGAAAATCCAAAAGCCTGTGAAAATGCTCTTTGTTGTAAATGCGCAGCAACAAATGCACAGGACAATGTAATATATGCGCAGTAAAATGAAACAAATGCGCAGAAAATTTTGACAGATGCGCAGTAACTTGAATTGTATGCGCATCAATTTGGAATGTATGCGTAGGTTGTCAAATTTTTGATGATTTTGCTGTTTTGATGATAGGAAATTTTGTTTGTTTTAGTTTTTCTGATGTTTTTTGGTTTTTGGCAAAGTAAAAATGCATAAACACACACACGCAAGACAAAGATGATTTTGATCTAATTTAATCTAGTATGAATGCACAAACACGCTTACAAATCCTAAGGTTGGCAAGGACAATATCTGCTGAATCCCCACTAGGATAATAAAATCCAGCCACGCAAATCCACAACGGACAGCCTAGGAACTTGGAGGCACGGGCTCCTCCTTATAGTGCACTCACTTCTCAGGCACACCAAGATCCGAATTCAATGGGTCATTACTTCCCAAAGAATTGCTATCTCTACTATGAACCGTGAGTAATGTGGGGTGTCTTCACGAGCTTGGGTGACTCCTTGAGCCAGCAGATAGAAGGTTTTTGGCCACTAAACAAAAGTTGTTAATAAGGACATTCGTTCAGGTGGTTGTGATCAAGTCATTTTCCCAATTAAGGGGGCTCTCCCAATCCTTTCAAAGCAAGGCTTTCACCTCTACTAAGTAGGACTTTAATGCACCACTGGGGTACTGGAGGAGATTTTGGTTGCCACAACAAATTCACACCTGTCTAATATGAGACTAATCACACTAGCATTTTTTATATACCGGTTTGGAAGGGCTTGGCTTTAGCCTATTACCGGTTGGGTCGTTCCTTGGGGTGAATACCTCTTTTCCCACCAAAGACCGCCCTCTAAAAATTATAACAATTTCTCTTACACCCAAGATCCATGAATGGCGAGGGGAGAGGATACGTTGTTATAATGTTGGGATTACAATTATGCTATTAAGCAAAACACAACAGACACTGGAATCTATGCTAAGGAAGACACACAAAGCAAAAGCATGTTGTATTTTAAACCCAAATGAGATTATAGTTTATTTTGCAAACCCCTTGGCAATCTGCAATCAAACTGTTAGAAATATTTTAGCAATGGGGTCTTCAAAATTACGTCCTGCAAAATAGCCTAAAAACTACCAGAATGAACAGACACTTGTTAAAAGATTAGCTAAAAACCAATGCAACAAAAAAAAACTAAATTTTTTTGCAGAAACTAATGAATGCGTAGAACAGTGTGATATATGCGCAGTAAGTATGGATGTATGCGTAGGAATGTTGTATGCGCGAGACAGTTTAATGAATGCACAGCCTGGTGGAATGTATGCACAGTTACTATGGATGTGCAAGGAACAGCTGACAAATGTGCAACAATTATAACAGAGAGGGAAAACAAATGAAAATTTTGTCAGAGAATGGATGTGTAGCGAAAATGAACAGATGCGCAGAAATCGTGGATGAATGTGCAGAAAGAAGCTGTAGAAAAACTTGCACACGGAAAACTAAAAATTGAAATTGAAAAGCCTAGATGGGCCCTCCTTCTAGCGCCAAAAATGTATGCAAATTAGTTGGATACTATTCTAAATGATGAATTAACTAAAAGAAGCTAACAACTCTATCTAATAAGCAAACTACAATGAAGAATGCAATAAACAATGAAGCCAAAATAACAATTTTACCTTCACCTACAAATGTAGCTTGTCTCCATTGCCCTCCTAACCTTGATTTCTTGAAGATGTTGAGCTCTTAGATTTCCAAATGAAGCCCTTTTCCCAAGATGTTTCCAAAGTGTGGAGATTGAGTGAAATGGATGCACAATAGTTTATGCAAATCTAATGAATGGAATGCAAATGATGGGGATGATAATGAAAATGCTTGTTTGCTTGATTGCTTGGATGCTTGATTGCTTGGATGCTTGAATGCTTGTTCTCCAAAAATCCCTATTTTCTATTAGCCCACAAAGGGCAAATGAGGCTCCTTTTATAGAGTTTTGGAGGATCTAGGCCTAGGTGGCACGATCCTACGGTTGAGAATGAAAGGTGGAAGATCCTAGGGCTAGAATTGACTTAGTTGAAGGAGTTGAGAGAAAGGGGGATGTAGTTGGAATGTGAGAGGAAGAATAGGGATGATGTTCCTCTCACATTGACATGGAGGAGAAGAAGGTGGAAGGGAAAGACACATGTCAAGTGTCTCACAAAGACCAAAGAGAGAAAGGGGGAGAGACCTTTTCCTCATGAGGACTCTTTGTACAAGTGTCCCATGAGTCACCTTTGACCCTTAGAGGTGGCTTGAGAAGCCCCTTAGGAATAGGGAAGGTCTCTTGACTTGGTTGTTGAGAGGACATGTGGTCATGAGACCAAGTCCTATGAGGCCACATAGCCCTTAAGAATAGGACATGTGTGGGTGAGGATAATTATGAATAAATAATTAATAATAATTATTTATCTTAGCCAAGGTGATGTGTCAGGTGACTAGGTGGATGAAGTGGACTAGGGGATTTAGTCATATTTAGATGATTGTGTATTTAATTAAATCACTTTTAATAGACTATTTAGAAGACTTAGGATATAGAATTAGACTATAGTGAATTTATTAAATAAATTGAATAATTTACTTAATAAATAGAGGAAACAAATATTAATTAAATAATAAATATTTAATTAATTTATCAAGTCAATAATAATTAAATAATAAATATTTAATTAATTAATGAAGCCATTTTTAGGTGTATACAAAACTTATGCACTTGTTGTTTTAAAAATAAACAACAAATATCATATTCCTCTTCTCAGCACTCTACTGGCCCACCATCTTCTTCTAAGAAGGAGAAATAGAAGACTGAGAGACCTACATGTTCCTATTGTTAGAAGGGACCTCATGATGAGTCACATTGTTTTAAGAAGAGATTTGATGGCTATGAGAAATAGGTTGCAGATTTGCAAGCTCTTCTTCAGAAGAGCACTGTTTCCTCTCCAACCTCTTCTACCTCACAGGGGTTTTCTTTTCAGTGTTTTTCCACCTCTTCGACATCTGGACATGATTTTGGACAGGGTCATGCACTATGGACATCCACTGCATCCCCTTCACAGGTCCCTTGGATACTGGATTTAGGTTCTTCTCACCATATGACATCTTCTCAAGGGGTCTTCTCTACTATTGAGGCTTCTCCCATTCCTCATATTCTCATGGGGAATAACATTGTCCTGACAGTTTGCAAGAAAGGTTCATTAGGCATTCAGGATGGCACATTCAATGATGTATTGTATGTTCCATCTCTGTCTGTAAACCTTCTCTTGATTTATCAGATTACACAGAATGGATTAGGGAAGACAATTGAGTTCACTGTAGATTCAGTCTTCATTCGGGATAGTGCGACAGGAGGCATTGTTGCTAAAGGGACAGTTGATTGTTCCACCCGTCTCTACACCTCCTCACACTTTGGTCCACCATCTCCATTGTCGGAGCACATATCTCCTCTTTTGCAAGAGCATCATGTGGTGCAGTCAGGTCGCTGGAACCTTTGTATTGTTCCTGAGATCATTGCTATGACTGCCACACCACATCCCATTGAGGTCTTTTCTCTTCAGCAGGATTCTTCTTTAGCACTGCCTAACCCTCCAGCTCCATTCATTGAGCCACCAGGTTCACTTGTTGAAGATTCTATAGAGGACATTCATCTCCTCTTTCATGACAGTGTCAGCACACCTATCACACCACCTACATTGGGGATTCCCTTTCAGGATCCTCGTATTTTCTCCTTTGAGCATCAGTTAGGCCATCCAGTTTCACCTCTCATTCAGGGGTTTCCTTGTTCTGTGCCTTTGTTTCTTCCTCATTGGAGTTACATTGGTTCGATCATTTCCGCAAGGGTTCCATCATTCTGGGGGGGCTTTGGTGTCTCATCCCTCTCTCATGGGGGGGATGGTTGTACTTATGGTTTTGAGAGAGTCTCTTGAGCCATTTATTTTTCTTTTTTTTTCTATCTCTTTTTGTAGTAGGGTTTTTTCCCACTGGGTTTTCTCTATTTCTCCATTTTACAAAGATTTCATTGTGCTGGGTACCTCATCAGGCCTTGTTGCTGGGACCCATTTTTATGCTTTCAACATTGTAGTTTCCTTTGCTTTCTTCTTGCATTGTTTGTAGTTGCATTGTTGCTCATCTTAAGGGGGGTGTTAGAGTAAAGCATAAATTATATTAATTAACTTTACTCATTTCTTAAGATGTCAACACTTTTATTTTTAGTTTTAAACACACATGCACTAGTTGATTTAAACTTATGCACTTGTTGTTTTAAATATAAACTTACATGCATTAGTCTTGTAATAATTTAACTAATTATTACATGCACTAGGGTTTGCCTTTCAAGGCTTTCAATCTCCTTTAGAAGGATGATCCATTGTACATTTAATTCATTCATTAATTGAGGATATTTTCTTCTTCATATTTTTGAGTCAAACCCTTGCCCTCTTCTTGTCTTTACTTCCTTGTAACAAGTTTTTGTATACAAGTGATCTTCAGGTTTTGTGGATTTTTATTGCTCAAATCCTACACCATGTAATGCCCCCGCAAGGGAACCCAAGAGATATTAACCTAAAACATGTTACTAAGTTTGCAAATTTTTTTTTTCTTAAATGTTTACAAACAATAATGAATAAACAAGCAGAAGTAAATAATATAGTCCATAAATACATAAACACAAATATAATCTCCATAATAGATTACACATCTTAAAGGTTCCTTGATGTAGAAACTATGAAATACAACTACAACCATAAATTACATATCATATCATAATCACATCTAAATGATAAAATACACATACTCATCAACATCCACTACACATGTCGCAGGGTATGTAATTGCAATAAAATACTAAGTATAAATAGAGAAGTACAAGATCAAGAATAGATCTCCAAGAAGATAGGAAATGAAGTAACTGCAACCAGGATCATCCAATACTGGAACAAGGACATCGAAGTATCAAATGGTAAAAGAATTACTACCTCTCAACCTCGTGGAAACCTGTGGTTCCACTCCCACCATATTGAGGAGATAACATCAAATCTCACTTAGATAACAATACCAAACAATCATGTAAACTAAGAAATGATCTTAGAAGCTCCTATCTCAAGGGTACAAACTCATAAGTTAAAGGTACACATAATAACCTAGAGGCAACCAACATATGTAGGAAACCTAGAATGAAATCATGGAAGTATCATCGCATATGTCAACACCTTGGAACGATCTCATTGGACTCTGACTTCTAAGTGTGATCAAATGCAGAACCTAAAATCCTCTCATGAAGACAAGGATAACTGATCATGCCAAACTCATCATCACTACGAGACATGCAAGCATCTTTTCCCACTCCCACCCTTAGCCTATACTAGCATTCAAGGCATGGCGATGAATCATTATCTTATTAATTCATTTTAACCCCATTTAGTTTAATATTATCACTTGATTAAGTGACCTACTAAGGATACCTAGGTAGCCACTTTCGGGCTCCGGTGCCTACAAAGTAAGCCACTTCCCCTTTAATACCTCGATAACCTACCCTAAGTTTAATAATCTCAAATCATGACTCTAAGTTAACATAGTCTCATAATATCCAAAACTAGTTCCAAGAAGTAATAGGAACACACAATGCAATTTTCATCATAAAATTAAATCCATAAGGGTGAGTCACATTTGATCAAATATCATTCAAGTATGCAAGACAAATAAATATAAATAATAATCTCTAACTATGCCTCTAGTAACAATCTTACTAGGTTGACATATTAAACCCCTCTAATCCCAAACGTAGAAGACAAATAAATAGACAAATAATAGAATTTAATACAATAAACTAATTTGTAAATTTTATCATGAAATTAATTTACTTAATAATTACTAACATACTATAATTACATTTAAAATAATTAAATTCTAACCCTAACAAATCAATTTATAACATTAACAGAATAAATTGATTTTAGGAATTAAAAAATTACTAACACAATATAATTTTATAGTCTAAATAAATTAACTAGTTAAATAAACGAATAGCATGCCAACATCATTTAAATAATTCAGACAATTGAAATAAATAAATATTAAATAAATACATCTAGTCCAATTAAAACATTCACATGCTGAAACACATATTTCTATATATAGATATAGATGTTACAAGTAGTAGTTGCCGTTGCACCAAAAGATCGACCTGTTAATGCCCGATACAACCACTAGACTTATAGAAGACATAGGATGCTATTAAACCATGTCATGAATCCTGAGGGGAGCGCTGGTCATTTTTCCAACAATCTCCCCCTCAACGTTACCCGAGGGTTTTAAGGATTCGAACCTATGACCAAGCTCTGATACCACTTGTTACAAGTAGTAGTTGCCGTTGCACCAAAAGATCGACCTGTTAATGCCCGATACAACCACTATACTTATAGAAGACATAGGAGGCTATTAAATCGTGTCATGAATCCCGAGGGGAGCATTGACCATTTTTCCAACAATAGATATATCTATATCTATATCTATATATATGAAAATAAGTATTAAACTATTATTTTAATACTTTTAAAATAAACTTTATTTTATTATTTCATTTTAGTATTAATATTCTAATAATTTATTATTCAATTAATTTAATTTTATCATATCCCTTTTTTACAAAAAATACATATTTAAATTTTAAATAAAATATGTTTTTTTAAAAAATAAAATAAAAATAACTTTATGGGGGGACCTGCGGGACCCCCCTGGTTGTCCATGATAATCCCAAGGGTTGTCGTGTAGCAACCACGACTGGCCACCGACAGTCCTTTGGGTTGATGTGTGTGTTGGTTACCAAAAATGGATTTTATGCGCTAACAAGCAACCAATACATCTACAGATTTTTGGGATGGGTTAGATCCAAATATTGAGCTCTAGAGATGATTGGCCCAACTATAGGGACAAGACTGCCCTCTGCACTTCTGGCTCTGCAAGACCAAGGAGGGTGCTCCTAATCCAGTAACACAGTACTTAAATCAATAATCACTGACTAGATTTAAATGTAACAGATAAATGATAAGAGAAATCTAAATGATAACCATTCATTTAGATCTTTCACTATCACTAGGTAGTAAACTGCCTTGCAAATCACTGTATTTCAAAGAATTTCGACAATTTTAATAAAAAATAGAAATATCAATAGAACCTTTTCAAACACTGATCTCTATAAAAAAACTCCACTGCTGGCCAATGTCTTATTCATTGGGCAACACCTCCATTGCAAGACTGTAATACATGAAACAATATACTGAACTTGAATTATCTTTGCCTTTTGAAAATACTAATCACCTTGTGGTGGATTTTATCAAAGGTTCCTAGATTCACACTACTTACTGATGCATCGTTAAGAAAAACTTCAAAGAATTTATGTCATATTCAAAGCTTATTTAATCTGATCCTAGATCAGAGCTGAGAAATATAAACATACACATAGAGATTATCTATGCAATGAATTGGAACAATTCATAACTCAAACAGAGATACTCAAGGAGAGATATAAAACTTGGATTTTATTCAAATGATATATTAATCATGCTTACAGAATGCTTTACAGTATAACCTTCTGAAAATAACTTGAACCAAAAAATATTGTTCTTCTATAGAAATATGCCTAAAAATAGTCTATGATATCCCAGACTCAAGAAACTTATCAGTCAAATTGATCAAGCTCTCGGTCCTTTTACACTGATCCTGGTAATCCTTTTATAAAAAAAAAGGATTTCAAACAAGCTTTGGATCTTTTTAGAAAAGACAAGAAATGAGCTTTCACATAGGACAAAAAATGAAAATAGAAACTTTCTTGTTACAAATCCTCAAAATGGATTGTAAAGATGAGTGCCAAAATCTTGTAACAACTCCCAAGGACAGTTCAACTTCTCCAGGTGTTATATCTGTGCTTGCTTCTTTAGGGAGTTGGGGCAATGCCATTTGTTGCCTCCTCAGAGGATGTTTCTTCTTCTTTATTATCCTCTGAAAGGGACGCTACTTCCCAGGCTGAAAAGGTATCCTCAGCAGGCCAATTAAAAGCCAAAATTTCATCCCTCTTTGGTAGAATCTTGTTCCAGCTAGTAACCAATTGATGAATTTCAGTTATCACTTAGTAAAATGCACCCTGGCATCTTGTAACATTTCAATTGTTTGTACAAAAGGAAGAGTATCTTCAGTGCCAATAGCAACATCAATCTTGACTGACACTTCATTCTCAATTTGTTCCAACCATTTTTCCCTCTCTTTTATGGTTCCATCTAATCTAACAAGACCTAGGAATATCTAAAAGTCATTCTGCTGGTATCTTACTCTTAAAAGAGCTTCTTTTCTCTTTACTTCTTCTCTAGATACTTCAAAATCAAGGAGAGATTTGACAATTTTATAAGTATTTTCCAATTGGGGGCACACAGTACTATGATCTTTAATTGATTTAAGAAATGACTTCAAAACATTTTCCCTAGGCACCCACTTATCCAAAATTTTGCCCACAGTGTCTTCTTCTTTTCTAAAGGAAAGCAAAATGTCAGATAACTACCCTGCATGTTTATAAACTTCTCTGGGCTTTACATTCCTAACAAAGTGCTGAATGGTGTCCTTTATTCTCTTTTCAAATTTCTGTTGTTCTCTCTGTTATACATCCTCACTACTTAGGGAAGGGGGAAGAGGAGACATGGGAAACTCAATAATGGGGCTTGAGGAGGAAGGACCAGCAGTAGAAGAAGGAAGTTGCAACTGTTGTGGTGCTTGGATTGAGCTTTCCTCCCCCAACCTTTATTTTATTTTTCTCAAACAATCCTTGTTTCAAATCTCCATACGCCCTCAACATTTCTTCAAATTTTCTTGTGAGTTCCTCCTTCTCTTTTGCTTCCCTTTCTACCACCTTTTTTGCAAGGTGAGCTGTGGCTACCACCATACTTGATGCTTCTATTGCTGAGGTGTCCAAAACCCTCTTGACTATGAGACCGCCAGAGAGACTATCCTTAATTATTTGCTTTCCTTTGTTTTTCTCATCCTTCTTTAATGACCACATGACCAAAGCTTGATGGTCATTACTAAAAGCAACTCCTTTGACAACCTGTTCTGCCTCTTCCTTGGTCTTGTATACAGGTGTAGTTTGTTTTCTAATTGCATCAAGGACTATTGCATCAGCTATGTCCCATTCAGGGAGGACAAGTACTCCTGCATTCTTTACCAATTCTCTCCCTTGTTCTAGAGTAGTCCCTTCAAAGCTATCTATCATCTCTTTCCTAGTTTCATCTTCAATAATTTTAAGATCCTTATCAGGATTCTCCTTGTGCTTCTTCTCACAGGCTTCCTCAAATTTACTCATGTTCATTTTCCATAAAAATTGTAAAAAGGCCTAGGTCTTCACAAATGCATCATCAACTAGAAATTCTTCACATGCCCATTTGACTATAGGGTCCAATTCTATCCCTGCAATTTGTCCCACTGTTAAGCCTAACTCAGGCTCCTTTGGTTGCTCTGGAATCCCCTCATTTATTTCATCTTGAGTCATGAATATTTGACCCCGAGATCCCATTTGTTAAACCTGCTCTATGATCTCCTGATCATCTCTAACATTCAAGGGTGACCATGAAGGAGAGTATTCTTCCTCTGAATCATGAGGCCTCTCTTCTATCCTTTGTTTCTTGGTGGGAGGTGAAAAATCAAGGATGTCTTCACCTAGCTGGTCTTGTGGTACGTCTGTAATTTCTCCAACCTCCTTTTGCCTCCCCACCTACTTTGATGTAGAAGGGAGATCTTCTCTTTTCTTTTGCTACTTCTTGAAGTCAGATTCAGGGATTATTACACCGTAACCAGTCCTTTCTTGCAACATATATTTGCTAGGAGGCAACACCTTTGCAAGTGCACCTTTTCCCAATAATGATTTAGCCTTCTTTGGGTTGTCCTCCATGGCCCCTTTCTTCTCCTCCTCCAGAGTCTTAAAAATCTCTTGAAAATAATTGATGAGAGTATCTATCCTCTTTCCCATAGGATTTATACTACCTATAGGATCATATTGGGGATCAAATTGTCAGACAAAATCCCATGTTTTCTTGTACACTAACCACTTTTCCTTTCTAACTACTTGGTCTTGTAACCCTGGGGTATTTCTAATAATATCTTTAGGAAAATTAAAAATGTGGTTTATTGCTGAGCATCTGACCCTCTTTCTGAACAATTCATTATAGAAACCCTCTGGGTCTATCGTCCGGGTAGTTGTGGTTGTCAAATGATATGGATCCAGGATTTTATGCATATGAAGCTACCCACCCTTTGTGATTATAAACTGGTGAGCAATGGTAATATTTGGGAACAAAGTTCCTCTACCTTTAGCAATATTATTCTTCTCAATATCCCTTAATTGTCTGAAGAATTCTCCAATGCCAATCTTGATGGGAACTTGGAAAGGAAAAATAAAAGGAGTCCCCTTGAAACCATACAATTTAATAAAAGTTGAATAGGGATAGAATATAAAATCACCCCAATTGTGCACTATGTTGAGGTCCTTTGCAAATTGCTGTGGTCTAACAATTTCAGCCAAGGTGATTGGGACTCTAGGGCTATCATGAACAAAGAATAGTCTCAATCTTTCTGTAAAACACTTGTTAAACCGTATATAACTACTATCATTTCTGTCCCATGTCATATTGGAATTCCACAACTGAACATGCATGTCCTCTCCATCTCTTTGTTTGGATAATTCCATTTCTTTTGCAAAATAATCAGCACCCTTGAACAAAAACATGTACATCATAAAAGAGTACCAGCAAAAGGGTTTATCAACTTTACTCTTTTGAATCCCCATTAGTCCATCATGGATTAAGTCAGCAATGAAGGGGGCATAATCAAAAGTAATTGACAGATGTGGATGTAATATCTGGATCACCATATACATCAAGTGCTATGGCATTTTCTCATTAGCATCTTCCCCAAAAACTTGACATAATGACCAATAGGCACCTCTTGCCAGTACATCAAAATATTCTATTTTGAATGGCTCCTGTGCACCTAGTCCTGTAACAATCATCTTTCCAATTTGAGTGCAAAATTCTTTTATAGGACCAATTCTAAGGAGATGTCTCTGTGCATCATATACCTCTCTTAATTCTTGAAAGTCAATCGGTTCCAGGTTAGGTGAGGGGTCACTTAGTCTAAAAAATATTCTGATTTCCTCAGCAGAGATTGTCAATAGCTTTTGCCCTCTAACACCCCTAATCTCTTTAGTAATAGGGTCATAGTTTTTTTCAACTTCAATCATCAGGTATGCATCTAAGAAGACACTGGGTACCACAAGCTTGCCTAAGTCATTTTCCCACACATTACAGGCGGGAACGGGGGTATTTCTTTGGCTAGATCCTACTGTAAATAATGTCAGCCCAGTGAAGTCAAAGGTGCCACTTGTATTAAGAAAACCAATTTTAGCATCCCTGATATAATTTCCTGTATCATACAATCCATTTGCTACTTTTACCCTAGGCTCCTTTGGTGTTAGTTGTTTGACCTCTACCAAATTTACTGTTGAGCTAGGAAAAATTTGTAATAAGTCTTCATGCAGACCCCTCTTAAGATAATCGATTTCACCAGAAAGCTCCTTCCTAGGCGGCATTTCTAGGGCTTATAGCTTAAGTATATTTGGAGCAAAAGAACACAGTAGCAAAACAATACTTCTTAACAAAACAAGTGCAGGAAGAACCAACCTTTTCTTCAAAATCCCTAAGAAAACAACAATCAGTTTCTACAATTCTGTTCGCCAAACTCTCTGCAAATTTTTATCTCCTTGTGGATTTTTGAGGAAGCATAGATTTTGATATACTCACAATCAATCCACAATTATTTTAGTAATTTACTTCGCATGATTTTGCCATTAATTTTCTAGGAGATGAACTGTCACTTGTCTGAACCTTTCATCCACTTCACCTTCAATTTAAATTCTGACCGTTGATTTTCACTTAGCAAATAATCCAATGATTTGTCGCATGATCGCATAGCTTGAAAGAAGCTCATGTGACCATAAGACAAGCCATCATGTCAGTCCCTTCATTGGCGGCAGTCCCTTATAACTTTCATTGTTAAAATAAAATGTTAGTTGCATGATCGCATAGCTCGAAAGAAGCTCATGCGACCATGCAACAAACCGTTAGCATTCACTCACCTTCATTTATTCCTTAAGTCATTGGTCCCACTTTACCTTTGTTATAATGAAAAATCCATGCTTGCAACACCTGGCAAGTTGTCATTGAAATTCTTTCTTTCCAAGCACCAGTGTTGCTGACATCCTCCACATCAACAAGTATTATCAACCAATCAAAGAAAAACCTTATGCAAAAACTGACATTGGTCCCACTATTTTTAACTAATGAGAAACTGCCAGTTGTGTACACCTGTCAATGGTCCTATTGGGTCATTTTCCAGTCATAGCAAAATCTTGTGAAAATGGTCTTTTCTTTGTAAATTTTGAAGATGTCCCGCCCTGCAGCAAGCTTGTTTTAGTGTGCGAAGAAAATCCATAATGTTTCATGGTGTGTGCTCTTAGCCCTGTGTTCTTCATGTTGTCACCTTGCTCCAGTTCAGATCGCATCTCCTAAATCACAAAACCCAGGGAGATATTCAAGTTCCAAGGTCTGCAGGGAATAATCTCAAAATTTGCCTAAGTGTCGAAAACCCACAATGTTTTTGAAAACTCATGATATTTTCGGTCTCCCTACTACCTTTTGGTCTGCATGAAAACCCTAGATGTTTTCGATCTCTCACCAAAAACCCTATGTTTTTGACCTCGCACTTTTTCCTCTTTATCAACATTTCCTATTTGCGCAGCTGCGACCTGTTGGTGGGCCCCATATTTTGGAGGAAAGCAATGTGAAAGCTTTAAAACTAGAAGGAATAATATCCCACATTGGTGCCAAAACAGGACTTTCAAATATTTAAAAGTAGTTCCACAAAAAAACAATGTAAATCAAATGGAAAATGCTCTGTACATGCATGACTCCTCATGCACTTCCCTCGATTTCTATGCCTACACCCAAGAAATTTTATAGTAATGCATGCGTTGAATAGTCAAGATGGATAGGTGTCAAGTGGTCACATGATCGCAAGGAGGAACTTCAGCCCTTGCGAACATGCGACAAGGTGACACGTGGCAGCTGGTGATGAGGTGGTGGTCAGTTCAGTGACATGGTAGTGTGATGCAGAGTGGACAGAGGTGGTGGTGATTGGTCAGAAGTGGACACATGTCAAGTGGTCGCATGATCGCAAGAGCCAAATTTAGCCCTTGCGAACATGCGACAGGCTGACAAGTGGCAGCCCGATGCCATAGCGGCGGTTGTATGAAAGGTGTGTTGCATATTCACATAGCCATTTTTCTGGCTATGCAATCATGCGACAAACCCCTTGGTGTTAACCCTATGCGGTAGTGATTATGTAGTGGTCACATGATCATGAGGGCCAACTTCAGCCCTTGCGAACATGCGATGGCCTGACATGTGGCAGTCCGTTGAGGTGGCACCTGGTGGACAATGCGGCCAATCCGAGCTTACCACATGTCAGGTGGGCCCTATGTGTTGGAATGACAACCTTGAGATTTGTGGGACCATCAATGGTGGTCGCATGATCGCATGGGCCATTTCTGGCCCATGCGATCATGCGACAAGGTGACACGTGTCAAGTGCTCGTGCATTCACGGGATGAGGCTGGTAGTCAAGCAAAATTCACGTGATTCGGAGGTAGAGGTCTGCTAACCGCCAGTCGTGAAGTCGCTAAATGCTAGCGGTTAGGGGCTGGGCATTCCATGAATTGGAGATAATTCACTCACCAGTTCGCCAAATAGATCACAGTTAAGGCCTTTGATTCCGTGATTCAGAGATACAAGCAGTCGCATGGTCACTAGAAGACTAGTGGTTAGAGGAATTCATTCAGCGATTTAGAGATACTGTGGTCGCTAGTTCGCCTCATCAGTGGGTTAAACTTGCACGCAATGAGAACTTGACACGTGGTGCTCCCTGGTATCTTCTGAGCCAAAATTAAAAATTTAAAATCACAGGCTTGGAGATGGAAAATGGCTGCTCGAGGCTTCATTTTTGGGCCAAATACCAAGTATAATATACTGCTAGAAAGGTCTTCGAGTGAGGTTTCCATTTTTGGGATCAATTTCAATGTAGGTCTAACTAGTTTCGAGATATTTGCAGTTGAATGAAAAAGGGGGGCGAGGAAGATATTTTGGAAATATCTGATTTGTTGTATCGGGTGACTCATAGGCTTGTTTAAGGAGATGAAAATAGGTGTTCTTAGGAGAAAAGAGAAGATGGTTCATTCAGTTCAGAGGGATGATTCATTAGATGAAGAAATTGACAAGTGTCCTCTCTTGATTCCTTCTGGAATGTTCCCCTTCTCCTTCTTATTCTGTAATTCTTTCAGGGTAGGGGGTTCCAATTTTGGAAGAACTCTGGTCTATGTTCCAGATTCTGGGTAAACATCCATTGAATGGTTCCAGGTTTGTGGTGATTCCAGCAGGGGGTTCTCTAAGAGAAGGGTCCAAATGAAATTTCATTTTGGTTCATGATTGTCTAAGTGTAATGGTTTGCATTCTTCATTTTATGTCATAGATTCAATGCAAGTATTTGTAAATTTGATTGCAAATTGAAGTACATGTAAGGCATGTATAGTTTTCAGAGAATTGTCTTCATGGTATTGAGTTTCAATTTCAGTATGAGTTTAGTATTCAAGGGATATTGAGTTTGTCTTCTCCAAGGGAGAATGTATCTGTTTGTATTTGGATATCCTTCAAGGAAGGATTGTAAAATCCTTAAATGCAGATTAGAAATTAATCGGTGCTATGAATGTGTATGATTCTTCATATTGAGTGATGGAAATGTATTAATGTCAGGCATTAATGCAGGGATATTAATCAATGAAACATGGTTTGTAGTTTAGGTTTATATTTACTGGTTTTGACTCTATGCCCAGATTGAAGGCACTGATCTTTACCGTTAGAAGTCATTTTCTAAACTAGCATCAATTTAATCAATCAACTTTCCCTTTCTGTTGATGAGTTTGAAAGATAGATTGAGCATGTGGGTAGGCTTCCCATAACAGAGATTCATCTCAATTATGAATCCTGTTGCAGGACATATTTATTCTATTTAATCCATTAGTGAATCTGCTTATTAGGTGTTTGTATTAGTTCATATCAGTTTGCATAAGTAGAGAAGTAAGGTACACCCGCTTGGGTCTGTGGAGCCCGAAGTGAAGAAGGATTCCATCCTTGTCAATTAGCATTTCTCTTGCCAGGAAAAGAGCATCAAAAGGGAGAGATCAGGTTATGGTCTAGTTATTTACCCGTACAAGAAAAATAGTTAACAAATGGTGACTCTATTGGGGAAGCAATAAATGACAGCAAGTTGAAGATGTTCAATTCCTTGCTTTGCTGAATCATCCCAGGGTTTGGTCCAGTTTGGATATAGAGTCTATTCTTTTCAAATTGTTATATGTTCTCACTGAATGTGAGTGGCGACTCTGAATCTCTGTTTGATTAGTGTTTTGTAAAAAGATTGTAATGTATTTTTATCCTGACAAACAGTGCATCCTGTGAAGTGTTTTGTGTTTGTTGATAAAGACGGTTCAGATTTGAGATAGAAGGTTCTCGGCTGAATCCATATTTGGTCCTCTACAAAGAGGTGGCGGCTCTACGAATATTTGAAAGATGATTTGAAAGAGGCTTCAGATCATTGTTTTACACCAGCAATAGCACTTCCATGTAATCTTGTCAAAGTATAAATCAGTCCCTAAATAGGTGAATCAGTCACTAAATAAAAGGAAAATTTATTTCAAAGTTTGTCATACATTCAGGTTGAAGTTTCAATTTCAAGAAATCATAAGTATGCTAAGGTTATGTGAAGTCAGTGATTGCATGAAATCGAATAGAAATACTATCATGAGGATAAACTTTGTTGATTTTTTAGTGTGTTAGAATGGAGTTTCCGGTTGTTATGAGTGAAGATGCTTCTAGATCTGAAAATGTTTAGTCAGATTTAGAGAGTAACAATAATGAACTTCATTTGATAAATCAAAAGATTCAGCATAATTGTGTATTGATTTTAAGGTGTGCAATAGGAGAAAGAAATGAAGAATCTACACTATCTTATTATAAGAAGTTTCTTATTGCGTGTAGTGAGCTTCCTGTGGGTTTAGAGTTTCATGAATCCCAGTACGTTGAAATGTTCTTAGAACTTTCAATGCCTGAATTAGTTAGTTGGACTGTTTCCTTAAAGGATGAAGCACTAAAAAATGTTAAGGATTGGATAGACTCTTTCATAAATGTTGAATTCAATGATGTTGAGTCTAGTTCATCTGGGGATGCTGAGTCCTATGATGGTTATAGTGCTGGTTATTATGCTGATGATGAAATTTATGAGTGTCAAGTAGGGGAAAGTAAACATTCAGTTGATAGTAATTTCCTTGAGCTTGTGGATTTCCCTTTTTCTTAGCATGATGCTAATTTTTCCTTGTTTCAGTCTAATGATGTTTTGTGTGAACATGAAAAACATGGATATAATGCAGATGTTAGTTCTTGCAGTAGTTACTTCACACAAGGTAATGTGAGACAAATGAATTCAGTCCCAGCTTCAGAAGGAGAAGAGATGTGCAACATCAGTAGTGATAATGAGGAAGTGAAATGTGATGTTCAGTGCTGGATAAGTAGTGAGTAGATTTTAAGTCTTTTGGATGCTGAATTTCAGAGGCATGGTACTACGTTTGTTTCCAGATTTCCATGCCCGATTAACATAAGTTTTGATGAAAGTAATTCAAATGATGGCATGATGGATGAAACAAATTTTGATGTCTTTTCTCCCATTGTAAATCAGCAAGACTCAAGTGCATTTCATTGTGATGAATTTGATAATGTTATATTTGATGAGTATGATGATGAGTGTACTAGTGCATGTTCAGATTTGCATGAGCTTGCTGACTATTTTTTTTGTACACATTTTGATGCTGAAGAAAGTGGTGAATCTGAAAGTGTATCCTCAAATTTGCCAATGACTAATAAGTCACTCACTAATGAAGCTTGTTCTCTTCTAAATGATGCTGATGTAGTTTGTGGTCAGCAAGATGTTCCCGAATTTATGCAATTAGATTTTTGTTTTGAAAGGTTATGTGTTAGTGTGCAAAGTAATGAGACAGAAAAGGTTTATTCTATTCTGCAAACTAATGATTAGAAAATTAATGTTTCCAGCTGTGGTGTTGAGTTACAATGTTTCACTTTTCAGCATGGTAGTGATAATGAAGAGTGTGATGGTTTAATGTCACGCAGTGATCAGTACTCATGGCATCTTGATAGCTTTCCCGTACCGGATAGTGGTGAGTTTGCTGACCATGTTTTGTATGCTGAACTGATGAAGAATGTGAGTATTGTTAATCAAGCAGATGTGAATGATACTTACAGCTTGCCTGAGTGGGATGGAAATGAGAATCATGTATTTGACCGGGGTAAGCATTGATTTTAGTTAAAAGTTTCGTAAATACTTGTACAGTTGCTTTGCTTTGTGTAGTGTAGTTTCTTTCAATAAGGGAGCCTCAGAACTGAATAATGGATTGGAGGAATAAGAAGATGAAGTTGTTTTTGGAGTGATAAGGAGAAGCTAGTTTTTGGGGTGGTCTACTCTTCCAAGAGATTTTGATATTCTTGTGCTGATCTTATGCTCAACCATCCCCAGATAGAGCCACTGTTGGGTCATTTTCCAGTCATAGCAAAATCTTGTGAAAATGGTCTTTTCTCTATAAATTTTGAAGATGTCCCGCCCTGCAGCAAGCTTGTTTTAGTGTGCAAAGAAAATCCATAATGTTTCATGGTGTGCGCTCTTAGCCCTATGTTCGTCATGTTGTCACCTTGCTCCAGTTCAGATCACATCTCCTAAATCACAAAACCTAGGGAGATATTCAAGTTCCAATGTCTGCAGGGAATAATCTCAGAATTTGCCTAAGTGTCGAAAACCCACAATGTTTTTGAAAACCCATGATGTTTTCGATCTCCCTACTACCTTTTGGTCTCCATGAAAACCCTGGATGTTTTCGATCTCTCACCGAAAACCCTGTGTGTTTTTGACATCGCACTTTTTCCTCTTTATCAGCGTTTCCTATCTGCGCAGCTGTGACCTATTGGTGGGCCCCATATTTTGGAGGAAAGCACTATGAAATCTTTTAAACTAGAAGGAATAATATCCCACATTGGTGCCGAAACAGGACTTTCAAATATTTAAAAGCAGTTCCACAAACAAACAATGTAAATCAAATGGAAAAGGCTCTATACATGCGTGACTCCTCATGCGCCCACCTCGGTTTCCATGCTTGCACCCAAGAAATTTTGGAGTAATGCACACACTGAATAGTCAAGGTGGACAGGTGTCAAGTGGTCACATGATCGCAAGGAGAAACTTCAGCCCTTGCAAGCATGCGACAAGGTGACATGTGGCAGCTGGTGATGAGGTGGCAGTCAGTTCAGTGACATGGTAGTGTGATGCAGAGTGGATAGAGGTGGCGGTGACTGGTCAGAAGTGGACACATGTCAAGTGGTCACATGATCGCAAGAGCCAAATTTAGCCCTTGTAAACATGTGATAGGCTGACACGTGGCAGCTTGATGCGGTAGCGGTGGTTGTATGGAAGGTGTGTCGCATGTTCGCATAGCCATTTTTTTGGGTATGTGATCATGCGATAAACCCCTTAGTGTTAACCCTATGCGGCATTGATTATGTAGTGGTCGCATGATCGCGAGGGCCAACTTCAGCCCTTGCGAACATGCGATGGACTGGCACGTTGCAGTTCGTTGAGGTGGCACCTGGTGGACAATGCGGCCAATCTAGGCTTACCACATGTCAAGTGGGCCCTATGCATTGGAATGGTGACCTTGGGATTTGTGGGACCATCAATGATGGTTGCATGATTGCATGGGCCATTTTTAGCCCATGCGATCATGCGATAAGGTGACACATGTCAAGTGCTCGCGCATTCATGGGTTGAGGCCGGTAGCAAGCAAAATTCACGTGATTTGAAGGTAGAGGTCTGCTAACCGCCAGTCGTGAAGTAGCTAAATGCTAGCAGTTAGGGGCTGGGCATTTCATGAATTGGAGATAATTCACTCGCCAGTTCACCAGATAGATCACAGTTAAGGCCTTTGATTCCGTGATTCGGAGATACAAGCAGTCGTGTGGTCGCTAGAAGACTGGCGGTTAGAGGAATTCATTCAGCGATTCGGAGATACTGTGGTCGCTAGTTTGCCTAATCAATGGGTTAAACTTGCACGCAATGAGAACTTGACACGTGGCACTCCCTAGTATCTTCTAAGCCAAAATTGAAAATTTAAAATCACAAGCTTGGAGATGGAAAATGGCTGCCCGAGGCTTCATTTTTGGGCCAAATACCAAGTATAATATACCACTGGAAAGGTCTTTGAGTGAGGTTTCCATTTTCGGGATCAATTTTAGTGCAGGTCTAACTAGTTTCGAGATATTTTTAGTTAAACAAAATAGGGGGGCCAGGAAGATATTTTGGAAATATCTAATTTGTTGTATCCGGTGACTCATGAGCTTGTTTGAGGAGATGAAAATAGGTGTTCTCAAGAGAAAAGAGCAGATGGTTCATTCAGTTCAGAGGGATGATTCATCAGATGAAGAAATTGACAAGTGTCCTCTCTTGATTCCTTCTGGAATGTTCCCCTTCTCCTTCTTATTCTGCAATTCTTTCAGGGTAGGGGGTTCCAATTTTGGAAGAACTCTGGTCTAAGTTCCAGATTCTGGGTAAACATCCATTGAATGGTTCCAGGTCTGTGGTGATTCCAGCAGGGTGTTTTCCAAGAGAAGGGTCCAAATGAAATTCCATTTTGGTTCATGATTGTCTAAGTGTAATGGTTTGCGTTCTTCATTTTATGTCATAGATTCAATGCAAGTATTTGTAAATTTGATTGCAAATTGAAGTACATGTAAGGCATGTATGGTTTTCAGAGAATTGTCTTCATGGTATTGAGTTTCAATTTCAATATGAGTTTAGTATTCAAGGGATATTGAGTTTGTCTTCTCCAAGGGAGAATGTATCTGTTTGTATTTGGATATCCTTCAAGGAAGGATTGTAAAATCTTTAAATGCAAATTGGAAATTAATCGGTGTGTTAGAATGAAGTTTCCGGTTGTTATGAGTGAAGATGCTTCTAGATCTGAAAATGTTCAGTCAGATTTAGAGAGTAACAATAATGAACTTCATTTGATAAATCAAAAGATTCAACATAATTGTGTATTGATTTTAAGGTGTGCAATAGGAGAAAGAAATGAAGAATCTACACTATCTTATTATAAGAAGTTTCTTATTGTGTGTAGTGAGCTTCTTGTGGGTTTAGAGTTTCATGAATCCCAGTACGCTAAAATGTTCTTAGAACTTTCAATGCCTGAATCAGTTAGTTGGACTGCTTCCTTAAAGGATGAAGTACTAAAAAATGTTAAGGATTGGATAGACTCTTTCATAAATGTTGAATTCAATGATGTTGAGTCTAGTTCATCTGGGGATGCTGAGTCCTATGATGGTTATAGTGCTGGATATTGTGCTGATGATGAAATTTATGAGTGTCAAGTAGGGGAAAGTAAACATTCAGTTGATAGTAATTTCCTTGAGCTTGTGGATTTCCCTTTTTCTCAGCATGATGCTAATTTTTCCTTGTTTTAGTATAATGGTGTTTTGTGTGAACATGAAAAACATGGATATAATGTAGATGTTAGTTCCTGCAGTAGTTACTTCACACAAGGTAATGTGAGAAAAATGAATTCAGTCCCGGCTTCAGAAGGAGAAGAGATGTGCAGCATCAGTAGTGAGAATGAGGAAGTGAAATGTGATGTTCAGTGCTGGATAAGTAGTGAGTAGATTTCAAGTCTTTTGGATGCTGAATTTCAAAGGCATGGTACTAAGTTTGTTTCCAGATTTCCATGTCCAATTAACATAAGTTTTGATGAAATTAATTCAGATGATGGCATGATGGATGAAACAAATTTTGATGTCTTTTCTCCCATTGTAAATCAGAAAGACTCAAGTGTATTTCATTGTGATGAATTTGATAATGTTATATTTGATGAGTATGATGATTAGTGTACTAGTGCATGTTCAGATTTGCATGAGCTTGCTGAATGTGTTTTTTGTACACATTTTGATGCTGAAAAAAGTGGTGAATCTGAAAGTGTATCCTCAAATTTTCCAATGACTAATAAGTCAATCACTGACAAAACTTGTTCTCTTCTAAATGATGCTGATGTAGTTTGTGGTTAGCAAGATGGTCCCGGATTTATGCAATCAGATTTTTGTTTTGAAAGGTTATGTGTTAGTGTGCAAAGTAATGAGACAAAAAAGGTTTATTCTATTCTACAACTAATGATCAGAAATTTAATGTTTCCAGCTGTGGTGCTAAGTTACAATGTTTCACTTTTCAGCGTGGTAGTGATAATGAAGAGTGTGACAGTTTAATGTCACGCAGTGATCAGTAGTCATGGCATCCTGATAGCTTTCCCGTACCGGATAGTGGTGAGTTTGCTGACCATGTTTTGTATGCTAAACTGATGAAGAATGTGAGTATTGTTAATCAAGCAGATGTGAATGATACTTACAGCTTGCCTGAGTGGGATGGAAATGAAAATCATGTATTTGACCGGGGTAAGCATTGATTTCTGTTAAAAGTTTCGTAAATACTTGTACAATTGCTTTGCTTTGTGTAGTGTAGTTTCTTTCAATAAAGGAGCCTCATAATCGAATAATGGATTGGAGGAATAAGAAGATGAGGTTGTTTTTGGAGTGATAAGGAGAAGCTAGTTTTTAGGGTGGTCTACTCTTCCAAGAGATTCTAAGATTCTTGTGCTGATCTTACACTCGACCATCCCCAGATAGAGCCACTGTTGGGTCATTTTCCAGTCATAGCAAAATCTTGTGAAAATGGTCTTTTCTCTGTAAATTTTGAAGATGTCTCGCCTTGCAGCAAGCTTGTTTTAGTGTGGGAAGAAAATCCATAATGTTTCATGGTGTGCCCTAAGATCTCAAATTCTTATACTTGAGCTAAGATCTCAAATTTGTATCACGTGCTTCCCTCCTTGATTCATCTAGTTGTATCAAGTCCTATAATCTGATCTTCATTTCATCATCTTGATCATCATCATACAACTAGATGAACTTGTACATTTGCAGCAAATTATTTTATGGTAACCTAGCATGGATACCATATACTAAATCAAAAGGAGCACACCCTATAGCCTTCTTGTTTGTCACTCTATCAGCCCACAGAGCTAGCTGTAGTTTTGCATCCCATGCCTTCTTGTTTGCATCTAAGACTCTTCAAAATTTTTATCAAGCTTTTGTTACTTGATTCAGCATGACCATTTCCTTGAGGATGGTAAGGTGCAGAGTATGAAATTTTTATACCATATTGTAAACAAAAGCTAACAAATTCTTTGGATCTGAAACATAAAGCATTGTCTATAACTAAAACTTCGGGGCATCCAAACCTTATCAGAAAATTTTGCATCAGGAAATCAATAACCACTTTACTGGTTGCTTTTTTAGTGGGAATGGCTTCCACCCACTTTGTAAAGTAATTAGTTGCAACCAATATATAGGAATGTCCCCCACTAGATTTGTTTGGGATCTCTCCTATGAAATCCATACCCCACTTTTGAAAAGGGGCTTCCACAGTTACAAGACTCAGAGGCAAATTTCCATTGAATTTCAATTTTCTTGAAAATCTCTGACAAGCATCACATTTTTTGACAAAGGAATGTGCATCCTTGAAAATACTTGGCCACCAAAATCTAGACCTCAGTATCTTATGTACAGTAGTCTTGGCCATATAATGGCCACCACACACACCTTCATGCATTGCTTGCAATAGATCATTAGCCTTTTGAGGGTCGACACATTTCAGCAAGACACCCTCATTACTCCTCCACTATAATTCTCCTTTAATAATCACATATTTTAGAGCATGTAATTTGACAATCCTCCTTTTGTGGTCTTCCATATTAGAAGGAAGTCAGAGCTTTTGCAAGTATCCAATGATATCTTTGTACCATTCACAACAATCTAAATCACAAATGTATGGCCTTTGTTCTTCTTCAATAGTGTTGATGTGATTAGCATCCAAATTGCTTTGGGCCATAAGTTTTGCTAACCCCAATCCTCTTACTATTTTGGTGATTTGGATATCAATATTAAACTCTTGGATTCTGTTTATCCACCTGCATCTTCTCCTTGAAACTTCTTGTTGAACCAAGATGTCTTTTACAATAGCACTGGGCACATATGCAACTACAGTTGCCCCTACCAAATAACATCTAAAATTCTTGATAGCTTTGACCAATGCATAGGCCTGTTTCTCATTTATATCATACTTTAATTCAGCTGCCTGCAATGATTTACTAAAAAAGGAAATGGGCTATTCAAAACCCTTTGAGTTCTTCTGTAACAATACTGCAGCTATAGTATGATAAGAAGCAAATGAAAAGATTTGGATCAGCTTACTGAAATCTGGTGATCTTAATATAGGGGCACTTTTAATAGCCATTTTGATATCAGAAAAAGCTTGCTTGGCCTTATTATTCCATTCCACCTTTGCATTCTTCTTTAGCATTTTAGAGATGGGAACACTGATTTTAGCAAAGTTTGTAACAAACCATCTGACAAAGTTTATCTGACCAAAGAAAGATTGGATACCTTTTACATTTTTTGGCAATGGTACCTTGTCTATTGTTTCTACTCTCTTAGGATCAATCTTGACTCCATCCTTAGATACAATATGTCCCAAAAGCTTACCCTCAGTTACTCCAAAGGAACACTTCCTTGGGTTAAGGGAAGCCCCATATTCTAGAGCTCTTACAAAGATTTTTTCTAAGTGACCACAATGTTGGTCCTTCTTTTCTAAATAAGCTGTCAAATCATCTTGATAAACAATAGGAAATTTGTTTATGAAATCTGCAAAGGCTACATCCATGGCTCTTTGAAAGGTAGCCCCAACATTAGTTAAACCAAATGGCATCCTAACATACACATAAGTACCCCATGGAGTGGTAAATACAGTTTTGAATTATTTTGTTTCTTTGGCAACTACTTGATTGTAACCTGAAAAACCATCCATCATAGACATTAATTCAGATCCAGTAACCCTCTGTAACATGGCTTCCATGTTTGGTAGACCATAATTATCCTTTAAAGAATTTACGTTCAAGTTTCTAAAGTCTACACACAACTTGATGTCTCCATTCTTTTTTCTTACAGGGACAAGATTAGAAACCCATGTTGAATGCCTAATAGGTTGAATGATGCCTGCATTACTCATCTTTTTTAGCTCATCTTGCATTTTTGGTGCCAAAGTAGGGTTGACAGGTCTCAACTTTTGTCTAAAAGGTTTGGTATTTTCCTTCAAAGGAATTTCATGTTGGAATAAGTCTTCTCTATATGCCTTTAAATCATCATAAGACCAAGCAAAGACATGTCTATACTTTCTAAGCAGACCTATCAGAGACTTTTTTTATTTTAGGAGTCAGGCTTCCCCCAATATATACATTTTTTGGGGCTTCCTTTGTTCCTAAATTTATTTCCTCTACACCTTCAGGCTTGCTTAAAAGCTTTTCCTGGGAAGAGTTATCATGGCTATCAAATGCTCTTTCCAACACTACCAAACCCTTTGGGACTTTATTTGTTTTCAACTGCAAGATCTCCTTGCCAAGGAGAGAGTCCTTATTATCCGATGTTTCTACATACTCACCAAAATTTATCTCTTTATCTCCAAAACTTGCATAATAATGCATAAATCTTAAAATATCCAAGTCATCATCAAAAACTTGCCAATTTTCATAATTATCTGGTATGGACAGCCTAGTTTGAATCTCAATCCTAGATATCCCTGCAAAAGTGATATCCTCTAGCCTTAATGCAATGTTAGCCAATAAATCAGCCATTCTATTATGGCCTCCGTCCATCCAATCAATACAGAAAGCATCAAACTGTTCTATCTCATCCCAAACAACATTCCTATATTGTTTTAACCTTTGGTTTCTTGAAACATATTTGGATCTAATTTGAGATACAACTAGTTCTGAATCTCCAATAACTCTGAGATTTTTGATCTTGTGCTTTGAGGCTAATCTTACTCCTATCAGTAAAGCCTCATACTTTGTAGTATTATTTGTACAAGTAAATAATAGGGTGAAGGAAAACTTAAAAGCTTTTTCAGTGGGGGAAATTAACAACACACCTACACCAGATCCCTCTTTAGAGCAAGCACCATCAAAGTACATGGTCCAAAGATTATTTTGACTTGTTACATTTCTTTCCTCCTGAGCTAAAAGAGAAGGTTCATCTTCATTATCATTACTCTGTACTTGAAAGGAATTTATGTTACTATCCAGAAAACAATTCATGTTATTATCACTAGCCTCTTCCTCAATCATGTGAGGGGTTCTAACTTGCTTGAGTACCTTAATGCTCTCACCAGTGATATTAAAAGTAGCATAAGATAAGTCACACTAGATGCTACCTCCCATTACTGCACTCCATTTTCTTGATAACAACATTCCATATTGTGGAGGAATATCCACAACTAAAACACTCATAGTCAGCTATTTCTCAGGACAAGCAGCAAGCCTATAAGGTAAGGCTTTTATTGTTCCAATTACTAGTACCTCCCTAGAGTCCATTGCCTAGTATCTCCCATGAGGAATATCAACCTGCAATCCCATTGATCTCATAATTTTAGCAGGCATGACAATATTTGAGGCTCCTGAGTCAATCACACAATTTTCAACATTTTATCATTTATGACCAATGTCTGAAAAAAGGATCAACAACTCCCATAGAGGTATTCACAACATTAGTGTCCAAATAGATCTAAGGAATTTTTGAAATAAATTCTTCAGTGTCCTTTTTAGTTGGATCTTGACCCTTCATTCTAGTTCCATGTCTGTGGTTTGAACACCATTTATCCATGTGAGGGCTTTCTCTTTGTGTTCATTTATCCTCATCATCTCCAATAAAGGCACTTTTACTGTGATCTAAGATAACAACTAATTCATGTCAATAGGTGCATAATTTAAAATAGATAACATTTAAAATGTGATGAAAGGTGGCTCTGATACCACTTGATGAAAGGTGCTCCCCTTAATACCTCAAACACATAACAAAAATAGAGAAACAACAACAATATGCAAGAACAGAAAATTGGCTTCTTATTATCTCCACAAATGTGGAATTACAAATTTTCAGAATTACAATATGCAAAGCCACATGGGCATTCCCTTACAATATTCTGTAGGATAAAGCCTCGAATCAATACCCAGATCTACTACCCAGAATTATTCCGAACTGCCTAAGACAATAATACAGCCTTCCTTATATAGACAATTATCCACCGCCTGGGAAGGTTCCAGAATTTTAGCCAATAAGGCCGACCAAACTTAGGATTATTTTATTTTACATTTTATTACATCATAGTCGGCTCAAGATAACCTTTGAAACCCGAACAGAAATTTTGAAATAAATTATTTTTTGCCATTTCAGGTGGCCCAACTTCCGAAGACCATAAGTTATCACCAGTTGACCCGATTGGCTATTATAACCCCATTTAAGAAATGCCACAAAGCGCTCTAAAGGCTTGACCCATGCAAACACCCATCACCCAAATTTTTGACCTCATCCGGGGCCTCTAAAGCCTTCAAAACTGAGTTCAAAGTTTCTGTACCCTGCTGCCAATACCGAAAATCTTCAATATCTTCCAATATACACTTGATCTGGCAATGAAACTTTGCTGGCAGACTTACATGACCAAAATGAACCTCCAAAAAAGAAATTAGATCATTCTGAGCACATACGAAAATTACCAAAAATAGTAACTTTCCATAAATAGCAGCTCTGCACAAAATAGCCCTTATTGAATACAAAAATAGAAATATTTTTGGGTGATGCAAGACTGCTCTTACACCCAGGATGCTCCTGCATCAGACACCCAGGGTAATTTGAGAAGTGACCCTGTCACGACTCAGGTGTGCAGAGGAAAACCAAGACGGCTAACCTCCTCCTTTGTCAGCCATGATGAATCTTCAACAGGTCGTCCTTTCCACTTGACCAGATATTCTTCATATGTCCTATTCCTTGTGCTTCTGCCAAAACGACTGTCCAGTATATTTTCAATTTCCTTAGTGTCTGAACTAGTTGCTGGAATACTCCACCGTGCTGCTGTGATCTCATCTTCAACACCTCCTTCGTGATACTCTGTCAAATCTGAAATGTTAAACACTGGTGAAATATTTAGCTCAGTAGGCAATTCTACCTCATATGCATTTCCTGAATCATACTTCTTCAGTATCCTGCATGGTCCAAACTTTTTCATTTTCAGCTTGTTATATGTACCAACTGGAAACCGCTCCTTCCGCAAATGAACCATGACTTCATCATCAACCTAAAATTCCTTATACCTCCTTTTTTCATCTGCCTTAGCGATATACTGTGCATTCATCTTGGTAATATGCTTCCTCACCTCCTCATGGATGTTCTTCAAATGTTCTGCAAAATCCTCAGCTTCAGTACTATTTATTTCTCCTTTATCTATCTTCCTCAATTCAGATGCATTTCTTGGACTACTTCCATATACAATCTGGAATGGTGATTTACCAGTGCTCCTGTTGACAAAATTATTGTATGCAAATTCTGCCTGTGGTAAAATCAAATCCCATCTTGTTGGCTTATCTCCAACCAAACATCTCAGCAAATTTTCCAAACTTCTATTCACCACCTCTGTCTGTCCATCAGTTTGTGGATGATGTGATGAACTAAACTTCAAATCTGTCTTCAACTTCTTCCACATTGTACGCCAGAAATATCCAACAAACTTAGTGTCTCGATTTGAAACTATGGTCTTTGGAAAACCATGAAGTCTCACTACTTTTCTGAAAAACAATTCTGCTACATGATCAACATCATTAGTCTTTTTGCAGGGAATAAAATGTGCCATCTTTGAAAATCTGTCAACTACCACAAAAATTGAATCGTGTCCCCGCTGTGTCCTCGGTAAACCAAGAACAAAGTCCATGCTGATATCCTCCCAAGGCTTCTCTGGTACAGGTAATGGCTGATACAACCCTGTATTCTGCTTCACTCCTTTCACCATCTGACATACTCTGCAACTCTGTACAAACTTCTTCACATCTTGCTGCAACTGTGGCCAATAATAATTCTCACTAACCAAACCAAGGGTTTTATCACGACCAAAATGTCCAGCCAATCCTCCGCTATGCTTCTCTTTGATGAGATTCTCCCTCATAGAACTTCGTGGAATGCACAACTGACTCCCTCTGAATAGCATATCATCCTGGATGATGAAATCCAACCATTTTGTCCTGTCTAGAGTAACAGGTTCTGTACAAGCTTTCCAAGCTTCACCAAAATCAGGATCCTCTGGATACAAATTCTTGAGTTCCTTGAACCCAACCACTTCAATCTGCATTTCTGTCAGCAATAGTTGCCTTCTGCTAAGAGCATCTGCGACCCTATTAGACTTTCCACTCCTATGTTTCAAAACAAATGTATAACTCTGCAAAAACTCAACCCACTTCAAATGCCTTTGATTCAATTTTCCTTGACTATTCAAATATTGCAAAGCTTGATGATCAGTATACAAAACAAACTCTTTAGGAAGTAGATAATGTCTCCACTTCTTTAATGCCTGAACTATAGCATAAAATTCCTGATCATAAACATAATATTTTCTCTTGGCATCATTTAACTTCTCACTGAAATAAGCAACAGGTTTACCTTCTTGGCTCATAACAGCTCCTATTGCAGTACCACTAGCATCACAATCTACTTGAAACACCTTATTAAAATCTGGAAGTGCTAAAACAGGTTGTTCTGTAACTTTTTGTTTCAATAATTGAAAACTCTTTTCTGCTCCTTTAGTCCACTTAAACTCTTTTCTATCCCCTCTCATTGTTTCAATCAAGGGTCCACAAATACTGCTAACATTTCTGATAAAATTTCTGTAAAAGCTAGCTAGACCATGAAAAGATCTTACCTCAGTAGCACTCCTTGGAGTAGGCCATTCAAGGATAGCCTGTACCTTCTCTGGGTCCATTTTTAGACCTTCTGCTGAAACTACAAATCCCAAATACACTAACTCTTTCTTCACAAAACTGCACTTCTTCAAATTAATCAACAATTTCTCATATCTCAACTTCTCAAATACCATACGAATATGCATCATATGCTCATCCAATGTCTTACTAAAGATCAAAATATCATCTAGGTAAACAATGACAAACTTACCCAGAAATTCTTTCAGAACCTCGTTCATGAGCCGCATGAAAGTGCTCGGTGCATTGGTTAGCCCAAAAGGCATGACTAACCACTCATACAGTCCTTCTTTTATCTTGAAGGCAGTCTTCCATTCATCTCCTTCTCTGATCCGAATCTGATGATATCCACTCTTCAGATCTATCTTTGAGAAATACACAGCTCCACTCAAACAGTCCATAATATCATCCATTCGTGGCAATGGAAACCTGTACTTGATTGTGATCTTGTTTATTTCTCTGGAATCTGTACACATCCTCCACTCTCCATTCTTCTTTCGTGCTAATACCGCGGGTACAGCACAGGGACTCAGACTCTCTTGAATCAATCTTTTCTGTAACAACTCATGTACTTGTCTGTTCAACTCCTCACTTTCTGCAGGTGTCATTCTGTGCGCTACCTTATTCGGTAAACTTGCTCCTGGGATCAAGTCCATCTGATGACTGATCTTCCTGACTGGTGATAATCCATCAGGCACGTTATCGGATACAATATCCTGAAACTCATTAAACAAATCTGCAACTTCTACAAGAACATCTTCTACTTCCTCTTTACCAGCTTTTGGAATTAAAGCAAAACATACATGCTCATGCCTCATACCATCTAGAAAATTTCTTCCATCAACAAAAGTTATCCTAGCATTACCACATACTTTTTTTTCGGTCTTTTTCAATGGTTTTAGCTTATGTCGCACTCCATCCTTTGTCAGGGAATAGGTATTCGCATGACCATCATGTACAGCACATCTGTCAAACTGCCATGGTCTACCCAACAACATATGACATGCATCCATAGATATGATATCACACAATACCTCATCTTGGTATCCGCCAACCTTGAAATTTACTAGGCATTGTTCATTGACCATGACCTTGTGGTCATCCTGTACCCAGGCAATCCGATATGGATGTGGGTGTTTCTGTCTCTTGAGCTTCAACTTTGTCACCATCTCTTCTGACACCAAATTATCAGTGCTTCCACTATCAATGATCACATCACAACATTTACCTTCACACTTGCACCTGGTGCGAAATAGGGTCCTCCTTTGCTCAGGTTCATTCTCACCACTCAACAAGACTCTTCTGTTAATCAACGTTTCTCCTCTTTCAGCATCTTCAGAATTTGATGACCTGGCATCTTCATCTACATGTGCAACTCTGGCCTGGCCTTCATTTCTCTTATCTGTTCTGCCTTGGCGCTGAGGACATTCAAATGCCCTATGACCTTCTTCTCCACAGTGAAAACATGTTCCAAGGAAGCCACCTCTTCCAGATCCTTGTCTTCTTCCTCTTCCTCTTTGATGTCTATTATTATGATCCTGGAAGCGATTGGAATTATTTCCTCGCTGATTCTGACTGCTACTGGCCTCATCCTTCTTTTTTGGATCTTCATTTCGGCCACCATATGACCGTCCACCGCGACCTCTTCCGTTTTGTCTGCTCTCAAACTTCTTGTTCAGCTTTTCCTCTACTTTTAGGGCAAACTGGTATGCCTGTTCAATACTGTTCATTCGAACCAGATTCAGCTCCTCCTGAATGCTTGGCATTAACCCATTAAGGTATCGGGCAACTTTCTCCTTATCAGCTTCTGCATGGCCTGTTCTGATGAGAAGTCGATAGAACTCCTCTGTATACTCCTGAACAGATCTTCCTGCTTGCTTCAAACTTTGCATTTTTTTCAGTAGGTCAAGCTCGTAATCAACATGAATGAACTGTTACTTTAATTTATCCACCATCCGATCCCATCTCGTGATTTTCTCCTTTCCCCTTCTATTTCGCTCCAACTAAATCTCTTGCCACCATATCTTCGCATGACCTTTCAGTCTGGCCTTCGGAAATTTGACCCTATCAGGATCCTCAACATCTTCATACTCAAAATATTCTTCACATTCATTGATCCAGTCGATCAATTCCTCTGGGTTAAGATTTCGAGAAAATGTAGGAACCTCAATCTTAGGTCTTTTCCCAATCTTGGAAATCGCCCGAAAAAGTCTTTCTTCCTCCTTGTTCACAATTTCAACTTCTCCTTCTTGATATTCTTCTTCGGCTTCATCCTCGCTTTCATCTCTGACATTAAGATTCATTCCTCTGCGAATCTCCTCTTGCAATGCTCGCACTTGTCTCTACAGCTCTCTAACCTCAGGTGTTACAACACCAGCTCTTCCGCCACGTTCCCTTCGTGGAGGCATTTTCGCGATGCGCGCTGAAAACCTAGCCACGGTCCTGGTGCAAACTGCCTCACAGTCGACGATCTGTTTACACACTCAAGAAATCCTACTCTGATACCACTTGATGAAAGGTGGCTCTGATACCACTTGATGAAAGGTGCTCCCCTTAATACCTCAAACACATAACAAAAATAGAGAAACAACAACAATATGCAAGAACAGAAAATTGGCTTCTTATTATCTCCACAAATGTGGAATTACAAACTTTCAGAATTACAATATGCAAAGCCACATGGGCATTCCCTTACAATATTCTATAGGACAAAGCCTCGAATCAATACCCAGATCTACTACCCAGAATTATTCCGAACTGCCTAAGATAATAATACACCCTTCCTTATATAGGCAATTATCCACCGCCTAGGAAGGTTCCAGAATTTTAGCCAATAAGGCCGACCAAACTTAGAATTATTTTATTTTACATTTTATTACATCATAGTCGGCTCAAGATAACCTTTGAAACCCAAACAAAAATTTTGAAGAAAATTATTTTTTGCCATTTCAGGTGGCCCAACTTCCGAAGACCATAAGTCATCACCAGTTGACCCGATCGGCTATTATAACCCCATTTCGGAAACACCACGAAGCGCTCTACAGGCTTGACCCGCGCAAGCGCCCGTCACCCAAATTTTTGACTTCATCCGAGGCATCTAAAGCCTTCAAAACCGAGTTCAAAGTTTCTGTACCCTACTGCCAATACTGAAAATCTTCAATATCTTCCAATATACACTTGATCTGGCAATAAAACTTTGCTGGCAGACTTACATGACCAAAATGAACCTCCAAGAAAGAAATTAGATCATTATGAGCAGAGACCAAAATTACCAAAAATAATAACTTTCCATAAATAGCAGCTCTGCACAAAATAGCCCTTATTGAATACAAAAATAGAAATATTTTTGGGTGATGCAAGATTGCTCTTACATCCAGGATGGTCCTGCATCAGACACCCGGGGTAATTTGAGAAGTGACCCTGTCACGACTCAGGTGTGCAGAGGAAAACCAAGACGGATAATGTCCTCCTTTGTCAGCCATGATGAATCTTCAATAGGTCATCCTTTCCACTTGACCAGATATTCTTCATATGTCCTGTTCCTTGTGCTTCTGCCAACACGACTGTCCAGTATATCTTCGATCTCCTTAGTGTCTGAACTAGTTGCTGGAATACTCCACCATGCTGCTGTGATCTCATCTTCAACACCTCTTTCGTGATACTCTGTCAAATCTGAAATGTTAAACACTGGTGAAATATTTAGCTCAGTAGGCAATTCTACCTCATATGCATTTCCTGAATCATGCTTCTTCAGTATCCTGCATGGTCCAAACTTCTTCATTTTCAGCTTGTTATATGTACCAACTGGAAACCGCTCCTTCCGCAAATGAACCATGACTTCATCATCAACCTGAAATTCCTTATACCTCCTTTTCTCATCTGCCTTAGCGTTATACTGTGCATTCATCTTGGTAATATGCTTCCTCACCTCCTCATGGATGTTCTTCAAGTGTTCTGCAAAATCTTCAGATTCAGCACTATTTATTTCTCCTTTATCTATCTTCCTCAATTCAGATGCATTTCTTGGACTACTTCCATATACAATCTAGAATGGTGATTTACCAGTGCTCCTGTTGACAAAATTATTGTATGCAAATTCTGCCTGTGGTAAAATCAAATCCCATCCTGTTGGCTTATCTCCAACCAAACATCTCAGCAAATTTTCCAAACTTCTATTCACCACCTCTGTCTGTCCATCAGTCTGTGGATGATGTGATGAACTAAACTTCAAATCTGTCTTCAACTTCTTCCACAATGTACGCCAGAAATATCCAACAAACTTAGTGTCCCGATCTGAAACTATGGTCTTTGGCAAACCATGAAGTCTCACTACTTCTCTGAAAAACAATTCTGCTACATGAACAACATCATTAGTCTTTTTGCAGGGAATAAAATGTGCCATCTTTGAAAATCTGTCAACTACCACAAAAATTGAATCGTGTCCCCGCTGTGTCCTCGGTAAACCAAGAACAAAGTCCATGCTGATATCCTCCCAAGGCTTCTCTGGTACAGGTAATAGCTGATACAACCCTGTATTCTGCTTCACTCCTTTCACCATCTGACATACTCTACAACTCTGTACAAACTTCTTCACATCTTGCTGCAACTGTGGCCAATAATAATTCTCACTAACCAAACCAAAGGTTTTATCACGACCAAAATGCCTAGCCAATCCTCCGCTATGCTTCTCTTTGATGAGGTTCTCCCTCATAGAACTTTGTGGAATGCACAACTGACTCCCTCTGAATAGCATATCATCCTGGATGATGAAATCCAACCATTTTGTTCTGTCTAGAGTAACAGGTTCTGTACAAGCTTTCCAAGCTTCACCAAAATCAGGATCCTCTGGATACAAATTCTTGAGTTCCTTGAACCCAACCACTTCAATCTGCATTTCTGTCAGCAATAGTTGCCTTCTGCTAAGAGCATCTGCAACCCTATTAGACTTTCCACTCTTGTGTTTCAAAACAAATGTATAATTCTGCAAAAACTCAACCCACTTCAAATGCCTTTGATTCAATTTTCTTTGACTATTCAAATATTGCAAAGCTTGATGATCAGTATACAAAACAAACTCCTTAAGAAGCAGATAATGTCTCCACTTCTTTAATGCCTGAACTATAGCATAAAATTCCTGATCATAAACAGAATATTTTCTCTTGGCATCATTTAACTTCTCACTAAAATAAGCAACAGGTTTACCTTCTTGGCTCATAACAGCTCCTATTGCAGTACCACTAGCATCACAATCTACTTGAAACACCTTATTAAAATCTGGAAGTGCTAAAACAAGTTGTTCTGTAACTTTTTATTTCAATAATTGAAAACTCTTTTCTGCTCCTTTAGTCGACTTAAACTCTTTCCTATCCCCTCTCATTGTTTCAATCAAGGGTCCACAAATACTGCTAACATTTCTTATAAACTTTCTGTAAAAGCTAGCTAGACCATGAAAAGATCTTACCTCAGTAGCACTCCTTGGAGTAGGCCATTCAAGGATAGCCTGTACCTTCTCTGGGTCCATTTTTAGACCTTCTGCTGAAACTACAAATCCCAAATACACTAACTCTTTCTTCACAAAACTGCACTTCTTCAAATTAATCAACAATTTCTCATCTCTCAACTTCTCAAATACCATACGAATATGCATCATATGCTCATCCAATGTCTTACTAAAGATCAAAATATCATCTAGGTAAACAATGACAAACTTACCGAAAAATTCTTTCAGAACCTCGTTCATGAGCTGCATGAAAGTGCTCGGTGCATTGGTTAGCCCAAAAGGCATGACTAACCACTCATACAGTCCTTCCTTTGTCTTGAAGGCAGTCTTCCATTCATCTCCTTCTCTGATCCGAATCTGATGATATCCACTCTTCAGATCTATCTTTGAGAAATACACAGCTCCACTCAAACAGTCCATAATATCATCCATTCGTGGCAATGGAAACCTGTACTTGATTATGATCTTGTTTATTGCTCTGGAATCTGTACACATCCTCCACTCTCCATTCTTCTTTGGTGCTAATACCGCGGGTACAGCACAGGGACTCAGACTCTCTCGAATCAATCCTTTCTGTAACAACTCATGTACTTGTCTGTTCAACTCCTCACTTTCTGCAGGTGTCATTCTGTGCGCTGCCTTATTCGGTAAACTCGCTCCTAGGATCAAGTCCATCTGATGACTGATCTTCCTGACTGGTGGTAATCCATCAGGCACGTTATCGGATACAATATCCTAAAACTCATTAAACAAATCTGCAACTTCTACAGGAACATCTTCTACTTCCTCTTTACCAGCTTTTGGAATTAAAGCAAAACATACATGCTCATGCCTCATACCATCTAGAAAATTTCTTCCATCAACAAAAGTTATCCTAGCATTACCACATACTTTTTTTTGGTCTCCTTCAATGGTTTTAGCTTATGTCGCACTCCATCCTTTGTCAGGGAATAGGTATTCGCACGACCATCATGTACAACACATCTGTCAAACTGCCATGGTCTACCCAACAACATATGACATGCATCCATAGATATGATATCACACAATACCTCATCTTGGTATCCGCCAACCTTGAAATTTACTAGGCATTGTTCATTGACCATGACCTTGTGGTCATCCTGTACCCAGGCAATCCGATATGGATGTGGGTGTTTCTGTCTCTTGAGCTTCAACTTTGTCACCATCTCTTCTGACACCAAATTTTCAGTGCTTCCACTATCAATGATCACATCACAACATTTACCTTCACACTTGCACCTAGTGCGAAATAGGCTCCTCCTTTGCTCAGGTTCATTCTCACCACTCAACAGGACTGTTCTGTTAATCAACGTTTCTCCTCTTTCAGCATCTTCAGAATTTGATGACCTGGCATCTTTATCTACATGTGCAACTCTGGCCTGGCCTTCATTTCTCCTGTCTGTTCTGCCTTGGCGCTGAGGACATTCAAATGCCCTATGACCTTCTTCTCCACAGTGAAAACATGTTCCACGGAAGCCACCTCTTCCAGATCCTTGTCCTCTTCCTCTTCCTCTTTGATGTCTATTATTCTGATCCTGGAAGCGATTGGAATTATTTCCTCGCTGATTCTGACTGCTACTGGCCTCATCCTTCTTTTTTGGATCTTCATTTCGGCCACCATATGACCGTCCACCAGATCATCCACCGCGACCTCTTCCGTTTTGTCTGCTCTCAAACTTCTTGTTCAGCTTTTCCTCTACTTTTAGGGCAAACTGTTATGCCTCTTCAATACTGTTCATTCGAACCAGATTCAGCTCCTCCTGAATGCTTGGCCTTAACCCATTAAGGTATCGGGCAACTTTCTCCTTATCAACTTCTGCATGGCCTGTTCTGATGAGAAGTCGATAGAACTCCTCTGTATACTCCTGAACAGATCTTCCTGCTTGCTTCAAACTTTGCATTTTTTTCAGTAGGTCAAACTCGTAATCAACATGAATGAACTGTTGCTTTAATTTATCCACCATCCGATCCCATCTCGTGATTTTCTCCTTTCCCCTTCTATTTCGCTCCAACTGAATCTCTTGCCACCATATCTTCGCATGACCTTTCAGTCTGGCCTTCACAAATTTGACCCTATCAGGATCCTCAACATCTTCATACTCAAAATATTCTTCACATTCATTGATCCAGTCGATCAATTCCTCTGGGTTAAGATTTCGAGAAAATGTAGGAACCTCAATCTTAGGTCTTTTCCCAATCTTGGAAATCGCCCGAAAAAGTCTTTCTTCCTCCTGGTTCACAATTTCAACTTCTCCTTCTTGATATTCTTCTTCGGCTTCATCCTCGCTTTCGTCTCTGACATTAAGATTCATTCCTCTGCGAATCTCTTCTTGCAATGCTCGCACTTATCTCTGCAGCTCTCTAACCTGAAGTGTTACAACACCAGCTCTTCCGCCACGTTCCCTTCGTGGAGGCATTTTCGCGATGCGCGCTAAAATCCTAGCCACGGTCCTGGTGCAAACTGCCTCACAGTTGATGATCTGTTTACACACTCAAGAACTCCTACTCTGATACCACTTGATGAAAGGTGGCTCTGATACCACTTGATGAAAGGTGCTCCCCTTAATACCTCAAACACATAACAAAAATAGAGAAACAACAACAATATGCAAGAACAAAAAATTGGCTTCTTATTATCTCCACAAATGTGGAATTACAAACTTTCAGAATTACAATATGCAAAGCCACATGGGCATTCCCTTACAATATTCTATAGGAAAAAGCCTCGAATCAATACCCAGATCTACTACCCAGAATTATTTCGAACTGCCTAAGACAATAATACACCCTTCCTTATATAGGCAATTATCCACCGCCTGGGAAGGTTCCAGAATTTTAGCCAATAAGGCCGACCAAACTTAGAATTATTTTATTTTACATTTTATTACATCATAGTCGGCTCAAGATAACCTTTGAAACCCGAACAGAAATTTTGAAGAAAATTATTTTTTGCCATTTCAGGTGGCCCAATTTCCGAAGACCATAAGTCATCACCAGTTGACCCGATCGGCTATTATAACCCCATTTCGGAAACACCACGAAGCGCTCTACAAGCTTACCCGTGCAAGCACCCGTCACCCAAATTTTGGACCTCATCCGGGGCCTCTAAAGCCTTCAAAACTGAGTTCAATGTTTCTGTACCCTGCTGCCAATACCGAAAATCTTCAATATCTTCCAATATACACTTGATCTGGCAATGAAACTTTGCTGGCAGACTTACATGACCAAAATGAACCTCCAAGAAAGAAATTAGATCATTCTGAGCACAGACGAAAATTACCAAAAATAGTAACTTTCCATAAATAGCAGCTCTGCACAAAATAGCCCTTATTGAATACAAAAATAGAAATATTTTTGGGTGATGCAAGATTGCTCTTACACCCAGGATGCTCCTGCATCAAAATGTTATCTGAGATAACATTTAGTCTATTGTTATTTTCCACATGTTATTTAATTTCTCAATTAATAAATACCTTTTTATTTGAAAAGTTAAATTTACAAATAACTAAATCTAAAGTGAATGTATTTAATTAATTTTCATTAATTAAATATCTCTATTTTCACAATAAGCCTTTTAATTCAAAATGATTAAATTTAATAAATGTATTAATTAAATACTCTCACATTTAAATAGCTAAAAATAGAAAAATCTAATTTATTTAAATTACACCATTAATCTAAATAAATTATCTAAGTATAGAAATCACATCAATAACCAAAAATCAACTGAACTTAAAGAACCATAACCATGCTCAAGGAAGCTGGGACTATAAACTCATGTCACTTGGATGAGTTTGGAAAGGGTAAAATATTAGAATCTTGTCTGCTATTTCAAGACAATAGAATGGCTTAGGTTGGGACTTGGATTTGAATATTATCTCCACTCTTTTACCATTGAGACTTGTGATAGGGCATGCTCATCTTGACAATTTAGGGAAGTCGATACCCGGTACCTGCAAACCTACATACAAGACCAACATGTACATACATGTATATAAAACAAACAATAGTGGGGATTGAGACATCACGTAGATCACGCAAGAAGGTAACTATGACTTTGTCCCTCAACCATATCAAACACATCAAACAAGAAAGTAAAAGCATACATGATAACCATACACATGCAAGTATGGGGTAAGTATAATCATAACCATAAGCATCATTTAAAACATGTAAATCATCATCATTAAATAACTAACATCATCTAACTGCATCAATATAACATCCATAACTATTCATTTATTAAAATCACCATGTAGTATCATACATCCAAAACCATATAATAACTGAAATATCAATGCATAGATAAAAGTGGCCTAAAAGAGTTTGGCAATATAAAACTGAAAAGAAAACTATGGGTGGGTATTACACACCACGCATTACAACTAGAGGGTTATGCATAGCTTCACTACTATCCTTGCCCTCATGCAATGAATATTCAAAGGTACGAGTGACATAGAGCTGTTTGATTTCCTGAGATAGGATTGGGAGTGAGTCATGAGGAGGGCCCCCATTGGCCCCAATTAGGTTAACCACAACTATTAGTGGTCTACTTCGAGCTTTTGTGTTTTTGGCTCGCTATTGACTAGCTGTAAGTGGGTTCTTTATTGATTGTTAGTGTCTTATCTAGCTTCCATTGGCAGTAGAATGATCTTTGGCCCTAGTTTGTAAGGGATAACACCCTTGTTTTGTTGCTTATTATAAAAAAAATCAATGGTTTTAAAAGGTATTTATCTTTTGTCAAGTTATTAGATTAACATAATTATAAAAAGAATAAAGTTGTTGGATTAATCTTAGAAGTAGGAGAGAGTTGTTGATCATGAAGATTATGTTAGAGTAATAAAGTGTTTACTTATTAATTAAATCATATTGATTTAATTATTAAGTTACTTATTATCTTTTTCTACTTAAGCTAAATTTTATGCATATAATAATTAATTACTTTATTAATTATTATCATGCAACCTAGATTTGTTCACCCTTTTAGGGTTTTGATCTCCTCTTATAAAGATTGATCTCTCTTATTTTTAGAACTTTGTAAAATAGATTATTATGGAATTACAACTTTTATTTTTGCACATCAATGATTTCTCCTCTCTCGTGGATCCATGTGTTCAAGCCTCTCTAGCTTCTTGCTTCTCTCTCTTTCTGTGATATGTGTTTGCATGTAGGTGTTCTTGAGTGTTGTGGGTTGTTTACTCATCAACTCCAATATGGTATAAGAGCTTTAGATCTATTTGTCCCTATCCTCTTTTTGAAAGATTCAGTTGTGTTCATCAGATATGCATTTTAGAGAGGTTTTTTTTGTTGAATTTGGGGGGACCTCTCTTTCTAGAAATCTTGGCTTCAAACGGATCCCACAGTTGCGTTCAAAACATCCAAGAACCCCTAGATCCATATAAAATTTGTCAAATTTGGACAAAGCTAGAATCTATGGCAAAAGTTTTTTGCAACCAGCCCCAACACAGATCTTGAGGTGGTCACTGATTTATTAGAGTAGTTTTGGCTCAAATGGACCTCACCGTTGAGCTTACAGTGGCCAAGAACCCCCATTTCCATATAAAGCACGTCTAATTTGGATGATGTTACAGATCATGGGAAAATTGTTTGCATACCAAGGTTGTATGACCTTGACATGCAAATCGAGGCAATGGTGAAGAATTTTTCTAAAAATATATATTTTGAGGGCCCCATGGGCGCTAGCCATTGGCCACTCAGGCACTACCATGGACAGCCCTGCCAGTGGCCACTACGGTGTAACCGCTGACATGACCATGGGATTTGGCCATCGACGGTCACAGCTAACCATCCAGGGTTAAATGATGGTTAGCCTGAGCTTTTATCCCCTCACACATGCATTCAATCACATGCAGTGGCCAAGGGCTAGTTCACCAACCCCCAAGCACTCAGCCCCTGGTCATGTGGTGACTAGGGCCACATTTTTTCAACCTCGGGGGCCTATCATTTTTTTCTATGACAACAATATGACCATCAAATTTATGCTTGCAGAATTTTGACATCAACACATGTTAGCATCTTTCAGACACCTATTTTGGACCCATCAGCAAAGATTCTTTGGCAATTTGAAATTTTTAGGAAATGTACCATTGAAACTAGTAGAAGTGCAAGCTCCTTTCCAACAATAGGGAATGAGATTTATAGGAGAAATATCAAACGAGTCAAGTGGAGGGCACTCTTGGATCCTAGTTGCCACTGATTACTTTACAAAGTGGGTAGAGGCTATTCCCATAAGGAATGCAACTAGTAAAGTGGTAACTGATTTCCTATTGAATCACATTGTTACTAGGTTTGGTTGCACTAAGAGGATTGTGTTTGAAAATGCAATGTGTTTCAAATCCAGTGAATACAAGAAATTCTATGAAGGTTTGGGAATCCAGATGTCATACTCATCTTCATATCATCCACAAGGCAATGGGCAAGCAAAATCAACAAACAAAAGCCTGATAAAGATTCTCAAGAGGATCCTTGAGAAGAATAAGAAAGCATGGAACTCAAAATTTCCACTTTTTGTATAGGTCGATAGAGTGACTATTAAAAAGGAAATTGGATGTGCACCTTTTGATTTGGTGTATGGGATACAAGCAAGGATGCCTCATAATGAATTTTTAGAGATGTACAAGTTTGTCCAACTGTATGATGAAGACCTAGAGGATGAAATGTAGTTGAGGACTGAAGATTTGATTCAATTAGATGAAACCAGGAGAGAATCAGTTTGAAAAATTGCTAAGATGCAATTAAAAGTGAAGAAATTATATGATAAGAAGGCTATAGAAATAAAATTTGAATTAAATGACCAAGTGTTACTATGGAATGCTAGATTGGAAGACAAGGGAAAACATGGAAAATTTGATCCAATCAGGTTAGGACCATATTTGATTCATGAGAAATGGGGCCTAGATTCATACATTATCAAAGAACTCTCTAGAGACATTCAGGAATTGCCTGTTCATGGACAATTCCTGAAGAAATACTTCTGTTGAAGGTATTTTTCTCCATGAACAGTAGCTAGGTTTTGTATATCTTGTAAACATTGTAAAGGTGTGGTGTGTTTGTTTGTGTCTAGTTTGTTGGAAAGTGATGTTTTGGGAGCACTAGGGATCACTTAAGGGTTGTCATTTATGGAAACACTTATGCTAGGGTGATCACATGAAGAGAGTTTTGGTATTGGAGACTTAGTCATGAAAATGACTAAGTACAAAATTAGGATAACAGTATACTGTGTTACAGTTTTTGTCAACGAAGATAATATATGATGTATTATGGCTTGTGAAGTTAGTAGAAGACATTTTGGGATATGTATGACCTTCAGTTAAGGTCGCACATATTTTGGTGATGAGATCAGTGAGATACAATGTTGTGAAGGTATGCGAAGATAAAGAGTCAGTAAAATAGGGCATATGAACAATCACGATGATTGAGGAAAGGTTAGTTGGTATGGTAACGTGCTAAGTTAGATGGAAGTTGTATATTGCCGATAATTTGGTAATATAACATTGCCAACTCTATGGTTGTCATTTGCATAAATAATTATTATGTTTTGTAATGTATTTTGAGAGCAGACTGGATGGTAGAATCAGTATAAGTATAGAGTGTTTTGTGGAAGTGATATGTGTGATTGTGATGATGATGTGATGTATGTGAATTTGAGAGCAGAGAGCAGATGCGAGATCAGTGTTTGACAGAGCTATAACTGGAACTATATAAGCATAGCAGATGCTTGTTTTGTTCACTTTTGAAGAACTCTTTGTGATAGTATTTTGATTGTAAGAGTTGTAAGCTCACCACCTTTAATAGGGTTTTTATATGTCCCTAATAGGGTTTTGTATTCCTCTAACAAGGAAATATACTATGTAATAATCAGCTCATAATAGGGCTAGATCTCCTAACAATGATACTATATTTTAGTGCATAGTTGTGGGTACCATCTCCACCGGGGTTTTCCCTTAGCCAGGGTTTCCTCAAAAATAAATCATGGTGTTATGAGTTATGTGTTGTGCATTTATGTTCTTTTCATTTCAATATTATTATGGTTTATTTACAATTGGTTGAAGTTTAAATTAAAGTGTTGTAATACTGATTCACCCCCCTCTTAGTATTACTTAATCCTAACAATTGGTATCAGAGCTATTGGCCTTTGGAGAGAAAGCCTAATAGCTTAAGGGAGATGAGAATGGATTCACAAAGTTTGCAAGTGAACTTTGAAGTAGCACTTGATGACCTAGACAAAGAAAATGCTGAGAATGGTGAATTGAAATTTAAATTGAGAAGAGTAGAAGGTTTCATCAGGAAACTAAAGGAACAACTTGAAGTTTCAAGAAGTCAGAAACAAGACCTTATGGATAAGATCAAAGAGGATTCAGACAATGACACATTAGATCAAGTAAAGAAGTTGGAGTAGGAAAAAGAGAAAATCAATCTTTTGATGATTAAAGAAGTTCAACATGAAAAAGATGCAAGACAAAGTTGAAGAGACACTAAAAGAAGCAAATGTGCATATCAAACAAATGAAGACTGAACTTGATCACTATAAGGATAAATGTCAGGAATTGGAGAAGTACAATCAGATCATTAAAGGAGAACTCACTCAAGCCAAATTACACATTGAGAAGTTACACATGAGCAATGATAAAATTGATGAACAAAGAGAGACAGAAACCTGAAGGAGACATGACTAGAATTGGATTCAATGAAGGTGAATGTTCTAAGACTCATGAAGAAGCACATGAAGTGAAGACTAAAGAAAGACCTACTTTTGAAGAACCTAAAGAACATATTAGACCTTTCAAAGGTAGATACTTTGGATGCAACAAAGTTAGACACTGTTAGGAATGGGGGGGGGGGGGGGTTGAATTAGTGTTCTATATTATTAATGTTTTTCTGTTTCTTGAATCTTAGCCAAATTAAACAATTACCAAAATGAATATTAAAGCAAGTAAAGTAAACAACCATAACACATAACACCATATATGATTATAGGAAAACCTTGGCCAAAGGAAAAACCTCGGTGGGAATTAATACCCACTAATAATTGTTTTGTATTATGAACCTGTTAATGTTCCTTTGCCCTGTTAGGAGCAGTCATTACAATGCTTTAGTACAATGACCTAGTCAAAGGTCAGACCCTGTTAGGAGTCTTGAAGTAACAAACCCTATTAGGGGTGGAAGGCTCACTACCAGAGCTCACTGCTCAATGAGGAAGACTACAACCTCCTGGATATCAGAGACACACTATATCTGCAAGGTGAACTATTGCTATGATACTACTTGACTGATTAGTTCATTTTGTGCACTGATGCTTTAACCTCTTGTAAAGATCTATAACATTCTTACTGCTCTTAAAACATACTTCACATACTTCTACACTTCTATTACAACTTCTATATCCATCTCATTCTCTAATAGAAAAGCGCATGTCTTATATATAAGCGCAACCAAAACTATTTACTAAGTCGACCTATAACCTATTACATAAAATGCTTCCAAATGAATCGGCTGAAGTGTGTTTACATACATTGCTATTAACATGTTTACAACATAAGTACAATAGGTGCATAGCCTTAACAAAACAAAATAATACTAACTAATTAAAATCTTTCCTGTTGGCTGCATGCTCTATTTTGTTCTACCACTTACTGACTATGTCACATCAAATCATTGTAACTTCTTCATGCTATCACATCTGACCATGCATTCTTAGACATATCTTACTAACATAATCAAAAGCTTATATTCAAGAGTACATACCAAAACTCTATCATACGCATGTGCATTGATGCTTTGTTCATTAGATGCTTCACTGACTTCTCTGTCTTCCATACTTAGCCAAATTATGATCTTCTGAGTAAGTGAGCTGACACCAAAACTCCATATGACCTTGTTGCCATAATGAAAATACTAAACTTAGTCATATACACTAGTGTAGTCAACTTTCCAACAATCTCCCCCTTTGTCATTAGTGGCAACAAAGGAATATGGCAAAGTCGCTAAACTACATCTTTACAAAAAACTTTCTATCTTATACTCTTATCTTTTCCTATATACTGTAAATCATATAATCTCTATCTTATATCTCCCTTATACCATATTAATCTATTACTCCATATTAATCTACTCCCCCTTTGACATTAATGACAAAGGCACTCAAAAAATGAATCTACAAGTACTTACATAGATAGTACATCCAGGTATGCAATCTTAAGGTTTTGGATCTCTTGCTGCCCAAATGCCTTGAGTGCATCTACTATTTGTAGATGGGCACATAATGCATAAGTTAGCTTCTTCATCTTCTCCAATTTTGTACAGGGACCTTGATCATATGTTACAATGGTAGCATCAATATGCTTGATATTCTAATTGAGTACATCCAATGAGGGCGCAAGTGCATGTCTTAACTATGCTTGGCTAGCCCTTATCTTTGTAATATCTTTTTCTATCTTTTCAATATTATCTATTTGAACTTTATAGACATTGTTGCACATGTTAATATCCTATGAGGGATCTATCACTGATTTGTTGATAGTTTCCATCATAGATTTAGCTTCCTGAATCTTCTTGGAAAGGTCTAATGTAAGTTTGTCTTTATTCATATAGTCAACAATTATTTCTCTTCCTTTTTCTGCTATATCCTTTAGCATAGCTTGACCAACCTTAAGATAATTGAGGTTAAGTGCAAAGTTACCTATCAATTCACTTAGCCTTTTCTTGAGATATTTCTCTTTTTCAATCTTAGATATTGATTCCTCAAGACTTGAGAAATTTTCTTTGAAGCATGTCAAGATGGTGCTAACATTATCCACTGAATGTACACTTGATACTTTCTTGTCCTCAGGTAGTAGAATATTTAGTATGTTGATTGATTCAATAAATAGGGGATTTCTCATAACTTGTTTCTCTTTTTCTTTCTCCGTGGCTAATACACTTATCTTTATTAAATCTTCTTCTCCCCATGAGTTTGAACTGGTTGTATCAGGGGTCAAAATTGAAAACAATGAGATTGATGGATTAGGGGTAAGGAATGTGCTATCCATAACTTTACTCTTTACCTTTACTAGTATTTCAACAAAGGGCTCATCTGCAGGTTCATCTTCCTTCTCTTCTTCCTGTCTAGTCAAGTCTTCAATTTGCACTTCTTCTTGCTGCTTAGGAGATTCATTAGTGCATAGAATCTCTACTTCCTTAGTGCTTACAAATTATTCCTTAAATTTATCTAAGTCCTTGTTAGATGCTGCCATGGATATCTCAACATTATCAATCACAATGGTGTCATCTTTTGTTTCCATTGCTTTAGTAGGCACTGTCATTGTGGGCGTAGAATCTTGTGGACATGTCATCAGTGCATTAGGGATCTCTGACTCCATTTCTTGCTCAGTGGGGGATTGTGTTGTAGGCACAAATGGTGGATACATGTGTCTATCCAAGAATACCTTCCCAAATGATTTTTCTATCTCCTTCGCAACCAAATCATAGTCATTATTCATAATCTATAGAGTTCTTAGCTTAGTTCTTAGGTGAGGCTTCACCAAATCCAACAAAAATGTTTTCTCTTCAACTAAACAAACATGAAGGTTGTCATCTAGTGTCTTTTCTCTTATCCTCATGTCTTCTTTTATGGCTTGTCTCTTCAAAGAGTCAAGTATATTCCATACTTGATCAAGAATAGTTGTCTTAAGTTCCAAGACTGACTTCTTGAACTTAATCATATGTTTGATTATCATACTATGGATCTCTGATTTATCTATCTCATGATATTTATCATAGAACTTAGCTATTTGATCAATTCTCCCTTCATTAACGACTCTAGTTTTCAAGACTTCAAGATTTAATCTGAATCCTACCTGATGCAGTCAAGGATGGTGGATCCAATGAAGGATAGTCCAAACCTTACAACCAACAGAATTATATAGTGGAATAACCAACATAATAGATAACACAACAAATGTTCCAAGTAATTTGCATTAGCATGCCCGACTGTATGGCCTTCCGGGTTAGGGCCAATTAAAAATAGAAATAATTCTACAAGATCCACAAACAGATCCAATACAATCTTAGCTAGTTTATCTCTGAAGAAAATCAAAAGCTAATGGAAACTCTAAGGAAGATCTAAACTTGAGCTCACAAGCCTCCAAGCAATCTCCTTATCTCCAAGTGTGAAAACTACTAGCTCTGCTACAAACAACTATCAGATTACAATCTGATCTGCAAGATCATGCAAGAAATTTTCTACAACTTGGCCAACTTCAGATTTCAGAACCTCAGATATGATTCACTAAGTATTCAAAGTCATCTATATCCCTGACCTCTAAGTCCTCTCCTCTCTCCTAAACATCTACCCAAACATCCTATAAATACTAATCATCAGCCACAAGTCAGATGGATGAAACCATTAACTCCCCAAACAAATAATTAAATGCCATACAAGTCAACTTACGATTGCATACAAACATTTAATTTAGCATGTCGACCTATAAAAATAGCTACCAACAATAAATGCACCAAGTCAGCTCAACAAATCACAAAAAACTCCAGTCGGTAAGCTAGAACTACCGAGCAACAGTGAATTAACCGAGCATGCCAGGCATCACCAAGCACCAATGTCGACTGAGCACTGTAGGCATGATCAAGTAACACTTTCACCAAGCACCAGAGACTACTGAGCTCCTTTAGTGACTGAGCTTCCTTCAATGACCGAGGCCATCAGTCAAGGCTGCAACCGAGTAACACCAACCAAAATACAAACACCCCATGTAGTTTCACTGAGGACAAGAATGCCCCTGCCTTAACCTTGGATTCCCCTGCATCACTACCTTAGGATGTGCTTGAGTGTTTCTACCTTTTCTTCTTGTTTTTCTTGATGATGGGTGACTTGTTCCGATCTACTTCTTCCTTTTAGGCTCAGGAGGTGGAGTGGACTCTAGATCAATAGTAGGTGTAGGTGGAGATATTTTTTCTTCTACCTTTTTCTTCTTTTCCTTAGGATAATCAAATTTCTCTATTTTGACATTAGAAGAGGGTGTTCTCTCAAGTTGCATTGCAATCTTGGCTTCCCTAGCTTTATCCAAGTCTTCTTGTGTAACACCATGAGTTTTTCAGAATGTCTGAAGTTATCATGGATTCTTTTCTCTTTGTTGCTACACTGTATAAGATAGAGTCTACTTGTCTTGTCTTCTCTTCATAAGTACCCCATCTTGGTTCATTGGGATCCTTAGGCACTGATAGGAGGACTTGTGCATAAGCTTCTAGAATGTGTTCCTCTACTTCATAACCAAGTGGATGAATCCCCTTAGTCCTTGGCTCCACTGCTTCCATGCATGTGATATCAGTTTCCACCATGAATCATATACTGTCCTTATACTTCTCTACTATACTCTCAGGTATCCTATACCTTCTCTACATTCTGATTCTAAATGTCTTTATTTCTAAGTCCATGAAATCTTTCAAGGTGCTCTTAGATGTTTCCTTGAATGAAATTTATGGCAATGTAGGTAAACTCCTGTCAAGATAAAGATTTGCCACTTTACCAACAATATGGAAGTACATGTAAATGATTAGTGACCCAAATCTGAATAATTTTCTCTTTTGATAGCCCTTATATTATCCAAAAAATGTGTGTGTAAGATTTCAAAGAGGTTTAACTCTCCATTTTCCTTTACTATTCTTATGGCTTCCAAAATAGTTGCTGCTGACACACTATTCACTTTGTTAGCATGTTGAAACTTGTATCCAAGTATCATCGCCATGAGTTTGATATCCTTCTCCTCAATGGGCTTAATTATCATGCCTCACTTATCACTTTAGGACTTACAAGCTTTCTCAACTTGTTTTCTAACATCCTTACCAATAGGAAGAATGGCATCGGTCTTAGGAAGTCTAGTCATCTCATGAATGAGATCAGTAGTTATTTGAACACAGAATTCTCCAATCCAAAACAAGTCATAGAACTCATATGCAGTCACATACTCTATGATAGGGTTATTTTCTAAGTGCATGAACTCATTCTTGAATGTCATGTTAGGATTTACCATTATTTCAATGAGCAACCTTATTCTATCCAATCCTATAGGTTCCTTATTGCAATATATGTATGCGCATATATCTTCCACGTGCATAACTCCCATCGGAGTTCTAGAGAATACCCCTTCCAAATCATCTAGGATTGACTTAAAAGGATGCTTCTTGAAAATGTATCTCTTCCTTTCTGCAACATCAAATACAACTGGAGTGGCCATTACTTACTTGATCAATGCTTAAATCAGTTTCCAAAGGGTTTCTGAACTATTGCGACTAAACTAGGGTTCCACAATAATTTTCACACTTCTTCACTGATAAACCAACTTCAAAATTTCAACACTCACTGCTATGATCTCCCGTGCTCTCCAATGGCTCGAACTCAAATGAAAAAGTGAGGATAATGGATCTTTGGTGACTAATAAATCAACTTTTTGTAATTAATGCTTGCTGCATAAACATGGATTGCAACAGTAAATTCCAATCTTCATTCCTGTTGATGATCATGTTGTGCAATATTGCATATTGCTTCAATGAGTAGCCAAACAATTAAAACCAAAGGCACGTACTCAGAGGGTGAGTATACCAGTCGTGTAGGGGTCTAGAGATAATCTAGCTCCCCCTATGACCATGAGGGTCATTCATCCAGAAGTAGAAGGTGCATCCATTATAGATGCATCCGCTACATAGTCATCAACATTATCTTGCTTTACTTCCATCCAAATATTTCTTGCATCTTCTTTAGCTTTCACAAACTTGACATCTCCAGATTCATCCAAAATTGATCCTTGAGACTTATTAGGTCTTTCTTGTCTTTGCGCTTGTGATCTGCAAAAATTTGATATGTTTCCAACCTTGTTACAAGAGTGACAAATGACTGTAGGCCTTATATTCCTTGGAGCATTGATGTGAGTTACCATACTGCATTGTCTAGCTGTGTGACCATTGTAATTGCATATCTAATATGTAATGTTTCTATCATTTTGTTGTGGATGATTTCTTTGATTTTGTTGAGTCTGATTTCTTTGATTTGATCTACAATTCATAGCTCTATGACCAAATTTATTGCATGAATAATAATAACCATTGAAAGGTCTTACCTCTTTACAATCTCTTGCTATATGTCCATGCTTGTTACAGGCATAACAAGTTTGGTTTACTGGTTTGTGTTCATCCTTAGATGGTTTTGCTATAGCTTCAATATGATTTTTAGTCTTCTTAGCTTCTGTAGATTCTTCTGGTACTTTCATTCTTTCTCACATATCATTGATTTGATTTTGTGCTTCATTGAATCCAATACCAGTGGTATCTCCTTTAATCTTCTGTGCATACAAATGTGACTCTATTAGATCCTTACTTGTGTGCAATTTGTCAATATGATTCTTTGCTTCAGTCAATTTAGATTCCACCTTTTTCTTGATGTTTTCTAACTCCAAGATTTTCATGTTTTCTTGCCTCAGTTCTTCATCCAACTATTTATTTTCTTTGATCTAATCTTCATAAGCTTCTTGATTATTAGTTAGCTTTTCATCTCACTCTTCAATCTGATCTTTCAGAGATGTGTTTTCTTCATTCAACTTTTTGACCATTTTTCCCAAATCATTGTTTGAACAATCTTTCAAATCTTTTCTAAGTTTCTTGATGAATACTTGTGTGCCACTGATCTTCAATTTCAGTTCTTCAATTTCTTTTTTAGATATGTCAAGATCTTCAAGAGCTACTACAAGATTCTTCTTCATATGTTCTACTTCTCATGTATCCATGATCTCCTCAAGTGGTTAAACTTATCTTCAAAGGACCAAATCTCTGATATCGGTTGTTAGGAATGGGAACACTGAGAGGGGGGGGGGGGGGGGGGTGAATCAGTGTTCTATATTATTAATGTTTTTCTTCTTCTTGAAACTTAGCCCAATTAAATAGTTATTGAAATGAATATTTACGAAAGTAAAGTAAACAACCATAACACATAACACTAGATATGATTACGGGGAAACCTTGGCCAAAGGAAAAACCTCAGTGGGAATTAATACCCACTAATAATTGTACTTTGTATTATGAACTTGTTAATGTTCCTTTGCCCTATTAGGAGTAGTCATTACAATGCTTTAGTACAATGACCTGGTTAAAGGTCAGACCCTATTAGGAGTCTTAAAGTAAAAAACCCTGTTAGGGGTGGAAGGCTCACTGCTAGAGCTCACTACTCAATGAGGAAGGCTACAACCTCCTGGATATCAGATACACACTATATCTACAAGGTGAACTACTTCTATGACACTGTTTGTCTGATTAGTTCCTTTTGTACGCTGATGCTTTAACATCTTATAAAGCTCTATAACATTCTTATTTCTCTTAACACATACTTCACATACTTCTACACTTCTATTACATCTTCTATATCCATCTCATGATCTAATACAAAAGCACATGTCTTATATATAGGGGCAACCAAAACTATTTACTAAGTCGACCTATAACCTATTACATACAATGCTTCCAAATGAATTGGCTCAAGAATTTTTACATACATTTCTATTAACATGTTTAAAACATAAATACAATAGGTACATAGCCTTAACAAAACAAAATAATACTCACTAATCAAAATTTTTCCTATCAACTGTATGCTTTGTTTTGTTCTTCCGCTTACTGACTATGTCACTTCAACTCGCTATAACTTCTTCATGCTATCACATCTAACCATGTGTTCTTAGACATAGCTTACTAACATACTCAAACTCTTATCTTCAAGGGTGCATACCAAAAATCAGTCATACGCATGTGCTCTGATGCTCTATTCATCAGATGCTTCACTAACTGCTCTGTCTTCCATACTTAGCCAAATTCTGATCTTCTGAGTAAGTGCACTGACACCAAAACTCCATATGACTTTGTTTCGATAATGACAACACTAAACTTAGTCATATACACTAGTATAGTCAACTTGCCAATAGACACATGAAGAGATATTTTAGAGGTAAATGCCCTTTCAAACCCTTTACTGGTTATTGTTATAATGGTTATGATTATGGACACAAGAAATCATAATGTAGAAAACCAGATCAGTCAAGGAAAAAACAAGATTATGTCAGAGAAGAGTCAACAACTAAGATCACATGTTAAAAATGTAATAACTATGGGCATACTACAAGGTATTGTAGATTGCAAGCAAATCAGGATAGAAGGAGACCACCTACATGCTACAAATGCAACAATCTAGGACACATAGCAAAGTTTTGTAGATATAATAGAGAGGACAAAAGAAGAGGACCAAGAGGACCACCTCATGTGGTTATAAAGAAGAATATTGGAGAGAGTGGTAAAAGCCTTACCGAATACATGGATGAGTTCGAGATTCATTTCAAGAAATCAACAAATATAGAGGATGAGAAGATATGGAAGGTGAAAGATTTCAATAGGGCATTGGTTTAGGGAGAGACACTAGATACTACTATGTCTTCACATGATGAGTACATTGAGACATTAACCTAAAAGGCCGCATGGCCTTAGGGGTAGCATTGGATGCAGATAACAGATTATATCCACCCCCTGATTATGTGGAATGAGCTCATGCGAGCTTAGATTTGGTGTGTATAGACACTATGGAGTTTATGTTTTAGAGTGCAACACTTGGAGATTTATATTCTATGATCGCAAGATTTTGTTTGATTGGACAACATGTGAAGTTGAGCTACCCGTGATTAATGCACTTACTCAACCTGCGATGGATAAAAGGGCTTGAAGGATATCATTTTTGCACTATTTGATAATCAACGACCAAGGAGAGCAGTGTGAAGAAGTATTTCAGCCACCTAGCAACCACATTGCGTGATAATTTCAAGAAAAAGTTCTGGATTTTAGTGTGTTAAAGGTATTTAGAATTTATACTCTTTCAGAAGATATGGATGTACCCGCAATTTTTGATGTTGTTGATAGACTGAGGTATAAGTTCAAGAAACATCCATTTAAGTCTTATGAGGATGATCTAGAAGGAGCATTTTCACAAACCCCTTATGATGTGTTGCATGTTGAGGATATTAGGGCACATATACACTACAAGTATGAGATCATAGGAGATGTCAATATCTATAGTGAATTAGATGAGATGATAGAAGTAGATGGGAAAATGGTAGAATAATTTAAGTACCTAGAGGATCAATCTATTATCAAGGTAACCCTACTAGCAGAGTTTAGTGAAACTGAATAGTTCAAGATAATCCTAAATAGAATACATGACTAGGTTATATGGATTGGAGAACAACCAATTTAGATATGTGCACAAATGATTCATGAGATAACTAGATTGGATAATATTGGAGCCCTCCTAGCAGCAGAGAAGAATATCAGAAAACAAGTGGAGATCCTAACCCATTCTAAGTGGGATAAGAGAGCGATGACAGTGAATGATATCTTTCAACAAGATGTGAGGTTGGTAGCTATATATTAGGTTAAAAAATATTCCACAATAATAGACCTAACTTAGTATTAGCCAGAGTTATTATGATGGCATATAGGATGGTTAAGGAAAATAAGAAATACAACCTATGCGAATTTATAGCACAATAGTTTTTGGACAATGTGAATGTTATTAAGAAAGACAAGTCTAAGGCATTCAAGTTTGGTTCACTTTTGGGTCATATGTATATCTACATTGAGTGAAAATTCACTAGTATGAACCCTAGAGCATGGAAGAATGATGTACCGACTGGAATTCAAATTTCTGAGAGCTTCCAAAGACAGGACAAGAATTGGGTAGATGGAGAAATATTTTCTATGACCAAAATATTACAAAGGCAAATGAAGGAAAGATATAGGATACTTGAAGATATAGTTGAGAAATATAAGCACACTATCTGTTTCATGGTTGAAACTGATTATGTGTGCTTTGAGGCAGTTGACCCTAGGTAGAAATGGTGTTACCCTATGGGGTATGAAGTTAGTTCTGAGGTTCTAACTATGCAAGTTGAGCATGTTCTAACAGAAGAGGTAGACACTTCTTAAGAAAGATGGGGAACATATTGGGAAAATTATGAAAAAGTAAGAGAAGAACAAGAAAATGGGACAAGGAAGAGAAAGATTAATAAAATAGTTGAAGATATTACAATGAAGGTAGGAATCACTAGGGAAAAATTGAAGAATCTAAGGACAAAGATGAAAAAATCATCTTCCAACATGGAAATTGATGCACTTTCTCCTTTTGAAGCTGAAAATATAGTAAGTCCTACACTTGATGTTATTGATTTATCATCTACACATGAGAAGAATGCACAAGAAATTCTACTTGTGAGCACACCTAGGAGATCTACAAGATCTAGTAATCCAAGTAGCTCTAAGAAATAAGAGGTAGAAGAAGAAATAAAGAAGAAAGAGGACAAAGTGATTGAGAAGGAAGAAGAAAAAGTACAGAAGAGACCACAAGATCTATGGAAGCTAGATATTCTGATGTTACAGAAATAGAAGTATCCCCAAGGACTTGTACAACAAGTTGGGGATTAGAAAAAAGTTAGCACAATCTGAGGATGAGAATATAAGGAACAAGGCTATTGAAGACATGTTTTTTTATCAATACAAGAAAGGGAAAGAATAATTAAATAATTGAAACCTTTGTTGAGGACTAAGGCTAGACTAGTGAAGATTATGGCAAGAAAATATGATGAAGTCATAGAGGACACTCAAAAGGCATTGGATCAAATTATAATGAGTGACCTACCTAAGAAGACCTCACCTCCCAAGGTTACCAAGCCCACACCTTTGGGAATGGGAGAAAGTTCTAAGATAGATGATGTGTGTGAATAGGCAAGAAAATTGGCATGCAACCAAAATTCTTTGTCTTTGGTGTGCTTGTGACCCTTGATACTTCACTTGATGTGAATGACCCATTTCAAGATAATACAGACAATGCAATGAAAGTTGAAGTGGAAGGAAAAATAGAGGAAGAGCATACAAAGGATAAACAAGAAGAGAAGGAACAAGAGAAGGAGATACATCAAGAAGAAAGATAGGTAAAAGAGATAGGAGCAGAAAAATTAGTTGAGGTAAGACTTGAGCAAAAGTAAGAACTGAACACCTCCTCTACTCTATTGTTGGCAAGTATGGCCAAACCAATGAGTGTAGATGTAGAGAGTGTGGATGGGGATGAAATCATGAGGTTATCCTTCATGGAATTCGCTAAGGCTAAGGAAAGGTCAGAACAAAAAGGAGATAAAAGGGTAAAGGTGATTGCTAGGGTAGTGGAAACAATGAAAAAAAATACTCCCTACACCTATTATTTTTCAAGGAAAGGATGATGCAGAGAACCTAGGCATGGAATTGGACAACTTTGACAGTCACTTTGAGTCACTACTGAAGACCGCAAAGGATAAGGCAGAAAAGAGTTTCTTAGAGAACAATTTGAAGGAAGTTTGTCATTCCATCTCATGGGACTTGAGTATTTTGAAAATAACTACAAGAAAGGCTAAAAGATACGTGGAAAAAGGAAGGAAGATATACAGTTATCATATAATTCTTGTTAGGCATGTGAAGAACATTGAAGACATCATAGCCAAGGACAAGGCTACCCTAGACAACATAATGGACAGTTGTGAAACCTCTTCACAAATTGTATTGGAGATGGATAAGCAGGCATCCAAGATATTGGATAAGATTAGTTAATGCGGAGAAAGGTAGAGTAGTGGAAAGATTTGGTTTGTTGAAGAGTCTAATCACTCCTAAGCTATCAATTCTTGAAGCTCATCTTATGGAGATAGAGAAAATAGAAGGTTCAATGACAAGCTCCTTACCCACTGAACTAAAGGCAACACAGACATCATCTTATGCACTGAATGGAATGATCCGTGTCAGTGAAATTTTGATTAAGTCATGGGAAGATGAAGTAAAGACCTTGGAAGACTCCTTCCAAGACATTTTGAGATTGGTGAGTAAGCATTGAAGTCTTATATGCTTAAAATTTTGTGAAATTTTGTAAGCACCTTTTCCATTGATGTCAAATGGAGAGGAAGAGAAGAGAAAAATGAAAAGAAATGAAAAAAGGAAGAGAAGAGAAAATAAGAAGAATAAAAAGAATTAAAAAAAAAAGAGAAAAGAGAAAAAGAGAAAGAAGAGAAAAGTACATGTATATAGTAGAAGGAAGTTAGTGCTTTGACACTTAGTCATTTTTCGCTAAGTGTTTCCATCAATGCCAAATGGAGAGATTGTTGACAAGTGATGTTTTGGGAGCACTAGGGATCACTTAAGGGTTTTCATTTATGGAAACACTTATGTTGGAGTGATCGAATGTAGAGAGTTTTGGTATGGGAGACTCAGTCATGAAAATGACTAATTACAGAATCAGGATAACAGTATACTATGTTACAGTTTTGGTCAGCGAAGATAATATATGATGTATTATGGCTTGCAAAGTTAGTAGAAGAAATTTTGGGATATGTATGACCTTAATTTAAGGTCAAACATGTTTTGGTGATGAGATCAGTGAGATACAGTGTTGTGAACCTATGCGAAGACAAAGAATGATTAAAATAGGGCATATGAATAGTCATGATGATTGAGGCAAGGTTAGTTGGTATGGTAATGTGCTAAGTCAGATGGAAGTTGTATATTGTTGACACTTTGGTAATATAAGATCGCCGACTCTATGTTTTTCATTTACATAAATAAATATTATGTTTTGCAATGTATTTTGAGAGCTGACTAGATGGAAGAATCAATATAAGTATAGAGTATTTTGTGGAAGCGATATGTGTGATTGTGATGATGATGTAATGTATGTGAATCTGAGAGAAGAGAGAAGATGTGAGATCAATGTTTGAAAAAGATATAACTAGAACTATCTAAGCATAGAAGATGCTTGTTTTGTTCACTTTTGAAGAGCTCTTTGTGACAATATTTTGATTGTAAGAGCTATAAGCTCACCACCTTTAACAAGGTTTTTGTATGTCCCTAATAGGGTTTTGTATTCCTCTAACAAGGAAATTTACTATGTAATAATCAGCTCCTAACATGGCTAGATCTCTTGACAGGGATACTATATTTTGGTGCATAGTTGTGGGTACCATCCCCACAGGGGTTTTCCCATGGCTAGGGTTTCCTCAAAAACAAATCATGGTGTAATGAGTTATGTGTTGTGAATTTATGTTCTTTTCATTTCAGCATTATTATGGTTTATTTACAATTAGTTGAAGTTTAAATTAAATTGATGTAATACTGATTCACCCCCCCTCTTAGTATTACTTAATCCTAACATAGTTTTTCCTCTCTCAATAGGTTTTTGCCAAGTGCTCTCTATAGTTGTCATAACCATTAGGTTTGTGGTATGCTCTACCATCGATTATAAGTTCTTTCATGGGAACAAGTTACTCATCATCCCCAGACAAATTCACTATTGGTCATATTTTTAGGTTTTTCTAAGAAGTGTCACATGATTGTTCTTGGTGTCAAATAAATTGTGCCTCTACATCTAAGAGTTGTAATTTCTTGCACAATTTCTAAGAATGTCTATGTATCAAGGCAATTCTTCTTTGAAAATGTCTGAAACCCTAAACCCTAGGTCTTGTTTGTCTCTAGTAGGATTTTTATCTTTGAAATTTTCCAAGTTGTGCCTTGATTCTTATGTTTTCACATTACCTTTTCATGTCACTTAACTCCCTTTTTCTACATGTGGTTATTATTTTACTTTGTATCTCCAAGTCTCATAAAGTTGGCTTTTAAGTATTTTAACATCCAGAGATTGGATGATAAAGTAAAGACTTAACAGGTGATGTTATATCTCTTAATATCCTAAAGAGTGGCGGTTAAGTCTTTTTATTCAATGACCTAGCAAAAAGGCATTCTCCAAGTCCCCTAAAGTTTGACGGTTAGTTCTTAACCTCTAGTAAATTGGCAAAGCATGTTATCTCCCAATCTTGTGAGGTAGCGGATAAGTCTTTTAACATCAGGAGATCAAGTGAAAAGGTAAAGAATTAATAGTTGCATCTTATCTCTGGATCTTGCAATGTTTTTTGTTAAGTGTCTAGCATCTGGAGACTTGGTGAAAAAAGGTTATCACCAAGTCTTGTAATGTAGCGGCTAAGTCTTCTAACGTCTAGAGATCTGGTGAAAGGTTAAGAAATAGACAAGTGCAGGTTATCTTTGAACCTCATGAAGTCATGACTAAGTCTTATAAGATTTGGAGATTAAGTGACAACCATAGATGATGGTGAAGATCAACAACTATCGCTAAATCTCAAGAACTTGTCTAAGTTAAGTAAAATATCTAGCGACCATGAGAAAGCCTTTATCTCCAAATCTCAAGAACAAACCATGGTTAGAGAAAGAATTCATATATTATGAGATATGCCTTTGTCACTCATTCTCAAGATAAAACCATGGTCAAGCCAAGCATCTAGTGATTATGAAATTTGTTTTAGTCACCCAATCTCGAAATGGAACTGTAGTCACCTAAAAATGGACAAAGACAATTTAATGATAATTCAAAGTAAATCAAGTGAAATCAAGGTAAATCAAGGAAATAATTGAATCAATTTAATCACAATGCACAATTAACCAATCAAAATAAAAATCAAGTCTTAATCCAAGATCAATCAAAATTGAGAGCATTTTAATCAAGTGCAATCAAATCAAAATACAATTAATTAAATTAATTGTATAGTCTTGGATTAAATTAAATTCAACCCATTCAAGGGGTACATGGCTAAAATAAATCAATTAAATCAATTAATAAATTCTATTTACTGTCAACAACCCAAAAAGAGAGGAAAAACAATCAACCAATGAGATTAAAGGAAAGACATTCACATGGATCAAGCCAAATTAAATCTCATTCACTCAAAGTGAAAAGGAATCTTGACCATCCATCTTGTCTACTTGTCCCAAGCTTTGAGGACACAAAATTTTCTTTGTCTTCAAAGGGTGGAACCAAAGACTTAACCCCAACTCAATCATGATTAAACACAACTACACCCCCTACCATTGGAAAATCTATAAAAGGAAGGCTAAAATCCTTCATTATTATCAACCACCTATCTAAGAATTGCATCAAACCTCTTGCAATTTGAGTCAAGAAAGGCATTTAAGAGTAATTTTAGCATTCATCTTGATAATTGTTAGCTTTAGCATATTGTTTTATCTCTTTCATTCTCATACTAGGATTGTCATTAGTGAGAGCTTACTGAGAGCTCACTCATTAACATCTTAGTTAGAGAGCCATAGGATGCTCAATTAGTCATTGATTTTGTTAAATAGTTGCTCAATTGTGGTTGTATTTAGTTATTATTTCACTTATTGTTGATGATTAACCTTAATTCTATGAAGGTACATTCACTTGTACACAAAATGGCACCCATCGTGGGGCAGTAAGCCTCATTTTATCAATTTTATCATTTGAATCATCTTTTGTATGCTTGTATTTGCTATTTTCCATAGAATTTTTGTAGGAAATAGGTCAAATCAAACCTATAGCCAATTCATTCATGCCTATAATCATCTAGATGATGCCTACAAGCTCTATCTTGACGCTTATTTGTTGAACATTTGCACCTAGTCGATACTTTCTAGTCTATCTTAAATTCTTTGTTGTCACCTATCATTGAAACAATCATGCCTATGAGATAAAGATATATTTCCTTTGCCTAAAGAAGTCACGCCTACGAGTTGAGAAGTGTCGCCTGCCGATAATCCGTTGTCACCTATGATCGAGCTTTGCAAAGAACTTTAGAGAATAAGTCATGCCTAGTATCATTTATCTTACACTTAATATTCTTATAGTGTCGCTTTGACTTAATCTGTTTACACAGCTTTAAATATTCTTTGCGCTTAGTAGTAAATTGTTTACGCTTGTTAAATTTTCTGTGTCGCTTGTTGCACTTTTTAGTGTTGCTTGCTAATAGTTAACTTACGCCTGCAAACAATTTGATATCGCGTATTTTCTGGACAATGTCACTTTCAATTTTTTGTCTTAATTTGCTTTTAGATTGATTAATTATGTCATCTAACTCTCTGTTTGTACATTTCGACTGTAAATGAACAGGCATCAAAAAGTGCAGAAGCCAGAAACTAGGTTTAATCAAGAAGGGAAGGCACTAGCTAAGAAGATAAAGAAGGAAACCATAGCACATATCAAGGCTGTTCTTGAGTCAACACAAGAGGAGGACAATCAAGTATCTCAAAAATACCTTGTTGTGATTGAAGCTTACAAAAAGAAATTTGTCTCTCTTAATTGGATCTTTAGTCCTTAGTTCAAATTTTTGTTTGAAAATTTGCAAATAAGGTACTTAAAATTCATTACATAAATCTTTGCTTTGTCAAATTCGATTTTGGTTTCCCCTCATTGTGATTGTTAGTGTTGACTAACTTGCTAGAGGACAAACACACTTGGAAGGAGCTATAGCCAAGGTGAGATGAAAATAATGAAATCACTTAAAAATGCCCGTAGCTTAGGCTAGCTACAAGGAAAGGTATTTCTCTATTCAAGATTGCACTCGATTAAATTGTGGCATTCCTTTTGATATAAGCTTGAGATAAAATAGGAAATAAATTTCACACTTCAATTTTAAGAATCTCCTTATCAAGAGATTGGGAAAGAACAATTGTGTGTTTAAGTGTGTGGAACAAAGAAAGACAATAGGGATATGCTCTTCACTCTTTGAGTGAATCAAACTCCCAAAATTTTTAGCCTAAGTTCATTTCTTGTTTTTCATATACATGCTAGAGCAATAGTGGGCTCACCTCCCGAGTTTGCCTTAACGAGGCCAGTGAGAGGGACAACCCAAAGTGGGATACACTCACTTTTGCCACGGGAATCTAACCCACTCTAAAATGAAATGCATGTATCCTTAATGGGGTACATGACAAACATATTTTAATTTTTCAACCTTCCTCTGGTAGTCCTCACGGATTGTGCAAAATCACACTTTAGTGCTTGTGGGAATCCTCCTAACATACTTGGAGGATGAGAGATTGAAGTCTATTTGAACAGAATATATACTAAAACCTTGATAAAGTAGCAAACACCACCTTCTAGAGCCATGTTTACAAACCAAATCTTGTGCTAGGTAGGTGCTTGAAGTGTTTTCTTGTGAAAAACCCATGACAACATTCTACAAATCAAACATTTTGTGTTTAAGTGGGTAAAAGAGACAAGTGAATGTGTGGTTTTTGTGTTTGAAATACATAAACAAGTGAGAAATATCCATTGAAAATCATCTTATATTTTTAAATCTTGTCAATAATAAAATCAACAACTCTCATATCAAGGATAAATTCTAAAATTAACCCTTGTTGGATGTTGGTTTCCACATGATCAAAAACATATAGGGGATCATTACCAAGTGATAGCACTATCTTTGCAAACCCAAGGCAAGAAGTGGAGTACCAAAGTGTGTTCAAAGATCCTAATCAAGAAGAAATTTTCACAAACCTATTTGAACCAAGAATTGAAGAGATGGGTGATATGAATTCAGCCTATCACAATATCAACAATGCCAACTATAATCCTAAGGAGACACTTGAGGAAAGGGTTGAGAAAGCTGCCCAAGGCAATGATTTCCTAGAGGTTATGGAAAAATTAATAGACAAAGATAGAGAGAACTTCTTCCTAAACCTAGCACAAAAGGGGGTAAAGCTGCCCTATGACTTTGATATTGACCAACTTAAGAAGGACCAACACCAAGATGATCCTATGAACATTATGACTAGGCAGATTAAGGCCTTTCAAGAACAAATTGATAACATGAATAAGGCAGCTAAACCTAAGAACTTTTCCATAGAAGCTTTGTGTCCTTTTCCTTTCGACAAAATTTTAGCAATGGTATCTTTTCCTTTCAGTACCATTTTTCCTAAATATGATAAATACATGGGTAAAATAGACCCACAGGACCATTTAAGGGAATTTTGTGCCCTAAGCATAGAGTTCATGGAAAATGATACTTATCTAATGAGACTCTTTCCTAGAAGCTTAGGAGGTCCCGCAATGGAGTGGTTTTCAAAACTAACCCCCGGAATAAAGTCTTTTGAGGAGTTAGCCTCCAAGTTCATAACCCATTACTCTTATAACATTGAGCATGAGATCACGATGCTCAAGTTATGGGATACTAAACAAAAAGATGGAGAGTCCTTAGGATTCTTACAAAGGTGGAGGACTATTTTCGCAAGGTATCCATGAACAATCCCCAAGAAAGAGAAGATGGAGATCTTCACCAATAACTTGACTGCGAAAATGAACTATCGATTACAACTTCAATGTCCTCCAACATTTGAAAAAATTATTTAAAATGGAGTTAAGATTGAAGATGTCTTGGTCAAAAGAGGTGAGATTAAATTATTTAAAGATAATAAATCCAACAACAACAACAACAGCAATAACAATAATTATGTTCCTAAATATTTTAATAATCAAGGGTCCAACAATCACAACGATAAATTGAAATCATGGTATAAAAATAACAATAAAAATATTGTGAATGATGGGGTTGTGGAGTCACACAACTTGAAGTCTACCCCTTTTATTCTACCCTATGGAGTGAATTCTTCAAACAATGTTAATCAAGCAAATAAAGCTCCATATAATTCCAAAAATTATAACAATAACAATTCCAATACTTCCAACAATAAGACTTGGGATAAGTCAAAATCAAACTCCAACTATAAGAAAATGAAATTCACCTACTTGGGTGAACCTTTGGAGAATGTACTAAGAACCTTGTTGGCCAATCAAGTTATCACTTTACCCGACATATCAAATTATGAACCCGAAGTCAAACCTCATTGGTGGAATGCATCTCATCATTGTGAATACCATCGAAAAAGAGGTCATCCAACCAACGAGTGCATGAAATTGAAGCACTTAGTGCAAGATTTAATTAATAATGACATCATCCAAATTGAAGGACCTCAAAACAATGGGGGTCACACGGCTTAAAAGAATCCTTTTTTGAATCATGAAAAAGGTGATTCATCGAATCAAAATCATAAAAAGGGTAATGATAAAGTGAACTTTTCCCACACTTATGATAACACAATAAATACCATAAGTGAAGAAGATCAAAGCATAAATGTTGTCATAGTAAAAGGCAAATCAAGAGAAGCATCAACAAATGTGGTCACTAGGGGGCAAGCCTCAAAAATTGTTATACCTAATAATGCTCTAAAAGTGGTGATATCAAACCAAGCTTCCACATCATCATCAAAAAAATACAACTTGGTTGACCAATTGCAAAGAACTCCCGCTCAAATCTCTATTCTTAAGTTGCTCAAACTATCACCAATCCATAAGGATAGCTTGGAAAACACCTTGTTGGAAACAAATGTGCCTCTAAATTTGGAGGTAGAGAAGTTCCAAAACATGGTGGGGCATTTAATTGCACCTCATTTCCTATCATTCTCCAAACAAGATGATATGTCTCTTAATCATCCCCAAAACCTGCCCTTACACATAGAAGTGTTGATCCACAAGCATAGGGTGAAAAGAGTCCTTATAGATGGAGGTGCTGGCCTAAATATTTGTACCCTTAGCTTGGTAAAAGCCTTAGGATTTTCTGAGGAGGCTATTGACCCAAAGAAAAAGATAACCATAAAAGCCTACGATGATGAAGAAAGAGCGTCAAGAGGAGTCATAGTCTTTCCCATAAGAGTTGGTCCTATGAAAAAAGAGACCATATGCCAAGTATTGGACTTAAAATTGACTTATAATATTTTGTTAGGAAGGCCTTGGATCCACGAAATGCAAGCTGTTCCTTCAACTTATCATCAATGCCTAAAATTCCCATATCAAGGGCAAGAAATAATGGTAAGTGGAGACCTCAATCCCTTCCAATATTGTAATAACATTAAGCCTATAAATGACTCCTTGGTTCCACACAATGTTGAGGGGTCTATACCCAATCAAATAGAACAAGGCCAAAGTTCTAAAGACATCCCTTTGCTGAAAGGAAAAGAAAATATGGAAGAAGAAATTGTTGTTAAAGAAACTCCAAAACTCATTAACCAAACTACATCGACTAAAGGAAAAGAGAAGGTTAATGAGGATGATATTATGGAAGAAGCAAAAAAAGACTCTATCAAAGCTGTCCAAAGATATACTAAAGAATCTCATTATCAAAAGATGGATAAAATGATGAAAAACTTTGATAAGCAATGCAAAATTAAACAACAAGGAGTAGGTGAATACTCCTTATCCATGATGGACCTACCCTTATCACCAAAGTCCTTTGGAAAACCTCCAAGTATACCTCATAAATATAATGAAAACTTTGTAAGGTCAAGTACATCATCCACCATAAGTGAAGAGGATAATGAAATTCTGAATTAGTTATACAAGGATGAAGAATCAAGTGCTCACGTCAAGCACATTCAAAATATAACCATCCCTACTCATCAATATGGTAAAGGTTTTTCCATCATGAAAAAGATAGAGTACAAAGGTCAAGGACCTTTAGGAACAATAAATGAAAGGCTAATTGAACCCCTAGAATCCACATGGTGAGATTCCAAGGAGAAAATAGGTTTAGGATATCTTGAAGAAGGATATACACAAAAACATTATCCCAAATTATATGATCAAATACTACAATTAGAATCTCATAGTGATGAGGATTCTAATGAATGGGAATGGGAAACCCTATCAGATGATTCATGCCAAGACAATGGTATTGATGTCATTCATACCTATGCTTCTACCAAAAATAAAGGACTAATGGTGGAATCAACTTCAAATCAAGCATCTAGTTCTAGTCAAGAGAGTCCAAATGATGTGCCAAGCATAGAAATTGAAATAAATCAATGGGTAGGTGAGCCATATGTTCCTTCATGGAGACCTACTATGGAAGAGTCAAACACTAGGTTTAATCCACATGAGTTTTATCCAATGGAAACCATAGTGGAGTCTAGTGAGGAGGATTTTGATCCTTCTTCTTTAGAACATTTAGAGGAAGCCCATGTCTGAGATCTTCAAGATACAATGTATGAACCCTCTAACAATGTGTTATACACTTTAAACCCAATTGAGACAAATGCAAGTGTTGACCCTTTAACTCTCATTCGGCCGGACCTAATTGAAATGGAATACCATTGAACCTGATACCTTGCCAACTTTCTTGAATGACAACACGCTGTCCCAATACCTCAATGTAGTTGAACCTTCTTCTACCAAGGACTATCAAAAATAAATGATCAAAGGGAGCATCCAAACTCTTAATCTGAGAAAAAATAAAAAAATAAAAAAAAATAGAAAAGGAAGAGAATCAAGTGTTGAAAACCACTTTGTGGCAACATTAGATCAAGAAAAAAACAAAGAAATAAATGATGTTTCCAAAGGTGAAAACCTAGCTAAGGCACCTATGGAAGGGAGTTTGGATGTTATACCATATCAATATGAAGAAAGGTCCCCAATTCTAATTGAGCCAACAGAAAAGATAAACATTAGATCAAAAATAGAGTTGAAGTTCATCCACTTAGCATCATCCCTATCAAGCAAAGAAATAATAGAATTCATCAAGTTCTTCAAGGAGAAGAAAGTTAATTTCGTATGGTCTTATGATGACATGCTGGGTTTAGACCCAAATTTGATAATGCATCATCTCAATATAAAGGAAGGAGCCAAACCCGTCAAGCAGAAACTAAGGAAAATGCACCCTCATATTGCCCTACTTGTCAAAGTAGAGTTAGAGAAGCTATTAAAGGTGGGATTCATAAGAGCCATTGATTATGCACAATGGATCTCCAACATAGTGCCAGTATCAAAAGTGGATAAGTCAATCGGAATCTGCAGGGATTTTAGGGACTTAAACTTGGCATGTCTTAAGGATGATTTTCCATTATGAAGTATTGACACCATTGTAGACCTAACAGTGGGACACTCCATGTTTTCACTCATGGATGGATTTAGTGGCTATAATTAGATCAAGATAGCACCTGAAGACCAAGATAAAACTACCTTTACATGTGCATGGGGTACATTTTGTTGGAATGTCATGCCTTTTGGCTTGAAAAATGCCAGAGAAACCTATCAAAGAGCAATGATGACAATATTCCATGATATGATGCATTATTTCATGGAGGATTATGTGGATGACATACTAGCTAAGTCAAATTCAAGAAAAGAACATCTACCTATCTTGGCAAATTTTTTTGAAAGGTTAGAGGAGTTCAAAGTAAGACTTAATCCAAAGAAATGTGCTTTTGGAGTCCAATCTAGCAAACTTCTAGGTTACATTGTATCTACAAAAGGAATAGAGGTTGATCCTACTAAAGTGAAGGCCATAATGGAAATGGAAGCACCTAAAACCATTAGTCAAATGAGATCTTTACAAGGAAGGATACAATCCATTAGGAGATTCATCTCCCAATTGGCAGAAAAATGCCATAATTTCACCCAACTTTTGCATAAAGACACAATCTTCAAGTGGAATGAAAAATGTGAAGAAGCTTTCAATCTACTAAAGACATACCTCATGAACCCACAAATATTGATGCCACCTATCAGAGGCAAGCCCTTAATCTTGTACATTTTAGCAACAAAGAATTCATTGAGGGCACTTCTAGCACAAGAGGATGAAAATGGAAAAGAGAAAGAAATCTACTACATTAGTAGGACTTTAGTCAAATATGAGATGAACTATACCTTCATGGAAAGGGCATGCCTGGCTATAGTTTTGCTTCCCAAAAATTATGTCATTATATGCTAGCCCACAAGATAAGGCTCATTGCCAAAATTAACCCTTTGAAGTATCTACTAAGAAAAACAACATTAAATGGAAGATTAGCAAAATGGGTGATGATACTAAGTGATTTTGATATATAATATGGTGATAGAAAAGAAATTAAAGGGCAAGTCATTGCAGACCAATTAGTAGAAGTACCACTTCATGATGATCATCCTATACAAGTTGAATTCCCAGATGCAGAGATTGTGAATGTTGAGGCAAAAACATGGCAACTTTATTTTGATGGTTCCTACGCTCACCATGGGTTAGGAGTAGGCATACTTCTAATCATGCCTCAAGGCTCCACTATCCCTAAGTCATACAAATTTCTATTTCCATGTACAAAAAATATAGTAGAATATGAAGCCTTGGTTATTGGAATCAAGTTGGCATTAGAGTGGAAAGTGACAGAATTAAAGGTATATGGAGATTCATAATTAGTCATAAATCAAGTCAATGAAGAATATTAGACAAAAGATGACAAATTAGTACCTTACAAAACCATGGTGGATAATCTCAAGAAGTATTTCATAATCATCACATTTGAACAAGTGCTGAGAGAAAAGAACAAAGTAGCAGATGCCATGGCAACCTTAGCATCACTTTTGCAGATGCCTGATCAGAGTGATAGATATGAGTTCTTGGTAGAAGAAGCGACTCAACCCATGTATGACCTAACCCATCCTTATACCATTTTCCTACTTACTACAACTGACTCACCTTGGTATGGACCAATTTATACCTATTTGAAAGAACAAATCCTTCCTATCAATCAAACCAGAAACCAAAAGAAAAGCTTCATTAGACAAACTACCAAATACACTATAATTTCTGAAACATTGTATCAGAAAAGTCTTGACAGAATGCTCCTTAAGTGTTTAGAAGAGGAAGAGTCAAACTTAGCCTTATGAGAAATTCATGAAGGAATTTGTGGATCACACTCAAATGGATTATCTTTAGCTAAGAAACTTCTTAGGATAGGATATTTTTGGCCTACTATGGAAAAAATATTCTTGTAACTTTGCAAAAACTTGTAAGAAGTGTCAATTCCATGGAAATTTGATACATGCGCCAGCGCAAGAACTTCATCCAATGAAAACACCTTGGCCATTCTATCAATGGGGTCTAGATCTAATAGGAATGATTCATCCACCATCTTCAAATGGGCATAAATTCATAATAACGACCATGGAATACTTTACTGAGTGGGTGGAAGCTATACCCCTATCAACTTCAATAGGCAAATAGATATCCTTGTTTATCCTAAATCATATAATTTGTAGATATGATGTACCTCATACCATCATAATGAATAATGCAAGGCATTTCAAGAACAAAGACATAATGAAATTATGCACCAAATTTCACATGATACATCATTCATCTTCAATCTATTACCCTCAAGGTAATGGACAAGCTGAAGCAACAAACAAAAACATATTGAAAATCTTGAAGAGAACGGTGGATAATTTTGGTAGAGATTGGCATATCAAGATAAACCTGACCTTGTGGGCTTATAGAACAAGCATAAGGATGCCAATAGGGGCTACACCCTTCTCCTTATTCTTTGGAATAGAAACAATTTTTCCTTTGGAGGTAGAACTTCCATCCTTGAGGATATCTATGCATGGATTGATAAATGAGGAAGACTATAGGGTTGCTAGGCTACAAGAACTAGAACTCTTGGATGAAAAATAGAAAGAAGCCTTTGATCACTTAAAGGTGTACCAGAATAAAATGTCAAGATCTTACAATAAACACATCAAGCCAAGGACATTCCAAATAGGTGACCTAGTGTTAGAAGAAAATCCCAAGAACCAACAAGAAAGAGAGAAAAAAGGAAAGTGGGAAGAAAAATGGTTAGGACCATTTCTTATTGTTGAAGATTTTGGGACCGACACATACAAGTTATCAGATTGTGATGGTGAAGAGCTACAAGAACCTATAAATAGCATACATCTCAAGAGGTTGTATACATGAGGTAGATGAAAGAGTATAAAGAGTATCAGATGGAGAGCATCATATTAATTGTACATAGTTCAAAAGAGATCTTGAAAATATCAAAAACATTTGAAAAAACATAAAAGATCAAAAACAGTAGAAAATTGAGCATGAAGAAAGGAAAAAAATTCAAATATGATCCTCAAAAAGATGTTGTCTTGGTGAAAACCTAGCAAATAGGCACCTTGATAATAAATTAAAAAAAATTGAAAAAGAGAAAAATACAAAAAAAATTGAAAAAGAAGAAAAAGTGCCTTGGTGAAAACCTAGCAAATAGGCACCTTGGTAGCAAAAAAAGAGAAAAGCTTTAAAAATAGAAAAAAGAGCTTGATCTATTCAATCAGTGAAAACCTGGTAAATAGGCACCATTGAAAGTCCAAGTCAGTTGCATACTTAGAAGGTCACCTTGTCAATATTGCATTCACCAGCATTTGTATACATTGCATAATAAAACCCCACAGTTGCATTTGCAAGTACCTTAAGATTTTGGTCACCTAATTGAAAAATTGTCCTAAGTCCTATAAATGAAATCAATATCAAACTAGGGGCAATCTACTCTCAAGGAGAAAGGATTCATCAACAAGCTTTATTCAATCAGAGAATCAATTCATCACACTCAAAAGAGGAACACTTAATCAAATCTACATCCCAATCCAATGTGAGCCTAAAATGAAAATTTGATCCAAGAACTTAAATGACCTTACTCTTTATCAGGATTAAAAGTATGAAATGGATGGAACTACACTTGAACTATGGATTTGAAAAACATGGCAAAATTTTTTCTAAGTGTTGGCTCAATTGATGAAATCATTCCTTTCTAGTGAATCGATGAAAGTTGTAGACTAGACAAGCTATGATGAAAGGATGATATTTTCTTGATTTCTGAATAACTATCTTAAAATCAAAGTTTTAAATCATTTATTATTTGTCTAAGGACGTGATCATCAAAGAATCATCGAGGACTTGTACATAGGATAAAATGGAGATTTCTGCTTGTTTACGCAAACAGATACCTTGGCTATTTTGATCTTCAATATCATAATACCAACATCCACTTGCAACATAGAATCTGACAAAATCGGTATTCACACTCTCATGTTTCATTTCAATCAGTGATAGTCATACCAAAGAGACCAATGGGAAAGCAAGGAAAAGGGAAAAAGTATTCATATCATCATAGTTGAACTAGTGATGGTTGTACTAAAAAATGGGATTCCAAAAATGCTCAATGATGATTATAAGCTCTAAATCTTGAATAATGATAGTTAGCTGCATACATGTTAGATTAAGTGCATTGTATATATTTGTTTTGCCTTTCTTAGCTTAAATTGCAAGGGGAAAAATGAAATGGGAGGGTTCAATTCAAACATCATGATGCTAGATTCAAAACAATGAAAATGAGATTATCTTTTGCATTCATGCATAGCATTAATCATTAGTCATTATACATAAATAGATAGAAAACAAAAAAAGAATCATTATTCATACATCATTTTCATACATGTAGTTATGGATAAAAATTATATACATTTGAAAATACAAAAACATAGGATCATCCATATCCATATAACCATAAACAATTTGCATCCATACATTGAAAAATAGAAAAAATCTCATAAATTCATACATCAATGCATCCATCTAACTATATCATAAAAATAAGATACAATGCATCCATTGCATATAATCAAAAGTAAATGCATCATAAACATCATATAGATGCATATAAAGATAATCTCATAAATCAACTCATGAATAAAGACGAAGGAATAGATCATCATATATCATCAAAAGAATGTTTCTTAAAGGATCTAGTACATCAAAGTATATCCAGACACAATATCATGAAAGTGATAAATCAAAAGTTTCAACCAATCAAATAACATGAAATGTGCAATAGAGGACATCAATGATAAATGAATATGTCAATAATCAATCATGATCCCGCAGCACCAGAACCACCTGGATCTCTATCATCATGTGGAGGAGGAGCCTAAGAAGTGCTCACTCTGCTCAGTCTCTGAACAACCATTGTTGCATCAAGGCAACAACCTGATCTAAATTTTCAACAATAGTGGACATATCTGTCCTCATAGACTGCATATCTCAGGCTAAGGAACCAATAGTGGGAGCATCCTATGAATCCTATCCATGATCCTATGGCCGCTAAACTGGTGGAGGCATCTGCTGTGCCAGAACTTGTTGAGCCTGAACCTGCTAAACATCATCATCCTGCTGTGCCAGGGCAACTCTCTATAACTATACCAAAGGATCTAAACCCCCAGGAACCTACCTAGTAGCCTCAATATGAGCCTATCTCTGAGCTCTTTGCTGTCAATGAACTCTATCCTATCTAACCACTGCTCTAGGATGAACTACCTAGACTGCATCAACCTACCTATCTCTGGCTCTATCTCAACCATGTCCATCCCTCACCCATCCTCTAACTACAACAACTGGAGGATCTCTACATCCTCGACACCTCCAATGTCTACCACCACCACATCCATCACCACCACCACCACCACCACCATGTCAAGCTAAAATAGGCTCCATGGGATCTATGAAACAAATAAACCTATTCTGAGACCACCAGTCTTGATACTCATGGGACATCCCTGCATCAGACATACCTGTCAACATCTCCCATCTACAGAAAGACATACCAGTAATCCGAGCCAAGGCAAACTGATAATCAATACAAGGGCCCCATAAAGATCTCTAAGCCTGTACTCGTGCATATAACGCATTGCCCAGAGGCATATCCTGTATCCTACCATATTGTCTGGAAACTCAACCAAAACAAAACTACTCAATAACAGTATTAGATCAGTCAATCATCCAATGAGGAGTAAACATATATGGCAACTCATCATCATCCTCCCGCCACTGATTGCAATCAAGGTAAGGACGCCATGTAACCTGATCAAGATCATCTATTTGACATCTTCGAAAATCTAGATGACCTAAATGATGCTAAATCACCATACCTATATATAGAAAAGCATAGGGATATCCACGCGGCCATCTCCTATCAGAAATAGGCCTGGTAATGGGAAGATGCTCCCAAATCCATAACTAAAGAATAATAGCACTAGCATATAAAGAAGAACTCTCTCTATACACCACCTCATGGAGATCTTGATATAACCATGCTAGCACACAAGAACCCCAATCAAAATGTCGAGGCTATGCTAGTAAATCCTCTAGAATCCTACCCCAACCAACATAAAAACTATAACCCTGTCAGTCAGGAAGAAGTAGACCACCAATCAATGCACCTAGAACTACAGGCAATGTAGGGAAAGAAGAAAAATATGGCCATGTGATCATATCATCATCAATCAGATTGTCCCCAAACACTCATCAATAGATAGTAGAATCATACATAGAATCATAATAAACAATCTCTCCTCGACAGGGAATCCATAGCAAATGATACACATCCTCAGGTGTGATCGTCATCTCACCATGTGGAAGATGGAAAGTATTATGGTCAGAGTGCCAACGCTCTGCCACAACTGTCAATAACCCATGGTTCAGCTAGAACCGGGGAAGATCGAGAAGGAAGCTCAAACCACAAAGCTCTATAACATGAAACTCGACATCAGTAGGTGTCTGCCCAAGGTCAATAACCCATGATGGAACTGATCGGATATATAATACAGGGAAGTCAGCGTGTTTGGCAAAGAACAAAAGAATCATATCAGCATATTATATCAAGGAACATCTAAAGTTGATCAAGTTATTCTAAAATCCATTTTCTCATCATGAGCGCATCAAAACTCCTAACTCTATATCTTGAGGAGGGAAAATATTTGTTTTATCTCTCTAGATCTTGAGAGTAAAATATCAAACCATCCACCTATCATAACAGATTGACAAATCAACTTCGTTGGTATTACTATACTGATATCCTAATCAATTTTTTAGTTCAAACATAACTGACCTAATCATATCATTTGAATCAGTCATCTTGACGTACTAAATGTTTCATAAACAAAACAAAAATTAAAAAAAAGAGTCAAAGTACAAGTGAAAATTATGAGAAAAATGCTGTAGGTGTGATTTTATTCATCACAGGAGACATTTCCTTAAGCAACATACAATTTTTGTCAGGCGACATTACTTTTGTCTCAGGCGACAAATTTCTCATAGGTGACATTGAATTGACCTAAGTGATAGTCGATTCTTCCTACGCGACATCAAAATGATAGGGTTTCATAGGCTTAAAAAGTTATGAAATTTGGTTTTTAAAACCTAAGTTTACGCGTGAACCATTTAATCTCAGGAGACTGAAAATTTGATAAGAGACATTAAAATACTCATGAGCGACACTAAAAACCACAGATGCGACACTTACTAGTGTTAGGCAACATTGAAATTTTCATAGGCGTGACTTAACTATTTCAAAGTAGTGATAAAATTGGAAATTGCAATAAATGCTAACTAATGAGCAATAAATGCAACAATGAGGTTCAAAAAGCACTTATCGAAGGTCCATAGTTAGGCGGCCTTGCATATCTCTAACACTGCTCGAATTGATGCTCCCAAATAGGCACAACCATCTTGGAAAGAAGAAGAGAACCAGAGAAAAATCACAGAAGAGAAAAGTAAAAATGAATAGTAAATCTAGGTTTTTCAACTGATTTAAGCTAAATTGACCTAATTTTGAGGTAAAAATTGACTTTGACCTATATTAATCTATTGCATTAACCATGGCAAATTGAGAATTGTGGCATATCATAAAGTGTTTTTCAGAAATGAAAACATATCAATCAATCATTTAAACCTATCTATCGAAAACAAAAATATGTTTCATTTTTGAGGGGGCATACCATTAGATAATTAGATCAACATCATCAATAACATCAACGGAAATCAAAGATTGATCGTCAAATCAAATTGAAAGCTTTATCAAATTTTTTTCATAATCAAACGAAAGAGGCATCATATCAGATCATCAAGAGAGTTTCATGTCGATCAAGAAATCAAACATCATATCGAGAACCATCATCATAATGACTATCATATCAGAACGATCATCAGGGAACCATATCAGGAGAGTTTCATATCAATCATTACCTGCGGCAATTTCATATCAAGAATCAGAGGATCGACCATCAAAAGACATTAATAGTGAACATCAAGGAATGAACATCAATGAATCGGGACCTATTATCAAGCAAAATTAGATTATTCTTTGAATCGACATGCTTCACATGTCAACTCAAAGAGGGGCATTTGTAATCACCTAAAAATAGACAAAGACAATTTAATTATAATTCAAAGTAAATAAAGTCAAATCAAGGTAAATCAAGGAAATAATTGAATCAATTGAATCACAATGCACAATTAACCAATCAAAATGAAAATCAAGTCTTAATCCAAGATCAATCAAAATTAAGAGCATTTTAATCAAGTGCAATCAAATCAAAATACAATTAATTCAATTAATTGTATAGTCTTGGATTAAATTAAATTCAACCCATTCAAGGGGTACATGGCTAAAATAAATCAATTAAATCAATTAATAAATTCTATTTACTGTCAACAACCCAAAAAGAGAGGAAAAAAAATCAAGCAATGAGATTAAAAGAAAGACATTCACATGGATCAAGCCAAATTAAATCTCTTTCACTCAAAGTGAAAAGGAATTTTGACCATCCATCTTGTCTACTTCTCCCAAGCTTTGAGGACACAAAATTTTCTTTGTCTTCAAAGGGTGGAACCAAAGACTTAACCCCAACTCAATCATGATTAAACACAACTACACCCCCTACCATTGGAAAATCTATAAAAGGAAGGCTAAAATCCTTCATTATTATCAACCACCTATCTAAGAATTGCATCAAACCTCTTGCAATTTGAGTTTAAAAAGGCATTTAAGAGAAATTTTAGCATTCATCTTGATAATTGTTAGCTTTAGCATATTGTTTTATCTCTATCATTCTCATACTAGGACTATCATTAGTGAGAGCTTTCTGAGAGCTCACTCATTAACATCTTAGTTAGAGAGCCATAGGATGCTCAATTAGTCATTGATTTTGTTAAATAGTTGCTCAATTGTGGTTGTATTTAGTTATTATTTCACTTATTGTCGATGATTAACCTTAATTCTATGAAGGTACATTCACTTGTACACAGGAACCATGGTCAAGTCAAATATTCAGAGATTGTGATATTTTCCTTTGTCACTCAATCTTGAGAAGAAACCATGGTCAAGTAAAACATCCAGCGACCCTGAGGTGGCCTTTATCTCTAAATGTCATGACATAACCATGGTCAAGACAAGTATTCAAAGATTGTAAGATATGTGTTAGTCACTAAATCTCATGATGGAACTTGAGTTAAGATAACCATTTAGAGATTCTGAGAAGACACATTATTGTGTGATCTCCAGAAGATGAGTGGTTAAAGTATCACGGTGATAAGAAAAATAGGATCCCGATGTGTTAAAGTACTCTACTGAGGTGGAAAAAGAAAATGAGTAGTAGCCAATTAGTTTCTAGCTGTGGTTTTTAATAGACTTCAAGGGTTGTAAAGAAAAAGATGTAATGATAGCCTTTTCTACCTTCTTTTCAAAATTGAATGTGCATATCAGCTTCACATGCCATGGATAGCTCAATTTTGAACTTGAATACATGCATAGTGAATGCTAAAATGATTGAAGAGAGATATTTTGTGATCTCGATAAGTTTAAGGTTGAAATAGATTGTGCTGAGTTTGTTGCAGATACGAGGGCCAAACTTCTTAAGGCCAGATGTAAGAGCTTGATTGAGAAATAACATAAGGTTTTTGTAGTTTGGGTGGCATGGTGATGTTGTTTCAATGAGTGGGTTGCAAAGTTAAGCCATGAGGTGACAAGTTTCTAGATAGGACTAGAACTAGTTCAAGAATGATGCTCATGTTCCTATGGTAGCCTGCCTTTTGGTTAGTGGAGAGTTTTTGATAGTGACCTCTTGTCATCTTGTGGAAAAGAAAAGTGTAACTAGTTTTAGTATGACAAGTGTATATTCCCATGTTCTGAAGCTTGTTGTAATCCTATTCTATAAAGTGTTTCCAATACTGGGAAAGTAGGTCTGAATTTTCACTTTGAGAAGCACTTTTGTGTCCTAGTAGGTCAGTCCAGACAATGTATAGTGATAGAATTATTGATTTTGAGCTTCAATGAAAAAAGTTGATTAGTTTTTGTCTTTGAGTTATTCTTGCTTTTACATAGTTTTACAGAGAGTTATAGTGAATGTATATTTTCTCCAAGAGATTAATACAAAGAGAATTACAGGAATTACTATGTCAAAAAATCTTGTCTCCTTCTATTAGTGTTTTATTGATTTAATGAATATTTGACCAAGTCTTAAATTTCATCCGCAACTCTTTCAAGTTGTATGTCATTTCATTGTTGCTATTGGTTCAAATAACTAAGTAAAATGCTTCTATGACTTGATAGAATCACAAAATATATTAGAGGATATCAATAAGTATAAGGTTTTTATGATAACAACTAATATATTTACTTATAAAGTGAGGGAAAAGGTCATTGTTGTCACTAAGGATTGCACCCGAAAGAGCTAAGTGTGAAACCTAGCAATCTTGTGAAACATGGGACTACTTTCAGGTTATGGGTGACCTATAAGAAAGTAGACCTCCAGATTAGGGGTTGAATTCCCCTTGAACCACCTTAAAACTTAAACTAACTTTTGGAGGAAAAGGGAAGAGAGTACATGAATTGAAATAACTAAAAGGGAAACTAGGTTATTCACCAACTTTTAATGATCCACAGATTGCAAAACACTCACAATGTACATTGAAACATAACTGATAACATCACAAATTTATCCCACTTACATTGTTTCCCTTAGGAATAATAAGGTGCTGGTTATAGATAGGAAGGGAAATGAGTTCCACAACCTAAACTATTTGTAGATGCACACAAATTAAACCCTCAAATAATGAAGTGTACTTTTTGAACCATTGAATAAGTAAAAATATCAAGTAAAGGATTTAAACTAATCACAATGACTTGACATAAAACTCACTAAACTACTCAGAAACCAATGAGAAAAAGAAGGACCACTGTTCTACATTCAACAAAAAGGAGCTAGGAAGACAATCTACTTCTCTAGAGCTACAAATATTCAAATTTCAGAGTGAGATAGAATGGAAGAACTTTCTCAATCACCAAAGTGAGAGGTATAAATAGGTGAACATCAAAATCTGCAAATACAAGAATTTGGAGATTTATTATTTCTAGTTCCACCAAATTTGGGACTGGATGAATGGATATCTGAATAATCTGCATCAAAATCCTAGGTAGATCCATAGATGCCACTCCAAATCCAAGTGACAGAAATACCAGATTTATAGGGGTAGGTAAAAAGTGAAAACCTTTTAGATATTTAAGTCATCCTTATCAAATTGAAATCTATCCTAGCCTACCCCCCAATCATGCGTTATAAATGATATCTTGGACAAATGATTTATAAAATCAACACTTGTCCAATATCTTTACAACAAAGTAGCAATGATTTTATATCTTAAAAAATATACCCCATTAAAAATAATAATAGGGAATAGGGTTTTTTTTATTAATATGTTTAATTGATAAGATTCTCAACCCATCTTTAAAAGGGAAAACCCATCAAATATTAAACATTTTATAGTTTTTTTAAAAACCCGATCCCCAAAAGATGCTAAAAATCATTGAGCTCTTGACTGCTGCTTATTGCGGAAGTTGCATTATGGACTGGTTCTTTGGATTTTGGTTCACTGCCCAATTTTGCAACTTGTTTTTTATCTCAAGGGCATACTTGTTGTTTCTCACAACTTGATATGGGAGCTCGATTTGAGGTAGGCATTGTGTTTTTTATCATTTATTTACACTCATCATTTCATATCTTATTTGTTTTTGTTCATCTTGAGGGCATGCTTGCTTCTGTATTTTATTGTTTGGATATTTGAGGACCCATGTTTATCACCAGGGCATAATTTCCTTCTTCATTATTCTCAGTGATGCTCATAGCATTAAGATGATTTGTTTACTGCTCACTATTTTGAAATGTTTTAGGGTCCATGAGCTATTGCCAGGGTATCCATATGTCTATTATTATCTTTCAATATCATGCATAATTGATTTTATTGGATGGAGGACTGTGGTGAAGGTCACAACCTGTGACTACTTATCATCATTCCATTATATCATTTATTTCACTATTGTATTATTAGAGCATCATTACCTTTGTTGTATACATGGAACTATGCTCACTATTTTGAAGACCTAAGGCCCATGAGCTATGAGCTAGGGCATCACCATCTCTATGGCTCCTTGGACCTATAGCATTTAAGATATTTCTCCCTTATCATTCACTATTTTTTGAAAGGCTTTAAAGTCTGTGCTGTTGCTATTGACTAATCATAACATATTATTTTCAAAAAAGGTTTTCTCTGGACAAAACTGTGGGTAGCTAGGGCATCATTAATTTATTATTGCATGATTATTCTATTTTTCATAATGTATTTATTGTGAATCCTTGGGATCATCACCATTACTTACTATTTGACTCACTTGATGGCATGCTTGTTGTAGCCTCTTTTGTCCACTGATGATCTTACGAGGCCCGTGCTATGAGCTAGGGCATCATTGCTATCATTTTTGATTTGATGCAACAACCTAGTATGAGATTATCTAATGTTAAATTTTGAACTTTGAATTTCTATCAAAGTAATATAAAAGTTGATTGATCTATGAGGCCTTGGGCTTGTGCTAGATATCACTATTATTTGCTACCTTTGGGAGCTCGTGAGCTTGCATCATTGTTGGCTTTTCTTGATTTTAACACATGCAATCATGCCATTACATGGAGATAAGGAATTATAATTTTGATGCTTCATTTAATATTGTTGTTTCTATTGCTTCACATTTAGTATCCATATATCAATGATGATGAGGATTGAATGCCATCTTATTATGATGTTCTTGGTTTATATTTGTAGACCATGATTTGATGTTGGATGCTTATCACTCATGTAGATTTGGCCAGTGTATTTGATGCCCCATACTACATCATTTTTGACCCTATTTATGGCACTGTGATAATGGCTAAAGCAATGTAGGATGTAGATTTAGTGCACTTAATGAGATTTTAATTGAAATTCATGGATGCCTTTTGTCTCCTGATTTGATTTCATGATGATGTACCCTCCATTGCTTGATGTAGCTTGCCTATTACTGTAGCTTCATAGATGCTTGATCATGACTGCCTTATGGTTTATGACATGACTTGAGTCATTGTTGTGGATGGTCCATTTAGAAATGGTGCCACAACAACATCAAATGGTACGACAACATTTGATGTTGTTGTTGTATTGTTTGGATGGGACATAAATGACAATGGTTCACCTGATGCTCATTTTCCCTACTCATTGATCATGCTCTTTCCATTGCTTTATTCCTTGTTCTGGCTACTTCCTTTAATATTGATCTTCTTCTATTTGACTATGCTCCCATGATTTTTGTACTTGAAATTAGCTTGTGCCCATCATGATATGAAGCTCATAGGTATCTTTTATCTTCCTATTGGATCTATTACAGAGCTCCTTTATACCATTCTGCCTTCATGGATTCTGAATATTCCATGGTCACTACTGCTTGACTGACTGCTTCTCTCTCCTTAGATTAGTGCTCCTCCTTGGGGTTGTAAGGGTAACCAAAAACTCTATGGAAATGAGGCTTCTAATGACCCTAATAGGTTTAATGTAGGGTACTAGGAGGGCCTAACACTTGATCATGGGTTCTCTTGGCCTGTGATGTGGGTTTTTTCAAGGAGCTTTGAGGGCTTCCTAACAATGCCCACATTACAGGGCAACATCATTCATTACATTTCAATACTTTACAATTGTTGTTGTCTAGAAAATCATTGTACTTTAAGGATGGTATTTGTTATCTCTATTTTGAGCATTAGATATTGTCATTAGTATCAAATTGGATCAGTTGGTTATCTAAGTTGACCAGCTAGTAAAAGGAGGAACACCAAGCTATAATATGCTAGTCGGTTGAACAAACAAGCCTTCACATTGAACAATCACAAGGAAGTACTGAGAGCTAAAAGGAAACATGTTTAACCAGGCACCAGAGAATATTTATCAAGCATCAAAGTAAATCAAGCACCAAGCATCAGTAAACACCGAACACTATACACACTAAGCACTAGTGTATTCACCGAACAGAAAAGGCTATGTTTACTGAGTTGTTCAGGAAATGACATAGTAATTAGGAAAGGCACATTTATCTATGCAAATGGTTACATAGATTCATAAAATGTTTTACCAAGATCGAGGATTATTTATTGTAGATTTAATCATTAAATGCAATGATGATTCTTATGTAATAGTCAAATCTAGGTTAATTTTGTACACCGTAGATCTTTGGTTTTCTAAGATATTATAAACCTAATTAGGTCATGGAAATCATAAATATTTTCTATATATTTGTAATTAATGTTATTTTGACACAAGGAAAGAAAGTGAATTGAGCATATGTGAAGTAGGATATCTTGAAGTAGTAGCCGCCTTCAAGACATCATAATTCAGACAAGGTTTGCATGAATGAGCAGTAATCAGAGATCCAATTCAGTTTATTCAGAAATAGTCAAGGCTACCAAGCAGAACAGAGGACATATTACTACACATAGAGGTGATATTTATTTAGTATATCATAGCTTTGATTCAGACAAAGTATAGTTTTCATTTATAGATACCTTTCTATTATTCTCTAATCATTGTAACAAAGTTTTTAAAATCTCTTAACAGAGTAGACTTAACAGTCTGTTTATAAATCTCTTAACCAAGTGCACACTCAAGTAGTGTTGTTTAAATCCTTTAACAAGGTAGATCTAGTCAATCTGATTATTACTCCTAATAAGTTAAGATCACCAAAAGTGATCACAACTTGTAGCCTTAACTGACAAACTTTATTATGTGCAGTAGTGAATAATTTGTGGGTGTCATCCCCACCACAATTTTTACCTTCTAAAAAGGGTTTCTACGTAACCAAAATATTGGAATTATGTGTTACATTTCATGATTGATCTATTATTTCATTTCATGTAATTAACACTTACAAAGTCATTTGAATGAATGTTGCATACAATGGATTCAGTTGGTTAGTTAGTTACTACTATTTGTAGATTGAGTATTCAGTTAAAATTTTTTGAGGGTACTGATTCACCCCTCACCTCTTAGTCCCTTATCTTTCCATTCCAACAGTCTTTTGGAAAGGCCATCCTCTCAATACTTTGATTATCTGAGTGAGGGTAAACAACAGTGTCACAACTTCTTTTGTGCCTGCACATGGAACACACAAGTTAGTGAAAACATGGTGTCTTCTTGCTGCAACATCTTTCTGAGTGCACATGTCTTGTAGCATGGTTTCCCTCTAGAGATTTATGGCTTGATTATGCACATGCATGATTGTAGATGAGGATATTTAATAGGATATCATGCATTTCTTAGATCCCTTGGATCTAACTCTATTTATTTTCTTCTTGCAGGTTCTAGATCAAGTATGAGTACACTGGATTCACACCCTAGTCATCCTTCCATCATCTCTTCAGGCAATGTCTAGTACCCTATTGCTTATGCTCATTTACTCATGTATGTCTATAGTCAACTTTATCTTTCTAGGAGGTTGATATGCTCACAGCTTGTGTGAGCCCAAATGTTTTATTTTTCACTCCTTTCCTTGTACAATACTTACAATCTTTCAACATATATATACATGTAGTCTTTTAGATGTACATATTTATTTTCTTTTACATGTACTTCATGTTATGAAATGAACACAAATTAAACAAGATCACTTCATAATGGAAACTAGGGTTTTGTAGTAATTCATCTTAGTAATTAGGTTACCAATTGCAATAAACATAGAAATATGGTAACAATCATAATTAACATTATATCTTTGTGACTCTGTGATGATAACTAATGTATATGACACTGGTTAGTATTGAAGTAATCAGGTCAAAGTTCTAACATTGTTCATGGTTAAAATAAAAATCAAACTTAAATCATTATAAGAAAGAAGGAAGGACTTAAAAGAATAGTCATCCCTTAAAACTGTGATCAAATAGATTCATTGCTAGCTACTTTGAGATTGATTTTGTGTCATTCAGTAGTGTGTGTGTGAGTTATGGACCTGCAAATCTACAACACAACACTTCAATAGGACATTGTATCAATTTTTAGAGAGATTTAAACCAAATTTAGAAAAAAACAAATAATTGAAGGCATCCTATTGCTCTCTAGTTAGCACAAGTATGGAAAGGATTAGAGATTTCTCTCAGATCCAACCCAAAATAGTGACAATGCAATGGTAAAATGAGAGATTCAAGATTGATTATGCAAGAATGAAGCTAAAACTAGAAAATGCATCACAAATAGCCATTAGATCATGGATTCCTTTACTATCAACCCAATTGAGATGTTTTCTAGTTATCTAAGAGCATATGAGATCAAAATGAAAGCATGAATGCATGAATTAACTATCAAAATCAAAGAGTTAGTAATAAAATCAAAGAAATTGAGACCAATTAAAGATTTGAGAACTTTCTTTTATAGAAATTTTGAGGTTTTGGATGGTTGAGATGCATTTGTGAGGAGTGGTTGAGATGCATCCAAGCTTGATCCATGATCCATGTGACTACCTTTCAACAATTCAAAGTGTGTTTGTTGTTCTTTCTAAATTGAGAGGGATTTATTTATTTATTTTAATTAATTACTCTAGCCATGTATTTAATGGGATTGATTTAATTAATTGGGCATAGAGGTAATTGACTTGATTTTGTTGGATACCTTGATGATAAATTCTTGAATTGAGATTAAATTGATTTTATTAAATTTTATGAATTATGTTAATAATTGAAGATCAAATTAACACAATTAAGGTATTATCTCGAATTAGGGAAAATAGGGCCTTAGGTTCTATTAGCCCAATTTTAGGTGATTACATTTGCCCCTCTTTGGATTGCTTTGCGAACAACACAAGGATTCAGAGAAAATCTGATTTAGCATGATTCAATGAAAATGTGATAGATTCAGGAGATTTAGAGAGAAACAAGAACTACTCTAAGGTTAAGTGATTTAGAGATCAGTGAGGACCACTCTGAAAGATTTAGAGAGAGGTAAAGAGAACCACTCTTAATTCGAGAACTCTGAACTTGATCGAATGAAATACTACTTGATTCAAAAGTCATCAATTCTAAACTTGATTGAAGGAGAATTGATCATATTGGTTTTGAGCTTGATTGAATGAAAAATGATAGGAGGTTCTGAAAAGAAAATTTCAGTTAAATTTGGTTTGCAGTAACTGAACATGCTAACAAATAATTAATTTGATGTGAAGCGATGAAATTGATCAATGCCGTAAAGATTAACAATATCAACTTGATTGAAGAAACTGTCATGCCCCTAGTGTTGAAGAATTTGAATTTTAGTATGATTATGCCCCCTCAGGATCAAAATCAAAATAAATTTAGATAAAATCATTTGTTTTCAAGTGTTTATAAAGAAGTGCAGTGATTGAAATGAATCTGAATCAAGCATAAATCATTTGAGAAGTGTTAGCAATCAATTTGGATTGATTTTAGTGTTAAAGAAACATTGTTTGACCAAGAAAATGAGAGAGTTGACCAAGTTTGAATTGTGTTTAAGCAATATCCTAGCATGAACATCTGATGCATTAGTGAGAAAATCACTTTTTATAGCTTCTGGCAAGCTTTCTATGCATTAATTATGCTCTGTACAGCTCTCTTTAGGTTCTTTTGACTGATCTTTGACTTTTGTTGACCATGAATCTGAGTGAAATTAAGCTGTGAACTAATTTACCATGCTTTCAGTACCTTTTCTACTTATTTTGCCCCTGTTTGACTATAATTTTGACCACATTTGACTTCTGAATTTTGATAGTTGACTTTGCTTTGTAACTTTTTTTTACTACTTTTTAATGATACACATCACCTATTTTGATTTGGGGCTTGATATTAAGCTTCTGTGATGTCTTATAATAAATGTTCCTTACGGCTTCGAGGCCCCGAGAGGCTCAAATAGGTCAAAAAGTCCATTTTTACTATTTATTTTCACTTTTTACCTTCTTATTTTTACTAAGCTTTGAGCAATAATGGTGTTCCCTATGATGAAGCATCATTTTGAGTTGGTGAGGTGACAGGAATGACCATGACACTATGCAACACCTATGAGTATTCGATAACGAATCTTGTCAATTTGAAAAATTTGAATTTTTATACTTTTTGCACATTTTATAACTAATTCCTTTTTCAATCGCATGCTGGATGCGGGATCGCATTCGGCAAGTCCCGTGTCACATCCTTTTTTTGACCAAATTATGAATCACATCCAAGATTTTTAGGATTGCTCCCCATTGGGTTGCATCCAGTCAAATTCAAGCCAATTTACATTAAATCTGTCCTTTGGTCATTTTTGGTTAAAACAAGGTCACATCTGGATTCAAGATCACTTCCTAGATTTCCTATGTCATGTCTGGGATTTCCTAGCTCGCATCCCATTAAAAGATCTCATCCTAGATTTATTGAATTGTTTCCTAGATTTCAGGATCATTTTTTATTTTTTTGATTTTTTAGCCAAGTTTCTTGTCTGTTTTGCATTTCTTAGGCAATTTCTCATTAATTTTCTTTGTCTAATGATGACATAGTGCCCCTATTTTCTATTGTGAAAACCCATTTTGATGTGATCACTTTCAAATATCCATGACCTACTCAAGTCTTAGAGCTGCATCAATAGCTATCCCCAAAGGATCAATGTGTTGTTACTCGTTGCAAACTATGGAGTTTGGCAGATTTGCCCGACATTCAGGTGAATCGGGGATTATTGACCATGTTGGTAGAGAGGTGGCATTCAAAGCATAACATCTTTCACCTTCCTACTGGTGAGATGACTATGATGCTAAAGGACATGTGGTGCATTCTGCATGTTCTTGTGATGGGTACTAGGGTAGAGTATGAGACATCTAGTCATACAGCCATAGGAGATGCTCAGAGATTATTTCATGATGACACTATTGCCAGACATTACCTCAGTTGGGACCACATGGTGGCCAACTATGCACCACTTCTCATGTACTTAGCTAGATTGATTGGTGGACTTATGATGCATGATCGGGGTCATCATGGTTTTATGTGCAATTGGTCCAGGGTTATTGATCAGATGATTCAGTCACCTAGCCACTTTGCATGTGGGAGATGCATCCTTGTTCACATGTATCATGAGCTTCATGAGATTGTATATCAACATTCTCATACCATGACAGTAGGGATTTTGGTTCTTTAGGTCTGGGTGTGGGAGCATATCACTGTCACATGACCTATAGTTGATAGGAATTGGTGCGCCGGCTTGCCATGCATTTATATGTACTCAGGTCTTATACAACAGCCCCATTTGGGCAAGTTAGAGTACTGGCATCATGTTCTAGATGACATGATAGATTTTGTATGGAGGCCCTATGAAGACTATGAGGGATGGCCCTCGGACACCAGGAAGATGCCATATTTCCTATAGAGTAGGTACTTCATGGGCTAGACCCAATATATTGTGGAGTGATTTTAGATCACACGCGTGTCCTGGTAGTTTGGCAGAGTATAGGGTCTCTCTTAGGAGACATCCATTTATGCACACATTAGAGACAAGGAGGCCCAGTGGGGTTTGAGATTGAATTATGAGACTTCTATGCATGAGATCTCACAAATTTCCCACGTAGACTAGGATTATCATCTAGAGATACTCGATGGTGGGATCATAGATGCCTACCATGCACACTATATTCAACATCCTTACCCCAGATTCATTGCTCTAGATGAGGTCACTCCTCTCTTAGAGGATGCGTTGGACTATGATCCTACTGATGATGGTGGTGGCCAAGGCTGAGATGCTAGAGGTAGAGACTAAGGTCATGGTAGGGATAGGGGAGGCATGGAGGACATGATGGAGCTTGTGGGGGAGGCTGAGGAGATGGAGGAGATGATAGGGGTGGAGGCGGTGGAGGTGAGAGTAGCAGATGGTGGGCCTTAGGAGGAGATGTTGGTTAGTAGAGGTAGAGGAGTCTACAAGTTACCCCTCCTCAGAGAGATACAGGGCCCTTACTTCATAGGGATGAGCATGCGCAGAGGAAGAGGGAAGCAGGGGGGATGATAAGGAACAATAGTAGGCATGAAAAGATCCCCCTATAGGTGGTGACAAAGATCCATTGTCATAGTGTGAGTAGGATAGAGCTACATTATAGGTAGAGGTGGCCACACTCTGGGAATAGTTGTCAGAGTGAGACACTCAGTTGTCTCAGATGAGAGCAGAGTGAGATAGATACACTCATACAACCACTCACTAGGGCCAGACAATGACTTATTATTTTGCTTCATATTGCGCTGCTGTTCTTGCTACTCAAAGAGCTCCACTATTTTTTGTCATAGCATAGCAGTCAGAGGGTGTGATGCCTTCTCCTCCACCTCCACTTGGTAGAGCAGATGCACCCACTGCCGATCCTACATGAGAGGAGGAGGGATCCAGTGAGTCTTAGGCATTTTGTACTTATATATGTGTATCTCTTATATATTATACTTTATTGATGACATCATGTATTTGTACCATTTTTATTGATATACTCTCTTATGTCCTCTGGATTGTTTATTGCTGATACATTGTTTCATGGGATACTGATACTTGTTTTATCCATGCTCTGATATACTGATGCTTGTGTCATTTATGATTTGATATACTACTTTGATATTCTGATATTCACATATTGTTGATATATTGATGCCTCTGCTGATTCTGATATGGATGTCTTATTTGATTTATCTCATTTCACATGATGTTTCTATTTTCTGCACATGTTGGATATTTGAGATTTGTTTTATGCTTTGGATATTGATGTGATGGTCATACTTGGTCATGATTAGATTAGATGGTGATAGAATGAAATCATGGTATATTTCACTGATATATGGTTATTGTTTTGTGTTTTTCAAAGCTTTTATGAATGCATGAGTATAAATTTTATTTCATGTATGGATATGGATGTATGAGATGTATTGTGATGCAATGTATGGACATCTCACTTTTATTTAAGTATGGATGATTATGGATGAATTATGCAAGCACTTTATGATATGACATGGATTATGAATATCAGTGATATATACTCAGTCATTTCATTTTAGTTGCTTATGATTTCATGATGTGCTTGGTCAAACATGGAAAGTGATTAATGTTTTCAGAATATTCATCTAATCTCAATGTTTGAGATAATTGAATCCATATATTCATGCTTATGCAATTTAAAATGAATGAAACTATATTAAAATGAATGTAATTTTAAAATGAACTTCAATGCAACTAAAGACATGAAATGCATCTAAATGAACCTAATGCAAATTAATATGATATGCAACTAAAATGAACCTTAATGCAATTATCCAAATGAGATGCTCCTAGACTAAGACACCTAGGACAGTCACTATTTATTCAAAGTGGGTTAATTGTCATCATAGAGCACTTGTAATAGGACCTCATTAGGATAGTACAATTTTTACTGATAGATTTAACATTCCTGAAAATATGAATACTTCCTTTTATTCATCATGTTGAAAGATAACCTAAACATTAAAGCATATAGATAGAACGTCTTGTCAGTTACTTCCTATTTGATATAAACCTTTTCTTTTCTATTGCATAATGTGTAAATATATACCCACAATGACCTTTCATTTTATATTCATATCCTTGGGTATATGTCTGATTTACTATGTACCTTACTAGGAAGTAGTTTTTCACCTTAGTTTAAAATAGATAAGGAAATAAATCCAACCTCACCAATTTTTTCATAGGAAATAGGTCGAGGTATACATGGCATTCCAATCGTCATGGAGGCACTTATAGTAGACACCCATTCCCCATGATCACCTTAGATCATTGGATTTATTACCACAAACAAAAGACAAAGAAAAAAGGTCATGCCCCTAGTCCTTGTTTCTCTAGTCTATAGACATCATCGATTCACTCAAGGAAGCATAACAATAAAAAATTGATAATAAGAAAAGTTCATTATCCTTTTACCTGATCATTGTATTTACCTCAAAATAGATAGTTGTGATTATAGTGTTTAAATTTTTTTTTGATTAATCTTGCAAACACACGCATAGAAAGTATTATCAATCATCAATTTTTTTCTTTCATCCATAAGTTTTTTACCTATTTAGTGTTTAGAAACACTCTTTTCATCATGGCATTGTGTTTAGGAACACTTTTTGGTCCAAGTATTGAGAAATACTATTTGGTTGGTATTTAAAAATACCGTTGTTCATAGTTTATTGCCAATTGCGGACTCAACATTCTGGCAACATATCTGATCTTGATCAATGGCCCCTAGGGAAAATAGTTTACCTAGGACCCTAATGTGGACAGATTCCAACCTTAGGAAGACACATCTTTTTGATAGTTCATTTCAAGATTTGGCATGTCATGAAAGTGATTGGAAGATATATACAAACTATGATTTACATTGGCCAAATGCGCAAGCGTTGTCTTGATAGATAGAGCGTTGATTACAAGTAGCGCCTGTTTACCAGGTTTTCACCACTTGGCCAAAATTTTTCTATTTTTGCTATCATGGCAACTGTTTACCAGGTTTTCACCAAGATACTTTTTCATCTTTTCCAATTTTTTTGTACTTTTTTCTCTTTTCTATTTTTTTGGACTCACCAAGGTGCCTATTTGCTAGGTTTTCACCAAGATGGTCATTTTTTTCAGGACTTTTTCTATTGTTTTTTATTTTTTTTAGGATCCATATGTGCTATTTTTGAACTTTTTTTTTAAGAACTTTTTCTGATTTTTTGTTCTTTTTTCAGGAATCTTTTCACTGTATAGGAGCCTTCTCAAGAATGTAAGGCATAAAACCTTTTCAGATGTAGGGTGTTGATTAGATCTAGTAAAAAATCTCCCTCAAGTGTAGCCAACTGATAGGCTCCTAATCCAAATGATGTTGTAATGACAAAGGGACCCAACCAGTTGGGTTCAAATTTTCCCTTTTGTTCTCGATTATGTTGATTCTTAGGATTTTCTCTTAGGACTAGATCTCCTATCTGAAAAATTCTTGGTTTTACTTTCTTGTTGTATCCTCTTGACATTCTCTTTTGATAGGCTTTAAGATGATCAAATACATGTTGGCTACGCTCATCTAGAAATTCTAGCTCTTGTAGTCTAGAGATTTTGTAGTCCTCATCAGTGACTAGATGTTTCAATGATACCCTTAGTGATGGAATCTCTACCTCAACTGGTAATACCACCTATGATCCATAAACTAGCGCAAAAGGAGTTGCGATAGTTGGTGTTTTGATACTAGTTCTGTAAGCCCATAATGTTGGATTGATTTGTAAATGCTAGTCCCTTCCTGATTTGTGACTGTCCTATGCAAGATTTTCAAAATAGTTTTGTTTGATGCTTCAGACTATCCATTACCTTGAGGGTAATAAACGAGGAACAATGTTGAGTGATTTTGAATTGAAGACACAACTCATCTATGTATTTGTTTTTTAGTTGACCCCCTTTGTCAGTCACAATTGACGAGGGTATTCCATAATGGAAGATGATGTAATTCAGGATAAACATGGAAACTTGTTTTCTAGTTGCGTTGGATAGTGGGATAGCTTACACCCATTTTGTGAAATACTCAGTTGCAGTAATGATGTATTTGTGTCCACTTGATGAATTAGGGTAAATATGATTGTGGACAAGGCTTTCGAGGGTACCTGCTTTGAAAGACTTCAAGCCAAACAAACATTAGATTTTAACATAGCATGAAAACAATCCAAAACAAGGAAAACTCTAAGCTAGCCACCTCAGATTGAGCCTAAACAGGTGCACCCAAGCACTGTTTGATTTCCTCTGATATGAGGGATGTGGGTGTGCTCTCTAATCACTTGGAGCATATTCCTTATGCATTTAGGATGGATTGAAATCCATGAAAACCCCAAAATGGCACAAAACAGGTATAGAACACCTGATTTGCCCCTAAGGCCTCAAGGATCAAAATGATGCTGATATGAATATTAAGATACATGAGATTTATGGTAAGACTGATTTTAAGCCAAATAGAGATGTGATGATGCTATGCTTATGCAAAACAATGAAATAAACTATGTTAATCCATTATTACTAAATTATGATGAGCTAAAATGCTTGAAAGTAAGCTAAATTAGGATGATTATGCTAAGTCTAGAGCTAAATGGGCATGATAACAATGCTTGAAATAAAAGATAAGCTAATGAATTTGCTCTTGAAAGGAGGAGCATTTATAGGATTTGGGAAGGAGGAATGAATGGCCAAGATCAAAATCCTTAAGAGAGGCCAAGATTCATTCAAAGGGGAGCACATGGATTGTGCTAGTTCAGGGCCACCTCCTTGTGACAAGTGTCACAAGGGCATTGGGTTGAAAGATGGGAGGAATGTGCATAATTTGGGAAATGTGCCTAAGGTCAAAGGGTCTAAGAAAGGGGTGAGGGGCTTCTTAAATGCATGATAAATGCATGTAAGAGGGATAAGGAGGCCTTAAATGCACTTAATGCATGTAAGAGAAGTCTCTAGAAGTTTGTTGACTTTGGGTTAAGCTTAGGAGTTGGCTAACCTTGGTTAGGGAATGTGACAGGATTAGGGGGGGATTAGGATTAGGATTAAGGTTAGGACTTTTTAGAAGAATCTAGAATTTCCTTAGGATAAACATGGATTTTAGGAAATAGATAAAGATTTATTTATTCCCATGGTTTAGGTTTGAGAATATTTATTAAAAATGAATTTAACAAATATGAGGATTAAATATTTAATCTTAATTAAATATTTTGAGTTGGGATTAGGGTTAGGAAATGAGGGGATTAGCCTTTAATCGAAATTAAAGAAGGATTAGAAGATTCTGGAAGAGGTTAGTGGTCTTAAGGAAATTGGCCAAGTTTTGGGCAAAAAATAAATAAATAATTTATTTTGGGATTTTTTTGGTCAATTTATTAATTAAATAATTAATAAATAGGGGAATAATGTTTAAATAAGATTTAAACATTTTTGGGAGGGATTCCTTAATTAAATATTTTTAATTAAGGTAAAGGGATTTAATGACATAAAAATTAATTAATTAATTAATAAATGATGATGTCATCAGAGGTTTTTCATAAAATAAAAATACTTTATTTTCTAAAGGATTTTTAGGTGGCTACAATGACTAACTAAATCAAAGACCCATTACTGAAATGGCCAATGTGTTATGAAAGGAATTAGCTCCCTAGCTAGAGCATGTATCAGGTTACCATGGATCTGGCATTTCTTGCATGTTTTTGAAAAATGGATCGTATCTTTTTCCATCGTGGGCCAATAGTATCCAACTCTTAAAAGTTTCTTAGCTAATGAAAAACCATTCGAGTGTGACCCACACACACCTTCATGAACTTCCTTTAATGCATGATTAGAATCTTCATGTTCTAAACACCTAAGAAGCATACCATCTATACTACGTCTAAATAAGTTGTTAGCAATGATTTGTTGGAAATATTCAAGAATTAACCGAGTTACTGAGAGGGGAGGGGTGAATCAGTAACTCCAAATTTTCTTCCAATTATAGATGTATTAACATGTGATTTACTTTAACCTTTGCATACAGAAAGCATGAAACTTAAAATCATTCACAACAGTGACACATAGATTTGGTTACCTAGAAACCTTCCAAAAAGAAAGTAAAACTGGGGTGGGGATGAAACCCACAAAGCTTTAATACTGCAGAATAAAGTTGGCCAGTTAAGGCTTACAATTTGATCACTTCTGATGATTTGCCCTGTTAGGAGCAATAAGGATTGCTAAATCCACCCTGTTAAAGGATTTACAAACATACAATGAAGTATGCACTCGGTAAAGAGATTTTACAAAAGACTGTTAAGTCTACTCGGTTAAAGGATTTAGTACTGATTCACCTGTTAGGATGAAACAGTAGATCTCTTGCTTTGCAACTGGATTGCTGATTGAGATTCACTGATGTACTGATCAACTTCTGTGATGAATTTGTCTTTGCTGTTCCTTATACTGCTGAAGCCCTTTGTAATTCGCTCATCTCTGCCTTTCTTTCTTTTTCACATACATGCTTCTTACATTCATCTTAACATTTTTACAACATTGTTTATATACAAGTCTTAAACAATTAATTACAATTACAATTACAAATTCGTCTTGACAAATAAACATAAGTGCTACTAAGTCAGCCCAAGTATGGTTACACAATTCCTGCAAACTAACTCGATGACTTTCTGATACTCGGCGTCCACTGCATTACTCAGCATCTTCATGCACTCGGTAGAAGTGAAGGCACGGTTCATACTGACCACTCGGTAGGTTTTGAACTCGGTAAATACTGGTGACTCGGTAGACATGATGTTACTCGGTTTACACTGTCCTGCTCGGTTTGTACTAACTTGCTCGGTTTGCACTGTTTTGCTCGGTTTGCACTGTTTGCTCGGTTTGCACTATCTGCTCAGTTTGCACTGTCTGCTCGGTTTGCACTGTCTACTCGGTTTGCACCCAGAATGCAAATAAGTGTTGTCACTAGTGGCAATTCTGCTTAATGCCAACAATCTCCCCCTTTGGCATTAGTGACAAAAACACTTATTGGCCAAAACTTATATACATGAATCATGCGGAGTTCTATTTTGATTTTTCAAAATTTGTCTTTGTTATAGGGCTTTATACATTGTCTCCCCCTTTCATTGTGCTTACTGTTTTTATACAAATCTTCTTCTATACATATATCTCCCTCTATACATATCTCCCCCTTTTTGACAATAATGCCAAAGGTGCATATACAAGTGATTTACAGAGAGAATCCAAAATTTGATAGAAAATTAGAATGTACCTTCATTATTAGTGTCAGGGTTCTGTCCCAACTTTCTTGCAGAATCTTGCATGTTTGGATTGCAATTTCGACTTCTGAAGAGAGTTCAATCATGTGATCTGCGATAGAGAACTGATTGTCATGAATCAATGTTTTGGAATGTTCAATGTGCTTATACATTGTATTCATGATGGGAAGGATCATGTGTTGGATGTCTAGCAGTGTGGACCGGATCCTTGTGTCTTCTTTCAGTAGATCTGACTGCATATTTGATAGGTATGAGATTTTCATGTGATGAGCAGAGCTTGAACTTGGTTTAAGTTGCAGCTTCTGTATGCTAATCTTCATATCCTCATCCATTTTATTCATTTTATCCGTGACATCCTTTGTGAACTCGGCAATATTGCACAATCTGGCCAAAAGAGAGGTAGCATTTGAATAGGTAGATTCAATGTTTGACAAAACTGAAGACAATTCTACTTGGTTAATAGCTATGTGCTGAGCAATGTGCTCAAGCACTTTATTTTTGAATCTCTTCTCAGCTCTTTCAACTAAATTTTTTATCCCAGATGAATCCTCATTGTATTTATTAACTGCTTCTGCTAATTGTAGCAAAACATGTTGGGAGGAGTCTACTTTAATGCCTAATGCATTAGACAAAATGTCCTTAGCATCCTTGATGATTTGATATTCCTTGTCTCTCTCCTCTTTAAGCTTCTTTTGTTTTGCTTTCCTTTGGAGGATCTCACCTATATTTTGCATTTGGTCCGCTGATAGATTTGCAAAATCTAATGTTGCAATCTCTATCTCTTCATCTAGGTCTATATCCTCTACTATATTCTTACCCAAAAATGTTATACTCGGTAGAGCCTTAGGCTTATCTGTACTTAATGCCTTAGTAGTAGTGACAGTAGATATAGTAGGGCTGGCTATAGAGACTGGTATACTTTCTACTGGAGAGCTTAAAATATTTACACTTGTAGATTCAAAAACTGGAAAACTTACTGTTGGAAAACTTGATGATGTGGGAGACTGCAACTCGGTAGAAGAAATGGTGGTTGCTTCTGTTGTTGCTATAGGTGATTGGACAAATGTTGAAGTTGTCACAACCATGCTTGAAGGTGTCTCCGGGCTGGATGTAGAAACTTTTACTGGAGAGGTAGGAAGGGATGCAATGACTTCTACTGCTATCCTCACAGTATCATCTACCTCAGTGGCTTCTTCCTGTTCATCACTGTCATCTTCAATATCTTTTATTATTACTGTTTCAATACTCGGTTGGTGAAGGTGGTATATGTTCTTCCATGTGGCATTTGCAGCCTTCACAACCGATTCGATATTGTTGATTAGAATCAAACAAGTATTGAACCTTAGTGTCATCTTATTTTCATTTTCTTTTAATGCCTTCTTTACTTCATCATTTTTCAAGCTCGGCATTAACTGTCTCAGGGTTTGATCAAATATGTCTATCACAGTTTGCTTTGCATTGCTCCATCTCATTTTTATTGGATTTAATAAGACAGCTGGAACCTGTGGGGCTATGTCATCAGGAGAGTATTTCCACTGTCCCATCTTTTCAATAACAGCATCTTCTATTTCTTTCTGTTCTGTTTCTGATCTGGTTTCATATTTAAAAGATTTTATGTTACTTACTCCAGATCCTAATCCATCTCTAAAAAGTTTGATCCTTTCTTGAAAGTTTAGAGGAGGCCTTTTGAATACTATGTCTTTATCTGCCTTGTCTGCCTTACCTCTTGCATTTCTCCTTGTAAATACAGCAGTGGGAGGCTTAGGTGCCTTAGTGATGAATACCTTTCCTTTCTTCTTTGCAGGTTCTGGTTCCTCTGTTTTCTCATCCTTTTCCTCTTCTTCTTCATCTTTTTCTTCTTTGTCCTCGGTTATCATTTGCATTTTGGCTATCCTCTTCTTTCCTTTGTTTACCGCCTGTGGAAGCTTTATGCTTAGTTCAATTCTCACCTTAGCTTCATCATATGTTCCAAAATATGGAGCTTTGGGATTGACAGGCTGATTAAGAAGAGCTTTAATGATATTCTTGGTTTCATCAATATTTACCTCATAAGGAAGAGGTTTTACATATACAGTCCTCGGTTTAGCTGCTTGAATATATACATTGTCACAATCCACCATAAAACAAATGTCATCTTTGTAATCTTCCACCAACTTCTGTGGAATCCAGAATCTGTCATTCATTTTCTCTTTGAAAGACTCAAAATAATTATCCATGATGCTTTCAAAATTTTCACCCATTTCTGGGATGTATTCATTTATTTCATAAAGGACTGGCACATCTTTTCTCCATACAACTTTTCCTTTAGAAGGGAAGAATTTCTGAGCATAGAAGAATAAACAGACCAATAAGGATCCAAACTTACATGGATTGTTTTTGGAAGTTTGAATGCTTTCCATATTTTTGTTAAACTGCTTTAACAATAAGTCTGCTAGGTCAAATGTTAAGTTATTCTTGACCACTTTGTATGCTAGGTCAATAGCTTCACAGGAGACACTATTCTGTCGACTAGAACTATATATCTTATGGGCAATTATGTGTGTACCAAACTTCAGTTCAGCATCGGTAATGCTGCTAACTTTCATGCCTCTACCGTCCCATTCAGCTAGGGTTTTCTTCTCTAGTTCGGTCCGACCTAGGGTTTTGGTAGTTTTTGCTTTGTTCAACATGGGAAGACCGGTGATTTGATGAATCATCTTCTTTGTGATCTCTATGGGTTGCTCAAGCCAAATCTTTCCATCATGTACACGGCTAAGAATGTATCTAACCCATTTCTCCCGAAAGTTTCGAGGTAGATGTGCAATGTGAACTAAACCTTTATCTTCCAGATGTTTGTGCTCGGGTTTCAGAATACCATCCACACACAGTTCCTCACGCACAAATTCTAGTTCTAGGTTCCCCATTTCATGAATTGAATAGTTGAAATGATTACGGATATCGTTAATAAGTAGTACCTTAGGAGGAATCTGAGATTGAGCTCCGTTCGGATCTAGGGCTGCTGCAATTGCGGGCACGATCTTGAAATCTGGTGCTTTCCATTCCCCTTGGACTAACATATCAGATCCTTTCTTCACTGAGGTGTTGGATGATGCCATGGTAGCTCACAGAAAATTCCTTTCGCAAAAGTATTGAATCGCTGGGTTGCTCTTGAAATTTTCTGCTCTCAAAGTGCTAAAGGTTCATGGTGAAGAATGAGTTCGATTACTTGCCTTTTGTTTACAACTCTGTCATTAATGCTCAGTACAAATTAGGGTATGAATTCTGACAGACTGTCACCCACTAAGAATTAATTGCTCGGTAAAGACTTCGCAACTCGGTGAACTTGAGAATTCATATTGCTCCGACCTCGCTCGGTAAAGACTGGTACCAACCTTGCTCGGTAAAGATTGATACCGACCTTGCTCGGTAAAGACTGATACCGACCTCCCTGTGATCTTACTACATCTTGTATGCTGATTTAGATCTTTCTTTTAATTCAGTTCTGGAACTACTTGAGATTGGTCTATGAGAATACAGTTCCAGTGCTTTCTTGGAAATTTAGTTTGAGTCGGTAGAGCCACCCATTCCATTACTTGGACTGGTTTGCTCGGTAGATTTAGGAATCCATTTTTGTCTCACCTATTTCCTTACCTTAGTTGCTTCATTCTTCTTTCCATCTTCAACTTCACTAGCATTCATGCAATTTCTGGCTATGTGACCGAGTTTAGTGCATTTGAAGCATCTTACGATAGTATCTCTTTTCCTTAGATGATGTTTTATGCAATTCATGCCAATGTGTCCATATTCTCCATAGTAATGACATCTACACCAGGTGTTGTAGTCCCATCCAAACATTTCTTTCATAATTTGTTCTGCTGGATTGAATGTCTTGGATCTGCACTCGGATGCTTTGTGACCTTGTTTGTTGCACTTGTGACAATTACCTCTGAATCTTGGTTTTTCCCTGCATTCATTTGCTTTGTGACCATGTTGATTGCAGTTGTAGCATTTTCCATTGAATTTTGCTTTTTCATTGTTCCAACATTTATTTGAAGTATGTCCTATTTTACCACAATGATTACAAGTAGGTTTCTGATTCCTTTGAGTACCTTGCTTAGAAGATTCACCTTCTCCTTTGTATCCAAGTCCTGCTTTTCCTTTTTGCCTATGAAGATTTCACTCATACAGCTGATTCAAGTCTTCTTGGCTTTTCAGCATTCCTTCATTGATTTGTTTTTCAGCGTTTAGGTCATCCACCAATCTTAGATTGATTTCCTTTTCAGATCTTAGTTCTTCTCTTGTGCTTTCTATCTCTGATCTTAGATTCAGAATTTCCTCATTTGTATGAGAGATCTGATCAATTAAGTTTTCTAGCTGAAGGGTTTTATTTTGGACTTCAATGTTCCTTCCATCTAATTCATCTTTCAACTTGTTTCTTTGTTCCAAGATCTCACAAAATCTTGTAGAGTGTAGCTCTTGTTCTCTTTTTAATTTTCTCACTTCTTCCTGCAGAGACCCATTCTTTTCTAGGAGTTCTTTGACAGCATTGTTTGCTTCATCTAAGCTATTTGAGGGAAAAATATCTTCAATCTTTTCTTCAATGTAATTCTGATCATTCATCTGATTTGCAAGTTCCTTCCTTCTTCTTAGGGATTGAGAAAGATGTTCTTTTGCTTCTTTAAGTTTAGCTATGGCCATTTCCAGATCTAGCTTTTCATTTTTAATCACCTTGTTCAGTTTGAATACCTCCATTGTCCTAGATCTTTGCTCAAGCTAGTTAAGCTTTGTCTTGAGAACCAATGCTGCTCTGATACCAATTGTTGGAAATATTTAGGAATTAACCGAGTTACTGAGAGGGGAGGGGTGAATCAGTAACTCCAAATTTTCTTCCAATTACAGATGTATTAACATGTGATTTACTTTAACCTTTGCATACAGAAAGCATGAAACTTAAAATCATTCACAACAGTGACACATAGATTTGGTTACCCAGAAACCTTCCAAAAAGAAAGTAAAACTGGGGTGGGGATGAAACCCACAAAGCTTTAATACTGCAGAATAAAGTTGGCCGGTTAAGGCTTACAATTTGATCACTTCTGATGATCTGCCCTATTAGGAGCAATAAGGATTGCTAAATCCACCCTGTTAAAGGATTTACAAACATACAATGAAGTATGCACTCGGTAAAGAGATTTTACAAAAGACTGTTAAGTCTACCCGGTTAAAGGATTTAGTACTGATTCACCTGTTAGGATGAAACAGTAGATCTCTTGCTTTGCAACTGGATTGCTGATTGAGATTCGCTGATGTACTGATCACCTTCTGTGATGAATTTGTCTTTGCTGTTCCTTATACTGCTGAAGCCCTTTGTAATTCGCTTATCTCTGCCTTTCTTTCTTTTTCACATACATGCTTATCTTGACATTTTTACAACATTGTTTATATACAAGTCTTAAACAATTAATTACAATTACAATTACAAAGTCGGCTTGACAAATAAACATAAGTGCTACTAAGTCGGCCCAAGTATGGTTACACGGTTTTTGCAAACTAACTCAGTGACTTTCTGATACTCGGCGTCCACTACATTACTCAGCATCGTCATGCACTCGGTAGAAGTGAAGGCACGGTTCATACTGACCACTCAGTAGGTTTTGAACTCGGTAAATACTGGTGACTCGGTAGACATGATGTTACTCGGTTTACACTGTCCTGCTTGGTTTGTACTAACTTGCTCGGTTTGCACTGTTTTGCTCGGTTTGCATTGTTTGCTCGATTTGCACTGTTTGCTCGGTTTGCACTGTCTGCTCGGTTTGCACTGTCTGCTCGATTTGCACTATCTACTCGGTTTGCATTGTCTGCTCGATTTGCACTGTCTGCTCGGTTTGCACCCAGAATGCAAATAAGTGTTGTCACTAGTGGCAATTCTGCTTAATGCCAACATGATTATATAACGTGATACCACTCTTATAAGGAATCTCTTTTCATTTTTAGATTATCCTTCTGGGATTGTTTGGTCCTTTAGATAAGAATAGATATGGGCATATCGGAACAATACTTGGGTTTTAAGGGCACGAAAAACTTCAGATTCAGGTGAGTCGTAAGTGGTAAATGGGAGTTCTTCCACCAGAAAATCTTAGTGAAATTGATGTTCTTCAAGTTGTAACATGGATGCTAAAGTAGCCATCGCATCGGCTGCTCTATTTCTTGACCTTGGAATTTGTTGAAATGTGATGAAGACAAAGTATTTCTTCAAGTCATCCACCATTATTTTGTAAGGCATGAGCTTATCATCTTTTTTCTGATAGTCACCATTCACCTGATTGATAATGAGTTGTGAATCTCCATAGATGTGTAACTCAATAATTTTCCATTCTATTGCAAGTTTGAGCCCATTCACAAGAGTTTCATACTCTGCTATATTTTTGGTGCATGGAAAAATCATTTTATAAGTTTTTGGAATCTTGTATCTATTATCTCTATTGAGATTTTTAAGGTTGTCATTAGTACCAAAGGTTTGTAAAGATATCGGTCGGTTACTTACATTGAGTTAATCAGTAACATAAAGTAGAATAGACTAGTCGATAAAGTAGTATACTGAGCACCAGCAGACATTGACACCCACATACAGTAAACATCGAGCATCATAGTATACACCAATCAGTTTACAAAGTGTTTATTGAGGATCATAGGAAACAACATAGTAATCAGGAATGACACATTCTTCTATGCAAATGGTTACAATGGTTTATAAAATGTTTTGCCAAGATCAAGGAACATTTAATGTGATGATATTCATTAAATACAATGTATATATTTTTTAATAGTTGATCTAGGTTATTATTGTACACCGTAGATCTTAGGGTTATGACTATATTGTGTAACCTAATTTTGTTAAAGCGGCAAAAAAAAGAACACTATATTTTTGTGTTCGCATCATTTTTGATGAGAGCTAATATATGAATAATAGAGCACTTGAAGCAATTTCCTATCTTCAATTCTATTAGTTAACAGAGCAGAACCAAGTACAGAGGAATTCAGATTGAGTAGAATCAATAGAGGCTACCGAGCAGTTCAGAGTAGAGATTCATCACAAGTAAGGTGATATTTTATCAGAGCTTATAGATCTATATTAGACAATTGAGTTTCAAATAGTAGATAATTACCTATTGCTTTCTGACAATTGTAATAGAGTTTTTTGGATAAAATCTCTTAACAGAGTAGACTTAACAGTCTTATGTAAATCTCTTAACTGAGTGCACACTTCATTAGTGTTGTTAAAATCCTATAACTAGGTAGATCTAGCCAATCTATCACTCCTAACAAGGTGAGATCACCAGAAGTGATCAAAACTTGTAGCCCTAATAGAAAAACCTTTTGTATCTGTAGTAGTGAAGAATTTGTGGGTGTCATCCCCACCACAATTTTTACCTTCTAACAAGGGTTTCTGCATTACCAAAATACTTGTGTCATGTGATTGTGATATTGATTTCATGTTGTTTACTTACTTAAGTTAAATGGATGATTGATTCATGCAATTAGATTCAAGTTGTTTTGGTCGGTTATCACTGTTTATAGTTATAGATCTGAAAGGTTTACAAGTAAAGTTTTTGAAGGCACTGATTCACCCCTCCCCTCTTAGTACCTATCTCTCCTAATTCCAACAATTGGTATTAGAGCACAGTTCTCTTATTGAATAGTTTAACCACTGAAGGGTAAAGATCCAAGTCATGGAGAGATACAAGCTTGATAAGACTATTGAGAATCAGAAGATACAAATGCAAATGTTTGTGGAATAGTATAAGCAAGCCAAGGAAGGATTGAAGAAATTAATGGTTGAAAGGAAGAACCTAGCTATTCTACATAATGAAATCAATTACCAAGAAGAACCTATTGATGAAATATTCAAGGATGTTGGATCTAGTTCTGGAAGCATCTCCAATGGATCTGAAAGAATAATCATTGATCTATCTAAAAAGAATCAATATTTAACTGATCAAGTGAAAGCACTACAAATTGGTCAAGAATCTCAGATGGTGAGAATGGTAGAAACAATGAACAAAGAAAAACAAGCCGAGAAAGAAAGAAATCTAGCAATCGATGACCAAAGACAGATGAGTGAACAACTTCAAACTAAAGAGAGTGAGATACAAAGACTCACTGACCGACATTTCCAAGTAACTAATCAAGTGATGACTATGAATCAAGAGGTAAATCGAGTGAATGCAAAAATTTCAAGAAAACTAGAAGATGTTGCAAGACTCAGAGAAGAGAATGAGAAGCTAAGAAATGAAGTGAAAAATCAACAAAAACAAAATGAAATGAAGAAACTTGTTGAGGACAACTCTAAGAAGATTGATGACTTTTTGACTAATCAGAGAAGATTTGGGAGAAAAGTCAGTATAGGCTACACCGGTGAAGGAGAAACATCACAACAAGCTAAACAAGTCAACATCAGTCAAAATAAAAAACCTAAAGTGTTGACATGTTATCACTATGGCAAACCGGGACATACATTTAATGTGTGTAGAAGCAAAGCACAAGGTAAACCTCCTGTCACTCCTAAGTTTAATGGATATTGTTACTATTGTGGAAAGTTTGGACACCTTGCTTATGAGTGTAGAGCTAAGCAAAATGATCTTGCTAATAATACCACTATGGAGAAAATATGTTATACTTGTAACAAGCATGGACACATTACATGAGAATGTAAGGCAAAAATGAAACAAGTCTGGACACCTAAGGAGAAACCACAACACAGGCCATATCAACCAAAGAGACAAGGTAACTCTTATGTTTGGGATTATAATACATGGACTAACTATGTTGTATGTGGTAGATATGGACACATTACAACAAACTATTATAGAAAGAGTTGGTTTGGACAATCAAAAAGATGGACAAACTCTGGGATGGCTTGTATGCACTACCATAAGGTCGGTCATTTAAGAAAGAACTGTAGAGACCGAGCACCAGAAGAGAACGATATATTTGAAAATGGATATACTATTGCAGATATCATGAAGTTAAGAAACACTATGTGGAAGAAGGCATCTAATGAGAATTCTGTCAAGTAATGTTGTCGGTGAAACCTCATCCACTGGATTGGGTGACATCGGTACTTCCACTTAAGGTGAAATAGGTATGTATGGGACTGACATTTCAAAAGATCACATTTTACATAAAGTTCCTTATGTATAATGTTCTTATACCAAATCAGCATGAATAAAGATGTACTATGGTTTAGTTGTCATGAGTTAACAATGATATATAGATGGTAAAAGAGAGATCGAGAGTTGTTTAGCCATCGGTAATCACTATCTAAGGTTAATGAGCACATGTATCAACCGATGAAGAAACTCTATGTTAATTGAGAAGATGAAAATTTTAGTTGACACTAAGCTGATAGCTATTTCATACCAAAAGTTACATCAAGAATTTATTGCATAAAATTTTGAGTGGGAACATCAAAAAGTCTATAAATACACGGGAACATAGTTCATTTTTACAATGTGATTTCAAAGAGTAGAGAATTCAAAGAGTAGAGTTTGAGCTAAAATATTTTTAGAAGGATTCAAGGCTACGCTAGATTGAACTAACATCACTCTTCATGATACCGAGTAAGTTCATTTGTGATCAAACACTTCTTATCCTGCTGCCTGCCGAAACCCTAGAATTAATTTATGGCATCTACATCATCTACAAGAAAAACTCAAAGTGTTGAAGAGGAAGTTAATCTAATCGTTAGGGAAAATTTTGATGAACCTAAGTTTAAGCCACATCCCAAGGTCACAGCACAAATAGATACAATGGGCACTTTTTTGAGCATACCAGGAAGGGTTTTATTGACAAAAGATGTAAGGTCTTATATTCATTGCAAAATTGGAGAAGTTGGAGACTTTGAAACTGTTGCAGCATATCAACTACTCTGTGGCCCCAATGGAAGAATGAAATTAAAGTACAAGAAGATTGAGGAATCAAGGTTATTGTGTTTTATACACTTTCTGCCATCATTTAAATTATATTCGATTAGAATCATTTTGAGCAGATATCACGATGACAAAAATGGCTGGATAAACCGATTTGTAGTGCCTCCCTCATTTTCCCCCTTTGCATGAATATCCTTATGGTGTAGTTTTGATTGTCATTCTTGAAGGGTAAGGTCATGTTGGTCCCATATGAGGGAGAATCTACCAGAAGGATTATTTTGGAAGCATGTATCGATGTTCTGCGAGAAGTAGGAGACGTAGGATAAGGTCTTGAATCACATTTTGGAGACCCTTAGAGTAGGGATGAGTCATTTATGTGGATGCCGTGATTGTTATTGACATTATGGTTGATGGCATCATGAGATTCTCTTTGCCCCAGGTTTCCTTATGTTTATCAAAAGTTTATCTTTCGAAGTCATGTCAGATGTTTTAAGAGATTCTAGCTTGGTATTATCTTTCTGCATAATGGACTCTGAAATTAGAAAATTTATGTTGTTGCATCATGATTTGTGTCCTAGTGGATAGAGGTGTAATTACCATTGTGATGTAATCTTTTCATGTTACTTATACACTCGAATCCTAGGATGCTCTGCATTTAAAATAAGATTAATTGAATTCAACTAAACTTTGTGATAATACTATCAAGTGCATGTAGTTAAATATTATTTCCTGAGTGTATATAATCCCTAGAAGAAATGCAATAGGAGAGGTGTGAGTGTACTACTACTTAATGTTGAAATTTTTCTATATGAATGCTTACATAAAGGACCATTTGAATTTATTTTATGTTGAGACATGTATTAATAGAAAAGTGATTATTAGGTCCTAATGTTGAGTAGGAGATTTCGCATAGAAAGCTTTTATGTTATATTAATGCAAGAAAAGTGAATCATTTGAAATGTAGCTTGTAAATAATTTAGGGCTTATTTCACACTGGATTATTAGATCTTGACTTATGGTATTGATGAATTATTTAATTTAGAATACTATGCCATAATTTCATGTCTGTACAAGAAGAGTTTATGTGAGATAATCATGGTTAATAAATTAGGTTAAATGATATATTTATGTTCTTGAAATAGCTTGATTTGAAATTTAGAAATGTATTATTGGAAGTAGGTGATTTTCTTGAGGAAAAGTGTGGATGCAGTTGGACTATAAGATGTACTAGAGTTTGATTATGTGACGATGGTATAGGACTTTTACTTTCATACTATTTATTAAGTCATGAGCATAGTGATTGATGAATCTTTGATTTAAGTAGGATACCTTGATGTTACATTCATGTTAGGAAAATTTATGAGAAATGATCATGATTTTTATGTAGGTGAATTAGCATGTATCATTTTATTCTTGACTTTATGTGCTTTATAAATGCAATGTTGAAATGATGGGAATTATTATGAAATACAGTTAGAAATTATGATGTTAAGAATGTGATTATTAGATGTATTGTATTTACATATATATTTGAAATTTCATGAGATACTGATGCTTTGTCAAGTGTGCAGGTAAGACCATGGAAATTTTAGGGGAAGTCAAAGATGGATATTTGTAAAATCATGTTAAGCCAAGGTTATCTCCAAGGGGAGAAATTAACCTCATTGTAAAGTGTAATTTTGTAAAGTGGTGCATGAATGTGATTATTAAATTATTTTTATTTTTATTTATTATTTAGTCTACTTGGTATGCCATGTGTATTGTGTGTAATGTGATTTATTTGTGGTGTCAATTGACACATGTCTTGTGAGTTGGCATGCCCAAGTATTTAATGTGTGTAAGTGGTCTCTATTTTTAGGGGCCATGAGTGGGATTCTCTTTCATTTTCGGATTCATTCTTTGAGTGGTCTTTTGAGTGGCTTTTAATGACCATTTATGTTAGTGGAGGTTAAAAATAGGCTACCCCATAGTGGTGCCATATGTTGGAGGTCAAATTTTGACTATTGTGATGGTTTTTGACTATTTTTGCCCTTCCAAAAGATGCTTTTTTGAAGAGTGACGAAATTTGAAGAGCCACTCCTATTTTGAATTTTGAATTTGAATTTTCCCTCTTTTGTTTTGAATGGTTGAGGGTTTGTCTTTTTAAGGAGATGGAGGGAAAATGGTTGGCTAATTGCCCACTCTCCAATTTTTGGAGACTTGAGAGTTGTGAGAATTTTTTTGGTCTTGTTTTCTTGGAGGATTTTGGTGTTCGATAGAAAAGGAGGAGACTTGTAGGAAAGCTCATCTCAACTCTCTTGCCTTAAGCTTGGATCAAGGTTGGATCTTGAATTCTTTTGTTCTTAATGCTATGTATAATTCTATTACTTTTCCTATGTTGTGTGAATGCTAGTTAATCTTGTAAAAGTTCATGGCTTCTTGTCTTTGCTTGAATGTGTATTTTATTTTGTGCATTGTTTCTTGGGGTTGTGAAAGGCCAAGCTCACCCTTGGGAGGGAAGAGAGCCTTGATGGGTGAAGGGCATAAGTTGGGACTACTCTTCTAGTGTAGAGTCCTTCCTCTGGGAGGAAGGGGATAAAGCATGGATGTATGGGCATCCATGTGCCATCTTGTGTATACTTTTGGGGGTCATAAGGGTTTTGTTATGGTGAAGGGTATGAAAAGGGTGGATGATTTTTTCTATGGCCTTGTGAAGGCATATTGTGAAAATTTTGGAGCCTTGTTGCAGGTTGGTTTTCTATTGTACTTTGGCATTCTCCTAGTTGAGTAGCTTCCACCTTCACCCCTACTATGGGTCCAAGGTGACTCATGTTGTGCTAGCCTTGGGAAAGGGAATTTTATGTTTATGCAATGTTTGCCAGTTTCTATTGTATGTGCTTGATGTATGCATGTTGTTATCCTATCCATCTTTATTTCCCCTAGCTCGGGGGTGGCCATGAAATGGCCTAGGTTGGGAGGTGAGCCTCCATGGTCTATTTGTTTTGTTTTTCAGATTCTAAAGACACAACTTGCTGGTTTCTATGGAGCTTGATGGCGATTTGGATATATCTCTTGCATGTTATTCTAGTTGTTTGGCTTGAAGCCTTTGTGAAAGTTGTTTAATCAAGGCTATGTTAGAAAGCCTAGCATTTGAAATGTTTGTAAAAGATAGTATATTAATTTATTTTCTTCCTTCTATTGAACTAAAGTGAGTATGAGAAAGATGCAATGACTTCTCCTATGTTGAAGGGAAATGTTAGTGTTAATGTTTAGGGTTAGATGGAATAAATGTAATTGCTTTGTTGCTATATTTTTTTTTCAGTACTCACAAGAAAGAAAAGATATCTCTTTTCCATGATTATGTTTCCAAAATTTTATTTACATATTTCAATTAAGCTTTCCCTTAAAAGAAAATATTTAATTCCATTTTATGTGAAGTCTTCAATTAAATTAAATGTTCAGTTATTTCGTTGCTTCACATGGAAAGAATAGTTTTATCATTCCTTTTTAAATGATAGTATTAAATTGAATCTAGAGTTAATTTCATGATTATTGTGTATATAAAAGAAAGGGAAAGAGATTAGTTTAATATAGATAAAGTGGCTTTATATTTAAATGTTTATGATAAAAGTAGATAAATATCTATATGTTAATATAACTCTGATTATATTAACATATAAATATTTCAAATAAATATGCTCTTGATTTTGTTCTTAACTTTCTATGTTTCTTTTAGAAAAATGTGGGAGAAATTATTTCTCTTTAAATGATTAAGGGTGCTCCCCTTAATACCACAAACACATAACAGAAATAGAGAAACAACAACAACAATATGCAAGAACAAAAAATTGGCTTCTTATTATCTCCACAAATGTGGAATTACAAACTTTCAGAATTACAATATGCAAAGCCACATGGGCATTCCCTTACAATATTCTATAGGACAAAGCCTCGAATCAATACCCAGATCTACTACCTAGAACCGTCCTAGACAACACTACGGGCCTTCTTTATATAGGCATTTTCCACCGCCCGAGAAGGTTCCAAAAATTTAGCCCTAAGGGCTGACTAAACTTAGAATTATTTTATTTTTCAATTTATTACATCAAAGTCGGCTCAAAATAACTTTTGAAACCCAAACATAAATTTTGAAAGAAAATTATTTTCTACCATTTCAGGTGGCCCGACTTCCGGAGACCATAAGTCATCACCAGTTGACCTGATTGACTATTATAACCCCATTTCAGAAATGCCACAAAGTTCTCTACAGGCTTGACTTGCGCAAGCACTTGTTACCCAAATTTTCAACCTCATTCGGGGCCTCTAAAGCCTTCGAAACTAAGTTCAAATTTTCTGTACACTGCTGCCAATACCGAAAATCTTCAATATCTTCAAAACTAGACCTGATCTAGCCATGAAACTTTGCTGGCAGGCTGATGTGACTAAGATGAACCTCCACATGTAAAATCAAAACATTCCGAGATCGTAAGACCAACTTACTAAAAATAGCAAGTTTCCATAAATAGCAGCTCTGCACAAGATAACCCTTATTGAATACAAAAATAGAAATATTTTTGGGTGATGCAAGATTGCTCTTACACCCAGGATGCTCCTGCATCATTAAATATGTTTATACTTCTTCATGGATGTTTTATTATAAATATATGTAATACATTACTAACCACACACACACACACACACACACACACACACACACACACACACACACATATACCACTGTATATATATATGTGGGTATTAATATGCTGCATTTAATTCATCTCGACAAACATAATAATAGCATGTAATTGTTTTAAAATTAGTAAGTTTATTTTAATAAAATGAATAAAAGGAAAGATATGTTTTGGTTATATACATATATATATATATATATATATATATATATATATATATATATATCATACCAGATATATATAATAATATATATATAAATATTCCCTTTTACTTACAAATCTGGATAGCATTATATCCTGGTACTTATTTATGCACATATATTTTAACATGATTAATCACATATATTATCTCACACACACACACACACACACACACACACATATACATATACATATACATATACATATACATATACATATACATATACATATACATATACATATACATATACATATACATACATATATATATATATATATATATATATATATATATATATATATATATATATATATATATATATATATATATATATATATATATAACATTAAACATATTCTATTTTTTTTTGTCCTTCTATGATATACTTTTAATTTTTATTTTTTTTATTAATAAAGTTAGTTTATTTCTTCCATGAAATACTTTCTTAAAATATTTTATAAATAAAGTTATCTTGTTTTGTAATAAAGTTTAAACTGCATACTCATTTTCGCATGCATTAAATTAAATTATTTTCTTTTAATACTATGATTTATACTTCAGATTATTAAATTCTTTCTTAAAGCTTAAATAAATAAAAAAATTAAAGTTTAAGTTCTTCTTTTTTATGAATGTTATTCTATTAAATTTCTAGAATTTATTCTGTGCTAAAACATGCAAACTGAGAACATACATTTTGATCTAGTAAATATTAAAAAAAAAAGAACATACATTAATGTCGGATTTAAAGTCAAAATGAATACATTTTAGTCTGCAGCCTTATCAAAATTTGAATCACCAGATTTTAAATCAACTAGCAAACTTATTTTTATGAATCTGTCACAGATTTTTAAATTTAGTTTTATCTCAGTGAAGAGCCCTCTATTGTATAGCTAGTATATACACAGAGAGTCATTACTGGTTCTTTTGGTGTACCCTCTATGGTATCAAAAGAGCTTTTACCAGACAAAACTTAGAACAATCTTATCCTAATATAAATTAGAGATTCATGCAATGGAGAAGCACAATGATTTTACCTTCTGTCCATGCCTGGTGGATTGGAAGATCTGGATCTAGCATAGCAGAGCATGTACGCTTTTGGTTGTATATGCACAAGTACATATGGAGGTATACACACACTAGAGTGTGTGTATACATTCATGTGCACTTGAGAGTATACTCTGTTCCTTCTCCATATCCTCAATCCTTGGCCAACCTGCAAACCCCAGACACCACAGAAGAAGAGAATGAAAAAGATAGAGATTAGGGTTTTAGGCCATGTTTTATTTTGCCCAAACCCTAATTTTATTTTAGGGTTTGGTTGACCATTGGGTCACAAATTTATATTTTATATTCTTTTTATCTAATTGGGTCAATTAATAATGTGAACTTTATTATTCTCCACTTTTAATTCCTTTTAGTATGTGTTTTTTTAATATTAACTACTTTTGCCTTTAAATTTTCAAGTTCACTATTATTAGGGATTTGATTTGATTTTTGGATATGGTGTTTTTTTTAGACTTTTAATTTCAAATCCTTTATTTTGTGGGTGTAGTTATTGGGTCCTTTTTATTTATTTATTATTTGAGTTATATGGATAAATTTTCATTAATATCTTTTCACATTTTGGTAACATAATTTTATTAAATTAAACAACCATTATATATTTTCATGCTATTAATTCCAGTGGCTTTTAGTTTCTTTGTTAGGGAGGAGATTATTCTTTTAGTGTGTAGATTTTGGGTCTTTTTAATTATTTAAATATTTATTTAATTTAGCTTGTGCTAATGAATTTTTATTAATGTACCCTCATTTTGTTAACTTCATTATTAAATTAATTTATCATTATTGTTTAGCATACTATTATTTTCTCGTGATCATTAATTCTTTTAGGGGGTTAATTAATCTATAATCCCTAGGTGGGACCTAATTATGGTATCAACCCCTAACAATTATTATTAAATTAATAATTATGACTTTATTTTAATGTTCTAAACAACTACGTGATACACTTTATTCTTTTATTAATTAGACTAAGGAAACTTATTATTAATTTAATTAATTTAGAATTATTATCTTAAATTTTGAAGTTATTTGATTTAGGGATATCTCCCTCGTAATCTCTTTTATTAATAACCCTAGTTAGAGGCTTCATCAGACTAGTGCACCTAGCGTATAGGGGATGTTAGCAAGTGAACGCATGCCATGAACCCCTTGTGAGTTAAGTGTATTGGTTGGTGTTTTGCTACTCGTATTTCTATACACCTTAGTATGCAACCTTGTAGTTAGTGTCTTAAAAAAAAAATTTGTTGTGTGTGTTTTGCCCTAATTTTGGGCATGACACAATTGAGGTCAACAAGAAAATGATTAGTAGGGTTACTGGGCTCCCTACAACCGACAAGGCTAAGGCCTTCCATAGTTCATCACGACTAGATGTTGAGAAATTTACTAGAGCACAATGGGATGGTTGGGCATTGAAGATTTCAACAATCAAGGACCCAGAAGTCAAATTTGTAGCACATGTGATCAGGTACAAGTTATTTCAATCAAGTAGACTCAATAGTGTACCCTGTAGTGCAGTAGACATGGCCCACAAAATTGTAGTAAAAGGTCACCAGGTTGATCTTGCCGAGGTACTATTTCATTAACTTTAGGAGAATATGAAGACCATAAGGAAAAAGAAGTCTAACACATGTAAGTTCAAATCTCTACTTGCATGCATATTCCTCTATTTACAAAAGTATGTGCCTGGCATTGGTAAAGTAAATTAGATACCGGATGTACCAATAACAAAAATAAATTGGTGAAATGATGAATAAGTAAGGAGATAAGTTGAATGTAGAGTTTAATGCATACTTCACATAATTTCAATCTAAAATGCATAAAAGAAGTAGAATTTTGAGGGAATTAGTTTAAAAATTTGAGAATGATATATGTTTTATAGTCAACACCGATTATACTTTGATAAAAGCAGTTGAGCCTAGGATAAAATGGTTGGCAGTGATGGGATATGAAATAAACCATGATTTCACACTGAAATCTATCAATGCACTGCTTGAACTACCCAAAGATCCCATTGCCATTAGGTTTGGAGTATATAAAGAAGCCAAATCTAGAATTTCAACAAATATTGAGTTCGGTAAAATAACTAGAAAGGTAAAGAAGATGAAGAAAAATCTCATTGCTAAATATGGAGATGGGTCTGACACATCTGAAGAGACACCCATTGAACAGGCAACCGAAGGTCAGCTACAGTTAGTTGACAAACCACATGTTAGTGAGGAGACTAAGTCTGACAAAGAAGTAGATCCTACACTGGTTCCTCCACTTGAAATTCCTATAAAGAAGCAGTCACTTGTACATGAAGGTATGAAGACATGATCATTAACTATAGCACCACTTACCAATAAGGAAGAAGTAGAGAAAGTAACAAAAAGAAGAGCAACTACACTGACAAGGAAATACATTAAGAGAAAGAACAAGGCTGTAGTTGAGGCACCAAAGAAAAGGAGAAAATTCATAAGAAATAAGGAAGATATTGAGGATACTAAGATAGAAGATGATGTAAATCAATTTAAAATGGTCAGTAACAAGGCAAAAACAATAGATGAAATCATTGAGGACATAATTGAACATGGAGACCTCACTGATCCCTTACTAGACAGATTTGACAAAATGTCAAAAGAAGATCAAACCAAGATTGAAGAGGTTGTCATCCAAATGATGATAAAATTCAAGAAAGTTCCAATGGAATTTGCCTGTGCATTACCAAAGAAATTGGATGATACAATTACTGAAAAATGGGCTATTGCACTAGACACCAAGAAGAGAAAGAGAGAACACTCTCTAGTTTGGGTAGCCACACATTTAAGCTTTGGAGAAGTTAGTGAATACTTGACCAAATACCAAGAAAACTTTATGATCAAGAATAGAGCCTTAATGATCATGGATGACAATGTAGTAGATATGGATATCACAATAGATTCTATATGGAAATCAATTTTGAAGGCTGAAGAAAAAGCTGAGCAAGAAGCATTCTTGAACCTATCCAAGAAGAGACAAAATTCTAAAGGTAAAGGTATTTGTATTGATGAGGGAACAACAAAGAAATCAAAGAATACCGATATATCAGTTATTGAGGCAATTGATATAACTGAGGAGAAGGAAGAAATAAATGTTTCATAGGATGCACCAGATAAAATTGAAATTCAACTGGAGAAGATGATGAAGATGTAAATATTGCACCAAATAAAGATGAAGCACTAGACACTGAATGTCTATTAACATCACTATTGGGTGAACTTCCTATACTTGTAGAAGTAGCTAAAATTATTTCCCAAGTACAACTTGATGGCTCAGATCCTGAGCAAAACAAAGATATCATAGGGGAACAAAACATAGAGAAACCTACAGAGATAGATGAGCCTACACATACAGAGGGACCTTCCATTGAAGCAAAGGAAACAGAAGAAACAAAGGAAACAAAGGTGATCCCACCTAAAACCACACTCAAAACTCCTACTATATCAACCGAGACTACAACTACTGAGGAGTAGAAGAAGGAAGAACATGTGTTAACCGGGAATGATACTCCGAAGATGGGAGATAAAACTATTGCTATTATTGAGAAGAAATCACCTCCAGCACTAAAGAAGAAGAGGAAAGGAAAAGGGCCGGTCATCCTAGATGAAGTGATTATTATCCCTGAGTGTGACCCAAGGACCCTAAGCCCTAAAGACTTGAGTAAATATGGGGAATTATGTTCAAGGAAGGCAGTGCAAGAGAAGCTGAAGCAAGAACACAAATGAAAAGAAGTATTAACCAATGTGCGGGACATCCTCCAACAAGTAGTACTTGAGATAAATATTGATGAGGATACACCTATCATAGATCAACTTGCTACACTTGCTGAGAAGATCAATGCCCCAAATACAGATACCGATAAATGAATTGAAGAAAGGGAAGAATCTAGGATACAATACAAATTAGCAGAGAAAATCAGCCTAGAAGTGGCATTACAGAAGGTCAAATTATCTGAGGTAATTACTGAAATGAAATCCATCACTCAGTTAATTTGTCAATATTTATTGAAACTTTGTACTATAGACACCTTCACTGTTGAAGTGAGTGAAAAGATCAAAGGATTGGAAGCATAAATATAGTTGAGTACAAATGCAGCTATAACCAAGGCTCATGCTTTCTTAAAGCATATTCATCGAGTTTAGGAACTTTAGCAGTTGATAGCAGCTTTAAAGAAACAAGAAGAGCATATAACAGATCAGGTTACTGAGTTGCATACTGAACTCATTCCATGCCTGAAAATTTTTGAAACACATATTGTCAAAGCTGAGCTACTAGTTGCAACACTAGAAATTTTGGTGTTAGATAACATCTTTGACATGAGTGCACAAGTTGGTCTTGAGCACATTGCTCTCACCAACTTGAAAGAGGAATGGGACAACCTCTTGGAGTCAGTGAAGAAAACCCATCAGTCCATTTTTGATAAGTTGTGAGTATACTACTTAAAATTTTGTATTTGGCATTACTATCAAAAAGGGGGAAAATAATGTATTCACTGTTATGCCAAGTATGTACATAGATGTTACGTATACTACATATTACTAAGAGCATGCACCGATGGGGAGTAATTAGTACTTAGAAAATTTTTAATGAGTATATGTATATGGCGGAGATATAAGTTACATAGAAAATTTTGCCTATATACATTCAGAGTTTTGATACTAATACCAAATGGGGAGATTGTTATCTCTATTGATCTTTTTAAGGTTGTCATTAGTACCAAAGGTTTGTAAAGATATTGGTTGGTTACTTACATTGAGCTAATCGGTAACATAAAGTAGAATAGACTAGTCGGTAAAGTAGTATACCGAGTAGCAGATAGTTTACCGAGCACCAGCAGACACTGACATCGACAAACAGTAAACACCAAGCATCATAGTATACACTGATTAGTTTACATAATGTTTATCGAGGATCACAGGAAATGACATAGTAATCAGGAATGACACATTCTTCTATGCAAATAGTTACAATGGTTTATAAAACATTTTTCCAAGATTGAGGAACATTTAATGTGATGATATTCATTAAATATAATGTATATCTTTTGTAATAGTTGATCTAGGTTATTATTATACACCATAGATCTTAGGGTTATGACTATATTGTGTAACCTAATTTTGTTAAAGTAGCAAAAATAGAACACTATATATTTGTGTGTTCACATCATTTTTGATGAGAGCTAATATATGAATCATAGAGCACTTGAAGCAATTGCCTATCTTCAAGTCTATCAGTTAACATAGTAGAACCGAGTATAGAGGAATTCAGATTGAGTAGAATCAGCAGAGGCTACCGAGTAATTTAGAGTAGAGATTCATCACAAGTAAGGTGATATTTTATTAGAGCTTATAGATCTATATTAGACAATTGAGTGTCAAATAGCAGATAATTACCTATTGCTTTCTGACAATTGTAATAGAGTTTTTTGGATAAAATCTCTTAATAGAGTAGACTTAATAGTCTTATGTAAATCTCTTAACCGAGTGCACACTTCATTAGTGTTGTTAAAATCCTATAACTAGGTAGATCTAGCTGATCTAACATGTCACTCCTAACAGGGTGAGATCACCAGAAGTGATCAAAACTTGTAGCCCTAATAGGAAAACCTTTTCTATCTGCAGTAGTGAAGAATTTGTGGGTGTTATCCCCACCGTAGTTTTTACCTTCTAACAAGGGTTTCTACATTACCAAAATACTTGTGTCATGTGATTGTGATATTGATTTCATGTTGTTTACTTACTTAAGTTAAATGGATGATTGATTCATGCAATTAGATTCAAGTTGTTTTGGTCGGTTATCACTGTTTATAGCTATAGATCTGAAAGGTTTACAAGTAAAGTTTTTGAAGGCACTGATTCACCCCTCCCCTCTCAGTACCTATCTCTCCTAATTCCAACAATATCCTTGTGGTGTAATAAATATGCATCCAACTCTTGATCCTTGCTGTGTGAATGAGCCATCAAAATACATTTTCCAGGGATGCTCTGTCAAGTGCATAATAGATTCATCTAGAAATTCCACAATTAATGGCTTGTCATTTGTTAATGGTGTTTCTATAAGTTGATCAATAATCACTTGTCCTTTAATGAATTTTTTGTCAACATACTCAATGTCAAATTCACTTAGAATTAGGACCCATTTTTCTAGTCTTCCTATCAACATTGCTTTGTTCAACAGGTATTTGAGTGGATCGATCTTAGCCATTAATTTTACCTTGTGTGCCTGAGTGTTTGGGATGCGAACACCACTACTAAGCATGCTTTATCAATTATTGAATAGTTCAACTCATATGTGACCAAATTTCTATTGATATAGTATATAGCTCTTTCCTTCTTAGTCTCATCTTCTTTTGCAAGAAATACCCCTAATGATGTATCTATAGATGATATGTAGACAAATAGAGGCTTTCCATTAATTGGGGCCATTAGGATTGGAGGATTCATCAAATATTTCTTGACTTGAGAAAATTTTTCTTCACATTGCTCATCCCAAGTAAATGTAGTTCCCTTACGCATCAACTTTGTGAAAGGTTGTGCTTTATCCGCCAATTGAGATATGAATATTCTTATGGATTGTAGATTGCCTTGTAGCATCCTCATTTGACTATTATTTCTAGGTGGTTGCATTTCAAGAAGAGCTTTCACCTTTTCTAGATCCACCTTGATTCCTTTTGCTGAGACTATGAATCCTAGTAATTTCCTAGATGATATGCTGAATACGCACTTCTTAGGATTAAGTCTCAATTGAAACTATTCCATCCTATCAAAGATTTTCCTTAGATCTTCTATATGTGTAGCCCTTATCTTTGACTTAGCCAATATGTCACCTACATATTCCTCCATATTCTTATGCATCATGTCATGAAATATAGTGGCCATTGCTCTTTGATAAGTTGCACCTGCATTTTTAAGACCGAATGTCATCACATTCCAATAGTAGGTTCCCCATGCACATGTGAATGTGGTCTTTTCTTGATCTTTAGGAGCAATTTTGATTTGATTATATCCTAAAAATCCATCCATTAGTGAATACATTTCATAGCCTGTTGTCAAATCTATAATAATATATATGTTGGGAAGTGGAAAGTCATCCTTGGACAAGCCTTGTTTAGATCCCTTAAGTCTGTGCAAACTCTGATGGATTTGTCTACCTTAGAAATAGGAACTATGTTTGAGATCCATTTTGCATAATCAATAGCTCTAATGAATCCAACCTTCAATAGTTTTTCCAATTTTTCTTTCACTAGTAATGCCACATGTGGATTTATCTTTCTGAGTTTTTGCTTTACTGGTTTTATATCAGGTGAAATAGACAAGTTATGCATGATCAAGTCTGTGTCCAATCCAAGAATACCTAAATAAGACCAAGAAAAATTGATCTTCTTTTCTTTGAAAAAAATTGTGAATGAGGTCTTTTCCTCTTTTGTCAATGATTGAGCAATGTGAAATAGCTGAGTAGCTTCTATTGTTCCTAAGTTAATGGGTTGTGTAGGTTCAATCAGAACTGAGGACCTTTCCTGAAAGTGATCTAGGAGGATATTAAGAATTCCATCATTTGGCACCTTTAGGAGGTTTTCACCATCGAATATGTCTTTTTCTTTTTCTCTTTTAGGATATGATATTGCCACTAGGTGGTTTTCACCACCAAATCTCTTGTTCTTTTTGGTTTTCATTTTGAGACTGAGAAACTTGATATCCTCCTTAGTCATGGTTTCATTCTTTATACTAGTGGAAGAAAGTAAGGATTCACAAGCATTTAGATAACAAGCTATGGAATAGTCATTGTCAAAAGATAATAGGCTTGTGGTCATAGGCCCATCCCAGTCTATCAGTTCAGGGCATTTTAAGGACAAAGATTCAATAGGTTCAAGAGATAGCACCATGTTATTACCAACATTATTAAATCACAAGATGTCTTCTATTAAGTTTTCTTCTAAATAGACATTAGGATTATTAGAGTCATGTTTGTTATTATTAGAGTTCACGTTAGTGTTATAAAAATTTAACTCTAGTGGTATAGCATTAGAACTCTCTCCTTCTTCAATCAAGACTTTAGAAGAAAATTTGTGTATCACATCTATCTCTATATCCATGGTAGCATCAAAAAGGATATCCCATTCATATTCATGTGAGTCTACTTGATTGTCATCTGAAGCCCCCAAGAAGTGGGAAATATTCATGGGTATTTCATCTTCTTCATTAGCATGGTTCTCTTCTTCTTGCAATGGTTATTGTTTAGTTACCACCCATGGTTCCTCATCAAAGTGAGGTGTGTCAAAAATAGGAAGCCCTTGTTCTTCTTCTCCTCTAGATTCATTTGCTTGTTCTTCTCCTAGTTCTTGTTCAAAATTGGTACCAATTTTTGATAGTGGGTCGCTTTGCAAGAGTAACAACCTTTCATAGGAAATAGGATGTACTTCTACCTCTTCTTCATCATTTGAGTCTCCCAATCTATCAAATACATGACCACTCTCTGCTATAGGATGAAATCTTGCTTCCCTGAAGCCTAATCCAGTCTTGTCTTTAGGATTTTTGAAATCCATATGTAGAGGTTCCAAAAGTCCTCGTTTGTTTTGTCCCAAGGGTCCTTTTCCTTTGTACCCCATTTGTTTCATGATTTCATACCCCTTCTTGTATTTGTTTGGAGCTATCTCAACATGTTTGATATTTCCATCCTCTTCATTTTCTTTATAGAGCCACTGCAAAATAGCTTTTTCTTCATTTTCTTCTTCAAGAGATATTTTTTCTTTGACCATTTTGGTTCCTTCATGTATAGTTAGAGCACTACCATTAGAGGGTGTAAATGTTGATGAAGGTATTCCTTGTGTTCTAGGAGATATGGGAATATCCATTAAAGATATTGCGGGATCTATTTTGTATTCACCCATACTTGTCTCTTAGATATTGATCTTTTTAGAAAAGCTTGTCAAAACCATTTCTTTGGATGTTTCCACCTTATTAGAGCTTTCCTTGTTATGAGGAACCATGCTTTCTATTTGTTTGAGATTATTGCAAGAATATTTTGTATCTACTGGAATAGTCACCTCTACTCCATTATGAGGAAATTTTAGACATTGATGGTAAGTAGAAGGCACAACTTGCATTGAGTATATCCATGGTCTTCCAAGAAGAATGTTGTATGAAAGTGGTAAATCAAGAACTTGACATAGGACATCTTGATCTATTGGTCCCACTATAATAGGTAAAACAACTAATCCTTTGGAGGATCTTTCTTCTTCATCATAAGCCTTGATGGTTATCTTTCTTCTAGGATCAATTGTATGTTCTGAGAATCCCAATTGTTTTACCAAGCTGTATGTGTAGATGTTCAAACCAGTGCCTTCATCTATCAAGACACGTTTCACATGGTGTTTATGAATAAGGAATTCTAAATGTAGAGGTTGATTATGTGGCTGGTTCAATGATTTATCATCCTCTTCAGAAAAAGATAGGTAATGTGGGGAATTCAAGTGACTAACCATAGCTTGGAATCTATCCACATCTAGATCTTTTGGTACATTAGTGCTAATTAGAGCCCGATCAAGGACTTACCTATGACTAGGAGAGATTTTCAACAACTCTAGAATAGATATTTGAGTGGGTGTCCTTTGCAACTGATCCACAAGATTAAACTTTGGAGGTAATGCCACTTGCTTAGACGTTGTGGTTGTAGTAGCTAGTGTGTTAGATGTTGAAGCTCATTTGAGAGTGAACTTAGCTTGACTTCTTGTTACAACATTAGAAGAATCAGTTTTGTTTTTGACTCCTTTTAGAGTGATCATATTGATGGAGTGTTTGCATGGTTCCACCATATGAATTACATTGTCATCATCAGTGTATGTATAGTTAATCTTCTTACTCTTAGAAGATTGCCCTTTTTCATAGCTAGGTACTGGAGTTTGAAATGCCTTATGATCATTGTTTGTGTGATGTCCATCTACCTTGACATTACATTCTTCAATTGGGTCTTGAATAACATGTCTTAACTTCATACAGTTGTTGGTTTTGTGTCCTTTATTGTGATGAAAATTGTATTAATCATTATCATTCCATGACTTGGGTTTTACTTCTGGTTTCCAAGGTTTGGAATCAAGAATCATAATGATTTTATTGTCCAATAGTGACTTCAAGACCACTTACAATGTATCTCCCAATGCTATAAATATTGTTTTAGGTCTTGTCACCCAAGGCTCTATTCAAGTAGGAGGTTTATTGAAAGTCTTGTTAGCCATTAGTGTCACAGTAGAATTCAAATTCTTATTTGCTTGAAGACTTGTTGTAAGGTTAAAAAAATATGATTTCGGTTTTGTGTTAGGAGTATTGACCACTCCATCTTTGATGAAATTCTTGTTTTTGTTTCTGTATTTGTACTTATCTTTGGTGGAATAGTACTTCTCTTTGTTTTCCTTGTTGATAGTGATTTCCCCTTTCTTGATCAAGACCTCTTCAATCTTGATGACACTATCTATCATCTTATCAAAACTTGGTGTCCTTGCAATTGTATTAGAAAACTCATTTCAGGAACCAAATTGTTAATGAAGATGTCCATTTTTTTGTTTTCAGGTATTTTCCTAGCATATCGTGCAAATATTTTCCTCCATCTTTGTAGGATATTGAAGAATGATTCTCTCTTTGTAGGATATTCAAGAATGATTCTCCTATTTTCTGTTTGGTATTACATAGGTCCAACATTGTTACTATGTGTTGGATGTTATTAGAGTATTTTTGTATGAATTTGTGCACTAGATCATAAAATGTCTTGATTCCTATAGGTAAATTTGAGAACCAATCCATAGCTTGTCCACCTAAGCTTCATGGAAATAATCTCATTAGATAAGTTTGTTTGTGCATGAATTCCATACTGGTTGTGCAAAACTCCCTTACATGATCTTGAGGGTCAAAATTTACCATGTATTTGTCATATTTTGGAATTGTGACATTTTTGGGAAATGGAATCATCTTTAGTCCCTTGTCAAAAGGGAAAGGAAAAATGTGTTCCAAAGAGTATTGTTTTATTGGTTTGTCCTTTTCTTTGTTAAGTTCTTGGATCTCTGCTTGCATGGCAATTAGTTGTCTTGTTAAAATAGACATAGGACTAAGATCTTCTTTTTTCTTAAGTTGGTTTACATCATAGTCCTTTGGTAATTTCACACCTTGAGAGGCGAGTTCTAGGAAGTATTTCTCTTTGTTTTCTTCCAAGGTTCTCTCAAGTATTTTGTTAATTTTTTTTCTTCTCAAAGATCTTTGGTATCCCTGATCTCTAGGGTCTTCATCATCATCAGAATCATAGTGTATTTCATGGTGTTGTGCTCCTTCTTGGTTTTTTCTTGCTTGGTTATCTTGTTCATCTTGGTTGTCTTGTTCATCATGTCTTTCATCCCAATGGAAATTGTCCTAGTTATTCATGTTTTTTTGTTCATATGTCACTGTATAGGTCATGCTAGGTGTAGTTCCAAATAAAGGATTAAGTCTTGAAGTTTCTCTTGTTTCAAGTGTGAGCAATGGTACTTCATTCAAGAATGGGTTCGTTGCAAAATGGTAAGATTTGTGTCTTGTATTAACCATGAAAACTTGATTAAGGGATCAATGAGTGTCTTGAATTTAAAGTGGGTCTGAATGTTTGCAATGTCTAATTGTGAGTCCAAGGATGCAAGAGTGGGTTTGAAATTGTCTTTATGGATCCAATGTCAAAGGGTGTCAAAGTGCCCTGATAGTGAGTTGGGAACCAAAAATGTAAATGGGTCTGATAATGGGGAAGTTCCAATGTCAAAGGGGGTCAAAGTGCCCTATTTATGAGGTGGGAACTTGATTGTAATTGGTAGGATAAACTAACCCCACAATTTGGATAATGTAGAGAATACCATGCAAGGTAACAAGACGTTCTAAAAAATTACTCTTTCAGGTTATCAGATGGATGTGTTTTGACAACATAATCTTGCTATTAGGCCAAATGGGTATTTGGAAATGCAAAATTTTTGGTTCTGGAAAGTACAAAAATGCTCTCTGTCCTAGATGTGATCTTTTATAGGTGACTGACAAACTTTTTAGACTCCAGATGTCATCTAGAAAATACAGGATACAACTTAGGAAATAAAATGGTTACCAGTTGCGATCTGGGAAATGGTGTGTTTACCAAATGCGATCGAAATTTGAACATATGTGATTTGGAATACAAGATGCGATCTGGGAATCCTGGATGTGATTTTATGCTATTAGGAGTTTTTCAATTTTAGTGAATTCTTGGAAAATAGGTCATCTCTATCAGATTCTAGTGACTTTTAGGTGTTTGCAAGTGCTTTGTAAATGCTTTGTGTTTGTTCATTTGAGGGGAATTATTTGAGATTTGCAATAAGAACACATCAAGAAATCATTTTTAAGAAGACACACCTATCCTTCCCTATGCTAGGTAGAGATTAGTACCACTTGTTTACTAACTTAGGAACACACTCAAAGAATCCTCAAAATTTGGTAGTCCAATAACACACCATGGATATTGGAGCCCATATTAGCTAAGTAGTAACGTCTTAGGGAAATTACTATTTTCCTCACACAAGTGATAAAAACCTTTTGGGAGTGATCTAGGTAGGATCTAACATAAGGTGTCTAATAAAGGAATCTATTCATAACCATCTCCCATAGTCCCACAAGCAGGATTTAGGCCATAAGCCCTATAGGAACCTATAAATGTGTAGTCTTGCAAGCGAGATTTAAGCGGCTCCACTCTACATGAGATCCAAGTCTGTCATTGGGATTGATCATCAATCTCCCAAGACAAGATAGATTATGTCTTCTGAGGATTTCACCTCAAGGAAGTGTAAAATTTTATAGTGGGGTGGAAGAGTCCCCACTTGGGTCATTCCCAGGAGCTTTTTTCATCAACTGGTAGGCCCTCTAAAGGTGTACAATAAAGAAATTGGATAAGTGATAATAAGCTTTGGATTTCTGATTCTCCATGAAGGAGAAGAGCATAATCTCCTAACTCATATCAAAGATCCCAAACACATCATGCAAATTTAACCTAATCACTCCAATTTGACCCTAAATTGCAAGCTAACTTTTGAGTTTTTGATTTTCCCAAAGGGAAAAGAGCATAGTCATTTGATTAGTTTGCAAATTGACCTCAAATTGTATTAAGTTCCTAGAAAAACAAGCATGAAGTTTGGTTGATTTATTTTAGGCAACCTACAAAACAAGCATTAGTAGTCTTTCTTGATGTTTAGCTTGGATAATCGACCTACAAACCACTATTAAGCTATGAAGATCAAACAAAGTCACAACATTCACCTATTAGTTGTTAGAAATCTCAAATTTGCAATGCCTAAAAAGAAAGTAGATAAGCAACTTAAGATCTGGATTCCTGATTCTCCTTGAAGGAGAAGAGCATAATCTCCTAACTCAAATTGCAAATCCAAGACATATCAATGCAAGTTTTACCATTCATTTCCCAAATTAACTCCAAAATGCAATTCAACTTTTGATTTTTTGATTTTCCCAAAGGAAAAAGAGCATAATCCTCTAATTGATTTTCAAGATGAATTTAAATTGCATTTAGTTCCTAGAAAGAAAAGCAATGATGTCATTTTGATCTTCTAAGGAAACCTACAAGCAATAGTTAGTAATTTGGAACATTTGGGTCTCTGTCATTCATCCTGCAAACCATAGTTAGGTTGTTTAAAACCACAAAAACATCAAACCAAATTGTTAGGGGTCAGCAAAACAAAGAATTCAAGAAATTTCCCTAGATGCGATCCTAGATCTAACCAAATGCGACCCCATTTCCCATATGCGACCCCATTATCCAAATATGACCCTAATCACCAGATGTGATCCTGAAATTAACCATAAATGATACCTAACCATATGCGATCCAAGAAATCCTGGATGTGATCCAAGAAATGCAAGGTGCTATAGTTCTTCTCGAATGCAATCCTATTTCCTTTATGCGATCCCTAGTAGAAAAAGACACGATGAAAATTAGTAAAAAAAACTAGAAAAATAGGAAAATATGGGGCTAGGCCCCACAGTGGGCTCCAAAAATGGTATGTGTGAGTTATGGACCTACAAATCTACAACACAACACTTCAATAGGATATTGTATCAATTTTTAGAGATATTTAAACCAAGTTTAGAAAAAAACAAACAATTGAAGGCATCCTATTTCTCTCTAGTTAGCACAAGTATGAAAAGGATTAGAGATTTCTCTCAGATCTAACCCAAAATAGTGATAATGCAATGCTAAAATGAGAGATTCAAGATTGATTATGTAAGAATGAAGCTAAAACTAGAAAATGCATCACAAATAGCCATTAGATCATGAATTCCTTTACTATCAACACAATTGAGATGTTTTCTAATTATCTAAGAGCATATGAGATCAAATTGAAAGCATGAATGGATGAATTAACTATCAAAATCAAAGAGTTAGTAATAAAATCAAAGAAATTGGGACCAATTGAAGATTTGAGAACTTTCTTTTATAGAAATTTTGAGGTTTTGGACGGTTGAGATGCATCTGTGAGGAGTGGTTGAGATGCATCCAAGCTTGATCCATGATCCATGTGACTACCTCTCAATGATTCAAAGTGTGTTTGTTGTGTTTTCTAATTTGAGAGGGATTTATTTATTTCCTTTAATTAATTACTCTAGCCATGTATTTAATGGGATTGATTTAATTAATTGGGCATAGAGGTAATTGAATTGATTTTGCTTGATACCTTGATGATAAATGCTTGAATTGAGATTAAATTGATTTTATTGAAATTTATGAATTATGTTAATAATCAAAGATCAAATTAACATAATTAAGGTATTATCTCAAATTAGGGAAAATCTATTAGCCCAATTTTAGCTGATTACAAGTAGAAGAAGTGTTATATGACTAAATCTACCTAAATGGGATTTGTAAAGTAAGAAATTGTCATGAAAAGATGATTAATCCTAGGTGTACCCACCTTGGTTCTGCAGAGCCAGAAGTGTAGGAGTTTTTATCCTTGTTAGTTTCCCCAAGGTCAAATAAAGTATTCTGACTATGTGAAATAGTTGATCCCTAGGTATATTTTGTTTGTTTCCTCTTGGTTATTGAAATATGTTGAATCATAAGGCAACACTTTGTACTTCTCCACTATATTAGTTGGGGTCCTCTCCCTCTCATGCATTCATTATTGGAAATCTTTGAAATAACCCCACATTTCACTATTAAAGTTATTTCCTAAAATTCTTATGCATTTCTCAATATGTACTACTAACAGTTTATTAGTTGACCACTGAACATTATCGATACCAGGGAAATGATTTTGAAGTAGAAGAATATAAATACTAGCAATGAACCTTACATGAAATTTTATTTCTTTTCCTTCTTGATTCTATCCATGTTCACAAATAATTGACTTCTCATAACCACATAGGTCATATTGTGCATTCTCCTTCACCATTTGATATGCAACATGAATACCTCCATTGGGAACATTGTTCAATCAAATCGAGTGATATAATTTATAAATGATCACCATAGATGCAAACTTGACCTCAATATCTAAAATTTCATTAATTTTCATATCACATTGGTCTTGTTTATAATTTATTAGATAAGTGACCTCATCAGTAGGAATCTCTTAGAATAGGTACATCACTAGTTGCACACAAATCTATTGCCACGTGAATAATTTCCTTAGTAATATTATGCGGCCTATCTAACCATAGGAACTAATTATGACCATGACTTAGGACATATCTGATCCACTTGGGTTCAAAATCATTAGGTATGTCGACTATATAATTAAAACCCTTTTCTACCAAATGCTTATGTTCATCTTGTTGGCAAGTTGGCTATATTGGTGTATATGGATTAATATAGTGTTGTCATTATGGCAACAAAGTCATATAGAAGTTTGGAGTGAGTGCACTTGATGTAAAGATCAGAAATCGGTTAAGTGTTGAAGACTGGACAGTGTACGGAGTTCCTAAAGCTCAGAGCATTAGCACATGTGCATACGACCGAGTTATGGTTGTGTGTGGTAAAGATGTGACTGAAGTAAACACACTTCAATGAATCATTGCTTGATCTACTTTAAACAAATTGAAATCCAATAAAGACATTCAAAAGAGATCAAATTGATCCATTGCCTCCTAGTAGATTTGTGTGTGGGATGCTCTCAGATTCATTGCATTCTAGTGACATAAAAAAATCTAAGTAAAGGATTTAATATGCGTATAGTATGAGATGCAGATTTATTCCAATTATCAAGTAATGTTCATCCAATTAAGCAAAACCAAATATTCCTATGTGATTGATATGCAAATGATAATGCAAATATTAATCTATAGTGAAGCTATGATTAATCCATATTTAATGCTTGAAATGAAATGTTCCTATCAAAATGTATGCAAATAAACTTATCAACTTCAATGCAATAATAATCAAAATGACAACACTACTTTAGCAAAACAATTCTTGGATCCTTGTGATGAGAATGAAGCTTGTTTATATAGAATTGAATCAGAAATGAACGGCTAGGATTGATTGACAATGACAGGTGAGGATTGATTCAAAGATTCAGTTTCAATAAAAACTTCACAAATCAACTAAAGAGCTCAATAGATAAATTTTGGATACTTCAAAAGATTTTGAGTTAACTGGATTGATTCTTTAGTTAACTATCTTGTTCCCATTTCATAAGATCAAGTTGATCAAAGATTTCCAAAACTATCCCTTGATGACATAAATATGCACTTTAAGATTTTAAATAATAAGTTTAATGCAATTTTGTCAAAAAGGTGGTGAAATAATCAATTTAAATTCCTTTTTATAATTTATTGACAATTAACTCATTCATTTAATCAATATTTAGAATATTCATTAAACAAATAGTTTGGAGACTTGATTTGATTTATTTACTTAATTAACCTTGAATCATTAATTAAATAAATAGTAAGAATTTGATATAATTGCCAATACACTTAGAATTAGGAATTAATTAATTATTATTGGTTCAATGTAGAGATATGTCGGTTAGGTAGATTTGATAAATTTAGAGAGCCTTGGGTTAGGTCTTAAGATAATTGATCAAATTGAAGAGTAATTCCAGATTAGGGCCTATGGTTTTGGGTGACCATTTTTAAGTGATTACATTTGCCCCTCTTTGAATGATATGCGATCAGCAGATCGATTTAAAGAACAGATAACAATGAGACTGTTGATGACAACTAACCAACTTGATGTGAAGCGATGAAGTCGATTACCATCAGAAAGATTCTTAAGCCATTGATTTGGTTTGAATGATCAATCAGTTTGTTGCGAGGCAATGAAACTGATTATCATTTGGATATTGATAATGCCATTGACTTGATTTGGTGCGATGAGGCCAAATGGACTTGATTGAGGACAAGACCAGTTTGATATGAAGTGATAAAATTGATGTTCCCTTTTGAAATTTTGATGACGAGAAATCTCAACTTGATGCAGTGTGTTGAAGTTGAGATGCCCTTGGTATTTCATTCTGATTAGTTTGGTAATGTGATCACTGATTGATTGATGTCATGGTTGTGCCCCCTCAAGGAAGAAATCGAGAGAAGACAAGGTACCTCAGTGTGATAGGATTGAGGATACGATCTACATTGAATAGTTTGGTTGACTTGGATTGACCAAGACTTGGGTATGGGTTAACCAAGGATCAGAATTGGGAAAAAGTGAATTGGAAGAAGCTAATCGATCGGAAGAATAAAAGATTGGTTGAGAGAAGTGGTCAACTGTAATTAGGGTTCAAAAATAAAATATCAATTTTGAATATGTTGAGGATGTTGAATTTTGATTTTGACTCCAAAAATGAGATCAGAGTGGGTCAATTAGGTAAGTGTGCGAATTTCAAGCCAATCGGATCAAGTTGAAAAATAGGTCAAGAGGTTATATAAAGGACAAATATGTCACTTTCCATTCATTTTGACTTCTTTGAATTTTGAAAAACCCTTCAAGAGTGAAGATGGAAAATGCGATTCCCATGGCAAGTCACTGATTTGAGTGATAACGAGTGCACAACTGGCACAGACAGTACGATCCACCAGTAAGTCATCAAAATCCAAGCTCTGTGATTCAATTTGTTTAAATTTATAGCTCATTTTATGAATTTTATACTTTGTTGTCACATTTTCTCATAGGAGTCTATGAGAAAACTCATATGAGTAAACTCATAAAAGAACAGGCTCATACTAACCACCCAGAATTCTCATTCTAGGACTACCCTTGACTCGTATGAGCATTCAGGATTCTGCCCTTTTGGTCATGTGTATATTATACGAAGGCTCATATTAGAGGATTTACTCGTACGAGGACTAACCTTTACTTGTACGAGAAAAGATACTTGCCCCTGTTTACTTGTACAAATAACAAGTAATTTTCAAGGCCTAAAAATTAGAATTAGAATTTGATAATCTTTGCCATGGAATGTAGAATATTTACTTGAGTTAATGAATATGTTTCAAAGTCTGAATACTGATGTTTTCTTGGTTCAACCATGCAAGAGGTTCTTCCTAATATACAATTCAGAATTACATACCCACCGACCTCGAGATTATTGGGATAGTTGTCAGAGGATGAGAACAACATCTTGGCCGAGTGTGGATTTGGTTGGCTCAGAGGAGTTTCAGATATTCGTGTGAACCATGGATTGTTGACAGCCTTGGTAGAGTGATTCCATAGTGAGCACAATACATTTCACTTACCTACAGGTGAGATTACTATGACCCCAGAGGATGTTTATCACATTCTTCATGTTCCATTCAGTGGTTCATTAGTACAGTAGGAGACATCACAGATGCCAGGGGTACTATCTATTCAGAGGATTTTCCATGATGCTAACATTCTAGAGTGATGGGTAGGATGGGACACCATGATGTCCAAATATAGCCAGGTATCTCCTCTAGCATGCATGATGGCAGGGTATATAGGCTGTTTCCTTATGCCTGATAGGGGTCAACAAGGATTCTAGAGTGGTTGGGGACCCATATTAGAGAGTTTACTGGCCAGACCGGTAAGTTGGGATGGGGATCATGCATGTTAGTGCACATATATCATGAGCTCCATGTGATAGTATATAGGGGAGAGAAAACATTAGTCGTAGGAGTTCTAATTCTATAGATCTGGGCTTGGGATCACCTATCCACTGGTTATGTGGTTCAGGCCCACTTGGGTAAGACTACCTATTGGAGGTGACATATTGATGACATGATGGCTGTGACATGGCAACCTTATCTAGGGATAGAGCCATGGAGTGATTGGCATACTTAGTAGAGAGACATGTTCATTTCACAACCACTGATTAGTTGTGTTAGATTAGGTGAAATACTAATCTCCCAAGAACACCTGCATGCATAACCCTGTCACATGGAAGAAGCAAAGCACAGAAGCAAGAAAAATCATGGAGGCTAAAAAACCAGAGACATCTTATGGACATGCAAAGAGAAATCTCTATTATGATCCAAGATTATCTGAAAAGAATGTACAAAGGGTTCAACCATATAGGTGAACAATAAAACCCTAAAGCTATAAAGCAAAAAATAAAGCTAGGTTGCACATTATAATTAATAAATATATTAATTATAATGCACCTAAAAGATAGCTTAAGTAAATAGAGTAATAAATGACTTAATTAATTAAACCAAAGTGATTTAATTAATAAGCATAAAGTATGATTACTCTAACACCCCCCCTTAAGCGTAGCTCAAGAGAGAAGCTAACCTAGCAAAGCTATGAAAGCAGAAAATGGGTCCCAGCAACAAGGCCTGATCAGGTACCCAGTACAAGAAATAAACTAGATGAAGGAAACAAAGCCTCCAATCTAGGGAATGTCCCAAAGAAAGGAACAAGAAAGAGCATGAAGCATCTCCGAAGCATGAAACTGCAAACACTGTCAGAAGAATACTGCTGGAACCCCCACTGAAATAGTGCATGACCAGGTAGAGAAGACAAAGTCTGAAGAGCTGATCAATCAAAGAGGTGACCTCCAAAATAGGAATGAATGAGTGTCTATATAGTAGATGATCCATCTCACCGAAATGCATAGGTGCCTAGCCACTGCATCCGCCTAGTACATAGGAACAAAAACTGAATACGTAGATCACTCAACCAAACCAAGGAAGCAATAGAGCCAACAGGTGAACCCCCCCATAATGCTGAACGGGGTGACAGGAACACTGAAATGCAATGCCAGAAACATCTGCAAGAAGAAGAAACAGGAACACCTATGTGCAAAAGAAGGTACAAGCACAGGATAAAGGGCGGTGTCATAGACACAGTCTACATGGGCTAATGTCGTGGAAGGTACGCTCACTTGACAAGAGTGGATACGCCTATAGTGGAAAATGCATCAGAATCCCCCCATGGCACTTTATAACTGAGTGCGTATACAAACAAACACATAGTGTTCAAGATCCCAAAATGCAAAAGCAGGCACTTTATCTCAGTGCGTTTACAGAAAAAAGAATGCAATAGAAGAGAAGCATACAATGCTCAAAAGACAGAAAGAAGAGTGAGCTATGAAATCAGAAGAAGAGATCCCCGGACCTGTAGAACCAAGCACTCCACCAGAGGGCATAAACTGCCAAACGCGGAGGAGTGAAAACCTGGAGTAGAATCTGGAAAAATAACCTCTGCCACTGAATAGCACACTGAACCAGCTTTCCAAAAATACCAAGTTTGCTGAAAACTGAGCCCGGATGTGAGAGATATAGTGTCCGGAATGCAAAAAGTACCCGTGACTTTGACTGGCAGAAAACCCCTGCAAATGGCAAAATCAAACAACCAAACTGAAAAAAACAGAAAGGTCTCGGAACCAGCTTTTCGTCGATATCTCGGTTGGCAAAAAACGCCATCGTATGCTCAAGTTACGGCAAAAACAGTGACAGGTGCTTTGGCAGGCACCTGAAAAAGAAAACCTCTGAATTCAATAGCCTGGTGCGAAAAATGGAAGAAGAATCTAGAAAAAATCTCTTCGTATAAAACGACCGTCTCAGAATCATCTTTCCGATGATGTCTCGTTCGCCCACTAACTCCTCCGTATGAGCAAGTTATGCCAAAAAAAGCATCAGGTGCTCCAGGAAGGCAAAAAAGTAGTCCTGCCTTCAAAGGCATGGTATGAAAAATGAGGCAAAAAACTCGAAAAGAAACCTCCATAATTGCGTTCGTCTCGGAAAGAGCTTTCCGATGATATAAAAAACTCCCAAATACGCCTCCAGATGAAGAAGATATGGCAAAAAAGGCCCAATTACCTCTAAAAAAGCTTCAAAAAAATGTTTTAAAGCCCCTGGAGCTGGAAATGCAAAGCCCCTGGGCGCATGGCGCGCGCAGGGGGCTGGAGCTAGAGCTCCTGGTCACCCATGTGACCGCCGCTAGGGCCCGCAGGGCTTAAAACCCCGCCGGGCGGCCGGCGGAGCGGAGCAGAGGGCGGCCGGCAGAGCTGAGCGGGCGGAGGGGAGGCCGCGGGCGGAGCCGGGGTGGCAGTTGGAGGCCAGCGGGCCGGCGGAGGGGCCAGCGGTGGGCGGGCCGGCGGAGCGGAGGGCGCGGGCGCGGGCGGCGGGGCCGAGGGCGGCGGAGGCCGCAGACTGGCGGAGCTGGGCCGGCGGGCAGCGGGCGGCGGCTCTGTGGGGGCCGCTTGGCGGTGCGCTGGTGGCCGCCGGGCGGCCGCCCAAAACTTTTTTTCTTTTTTTTTTAATTTTTGACAACCGCTGTCTCGGAGTGCGTGCCAGGGCCGTACGGCCCTGGTATGCAAAAAAATTTTGCCTCAGATGCCACTGTGTCCAAAATGGACAAGTTTTATATGGATTTAGGGGTTCTTGGGCCTTCCAGACACAATGGTGGTGTCCGTTTTTGCCCAAGGTGAGCCAAATTTTGGCTCCCCCCCAGATCCACAAAAAAAAACTCTTGAAACCCTTGAAAACCGCCTGCTTCTGAAACACTTCAACAAAACACGAACAGCGAGCAGCAAGATGGCTCTGATACCATGTTAGATTAGGTGAAATACTAATCTCCCAAGAACACCTGCATGCATAACCCTGTCACATGGAAGAAGCAAAGCACAGAAGCAAGAAAAATCATGGAGGCCAAAAAACCAGAGACATCTTATGGACATGCAAAGAGCAATCTCTATTATGATCCAAGATTATCTGAAAAGAATGTACAAAGGGTTCAACCATATAGGTGAACAATAAAACCCTAAAGCTATAAAGCAAAAAATAAAGCTAGGTTGCACATTATAATTAATAAATATATTAATTATAATGCACCTAAAAGATAGCTTAAGTAAATAGAGTAATAAATGACTTAATTAATTAAACCAAAGTGATTTAATTAATAAGCATAAAGTATGATTACTCTAACAAGTTGTACTGATGCCGTATTGGAGAATTTTGTTGTATTCTAAGTATTGCATTAGTATGGTCATTGATAGGTGATATCAGGGGAGTACACATCATATGCTCAATTTGGTGATGACACAAAATTGGGGTGGGGGCCAAGATTGGTACCAGTGACTGTCTTATAGGATTTAGCCTTGGTTAGGCAAGGGAGATGGGACTATTTAGAGGTAGTGGTAGATGCTAGGATGGCACCAGATTATAGGGAGCATTTTCTTAGATATCCCTTTCCACAGTTTACGGATATAGGAGCACTAGATCCTTGTATTGATAATGAGGATGATGTACCACCACCACCACCTCCACAACATGTACATAGGGATATAGGTCATAGACTAGTAGGTGGAGATCTAGGTGCAAGGACTAGTAGAGCTAGAGCACAACAACAGCGGAGGGAGGTGCTTGTAGGAGGGGGGAGAGATAGGTGAGATAGAGAGTGGTAGATGTCACGAAAGATGAGGGGAGCATACCATAGGCGAAGACATCCAAGGATGTGATTTGAGCCCTATGAGAGTGCGTATGGGTGTTATAGATAAAGGTTGTTGTGGCTTAGAGAAGATTATGAGAGTGAGACAGGCAGATCACAGAGCTTATAGCAGAGTAGGATCAGAGGATTGCTGCCCTTACATCTAAGAGGGATCACCATCAGTGGATAGCAACTGACCAGACTAGTTGAACATCATATTATGTAGTGGCTTATACTATAGTAGTTCCAGCTGCACAATAGGTTATGTCATTTTTGTGTGCTAGAAAGTAGTCACACTTCTGTGAATCATTACATCCAAGAACACTCAACAATGAGGTCTGAAATAGCAATTCATAGCTCTCTATTCATGGAGTGTAGAGGTTGTATATGAGGCCCTCAGATCAACCTTGTTAATGTTGGAAACAATTGTCTGAAGGAAATTGCTACTCAATTATGTATTGTCTTTTATGTCACACTATGTCATAGTCCGCAGCAATCAGCTTCTACCAAGCTCAGTCGGTCTACCAGAAAGTTTAGTGTTTACCGAGTTCACTCGGTTGCCGAAGAAAGTTTAGTGTTTACCGAGTTCACTCGGTTGGCGAAGAAAGTTTAGTGTTTACCGAGTTCACTCGGTTGGCGAAAAAAGTTTAGTGTTTACCGAGTTCAGTCGGTTATCAAAGGTAAAGAATTGTCGGTGTTTACCGAGTTCCCTCAGTCTCCGAAAGATTATAGAAAGATATGGTCACCGAGCACTGTCGGCCCTTGAAGGATTTTTGCAAATAGAGTTTACTTAATTCAGCCGACTGTTATACTAAATAATGTCGATTTGACTAATCCAAAATCATATAAATAAAAGGTCAAAAGTGAAAAGTAAATAACAATACAGCAGAAGATTTACAGAAGAAAAGAAGGAAAGGTATATGCGAACTTGTGAAGGATGTTTAGATATCCTTGAGGAGCAGCAGAGATTTATTTGATCAGAAAGGATTAGAATTATGCAGAATAGAGATCTGTAATCAGCAAGACAGTTGCATTATTATACAGGTCACTTTTTCATTGTTACCTTCTTATCATTGTAACAGTGAATTCTAAATCTCTTAACTGAGTTGGTTTAACAGCCATAATATAAATCCTCTAACAAGGTGACAATTCCATTGAATTGTTTTCAAGACCTCTTACCAGGCCACTCCTAGCAGGGTGTTTCAAATCCTCTAACAAGGTCACACCTAACAGTGTGTTTTGTAACCTTTTACCGGGTTGGCTTCTAACCGGGCATCACTTCAGAAAAGTGAAAATCAGTATCTAGATACATTGGTGGTTTTTCCCATATTGGGTTTCCACGTTAAATCTTGTGTCTCTTGTGTTCTTAATTGCTTTCACAATCATATACATGTTTTGATGAATATCTAAAGATAATATTGATAATACTTTCTGCATCTTCAAAGTTACTGCAATCTATTTACCGAGTGCTAAAACAGATAACATTGTTAAGATATCTTAAAGGGATCTGTAAAGAATTAATAGTCAAAGATTTATGGTTGACTGATTCACCCCCCCCCTCTCAGTCACTTCATCCATATTCCATCAATTGGTATCAGAGCTTTTGGTGCTTGCAGGAAGGGTTTCAAGGACCTAAGCTAAAGATCAGGATGTCTTACAAGAGGGAAATTCCAAAGCTTAACAGAGATAACTTTTCAGCATGGCAAGGTCTCATGCGACTTCATCTGGCTTCCATTGGTGACTCAGGATGCAAATACATTGATGAAGAATACACAATTCCTAATGGTGCATTAACTGTTGAAGACATTGCAGATAAAAAGACTCACAACACCATGATGATAGACATTGCATCTGCTCTCAGCTATGAAGAATTTGATGATATTAAAGACTGCACTACTGCATATGAAATGTGGGTGGCACTGAAGAAAATATATGGTGGTGATGCAAATGTGAAGAGAGCTAAAGCAGAAAGCCTAAGAGGACAGTTTGACAAGATGAATATGAAGGAAGATGAAAACATTGCAAAATATGTTGAAAGAATCAAAGCAAGTGTAAGTGCAATTAGAGCTTCTGGAGGAACAATCTCAGATGAGACTGTTATAAGTAAGGTACTCAGAACACTACTCCCTATCTATGCAATAAGAGTATCAGCTATTCAAGAAAGAAGATGTGAAACAAACCACAATATAACTTTGGATGCTTTAGTTGGAAGATTGACAGCTTTTGAATTAGACAACTATGATAACTATGTTCCTAGTTCCAAAAATATTGAATCAGCATTTGAGGCCAAGGTTTCACTAAAGAAGAACAAGAAAATTAAAGAAGTTCAGACAGAAAGTGAAGAAGAATCAGAAGAAAGTTCTGATAGTGATCTTGAAATTGTAGAAGCATTACTTGCAAAGAAGTACTCTAGAGGGAAAGGTAAGTATAAAGGTAAAACTCCTCTAATCTATTTTTCATGCGAAGAAATTGGACACATTGCAGCTAGGTGCCCAAACAAGCAAGTCAAAGAAGAAAAGAGAAGTCACAAGTACTATGGCAAAAAGAATTTCAAATCATACAAGGATAAAGGTAAGAAATCATGTTTTATGGCTAAAGATTCTGATGATAGTGAAGAAGAAATTGTCTTTATTGCTATAAAAGATGAATCTGATGATGATGAAGATAAGATAGCACTTATTTCTCATATAAGCAAAGATGATATATGGATAATAGACAGCGGATGTTCAGACCACATGACTGGTGACAAGACAAAATTTGAATATCTAGAAGACTGTGACAATGGTAATGTAAGATTTGGAAACAATGAACCTTGTTGTATAAAAGGAAAAGGAAGAATCTCATTAACCAAAGAACTCATATGTGATAATGCTTACTAGGTTGAAGGACTAAAACATAATCTTCTAAGTGTAGCACAGCTAATCAACACTGGTTTCAAGGTTGAATTCATGAATGGTCAAGCAAGATTGCTGGATGGAAAAGGAAAACTCATTGGATCAGGCAAACAAACAAAAGGTAACTTATTTTATCTTGATCTCAATGAATATTCATGCCTTATTGCTCAAATAGAAGAAAGTTGGCTATGGCACAAAAGGTTATGTCATGTGAACTTTGATAACATGATAAAAATAAGCAAATTCAAGAAGGTTAGAGGCATTCCTACTTTGAAGAAACCTGACACTGGTCTATGTAAGAATTGTCAGATTGGCAAAATGAGTAAAACTAGTTTCAAAAGTAAGAACTATCAGTCTAAAGAAATTTTGGAAATTGTGCATACTGATTTATGTGGACCTATTGGAATACAAAGCTATACTGGAGATAAATTCTTTATTCTTTTCATTGATGATTATTCTAGAATGATGACTGTTATGTATTTAAGAGAAAAATCAGAAGCATTTGAATATTTCAAATGGTACTTAGCAAGAGTAGAAAAGGAAACAGGGAAAAGATTGAAATGCTTAAGATCAGACAGAGGTGGTGAATTCATCTCCCATGATTTTAACAACTTTTGCATTGAAAGAGGAATCAAAAGACAGGTATCAGCTCCTAGAACTCCTGAGCAGAATGGAATAGCAGAAAGAAGAAACAGATCTATTATGGATTGTGCAAGGACTCTAATGATAGAAAAGAACATCGCTATAAAGTACTGGAAGGAAGCTATCAGCACTGTAGTTCATACCTTGAACCAAGTACAACTGAAGAAAGACACATTCAAAACTCCTTATGAATTATGGTATGGCTATAAACCTAATGTAAGTTACATGAAAATATTTGGTAGCAAGTGTTATATCTTAAAAGAATCCAGAAGAAATAAATTTGACGTGAAAAGTGATGAAGGAATATTCCTAGGATATTCTAGCAAAAGCAAGGCATACAAATGTCTGAACTTATCTACTCACAAAGTCATAGAAAGTATACATGTAAAATTTGATGAGTTTGCAGAAAAGACTGAGGAAGAAAGAAAAAGGGAACCTGAGAACTACAGAAGATTTGTTTACATTGAACCTGAAACATTGACAGACACAACTATCAATAAGGAAGCTATATCTACCGAGCCGAGCACAGTTACCGAGTCGCAGGAAGAAGTTCAAACTGAGTCACAGGAAGAAATTCAAACCGAGTCTCAGCCTGAAGTTACCGAGCAAATATCTACCGAGTCCGAGCAACCTGAAGAAGAGATCCTAGAAGACAACAGCATGAATCATTCAAAAGGCAAGGAACCTATACTAGCCAAATATGTCAGAAGACATCATACACCAGATCAAATCATTGGAAACAAATCAGATGGTACTATGACAAGAAGCAAGCTAAAAGGTACATGTCTACTTACTGATTTTGAACCTAGAAATATCAAAGATGCATTAGAGAATGAAAGTTGGATTGAAGAAATGAATGAAGAATTAGAACAAATACAAAAGAACAAAACTTGGACTCTTGTACCTAGACCTAAAGATAAGAATGTAATTGGAACAAAATGGGTATTCAGAAATAAACTGAATGAAGATGGTCAAGTATCTAGAAACAAAGCTAGACTGGTATGTAAAGGTTACTCTCAAGAAGAAGGTATAGATTATGGAGAAACTTTTGCTCCTGTTGCAAGATTAGAAGGTGTAAGAACTCTACTTTCTTATGCAGCACACAAAGGATTTAAGGTATATCAGATGGATATAAAATCTGCATTTCTCAATGGAATTCTTGATGAAGAAGTCTACATTGAACAACCTGAAGGTTTTGTTGATCCAGACAAAAGGGACATGGTCTGCAGGTTACACAAAGCATTGTATGGTTTAAAACAAGCTCCTAGAGCATGGTATGAGAGACTCCATAACTATTTAATCCAGATTAATTTCAAAAGAGCTAATGATAACAACAACCTGTATATTAAAGAAGGACCGGATGACAAAATTGTACTGGCAGAAATATTTGTGGATGATACTATATTTACAGGGAATGAGGATCAGTGCAAAGAATTTTCAGAACAAATGAACAGAGAATTTGAAATGTCTATGTTTGGTTTAATAAAATTCTTTGTTGGTCTTCAAATTCAGCAAAGCAAGAATGGTATATACATTACTCAATCCAAATACATTAAGGAGATACTTAAGAAGTTTGGAATGGAAGATTCAAAAATAGTTGGTACACCCATGCGTACTGGACTGAAACTTACCAAAAATGATGATTCAAAAGAAGTTGATCAGACCCTATACCGATCTATGATTGGAAAATTGCAGTATGTGGTACATACAAGACCTGATATTGCCTTAGCAGTCGGTATAGTAGCTAGATTCTCAGCAAAACCTAAGGAAAATCACATGATGGCAATCAAAAGAATCTTAAGATACTTAAAAGGAACTGAAGAGTATGGTTTGTGGTATAAATTTGGAGGCAATCTAGACTTGAAAGTGTTTACTGATGCTGATTGGGCAGGAAACATTGATGACAGAAAAAGCACAAGTGGTGGAGCATTTTTTCTTGGAAAAAGACTGGTATCCTGGACTAGTAAAAAGCAGAATTGCACATCTCAATCCACAGCTGAAGCAGAATATGTTGCTGCTGCAGTAAACTGTTCAAATATTGTTTGGTTTAAACAGCTATTAGAAGGTATGAAGGTTGAAATCAAAGAACCCGTTGTTATATTTTGTGACAATACCAGTGCAATAAACATTTCTAAGAATCCAGTGATGCATTCCAAAACCAAGCACATTGCTATTAAATATCACTTTGTCAGATAATTGGTGCAGGACAAGGAAATCATATTAGAATATATTCATACAAAAGAACAGATTGTAGACATTTTTACCAAACTATTACCTAAGGATGCATTTATGTATCTAAGAGGTAAGTTAGGGGTCATTCCCCTATCTGAGGCTCACTAAATATAGTTTTAGTGATGCATCAACCAGAACATGACTGAAAATAAACTTGTTGATGCAGTATATTAAAGGAATCATTGCATATGAATCAGTACTTGAGGTACATTAATTTTCACCGGTAATATGTGAATTATCTTTGGCATATGTTGTCAAAGAGGGAGTATTTGCTATGTCTTTGCTATTACTTCAAGAACTTCAAGAAATTTTCAAATAGTCAGAAGGAGAAATTTTCAGGATACAGGAAGTTTGCTGACAGAGGGAGATTTGAATCTAAACCGAGCTAACTCTTTCAAATTTCTTATGATATGACATATTGTGTTGCCATCAATGCCAAAGAGGGAGATTGTTGGAAACAATTGTCTGAAGGAAATTGCTACTCAATTATGTATTGTCTTTGATGTCACACTATGTCATAGTCCGCAGCAATCAGCTTCTACCAAGCTCAGTCGGTCTACCAGAAAGTTTAGTGTTTACCGAGTTCACTCGGTTGCCGAAGAAAGTTTAGTGTTTACCGAGTTCACTCGGTTGGCAAAGTAAGTTTAGTGTTTATCGAGTTCACTCGGTTGGCGAAGAAAGTTTAGTGTTTACTGAGTTCAGTCGGTTATCAAAGGTAAAGAATTGTTGGTGTTTACCAAGTTCCCTCAGTCTCCGAAAGATTATAGAAAGATATGGTCACCGAGCACTGTCGGCCCTTGAAGGATTTTTGCAAATAGAGTTTACTTAATTCAGCCGACTGTTATACTAAATAATGTCGATTTGACTAATCCAAAATCATATAAATAAAAGGTCAAAAGTGAAAAGTAAATAACAATACAGCAGAAGATTTACAGAAGAAAAGAAGGAAAGGTATATGCGAACTTGTGAAGGATGTTCAGATATCCTTGAGGAGCAGCAGAGATTTATTTGATCAGAAAGGATCAGAATTATGCAGAACAGAGATCTGTAATCAGCAAGACAGTTGCATTATTATACAGGTCACTTTTTCATTGTTACCTTCTTATCATTGTAACAGTGAATTCTAAATCTCTTAACCGAGTTGGTTTAACAGCCATAATATAAATCCTCTAACAAGGTGACAATTCCATTGAATTGTTTTCAAGACCTCTTACCAGGCCACTCCTAGCAGGGTGTTTCAAATCCTCTAACAAGGTCACACCTAACAGTGTGTTTTGTAACCTTTTACCGGGTTGGCTTCTAACCGGGCATCACTTCAGAAAAGTGAAAATCAGTATCTAGATACATTGGTGGTTTTTCCCATATTGGGTTTCCACGTTAAATCTTGTGTCTCTTGTGTTATTAATTGCTTTCACAATCATATACATGTTTTGATGAATATCTAAAGATAATATTGATAATACTTTCTGCATCTTCAAAGTTACTGCAATCTATTTACCGAGTGCTAAAATAGATAAAATTGTTAAGATATCTTAAAGGGATCTGTAAAGAATTAATAGTCAAAGATTTATGGTTGACTGATTCACCCCCCCCCTCTCAGTCACTTCATCCATATTCCATCAGTTAAACCCCTGCAGGTGCATTGAGAAATGAGAGAAATGATCAAACCTTAGGGAAAATTGAAATGATTGAATTAATTAGGATTGATCAAAGAAATTGATTTGAATTTTGAAAAGCATTGATTCAGGAAATTTGATAATTTAATAAATGGGGCCCAAAGTCTAGGTGACCATTTTAGGGTGCATACATTTGCCTCTCTTTGGGTAATGTGTGATCATTCTGGGAACACATGTAGCCAAAGAATGGAATTTAAGTGTGAGATCAATTTGGGATCAAAAAACAACCCAGATGTGTGTTCGACGGATGGGAAAACATCAAGACAAAGATAAGTTGATTGAAAAAGAAAAGGCCAACACCCTTGTAAATAGGTAATTGTCAAGTCTCAAGCAAGGTTTGATTGATAGGTTTGATAAAGCTGAATCAAGGATTGAAGTTTGATAGGTACTACCCCCTCGTGATTGAAATTGAAATGAGATGGAGGAGAAATAGTGAATTGATAATTTTGATCAAATCAAACTAAAGATAAGGTTCTTGATGTAAGATGAAAGATATAAGGATCACAGAACCAAGGTAGATCATCAAGAAAGATTATGCCCCAAGGTTGAATTAGAAGAAAAGAAGTGGGGTGAAAGTGAATGGAAGATAAAAGTTTGGAAGAAATGAAAAGAAATGAAGAGAAGAAAGAGAATTTGCCTCAAGAAAGAGCATGCCCCAAAATCAATCAACTGTTTAAGATAGGAAATTTTGATTGAGATCACGAAAGAAGATAAGGAAATGAAGATCAAAACATGATCACAGTTGATTAAAAGTCCACAAGAAAGATGAAGGAAAACCCTCTCAAACTCATAATGTAGCCTAAAAATGAAAATTAATCATGAAGTCTAACAATGCAAGCTACTTGAAAATGCAAAGGTGTACTTGCAATAGGGCAACTGTAACATAGGATTTTGTGTTCATCATTCATTAGAGAATGTAAAGAACTTATTTTCATCATTGGGCTTGTTAGGGATTTTTCTTGTGGGTCAAACTTGGCAAGGATATTGGCTTGATTCTCAGTAAATAGGTTTCCAAGTTTGCAAGAAAAGTCTAATTGATGAGGATTGGATAAGATCCTCCTTCTGCTTTGAGCTCCATAAGACTCAGGCGGGTATTGCCTACAAATAGGTTACTATCTTTCAAGTAAACTATGGATTGGTGGATGATGTCTTCATTGTCATGCTATTGAGTTCATTAGAGGTACTTTTATGGAAGATAATTTTGAAGATAGCTGAGAACAACCTGTTGTAGAATGTGACTAATGAAACTCCTAGTATAATAACATGAACAATGGCATAAGGGTGATGAGTCCTTCTTTTTATGAGTAAAACTCAAGGAAGGCTAACCTTTGATTCACTCTTCAAGGAATCAACAACTATGGACTATAAAATATTAGGGACAGTCCTATCTCCTTTGGTGCATGAACATGAAATGAAAATGGTAATGGTAATGATGAATTTTGTGTTTGATGACTAAAAGGTGTCTGTATAGCAAAGATTAGACTAGTGCCTAATCCTTTGGGCAGAAGAGTCTAACATAAATCAATAGAGGAATTTCTAGGAAATACAGTGATATGCTTTACAAACCACATACAATTTGGATAGAATGCCTTACAAACTATCCCCTCAATCCTAGATTGTTATCATCAAGATCTCAACAGATGTGTTCATTCCCTGAAATTGCATATGAGGATTTTAATCCTTTCCTTAAAATAAAATCATAAACAATTAGATAGCTACCTTACAACCAGTATGTCTAAAATGCCTTACAAGTGAAACATAGAAGAATGGAACACAAAGCCAAGAGACAATAATAGAAACATGATAGAAATTGTATTATATTTCATGAAAGTGTATCAATACAGACAAGGAAAACTCTTCACTCAAGGACTCAGAATGAGAATCTGCTATAAAAACTGTATTCTTTACATTCAACATCAAGAGAATGGTACCAAAGAATAGAATCCCTTGGATTACTAAAAAACTGGAACCAGGGACCAAAAGCTTGAAAGACCAAAAATCTCAGAGCCTCAAAAGTTTTGGAACCCTTACAAAATCATAACTCTTACTACTTATACCACTAGCTATCTTGGGATCCTCAAAGAATTTAGGATGCAACAAGCTGTAGATAGCTAGGGTTAGGGTTTCACCCACTAAACCAACCAATATCAATCAATAATTAATTCCAGAGGAGAAAACCAAGCAACCTGGACAAACAGATCCAAAATTGATCTTCATCAATGAAAATCTCCTAATTTATACCGAAGATCATGCAAACACCATGCTTATCAGTCTAATTGTACACCTACAACATGCCTCGAGCACAAAACCACACTTCTCCTTGTACAAAAACATCATGCCACTGACCATAGAGATCCTCAGATCAGTCTGCAACAACCAGCGCCACCAAATCAATCAAAATCGGCCACTAAAACCATAAATTTTGGTACTTCTTGTCACTGGAAACCCTTTGCAAATTTGAATTTGAAATACAATGATCATTTCCAAGTGCCAACAACAAATTGGTAGTCAACATTTAAATTTGGATCAACTTTAAGTCCTGACCGTCAGATCTTTCCTTTTCACGGGCTTTATGATTTACCTTTTAAAAAGACCCCAGCCTAGGCTCGCTTTATGCCACTTGTCACTATACCATTTGTTGTATCCACCCGGTCACCACTGACAAAGGACCCACTACAGGCTTTCTATCTTTAGTGAAGATCGATGGCTATCACTACACCACTGACTTATCCATTGTGCAACTTACTCTTGCAGTGTAACGATAGCCAAGAGATCACATGACACTTTAACCTCTTTACAAACCGGTGGCCCCACTGACACAACACAGTCAACAACATGTGGACCACTGAAAAGCTGCCAATCAATTCTGTCTGACACTGGGACCACCACCATGAAGCACATAGCCAAAAGTGAATTGATGCCTATCGCTAAAGCGTTGACTTATCTAGCATGCATCTTGACCTTGTGGTAAAGCGAGAGCCGTAAGATTAAGTGGGTCCTTAACACCTATCAGACCGAAAACTATAAGGTTCCACTGACACGTCCCCGTCAGTGATCCCTCCAACCAATTAGAAGAAAGTCACATCATTAAATCCAACACAGGTCCCACTACTAAGAAATAAGATCAATGACTATCGTAAGTTCACATAGAGCTAAAAGATTCTATGCAAACATCAGATAGCCATTAGATCAACCCTTTGATTATGCTCTGTAGATTCTCTGATACAGGACCCTCTGACAAATGCCAACTCAGTACCTTGTGGACCAATGAAAAGATGCTAACTACACACACCTGACAGTGGACCCACTTGAAACAAAAGATTATGTCACACAAGAGAATGAATGGCTGTCGCATAATCTCAAGCCTCTGACACATTCGATAAGAACTTATGCCCACCGTCAATTTTCTGCAGATGTCAAGGCCCACTGACAAGCCAAAAACTTAGGTCCCACTAACAACTGCTAAGTCACAACACACACCAACCAATAAGAGACCACCAACTATGCATATGTGTCATCTTGGACCCACAAGTCTGTCATCTACCATCGCATTGGATGGTTGTCACTACACCGCCATGCTAAACAATGAGCACTTTACCTTAGCAGTATAACGATAGCCACTAGATCTTGTAGTACTTTAAATCACTATAGACCTTTAAGATGAGCCCGCTGGGATAGGTGGCACCTTGTTGCATGTCAGAAAATTTGACAACAGAAAGTCTTGTGAAACAATGACAACCACACAAAATAAAGGCCGACACTTAGGAAAAATTAATCTCGAGACTTAGGAAAAATCATTTCATCGGGCACGTAGACTTAGGAAAGATTTAAATGGGGACTGACCACAAATATGAAGCATGTGTGAATTAGGATTTTAAGTGGCCCCCAAAAAGTAACTTAAAATTAGAACAGGGCTGGGGTATAGTTAGGGTTTTTTCATGGCAATGGCTAGATTTTTTGAATTTTTGCCCAAGGGTTTTCAAGCTTGGAACAAGGAAAAAAATTGTAGGGACCAGGGAAAAACAAATGCGGCCATGAAAATTTGTAGGTGCCAACAGGGCTATTATTAATGGACATAAAAAAATCACACAATCATCACTAGTCACAAGCGCAACAATGAAGATATGAATATGACTTATATCAGATTGGAATGTGGAAAGATTCTAACATGAGCATCAAAGACATAAGGGTCAAGATGAATTCAATGTTAGCTCACCCAATTTAATGTAGCAAAACCACTCTCGCATCAAGGCATAGATGCCAGGATGACCATAAGAATGGTTGTGTGAAAAAAATAGTCAAGGATGATGCCTCAAATCTCCTAAGTGTGTCAAGGGAACAACAAGAGACACTCAAGAGCTTCAAGACCATACCCACAAGTAGAAAGAAAAAAAAAACATTCCCCATGCTCCAAGTCCTCTAGCTATGCATAATGGAGAGACTTATTAGACAAGGACACTAAAAAAAAATCAATAATAGTCAGCACACAAAGAAAATATCATGACATAGCTCAAGCGTTAAGTGTTGTGTTTAAAAACTTTAAGTGTGTTCATTGATACTGAGTTCCAAGGATAAGGATCAAATGCTTGCAAGCAGGTAAAATCTCATGACAAAACTAGATAAGACCAAACTGATAAGTGTTGAAAAACACTCATTGTTAGGGGTTGTGTTGAAAAACACAATTCGGGTGGTGTTGAAAAACACTGTTTGTGAGGTGTCCTAAAGACCGATGCGTCCAAGAGACAAAAGCTAACATAGTTATGAACCCTAAACAAAGACAAAGACCAATTCCAAACCAAGGCAACAAGGACAAGGCATGATGGAGAAAGGCTAAGTGTCGAGTACGCATGCTAAGAAATAGGGGTGCAAAGGCCTCAAGTAGCCCCCATTTCTAGGTTTTCACCACTTGGATTTTATTGCAGTTTTTTTTTTTTGAATTTTTGAATTTTTTTGATTTTTTTGGTGAGACATCAAAGTGCCTATTGCTAGGTTTTCACTAGGATGCTCTTTTTTTAAGACATTTTCTGATTTTAAAATTTTTTTCAGTATCATATATGAATTTTTTTGGTATTTTTTCAAGATCAATAAATATGTACAAAGGATGCCCCCAGACAAAACATGCATCATGGATAGAACTTCTTCAGGTGCAAGATATTGATATGCTTAGGGAGCTACTCCCCCTCTTCAGTCAATAGTAAATAAGCACCTTCCCAATAGCTATTGTGATGATGTAGGGTCCAAGCCAATTAGGTTCAAATTTTCCCTTTTGTTCTCTATGTTGTTGGTTCTTAGGATTTTATCGTAAGACAAGATCTCCTACTTGGAATGCTCTAGGGTGAACCTTTTTGTTGAAGGCTTTGGACATCCACTTTGGATAGACCCTCATATGGTCAAATGATGCTTTATGCTTCTCATTTAGAAGTTCTAACTCTTGCAGTCTCATGGTGCGGTAGTCTTCATCGGTAACTAGATCTTTGAGAGAGACTCTAAGTGAAGGAATCTCAACCTCTAAAGGTAACACTGCTTCAACACCATAAATAAGGGAAAAATGAGTAGCCCCTATTGGAGTATGAATACTCATTCTATAAGCCCATAAGGCTGGATTTATCTATAAATGCCAATCTCTACCATTCTTATGAACTGTTCAATGGAGAATTTTGAGAATGGTTTTATTTGAGGCCTTTGCTTGTCCATTTCCTTGCGGGAAGTAAATGGAGGACCAATGTTATTTTATCTTGAATTTCTTGCAGAATTGTGTAAGGTCCTTATTTTTAAACTGACCTCCATTATCAGTGATTATCTCAGATGGAACTCCATATCAACAGATGATATGGTTCAAGATAAACAGAGAAACTATCTTACCTGAGGCAACAAAAAGTGGAATGACTTCTACCCATTTGGTAAAGTAGTCAGTAGTAGTGATGGTAAATTTATGTTCACCTGATGAGTTGGGATGAATCTGCCCAACAAGATCAAAGGCCCAACACTAAAATGGCCAATGAGATATGGAAGGAATGAGCTCCCTGCCTGGAGCATGTATCAGGTGACCATGTTTTTGACATTTTTCGCAAGATTTCAAAAAAGCTACTGCATCCATTTGCATGGTAGGCCAATAGTACCACACCCTAAGAAACCTTCAAGCCATGGAAAGACCATTAGAATGTCCCCCACAGATGCCCTCATAAATGTCAACTAGCGCTTGATCGGATTCCTCCTTTTCTAAGCACCTAAGAAGTGTCCCATCTAAACCTCTCCTATACAAATCACCAAAGATGAGAGAATGGTGAGAGGCATTTCGGGTAAGGTTTCTTCTTTCAGAGTGGTTAAATGTGTTAGGGATGATGCCATCATGAAGGTATGAGTAAATGGCACCGTATCAGGATGATTCATGACTAAAAAGGGTACAGATTACATGGCTTTCTTGTGAGTCATAGATAGGATAGTGTAGCTCTTCCACCAGGAATTCAATTTTGGACTCATGTTTCTCTAACCAAAGAAGAGAAGAAAGTGTAGCCATAGCATCAACTACCTTATTTTCTACTCTGGGGACTTGCTGAAATGTGACAAATGTGAAATACTATCTCTATGAATCAACCATTTTATTATAAGGGACCAATTTTTCATCTTTGGTTTGGTATTGTTCATTAACTTGGTTGATTATCAATTGTGAATCCCCATAGATGTGCAGTTCTGTGATATTCCATTCAATAGCCATCTTGAGTCCATTTGTCAATGCTTCATATTCAGCAATGTTGTTTGTGCATGGGAACAATAGTTTGTAGGACTTAGGAATTGTGTACCCATGAGGAGAAACAAACAACACTCCAGCTCCTGAACCATTCTACATAAAAGAGCCATCAAAGAACATCTTCGATGTTCTCTCAGTCATGTACATTAGGTGCTGATCTGGAAATTCAACTTGAATAGGCATGCTATCTTGAATTGGGAAATTGGCCAATTGATCTACAATGGCTTGGCCTTTTATAGCTTTGCGCTCAACATACTCTATGTCAAATTTTGAAAGAACCATCATCCATTTAGCAAGTCTACCGGTGAGGGTAGCCTTATTGAGAAAATACTTGAGAGGATCAATTTTTGCTATGAGGTGCATTGTATGCGCAAGCATGTAATGTCGTAACTTTTGGGAAGAAAACACCACAACAAGTGTAATGTCCCCATCTTTTTAGCATCTCAGTGGAGTTCTTAGCCTTTACATTCTCCGAAGGCTAAGTGGAGAAATAAGGAGAAATTGATTAAATTAATTTCTTATAAATTCATTAAATAAATTAAAATTAAAAAGTGACTTTATATTTAATTAATTTAATTAAAAGTGACTTAAGTGATTTATTTAAATATTTTAATGTTATTATAAAGTTATAAAGTAACTTTATAACAATAAAGTCACTTTAATATTATAATGTGCGAATATGTCTTTTATCCCACATTGGCCAAGGAAGTATTTGAGCTCTCATAAGAATAGAATAAAGAGGGACTTAAGAGCTCATTCTAGGCATCGAGAGAATTAATATTTGTTTGATATGAATTAGGGATAAGAAGCCAAGGGTTTCTGATTTCAGTTAGCCATTGAAGAATGCAAACTCTTCATTGGGAGTTGCTTTGAGGTAGTGAAATATCTACCGAATTATGGCAACAAGAGGGCTCCATTTGGGAGTTCTATTTGGGCTTTAAAGAGAAGGAAAGACATCTAGGGTTTGAAGATTTTTGAATATATATCAATTGAAGACCTATAGTTTCATTTGGTAGCCATTAAAAATTAGAACTGAAGCAATCATTTCATGATACATTTTCTGCTACAATAACCATGCTATAGTAGATGCTACAGTAATTATGCTATAGTAGACGCTATAGTACCCGTGCTAGCATAACTCATGAATAGTGAAATGCTACAGTACACGGGAGTAGTGTTTGGTAGAGTATTTGTGCATATTGGTTAAATCAGAAATTAAGATGGGATGTCTATTTATCATACTGTGAATAGTAAGGGTAGCAGATTTTAGAGACAATCACTGCAAATATCAACCTCTCAGCATTCAATAGCTTGGTCAAGGTTCCTCCTATCAGGTTCTTGAGTTATTATTGCATTATAAATGCTTTATTTGTTGACAGATTTAATTATGTATGGCTGAAAACTATTTGTTAGAATGTCTCAAGTCTAAAACTCAATTGTCATATGTTGGCATATGAATAAAGGAGAAATAAGGATAGTTTGCTTATTCTTGTTGAGCTGACACATGTATATTGTCTTTGCAAATGTTAACCTTGTCTTGACTTTTGGGATGTTTGAAAACTACTTGACAAAATGCTAATTTCTTGATGCCACTAAATGTATTGTAAGGGTCTATTAGTTGTCATTTCATTTTCCAATTCATGTTTGGATGTCAAAAAGGTTTATTTATTGGCATATGAAACCATTTCAAACAATAAAAAAATGTAACCAGCAAGCTAGAAGTTTGCATCAGAAGTGTTTGACAATATTCCTTGGGCAAGACATCAGAAAATTTATAGAAAATTGGGCAAAGGATATTACATTTGTATTAGAGCTTCATTCTTGCCATCCTGAGGGTTTGGAAGTCATATGCAACCATAGGGAATTGGACCACACAGGTACTATACTCACAGGAGAGCTTTTCTTGACAGAGAACAACTATCAGAAATAGGAAATATGGAAGAGAGGCATGATGGTAGTCCACCTAGAAATAGGAGGAATAATGATGATCAAGATACCAGAGAATTCTTCTGTGCTATGGTTATAGGGTAGCAACTGATGGCATAGGCATTATAGGCACTCACTACTATGGTAGAAAGGTTTAACCCACCTATTAGATAGAATGGGGAATAGGGAGAACAAGGAGATAACAAGAGTGCTACAGGTAATCAGAGACCATAGTGGACCCATTCTAGAATAGCTGATAGGCCTACACACCCTACATTTGTTCTGGAGCAGCCAAAAGAAGCCCTGATAGAGGAGGCGATAGGAGACCCCATATTTGCAGATGCACTCATGGCTGCAAATGATGAATGGGAATTATTAGTTCCTCAATTTTGGGAGAGGATGACCTTTGAACACTTTGTAAATCAAAGGAGAGAACATTACAGGTCACTCAGATAGGATAGGAGGCCTAGGGGTCAAAATAGTGAGCTGAAGAGGGCTACATGCAAGCTTACTATGCCTACATTTGATGGGAGTGGTAAGATGACAGCTCAAGCTTGGATTCATAAGCTTGACACATTCTTGGCACTGAGGCCAATGATAGAGATTGAAGCTATCAAATATGCCACTTTTCATTTGGAGGGAGTAGCACATGATTGGTGGTACCATGGTATGGTAACACTTCAGCATAATTAGGTGACAGAGTACCAAGACTTCATGGATAGGTTGGTTGAAAGATTTGACAAGAAAGATCCAGAGGTTTACTTCTGAGACTTAGCACAGCTAAAACAAATAGGCAACTTGGAGTATTTCATTGGTGAATTTCAGTGGTTGGCAGTCATGGTGCCAAACATTTCAGAGCGTAGATTGATAGTTCTTTTCATTGAGGGCCTATCCAAACCATTGAGAGGTTGGATAAAGGCATTTGATCCTATTTCTTTATAGGAAGCTATGAAAAAGACAAGAAGTATGGAACATGCAATCCCAACAAAAAAATTTCAGTCCAAAGGAGCATCTTCTAGTAAGGATAACAAACCATTTTATGAAAAACTAGAGAGGACTGATTTTAATAATGATTCTAAAGATAAAACTCCAGCACCTTTTGATAGGGAAACATTAAATGATTTGAGGAAGAAAAAATTATGTTTCTACTGTAAGGGACCCTATGATGCAAACCATGATTGTCCTCTTAGACCAAAGGGCAAAGCTAACAGAGTTATGTGGGCATACTATGAGGAATCAGAATCAGATAATTCAGACCAACAGTCTGATATAGAGGAAATAGATGGTGAAAAAAAGGAAGACAAGGCTGAAAACTTGTCTAAAATGGAATCCAAGGATGGGGAAGGAGATGGGAAACTTAGGGAAGCTCATCTCACTAGTATTAAGTAGGAAGGATCATTTCAGATGAGAGGAGTACTTACTGGACAGCAAGTTATAACTTTGGTTGATATCGGTGCCACTCATAATTTCATTGATGCTAGGTTGGTGGAGAAGTGTGGCATACAAACAAAGGATTTTGGGGGAATTAGAGTGAGGGTAGCTGATGGCTATGTCCTCAATTGTGATCGTAAGATCACTGGACTCCCATTGGAAGTTAATAATTATGACTTTAAGGTAGATTTCTATGTTGTGCCTATAGGAGATATAGATATAGTCCTTGGGATGATTTGGTTGCATGATATTGGTGAGTTCACTCTTAATCTCAAGGAGATGGAGATGAGGTTTAAAGTGAATGGGAGGACATAGATTCTTAAGGCAATCAGGGATAGTGATTTCAGGATGGTCTCTTTCCAGAGGATGGCTAGATTGATTCGACATGATCAGGTAGAGTGGGCAGTAGAGTGCATGTTGATGCCATCATAGGAGGGATAGTAGAAGACTGAATATCCTCCTAATATTCAAGAGCTTAGAGTTAAACACTCTAAGGTGTTCAGTGACATTCGACCAGGTAGACCACTAGATAGGGGTATTGAGCACATCATTGAGTTAGAGGAGGGGGCTAAGCCCATCATGATTACACTTTATAGGCATCTAAAGAGGTTGAAGGATGAAATTGAAAAAACCATAAAGGAGTTACTTGCTATGGGCCACATTAGACCAAGTAACTCTCCTTTCACTTCTTCAGTGGTGTTGGTGAAGAAGAAGGATGGGACATTGAGGATGTGCATTGATTACAAGGTGCTTAATAGGAAGACAATTAAAAATAGGTACCCCATTCCCAGGATCGATGAGTTGATAGATGAGCTTCATGGAGCTTGCTTCTTCTCAAAGATAGATTTGAGATTAGGTTATCACCAGATCAGAGTTAGAGAGAAAGACATCAAGGAGATAGCCTTTAGATGTCATTGTGGCCATTTTGAGTTTGTATTTATGCCATTTGGGCTAACTAATGCACCTGCAACTTTTCAAGCAATAATGAATAGGGTTTTCCATGCTCAGTTGAGGAAATTTGTACTTGTCTTCTTTGATGATATCTTGGTGTACAGTAGATCTTGGGAGGAGCACTTGGTTCACCTTGACATGGTGTTGGATATATTGGGTAGAGAGTCCTTGTATGCAAAGGAGTTGAAATGTGATTTGGGTATGACAGAGTTGTTGTATTTGGGTCACACCATCAGTGTAGAAGGTGTACACATGGATCCTGAAAAGATTCATGCCATTGTGGAGTGGCCTTCACTAGTGAACCTTACATAGTTGAGGGGCTTTCTAGGATTATGTGGTTCTACAGGAGTTTTGTGGATGGATATTCCAGGCATGCAGCACCCTTGACAAATTTGATGAGAAAGGGAGCTTTCTTGTGGACTCCTGAGGCATAGGAGTGTTTTGAGAAATTTAAGGAGTTGATGACTTCTTGTCCAGTGTTAGTGTTACCAAATTTTAGCAAACCTTTTGAGCTACACTGTGATGCTTTTGGAGAGGGCATTGGAGTGGTGCTTATGTAGGAGAAGCACCCTATTGCTTATGAGAGCAAGAAATTTAGAGGGCCAAAGTGGAGCTTCAACATATATGATAAGGAGATGTTAGCCATTATGCATGCTTTGGCTAAATTTAGGCAATATTTGGTAGGTAGAAAATTTTGTATCAAAACCAACCATAGTAGCCTAAAACACTTTTTGGGGTAGCGAGATCTCAATGATAGGTAGCAGAAGTGGGTGAGCAAGTTATAGTCCTATGAATTTGATATTACATATTTTAAGGGGACACATAATGTAATTACTGATGCCTTATCATGTAGGCCCCATTTGAGCTTATTGATAGACATATCAGAGGATTGGAGACACTTGATCCTTGCAGAGTATGCAAAGGATGCGTGGATAGCTAGATTCATAGATGGGACTATTCAGGATAGAAGATACACCCTTGTGAATGAGCTCATCATTTACAAAGGGTGAATATTTTTGGTCCTAGGCTCAATAGTGAGGAGGATGGTTCTGAAATCTTTTCATGATTCACCTATGGTAGGACATCCTAGTTTCTACAAGACATACTGGTAGATTAGAGAGCACTTCACATGGAAAGGGCTCAAAGAAGAGGTACTTTAGTATGTTAGGGAGTGTCCCACCTACTAGTAGAATAAGCAAGAACACTCCTATCCAGCTGGTTTACTTCAGCCACTTCTGATTCCTGATAGGAAGTGGGAGTGTTTATCTATGGAATTCATCACATGACTTCCTAGAGCCCAAGGTAGGGATTGAATATATGTGGTTGTGGATCACCTTACAAAGTTTGCACACTTCTTTCTAATCATTGCTACATTGCTACATAGGTGGCAGAGTTGTTCTTCAAGGAGATATTTAGATTACATGGCTTACCTCAGAGCATTGTGAGTGATAGAGAAAATAGGTTTATAAGTCACTTTTGGTAGGAGCTATTCAGGTTGTGTGCGATAGAGCTCACTCCGAGTATTAGCTACCACCCTTAGAAAGATGGTCAGATGGAGATAGTGAATAAATGGGTGGAGAGATATCTCAAAAATTATATAGCATGTCAATACAAGGCATGGGTAAATTGGATTTATCTTTGTGAGTATTGCTACAATACCACTTATCACATGTCTATTCAGATGTCACCCTTTATGGCCCTGTATGTGTATGAGGCACCCAATTTTATGGATCTGCTTTTGAGTGATAGTAGAGTGCCTAGTGCAGGTGATTTGTTATAGGAGAGTCAAGACATTATTAAGACTGTCAAGGATAATATAACCAAGGCACATAATCAATAGAAGTAATATGTAGACCAGAAGAGGATTGAGTGGACTTTTGAGGTTGGAGATATGGTGTATCTTATGTTGCAGCCTTACCATCAATCCACTCTCAAGAAGAGTGGTGCCAAGAAACTTAAGCCACGATACTATGGTCCATTCAGGATTATCAAGAAAGTGGGAGAGGTGTCTTATGAGTTAGATTTACTGGTAGAGAGCAAGGTGTACAACATTTTTCATGTGTCACGCCTCAAGAAGGTGCTAGGACATCATATTGTTCCTTCTATAGTGCTTACACCCTTGGATGATGAGGGAAAAGTGGTATTGGTGCAAGAGGCTATCATTGATTTCAGGGAAAGGAACTTGAGGCGGTGTACTATAAGGTAGTATTTGGTGAAATGGAAGGACCTTCCAGTAGAGGATGCGACATGGGAGAATGAGGAGATTTTGTAGCATCCAGACTTGAAGTTGCTTGAGGACAAGTAATTTCAAGGAGAGTGGACTGTAATGTCCCCATTTTTTGAGCATCTCAGTGGAGTTATTAGCCTTTACATTCTTCGAAGGCTAAGTGGAGAAATAAGGAGAAATTGATTAAATTAATTTCTTATAAATTCATTAAATAAATTAAAATTAAAAAGTGACTTTATATTTAATTAATTTAATTAAAAGTGACTTAAGTGATTTATTTAAATATTTTAATGTTATTATAAAGTTATAAAGTAACTTTATAATAATAAAGTCACTTTAATATTATAATGTGTGAATATGTCTTTTATCCCACATTGGCCAGGGAAGTATCTGAGCTCTCATAAGAATAGAATAAAGAGGGACTTAAGAGCTCATTCTGGGCATCCAGAGAATTAATATTTGTTTGATATGAACTAAGGAGAAGAAGCCAAGGGTTTCTAATTTTAGTTAGCCATTGAAGAATGAAAACTCTTCATTGGGAGCTGCTTTGAGGTAGTGAGATATCTATCAAATTGTGGCAACAAGAGGGCTCCATTCGAGAGTTCTATTTGGGCTTTAAAGAGAAGGAAAGATATCTAGGGTTTGAAGATTTTTGAATATATATCAATTGCAGATCTAGAGTTTCATTTGGTAGCCATTAAAAATCAAAATTGAAGCAATCATTTCATAATACATTTGCTACTATAGTAACCATGCTACAGTACTTGCACTACAGTAACTTGTGAATAGTGAAATGCTATAGTGCACAGGAGTAGTGTTTGGTAGAGTATTTGTGTATATTGGTTAAATCAAAAATTAAGATGGGATGTTTGTTTATCATACTATGAATAGTAAGGGTAGCAAATTTCAGAGACAACCACTATAGATATCAACCTCTCAGCATTCAACAGCTTGGTCAAGGTTCCTCCTATCAGGTTCTTGAGTTATTATTGTATTATAATGCTTTATTTGTTGAAAGATTTAATTATGTATGGTTGCAAACTATCTGTTAGAATGTCTTAGGTCTGAAACAATTTTCTCGTATGTTGGCATCTAAATAAAGGAGAAATAAGGATAGTTTTCTTATTCTTGTTGAGCTGACACATGTATATTGTCTTTGCAAATGTTAACCTTGTCTTGACTTTTGGGATGTTTGAAAACTACTTGACAAAATGCCAATTTATTGATGCCACTAAATGCATTGTAAGGGTCTATTAGTTGTCATTTCATTTTCCAATTCATGTTTGGATGTCAAAAATTTTTATTTATTAGCATATGAAACCATTTCAAACAATAAAAAAATGTAACCAACAAGCTGGAAGTTTGCATCAGAAGTGTTTGACAATATTCCTTGGGCAAGACATCAAAAAATTTATAGCAAATTGGGCAAAGGATATTACAGCAAGGAAAGCTTTCTCAATACTAGTATAATTGACCTCATATGCAACAAGGGTATGACTGATGTAATATATGGCTAATTCTTTCCTTGTGTCATCAAGTTGAGCTAATAATGCCCCCAAGGAAGATGCTATTGCCGAAACATACAATATGAGAGGTTTTCCTGGGATAGGAGGCATCAAAATTGGAGGATTTGCCAAGTATTCCTTAATATAATCTATGCTCCTTTGACAATCCTCATTCTAGACACATTTGACCCCCTTATGCAAGTTCTTATTGAAGGGTTGAGCTCTATCTGCCAATTGTGAAATGAACCTCCTGATAGATTGACGATGTCCTTGCAGACTCCTCATTTGGCTAATGTTTTTGGGTGGTGGCATATCTAATATTTCTTGAACTTTCTCTGGGTCTACCTCTATTCCTTTAGCTGAAATGATAAATCCTAGAAGCTTTCCAAAGGTGACTCCAAATGCACATTTTTTTGGATTTAATCTTAACTAAAATTGCTCCATATGATCTAGAATGACTTCTAAATTGCCTAAGTGTGTGTCTCTTTTCTTTGACTTAACCAGGGTGTCATCCACATAATCTTCCATATTCTTATGCATCATGTCATGGAAAATTGTTGTCATAGCTCTTTGATATGTAGCTCTTGCATTTTTCAATCCAAAAGGCATGACGTTCCAACAATAAGTACCCCATGCGCAAGTAAATGCGATCTTTTCCTAGTCCTCAAGAGCTATTTTAATATGATTATATCTAGAAAAACCATCCATCAAGGAATAGATCTCATAACCCACAGTCATGTCCACTATCATGTCTATGTTAGGGAGTGGAAAATCATCCTTTGGGCATGCTCTATTGACATCTCTGAAATCTGTGTAGATTCAAATGGATTTATCATCTTTTGAAATTGGTACAATATTGGATATCCATTCTACATAGTCAATAGCCCTTATAAATCCTGTACTAAGGAGTTTTTCCAGTTCTACTTTGACTAAAAGAGCAATGTGAGTATGCATTTTCCTCAATTTTTGTTTAACTGGTTTAACACCTGGAGCTATGGATAAGTGATGGATAATGAGATTAGTGTCCAACCCTAGCATGTTTGAATAAGTCCAAGAAAAGTTGACTTTCTTTCTTTTTAGGAACTCAGTGTAGGCTTCTTCCTCTTGAGATGATAAGGATTGAGCCAAATGTACAATCTGTGGAACCTCTTCTATACCCAAATTAACTACTTGTGTAGGTTCAACAAGAATTGATGATCTATCCTAGAAATAATTGGGGAGATGATCAAGTACCTCATCTGTAGGCACCTTTGAGAGGTTTTCACCTTTGGATATGTCATTTATTTTTAATTTTTTTAGTTTTCACACTGCCACATAGTGGTTTTTGCCATAAGAACTCCTATTCTTTTTTTTTTTTCTCTTTATTTTTCAACTGAGGTACTTGATGTCTAGTTTAGTCATGCTGGTAGTAGTTCACTGGTGGAAGAGACTACAGGTTCAATGGTGTTTAGGTAACAGGTTATCTCATAGTCATTCTAGAAAGTTAAGAGCTTAGGCTCTTGATAACATTTGGACCAATCAATGAGATGAGGATTAGCAAGGGGTAAGTCGATGGCTGGTTCAATGTTGTGGATACAGATGGTATCATCTCTGGTGACCGCATAGTTAGAGTTTGTCAAGTATTCTTCTAAATTACCCAAATTAAGATTCGGCCTAACAAGCAAAGAATCATCCACTAATGCAACATGAAAGTTCCAATCCTCTAGCCCTACACGTGACTCATCAGATAACTCAGGTTTAGAACTATAGGAATGGATGACATCAAATCCCATGTCAACTATGGAATAATTAGAGAGAAAGTCCCACTCATACTCATGTGAGTCTGTTTCTGAATCCCAACTGGGATGTTTACACTAGAAAGGCTTGGGACACCTTGATGTAGAAGCTTCGATGTCATGAAGGGTAACACCTCTTGGGTTAATGGCTGATCCATCTTGTTCTACACTTGCAACTATTGCATGAGTGGTTGGATTATTTGAATCTCCCCAAAGGAGACTAGTAGAAGGAATCCAATTGTCACACATGTCTTGCTAATTTGCCAAATTTGGTATGTACTGTGATTCATCCTCACTATCCAACTCATCAATGATAGGAACAATATTCTTGTTATTATTCAAAAAACCTAGGCCAACCATCTTCTTAGACCTATGTCCAAAAAGAGAATGATTGAGAGGTTCAGCTCTAGTGTCTAATCTGTGACTGAGAGGGCCACATCTAAAATAGCCCATTTGTTTGACCAACATATATCCTCTCCCATAAGCCTTAGGAGAAGGAGAGAAGTTCTCATTGTGCATATACTTCTCTTTGTAGATCCAATCTTTAATAGCTACTTCTTCTTTCTCATCCTAGATAGGCACTGAAGACTCGACAAATGTGTCAAACAAAGTCATGGCTGAAGAAGAAGGTCTCATCTCTTGAGAAGGCTTACCATAAGACCTAGGGGAAATAGGAATCTTTGTAAAGGAGTTAAGTTGGTATCCCCCCATACCAAGGTCTATTGATTTGAACTTAACTTTGCACTGTGCTAGAGTTGCATTGAAATCCTCTACTTCTCTGTTGAGGGGAACATGGGTCCCTACCGAAATGGAGTTGACAGATAAGGTTGTATCCCTAGGTATACAAACTTCTACTCCATTGTAGGGGAACTTAACACACTGGTGGTAGGTGGATGGCATTGCTTGCATCTCATGGATCCAGGGCCTACCAAGCAAGATATTGTATGCCCCAGCATCGACAATTTGGAACAAAATGTCTTTCTCAACAGGGCCAATCCTGACAGGAAGAACAACCAACCCCTTGGAACTCCTTTTTGCCTCATCATAGGCTTTTATAGTGATCTTCTTTTTGGTATCGATCACTTCCTTAGAATAGCCCAAAGTTTTTAATAGACTCAAAGAATAGATATTGAGCCCAACACCCCTATCTATCAACACACACCTGACATGGGTTTTATGGATCATGACTTCAATGTGAAGGGAAAGATTATGCAAGTGGTTCAAGGCTTTGTCATTATCTTCTGAGAATCTAAGGTAGTGAGGACTGGTAATATGATTAACCATTCCTTGGAATTGGTCGACATCTAAATTTTTGGGAACATTGGCTATGTGCAAAGCATCCTCAAGGACTTGTTTGTGTCTTGGGGACAACTCTAAAAGCTCCAAGATTGAAATCTGAGCTGGTGTTCTTTGTAACTAATCAACAAGGTTATAATTCAGCTTGGGGTTGACAACTAGTTTTGTGGTGGCATTCTTGGATACCACTGGCTTTGGTTTGTTGGGCTGACCTAAATTGGGCCCCCTAATGATGATATGGCCTTGACTTCTTGTGACAGCATTAAGAGCCTAGGATGACATCCTAGAGTGAGGACCCCTCAGCACCACAATAGGTTCTTCATCAAAGATTGGGGGAGAGTCATAACCATAGTGATCCTTGTTCCTCATCCTGTTGACACTTTCTTCCACAACTTCAAGCATGTTAACAACATTTTCCATAGCTGTGTAGGTGTAGTTGATCGCAACCTTTCCGTCCTTGGTTTTAGAGGTTTCCCCCTTCTCATACTTAGGCAACGACTCTTTAAATGCTTTGTGATCAACATTAGTGTTCAAACCATCAACCTTAAGCTTTCCATTCTCAATGAGATCTTGGATAATGTGCTTGAGTTTCCAACAATTCTCAATGGTATGTCCAATGCCATTATGAAACTTGTAGAAAGCCTTTTCATCCCACCAATGTGGCTTAATGTCAGGCATGTAATGCTTTGTGGGGTCTTGTGGATGTGCAAGATTGTTGGAAATGAGCATTTTGAAAACATCCTCATATGAGTCACCAAGTTTGGCAAATTGACATTTTTCTTTCTTGGGTTTCTCTTGATACCTTGACCTGCTCTCTTGTTGAGGAGGTGCATTGAGCTTTATAGCTTGAACTGCACTGGACAAGTGGAGGGTACCTTGATCCTTAGGTTGGGGAGAGTCCAAAACTCCATCGTTGACCACTTGTTTGTTTTTTTTCTGATGCACATTCTTCCCCTTATCCTTGTTAGAATTATTATTGTTTTGACCATTGTTGTTATTGTTTCCATGTCTGGTCAAAATTCCTTGCTCTTTTAAAACATCCTCAATTTTTCATGTGGTTTCGACCATGTTGTTGAAGGAATTGAAGATCATCTTTTGAACCTCATACCACATTTCAGGCACTAAGTTGCTGACAAGGATGTCAATTTTCTCATCTTCATGAATGGTCCTAGGATAACAAGAGCACTCTCACCTCCACCTTTGCAAGAATGAGATAAAGGATTCCCCTTGGTTTTTCTTTAGGTTATATAGGTCCAACATAGTGACAGATCTTGAAAGATTGTATGCAAAGTGTTGAACAAATCTATGAACAAGCTCTTTGAAATTCTTGACCGGGGGAGTTATGTTGGTAAACCATTCCATTGCTTGCCCCTTAAGACTCCTCATGAATAACCTCATCAGATAGGAATCATCTTGGTGAAACTCAAAGCTCATAGTGTAAAATTGGTGTACATGATCATGTGGATCGCCACTACCATCATATTTGTCATATGAAGGGAGTTCAACCCTTTTGGGAAAATCCTTCATGTTGACACTCTTTTCAAAAGGATTAGGACAAATCGAGTCTAGTGAGAATGAAATCTTAGGTGCCAAAAGTTTCTCCATCATTTTTTTCATTTGTCAAATTTCCTCTTCTTGTGATGGACTTTGTTTCTTAATTTTTTTATCCACATCAAAATTATAAGGGACACTTACACCATTATTGATTAGACTTTCAAGGAACTTATCTTTGTTTTGTTCCAAGTACTTTTCCACATATTGTTGGAAGAGCAACTCTTGTTGCATTCTCATGAAGTTCTGAGAATTAAGATCAAAGTCTAAGCTACTGCCCCCATGTTGAGAACTATGATGAGCATGCTGCGAAAGGTTGCCTCGAGTGCCTAGGAGGTGTTTGTATCCTATAGTGAGCATGTTGTGAAGTCCTTCTTCCTCTAGGACTAGGAGATCTTGAAGGGGTTCTTGAATTCCTTCTACTGCATGGTGTTCTAGAAGGAGTGGAGGAAGGAGAGTTGTTGCCACTATTGGCACCCCTATTGTTAAATTGGGTATTAAGTTGTTTGGCTAAAATCCTATCTTACTCTTCTTGAGAGGTTTTCCTTTCCAATTCTAACAAAGCTTGTCTCTCCATCTCAAGTTGTCTAAAATTTTCTTGCTTCATAGCTTGCTCATCTAGAAAGGCTTTCTTCTCACATTCAATCCCTTTAAGCTTTTCACTTCTATACCTTGATTTTATTTGAAGTGGAGAGTTTGGTCTCGACTGTTTGTACAAATCATTGGTAAATGTTGCATTGACATGACAATTGTCATCATTGGTCTTTGTGTTGTGACCATTGTTCTGGGTGAGCTCATCTCTCATGCCTTTCAGATCTTTGATGCACATCTAGATACCTAGTATTGATGGGGGGTGAACCAGGTTGAGCATCATGATAAGAATTACCAAACATAATGTTGTCTTTGTGTCTTTCGTAGAGGTCATCAAGGTTTTTATCCATAGCTTCCCTCTCCTGCTGAGTCATGGTATAATTCATATCCATACCTAAATGGAAAGATGCTAAGGGGGTCCTCAACTCAGTAGATTTGCTCCTAGGTGATTGGTCAAATATGGGTTCCTTTCCCTTATGATTTTGATGAGTTTGGACTGCGGGTAATTGATTAAAGACAACCTAAGGTTGTTTCCCTTGACTCACTTGATACCTTGTCGTAACTGACATGAAAGGAAAAGAACTTGGTGATAAGATGACCCTAAGATACATTGGTATCAAACTAGGATAGTAAAAGTGTTCAGTTGTCCAAAAGAGAGATGGTGAGATAGAAAATTGCAAAAGTGTCAATCAACACTGCCACAGAGGTGCCCAATCAACGGATAAGTATCCTAGCACATATGGATCAAGACAATGATTTTAATCAAGTTTTATCTGATTGAAATTGATTTTGGGTGGAAGTGAATTGGACAAGAGACTACTAAGACTCTCCAAGTATGTTATCAAAGAATCCAAGGGTGTATCTACTCAACAAAAACAATTTCTGACTTACCAATTCCAAGCAAGGTTACTTGTAAAATCAAAGATCACTATTTCAAGAGGTAAAAAATACAAGAATTCCAAGTGAAAACAAGTTTCCAACAGTAGGGTGAGTAGCCTGATCTGATTTGGATCAACTAAGGAGGACTAAAAATGACTGAAAATAGCTCACTATTTTGACAGACCAGGGTACAAGTTCACGCAAGGGAATGCAGTCCCATGCGAGGAAACACTAGGGGTCACGTGAGGAATTGAAATCTCATGTGAGAAAATACCAGGCTCACACAAGAATGTGCATAGCCAGGCAATGAAATAGGATTAGGCCACTTAATCAGCAAGTTTGTAAACTTAGGAACTCAATTTTTTTGTTTGTTTTAAAAGATTAACTAGACATATTAACAAATTTTCAGCATTTATCAAGCACATAGAACATCAACCATGGAGTTTTAGCAAGCAAAAATCTTCAAACAATGAGAAAGGGACAAAGCAACCTTGCTCATGAACATGAATATTGACTTAGTATGCCATTCCTTAAAGATACTATTTGTGTATGTTCTCCAAAATGTTTTTCCAATCACACACATAGTCCTAAAAAGAAAAATTAGGTGCACTATGGTTTTTAATAATGGCTTGACTCTGCAACTTTTACAATTTCAAGAAGGTGAAATCCAATCCAGGTGCACCAGGGTTTTGACACATTCTAAGAACTTAATCAATCAGAGATGCTGAGTAGATTTGATAGCCCATCAAGAAATTGTACTAGTGGAGATTTCTTCCACAAGGACATTTGTATAGCAGTTGTCACTACCATGACAAAAGTGGCTATTATCACTTGAGGTTCCGTCAACATGGTTTACCCAATGAAGGGAATGTCCACTATGGTTAACCCTCTCTAAAAGGTGACTCGCAACAAGGACCACATGGGGACTTGGTTAGATCCAAGGGTCTGAGTTTCTATTACTACCCAAAAAGGGAGTAGAGCATAATTCTCTATCCTTTTCTCTTTACACAAACATAGAAGACAGATTCAGTCCGACATGCTAAGACTAAAACTATCTCACCAAGATTCATAATGTCAATAAATCATGATCTATCAACCTCTCCGGAGAGAGAATGCATTATCAAAAACTCAAACACTGCAAATCTAGTAGAACGCAAAGATAGTTCTAGTAATCTCCCTACGTACAAGGGTTCTCTCATTGAGAAGAGTTTCGCTGGAAACCCACTCTCTCAAGAACCAAGAATAGTGTTAATAGGGCCTACTTATCTATGTGGAACACTTATGCACTTGAAATGAATCTATATTCTTTTTAAAGTCCAAAATCAAAATGTGGTTTATGAAAGTGATAAATCACTCAAGCCAAACACACAAGAGATTGATTTTATGCCCAAAATCAAGTGTTATAGAGATCAACAAATTACCTTGGGTTCCAAGTAACACGAGGTCACTAACATGCCATCTCAGAGAATCAGAATCTGGAACAATCTCAGTAATCTGGAAAGGTTAGAAAATAGGAAATAGCAAGTAAAACTAGCAACTCTTGAATTCTAGGTCTCTACTATCATGGAATTCTGTGTGAGATAGTACCCAGGGTCACGCGAGAAAGTACAAAACTGGACATGAGAAAGCACAAGAGCTCATGTGAGAAAGAACACAAGCCCGCATGAGAAAACCCCTTTGTCACGTGCATAAATGCTAGTACCAACAAAACTTCACGTGATATAATTAGAAACTTTGCGCGAGATTCTATAATAGTGACGCACGAAAGTACGAATAGAAAATTAAAAAAATCACAGTTTTGATAGAAAAAGTGCTAATTATTTTTTTTTCTTTTTTGTAGGGAAAAAAGAAATAAAAAATAACATCCCACAGAGAATACCAGATCTGAAAAAAAAAAACTTGAAACCCTTAACCTCAAAAACTGCTTCAAAAACACCAGAACAAGCAGCAGCAGGGGAGTTTTGATAGAGAAATGATAGAAGATTGATAAAATAGAAGGGAAACCCATTTCAAGGCCCCACGGTGGGTGCCAAAAATGTGTGCTAGAAAGTAGTCACACTTCTATGAATCATTACATCCAAGAACACTCAATAATGAGGTTTCAAATAGCGATTCACAACTCTCTATTCATGGAGTGCAGAGGTTGTATATGAGGCCCTTAGATCGACCTTGTTAAACCCCTGTAGGTACATTGAGAAATGAGAGATTCAAGGATGAGAAGAAAGAATGCTAATCTCCATTGATCTTCAAGTTATTGCATGTAAATGAAACTAATCTAGATGATAAAAATGCAAAGAAATAAACTATGCTATTGAATTGCAAGTTTTACCCTCCTTTACTAATTAACTATGTGAAGATTAAACTAAAACAATGAAGGAAACTAAGCTAAGATGCTATGAAGATTAAGCTAATGTAAATATGAAAGCTAGAATGTAATAATCTTCAAAACTCCAAATATCGTCAAGAAAACTTGCAGCATAACAATAGTATGAAAATTCAAGATCCGAAATGAGAAGGAGAGGGCTCCTTATATAAAAAATGTGGAAGAGAATGCATCTCCAAGAGCAATGTGCAATAAAAAAAAAAATAGAGGAAACAAAGCTCATTTTTTTTTAGAAAGTGTGGAGAGAAAAGGAATTTTCTTTATTTTTAATTATTTGTTTCCCTTTTTCATCACAAAAGAGCTTTAAGTGGATATTTTTATTTATTTAAAAGAATGATTCTCTTTTAATTAAACAAGATAATATTATTTAATTAAAAGAGAGATATTATTCTAAATAAGATAAAATTATATAACTAAAAGGGATTTTAATTAAATAAAATTATTTTATTTAAGAGATATTTCTTTTTCAATTAAATAAGGTTATTTTATTTATTTAAGAGATAATATTTCTAAATAAAATTTATTGATGAAATGATCAAACCTTAGGGAAAATTGAAATGATTGAATTAATTAGGATTGATCAAAGAAATTGATTTGAATTTTGAAAAGCATTGATTCAAGAAATTTGATAATTTAATAAATGGGGCCCAAAGTCTAGGCAATCATTTTAGGGTGCATACAATTTTCACAGTTTGTGGTGAGATTAGAGGGTGCACAGATGCCCCGTGTTGATGAGGCTATGCCACCTCTGCCACCTCCACCTCCACCGGTGCCTAATGATGAGGATGTAGCAGAGAGTTAGATGTAGGATCATACCATTTTTGTACCTCTGTAGCATACGATGACTTGCTCCAATCAGTTTTTGATCCTTGGTTGTAGCACATTGTTTTTTTTTAGATATATATAGAGATATATGATTCAATGTCATTGTACCTGTGTTGTAGTTTTTTTTTCTCATGACATGTTTTCACTTTTCCTTTAATGCTTTAATGAATGCAGTATATATGGATGTGCAAATGAGTTATGCAATTTTGATTTCAATGGATAAATGAGATGAATATGCAATAGTTATAAATTATTTTTGTTATGCAAATGAATGTATCATGATAGAATGAATTAATGTTGTATTTATGAGGAATGATGGTTGTATGAATATGAAAATGGATGTGTTGTGAAATGTTTATGTAATGCACATGTACTTGATCATATCTCGACTGATGTAGTTGACCACTTGAAAAGAAGATGGGTAGCCAAACTAGAGACTTCATATCCCATGGGAATAGAATTGTTGTTACCAAAGTAATGCTATAAACCTACAATGAAATGCAGCCTGTAACTTTGTCACTGGTTTGCCTTTGAAAATTTTCATCATAGAGCATTTATGGGTCATCATGGCCGATACAATTCTCACTGGTATAACCATGAGAATATGAATATGGCTTTATGTGGAGAAATTTGGGAAACTGACACAAGCATCTAGGCACAATAGCCAAGATGACTTGAGTATCATTTCTAGTTAATGTTGCAAGGAACCATAAGCATCAAGGCACAAAAGTCTAGGATGACCTGAATGGTTTTTGCATAAATAAATAGAACAAAAAACAAGGAGATAGTTTCAAACGCACCTTAGTATTCAGAGAAAGAAGGTCAAGGTATGCATGGTGTTCCAATCAAGATGGAGGAACTTATCACAAACAGCCAATTTACCAAATACATCAGGATCATCAAAACCACACCAAGAAGCAGAAGACAAGAAAAAGTGATTACGCCCCAGCCGTATGTAACTCTAGTCATTTTTAGACATTGTTGAGTGACACCTGAAAGGGGGTAATCTCGAAATCAAAGATTAACAAACATCATATCAATAAAATTCACAAGTCATATTGCACTTTTAGTCTAGTAGACCTCATTAAGTTACAAGAGAAAATGTGATCATGCATAGCTCAGAGGAGATGTGTTTGTTTATTCATGCAGTTTTCATTTTCATCGGATAACTGGTGAGATGTTGGAGTGTTAAGAAACACTGTTGATTGTCTGAGTTTAATATTTTGTTTGAGTAATTGATGAGATGGGTGTCAAGAAACACTAGTGTTTTTTAGTAGATAACCTATCAGTGGTTGTTTGAAAACTGACACGATATCGGTTGTAATTGTCGTAGTAGATGCTACCCCTAGTGATGCTCAAATATCCTAGGGCTCATATTCAGTGTGATTCCATTCCATGGTAGTACAACAGGGCACAAAAAATTTTGTCAGTGAAACAAATGAATGTCATGCATAGATTGTAGCTGAAAAGAACATCAAGACATGCATTGATAGAAGGAGTACAGAATTAACAAGAGGTGCCTGTTTGCTAGGTTTTCACCATCTTGGATGGATTTTTTATTTTTTTCTTTTTTTGCTACCGAGGCGCTTGTTTACCAGGTTTTCACCGAGGCACTTTTTTTTTTGTTGTATTTTCTCTTTTTTTTTGTGAATCATCAAGGTGCCTATTGCTAGGTTTTCACCAAGATGTTCATTATTTTTAGGACTTTTTATGATTTTTTTGGATTTCTTCATGACTTTTTTTGTATGTGCACGCTACTGGATGCAGAGAATGCTTAGGTGTATAAATTTTTGAGGTGAAGCATGTTGATAGGCTCACAGAGCTATTCCCCTTCCGATGTAGAGAGCCGATATGCACCTGAACTAAATGTTGCAGTAATAATGTAAGGCCCCAACTAGTTAGGCTCAAATTTTCATTTTTGTTCTCTGTGTGATTGGTTATGAGGATTTTTTCTCAACACCAGGTCACCCACTTGAAACTCTCATGGGTTGACCTTTTTATTATAGCCTCTTGACATTCTCTTCTGATAGGCTCTGAGATGATCGAATGCCACTTGCTGATGTTCATCCAACAATTCTAACTCTTGCATTCTGGAAATTTTGTAATCCTAATCATGTTGGAAATAGGAAATACTGAGAGGGGGGGTGAATCAGTATTTCAAAAACTATTTCTTTTGCCCACTTATGGATATAACAGATTACTTTAGTGCATAAAAAGATTATCAAGCTGATTAACAAACATAGCAGTAAATAGAAAGAACTCATAACACATGATATGTTCTCGAGAAAACCCTGGCCAAGGGAAAACCCTAGTGGGGATGGTACCCACAAAGATCACTAATCAAAAGTATCCTATTAGGGATATTGGACCCTTTTAGGAGTCAATTTATAATATATAGTAGATCTATCCTGGTTAAAGAACTTTAGGCCTTGTTAGAAGCCTTAACCCTGTTAGGAGTTAGATTACAAAACCTGATCACCAGTTGAGCTCACTACCCAAATAGGTAATACAAAATGTTTCTGACTATAATATGGTATTGCTTACAACTTCACATCAATAGCCTTTGCTGCTATCACAATATACAATTATCGCAAGTTATCTTTTCTTTCTTTTTACATATATCACCTGTTCTATCATTACATTTCAAGTATGCCTAATATATGAGTTATTAGAGCTAATAACTTTACATGGTTGGCTACCAAAATCTTTATCCAAGAGTAAACATCTAGGATGTCATCCCTTCATAATGTTAAGTCATTATTTTGACAAGCAAAAATAATCCCTTAACTCTTTCGCTAATACTATCTCCAAAACTGTTCTGTCTGCAAAAATTGTCTTCGGTAAACTTCAAATAACTTTGTCTGTACTACTCCAAACTTTATGCGCACTGAGATGGGGCATCCTCATACTTTTTAGAAGCTTTAGTTAACTATGCAAACAAAAATATTTCTCTAGTGGACGTCACCAACTAAATCTTCATCGGGTGCTTTGTCAGGATCACTTTATCCATACTTAGACAATTTCTTCCTTCAACTTTCCATACTTGCATTCTAGATTCTGCACTCTCAATAGAGATCATATGTTGCCATAATGACAACACCTATGCATCCACATTAGCCAAATTTCCCACAATCTCCCCCTTTGTCATTGGTGGCAACATATGGGAAAATTGGCTAAGTGTGCAAACAAAACTTCAAAGTATTTACACAAAATTGTGGCCAAAAGTTATACAACACATAAAAAATATTGTACTCCATATAATAGCTTCCCCTATGAGTATCCTTCCTCATAATATATTCAATTTTTTTCTATCTCTCCCCCTTTGACAACAATGACAAAGATAGGGTGTACAAAAATTTCAAAAAAAACTTTATACCTTGTTATCAGCTATTGCAAAGCCGGTAGGCTTGCAACACAGTCACCAAACTCTGACTTCCATGATTAAAAATCTTTCTCCCATATCTTCTTGATGGATTCAACAACATTGAGTAGAGTACTCAATTCGTATGCTTCTGTCTGACAAGCATGCAGGGAATTGAAGCTAAACTTCTGAAAAGATGTCTTTGCTGAAAGACACTACTCAATTTGGTCTTCAACAATTGAGGTCTTGATTGAGATGTGCTCTCTCAAGATGTTAATCCTGAGCATCTTTCTATTCTTCTCCTCTACTAACATTCTGATTTCATCATTTAACTTCCTTATGTTCTTCTCTACAGAACTTATCTTTACATTTGGGCTTGACAAGGTGTTTGTTTCAGCTGTAATTGCATCTATCTTCTCTCTGATCTTCTTATCTTCTTTAGCTGTTAGGATTTCTGATTTTGTGCATTGTATATACAAACTCTTTGTAGTCTAAAAATGTTTCCTCAAATTCTTTATGCATACATCCAAACTACCAATATCATTTCGAATATTTACACTTAAATTTTGTTGCATTTCTACTTCAAACTCTTCCTAAACTTTTATTCTAGCAATATCCTTTAAGTTAGAAAATTTAGAGTCAAAAGAGTTTATTACTATTTTAGTTTTCTCAAGTGGATCTGATTCAGATACCTTAGTGCTGATCACACTCTCAAGTTTCTCTGTCAAAACTCTAACTTTGCCTTCAAGGTCCTTCACCTTCTTATTCTTTCCAATAATTTTATTAAGAGATGTGATGAACTCAAGCTGATCATCATCTTCAACTTCTTTTCCAAGGTCTTCAAAAATTGAACCAATTTGTCTCTTCTTACTGTCAGGTGCACTAGGGGTAGTGACCTCTGTCAAAATTTGTTTACCTTTAACTGTCTGTACTGCTGGAACTGATTCTGATACTGCTGGTGCTTCCACTACCTCTGTATCCTTTTCTAATTCAATAATCTTCTCTTGCTCTTCTAAAGCCAAATTGTCAACAATGTTTCCTAGATCATTAAATACTGCATCATCTGACTCTAGTGTCACTTTGGTTCCTTCAATGTCCATTGATTCTTTGCCAATATTGATATGTGAAGAAGATGGAACTTCTTCAATACCAACTTCCTCTGCATGCGGTTCCTCTTATTGCTTCTACTGAGGGTTTGATTCAACTTGCTTTCCTGCAACTATATCTACAAGAACTTGCATTACTGCTTGCTCTATCTCTTTCTGTACTTCCTCCTTTTTCCCTCCCATTATAAGGATTGTTCTTCTCTTAGTTCTCAATAAATTTCCAAGAGACTTCAAGAATCTCTTCAAATGATCTTCATCCTCAACTTCACAGAATTGTCTGATTACATGTTCTCTCATCTTTATGTCCTCTTCTTGTGCTCTTTGTTTTCTATTTACAAGTCTGTTATACAAATGTTCTGGGATCTACCATGAATAGTGCTAAGTTTCTTATCTATCACAATCATATGTGTAATCATTGCATTTTCAAAATTCAATCTATCAAATGATCCATATATATCATAGAATTTATTCAACTTAGTGAAGTCTCCATGCTTCAATATATCTTCATTAACTCTTTCAATTCTTGGTTTCCAAGTTTTCTTCTTGATTGAAACTACATCATCATCTTTAATTACTGCTACATTTCTAGGTACAGGTGGTACAATTACTTTCTGTCTCTTGTTGGGTCCTGTTGCACTCACTTTTACTCTTTTGCTAGGAATAGGAGAAAAAGATTTATCTCCTTCATCTTTTTTAGGTACTTCAACTTTTACCTTTACTGCAATAGGATCAACAGGATCTGCACTAGATGTCTCAGGTGAAATTACAAGATTTTCACTTTGCTTCAAGGCTTCTGCAGTCTTCTTAGCTATGTCAAACTTATGACTTGACATACCTGATTCTTTCAGTATTTTCTTCATAGTAGATTCAACTCTCTTACTAGATTGCTTCTTTTCTCTAAAACTTATTGCAGAGTTGAAATTCTATTCATAGGTTCCAAACCTATTTGCATGACCATCCAACTCACACTTTAACAATCTATTCACATATCCTACTATTTCTGCTTCAGATATTTCATAGCCAAGAGGGTCTATGAATTCCATTCTAGGCTCAACTACTTCAATGTAGGTGAAATCAGTGTCTACCATAAAACAAATGTCATCTTTATGCTTTTCAACTAAGGATTGAGGAATCCTTGATTTGTTCTTAACAATATTTTGAAAAGTCTTCAATACAAGCTTCACACTGTCATTAACTTTATCAAAAAGGTGCTTCATGTAGATTGAGTTTATTCTTTCCATTGTGTTCACATTGTCACTCCAATCAAATGTGTAAGGAAATCTTCTCAAAATATGGAAAAACATATAGGTTATCAGAGATGAAAACCTAAACTATGTGTACTTAGCCTTCTTAATCTTTTCTAAGTTCTCAAATAACTGAATTTTCAAAATTTTACATAGGTCTACTTATTTCTTCTCAATACACATAAGATAAGCTACATGAACCATTCTTGTAGCCATGTCATCTTCCCTTGAACTACCACAGAATTTAGTTGTTAGGATCTTGCAAAGGTACCTAACATCATCTTGCTTAATTTTAATTATCACAATTCCTCTACCATTATAACTAGATCCAGTGTTATCTATAACAATCTTTCTCATGTTCTTTTCATTCTGTGGAATCTCTCCAACTTTAGATAATCCAGTAACATCATGAATTAGGTTGGCAGCTATATCAATAACTCTGTCCTCCATCTAGAATTTCCCATTGTGGATTCTACTTAAAATGATCTTGGTACATTCCTCATCATTAAATTCATACTTCATGGAATATTTGATAATTTCATTATTCTCTAGGTGCCCATAAGCTGGTTTAACTAACATGTCTTGATTGTACAATTTCTTGTAATCATCACTAAAATTTGCGTCTCCTAATGTTTCAAACTTGCAACCTAAATATCCTTTAACATTCTCAATGTGCAATACTCCATCTGGTACGGATGATAGTGCTACACTATTATCAATTTCTATTGGTACTATTGGTTCTTTCTTAATCTTAGGTCTATTCTTATCCTTAACATTATGAACCATAGAAATATCCATCTTATCAATTGATTAAAGATCAAAAAATACCTCAACTTTGCAAATCTAGGGTTTCGGTATGATCGTCGCTACAAACTGCTTCCAAACTTCTTCAAATCATCCTCAACTCACTTTTTCTTATTTCAAATCTCTTTTCAATCTCTTTGTAATCCTAATAACTTTGATTTTCACCTTATAACACTTCACATTAGCTCGATCTGACATCGCATTCATTCATTTTGCCGCTAAAACCTCAACAAGATGATTCTACAAACTTGCAACCATAAAACTTTCTGCGACCTCGCAAAACACAATATTTTATTTTGCACACTTAACCATAGCATTAGTACAACATAATAAACCTATATCTAACTGTGCAAAACTTAACTCATTCAAATTCCTAATCTACACTAATCCTAAGTCCTAAACTATAGAAACTTACATAATTTAAGTACTTAAAGAAGGGTCAGGTAAAGATTCATCCTTACCATTAGTTACATTACCTTCTTGACTACTTTTAGTGCTAACTATACCTCCTTGATCTGTGCCTTTATCAGATTTTATTTCATCTTTATTGCTATAGCAACCTTTCTCTTTGTTTCCTACATTTTCATTCCTTCTTGCATTGTTCCTAGGGTTAGGGTTATGATTATAACCTCCATTGTTCATTCTGCAAAATCTTGCTGAGTGTCCAAACTTGTTGCATAACTAACAAATGATTCCATTGTTTCCAAATCTCTTTCCTTGCTGGTTGATCTGTGACCTCCAATTTCTAGCAATATGTCCTACTTTGTTGCATCTAAAACATACTACCACTTTTCTTTGATTCATTTCTTCAATAGATTTCTTATCTGCATTGTTAGTATTCCCAATCATTCTATCATAATTATTCAAAATTACTTTAGGTCTTCTACATTCGTTAGCTCTGTGTCCAAAACTATGACAATTATAACAATGTCAATTAAGAGGTTTAAATTGCTTACCTGTGTAATCTCTCTTCATGTGCCCAATAGTATTACAAGCAAAACATCTACCTTTGAATTCTCTTTGCATACCTTTAGATGATTCTTCCTGTTTTGATTCTTCTTGCTTTGATTCTTCTTTTTCTCTAGGTGTTTCTTCTTTAGGTGGATCTTCCAATGTGTTCTCATCTAGCTTTATTTCCTCCACACTTTCAGATGTCTTTAGATCTAGCTTCTTACTTTCATGGATTGTTCTAAACATACTAAATCCAAATCCAATCCTATCAAAGAATGGTTCTTCAAAAGAAATTTGTTTTCCAATCTTATCACTATTTGAATATAGCCTTTCAAGTTGTTGTTTAGATTGAGTTAGTTCACCTTTCACAATTTTATTATACTTCTCAAGTTCCACATACTGCACTTTTACTTTTTCAGATTCAAATGTTTCCTTTGCAAGTCTTGACCTCAGATCTTCATTCTCAATTTTCAATTTTTCATTATCAGATCTCAAATTTCCATCTTTCATACTAAGCTTCAGATTTACTATCTTCAACTCATGCTTAAGGATCTCATTTTCTTTTTCTAATTCATCACAATCTTGAACAAGCATATCAAATTTCTTTTCAGATTTCATATCTTCAATCTTACCTTTTAATTTGTCAATAGCATTCTTTGCATCTTCATATTTTCTTCTTAAGGATTTTCTTTCATCAGTAAGCATATCAATCTATTCAAGAGCTTCTTCAAGATTCTTCTAAAGTTGATCCATATCCATAGAGATCTTACTCAAGCTGCTAAACTTTCCTTGAATGTTCCTTCTCCGAGTAACTGTGCTCTAATACCAATTGTTAGAAATAGGAAATACTGAGAGGGGGGGGTGAATCATTATTTCACGAACTTTTTCTTTTTCCCACTTATGGATATAACAGATTACTTTAGTGCATACAAAGATTATCAAGCTGATTAACAAACATAGCAATAAATAGAAAGAACTCATAACACATGATATGTTCTCAAGGAAACCCTGGCCAAGGGAAAACCCCAGTGGGGATGGTACCCACAAAGATCACTAATCAAAAGTATCCTATTAGGGATATTGGACCCTATTAGGAGTCAATTTACAATATATAGTAGATCTATCCTGGTTAAAGAACTTTAGGCCTTGTTAGAAGCCTTAACCCTATTAGGAGTTAGATTACAAAACCTGATCACCAGCTGATCTCACTGCCCAAATAGGTAATATAAAATGTTTCTGACTATAATATGATACTACTTACAACTTCACATCAATAGCCTTTGCTGCTATCACAATATACAACTATCACAAGTTATCTTTTCTTTCTTTTTACATATATCACCTGTTCTGTCATTACATTTCAAGTTTGCCTAATATATGAGTTATTAGAGCTAATAAATTTACATGGTTGGCTACCAAAATATTTATCCAAGAGTAAAAATCTAGGATGTCATCCCTTCATAATGTTATGTCATTATTTTGACAAGCAAAAATAATCCCTTAAATCTTTTGCTAATACTGTCTCCAAAACTGTTCTGTCTGCAAAAACTGTCTTCGGTAAACTTTCAATAACTTTGTCCGTACTACTCCAAAATTTATGCGCATTGAGATGGGGTATCCTCATACTCTGTAGAAGCTTTAGTTAACTACACAAATAGAAATATTTCTCTAGTGGAGGTCGCCAACTAAATCTTCATCGGGTGCTCTGTCAGGATCATTGTATCCATACTTAGACAATTTCTTCCTTCAACTTGCCATACTTGCATTCTAGATTCTATGCTCTTAATAGAGATCATATGTTTCCATAATGACAACATCTATGCATCTACATTAGCCAAATTTCCAACACATCAGGTATGAGTCAATGCAATGAAACTTTCAAAGATGGAAGTTCCACTTCTATGGATAGGACTGCTTCCGTACCATAGACTAGAGCAAATGGTGTGGCTCCAGTAGGTGTTCTGATACTAGTACAATAAGCCCATAGTATTTTATTGAGCTGCAGGTGCCAATCTCTCCCTGACTTGCTGACAGTACGATGCAAGATTTTAAGCAAATTTTTGTTGGAGGCTTCGGCTTGGCCATTGCCTTGCGGGTAATATATTGAAGAATAGTGTTGAGTAATCTTGAATTTTGTGTAAAGGTTTGATAGGTAACTATTCTTGAACTGTCCTCCATTATCAATAATAATAGAAGATGGGATACCATAGCAATAGATGATGTAATTCAAAATGAACAGAGCCACCTATTTTCCTATTGCTGTAGTGAGTGAGACTGCTTCAACCCATTTGGTGAAATATTCTATGGCTATTATAATCAACTTATGTCCATTGGAGGAAGATGGATAAATCTGTTCAATGAGATCAAATGCCCATTGTTGGAAAGGCTAGTGTGAAACAAAAGGAATGAGCTCCTTTGTTGGGGTGTGAATGAGATTCCCATGTATTTGGCACTTTTTGCAAGTTCTTGCATATCTGGTGGCCTCCTTTTCCATATCCAACCAACAGAACCCAGCTCTTAAGAGTTTGCAAGCCAAAGTCAGACCATTAGAATGAGATCTAGATATACCAACATGGACATCTTCTAACACACGTCTAGAATCCTCTTTTTTTAAACACCTAAGTAAAGTTCTATCCAAACCTCTCCTATACAGATCATTTGCAATGATGACATACCATGAGGAATTTCAGATAAGATGTCTGTGTTCATTTTTAGTAAGGATATTAGGGATGACTTGGTCATGGAGATAGGAATAGATATGGCTATAGTGGGAAGAGGTTTGGCTAATAATGGTGCAAATCATTTGGGATTCTAGGGAATTATAAGAGGGATGATGAAGTTCTTCCACTAGGAACTCATAGCAAACATCATCTTCTTGCTGAGGCAACGAACCCAATGTAGCAAAAGCATCAGCAACTTTGTTCTCTATTCTTGGAACTTGTTGAAATGTGACAAAATTGAAATACTTTTTGAAATCATCCACCATATGATTATAGGGTATGAGCTTGTCATCCCGTGTTTGATAGATGTCATTCACCTGATTTACCACAAGCTGAGAGTCACCATAAACATGTAATTCAGAGATGTTTCACTCCAAGGCCAACTTTAATCCATTCACTAAGGCCTCATATTCAACAATGTTATTTGTACAGGGAAAATAGAGCCTATATATTTTAGGGATTGAGTAACTTTTTGGAGTGATGAAAAAAACACTTGCACCTACTCCTTGCTAAGTAAAAGAACAATCAAAGAACATTTTCCAAGAGCGGTGAGTAATGTGCATGATGGATCCATCTGGAAATTCCACATTAATAGGATATTCTCCCTATAATGGTGCATCAACCAACTAATTTACATTCACTTGTCCCTTTATGGCTTTTCATTCAACATATTCAATGTCAAACTTTCTTAGTATCATGACCCATTTAGCCAACCTACCAGTCAAGGTTGCTTTACTTAGCAAATATTTGAGGGGGTCTATTTTTGCTATGAGCTATACCAGATGTGATAACATGTAGTATCTAAGATTTTGAGATGAAAATACCACCACCAAACAAGCTTTATCGATCAAAAAATAATTCATCTCATAAGAAACCAAAGTGTGACTAATATAGTAGATGGCACACTCCTTTTTGTGTTCATCTTGCTAAGCCATAAGTGCCCCTAGTGATGTATCAGTAGCTAAAATATATAGAAGCAGAGGCTTACCCTAGATTGGAGACATTAAGACTAGTGGATTTGCCAAATATTGTTTAATCTTTTTGAAGTGTTGAGCACAAGCTTCATCCCACTGATATAGTACACCCTTGCAAAGTGGCTTAGTAAATGGTTGTGCTTTATTTGCTAGCTGGGATATAAACTGTCTGATAGATTGGATCTGTCCCTGCAAAGTCCTCATTTGAATGATGCTTCTAGGTAGTGGCATTTCTATAATAGCTTGTACTTTAGCTAGATCCACCTCAATTCCTTTAGCTAAAACAATATATCCCAGGAGCTTACCAGAAGTTACTCTGAATGCACACTTTTTAGGATTCAAGCGTAGCCTGAATTGTTCCATCCTATCTAGAATTTATCCCAGGTCTTGTAGATGTGTAGATCTCTGTTTAGTTTTGAAGATAGTATCATCTACATAGTCTTCCATATTTTTATGAATCATATCATGGAAAATGGTGGTTACTACCCATTGATAAGTTACACCAGTGTTCTTCAAATCTAATGACATAACATTCCAGCAGAATGTTCCCTAGGCACATGTGAAAGCTATCTTTTCCTAGCCTTCCAGAGCAATTTTGATCTGATTATATCCTAAAAAAACATCCATTAAAGAATACATTTCATATCCAGTTGTCATATCTACAATCATGTCTATATTTGGCAGTGGGAAATCATCTTTTGGACAAGCTCAGTTGAGATCTCCGAAATCAGTGTACACTCTAATGGATTTATCTGATTTAGTAACCAGTACAATATTTGAAATCCATTTAGCATATGCTATTGCTCTAATGAATCCAGCTTTAAGAAATTTCTCTAATTCAACCTTTACCAAGAGAGCGACATGTGGATGCATCTTGCACAATTTTTGCTTGATTGGTTTGACTCCTAGCACAATGGACAGGTGATGCATGAAAAATTTATCTTTTTATCCCTGAAGAACTAAGTGAATGTTACAAGCTCTTCAGCTATCAACGACTGTGCCAGATGGATTATTTGTGGATTTTCTATAGTTCCAATGTTGATTTCTTGTGTTGGTTCTATAAGTATTGATGGCCATTCCTGGAAGTGACTAGGAAAGATATCAAGTATCCCATCATCTGGCACCTCAAGTTGGTTTTCACTGTTAGATGCATCTTTTATTTTTACTATTTTGTATTCTAAGACCACCACAATGTGGTTTTCTCCCTCAGAAATTTTATTTCTTTTGATTTGATGACTGAGGTACTTGATATCTGCTTCAGTCAAGGAAAAGTCATTGGAGAAAGTGGGAAGGTCAATTGGTTCATGTTGTTGTGTCTAGTCTATAAGGTTAGGATGCATGAGGGATAGATTGTCAACTGGCTCAAGGGTGTTCATAGTATGTTAATCATAGCTTGCAACTGGTTGTATACACCTAAAATTGGTCATCTAGACTATTAGTCCCTTTTGCTAAATTATCAATTGCTTATTCTTGATCAAATCCTAGTTCTATCATTTATTCAATTATTTTCTATGGGCTAATCATTTTATCCTAAAGTCTTTATTTAATTAAAATGAGTTTCCTCCTCTTTTAATTAAATAAAAAGCTCCCCACTTGTCCTCTTATCCTAAGTTGCACAAATAAAGCACTATTCTTATTTTATAAAAAGAAGAAAATCACTTTTTGTCTCATATGGACACAAAAGTCAACTCATATTTTCTCATTGGAGGATATTTGTGCACATGGATTGCTCCTCTTTGATGCTCCATCATTGATTAAATCTTTTGCCTCTTAATCTCCATGGTCCATTCTTTCTCATTTCTTATAAAAGGAGAGCTCTCTTCTTCATTCTAGATCCCCAACTTTTGATGCTAATGTTATGCTGCAAGTTTTCTAGGTCACTTTGGAGCTTTTTGAAGATTTGGAGCATTCTTGGCTTTTGCATCTACATGCTATCATAGTTTCATTTCTTGCATTATCATGGCATTCATAGCTTCATACCTAGCTTAGTTTCCTTTATGCTTTAGATTAATTCATCTAGCTTAACTAGGAGGCTTTGTAATACTTGTTCTTTCATTTCTATAGTTTAGCTTGCATATTCATCTTAATATAGCTTGCATTTGGATTCTCATATTGATTCTTGAGGATATTGGCATTCTTGCCCTTGTCTTCATTTGAATCTCCCATTGCATGGTTTACTAGCAAGGTTATTGGCTTAATAGCTCTAGCTGAGAGCATTCTTAAACACCCTTGCACTCCATGCCTAGGGAGCTATGGATCAATTTTTGAGACCTCACTCTTGAATGTTCTTGATTGTAATGATTCATAGAAGTGCAGTATTTAGAGTACACATTTTTGGCGCCCACTGTGGGGCAGAGTAGACTAGCTTTGTCCCTCCTTTTTTTGCATTTTCATCAATTTTCGTTAATTTTTCAGCAAGTTTTGAGCTTAATTTTTGGTCTCTATTTTTTTGTCTCAAACTATGATGCAATACTTCCAGAAGTATCATGCGATAGTTCTCTGTATGCGTGCATGATACTTTGCCTGTCGAAAGTATCGCCTGGCTATTGTAGAGAATATCGCCTAGTCTTGGGTGAAGTATCACCTGGTATAGAGCGAAGTATCGCACAGACTAATATTATCACCCTAGTATACTGAGAAGTATCGCACGATAATTCTAGTGTATGTAACTATCACCTGTACCTAACAGTGAGCTATTTTTGAGCTATTTTGTTTATCTTGCAAGTTTTGGGTTCTCTACTATCTTTTTGAAATTTTTTGAAAATTTCAGCATTATCAAATCCGTGCCACCCTGGAAAATGGGCACCCATTTTGAGAAATTTTTGCAAATGGTATCAAAAATTGAAGTGTGATATATCATTGGAAAGGTCTTTCCGAGCCTAATCCAACCATGCTAGTTTCATTCTCAGATTTTACCATTTGATTAGCTATTTTACTTGCAGATTATCTAATTTTTGATGTGCTAACCATTGTGGGCTAACAAGTTGTGCTTGTAGGTGCCTCTTGCTTGAATATTTTTCCAAAAGAATGCATGTCAAAGAGGGCTACTAATGGTTTTTGCAGGGCTGTCCTAAGCATAAAAACCAAATCAAGTGCTTGTTTAATTGCTTTTTTTATTGAGTGTGGCATATACTAGTTGTTTCATTTCATAGGCACATAATATCTTGTGGAAGAAATTTTGAGGTGGTAGGAGAAGTATTCTCTTCACCTTTGTGGTGAACAAGAAAATCTTGACCCATCTTAGGATTTTGGAAACAAGAGGGCAATTAAAATCTTTGCTTGGTGTGTTTGGGAGAAAGCTTTGGGATAAGGGAGTATGCTCTTCACCCTTGCGGTGAAACAAAATCCTTGAACCTCATAAGTTGATCCACTCTTTGTTTAGATCTTTAGAATCCTTTAGCAGGCCTACTCCTGAGAAATCAAGAGGAATGACCCAAGTGGGGACAAGCTAATACCGAGCTATTCCAACCCACTATAATCTCAAGGCTATCGAGGACACAAAACCTTGGTAGACATAGCCCTTGTCTTTGCTTGATGTGAATACTTGTGGGATTGTGACCGTAAGGAAAATGTTGAGCAAGAATTCTTAAGGTACTCTTGGGGTCATGAGGTCCTAGTCCTTTATGAGGAGCAAGAGGGGTGCTATGAACAAAAGCCCTTACTAAGAACCATTAGATAGAAGCCACCCTATTTTTCTGCTTAGCTTCTTGGTGCAAGGATTGATCCAAGTGGAATAACCTGGATCACCCCAAGATTACCCACCATATGTGTTCCTTTGATTGTGTCTTTGGCACTTCCATGACAAAGCCAATATCTATTGTGGGCAACCACTTTGTGTGAGGCAATGGAGCATCAAGTTGTGGGCCAAGTTGTTAAGTAATTAGCCTTGACTTTCTAGGTAGTAAGTGCTTGAAGTATTTTTGTTGTGCTATACCAGTGTAAATGTTCTCAACATTCAAACAAAATGGTAGCATTCATAAGGTTTTCTATTTTGATATCACAAGTGCTTATCTTGGCAAGGTTACTTTTTCCCTTGTTTCAAGTGTTCTATGACATGTTTGATCTTATATTGTTTGCAAACCTATCTTTTATCTACCGTTACTGCTTGTCAAACTGAGAAATTGCACTATCCAACCTCTGAACTTGATCAAAATGCTTCAAAACTGAGATTTTTATGTTCACTGGTCAAAGAATCACCCAAATCTGCAATAGTATCATGCACTTTGCTGAGAAATATCATGCGATAGTTTGCTTCTGTTAAACTATTGCCCTGCCTACCTGGAAAGTATCACCTGGGCTTATTGGAAACTATCACCTGGCATAAGATGAAGTATCGCCTGGTCATAAAGTGTTACCCTATCTATCTGGCAACTATCTCTTAGAGCCTTTTGACTATTCTACTGATTTGTGTCACTTCCAGTCCTCCTTGGTCAGTCTAGATCTTAGATCTTAGGTGCTATGACATATTGCTCAACATCAAAATGAACTCCAATGCTATCCAAATTGCATAAAATGACTCTTGGTCTTCCTTCTTCCATGTCTTCTAGTCTCCCATTTTCATCTGATCTCTTCTTCCTTCATGATTCTTCCTCTTCTTCCTAAACTCTTCATGTCTTCTTGATTCTTTTCCTCTTATTATCTAGTCTACCTTCTTCTATTTCATCTCTTCTTCTATTCATTTCTTCCATGCTTGGTTCCTCCTCTTATAGAATCATGAATGTCAATTATCTTGTTATGGAACCTCTCTTGAGAATAGATGATCTTGAACTCATTTCTCAATTCAAAGAGTTTAATTCCTCCAATAGTCTTTCTAGATATGGCAATAGTGATATGCTTAAGGAAAAAATAAAAGAAAAGATGATTGAATCAGATGCCTTTGCTAGGATCATAGACATGATCATATCACAACCTCCCTCTTCTAAAAATTCTCCATCATCTAAGTCTTCTCATTCTTCCTCATCTTCCAAGTCTCACCATAGCTCTTCTAGACATTATTCACATCCTTCATTATCCAAGTCTTATTCCTCTACTAGGTCCTCACCTTCTTCTTCACAATCTCACTCCTCTTCTACTTCTCCCAAGAGTCTTACTACTCATTATGAGCAATATGGTAGTCCCTATGATACCTATGACACCTCGTCCTCCTAGTCATTTGATCATGCTTACTGGAAATGGGTCACCACATTGGATAGATCATGATGGTGATCCATATGATTCAGATTTTGAAAGAGAGTTTGATGAGTTCTATAAACAATACCTCGATTATGACCCATCTACCACTATTGAGGACTATAAAATGCATTGCACTGATATGAAATGTCAATATTATAAGAATCCTTCCTCTAAGGACTCTGATGGTAAAAATAAAGATGACACTCTCGAGCAAGATCATCTTGATTATGTACCTTTGTCTTTTGATGGTTTCCTTCCATCCCCTACTTCCTCCAATACCCATACATGTCCTAAAGCTTCTGAGTCTTCCAAATCTTTCACAAATCCTTCATCCAACAAAGATCCTAATACATTTCATGCAGTTCCCTATAGTTATCCTCAAGGGCTACCTCTTAAAGAAGCTCAAGCTAACCTTCACTTGGCTGCAAATACTTTCAATAATGCTAAACCTAAAGAGCCTAAACCTTTATGTGCTATAATGCCTACTTCAGCTATTCCTTCACTATCTTTGCCAAAGTCTTCTATACAATTCCAACATGCTTCCTTATCCTTAGAAGCGGCTTCATGTCAAGAGGACTCTAAAAATAAAGAAAAGAACATAAAGACAGATCAAGATCAAGAACCCTCCATGTCATCGAATTATTTTCATGATGTCTTTGATTTTTTTCATGGTTCTTTTGATCCTCTATGCCCTTCCTCATTCATTCCACCATTTCTTAAGTCTTCTCCTAAGCAAGATCAAGCTACTACTTACACCATTGAGCTTATTGACAATCAAAATAACCTTACTACACTTGTGCTTTCCAAAGATGATGCTTCCATTAAGGTTATTAAAAATAGTGTTGTTACTTCCAATGTTAAGCTTATTGAAGATCAAGAAGCTCCTTGTCAAGATCAAAGTATTTCATCTTCTTATTCTACCACTCCATGTTCACTTCCACTTTCTACTCTTCCTGAGTCTTTGCAAGCTCTGAATAATCCTATCAAAGAAGTTTCTCCTATTCAATATGTTCATGATCCTATTGCAAATCCTAATGCTCACTCTAAAGATGCTGATGTCCTTGGCTATCATATAAATGCTGATGAATTGGTTGATTATCCTTTTGCATCTTCCACATCCATCCTTGGACTTCCTCCACCAATACCAAAGGCTTCATGTCTTCCTTCCATCTTGGGCCCTTATGTCCCTTCACTTTCCCCTCCTAACTCTCCTAATTCATCATCCATCTTGGGTCCTTATGTCCCTCCATCTCCTATCTTTCCTCAAGATCAACATAGATGCATACCCTTGAATCCTTTTAAGCCACCCACTCATCTAAACCAGTCATATTCTCCTTCTTCTTCCACAATTCCCAAGTCTTTTGGAAGTAACTTGAATGTTCAATACAAGAAAAAGAAGAAATACAAGAATCCATAAAAAAAAGAAGATCACCATTTCTTGTCTAATTGACATGGAGGCATAAAGTCAAAAGAGATATCTAAGAAGAAAACTACAAGACAAGTATGGGTTCCAAAATCCATCATTGAAGATATTCTCTCTAAATCATCAAAAGGAAATAAAAAACCTAAGGCTATATGGATTCCAAAGTCTCTCTTGAAAGAGTTTAATATTGAACAAAAAGTGAAGTTGACATTCAAGCTTCCAAAGGCTTCCACTTCATCTTCTTCCAAAAATGATCTTCAATTCCATGCACCTGAACCGCAACCTCCACTAAATATTCACCATATTCCTTCTTGTATTCCTTCATTCACATTTCCTCCATCCTCTTGCCACCCTTCAAGGTGTGTGTTGATGTTGATCTTTCCTTCCTTTCCATTTACCCTTTCACAATCCTTCCATTCATTATCCTTCTACCTTCTATCCTTTTTCCTCATTTGCCTATTCCTCATATCTTCCAACCTCACCCGCTTTGCATAAAACCTTATCCTCCATTTTTCTCTTCCATCTTCCTTTCCCTATCAAAATCTTTGAGCATATCATTTTAGATCCTTGGCATATTATGGTTTATCCTTTCAAGGAGTATTATCTGAAAAGCTTGCCTTCTTCCAAAAAAGGAAAAATTAAAAAAAATAGAAAATAGAAAAAATTGAAAAAATTGAAAATGTGCCTTGGCAGAAACCTAGAAACAGGTGCCTTGGTAGCTAAAGTAAAGAGAAATAAATTCATCCTATGGTGAAAAATACTCCCTTGTGGCACCTTGGATAAGTACCATGATGAAAACCTGGCAATCAGGCATCATGCGTAGTTCTTCTACATATTTCATCCATTCCGTCTTCTCTCTTTGATCTTGACAATGTTGACTTATACATGGACATTTGGCTATCTTATGAGCTATCTTACGATGATATTGCTTTCATTCCATTCATGTTTAGCCTTCATATTTATTTTTCTCCATTCATTCTAGCCTTTCGCTATCCTTTTCCCCTTTGGTCTTGATCTAATAAAAAAAGAGAGTAAAACATGATGCTATGAAGCCTCTTGACATGTCCACTTCTTTGGACTACATCCTTTCCTTCTTTTGCATTAAGCTTTTGTGACTTATCCTATGCTAGCCTTTCATTGCTTTTCCAAATGTGCTTTACATGACAATTTTTTTCTTTTTTTCCCTAGCTTGGGTACTCTTGCGGAGTTTGCTCTTGAGGATTTCTTCCCTCTATTCTCCTTCATTCCCTAGTCTTTCATCTCTTCCACCAGCTTGCTACTCCCTCTTGTTCCCCACCTTCCTAGACATTGGGACTACATGATGTGATCTTGCTTGGGAGTTTGATGCCCATTCTATCTAGGGGCATCTTTTGTACATACTTATTGATCCTGAAAGAATTCTAAAAAAATTCATATATGATGCTGAAAAAATCCTAAAAAGCATATAAAGTCCTGAAAAAAATCTATCAAGTGGTGAAAACCTAGAAATAGGCACTGCTTGAGACCCTCCCACCTATGTCTATCAATCTTGTGTGGCACTCATTCACTCCACTTCTCGCTTTGCTTCTCCTATCCTGGAATTGACTCTTGTCTTAGTCTAGGGGGCATACGTTGTTCTAGCTTATCTTGGGTCTCTTTGTGCATTTGGGTTTCTTAGGCACCTCACAAACGGTGTTTTTCAACACCACCCCAATAGTGTTTTTCAACACTTCCCTAGCGTTGAGTGTTTCTTAACACTTATCAAATATCCTACCCGCAGTCTAGAATGATGTCATATTTCTCACTGAAAAATGTGATACTCAAAGTTTGACTCTATGACCTACACACACACACTTAAACACTTGACTTGCTAACATTTTCTTTATTTCTTTGCATGCTGTCTATGATGATTTCTTTGTTGAGTGTTCTCTCCCTAATAGTTTTCAATGATGCCGAGCTAGAAGATTGGGGCATGAGAACATGTTTTATTTGCTTTCTGCTTGTGGGTATATTTTGTTTCTCCTCACTATCATTAGTATTTATGCTTGTTGCACTTGATATTGGGATCTACAAGGTATTATCCTTGACTATTTTTCACAAGTGCATGCTTATAGTCATCTTTACTTTCTTGTGTCTCGATGTGAGCATAATCTTTCTATATCAAACTTAGGGAACCTCACTGCACTAGTCATCTTGACCTACATGTCTTTGATGCCTAGGTGGGATTTCCACATTTCTATCTAATATAGATCATATTCAGATTCACACAGTTATGCTAGTGTGTATTGTATGATCTTGTGACACTACCAATAATGCTTGATGATGAATATTAGAGTCTAAAAGCTTTGTGACCTTGCAAGTAAACCACTTTTCATAATAGCTTGCATTTTTAGGTTCATGTTAGTTAGCTTTGTATCTTGCATATGGAGAGAGCTCTCCTTTTATCTTTCGAGGACTTATTAGTCAAACTGCACTCACCTTTCGCTTCTTCCTAATCATGTGTTTCACTTCTTGTCTTTCATATCACATCATTTTCTATTCATTTTGGGATCAAAACTAAAATCCAAGTTCACCTTGATCGTCAAATCACATTTCTCCTTCTTCCACATAGTTGGCTGACCTTTTGAGGCTTGATCCTTCGATCTTCACTGGGGCATCTTTTCTTTCTTCATCCCCATCTCTTTCAAACTTCTAGTCTTCCATTTCATTTTTTGCTTCATCTCTCTGAGGTCTTAACTAGGGCATATCTTCACTACTTGATGGTTATTCTATTCTCTTGCATCTTCAATTATGCTTTCTAGTGATTTGATCATGTTGCTCTTGCTTCTGCATTCCCTCTACCTAATTTTGCTTTTGATCCTGAGGGGGCAGACACATCATATCTTATTGGCTATTCTCCAGAGCATATGCTTGACCATTCCATTTGTTCTGATCGATCTATCTTTGCGCTTGACATATTAGTTCTCATCTCGAGTCCTGATACTATCCATCTCTTTCCCAAGTGTTCAGTACTATCACTACCAGGCTGACCATGCAGGACTTGCTATCTCTATGCACTTCATTCTTTGGAGTCAAATCTCTATTTGCTTGCTTTCTTGGCTGATCTATTCTTTGACTGCATGTGATCACAAATCAATCTCACATTAGTCAAAGAGGGGCAAATGTATACACCTAAAAAGGTCATCTATACTATTAGCCCCTTTTGATAAATTATTAATTGCTTATTCTTGATCAAATCCTAGTTCTATCATTTATTCGATTATTTTCTATGGGCTAACCATTTTATCCTAAATTTTTTATTTAATTAAAAGGAGTTTCCTCTTTTAATTAAGTAAAAAGCCCCCCACTTTTCCTTTTATCCTAAGTTGCACAAATAAAGCACTATTCTTATTTTATAAAAAGAAGAAAAACACTTTTTATCTCATATGGACACAAAAGTCAACTCTTATTTTCTCATTGGAGGATATTTGTGCACATGGATTGCTCCTCTTTGATGCTCCATCATTGATTAAATCTTTTGCCTCTTAATCTCCATGGTCCATTCTTTCTCATTTCTTATAAAAGGAGAGCTCTCTTCTTCATTCTAGATCCCCAAATTTTGATGCTAATGTTATGCTGGAGGTTTTCTAGGTCACTTTGGAGCTTTTTGAAGATTTGGAGCATTCTTGGATTTTGCATCTACATGCTATCATAGTTTCATTTCTTTCATTATCATGGCATTCATAGCTTCATACCTAGCTTAGTTTCCTTTATGCTTTAGATTAATTCATCTAGCTTAACTAGGAGGCTTTGTAATACTTGTTCTTTCATTTCTATAGTTTAGCTTGCATATTCATCTTAATCTAGCTTGCATTTGCATTCTCATATTGATTCTTGAGGATATTGGCATTCTTGCCCTTGCCTTCATTTGAATCTCCCATTGCATGGTTTACTAGCAAGGTTATTGGCTTAATAGCTCTAGCTGAGAGCATTCTTAAACACCCTTGCACTCCATGCCTAGGGAGCTATGGATCAATTTTTGAGACCTCACTCTTGAGTGTTCTTGATTGTAATGATTCATATAAGTGCACTATTTAGAGTACACACTGGCAAGTCAAGGTCTATGACATCATCTTCAAATAGAGTATTCAAAGTGAAAGGAGCATCATCATTGTTAGTGGAATCTATGCTAACCATATGAGAATCTAATTTGTTTGATCTAACCTTACGATGTGGACCTCTCTCACACCATGTTATATTATCTATGGCACCTTGTTGCTAAAGCCATGTTCTAACTGGAATCATTTCAATCTGAGATCCCCCTGGAAGTACCCTATTTTTTGTGTCTCTTGTTCTTTTGTTAGCGGAAGATTCTGTTGGAAGACTACTACTCTCCTCATATGAATCTTGAATTGTGAGGTCTGAAAACCATATGGTGATCTCTGCTATAGGATTTGGAGGTTGGATTGTTAAATCAGAGAATTATCATATCATTTATAGTATTGGGTGTGAGATATCACCATCTTGTGAGGAATTCTGACTTGCTGTATGTTGTCTGACTTTTGGTCACCCATTTTTTTGGCAATATTGGTCATGTCTGGTCAGTCTGGTGTCTAGGTCTAAGTCTTCCCTAGGACAAGAAGTCTTTGCCAGGTTCCCCTTCCTTTTCCATCTTGTTTCAAGCCGGGTGGGTTGTTATCAGAGCTTCATTATTTTGGATAGGTTGTAGATCCTAACCCGGTAGAGACTTGTGCTTCAATGGATGTTTCTTTCTCAGGCAGAGTGATGGTTTCAAGTCATGATCTTTAGATGTTGCAAGGAATTAGAAAAAGGGCTCTTTATTTGGATAGTGTAGTGCCAGAGCTGATGAAGACATTCAAAGAGGTCTTTTCCATATGTCAATGTGCAGGAGATCTTTTTCTTTGTATAAGTGATCATTGGAGATTCAGTCCCAAGATTGTTATAAGGGAAGTGACAAAAGATTACTCTTGAAAGTCTTCAAAACACATTGGATTTGATAACAGTGCAGAGATTTCTTATTCCACCATTGCATTTGAAAAGTTTCGGTTGAACAAAGTTATGGCTTTCCAAGTATTAAAGGTTGTTACATGTATTACCTTACTAATGGAAGTTGAATGGAAGCATATGATCAAAAATGATAATGATTAATTACTTTCTTAATTATATTAAAGAATAGAACAATGCCAATGATTGGCATATAAACATCATTGAAATAGAATTATGAGTCATATTATGCAATGATGGAGTGTGATCAGAAATGTGCATCAAATATAATGACAGTGCTATGTAGTCAAGAATGACTTAAGTAATAAGTCTGAAACAATGAAAATGGAGCCTAATTTCATAATGCTATTAAGCGATGGGTTAGTTAACAGAGTTGACTATTGTATGTTTCAAAGGAAACATTGAAAATATAATATGATTTACGGATTGATTAGTCAAAAATATATATATAACGAAACCAAATTCTTCATGCATTTTTACATAGTCTATAAAGTTGATGGTTTTCACTACTCTAATACACAGATTGATTCTACAATGTCTTATGATCATATTGGTGAAAATGGAAAGCGTTTTTGTTTTGAAGTCGATAAGATATGGCATGGCGGGAAAGTAATATTGAGATTCTTCATCAACGTCTCCCGCTTTGCCACGATGAATCCAATTTCCCTTTGCAGCTTAATAGGATTACGACATGTAGACTCCTTAGCAGATGCAGGCCCAGTGCAAGTTTCATCTTTAGTCAAAATCTATGGCTCCCTCTTTGCCATGATGATGTCACTTTTTCTTAGCGGGAAAGAGAGAACTTCCATGTGGTAGTGGGACCCACGTACTCTGATAGCACAGATTCACCAATGATAAAGTGGTCACATGATTGCATGGATTAAAATATTGCTATGCAATCATGCGACAACTTAAGTCACCGAAGATGCTTAGTGACTTGCGGGATATTGACACATAGCCGTGGGACCAAAAGAGTTGTAGATACTAAATCAACGGTAGTCGCTTAGTCGCTATGGGAAGGAAGATGCTTTGCAAAATTGTGAGATCTTTCCATGTGTTAGGTGGGGCCAAGAAAAGTTTATCTACGGTTATAAGATGCTTAATCAACGGTCACCGCTTTGCTGATATGGTACAGGAGATTCTTTGTGGGTTAGCGGGATCACTCCATGTGCACCAATCATAGAGCGGTCACATGAGCACACAGAATAAAATAATGCCATGTGATCATGTGACAATGGAGTACAGGAAGGTGAATGCCCTCTACTGGGACCCACGTATGCTAACAACGTAGATGCGATAATGAAAATTTATAAGTCTGAGCCCGACGAGGATAGTATTAAATATTATTTCATGCGCCAATGATAAAGTAGTCACATGATTGCGTGAATAAAATAACACTCTTGTGATCATGTGACAATGGAGGACTAGGTGGGACCTAAGTCAATGGACTTACCTATGGTGGAATAAAGGAACGCATCTGATGGTCCTCACAAAATCGCGACCCTTGCCAAAACTCGCCGCCACATATCTTGCAGAATTTGAATTCTTGTTCAAGTCTGATCACATGGGTCTTCTCAAAATAACTCAAAGAATGTTTTTCTTTGGGAAGTATGGCTTGAAAGTGCATGAAATTCTTGAAGCAGAAATTTGAACTTTGGGTATTTGAGAAGATATAAATTTACACTTCACAGGTGCATTTCTCATAGAATTCGGATTATGAAGGCTAGCCAAAGACTTTGTTATCTAAAGTGTTATGAAGAATGTTTAAACATACGGATTACTAGATAAAGTGATTAGATCATGCTGAATGTTTTAATGTTTCAAAGATGAAGAACCATGCTGTTTGAAGACCTAGTTATTGGTGGTTATTTGTTTCAGTTGTTTTTCAAATCCAAAGCTTTGAACATGAACAATTGTTTGACTCCGAGAAGCCCAATGGATTTGACTTAACAGATGCCATTAAAGAGAAGATGAAGGACTCAAGTTGAAGTGTCATAGTTATGATATCTCTTCTTATTCTCATATCAAAGACTGGCTTTTCAAATTCTATTATCAAAGATATTCTTTCTTTGTGCCTTGTCTCTTTGTATCCAAGGAAGTGGGAAGGTCATGAGTTCTGAGGAATTTTATGTATTGTAAAGTCTATAAATTCTGTCAAGAAACTCAGTGTGAGGGTCAGCAAACTTGTAAGGGTAGCATAAGTGATTCCATTTACTTTGCTTGGTTTTCATGTTTGTTGAACTAGTAGTTTTCATTTGCATGTGAATAGACAAGACAGTTATATATGAAGCTGTAATTGCTTGCTGGATTCCATTTCATGTTTGTAATTGTAGTGAAAGTAATTCCATTTACCTTTCATGTATGATTCTTCTCCTATTCACCTTGTTATTTAGATGCATCTAAATGGAAAGTACAATTGTATATGGAGCTATAATTTTTGCTTGAATTCCATTTCACGTTAGTAGTTGCAGTCTAAGAAATTCTATTTGTTGTCTGTATATGATTCTACTTCTATTCTCATTAGTAGAATATGCATTCTTAGAATAGATAGGTTTAGTTAGAAGATAGTCTTTATGATAATCTATGATCAACATTCCATTGGGGATTATAGGTTATCCACTTTATCCTTGCCTGAATTGTTTGTGCCTACAAACAATTTGGTTAAAAATCATAAGAAGATAATTTGATGATCATAAAGAAACACATTCATTGAAGATTAAACACAATCGGGGACCTATACCTATCAATTCAGAGGGCAGTGATAGAAGACATACACTGACCCAATTATTGGTGACATCCTTTGTTCTCTCACCTTGGGTGCTAAAAGAGTCAGAGATTACGAATCTAACAGGAGGACAAACTGTTAACCAACACTATACCTTTTGTGTTTAAGCTTCCATTCAAATTCCATGTTACTGTTGTGGGATTAGGCTTGATGTATCCATGATACGCAATAGTGGCTGTATTGATTTGTTGATTCTAAATGGGTAATATAGGTGCTATGGGAGTGATCACTACTAAAGGATGAGAGAGATCCTCTTTAGTCATGTGTTTGGGAGAACTTGAACTTTCTCCTCTTTCCATGTTTGGAATAGTGACATATGTATGTATCACATCAATTTCAATGTCCACTATTTCATCAGAGAGCATGTCCCATTCATACTCATGTGAGTCAGTTCGGCTATCCACAGACTGAGCTAGATGTTGTGAAATATTTAGAGGAGGTTCTACATCCTCCTCTTGAGTATGGGTCTCTTGACGCGATTCTTTTTCTGGTGGTAAATATAGGTCATTAGAATCCATGAAATGAGGGAGATCCAACACATGGGAGATAGTAACTAACTGCCCCTAGTTAGGATGCCTTTTAGAGGTTTCATGATTGACTTATCCCTAGATAATATCATCTATTAGGTGACTGAATTCATTCAAGTCTTGCCACCATTGTGAGAGTTTTGGTTCATCCTGGTAAGTAGGATCTTTTGTACCAATGTGCAATAGTCTCTCAAAGGGTAAAGAATTAGTGTTAGGTTCATCATCACCATCAGAATAAAAAATATGACCATCTCTATCACTGGTTGGTTGAAACCTAGTTTCCATGAAACCAACACCAGTCATATCCCTTGGATTGTGAAACTTTTCCTAAAGTGGTTTGACCAGTCCTTTGTCATTTATTCCTAGGGGTCCCTTCCACTTGTACCCAAACTATTTAGCTAGATCATATCCCTTGGTGTATTTTTCTTGAGATATGTCACAATGTTTAGCTTCAACATCATCAGGTTCTTTGTATAACCATGCTAAGATGGATTTTTCCCCATTCTCATCCTCCAAGGGTACAAAAGCTTGTACAAAGCCACCATCATAAATGACTTGAGGTTGTGTATGTGCAGGTCTCTTGTCTTCTGAAGGTCTACCATATGACCTAGGAGAGATTGGTAAAGATGTCATAGACAAAATAGGTTCGATCTGATACTCTCCCATTCTTGTGTCTTGGATTTTCAGCTTCTTTTCCATGTTTATCATCATAGCTTTTCCATATTCAGAAGTGGATGCTATGCTATTGTGAGTGATGAGTGTATTAGTTGCTTGTTTTAAGGTATTGCAAACGTAGCTGGTATCTGCAGGCACAATGACTTCCATACCATTGAAGGGAAACTTTATACATTGATGGAAAGTTGATGGTACAACTTGCATTTCATGGATCCAAGGGTGACCCAGCAGTATGTTGTAGGCTAGCGAAAGATCAAGAACTTGGTAGATAACATCTCTTTCCACTGGACCCACTCTGATTGGCAAGCACATGAGACCTTTAGAAGATCTCTCCTATTCATCATAGGATTTTATTGTGATCTTCTTTTTGGGATCAATAGAACAATCAGATAAGCCCAACTATTTGATGAGTTTGTAGGTATAAATATTTAACCTTGCACCTCCATCTATCAACACACATTTAACTTTGTGCTTTCGGATCATGACATCAATGTGTAGAGGATGGTTTTGTGGGTGACTCAAAGAATTATCATCCTCTTCTAAAAATGATAGATAGTGAGGTGAGGTCAAATGTCCTACCATGGACTAGAAATGATCCATATCTAAGTCCTTAGGGAAATTAGCATTTGATAGGGCTTGATCCAAGATCTCTTTGTGAGTAGGAGAGATCTTAAGAAATTAAAAGATTGATATTTGCGTGGTAGTCTTTTTCAAGTGCTCAATAATGCTGTAATTAGTAGCATGAAGTGGAACCAGCTATTTAGAATTCAAAGATTTAGGAACAGTTATTGCTGGTTGTTTTCCTAATGAAGAAGGTTTTGATGCTTGATTTGTGATGTTGGAAGTTTTGGTTCCTCCCAAAGTGACTTTGGCCTATGCATGAGTCACTGTATTGGCAATTTCAGACTCTTTTTCTCACTTAGGTATAATGATGACATTACAATGTTTGAGAGAGGATGCTTCAAGCATATTGATGACATTACTATCATTGGTGCCATATGTATGGTTGATTTGAGCACCTTCTTTTGGCTTAGAACTTTCTCCCTTTTCATATTTTGGCAAAGGTTCTTTAAATGCTTTGTGTTCAGTATTGGTTGTATGATTGTCTACTATGATCACTTCATTGTCAATGAGATCTTGAATCTCATGTTTAAGTCTCATGCAGCCTTCAGTTGCATGCCCTTTACCCCTATGATAATCACATTAATCATTGTCGTTCCACCATTTAGGTTTTACTTCTGGATCATAAGGCCTGGAGTTTTCTGGTAGAGTAATAGGTTGATTCGCGAGGAGAGTCTTGAGTGCTAACTCATATGATTCCCTAAGAGGTGTGAATGCGTTCTTGGGTTTGACCCATGGTTTGTTTTTGAGAAGTGTACTTGTGCCTTTAGATGGGGCTTTTGTATTCTTATCAGATTTTAGGGCTTTAGAGATGCTTGTAAGGTTAAACACTACTGGTTTTGGTGGAGGAACAACTTGGTCTACCACCCCATCATTCACCATGTTCTTGTTTTTATTCCAATATTTTCTTTTATCTTTGGCATTGGAATTTGAACTTATTTTCTTTACAAAGAGTATTTTCTCCTTTTTTAACAAATACATCTTCTATCTTAAGCGCATTCTTAACGAGTTTGTCAAAAGTATCAGGATCTTGAAGTTGAATGGGGTATTTCAATTCTAGAATCAACACATTGATAAAGATGTCTATTTTCTCAGTCTCCAAAATGAGATGTGGATAATGTGAAAATATGCTTCTCAATCATTGGAGGAATGTTAGGAAAGATTCTCCCATTTTTTGTTTGGTATTGAAAAGATTGGTCATTGTAACGGGGTGTTGGATATTATATGAATAATGTTGGAGGAATTTCTCAACTAGTTCATCAAAAGTTTTGATATTGGTGGGTAACTTTGAAAACCACTCGATTGCTTGTCCTCCCAAGCTTCTAGGAAAGAGGCACATTAGATATGTTGTTTCATGCCTAAAATCCATGCACTGTGCATAGAATTCTCAAATGTGGTCTTGAGGATTAGAGTTCCCAACATACTTGTCAAATTTTGAAATTTCTACCCCTCGCGAGAACGAAGGTAAGTACAAGTTTTTGTCGAAAGGGAATGGGCAGATTGAGTCAATAGAGTATTTAGATGTGGGTTTTTCCTAACTCATTTTCATTGTTTTTAGTTTGAGTTGTAGTGCTACCAATTGCTTGGTGAGAAGTGTTAGGGGCATTTTCTCTTCTTTTGCAATGATGTCTTCTGCCCTATATTATGGAGGTAATTGGGCCCCTTGTTTTGCAAGCTCAATGAAGTATTGTTCCTTTTCCCTAGCCATGATAACTTTCATCATTTTGAGGAAATCTTTGTTTGACTTACACCAAGTGATACTTTCTTCATCAGGCTCTGATTCACTAGAAGAATTGTCATGATTTGTATTGTGAGCACTGACATCATTTTTGGTAGAACAATAATCTTCATGGTGTTTTCCTCATCCAAACATTGTGTGATTAGCGGGTTGTGCTTGATGATATTTGATTTTTTTAGTGGTTCTGAACTTTTTTGCAAAAAGAGGATTGGTTTCGATTACAAAATAATTCTCTTCTAAAAGATGGCAAGAAGAGCTCCTAGTCTATACTGGCATATCTTGATTATTGGAAAATGTAGGTAAGTGAGATCAATCAAGTTTCAGCCAAATCCTAAGCAAGATGATGGTGGGATAAAGTCTACTTTGAGAAGGTATTGCAAGTGACTTAGATTCAAGCCAAGGTTAAGAAACCTATGTATCTTTGCACACACAACTCAAGAGAGGATAATTTGACAGTATGATGATTGAAATCTAATTGTAGGACAAATGTTTTGTGACAAGATTCTGAACTCAATATGATGTTTATGTAACCAAGAATAATAGAAAACTATGTATCAAAACCCAAGGTATGATTTGCAATCGTGACAAAGTATTCAACCCGTTTCACAAAAAAATTCTCTAATTTTTAAGGACAACAGTGTGTATGTTACTTGCGATGTGTTCTGTAAGTTTCAGATTTGTGGAACAAAATGCAGTTTATGTTCTTGGATTTTTGGTTTTATGAAAATAGCATGCAAGGTATGGAATGATATGCAACTTAAGAGCTATATGCAATCTAATTTGGGAAAGCTGAAAGCTATGACAACTATGCAACTAAGCTTTGTGTAATCTAATTTTAAATAGAGAATGATAGCGAATTTAAAGAATGTGCAGTGAATGCAAACTAAGGCTTAAAGAAAATCTAACTTCTAGGGATGCAATTCTTTTTGGTTCATTTTTAGGTATGCAAAATTTTGTGAAAGAACCTTAGGAAATGTAAACTAAGAGGACAAACCCAAGAGGATGAGTATTCAAATCTTGATTTTGGAAAACAAAAGAGAATAAAAGATCAAAGATAATCAAAAGATAACATCCAATCTTCCCAAAAACATAGGTAGATTTGGATTCAAAGACAGGTGATAAAGTCAAAACAACTAAAAATAAGACCATCCAAAATCAAGATCTTTGACTCACCCCCAAAAGGAAAACCTCTAAGATCAAAATCTCTTTCAGACTTTTTACATGAAACTTTCAAGGGATCTAAATGAACACTAATGATTATGCAAGATGCTATGATGGAGATTTGAAAATGAAAATAAGAATGTAGGCTAATATGAAAAATGTATGCTCAATGGAGGGCTATTATGTATGTTGGTCCATTTTCCTGTCAATGCAAAATCCTGAGAAAATGGCCTTTTCCTTGTAAATTTTGAAGTTATCCCACCTTGTTGCATAGTTTTGTCTTGCATTGAAAATCCATAGTGTTTCATGGTGTGTGCCCTTAGCCCCTGGTAGTTTATTGTGTCACCTTGCTCTAGTCCAAAACACATGTGCTAAGTTGCAAAATCCAAAAAGTTATTCAAATTCTAACGTCTGTAGGAAACAAATTTTAGAATCTGCAACACTGTCGAAAACCCACAGTGTTTTTGAAAATCCATGATGTTTTCAGTCTGTGTGAAAACCATCATTGTTTTCAACCTTGTGCCTTCCAAATTTTATGCGCTTATCTTTTGGTGTTAGAAACCTTATGTGTTTTTGATCTTTTCCATCGAAAACCTTGTGTGTTTTTGACCTCACAGTTTCCTGTTTGCTGGCATTCCCTAACTAGGCAAGTGTGATCATTGGTGGGTCACTAGTTCTTCCCATTTCTTGGTGTGGTTAAAGTTCGGACAAGATTAGTGGTTTTCATATGTTCACATGGTAAAGATGCATGATGTTTAACCTTTATGCTTTTGTGACAGCCGTTCGATTTTCTTGTATGGGCGTGAAGTGGGCACAGGTCTGCAGGCTCTTCTTGATTGGTTGTCGCATGGCCGCATGTCAAACTTTTATGACATGCAATCATGTGACTGCTTGCCACCTATTTGTGTGGGTCCCAGTTCTTAGTGATGTTCAGCTACCTGGCGGTTAAGTTTTCCTTTTCACAATCTGGTGACTCGCTATTATCTCTTGGTAATTGATTCTTGGCGGTTAGGCCCTTAACATCTGGTGACTTGGCTAGCGGTTTACTTTTCCCTAGTCATGCAATCACGTAATGGTGGGCCTGGATCTTCATTCTTTTAAGGGTAAGGCCTCTTCGGCGATGGTCCTGCTGGTGGTTATGTGGTGGCCTATGGTTGGCTATCGCATGATTGTGTGTTGAAGTTTTTGACATGAGATCATGCGACCGATTGAAATGTGTGCTATGGTCCCGATGGTGGGTGGTGAAGTGGCATCCTCTAAATGCTGAGGTGGTAGGGTTCTAGTGGCTGCAAGGTGGTGATTCAAATTTTGTCAGTGGGGCTGGTGTTTTCGGTGACATGGGCATTCTCGATTGGCTGGTGGGTGACAGGGTGGCATTGATGTGGAGGCTTGTCACATGTTCACATAGCCCAATTTTTGGCTATGCGACCACTGCTGGCATCACGGTTGTGGAGTTGGGTGGGTCCACGGTGCCTGTGTTGCTGACGTGCCAGTTTTTGATTAGCTGTTAACTTTTTGAGGGGCCCATGACTGTTGTGAACTTAAACATAGGCCGCTTGATGTGATGGGAAAAGGATGAGATCTATGGCCATGTTTTAAAATTTTGGGGGTGACCATTGGATTTCAATTTCAAATTTGTAGAGGGTTTTCCAGTGACAAGAGGTACCAGAATTCAATGCTTTCATGGCCATATTTGATTGGTTTGGTGGCACTTTCTATTGCAGTGTGGTCCAGGGTGCCATGAGTGTTTGCAGGGATGTTTTTTCATGTGGGGAGGATAGTTTGTTATCTTGAGATGTTTTGATGGTCTAGTCAGACTAATTTTCATGATGAATTTGTGATCCTGGGTACAAATTTGAAGATTTTCCTGCTGTGAGGATCATGCCTTATTTCTGACAGATTGGTGTTGGTTTTCCCTCGAGGATGTTTTTTGGAATTTTTTTGTGGTTTAGCTATTGTAACCCTAACCCCAGTCATCCGTAGCTTATTGCAACCTATTTTGGGTTTCCAAGATGACTAGTGGTATATATTGCAAGTTTTTGATAAAACAAGGGTTCTAAATTTTATCAGTTCCAGAGGTTCCATTCTATTTGGTTCCTGTGGGAAGTAGTAAACTCTGTCGCATTATAGGAGGCTGAATAGAATTTCTTTGCATTTTTTGTAGGTTATTGAAGTGGTAGTCTCATTTCTGGTATAGACATGTACATGATTCATCATACTTAATATAATTGTTTCAAGCTTTCAATTTTCTCCTTGGTGTCAGTTTTATGAGTTTTGGATTTTCTTGTCCATTGTATAGGGTTACCTTTGCATATGTTCTAGTCTTTAGTTCTTGATCTAGGATCAAGTGAGAAATACTTTGGATAGGGCATAGATTCATTAGAATTGTCTATAGAAGGATCTTATAAGTAGTGGATGGGCTGGAACAGTTGTATTTATGACTTTGAGTCTTTGATAGTAGTTGGTTCATGTTCTATATTTATTTTTGAGTGCTGCCCAATGGATAATGGCACTAATCAAGGGCTACTATATTCAGTTGAGTCCAATGCTTGATGGTCTTTGGCTATTTCTTGCATCTTTGAATATCAATCACCAGTAATACCCTTCACAAGACCATTTTACCCTGCATAGTAGAGTTGATTCAATGAGTACCTGGTTAGTATTTAGTAATCCTTTACTATAATCTGCTATATGAATCTAGAAGTATAAGGTGTGTAGTGAGTGGAGTTTTCTTTGGATTAGGTGCACCCGCCTTGGTTTTGCAGAGCCAGAAGTAGAAGAGGGCATATTAAAATCCTATAGTTGGTCCAATTGTCTTGCAGAGCTCTCATACTTGGAATTAACCACTCCTAACATTAGTCTCAAGGCATATTGGCAGCCCTAAGTGGTGTAAGTATTTTCAAACATCAACAAGATGGTGACTCTACTGGGGAGAGTCTAGAATAGAGTTAGAAATAAAAATAAAGCGTTTGCTGATATTTTCTCACCTAGTTGTGAGTGGTGGCTCTAATTTTTCTCTGTTTGATCAGTGCATTTTCTGATAAATAGTATGGTTACTTGTGGAGTATTAGTTGATTGGAAGAAGATATAAAGAAACGTGATATATTTTCCTCTACAAGGAGGTGGCAATTCTAAAAGAAAAGAACTTGATGGAGCTGCATGGTGAGCTCTAGATCTGCCTTGCTTTCCAATCAACAGGTTTCAAGCTGCAAAACTTTTAGGTATTCTTTTGTTGAAAATGTTTCCCTATCAAGTGTCTAGCACTATTGTAAAGGGATAAGTGTTAGTGGGTAGTTCCTCATGGAGGAGTACATGCCCCTTTGTTTTGATGGCATAGAAGGAGCCCCTAATGAGTTCTTTGTTGAGGATGGGAAATGCTTGCCTAGATTCATGGCTGATGGATCTATTTTGGCAAGCTAGGATGTTGATGATGTCATGGGTCTTTTTGGAGATATGGATATTAAACATGAAGATGTCACTATGAGGTTGTTTGTGTTGACATTTTTTGATAGTGCAAGAGATTGGTTCTTTTCCTTGTCTCCATGTTCAATCCCCTCTTGGGATGTTTTGAGAGAAATATTTATAGAATGATTTGAAAGGATTGTTTTTCTCAAGAAGAAGATTGTAGAGAAGAATGCTGAGACCTGACAGTTAGAAGAGGACAAGAGATTGTTGAGACTTGATGATGTTCATGAGGAGGCCGATGTTTCTGATGTTGAGTCTCATTATGCTGAAAATGCTGATTATGAAGCTGATTCTGAGATCAATGCATATGAGGATGCTGAAGTTGAATCTAAGGATGGCAATGTTTCCAATTTCTCTGCAGATTTTTCTTCTTTTCAATTTTAGGATTCTTGCTTCTTGTCTAGGTTCAATGATGTTCTGTGTGAAGAGAAGAATATTGGATATGATGTAGATGATGATTCCTGCATAGATTGCTTCACACAAACTGATCTAAGGCTAGACATGTGTATCCTTGTTCCTAACAGGGATGATATTTGCAGCATTGAGGGTGAGGCTGAGGGAGATGATATCAAAGCCCAAAGTCCATTAAGTAGTAAAAAGATATCAGCACTCTTGGCTGATGAATTCCAAAGGTATGCACCTTGTGTGGACTTTAATTTGTAGCTCCCCTATGATATAGTCTTTGACACTGATAATGAACCTAGCGTTCAGAGTGATCTTGATGACCCATGTATACAGAATTCTCCCTCTGGTAGTGACTCTGCAGAAGAAGAGGTTGAAGACCATAACAGTGTGTTTTCTTGTTATGAGGATTATTGTGATGAGCAAGTTTCTTGTTCATTTTCTGTTCCTTCTTCTGCTAGATATGATAGTGAAGAAGACCTTCACTTGGTTCATGATGCAGTCAGTGAAGACATTATGGAGGAACCAAGTTGCTCAGTGGCTGAGGCAATGTATGAAGGTAAATCAGAGGATTCAAGTCCTTCTTAGCCAGGTACTTTTATACTAATGCATGATGATCAGTATATTTTATTTCTTGATGTATTACTAGATGATATTTTTACTTCCAGTCAGCAGGGAGAAGTAAGTGATGTTCCTTACTTCTTAGAATATGAATGTGAGTATGATGGTTGTGACTGGAAGAACATGGGTAGTGACCAGCATAATTTCATTCTTCAGCCCATGAATATTCACATATGTTTGCAGCAAGGTGGTCATCAAATTTTTAGGTGGCTGGTTTCATATGTGGATGAAAATCAGACCTTTGATTTAGGAGGGTTTCTGATTTTCTTTTAGTGGCTCAAGGCCACTTTGTAAAGTTATGATCTTGTAAATCTTGTAAATATTCTTCCCTTTCTTCTGTGTGTTTCCTTTCCTATTTCCTAGTTCGGTTGCTAGTTTTTGTGGGTTCCCTATTTTTTTTTGAGGTCTCTATGTTTTTCTAGTGGGTGGTTTGCTTCTCCCCAGAGATCTGGATCCTTGTCATGCCTATAGGAGGCATGCATCCCCAAATGGAGCCACTGTTGGTCCATTTTCCTGTCAATGCAAAATCTTGAGAAAATGGCCTTTTCCCTACAAATTTTGAAGTTATCCCACCTTGTTGCACAGTTTCATCTTGCATTGAAAATCCATAGTGTTTCATGGTGTATGCCCTTAACCCCAAGTATTTTATTGTGTCACCTTGCTCTAGTCCAAAACACACATGCTGAATCGCAAAATCTAGAAAGTTATTCAAGTTCTAACGTCTGCAGGAAACAAATTTTAGAATCTGCCATAGTGTTGAAAACCCACAGTGTTTTTGAAAATCCATGATGTTTTCAGTCTATGTGAAAACCCTCACTGTTTTCAACCTTGTGCCTTCCAGCTTTTATGTGCTTATCTTTTGGTGTCAGAAACCTTGTGTGTTTTTTATCTTTTCCGTTGAAAACCTTGTGTGTTTTCAACCTCACAGTTTCCTATTTGCTGGCGTTCCCTAACTAGGCAAGTGCGATCATTGGTGGGTCACCAGTTCTTCCCATTGCTTGATGTGGTTAAATTTTAGACAAGATTGGTGGTTTTCATATGATCACATGGTAAAGATGCACAATGTTTAACCTTTATGCTTTTGCGACAGCCGTTTGATTTTCTTGTATGGGTGTGAAGTGGGTCCAGGTCTGCAGGCTCTTCTTGATTGGTTGTCACATGGCCACATGTCAGACTTTTCTGACATGCAATCATGTGACCACTTGCCACCTATCTATGTGGGTCCCAGTTCTTAGTGATGTTCAGCTGCCTGGCGGTTAAGTTTTTCTTTCCACGATTTGGCAACTTGCGGTTATCTCTTGGTCACTGATTCTTGGTGGTTAGGCCCTTAACATCTAGCGACTTGGCTGGCAGTTTACTTTTCCTTAGTCACACAATCATGTAATGGTGGGCTCAGGTCTTCATTCTTTTAAGGGTAAGGCCTCTTCGGTGATGGTCCCGCTGGTGGTTATGTGGCGGCCTATGGTTGGCTGTCACATGATCGCGTGTCAGAGTTTTTTGACATGTGATCATGCGACTGGTTGACATGTGTGCTATGGTACCGATGGTGGGTGGTGAAGTGGCATCCTCCAGATGTTGAGGTGGCAGGGTTCTAGTGGCTACGAGGTGGTGATTCAAATTTTGTCAGTGGGGCTGGTGTTTTTGGTGACATGGGCATTCCCAATTGGCTGGCGGGTGATAGGGTGGCATTGACATGGAGGCTTGTCACATGTTTGCATAGCCCAATTTTTGGCTATGTGATCATGCAACCACTGCTGGCGTCACAGTTATGGATTTGGGTAGGTCCATGGTGCCTGTGTTGCTGACGTGCTAGTTTTTGATTGGCTGTTGACTTTTTGAGGGCCCCGCGATTGTTGTGAACTTAAACATAGGCCGCTCGATGTGGTGGGAAAAGGATGAGATCTATGGCCATGTTTTAAAATTTTGGGGGTGACCATTGGATTTCAATTTCAAATCTACAGAGGGTTTTCCAGTGACAAGAGGTACCAGAGTTCAATACTTTCATGGCCAGATTTGATTGGTTTGGTGGTGCTTTCTATTGCAGTGTGGTCCAGGGTGCCATGAGTTTTTGTAGGGATGTTTTTCCATGTGGGGAGGATAGTTTGTTGGCTTGAGATGTTTTGATGGTCTAGTCAAACTAATTTTCATGATGAATTTGTGATCTTGGTACAAATTTGAAGATTTTCTTGCCGTGAGGATCATGCCTTATTTCTGACAAATTGGTGCTGGTTTTCCCTCGAGCATGTTTTTAGGAACTTTGTTGTGGTTTAGCTATTGTAACCCTAAATCCAGTCATCGGTAGCTTGTTGCAACCTATTTTGGGTTTCCAAGATGACTGGTGGTATATATTGCAAGTTTTTGATAGAACAAGGGTTCTAAATTTTATTAGTTCCAGAGGTTCCATTCTATTTTGTTCCTGTGGGAAGTAGTAAACTCTATCACATTGTAGGAGGCTGAATAGAATTTCTTTCCATCTTTTCTAGGTTATTGAAGTGATAGTCTCAGTTCTGGTATAGATATGTACATGATTCATCATACTTAATATAATTGTTTCAAGCTTTCAAGTCTCTCCTTGGTATCAGTTTTATGAGTTTTGGATTTTCTTGTCCATTGCATAGGGTTACCTTTGCATATGTTCTAGTCTTTAGTTCTTGATCTAGGATCAAGTGAAAAATACTTTGGATAGGGCATAGATTCATTAGAATTGTCTACAGAAGGATCTTATAAGTAGTGGATGGGCTGGAATAGTTGTATTTATGGCTTTGAGTCTTTGACAGTAGTTGGTTCATGTTCTATATTTATTTTTGAGTGCTGCCCAATGGATAATGGCACTGATCAAGGGCTAGTATATTTAGTTGAGTCCAATGCTTGATGGTCTTTGGCTATTTCCTACATCTTTGAATATCAATCACCAGTAATTCCCTTCACAAGACCATTTTACCCTGCATAGTAGAGTTGATTCAATGAATACCTGGTTAGTATTTAGTAATCCTTTACTATAATCTGCTATATGAATCTAGAAGTATAAGGTGTGTAGTGAGTGAAGTTTTCTTTGGATTAGGTGCACCCGCCTTGGTTTTGCAGAGCCAGAAGTAGAAGAGGGCATATTAAGACCCTATAGTTGGTCCAGTTGTCTTGCAAAGCTCTCATACTTGGAATTAACCACTCCTAACATTAGTCTCAAGGCATATCAGCAGCCTTAAGTGGTGTAAGCATTTTAAAACACTAACAATGTACTCTATGATGCAAGCTTAAATGTGGAAGGCTGAATGCTATAATGAGATCTAAAGGCATGTAAAAATGAATGGCTATAGTGCAACTAAAGAATGCAAGAATGAGGACTATAATGTGGCAAGACTAAGATTACAATGCAAAAAAATGGAGGCTAAAATGCAGCAAGCATGAGGACTATAATGCAGCAAGAATAAAGTATAAAATGCAGTGAATATGAAGTTAAAATGCATTGAGGATGAAGACTAGAAAGCATCAAGAACAAAGATTATGATGTAGTAAATATGAAGACTAAGAATGCAACAAGAACAAAGATTATTCTATGATCGCAATTGTTTTAAGAACTCTTGACACTTGAAACAACTGTAGAACATTGTTGTAAAGGTATCTGAATGTTTGTAGGATGTTTTGTGACCAAACTGTAGGAGTGTTTTGCAACGTGTGTATGAGTATTGTCTTGTTATAATCTTATTTAAATGTTTTGATCACTCACATCAAACACATCATGCAGTAGTTCCATTATGTATGTAACCAAACACGCTACAACCTAGGCTGAAAGACAATATCCACTGAATTCCTACTTCAACAAAGTTCAGCCATGCCTACTTATGGTGGACAACCTAGAAGCTTGGAGGCACAGACTCCTCCTTACTAGTGAAATCACTTCTTGGGTACACCAAGCTTCGAATTCCAAGGGTCATTACTTCCTAAGGAACTGTTATCTGTACTATAAGCTGCGAAATTGTAGGATGTCTTCATGGGCATGGGTGACCCATTGAGCTAGTGGATAGAGGGTTTTTGGCCACTATAACAAAGTATTTAGTTTGGGACATCTAGTTTAGTGGGTGTATGATAAAATCCTTTTAGAGATCTCCCAACCTTGAGAACCAAGGTTTCACACACCACTTGGGTACTAGACGAGAGCTATCATATAGCCCACATCATTGATTGGATTATTAATCACAACCACACATTTATATAGTGATTAGGATGGAGACCTAGCTTTGTCCTGTTATCACTTGAGGTCATCCCCTAGGGTGTTCAAGTGAACACCTTGGTCCAAGGTAGGCCTCTCTAGAAGAACTATATGGATTTCTCTTCACCCAAGATCCATGAAGGTGAGGGGAGAGGATACCTCTATACATCCCTTTGGGATTTATACATGATAAGGCACATCAAGTAGCAAAAGGAAAATAAGAAAATTCATTTCCCCAAGCTCCTATGTAAGTATCTATCAAGTAAGTCTAGGTTTTTGGTTGTCTTTAAAAGACAAGAGCATAATCCCCTATTACTAACAAGATACCACTAGTGAACCTGTATTAAGATGCCTAAGAAAAATATTTTAAATCAAACACAACATTTTAGCATCCACTTCAAGGCAACCTACATGAAATTTTCAGTAATCTCAATTGCTTTTCTCTTTGTCACACATCCTACAAGAAAAGGTTTTGAGTAATATCTCTACTCAAGCATCCTGCAAACTGGTTAGCCCTGTTAGAAACTTGGAAAACCAAAATGACAGCTTATGTAATCCAAAGTTACTAGATATACAAGAAATCTAAGAAAACTCTTAATTCTATTTCAAAGTAGTGCAAAAAACTCATACAAGTATTCTAGTGTTCTGGTACGAGTCAGGATCCTAACTCGTACTAGTCTATATGAGTGCTCATACGAGCAATGTGACCAGTTTTTAACCAAAATAAAGGAAAATTTTGCTATTCATCAAAGATTTCTCATATGAGAATGTACTGTGTCTGATACAAGAAACACAGTTATCAAATATGAGTCTTGGTATAGTCTCATACTAGCCTATGAGAATGCTTGTATGAGCTAACAGGGTCATAGTATGAAGCTGAGACTCAAAATTCATGAAATATCAAACATGATCAAGTGGAGATAGAGAATGAAAATCTCAGCCCCACGGTGGGCACCAAAATATGTGTGGTAAAAATGTGATTGAAGTAAACACACTTCATTGAATCATTGCTTGATCTACTTTAAACAAATTGAAATCCAATAAAGACATTCAAAAGAGATCAAATTGATCCATTGCTTGGTAGTAGATTCATGTGTGGGATGCTCTCAGATTCATTGTATTCCAGTGACATAAACAAATCTAAATAAAGGATTTAATATGCTTATAGTATGAGATGCAGATTTATTCCAATTATCAAGTAATGCTCATCCAATTAAGCAAAACTGAATATTCCTATGTGATTGATATGCAAATGGTAAAGAAAATATTAATCTATAGTGAAGCTATGATTAATCCATATTTAATTCTTGAAATGAAATGTTCCTATCAAAATGTATGCAAATAAACTTATTAACTTCAATGCAATAATAATCAAAATGGCAACACTACTTTAGAAAAACAATTCTTGGATCCTTGTGATGAGAATGAAGCTTGTTTATATAGAATTGAATCAGAAATGAATGGCTAGGATTGATTGACAATGAGAGGTGACGATTCATTCAAAGATTTAGTTTCAACAAAAACTTCACAAATCAATTAGAGAGCTCAATAGATAAATTTTGGATACTTCAAAAGATTGTTTGAGTTAACTGGATTGATTCTTTAGTTAACTATCTTGTTCCCATTTCATAAGATCAAGTTGATCAAAGATTTCCAAAACTATCCCTTGATGACATAAATATGCACTTTAAGCTTTTAAATAATAAGTTTAATGGAATTTTGTCAAAAAGGTGGTGAAATAATCAATTTAAATTCCTTTTTATAATTTATTGACAATTAACTCATTCATTTAATCAATATTTAGAATATTCATTAAAAAAATAGTTTGGAGACTTGATTTGATTTATTTACTTAATTAATCTTGAATCATTAATTAAATAAATAGTAAGAATTTGATATAATTTCCAATACACTTAGGATTAGGAATTAATTAATTATTATTGGTTCAATGTAGAGATATATCGGTTAGGTAGATTTGATAACTTTAGAGAGCCTTGGGTTAGGTCTTAAGATAATTGATTGAATTGAAGAGTAATTCGAGATCAGGGCCTATGGTTTTGGGTGAACATTTTTAAGTGATTACAATGGTGTGCACCCTAGAAGTTAAGTTGGTTATACTATATTCATGCTTAGTCTATGAGCACATGATCAGATATGCAAGTATGAGAAAGATATAGACAGTTGAAGTTACACAACTAATATGTGCCAGTGAAGAACATAGTAAGAAGTTGACTGATATCATTTTGAGTTGTGGTTATATTATAATGATGTAAAGGCTATGCACCTATTATAATTAGGTTTTCGACATGTATATATGTTTGTTTGTAAACATGCTTGAGCCAATTCATTTGGAAGCATTGTATGTAATAGGTTTAAGGGCCGACCTAGTTGTTTATTTTGTATGTGCATATAAATATGAGATGTGCCCATTGTAAATGTTATGGAAGTTGATATAGAGTTGTAATAAGTAGAGAAAAAGTGTGCAAAGAGACTATAAGATGTATTAGAGCTTTGCAAGAGGTCAAAGTATTAGCACATCAAAGCAATTGATCTAACAAGCAGTGTCACAGTGATAGTTCATCCAACAGATATAGTGTGTATCTGAGATTAGAAGGTTGTAGCCTTCACCACTTGAGCAATGAGCTCTAGGATAGTGCATCCACTCCCCTAATAAGGAATATTGTAAAAGACTCCTAATAGGGTCTGACCCTTAACAAGGTCTACTATACTTAATACATTGTAAAGCAACTCCTAACAGGATTAAGGATCTTCTAACAAAGATCACAAAACACTAGTACAGAATATTAGTGGGTGTCAATTCCCACCGGGGTTTTTACCTATTTGGGTTTCCCCATTACCATATTGGTGTTATGTGTTGATTTCATGTTTCTTGTTTATATGGATGTTAATTTCAGTACTTAAGCATTTAAGTTCAGTTTAAAGATTAAGTAAAAAGATAAATATTTAATGAACACTTATTCACCCACCCCTCTCAGTGTTCCCATTCCTAACAATTGGTATCAGAGCTTTGGTCCTGAGAAAAGGATTTTAACCACTTGAGGAGATCATGGAAAAAGTAGAAATGAAACATCTGAAAAGAAATTTGGAAGCTACTCTTGAAGACCTGGACAAATCTGAAAGAGAAATTGAAGAACTAAGGGAAAAACTCAGTGATGCTCAATTAGTCATCAAAAGACTAAGGAAAGATTTGAAAGAATGCTCTACCAGTGATCTAGGGACAATGGTCAAGAAGCTGAATGAAGAAAATAAATCCTTAAAAGAACAACTTGAAGAATTTGATGATAAGCTAACTAACAATCAGGAAGTCTATGATGAACAGGTCAAAGAGAACCTTCAACTGAATGAAGAATTGAGGCAAGAAAACATGGAAATCTTAGAACTAAGAAACAACAAGGAAAGATTGGAATCTGAATTAAAAGAGGCTAAGAATCAGATTGATAAATTACACACCATTTTTGATTTAATAGAATCTCAGTTATATGCAAGAAGAGCTAAAGGAGATACTAGTTGCATTGGATACAATGAAGCACAAAATCAGATTGATAACATGCGAGCAAGAATGAAAGCATGAGAAAGCAACTTAGATGCTAAAGAGACTAGAAGTTAGACCAAAGATCATATTGAACCACCTAAGAATGAGCACAAGCCTATAGACCTCACTTGTTATGCATGTAACAAGCATGGACACATAGCAAGGAACTGTAATGAGGTAAGACCTTTCAATGGTTATTGTTATTCATGCAATAAATTTGGTCATAGGGCTATGAATTGCAAGACAAGCCAAAAGAACATGACTCATAATCAAAGAAATCAGAATCAATCAAATGTAAGAAGCTCTCAGAATGTTACATATCAAATATGTAACTATAATGGTCACTCAACTAAAAAATGTAAGATGGTGACTCATGTTAATGCACCAAGGAATATAAGGCCTCGAGTCATTTGTCACTCTTGTAACAAAGCTAGACACATCTCAAAGTTTTGCAGATCAAGGATGCAAGGTCAAGAAAGCCCCAAAAAGCCTGAAGAACTAGTTTTGAATCCTAAAGGAGAAGTTAATTTTTTGAAAGCTTCAGAGGATGAAAGCTTGATTTGGTCAGAAATAAAGAAGAACAAGGTTGATGAGTATGTATTGGATGCATCCACAATGGACACACCCTCTACATCTAGATGAATGGCCCTCAGGGTCATAGGGGGAGCTAATTTAGCTCTAGACCCTTGTGTGGCTGGTATACTCACTCTTAGAGTATGCACTTTTGGACTTAAGCTTTTGGAGACTATAGAAACCTTCATGCAAGAGTGAACTAGCTGATTGTTTGCAAAATGAAAGATAGAAATTTTTGAGTGACAACCTGGTTTATGTGGTAAGCATTAATGGCATAAATTCTACTTTAAAGTACATAGAAGTTAGAAGATCTCTCATTGCATTCAAATTATGAGAAATTGAAGAGCAGAAGAGTATTAGTAGATGATTGAGAAGGATTTTAGTTGATTCATCAAGTGATTTGTTGTGCATTTGATTGGTTGCGGAAACCCTAGTTCATCACGTCGATTCAAAATCTCTTGGAAACCTTTGTGAAAGCAATACACAAGTAAGTGATGGCTACTCCCATAGTATTTGATGTTGTAGAGAAGAAAAGATATGTGTTTAAGAGGCATCCATTTAAGTCTACACTTGATGACCTATAAGGGGCAATCTCCCGCATGCCTATAGGAATTATGCATGTCAAGGACATTAGGGCATACATCTACTGTAAGAAAGACCCAATAGGATTGGATAGATTAATGGTGCACATGGAAACCATGTTAAAACTACAAAACCTTCTTGGATGAGTATGTGCGATGGGATAATCATCCTATAGTGGAGTATGCTATGACATATGAGTTCTATGAATCAGAATGGATCAAGATTGTTTTGAGCAGGATTCATGATGACCTATTTTGGATAGGTGAAGTGCTGGTCAAAATTACCAGCAATCTAATTAATGAAATGATGGGGCTTTCAAGGATAGGTGTCATCCTTCTAGTGGGTAAAGATGTGAGGAAGATTTTTGAACAGACTTGCAAGTCAAGGAGTGATAGGAGTGGAATGACCATAGAGCCTATTGAGCAAAATGACATCAAACTAATGTCTATGATACTTGGATACATGCTTCAACACACCAGTAGGGTGAACAATGTATTTGTGGCCATAATTCTTGCAGCCATAAGACTTGTTAATGAAAATGGAGAGTTCAACCTATGTGAAATCTTGTGCACACAACTGATTGATAACATTAAGGCAATCAAGCATGATAAGACCAAAATATTCAAATTTGGGTCTTTTATCATCTATATGTACTTTTACATTGTTGGAAAAGTATCTGATTTGTATCTAGACAAATCTATTCCCACAATGCCTCAGATATCTCTCAAGGCATGTACTAAAAGCACCTTGAAGGATTACATGACATTGGAGCTAAAGACATTTAGGGTTAAGATGCAAATGAGGTATAGGATACCAGAGAAGATAGTTGAAAAGTATAAGGATACTATCTATTTTATGGTTGAAACTAATATAAAATGCATGGAGGCAGTTGAACCTAGAACAAAGTAGATTCATCCACTTGGATATGAGGTAGATGAACAAGTTTTAGAAGATTATGCTCAAGTTCTATTAGCAACACGTAAAGACCCTAATGAGCCAAGATGGAGAACCTATGAGGAGAAAACTAGAGAAGTTGATGTAGTATTAAATAATGCAACAATAAAAAGAAAGGTTTCTAAAGTTACCTCAAAAATCTTGAGAATACATGGAGTATCTCAAGAAGACCTAGACAAAGAAAGGGAACAAAAGATTACTTTGGAATTAGAGAGCGCAGATACAACAAAGGTAGAATTAGATGATCCCAAGCTAAAGAAGGTGAAGATAGAAATATCTAATGAATAGAAGGGTAAAACTGATGTTACTCCTTCTGCACCCAAGGAAACCATTGACCTTACTACTCCTCCTAAGTATAAGGAAATTCCAAAGAGGAAGAAAGAAATTAGCACTAGTCATCCATCCTCAAGAGTCAACGGGAATAGAAAGAACTCACAAGCACCTCCTGAAGTAAGTTTCAAAACTAGTCTTAGTGTGCTAAGTACAAGAATAGTTTATGAAGGAAGAATTGATCAAGTAGGGAAGTTTTATGAAAAATATAGTGAAATAGACAAATCTAAGATACATGTAATGATAGTCAAACACATGCTAAAGTTCAAGAAGATAGTCTTGGAACTTAAGACTATGATCCCTGATAATGTGTGGAACATCCTAGAATTCCAAAAGAGACAAGCTACTGAAGAAGACCTACAGATAAGGGAAAAGATTCTAGATGATACCCTTCCTATCTATTCTCTAGAGGAGAAGTTTTTATTGTTAGACTTAGTGAAGCCACATCTCAGAACAAAGTCAAGGAATTTGCACATTATGGACAAGAACTATGATCTTGTTGCTAAGGAAACATAGAAGGCATAAGAGAAAGTATTAATGAATAGGCACATGTATCCAACTACTACGCCAACAACACAAGTACCCATAAAGGAAGTCAAAGTGGTAGAGCCCACTAATGCATTAGTGACAGGTCCTCAAGATTCAATGCCTATAGTGGAAACTCAAATAGAGGTAGAGAAGTCTGCACCCATGATAGTCACTAAAAGATAGCACCTTTGTCATTGACAATGTAGAGATAGCCATGGCGGCCACTGACACTGAATTGGATAAGTTTGAAGAAGCCTTTCTGAATACACAAGAAGCTAAATTTTTTTGCAACAAAACACCTCCCACTAATCAAGAAGAAGTATTGATTGAAGATATAACAGATGAGAAAGAAGAAGAAAAGATGGAAGAGAAGACAGAACAAGAAAAAGAAAAAATATAAAAAGAGGAAGAAAAGAAAGAAGAAAAGGTAAAATAAAGTGAGAAAAAGGATGAAATGTTAGTAGAACTAATCAAGGTGAAACAAGAAGTGATGCATATAATGCCCATCACTCCTTCAATAGCATTGTTGTCAAGTTTGACACCTGACACAACTAGCTTAGACTCATGGGGAGAAGAAGACCTAATTAAGTTCAACATCCTAGCTATGGAGAAGGCCAAGGAGAAACAAGTGATGAGGAATCCCCTCCTTGTAGAGTTAATGAACATAAAAGCTTGTTACCTGTAGATAAGAAAGTGTCCAAAGTACACTCAGTTGATGATGTCAGTTCAGTGATTTCATAATTCAAGGGAAACTTCACTAGCTTGGAAGAATCTGCATCCCTAGTTGCAAAGGAGAAATACATGAAGAAAAGGCTCAATGAATTGGTCAGCAACTATGTACTTGACCTAAGCTCCCTAAAGGCTAGTCAAGCATCCTTGAAGGACTTTGCAACAAAGGGAAGAAAGATCATTGCTGAATGCATGAACCAAGACAAGTTGACTGGTGATTTATACAAAAAGATTCGAGAGGCTAAAGCTATGATAGATAGCATAAGAAAATCAGTGGAAGATCCATCAGTGGATGTGAACATGTGCAATAATGTCTACCAAGGTTATATTGATAAAATTGAAAAGGAAGAAAAAGAGATGACTAAGATAAGGGGAAGGTAGACTCAACTAAGGAATGCTCTTGCACCGTCATTAGACATACTAAATCAGAATATCAAGGAGATTGATGCCACCATGGTGACATATGATCAAGGTCTTAGCACTAATCTAGAGAAGATGGAAAAGCTTCAGTATGCTTTATGCGGCCATCTATAGATTGTAAATTCACTAATTAGATTTTGGAAGAAGGAGATCCAAAATCTGTAGATTGCATATCTAGATGTACTATCATAGTAAGTTTTTGTAGTTTTAGTTTTTGACACACCTTTTTCATTAATTTCAAAGGGGGAGTATGTATTGAATATGGACAATAGATATGTATAAGGAGATATAAGATAGAAAGATATGTATAGGGAGACACAATTTTTTTGTATTAAGGACAGTTAACAACTTGGCCATATTCCTTTGTTGCCATCAATGACAAAGGTGGAGATTGTTGGAAAGTTGGCTATGGTGTATATGGATTAATATAGTGTTGTCATTATGGAAACAAAGTCATATAGAATTTTGGAGTGAGCGCACTTGATGTAAAGATCAGAAATTGGTAAAGTGTCGAAGACTAGACAGTGTACAAAGTTCTCAAAGTTTAGAGCATCAACACATGTGCATACGATCAAGTTATGGTGTGCACCCTAGAAGTTAAGTTGGTTAGACTATATTCATGCTTATTCTATGAGCGAATGATCAGATATGAAAGTATGAGAAAGATACAGACAATTGAAGTTACACAACTAGTATGTGTCAGTGAAGAACTGAGTAAGCAATTGACTGTTATCATTTTGAGTTGCGGTTATATTCTAATGATGTAAAGGCTATGTGCCTATTATAATTAGGTTTTCAACATGTATATATGTTTTTTTGTAAACACACTTGAGCCAATTCATTTGGAAGCATTGTATGTAATATGTTTAAGGGCCGACCTAGTTGTTTCTTTTGTATGCGCATATAAATATGAGATGCACCCATTGTAAATGTTATGGAAGTTGATATAGAGTTGTAATAAGTAGAGAAGAACTGTGAAAAGAGACTATAAGATGTATTAGAGCTTTGCAAGAGGTCAAAGCATCAATGCATCAAAGGAACTGATCTGACAAGCAGTGTCATAGTGACAGTTCATCTAGCAGATATAGTGTGTATCTGAGATTAGAAGATTGTAGCCTTCACCACTTGAGTAGTGAGCTCTAGGATAGTGTGCCCACTCCCCTAACAGGGACTATTGTAAAAGACTCCTAACAGGGTCTAACCCTTAACAAGGTCTACTATACTTAATACATTGTAAAGCAACTCCTAACAAGGTTAAGGATCTTCTAACAAGGATCACAAAACACTAGTACATAATATTAGTGGGTGTCAATTCCCACCGGGTTTTTTACCTATTTGGGTTTCCCCTTAACCATATTGGTGTTATGTTTTGATATCATGTTTCATGTTTATATGGATGTTCATTTCAGTACTTAAGCATTTAATTTCAGTTTAAAGATTAAGTAAAAAGATAAATATTCAGTGAATACTGATTCACCCCCCCCCTCTTAGTGTTCCCATTCCTAACACATCCTTGAATCCAGAGTCATTACACATTTCAATATATGTATTGAAGATAACATTTGAACCAAGATCCTAAATCTTAACATGGAAAAATGATCTTATATCTTTAGTCAATAGCACACCATGGGTTATTGAAGACAAAGCTCACACGGGGTCGTTCTCTACTACCTTAAAAGGATGTAACTTAAATACTAGCCTCGATTCATCTTTAATATCAACTAATATAGGAGTGTCCATAATGCCAAAAATAGTTTAATTCAAAAAATACACTATAGAACCTTTTCAACACATTGAAATACCATTTTTGTTTATCGATGAGGGTTCTTCAAACACCACTTCAATTCTAGCCCAAGATCACAACTATCAATCCACAATCACTTCAAATTTCCTTAGGGTTTCTCGCAAGTGCACTACTTAGCTCATAGAATGCATTGTGACAAATGAACTACACTTTTTCTATTTTAACATTTCATTTGCAAGTAATAGATGCAATGGTCAAATAATACTTTTAATTAGTTGCAATGGTTAGAACATTAAAATGTCACTATGCCATAAAAATCATTATGCGGTCGCATAGAATCATATGTAATACAAGATTATTCTTCAAATTATTTCATAAGATTAATAGGCATCTAAAAATGATGAAAAATATTACCACACACACAAATTAGGGGATAGGATATATATCTTACTTGATTTTCTCCCCCTAAGCCAATAGTGACTTAGTTTGATGATGAAACATCCACACTCGATGATGATGTGGATCCTTATGATGTCTTAAAATCTTCCTTAGTATGTTCTCTCTTCTTCTAGATCTTGTTCATCTCTTTCCTAGCCTCTTCCAATTCACAATTTATTTTCCCTTTTTATTCTCTAACCATTTTACCAGTTGGTTTCTCATTCCACAATTCCTTTCTAGATGACCAATCTTGTGACTCTTCTTCTAGATCTCGTTCATCTCTTTCCTGGTCTCTTCCACATTAACAATTTTTTTCCCTTTTGATTCTTTGACCAGTTTATTGGTTGGTTTCTCATTTTATAATTCCTTTCTAGGTGACCAATCTTGTGAGAATGAAATCATGTCATATCGGTTGTCCTCCATGGTCTAGAATTTCCTTTGTTTGTCCTCATTATGAAATTTATAGCCATGTGTCCATAGTTCCCACAAATTCAACATGTGACATTGAATTTCCTCTCCCTTTGGTAAGGGATTTCCCAGTTCACTGTGACCTTGGATTATTGACTCTTGACCTGCATTCATCATCTTTATGGCCATATTTGTTGCATGTATAAAAATATCCATCAAAGCTACTATTAATGGATCTACTACTAGGCTTGGATCTACAATCATGTGCAGTGTGTCCATACTTATTACAATTATAGAAATACACATAAAAAATGTCAGGCCTATTAACCAATTTTCATCTACAAACATTAGAAGTATGAAAAACCTTACCAAAGTTGTAATAAATTGGTTTGTAGAATTTCTTACCAGAATTGGTTGGATTCACCTTCAGATCTTGATAGGGCTTCTTTGGTCTAGATGATTCACTAACTTCAAAATTACCGCAACCAATATATCCAAGACCGAATGGTTCCTTGGGTCTTCTTTGACTCCTCAACTATTCATCAAGCTTCTCAAAACTTTCATTATACTTCTTCAATTTCTCATTGGCTTATTTCTCAATTTTCAATTCATTCTTCAACTTTTGATTCTCTCCCCTCAATATTTCATTTTCACTTAGGATCTTATGGTTTTCTTCACTTGTATCATGAAGCCTTTCATGCATTTTGACATTATCTTGTACATTCCTGTACAACTCTTCCTCTTTTGCCTTTAGGGCATCCTCAACAACCTTTTTGGCTTCTTTTTCAACTTTCCTTGTATCCTCTACAGTTCCTCATTCTTTCATCTCTTCAAAAATTATAATTGTTTGACCTTCAAGCTCTTTCCTTAGGTTTTCTTTGTCTTTGTTCAGCTTCTCATTTGCCTTCATCAAATTTACAATAGATTCCTTATATTCTTCAGATCCATGTTTTGGCAGGTGTTTAATGTAGTCTTGTCTTTCATTTAGTTTCTCAGAAAGTTCTTTCCTCTTAGTAATAGAAATTTTTAGTTGATCTTTTAGGTCATTGATTACCTTTTCTTCTTGAAGTTTCCTTTTGTACTTATAAGTCTCCATGTCTTCCTTAGGGATGTCACCCAAGCTGTTATGCTTCTTCAAGGGAAATTGGCTCTGATACCAATTGTTAGTATATAGAGGCACTGGGGGGGGGGGGGGGCTGAATCATCACAAATAGGTGATGAACCAATTCAACCAATAATCTGAATATGCTTTTAAACAACTTCCATACAACCAAACATGCAAGTGTAACTATGTAATAGAAATAAAATAATTCAAGAATCCACAAAAGTATAACACATAACATCACTATTTTCCATGGAAACCCTTGTAAGAGGGAAAAAACCACATTAGGGATGACTCCCAAAAATCTCTTCACTACAATAAAAAGTGTTTCCTTGTTAGGAGCTTATAATATCTTGTTACGGTTACACCCAATTAAGAGTGACTAGTGCCTTATTAGAAGTAGAATCAGATCTGTTAGGATCTACCTCTCCAGAGGATTTTGAACTCCTTATTAGAAGTCTCCCTATTAAAGGATTTATACACTGATACCTATTAAAGTCAACCTTGTTAAGGGGTTTAACTTGCTAACCTATTAGAGTTATCCTTGAGCAATGAACTCAAATAACTAATTTAGAAATGGCATCGCTTTCCTGACAGATCCAATACAATATCTTAATCATGGTGCAACTTTCTATCTCTATCTCTGATCACAACCACCAATAACATGATCTTATTTTTTAAATCACATGATTTATCTTTCCTTTATAGAATTGTTCTTAAGTTGGATAGGGCTTGAAAAAATTTCGACAGGTTGGCCCAAATTTTTTACCAAATACATGAAAATTAGTGCCAATCATACCTAACACGTTGATCCATAATGTAATACAAACTTTTATTACAAGGCACCGACAAATAATAAATTGCCTTGATCATCTGATCATCCGGTATCAATTGATAACTCAATTGATTCACACTAAAGAAATCACCAAAATACCAACACACTGAAAAAATTGAGTTAATAGTTGCAGTCATAAAATTGAACTTGACTAACCAAAGTAATGCTCCAGTAAAAATCACACCACCCAATTTACTCTCTATCTTGATCAACACTGAAAATAATTTATGTTACTATCTTCATGCTAATCAATTAAAACACTTAGCTTATTTTTCTTTACCTATCCATCCAGACAATCAGTATTGGTAATCTATTCATTAAATTTGATAGAGTTTCCATCAATAAAAAACTCATAAGCATAAAATACTACATCTCAACTCTATAATCCTCATAATGCCAACACATTATTGACAGTGGTAGTGCTGATAATATTGTTTCAAAGGAAATGATGGATAAATTGAAGTTAGCGAAAATAAAGTATTTGAATCCCTAAAAAATTTCTTGGTTGCAAAATGATCACAAGGCTTTGGTCAATGAACAGTATCTGATAAAGTTCATAATTGTAAACTATCATGATGAGGTATTGTGTGATATTATGCCTATGGATTCTTGTCATCTCTTGTTAGGGAGACCATGTAAATTTAATCCTTGTGCATCACATGATGGGTATGAAAATACCTATTTGTTGACAAAGGATGGATTCTGACACAAGTTGAAGCCATTGAAGGAAATAGAGGAAAAGGTATGTAGTAATGCCATAATATGTTTAGTTAATGAAAGGAAGTTTCTAGAAGGAATGAAGCATGAACATATGTATTTTAATTTAATTCCAAGAGTTCATAAAGATGAAGTAGAAGATGTACCTAAGGAAGTTGCAGATTTTTTGAATGAGTTTTAGGATAATATATCTAATAATGTACCTAATAGATTGCCACCAATAAGAAATATTAGTCATCAAATGGACTTGATTCCTAGGTCCATTTTTCCAAATAAGGCATCCTATAAAATGACATCAACAAAGATTGAAGAGTTGAATAGACAAGTGAAAGAGTTGTTGCATAAGGGGTTGATTCGAGAGAGTTTGAGTCCATGTATTGTACCAATAGTACTAGTAGAAAATAAAAATTGAGAATGGAAGATGTGTATAGATTATCAAGATATCAATAAGATTACTATCAAGTATAGGTTTCCCTTGCCAAGGATGGATGGCATTATGGATTTCTTGAGTGGAGATGAGTACTTCACAAAGATATATCTAAAGATTGGATATCATTAAATCAGGATTAGAGAAGGAGATGAATGGAATAAAACCTTCAAGACAAAGGAGGGCTTGTATGAGTGGTTAGTCATATCTTTTGGGCTAACCAATTTTGATCACTTTTGATGATCTTACCTTGTTAGGATTAACATTTAAGACCTATCAAGATCTACCTTCTTAGAGGATTTTAGCAACACTCTTTAAGTGTGCACTCGGTTAAGAGATTTACAATGAGACAGTTAAGTCTACTCTGTTAAGAGATTTTCTGCTACAATTGTTAGAAAGTAACAATATAAATGATATGGATGTTGAAACTTACTTTGTTGAGTATTAGATCTTCTTAGCCCTTAACTGATATTACCTTTTTGTGATAGATATATCCTTTAAATATTTCTCAGTAGCCTTTTTTCTACTTCTGATATAATCCTTAATACTTAGTCAAAAATTTGCATCATAACCCTGTCTAATCTTTAGATTGTCTCCTCTTGGTGGCTACTTCTTAGATATATGATTTGATATGTTATCTTGATAATTCTTAAATCATAATTATTTTGACTTAATTAGGGTTATGGAATCATCTAGAAAATATTTGATCAATGAGCCATATGAATAACCTAATTCAAAATTGCAAAGGGATCATCACCAATTGATTTGATATCTCCTAGAAATATTTACCTCGATATATGTAAACTATTTTCTAAATCAGTATAAACTATTTGCCTTGTTTTCTATGTCATTACAACCTTCTATGTCAATCTTGCATTACCCTCTTCCTCTGTAAAATAGTGATGTTCAGTAAATAGGTATAGTCAGTTATAACTGTACTTGATGTCCTCAGTAATCATGTGGCTCAATGTCGATGCTTGGTTAACATGTCTTTCTCCTAATGCTCTGCTAGGTTACAATACTTAATGCTTTGACCAACTTATCTATTTTCTTTTCTTTACCAATTATATGTGTGGCACTAATGACAACACTTAATGCAATTAGGTGTAACATTATCTCCCTTTGGCATTAGTGGAAAAAATGCATATGTATGCCATTTTTCAAAATCTTTTTCAAACTTTGTAAACTCATAAACTCCCCATGTCAATACTAATACTTGGTAAAGTACATACTATACATAATTTTCCCCCTTTTTTAACAGTAATGCCAAAAAAATATGTACTTATAGTTTGTCAAAAATATTCTAATGGGTTTTCTTCAAGTTTTCCAAGAGATTTTCCCATTCCTCCTTTAGACTTTCTAGTGCAATTTGTCTATCTCTAATCGTGCATGCCTATAAAAAATATGATCAACTACTGATAGCTCAGGGGTGGTAATCATTTCTTTTTCCTTCTTCACATGTTTCTACTGTTGGAAACTGCAATTGAAGCAATTGTTGTATTGTCATTGATGTCAAACCTTAACTGGTAAGACTGTTGCTATCTAAGAAAGTTCTATATCTATTTGATTGTTGTGAACGAGATAGGAAAGGTTGGTAACAATAGCACCTAAGGAAAGGTTGAGTTATCTTGATACTTCAATGAGGACTTGATTATGTGGAAAAATGATAAGATAATGTAGTGTTTATCTAAGTAAGAATGAAGACTAACCTAGTAGGCTTAACCGAGAAAAAGTGAAGAAATCTAGTTTAAGCCAAGTGATGTTAGTGTCGACTGAGCTAGTATATGCTAAGTAAATTCAGTGTTGACCAAACATTAGTTAATTGCCGAGGAAGATAGTATTAGCTGAGGAAATAGTTTTTGAGGTGATCGAGCTTTCTAATGAAGACCGAGGAGGTGAACACTATATTGACCGAGCATCAGTAATTTACATTTGAGGAAGAATTCAAATTTCCAGCCGACATAGTTGAATTCTTGGATTATGTAAAATGTGTTGACTTTATTTATTGATTATATAAAAGCATTTAATGCACCGTAAAACATTTTATTTTAAATCTATTAAGAGATTTGAGATATTTCTAGAAGGATAAACAAAGAACATAAAGTTGGAAGGATTCGATGAATCTGACCTAACCCTAAGATCTACGAAGGAGATTAAGTGGAAAAAGATGTATTGATTTAATTGAGGAAGTATTAAGGAAACCTAAGCATGAGGTTGAACAGAGGAGAGGATGTTGGAAGTATTGTTAGATGTTATTGACTGTATAAGCAGAAAAGGTTGAACGAGAAGTGTTGTGATTGCTTGAAGAGATTTTTGAGAAAATCAATGATGGAGATGGTATAGGTTCACAGTCAGTAAGCCATCATATGTGTATGGAATTGGATCTGATATTTGCAAAGTGAGCTGTATGTTTTTTAGATTAATACTACTGTTACTTTCTAACCATTGTCTTAGTCAAAATCCTTTTAACAGAGGTTGACCTAACAGTCATTTGTATAAATCCTTTGAACAAGGTTGCATTCTAATGGGATGTATGTAAGTCCTATAACAAGGCATACTTTTAATAGAGTGGTTTAAATCCTTTAATTGGGTCACACCTGACAGTGTATTTGTAACCTTTAACAAGGTTGGCTTTTCACAGAGCTCACTTCAGAAGAGTGAAAATAATAGTAAAATGTTACAAAGTGGTTTTTCCCTAATTGGGTTTCCACTATAAATCCTGGTGTTAATACTTGTGTGAATATTTTGGTTTGAACATTTCTATTTTTTACAAGTTAGATACTATTGGATAGTGGACTGCACTATTATATGCTTTTGTTATGCAATCAGTAATGACTGAGTAGCTATTGGTTGTTGGATCTGATTTGTTGAAGAGTTTTAAAGTTTGTTTTATACATCTAGACTTGAGAACAATTGATTCACCCCCCTCTCTATTTTCATGAGATACTAAAAACCTTTGGTATGGAAGATTCAAGGCCAGTAAGTAGTCCCATGGCTACTGGACAAAAGTTGTCTAAAAATGATGATGTTGCAGAAGTAAACTAGACTTTGTATAGATCCATGATTGGAAAGCTACAGTGTGCTATAGACAACATACCAGATATTACTTTAGCTATTGGGATTGTGGCAAGATTCTTTGCCAATCCTAAGGAAACTCACATGATGGCTATCAAAAGGATAATGAGATATTTGAAAGGGACTAATAACTATGGATTGTACTACAAGAAGCATGAAAAGTTTGAACTGAGAGTGTATACTGATGATGATTGGGTAGAAAATGTGGATGAGAGAAAGAGTACTAGTGGTGGAGCTTTCTTTCTTGGACATAGATTAGTTTCTTGGACATGCAAGAAAAAAAATTGCATTTCCCAATCTACTACTGAAGCCGAGTATGTGGCTGCGGTAGTGAAATGTTCAAACTTGGTATGGATAAAGAAATTGTTGGTAGGCATGAAAGAAGAGATCATTGAAAAAACACAAGTGCTATGAACATCTCTAAGAATCCAGTGATGCACACAAAGACCAGACACATCACCATCAAGTATCATTACTTGAAGGAATTGGTACAAGATAAAGAGGTCCCAATGGAATATGTGAATACAAAGGAACAACTAGCAGACATATTCACTAAAGATTTACCTAAAGAAGCTCATGAATATTTGAGAGGTCAATTAGGGGTTCTTACCCTAATTGAGGCTTCCTAGTCAAGCTAGGAGCATTGTATCAAATGTGTTGCAAAGAGTATCTGACAAATTGATGTAGAGATAGGTCACACTTTAGGAGCAACTTAGAGTTGTGAAAAGTACAACAAAGCCAAGAATCAGTCATAAGAAAAGATGACAGAGGGAGAAATACTATTACTGAACTAAAAAAATGATTTCTACATCTGCAAGATGCATGTTTTAGTTGTTGTTTTGGCATTTTTTCAAAGAGGGAGATGATCATAGATGAATATACATGGTGAGATTTCAAGGAAGATCAAGTAAGAGGGAGAGATTCAGTGGACGGTCATACAAGCATGGCTAATTGATTCTGTATCAGAATGAAGCTAAGGATATTATAAATATTTTTGATGGACAGATAAGTTTTGGATTGGTTGGTGATTCATGTGTTATTCATATGGTGTTGCCATCAATGCCAAAGAGGGAGATTGTTGGAAACTACAATTGAAGCAATTGTTGTATTGTCATTGATGTCAAACCTTGACTAGTAAGACTGTTGCTATCTAAGAAAGTACTATATCTATTTGATTTTTGTGAAGGTGATAGGCAAGGTTGGTAACAATAGCACCTAAGGAAAGGTTGAGTTATCTTGATACTTCAATGAGTACTTGATTATGTGGCAAACTGATAAGATACTGTATTATTTATATAAGTAAGAATGAAGACTAAACTGGTAGGCTTAACCGAGAAAAATTGAAGAAATCTAGTTTAAGCCAAGTGATGTTAGTGTCGACTGAGCTAGTATATGCCAAGTAAATTCAGTGTTGACTGAACATTAGTTCATTGTCGAGGAAGACAATATTAGTCGAGGAAACAGTTTTTGAGGTGACCGAGCTTTCTAATGAAGACTGAGGAGTTGAACACTATATTGACCAAGCGTCAGTAATTTACATTTGAGGAAGAATTCAAATTTCCAATCGACATAGTTGAATTCTTGGATTATGTAAAATGTGTTGACTTTATTTATTGATTGTATGAAAGCATTTAATGCACTGTAAAATGTTTTATTATAAATCTATTAAAAGATTTGAGATATTTCTAGAAGGATAGACAAAGAACATAAAGTTGGAAGGATTCAATGAATCTAACCTAACCCTAAGATCTACAAAGGAGATTAAGCGGCAAAAGATGCATTGACCTAATTGAGGAAGTATTAGGGAAACCTAAGCATGAGGTTGAATAGAGGAGATGATATTGGAACTATTATTGATGTTATTGACTGTATAAGCAGAAAAGGATGAAGGAGAAGTGTTATGATTGCTTGAAGAGATTTCTGAGTAGATCAGTGATGGAGATGGTAAAGGTTCATAGTCAGTAAGCCAACATATGTGTAGGGAATTGGATCTAATATTTGCAAAGTGAGTTGTATGTTTTTCAGATCAATACTACTGTTACTTTCTAACCATTGTATTAGTCAAAATCCTTTTAACAAAGGTTGACCTAATAGTCATTTGTACAAATCCTTTGAACAAGGTTGCATTCTAATGGGATGTATGTAAGTGCTATAACAAGGCACACTTTTAACAGAGTGGTTTAAATCCTTTAACCGGGTCACACCTGACAGTGTATTTGTAACCTTTGACAGGGTTGGATTTTCACAGAGCTCACTTTAGCAGAGTGAAAATAATAGTAACATGTTACAAAGTGGTTTTTCCCTAATTGGGTTTCCACTATAAATCCTAGTGTTATTACTTGTGTGAATGTTTTGGTTTGAACATTTCTATGTTTTACAAGTTAGATACTATTGGATAGTAGACTGTATTGTTATATTTTTCTATTATGCAATCAGTAATGATCGAGTAGCTGTTGGTTGTTGGATCTGATTTGTTGAAGAGTTTTATAGTTTGTTTTATACATCTGGACCTGAGAACAACTGATTCACCCCCCCCTCTTTGTTGTTCTAAATCATATTAACATCTGCATCACCAGAATGTTGGGTAATAACTTAGCCTGTAGCTTAGTTATCTGATCTCTTATTTGGTCTTTTTCTTTTCTCAAATCATGTCTCAACCCCTAAATGTGTTTCACTTTAGAATAATGCAATATAAATGCATGTGGTTTGGTGATAATATTTTATGCACTTTTCTTCAATTCTTCATCCAATTTCTTCAATTTATCATGAATATCTGTAGTAAATGAATCTAGTGTGTATAATTTCTACAAAATAGTAATGATTTTCTGAATTATACTTTCAATTTCTGTTAGGGCCCATTTGGAACATGGAATACCAAATGCCAGATATAGTCAATTCTGGAATATGCTGCTATTCTAGAAGAAACATATTTTGAAAATGATTTCCTGAATATGGACTAAGCCATTTGGTTGCTTTTTCGGGCACCATTGATCAGTGGATTGAGCTTCTTTTCTGAATGTTAATTTTTACATTTGTTGATCAAATAATTTACTCCTAAACATCATGTATTGACGTATTTATTAGCTTGTTTAAAGTTTGAAAAATGAAGATATAAATATTGTCAGAAGATATAAATAAAGTTTGAAATGATTAATGATTTCCTGAATATGGACTGAGCAGAATATCCACTAATGGTTTGCTGATCAATCCACCCTCCTTGGAGAGATCAGTGGTGCCTCGAAAAGTAGTGTGTATGGAACCTATGATTGACTGAACTGATTCTTCAGATTGAAATATGGGTTTCAGATTGATCGTAGCGCATGATTGACCTTTGCTCAGTGGGGAATCCTTGCTGATCGTATCACTCCTCTCCCTGCAATTGTTGCAATCATTCTCGGGTACCCTCACGAACAGGAAAATAGTAATTTTTTTAAAAAAAAATTATGGACGTGAAATAATATTAATGCAAGCAGACTCGAAAGATTAGATAAAATTGGCATTTGAAACTAGAATTCGAGCCCCATATTCTAATTCCACCTTTTCAAGTGGAAGATGAAATGCCCATTTTGTGGGTAAAATTGGAATTTCAAAATTCTAATTCTTGCTTATGATGTTGCACACAAACATGGCATTCCATATTCTGAAATTGATATTCTAAAATTACGGCCGATATGCCATGTTCCAAACATGCCCTTACTATTTCAGAATGTTTTACCTTATTTATTACCACTGCTTGGCTAATTTTCTTGGTAGCTTTTTATTCAATATTCATTTTATCTCTTTCCTCTATTTTCTTCTTGACATATGTTGTAGGTGCATTGATCATCTCAGTTAAAATACAACAAGTTGGTGAATGATAGGTGTACTCTCATTAACATTGGCATCTAGTACAACTTGCATCAAAATATATCTTACATCTTCTAACACCTATTTATTTTTACTTTCTTGCCTCAGCTTCTCTTGAGTTTCTTTCTTGATGCATATCTCTCCATACTTTCTAAGAGCTTCGAGGTCCAATGTCCTTAGGCCACAAGTAGGTATTTCAATTATTTCATCTAGTGTGACCGAACCTTTACTTCCATGTCTCTTCCTTTTCTTCTTCTCTTTCTTACTTGATGATTGGGATTGATTTAGTTGAACTAGAGCCTTTTGCTCCTGATGAATCTTTGGTTTCTCAATAGATACATATGTTAGAAATAGGAAATACTGAGAGGAGGGGGTGAATCAATATTTCACAAACTTTTTCTTTTTCCCACTTATGGATGTAACAAATTACTTTAGTGCATACAAAGATTATCAAGTTGATTAACAAACATAGTAGTAAATAGAGAGAACTCATAACACATCATATGTTCTCGAGGAAACCCTGCCCAAGGGAAAACCCCGGTGGGGATGGTACCCACAAAGATCACTAATCAAAAGTATCCTGTTAGGGATATTGGACCTTGTTAGGAGTCAATTTACAATGTATAGTAGATCTATCCTGGTTAAAGGACTTTAGGCCTTGTTAGAAGCCTTAACCCTGTTAGGAGTTAGATTACAAAACCTGATCACCAGTTGAGCTCACTGCCCAAATAGGTAATACAAAATGTTTCTGACTATAATATGGTACTGCTTACAACTTTGCATCAATAGCCTTTTCTACTATCACAATATACAACTATTGCAAGTTATCTTTTCTTTCTTTTTACATATCACTTCTATCTTTCATTACATTTCAAGTATGCCTAATATATGAGTTATTAAAGATAATAAATTTACATGGTCGGCATCCAAAATATTTATCCAAGAGTAAACATCTAGGATGTCATCCCTTAATAATTTTAAGTCATTATTTTGACAAGAAAAAAAATCCCTTAACTCTTTCGCTAAAACTGTCTCCAAAACTGCTCTGTCTGCAAAACTGTCTTTGGTAAACTTCGAATAACTTTGTCCGTACAGCTCCAAAATTTATGTTTACTGAGATGGGGTATCCTCATACTCTATAGAAGCTTTAGTTAACTACAAAAACAAAAATATTTCTCCAGTGGACGTCACCAACTAAATCTTCATTGGGTACTCTGTCAGGATCACTGTATCCAAACTTAGACAATTTCTTCCTTCAACTTTGCATACTTGCATTCTAGATTCTATGCTCTTAATAGAGATCACACATTTCCATAATGACAACATCTATGCATCCACATTAGCCAAATTGCCAACAATCTCCCCCTTTGTCATTGGTGGCAACATATGGGAAAATTGGCTAAGTGTGCAAACAAAACTTCAAAAACACTTATACAAAATTTTGTGGCCAAAAGTTTATACAATATGTATACAATATCATACTCCATATAATAGCTCCCCCTATGAGTATCCTTCCTCAACATATATACAATTTTCTACTACTATCTCTCCCCCTTTGACAACAATGACAAAGATAGGGTGAACAAAAATTTCAAAAAAACTTTATACCTTATTATCAGTTAGTGCAAAGCCGGTAGGATTGCAACACAATCACCAAACTCTAAATTCCAAGATTCAAAATCTTTCTCCCATATTATCCTGATGGATTCAGCAACATTGAGTAGAGTACTCAATCTGTATCCTGCTATCTGACAAGCTTGCAGGGAATTGAAGCTAAACTTCTGAAATGATGTCTTTGCTGAAAGACACTGCTCAATTTGATCTTCAACAATTGATATCTTGATTGAGACATGCTCTCTCAAGATGTTAACCCTGATCATCTTTCTGTTCTTCTCCTCTGCTATCATTCTGATTTCATCTTTCAATTTCCTTATGTTCTTCTCTACAAAACTTATCTTGACATTAGGGCTTGTCAAGGTGTTTGTCTCAGCTATAATAGCATCTAACTTCTCTCTGATCTTCTTATCCTCTTCAACTATAAGGATTTCTGATTTGGTGCACTGTATATACAAATTCTTTCTTGTCTCAAAATGTCTCCTCAAATTCTTTATGCATACATCTAAACTACCAATATCATTTCAAATATTTACACTTAGATTTTGCTGCATTTCTACTTCAAAGTCTTTCTGAACTTTTATCTTCGCAATATCCTTCAAGTTAGAAAATTCAGAGTCAAAATAATTTATTACTGATTGAGCTTTCTCAAGTGGATCTAATTTAGATACCTTAGTGCTGATCACACTCTCAAGTTTCTCTGTCAAAACTCTAACTTTGCCTTCAAGGTCTTTCACCTTCTTATTCTTTCCAATAATTTTATTCAGAGATGTAATGAACTCAAGCTGATCATCATCTTGAACTTCTTTTCCAAGGTCTTCAAACATTGAGCCAATGTGCCTCTTCTTACTCTTAGGTGCAATAATGTCTTCAACTGGTTTAGAAGGTGCACTAGAGGTAGTGGCCTCTATCAAAATTTGTTTTCCTTTGACTGTCTATTCTTCTGGAACTGATTCTGATACAGTTGGTGCTTCCTCTACCTCTATAAACTTCTCTGATTCTGTGACCGTTTCTTGCTCTCCCAAAGCCAAATTGTCAACAATGTTTCCTAGATCATGAAATACTGCATCATCTGATTCTAAAGTCACTTTGGTGCCTTCAATATCCATTGATTCTTTGCCAATATTGATATGTGAAGAAGATGGAACTTCTTCAATACCAACTTTCTCTGCATGCAGTTCCTCTGATTGCTTCTACTGAGGGTCTGATTCAACATTCTTTTCTGCAACTATATCTGCAAGAACTTACATTACTACTTGCTCTGTCTCTTTCTGTACTTCCTCCTTTTTGCCTCCCATTATAAGGATTGTTCTTCTCTTAGTTCTCAATAAAGTTCCAAGAGACTTCAAGAATCTCTTCAAATGATCTTCATCCTTAACTTCACAGAATTGTCTAATTACATGTTCTCTCATCTTCATGTCCTCTTCTTGTGCTCTCTATTTTCTATTCACAAGTCTGTTATACAAATCTTCTGGGATCTTACCATGAATGGTGCTAAGTTTCTTATCTACCACAATCATGTGTGTAACCATTGCATTTTCAAAGTTCAATCTGTCAAATGATCCATATAGATCATAGAATTTATTCAACTTAGTGAAGTCTCCATGCTTCAATATATCTTCATTAACTCTTTCAATTCTTGGTTTCCAAGTTTTCTTCTTGATTGAAACTACATCATCATCTTTAATTACTGCTACATTTCTGGGTATAGGTGGTACAACCACTTTCTGTCTCTTGCCGGGTCCTGTTGCACTCACTTTTACTCTTTTGCTAGGAATAGGAGAAAAAGATTTATCTCCTTCATCTTTTTTAGGTACTTCAACTTTTACCTTTACTATAATAGGATCAACAGGATCTGCACTTGATGTCTCAGGTGGAATTACAAGATTTTCACTTTGCCTCAGGGCTTCTGCAGTCTTCTTAGCTATGTCAAACTCATGACTTGACATACCTGATTCTTTCAGTATTTTCTTCATAGTAGATTCAAATCTCTTACTAGATTGCTTCTTTTCTCTCAAACTTATTGCCGAGTTGAAATTCTATTCATAGGTTCCAAACCTATTTGCATGACCATCCAACTCACACTTTAACAATCTGTTCACATATCCTACTATTTCTGCTTCAGATATTTCATAGCCAAGAGGGTCTATGAATTCCATTCTAGGCTCAACTGCTTCAATGTAGGTGAAATTAGTGTCAACCATAAAGCAAATGTCATCATTATGCTTTTCAACTAAGGATTGAGGAATCCTTGACTTGTTCTTAACAATATTCTAAAAAGTCTTCAATACAAGCTTCACACTGTCATTAACTTTATCAAAAAGGTGCTTCATGTAAACTGATTTTATTCTTTCCATTGTGTTCACATTGTCACTCCAATCTACTATGCAAGGAAATCTTCTCAAAATATGGAAAAACATATAGGTTATCAGAGATGAAAACCTAAACTGAGTGTACTTAGCCTTCTTAATCTTTTCTAAGTTCTCAAATAACTGAATTTTCAAGATTTCACATAGGTATACTAGTTTCTTCTAAATACACATAAGATAAGCTACATGAATCATTCCTACAGCCATGTCATCTTCCCTTGAACTACCACAGAATTTAGTTGTTAGGATCTTGCAAAGGTACCTAACATCATCTTGCTTAATCTTGCTTATCACAATTCCTCTACCATTATAACTAGATCCAGTGTTATCTAAAACAATATTTCTCATGTTCTTTTCATTCAGTGGAATCTCTCCAACTTTAGATAATCCAGTAACTTCATGAATTAGGTCAGCAGTTATATCAATAACTCTATCCTCCATCCAGAATTTCCCATTGTGGATTCTACTTAAAATGATCTTGGTACATTCCTCATCATTGAATTCATACTTCATGGAATATTGGATAATTTCATTGTTCTCTAAGTGCCCATAAGCTAGTTTAACTGACATGTCTTGATTGTACAATTTCCTATAATCATGACTAAAATCTGCATCTCCCAAAGTTTCAAACTTACAACCTAGATATCCTTTAACATTCTCAATGTGCAATACTCCATCTGGTACAGATGATAATGCTAAACTGTCATCAATTTCAGTTGGTTCTACTGGTTCTTTCTTAATCTTTGGTCTATTCTTATCCTTAACATTATGAACCATAGAAATATCCATCTTATTAATTGATTAAAGATCAAGAAATACCTCAACTTTGCAAATCTAGGGTTTCGGTATGATCATCGCTGCAAACTACTTCCAAACTTCTTCAAATCATCCTTAACTCACTTTTCTTCCTTCAAATCTCTTTTCAATCACTTTGTAATTGTAATAACATTTACTTTGACCTTATAACACTTCACATTAACTCAATCTGACATCGTATTCATTCATTTTGCCGCTAAAACCTCAAAAAGTTGATTCTGCAAACCTGCAATCATAAAACTTTCTGCGAGCTCGCAAAACACAATATTTTCTTTTGCACACTTAACCATAGCATTAGAACAACATAATAAACCTACATCTAACTGCACAAAACTTAACTCATTCAAATTCCTAATCTACACTAATCCTAAGTCGTAAACTACAAAAACTTACATAATTTAAGTACTTAAAGAAGGGTCAGGTAAAGATTCATCCTTACCATCGGTTACATTACCTTCCTGACTACTTTCAATGCTAACTATATGTCCTTGATCTGTGCCTTTGTCAAATTTTACTTCATCTTCATTGCTACAACAACCTTTCTCTTTGTTTCCTGCATTTTCATTCCTTCTTGCATTGTTCCTAGGGTTAGGGTTATGATGATAACCTCCATTGTTCATTCTACAAAATCTTGCTAAGTGTCCAAACTTGTTGCATATCTGACAAATGATTCCATTGTTTCCAAATCTCTGTCCTTGCTGGTTAATCTGTGACCTACAATTTCTAGCAATGTGTCCTACTTTGTTGCATCTAAAACATACTACCACTTTTCTTTGATTCATTTCTTCAATAGATTTCTTATCTGCATTGTTATTATTCCCAATCATTCTATCATAATTATTCAAAATTACTTTAGGTCTTCTACATTCATTAGCTCTATGTCCAAAACTATGACAATTATAATAATGTCCATTAAAAGATTTAAATTGCTTACCTGTGCAATCTCTCTTCATGTGCCCAATAGTATTACAAGAAAAACATCTACCTTTGAATTCTCTTTGCATACCTTTAGATGATTCTTCCTATTTTGATTCTTCTTGATTTGATTCATCTTTCTGTCTAGGTGGTTCTTCTTTAGATGGATCTTCCAATGTGTTCTCATCTAGCTTTATTTCCTCCACACTTTTAGATGTCTTCAGATCTGGCTTCTTACTTTCATGGTTTGTTCTAAACATACTATATCCAAATCTAGTCCTATCAAAGAATGGTTCTTCAAAAGAAATTTGTTTTTCAGTTTTATCAATTTTTTAATATAGCCTTTCAAGTTGTTGTTTGGATTGAGTTAATTCACCTTTCACAATTTTATTATACTTCTCAAGTTCCACATACTGCACTTTTACTTTTTCAAATTTGAATGTTTCCTTTTCAAGTCTTGACCTCAGATATTCATTCTCAATTTTCAATTTTTCATTATCAGATCTCAAATTTCCATCTTTCATACTAAGCTTCAGATTTACTATCTTCAACTCATGCTTAAGGATCTCATTTTCTTTTTCTAATTCATTACAATCTTCAACAAGCATATTAGATTTCTTTTCAGATTTTAGATCTTCAATCTTACTTTTTAATTTGTCAATAGCATTCTTTGCATCTTCATATTTTCTTCTTAAGGAGTTTCTTTCATCAGTAAGCATATCAATCTATTCAAGAGCTTCTTCAAGATTCTTTTGAAGTTGATCCATATCCATAGAGATCTTACTCAAGCTACTAAGCTTTCCTTGAATGTTCCTTCTCTGAGTAACTGTGCTCTGATACCAATTGTTAGAAATAGGAAATACTAAGAGGGGGGGTGAATCAGTATTTCAAAAACTTTTTCTTTTGCCCACTTATGAATATAATAGATTACTTTAGTGCATACAAAGATTATCAAGCTGATTAACAAACATAGCAGTAAATAGAAAGAACTCATAACACATCATATGTTCTCGAGGAAACCCTGCCCAAGGGAAAACCCCGGTGGGGATGGTACCCACAAAGATCACTAATCAAAAGTATCTTGTTAGGGATATTGGACCTTGTTAGGAGTCAATTTACAATGTATAGTAGATCTATCCTAGTTAAAGGACTTTAGGCCTTGTTAGAAGCCTTAACCTTATTAGGAGTTAGATTACAAAACCTGATCACCAGCTGAGCTCACTACCCAAACAGGTAATACAAAAATATTTCTGACTGTAATATGGTACTACTTACAACTTCACATCAATAGCCTTTGCTGCTATCACAATATACAACTATCGCAAGTTATCTTTTCTTTCTTTTTACATATCACTTCTATCTTTCATTACATTTCAAGTATGCCTAATATATGAGTTATTAAAGCTAATAACTTTACATGGTCAGAATCCAAAATCTTTATCCAAGAGTAAACATCTAGGATGTCATCCCTTAATAATGTTAAGTCATTATTTTGACAAGCAAAAATAATCCCTTAACTCTTTCGCTAAAACTGTCTCCAAAAATGCTCTGTCTACAAAACTATCTTTGGTAAACTTTGAATAACTTTGTCCGTACTACTCCAAACTTTATGTGGAATGAGATGGGGTATCCTCATACTCTATAGAAGCTTTAGTTAACTACGCAAACAAAAATATTTCTCCAGTGGACGTCGCCAACTAAATCTTCATCGGGTGCTCTGTCAGAATCACTGTATCCAAACTTAGACAATTTCTTCCTTCAACTTTGCATACTTGCATTCCAGATTCTGTGCTCTTAATAGAGATCATATGTTTCCATAATGACAACATCTATGCATCCACATTAGCCAAATTTCCAACAACATATTATTTATTGTCCTACCCCTTATAAATTCCCTCATTCTAAGGTCCTTGATCTTGTTGCCTTGTGCTAGTAGTAGAAACATGTACTTTATTAACTGAGATGATCAATGCACCTACAACATATTAACTAAGATGATCAATGCACCTACAACATATGAGGGTATAAATTCCCTCATTCTAAGGTCCTAGGTCTTGACATATGTTGTAGGTGCATTGATCATCTTAGCATTAGTGGTCTTGGTGTTCTTTTCATCTTTTGTAGATTCACCACAATGCTTGGTGTCTTTTCCTACTTCATCACCCTTGTCTTCAACTATATATTTTTCTTTCTTGGGTAGTATATTCTCTTGTGTCAAGGTTTCTTCAATATCTTGTACCATTTCAATTTTTTTCTCGATAACTATATCAAGTGCTTGTGCAAGAGTAGGTAAATCACCTGTTATTTGTGCTCTATCTACCTTAGTAGGTTTGGATTCTTCTTGATTCTCAGTAGAAACAATAATATCTTCATCTTCATTTGCTTCATCATCAGTGTCTCCTTCTGTAATGTCTTCTATTAGTACTTCTTCCCCTGTCTTCTTCAACATCTCTAGAATATCTTCCATTACAATTTGTGCAGTAGATAAGAAATATTTAGCATATGTTTGGTCTTTTGGCTTCTTGGTGTCGAAGATGTGAATAGGCTCCTATGTTGTGTTGTCTATCTGTACACCTTTACCTTTTACCGGTATAGAGTGCTTGGTGTTAAATAAAGATATAGTTTTCTTAGTTTCCTCCTTTGAACTAAGAATTATTACAAGTAGTGATTGTTGTTGCACCAAAAGATCGACCTGTTAATGCCTGATACAACCACTAGACTTATAAAAGACACAAGAGGCTATTAAACCAGGTCACAAATCTTGAGGGGAGTGCTGACCATTTTTCCAACAAGAATGTTAGTCCAAATCTTGTTACTTTCTTCATCAAATTCCTATAATTTTCCTTGCAGTATATTTAGTTCTCTTGCTTTAATCAAAAAATTATTTTCATATGTTTTCATTATTGATTCAATCTCATGAATTGATAGATTTGGTATCGCTAGAATTAGTGACCTTTCTCTCATCTTCTTCTTAGTATTTAATGCATAGGTCCATCTAGTTGAAACTTTATTGTAAAATTCCTCAGGAATGCTATGTGAAAATTCAACTAACACTTGTTTGAATTTAATCATCATATAAATGATAGCCTCTTCCAGTTTATCTTGGTCCTATTTTCTCATTTTTGAATATCTCTTAATTTCAGGATGACTTAATCCTCCTCTTTCTCTTATTCCATCTGGAATCTCATCAATTTTAAGTGGTACTTTATTTACTACGACTCTAAACTGCATATTTTCTTATCCTTTGAGTAAACATCATCCTTATTTCTAATTATTTTTCTTCTCTTCTTAGGTTCAGGTACCTTAGTGGAAGCTTGTGTACCTCTTTTCTTTTGGTAAGTCTTGGTCAGTGCAGGCCTAGTGATCTTAGAAAATCCTCTTCTTATAAGTTTATTCATACTAGTGGTAGACCTTGTCCTTGAATGTGTTGTTGTATCAACTTTTTTCTTTTACCTATTACTTCTTTCAGTGGCTCTTCTCGTACTTCTTTATGTAACTTAGTTTCCTCTTCTTCTTCTTCTTCAACATCACCAAATTGTTTTTCTAGAGTTTCGATCATTTTATTTAAATTCCTTCCAATATTTTCTCCAATTAAGTCCATTTTTATTCTTGTTTTGGCCGCTTCATATGTTCCAAAACTTGTAGCTCCTTTATCCTTTGGTTCTGCAAATAGTGCCTTTATTGATCTTGTGGCTCAATCAATATCCAATTCATAATCCCTTGGTAGAAGCCATGTAGTTCTTGGTTCAACTACCTTAATCAATGTGGTGACGGTGTCCACTAAGAAACATACATCATTTTTATACTTCTCAACTAGTTGGGCTAGGATTTGGTATCTTTTATGCATTCTATCCTTAAATTTTCTAAAATAATCATCCACTATTGGATCAAATTTATTATCTAAACTATTTATGAATTTATTGATTTGAATAATAATGGACTTTTCAACATCCCATTCTACATTACCGATTGAGGGAAATGAGTTCTGCAAGTAGAAAAATATACATAACAATAACAATCCAAACTTCCATGTGTTAGACTTTGCAACTTGAATAGTTCTCATGTTCTCCTCCAGTTGCCTCAACATAAGTTATGCTAGGTCAAGTTGTAGACCTTTCTTCACAATATTATACATGATATCTACAACGGAGCATGGAATGTTGTTTGGTCTGCTGGACTGAAATATTTTATAAGAAATCACATTACATCAAATCTAATCTTGAGGTCACTAATAGTGTTTATCTTCATTCCTCTGTCACCCCACTCAGCTCCAGTTAATTTCTCAATTTTGTTCTTTGGTGGGTGGCTTAGGGATTTTTCTTTATCACATACTAGATACCCTATAACCATATGAATCACATCCTTGGTAATTTTCACCATCACATCTAACCAGATTTTTTGATCATGTACTTGATTTAAAATGATTCTAATCCATTCAGTATTGAACTCCTTCGATAAATGAAGTGCATTTCCTTTTATCTCCAAGTGCTTGTGCTCATCCTTCATCTTTCCATCCTTGCATAGTTCCTAATAGGTAGATTGGATCTCGAAATCACCTATCTCACTAATTTTGTAGTGAATATAAGACCTAATGTCCTTTACTAGTAAAACTTTAGGTGGTATAGACAAAAACACACCTTTTTCATCGATATATGTTGCAATCTCTAGATGTAACTTATAGTTCGGTTCTTCATATGATGTTCTCTTGATCAATGTGACTTTCTTTTCCTTTCCAACCTTCAATAGAACAGATTTTGATGTAGATTCCATTTTTGTTGATAAATTAAGGCTCTGAGAAATCTTCATTCAAGTCACTTGATTACGCTTAAACTTTCTTGAATAGCCTTCAATCACTTTGTGAAACTCACTTTTGAAACTCACAAATCATTGTATTTTCTTGGAATTTGGTTGCTCACTCTTCGCTCAATTTTGCTCTGGTTCTCTCTTCAAATGCAATGTGAATAATGAATTGGTTTAGCATGTATTTATACCCAAAAACACTTTTTGTCATAAGTAGGGTGAAATAAATGCTTTACAACCACTACTGGGTCAATGAAAAATCACTTGGTTATCTCCATTTTATCCACATTAGATACTTCATCTCGATTGATACTATCTTGACTACACAACTTGGTTACCTCTCACTTTCACTGATTGATAAATACTTACTGGGTCTAGATTAAATGACTATGCTCATTTCAAGTTAATAACATATAGAAACCTAGTGCATCTTCATTCATGTTGATTTGGTAGTCATGCAATAGATATAAGGAACTTTTGTAAGATATAACTGATCAAAAATCAGTTCCCATACTTACTTGATTGACTTAAGTAGAAGTGGCAAAATCACCTAATCCAAAGGATGAGGTGTCAGTAAATCTTGTGCTTGTTCCTCCATTATCTTCTATTGATCTTTTCCACATCTGGTTCCTCATCCTTCTGATTCCATCAATGATATTCTCATTCACATCTTCATTTGGCTTTGGTGCTTAGTTTTTGCAGTCCTATCTTAAGTGACTGACCTTGTGATAGTGTAGACATGTCATTCCAAAATTTGTCTAGTTTCTAGATCTTCTTCTCCAATGTAGTCTCATACAATTTTTAGCAATATGACCATATCTACCATAGGCTATACAATTAACCCATGTGTTGTAATCCCAAGTATAAGAATTACCTTCTCTTCTTGGTTGATATGTATTATTTTGTCTTTTTGATTTCAAAACTAACTTCACATGTGCCCTACATTCTTGTGACATATGACCATGGTTATTGCAAGTACTACAATTCTTTTCCATGTAGTGCCTCTTAGGTGATTTGTTTGTCTTTGATCTACATTCATATGCTTGATGTCCATATTTGTAGCAATTGTAGTAATAACCATCAAATTTAGGAATAGTATTGGGAGTACCTTTAGTTTTACTTACTTTACTCTTGCATAGATTTTTTGTATGTTCTAGTTTACCACAATGATAGCATGAGAGATTCTTAGGTCTTGGATTTTCATAGGGATTCCTTTTCTCTACTTGATTTGATGTTTCTCCTTGTTCGGTACACCCTAATACAATGGTGTTGTCTAGTCTCCTTTGACTCATCAAGAATTCATCCATCCTCTTGATTCTTTCTTTGGGTTTCTTTATCATTTCATTATGTTGTTGTTGCATTTTCAATTCTTTTTTTAGTTTTTCATTTTCTGATGCAGGAGCATCTCAGGTCCTTGGCAATCCTATGTCACCAAAAACATGTTTGAAGTTTTTTGTGTTGCTTAGTTCCTTCTTTGACCAAGTTGGTTTGTTTTTTCTCAGTTTCCTTTGTTTACCGGTGTTGGTCAGTTATCTCTTTGGCACTTAGTGAATTTACCTTGCGCTCGGTGATGCTTTTCTGGCACTTGGTTTCCTTGCTTACTGAGTTATTTATTTTGGATTTCTGTTGAGGCCAACTTGAGCATTTAATTTGGGTCATGGATTTAATGTTTGTATCTATCATTGGGAAGCATGTGGACCCAGATTTGGTCATTCCTTCCATTGACAGTGGATCTGAAGGCCAACTTGATTTGGTAGCCTCTTGTATAAATGTAGTTGTTTCGTTAGAGTTTGGGAGTCAATTTTTGGATAGAAGATAGAAGATAGAAAATTAGAGATTATTGGAAGATCCTCGCATGTTGGAGGACTTCTGTACTTCATTGTAATATGTGGCCTAAATAGGGAAGGCCTTACAACCTGACATGTATGAATCAAATTAAAGTAATATATGGAAGTATTTGCATTCTCTCTCTCACAATTGTGTGTTGTTGCTTTCGTGTGTGATCTCTACAAGGTGGATCTAGTTAGGGTGTGCCTTTGGCTCCTCTCCCCATCCTCCCTTGCATCAGGTGGTAGTAGTGTGAGGTGAGATCTGGATCTAGATTTACAAATCTAGGTTTGAGGGTTCCTTCTTGTCAAACCCTAGTTGAATTGTTTTGGGGTAGCAGATCATGATCTAGCCTACAATTGCAAAGGGTTTCAAGATGGTTCATGGGAGGTGAGATGCAGATCCAGGATTGGCAAACATGTTGAGACAACTTGCTGCTAGATTAGAAGCTATTGAAATAGCCCAAAGAAGAGGAAGACATCTTGAAGATGTTAGTGATAATGAAATTGAGGAAGAACAAGGTGATGTAGAACCTTCACCGATGATGGATTAAGGTGAGGAAAGATTGTTGAAGGATTTGACAAATCCAAATTCTACACCACACTTTAATCCTCCTGAGTATAGTGGAAAATTAGATTCTGATGAATTGAGTATTTTGAATTGAAAATGTACCTGAGGAAAAGAAGGTGAAAATTGCAAGCAAAAAGTTGAAGAGTCATGCATCCTTGTGGTGGGAACATCTATAGTTGGATAGAAAGAGGAAAGGAAAAGACAAAATCAAGGTATGGAATAAAATGGTGAATAAATTGTAAGGGAATTTCTTACCTTGTGATTATCAGATTAACCTAGTTAGGCGAATGTAAAGTTTGAGGCTGAAAGATAGCTTGGTAAAATAATATACTGAGGAATTCTATAGATTAGATATTACATCTGGACATGATGAAGATGATGTGAGAATAATTTCTAGATACCTAAATGGTTTGAGAGTTTCCATCCAAGAAGAAATCAGTTTGGTCAAATCAGAGAACATTGAAGAGGCTTATCAATTTGCATTGAAAGTTGAGGAGAAATTGAACAAGAGACATGAGCAAAGACAAAGAGGTAGAGGTGGTAGATTCCCTAGAGGAAGGGGTAGATCTTATGGTGAAAAAAGTAGATCTGAACATGAAAAGACAATTCTGGATAAAGGCAAGACCAAGTGGAAATGTGAAAGTTCATCTAGAGGTAGAGGTAGTAACTACCAAGGTGGATATAATAGAGGTGGTTTCCGAAGAACTTGTTACAATTGTGGAGAAGGACATAGATCATTTGAGTGTACACATGAAACTAAGAAGGTGAATAATAATAGAAATTATTTGGTGCAAAAAGAGTCACAGAATGAACCTGAGAAGGAAAATAACTTGATGATAAGGAGAGTACTTTGGAGTGAAAGTAATAAGGAAGATCCGGTAAGGAAAAGTTTGTTCAAGACCAGATGTAGAGTTTTTGATAAAGTTTGAAAGGTAATCATTGAGAGTGGTAGCTCAGATAATCTGGCATCTAAGGAAATGGTCCCAAAGTTGCAGCTGAAAAGGTTGGAACATCTGAAGCCCTATCAGATTTCATGGACCAAAGATGAGCATACACTCTTGGTAAGTGAAAAATGTTATGTAAATTTGAAAATTGGAAAGTACTATGATAAGGTGTTATGTGATATCATGCCTATGGATTGTTGTCATATGTTGTTGGGTAGATCTTGGGAATATGATATACATACTATATATGATGGGAGATTACATAAATATACTATTTGGGCTAATGGGAGAAGACAAATCTTGTTACCTTTGATTGAAGAGCCTGTTAGTATTGTTTGCACATTTGTGAAAGTTTTCTTGATGGAAGGAAGAAAGTTTGTTAAGGATTTGAAGAAGAATGATGTATGTTTTGCTATGATTCCTAACAAAATGAGTAAGAAAACAAAGGATAGCTTCCTTGAGGAGATTGATAAGTTACTCACTGAGTATAGTGAAATAATTTTTGATAATGTACCTAATGGTTTTCCATTGAAGAGAAGCATTGATCATTGCATGGATCTAATCTCTGGAGCTAGTTTACTAAATAAGGCACCACATCGGTTGACACCTACCGAGAATCAAGAATTGAATTGACAGATTCAAGAATTATTGTAGAAAGGCTTGATCAGAGAAAGTTTGAGTCCTTGTGCAGTACTTGATGTATTGGCACCTAAGAAGAATGGAGAATGGTGAATGTGTATTGATTTCAAAGAAATCAACAAGATAATAGTGAAATATAGGTTTCATATACCGAGAATGGATGATATAATGCACAATTCGACTGAGCAAAGTATTTTACCAAAATTGATTTGAAAAGTGGATATCATCAAATCAGAATTAGACAAGGTGATGAATGGAAGACTAATTTCAAGACAAAAGAAGGTTTGTATAGTGGTTGGTTATGCCTTTTGGTTTAACTAATGCACTGAGTACTTTTATGTGATTGATGAATGAAGTTTTGAAGAAATTTTTGGGTAAGTTTGTGATTGTATATCTTGATGATATTCTAATATTCAGTAATATGAGAGAAGAAAATTTGTTGCATGTTAAACAAGTATTGCAAAGATTGAAAGAAGAAAAGTTTCTAATAAATCTGAAAAAAGTGTTCATTCATGAAAGAGGAGATTGTATATTTGGGATTTGTGATTTTAGTTGATGGTTTGAAAATGGATCCTAAAAAGGTTGAAGCTATTTTGAATTGGCCTACACCTGAGAATGCTAGTGAGGTAAGATCATTTCATGGTTTGGAAAGTTTTTACCGCAAGTTCATTAGGAATTTTAGTTGAATATGTAATGCTATGACTAAGACTATGAGAGGAGATAAAAGAGAATTCAAGTGGAAACATGGAGCTGATAAAAGTTTTGAGACTCTGAAGCAGAAGGTTTTCAAATTGCCTATTTTGGCATTGCCTAATTTCAATAATGTATTTCAAGTGGAATGTGATGCAAGTGGTAGTGCAATAGGACCTATATTGAGTCAAGAAGGTAAACCTATTTCTTTCTTTAGTGAAAAGTTGAATGATGCAAATAGGAAATATTCTATGTATGATCAATAATTATATGCTATTGTTCAAGCACTGAAGAAATGTAGACATTATTTGATACCAAGTGAATTTGTGTTGTATACCAATCATAAGGCCTTACAATATTTGGGTAGTTAGAATAAGTTGAATCAGAGACATATGAAATGGGTTGAGTATTTGCACAATTATACATTTGTAATAAAGCATAAGAGTGGAGTCACTAACCGAGTTGCTGATGCATTGAGTATAAGGAGATCTTTGATGAACGAGATGAAAATTGAAGTTATTGGCTTTGATGACATGGGAGATTCTTGTGAATTTGATCCTGGTTTTTGTGAGCCATGAAGAAAGTGTAGAGCACCTATTCAAGATCAACCAAGTACTAAATGAGACAAATATTTTATTCAAGGAGGTATGTTGTTTAAGGTTATTCAGTTGTGTATACCGAGAGGAGCAATGAGAACTAATTTGATAAAGGAGAAACATAGTAGTGGTTTGGCTGGATAGTTTGGTGTTGATAAGACATTGAATTTTCTTAAGGAGAAATGCTTTTGGCCACAGTTGTATAAAGATGTTTAGAAATTTGTGAAAAGTTTTGGAATTTGTCAAATTGCAAAAGGAGTAAGTCAGAATAATGGATTGTATACACAAATTTTTGTTCCTGAGAAACCTTGGAGTGACATCAGTATGGATTTTGTTCTTGGCTTATCGATGATAGTAAGAGGTAACGATTCTATATTTGTTGTTGTGGATAGATTTTCTAAAATGGCACATTTTATACCTTGTAGAAAGAAAAAAGATGCGGTACATATAGCATATATTATCTTTAAGGAAATTGTTAGATTGCATGGATTACTGAGGAGTATTATCTTTGACCAAGACAATAAATTTGTTGGATACTTTTGGAAGACCCTTTGGGGAAAGTTTGGCACCGAGTTGAAATATAGTTCAACATTTCACCCACAAACTGATGGATAGACAGAAGTTGTGAATAGAAGTTTGGGAAACCTTTTGAGATGTTTAGTTGGAGACACACCAAGTAATTGGGATTCTATGTTGGCACAATCAGAGTTTGCATAAAATAATTCAATGAATAGGAGTATTGGAAAAAAACCTTTTGAGATTGTAAATAGCATACAACCAAGAGGTATATCTGATTTGAGGGAGATTGCTGATGAAAGAAAGAGAAGTGCTGAAGGCATAAAGTTTGCTAAGTACATGAAGACATTGCATGAAGATGTGAAACATAAGTTGGGGAAAATTAATCAGAAATAAAAAGATAGAGTTGATAGATCAAGAAGACATAAGAATTTCACAGTCAGTGATGAAGTAATGGTTCATTTGAAGAGAGGTCAATTTCTTGTTGGAACATATGGGAAGATGGAAATGAAGAAGTTTGGCCCTTGCAAGATATTGATGAAATTTGATAATGGAAATGCATATGATATTGAGTTACCTAATGACATGGATATATCACCTATATTCAACATTGCTGATTTTTATGAGCATCATGAACCTGATGAAGACATGACAGTAGTGATGGATTATCCTAAGAAACAGATGGAAGAAGTTGAGTAGATTTTGGAGCAAAGAATTGGCAGAAGTACAAGAGGAAAATAATATATGAAATATTTGGGAAATATAACGATTGAACATAGTGTATGGATTTCACAATATAAGTTGGATGCAGCTTAGCTCATACCTATTTCATGATTCAAAGAATCATTTCAAATAACCCCAGGTGTCTGATGTAGGAGCATCTTGGGTCCTTGGCAATCCCGTGTCACCAAAAAGATGTGTGAAGTTTTCTATGTTTCCCGGTTCCTTCTTTGACTGAGTTGGTTCAGTGTTGCTCAGTTTCCTTTGTTTACCAGTGTTGGTTGATTATCTATTTGGCACTTGGTGAATTTCCATGGTGCTCAGTGATGCTTTTTTGGCACTTGGTTTCCTTTCTTATCGAGTTGTTTATTTTGGATTTCTGTTGAGGCCAACTTGTGCATTTAATTTGGGTCATGGATTTAATGTTGGTATCTATCATTGGGAAACATGTGGACCTAGATCTCGTTGTTCCTTCTGTTGATGGTGGATCTAAAGGCTGACTTGATTCGATAGCCTCTTGTATAAATGTAGTTGTTTGGTTAGAGTTTGGGAGTTAGTTTTTGGATAGAAGATAGAAGATAGAAAATTAGAGATTGTTGGCAGATCCTTGCATGTTGGAGGACTTCTGTACTTGATTGTAATATCTGGCAAACCAGGAAGGCCTTACAACCTGACATGTATGAATCAAATTGAAGTAATAGATGAAAGTATCTACATTCTCTTGTTAGGAATGAATTCAAAGTATTTTGGTAGTCATTCTATAGCAGTTGTTGTTGCATTCATGACTTGGATTTTCATTGATGTCAACACAGTGATATTCTGGATATTAGTAGGAAACTAGGTACAGTTTTGTTTTGCGCACATGTTGTATTGTAGATTGGATTTTGTGTAGTTGATGGTATGTTCTTTGGTGTGTTATTAACCTATGGTTAACAACACAAAAAGAAATTCATTCATTTGTGAGAGTTATGAGCATTTTGGTGAAAGCAGTGTTTAGATAGTGTTTCTATGAAGCAATGTTTGGAAATCGGAGGATATCTCTTAGCTGGGATGGAATCTGATTTTGCACAGTTAAAGGAAGGTTGGAGACTCATTAATGATGATGTGGTTCATAGTGCAAACTTTGAGGATATGTTTGGAGAAAGTTACAGTATCTGGAAGCCGACAATTTTATGTGAATTCTATGTTAGCATGTAGAATTTATTATTTTGTAATTGAGGACTAACTCATTTGTAATTATTTGAGTTTGGTATATAAGAAGGAATTTTTTCCTTGTTGTAATGTGTACTATGAAGATTGTGATGCAAATATACGCATGAAGTGAAGAAAAGAGCTAATTTAGTGATGAAGGAAGACTTGTGAGTATAGAGATCTGGAATTGTGATCTTGTGTAGCAGAGAGTGTAGTTTTGGCATAGTGTGAAGGAGGTAATATATTTCATATTATTTTATTGAATAATTCTAAGATCTTTTGGACAGTGGGTTCAGAGATCTTGCCTTGAAGCTGTTTGGGCAGTGGGTCCTTCTATCTTCCATAAACTCTTAACTGGGTTAGAATCTTTTAACAGGGATTCAAAATCTCCTAAAAGGGATTTATATGTACTAAATGTATTTCATAAGGCTCCTAACAGGGTCCATCCTCTAACAAGGAACTTTCATATTAGTGCATCATTTTGTGGGCATCATTCCCACCGGGGTTTACTCTTTTCAAGAGGTTCCCTAGTCAACATATCTTGTATTATTGTGCAATTGTGTATGATTATCTTTCTATGGTTGATTAGTACATTGATTACATTATTTAAAGCATTTGAATGGATAAATTATCAGATAACTGATTCACCCCCCCCCCCCCCTCTCAGTTATCTTGGGGATCTTTACTTTCTAACATCTCTCTCACACTATTGTGTGTTGTTGCTTCCGTGTGTGATCTCTCCAAGGTGGTTCTAGTTAGGGTGTGCCCTTTTCCCCTCTCCCCATCCTCCCTTGCATCATTTTCTTCCCTTAATTCATCAGTTTCCTCCAATTTCCTAGCAAGCTCATTGTGCACCCAATTAACTTCTTGACTTATGATAACCATCTGATTAGCAATTTCAAAGTGATGCTCGATCAGCCTTAGTATTTCTAATTTTTTATCTTTTAGTTTTTTAGTCATTTTTCTTTTGTCTTCAATAGCCATGTTCCTCTCTTGTTCAGCTTGTCTTGTATTATTCATAACTTCAATCATTCTCATCATTTATGTTTCTTTTCCAGTTTGTATTGCTTAAGTTTCTCAATGATGTGTTAATTCTTTTGAAACAGATCTAAGATTGTTCCTTCAGATACATCAGATACACTTTTGGATCCTTCATATAATTCTTGAATCTATTCTTCCTGATACTGAGTGTTATTTTGTTGAAGTGCTAATTCCTTACTCTTTCTCAATGACTCCCTTAGATTTTACTTGATATCCTTAAGTTTTTCCAAGGTTATCTACAATCGAAATTTATGACTTTCAATTATCTTGTCAAACTTATACCTTTCCATCTCTATGGATCTTTCCTCTTTAGTGATTAAACTTCTCTAACAAGAGAACAAGATCTGATACTAATTGTTGGGATTATGGAAAGGTGATTTACTAAGAGGGGAGGGGTGAATCAGGAACCCTAAATTTTTTTGTTCTTAATCCACAAGATAATAACCTTCATTAACTGACTGTCATATTCATAGATACCATTCATTCATGAACATAACTTAAAATTAAATACATCTAAACTATCAAATAAACATTCATGAACTTCATAAATTTAACACAAAGATTTTTGTATCACAAAAACCCTTGTTAGAAGGTAAAAATTGTGGTGAGGATAAAACCCAAAAAGCTTCACTAATGCAATAATAAAGTTGTTTGTTAGGGCATAAAAATTTTGATCACTTCTGATGATCTTACCCTATTAGGAGTAACATTTAAGACCTGTTAAGATCTACCTTGTTAGAGTATTTTAGAAACACTCTTTAAGTGTGCACCCAGTTAAGATATTTACAATGAGATGGTTAAGTCTACTCTATTAAGATATTTTCCTCTACAATTGTTAGAAAGTAACAATATAAATGATCTAGATGTTGCAACTTTTCTAAATATCATATTTTCTTAGCCTTGAATTGATATCACCTTTTTGTGATATATATCTCCTTCAAATAATGCTTGGTAGCCTTTGTCCTACTTCTGATATATTCCTTAATACTTAGTCAAAACTTTGCATCATAACCCTATCTGACCTTCTGATTATCTCATGTTGGTGGTTACTTCTCATCTATATTCTCTGATCTATTGTATTGAAAATTCTTAAAGCATAATGATTTTGACCTAATTAGGGTTATGGAATCATCTAGAAAATATTTAATTAGTGATCCATATGAATAACCTAATTCAAAAATGCATAGGGATCATCACGAATCAATTTTATATCTCTAATAAATCTTTACCTTGATTTATGTAAACCATTTTCTAGATTGGTATAAACCATTTGCCTTGTTTTCTATCATTACAAACTTCTATGTCAATCCTGCATTACCTAGTAAATATTGTGTAAGTAGTTTGGGGTCATGTCGAATGCCTTGAATAGGTCTTTGACTTGGATCTAGCTTTTTTCCCTGTTCTGCCCCATTTTCCACTTTCTTTCTGGCTATTTTTGGCATCCTGCTATGTGAATATGAGGTTCTTGACTTTAGGGTCAAGGTCAACCTTTAGGGTCAAGGTTGACCTTGACCCTGATCTAGGGTTTAAATTTTAGATTTTGAAGGTTTTCAAATGTCAGGTTTCGGAAAGATTTATTTCCCACTTCTACGTCGGTTGTTTCGGGCTTTGAAACGGTAAACTCTTAAATGATATTTAATTAAGGTCCACTTCCAATGGTATAGGCCTAATGGGATTTTATTTCTCCTATGTCGACCTCTCTAGAAGTTTTTTCCCTAGACTAGTATAAAAGGAAGCATTCTCCTCTCATTTCCATCCATCTATCAATCAAGTGTGCAATGTTGGAGATTTTCCATTAGGCCAGTATTGACTGTATGTTTGTCATTCATGAAAACATATGGAAACTAGCATGTGTGGAAGTCTTATGTAGTAATCCTTTTGTATATGATGCATGGACATGAGATCAACATGATATCATGAGCGTAGAGGTTAATTGTAAGTACAAACAGTTATATAGCAGCTTGTGTTAGCAGTGTTCTGTGTATGGTTGTTTGTATAGTTGTCTTATGGACATGCACCCTAGGATATATGTTGCAGACATGTTAGTGATGTTAATTGCATGGATGCATGGTCTAATGATGAACACAAGTGAAGTTATGCAGTCACTATTCACAAGTAGCAGTTTCTTGTGTTTGTTCAGCAAAGCCGACAGAGATTTTATTCATTCTTGAGTTACGCCTATCTTTATGGTATGCACCCTTGTAGTTAAGCTTAGAGATGAGTTTTTGATGTTTGATTAAGAGTGTATGAGTTAATTCAGCTTGTAGAGAAAGTTCCAATTGTTTTGGTAGAGTTGACAGTGTGTAGCATGCGGCTACAATTATCTTATTTAGACAGGTCCCAGAATGAGTTGTGTGCATAATAGAGCTGACATAATGTTTTTTGGAGTTTATTATGGTTTCCCTAATATGATTTCAAGGTGTTTCTAATAGGCCAAATTGATTATATCATTTGGAGGAAAGATATTTATAGGCAGTCATTTGTGATTGCTGAAGTGTGGTTCATGGTTGATTAAGCAGAGTAGAGCAGAGTGTGTGAAATGTTGAACCATCAAAAGAAGGTCTATGTGACCAAGTAGAGTATGTGTGCTATTCATTGGAACTGATCCATATAGTAGGTCAAAGCGCAGTTCACCAAGATCCAGATATAGTGTGTATCTGTTATTCAGAAGGTTGTAGCCTTGACCCATTTGAGCAGTGAGCTCTTAGATAGTGCATCCTCTCCCCTAACAGGGACAATTGTAAAAGACTCCTAACAGGGTCTGACCCTTAACTAGGTCTACTATACTTAATATATTGTAAAGCTACTCCTAATAGGGTAAAGGGTGTAATACCCCAAAAATGGGCTATAGGTTCATTAACCTCCTATATCAACACATCGAATGAAATTGACATCAAAGTCCTAACCTAAGGCACATTGGCACGTCATCAAATTTTAAATTGATTATCCTAAATTTTGCATCAAGAAATATTCCTTATTCCTATTTATCCTAATTATCTTTAATTTAATGATTATTTGGTGATAAATCCTATTTATCCTAAAGTTTAATTAATTGAATATTCTAAATATTTAATTAATTAGATTTAATACTACCACTTAATTATTTAATTGGATTTAATTATATTTATTCCTAAATTGTATTATTTAATTCTAACAATAAATCAAATATCCTATGACTAATTGATTAAATTCTTATTTAATTAATTAATGTCAATTGTCAAATTTAATGATATAGTTTTTGAATAAAAGTTTGATTTAATAATTGATTAACCCATAAATCAATTGTTTTATTTTTAAAAAATTAGTTAAGTTGAGGATAAATCACTTTATTTATTTATTTAATTCATAATTAATTATGCACATCCAAAAAATAGTTAAACTTTAAATCATAAAATCAGTTCAAGTTGTTTTAAAAATAAAATCAACTCTCTTTTGAGTTAAAAGTTGATCTCAACTTCTGATTTAAATAAAAAAAGATGATTTGCATGATTTTATGAGTTAATCTATCTCTAAATTCTTGATAACTTAAAAATCAACCTGAGTTTATCAAGAGTGATTTATGGCTTTTTCCATGCATGTCTAAAGTCTTGGATTTCTATAAATTAAGGCCTCAGCTCTTCATTTGGATAAAAAATCCATGAATTGCATCCTCACGCTAGCGAATTGGTGATCGAAGAATCAATCTTTGCGAATCAAAGTTGTTGTGAGATTTTCATTATTTTTGAGCATTCATATCATTTAGCATATCATTATTAGATTAATTGCATGTCATATTAGTTTTTCATATAGAATAGATTCATATCAATTTATTTCATCTTATTGCATAGAAAATCGACAAATATAGATTAATTTGCATTTCATCTCATATCTAGATTCTGCATTCAAATCCTTCATTTGGGTGTCATCAAGGTCACTAATCTCAGTCTAATCTAAGAATATCATACTTGCACCTACTAGAAGGCAGTAAATTGCCTGGTTAGATTAGTTTCCATTTCACTGCACGATTTTGATTTTAGGTAACCTCTAATGTTTTACTAAAGTGTTGTGTCTACAGCTAGGTACAAAATTCACACACACATTTCTAGCCCCACCATGGGGCCTTGCAACAAGTTTCCATTCCAATCTTATCAATTTCTATCTATTTCTTGTCATTTTCTGATCAAAACTATGATTTTTATTTTATGTCCATACATTTTCATATGACTTTTATGAGAAAGTCATTTTGGGAGGTGTCCACTATTGTATGACAAGTTTATATTTTTAGGCTCATATCAGAGTGTACACATTGTCATTTGAAATTTTGATTGTCGTATTAACAAGTACCCACAATCATATGAGTTTTTGAACTATCATCTTGTAGGTAACCCAGTTTCGTATGAGTTTTCACTCCAGATTCAATTATCATTTCATATTTTTAGGTAGTTTTCCAAATTTTGACTAATAGCTAACATTAACAATTGAAATCTTCTATTTCTGATTGGTATTTGCTAGTTCTGATTGGGAAAAGCATGAGAATTGGTAAAAATAGGTAAGAATCTACTAAGCGCATTGAGAGGAATTTAGGTAATCTTCTCAATTGATAACATTTTGATTTGGACTAAAATGAACTCTCACATGTCAAGCTTGTGTGACCTTTATTGCTTTCATATCACAGATTTCATTTTGGGCTATAAAATGAATGTAGATTTTCTTTTTGTATATTTGTTACGCATAGTAAATAGGCCCTATGAACACTATTTATGGTTCTTGAGAGAGTGGGTTTCCAGTGAAGCTCTTCTTAATGAGAGAACCCTTGTAGGTAGGGAGGTTACTGAGAGTGTCTCATGTTCTACTAGATTTGTGTGTCTTCATCTTTTGATTGATACATTCTCTCTCTAGAGAGGTTGATAGATCATAAGTGGTTGACATCATATATCTTTGTGAGATAATCTTAGTCTTAGCATGTCAGATTAATCTATCTATTTTGTTTTGGTTAAAAGTGAAAAGGCTAGAGGACTATGCTCTACTCCCTTTTTGGCTAGTATCAAAAACTCAGATCCTTGAATCTGGAACCAATCTCCATGTGGTATCTTTTGTGAGTCACCTTTAGAGAGGGTTAACCATAGTGGACATTCCCTTAATTGGGTCAACTAAGTGGATGGAACCTCAAGCAATAATAGCCATTTTTGCCGTGGTAGTAGTAGCTGCTATATAAATGTCCTTGTGGAGGAAATCTTCATAGGTGTGGTCTCTTGTTGGGCCATAAGATCTCCCTATCAGCTCCTGATTGATTACTTTCTCAAATTATGTCAAAACCCTGGTGCACCTGGATTGGAGTTCACTTTCTTGAGATCACAAAAGTTACAGAGTCAGACCATTACTACAAACCCTAGTGAGGCCAAATTTTCATTTTCTAGGATTATGTGCATTATTGCAAAACTTTTTGGAACATACACTATTAGCACTCCTAGGGATTAGCACATTCAGTCACTTTCTTGTTCATGCACAGGGTTGCTTTGTCCCCTGTTCATTATTTTCAGACGTGCTTGAAATCACTTGCTTGCTATTTTGTGTGTCTATTTATCTATCTGGTTACTAAAAATGAATCAATCCGGTACAATCTTCAAATATGGACAGACAATTTTGTGAACAATTTGAAACTGGAAACCTAAAAATTGCAAAATCTGATGTCAAAAACCTTTCTAGAGTCAAAATTCATCTCATAAAGTCAGAAAGTCATACGACTTTTGGATATTGTCATTTTCAAACCCCCAAATTGTCATATGATAGCTTGTATAGTGTTGTACAAGTTTTTCCACCAGTCAATAACAAAAGTAAAAAATCCTACTATCAACTATCGTGCGAGTTTGGTAATAGTCGTACAAGTTTGTCAATTGTCATTTCATAGCCTACCCACTGTCGTACGAGCCTCTAGAAAGTTGTTTGAGAAAAGACTGAAAAATTGTCAGAAAGTGTTAAACACTGTCAGAGACCTAGCTTTTACAGCCTATTTCTAGTGTCTGTCAAGAAAATCACTGTGTTAGGAATAGAGAAAAAATTGGAACAAATTGAATCATTTTCCTAAAATGGCCTCTTGAGTCCGATTCAGCCTTCTATTTAATTGATTTGAGTCTTTTTCATCTTGTGTCAAAATGTTGTCATAACTATCAATCTTCAATCCATTCTTCAAAATGGCTAAGTGTTGTGAACTCATGTCCGCTATCTTTTGGGCATCTACCCATACATCTAGGGCACAATATCATTCATTTACTTCCAATCTTATCCTCAATCAATTAAACTTTGACAAGGTTGTGTCATTTGATATTCTTGAATCATATCTTTCTTTAGTTGTCTTCATCATATTCTTTTGCTTCACCCAACATTAATGGTGGAGACTAGAGCTTCCTCTCACAATAAATTAGGGGAGACATCTCATACCTTACCTTTGACCACTATCCAGGGTCCAACTCTTGACAAACTCTACAATTTTGGTCTTTATGAAGATGACGGTCTTGGAAACTTTTGATTAAAACTTGGTTACATACCCCCTCCATCAACTCATGGAGGTAATCAACAAAATCCTCCTTGATCTATCCCAGGGAGTCCTAAAACTCCTAACATGTCTCAAGCAGGGACAAACCATGACTCTCAAAGAGCTCAATCTCAACATGGTGCAGATAAGGAACCCACATCGGAAGAAATTGCTCAGTATCAAAATGACGATGAATTCAAGAAAATGATGAGGCATTTCTTGAAAGAAGATAGAGAAACATACTTTCTAGAGTTAGCTCATCAAGGAGCTAAACTTCCTCCAAACTTTAATGTGGAAGATATCATTACATATGAGGAAGAAACTCCTATTATGGCTATGATGAAACAAATGCATGACATGCAAGTCAAACTTAACAAAATGGAAAAAGAAAAAGAACCTAAGGAATTCTCCATGGAGGTCCTATGTCCTTTTCCATTTGATAAAGACTTGTATATGCCACCATTCCCTAAGAGGGTAGAAATGCCAAAATATGATAAGTATGATGGAAACTCTAATCCTCAAGATCATGTTAGAGAATTTTGTACTCAATCTATGGAGTTTATACATAAACCAACCTACTTAATGCATCTTTTCCCTCAATCTTTGGGAGGAGCAGCCATTCATTGGTTCTCTAGAATGCCCCCTACTATCAAAAATTTTGAGGAGTTAATCAAACTATTCTATCAATAATACTCCTAAAATATTCAACATCTGGTAACCATGATCAACATCTACAATTTGAAACAATATCCAGGAGAACCATTCCTGACATTTCTTAAGAGGTGGAGGAATAAATTTTCTCTATATGCTAGATCTATTCCAAAAACTGAGAAGCTAGAAATCTTCATCAACAATCTTGTTCTAGAAATCAACTACCCTTTACAAATGCAAAATCATACATCTTTTGATAAGATGGTAGACAATGCAATCAAAATTGAAAAAGTACTTGTGAAAAAAGGAGACATCACACTTCAAAAGGACAAGTATGAATCTAGTTCTAAGGATAAGAACAAAAATTGGAACAAGAATAAGGGTGTCATCACAGATGGTGTTGTTGATAATCTCCATGCCCCATCTAAGGCACCTGCTTTCAATCTAACCATTGGTACCCAAGCCATCAAATCTTCAGAACAAAAGGTACCCGAATCATCTCAAAAGAAGCCAAAATATAAATCTTGGTCCGCTAATAATAAATGAAAGTTCACTCCTCTTGGAGAATCTTTGGAATCAGCTATGAGAACCTTGTTGGCTAATAACATCATCTCTTTGCCTGAGATCTAACAAAGTGATCCTGACCCTAATGGTGGAGAGAGAATGAATTCTATGATTTCCATCGGGGTAAAGGTCACAAAACTAATAACTGCTTGCGCTTGAAGCATACCATTCAAGACAAGATTGATAATGGAGAAATCAAAATTGATAATCTTAAAAGCAATAATGATCACACAACATTCACTGAACCATTTCTGAAGCATAGCCAAGGAGATTCATCTTCTCAGCCTAATGTGGGTGCTAAGGTCAATTATGCCTATCCTGGAAATAATACTGTTATCAATATGGTTGAACCAAGCCTATCTGCACATTGAAATGTCATCACAATTGTAAGACCAGATAGAGAAAATCCATCAGCTAATGCAATTACTTGATCACAAGATCAGGCACACCTACAAGGACAAATCCCAAATCAATCAAATGTCCCTAAGGTTCCTTTCAATCTATCTTCCACTTCTAAATAGAGGGCAACATCTAAATCTTCAAATCCTAAGGACACGAGGCCTACTTTGTGTCATTCAACAACTCCAACATACTAATGCAAAAATCTCCATGTTTGAGTTGCTTTGGATATCTCCAGCTCATAGAGCCATCCTAGACAAAGATCTGCTCAGATCCAATGTTCCTGATAACCTCGATTTAGATAGATTCTAGGCTATGGTTGGTCATCTTACATCTCCACAATATATCTCCTTTTTAGAGGATGATGATAACTCCTTGAGTCATCTGCATAACTAGCCCTTTCATATAGAAGTCTTGGTCCAAAATCATCATGTCAAACATCTGTTGATAGATGGGGGCACTAGTTTGAATATTTGTTCTTATAGCTTGATCACACAATTGGGAATTTCAGAAATGGCCATTGATCCTAGAAAGAAAATAACTATCAAAGCATATGATGAGCAAGAAAGATCTTCTAAGGGAGCAATTGTCTTACCTATCAGAGTAGGTCATGTCATCAGAGATACTATATGTCAAGTTCTTGATCTACCTTTGGCTTACAACATTCTTCTATGGAGACCTTGGATACATGAAATGAAAGCTATTCCTTCTACATACCATCAGTGCTTGAAATTTCCTTGTGATGGAGTAGAGGTAACCATTCCAGCTGACATGTCAACAACTTGCAATACCTTGAAAGAAAATGCGGATAAACTTGTTCCTAATAATAGAGAATCTTCCATTAAGCAAACAGATGTAGCATCCACATCTAAGATGGAAGACATTGCAAAAGAGGTCAATATTAAGGAAAATAGTATGTGAGAATATACTATAGAGCCAGTCTTGTCTTTGACATCTCTCCCTATCTCACCTAAGTTTGATGGGCAAGCTCTAAAATAGTCCAAACTAGAATCTAAGGAACCTCTTGAGGCATATAAATGAAAATTTGTTGCAGAAAAAGTACCTAAGAAAGAATTTGAAGAAGATGAAGCTATGCTTGCATGGCTCTACAAAGATGAACCTAAATCCCAAGTTGTTCAAGCTGGTGATTCTTAAGTATCAAATGTTCCTTCTAAGTCATATGGCCTAGGGGATAAACTGATAGATAAAATGGGATATATAGGAAAAGGACCTCTAGGAATCCATGGTAAGGGTCTTCTATCACCTCTTGTACATCATGGTCAAGCCAACAAGAATACAACAGGTCTAGGATACATGAAGAAGCTTTTTTGTCTTAGCAAGAATTCCCCACATGTATTAGAATAGATTGAGCCCTCTATAGAAAATCAACTAAAGGGTGAAATAACAAAATAATCTGATAGTGGTGATTCTGACACCACTGAAGATCTCATTCCCTATGAGCACTTGCCTAAAGAAATCAAAGACCTCCTTGATTCTGAAGATGATCCCATAAAAAGGATTAATGTAGTAGAAACACAAGAACCTACTATAAAGAAAGAGATAGTTGCACCACAAGAACCAACTAATCTCAAAGACAATCAAATAGACAAAGAAGAAGGTGGTAGTTATTCTGAGACAGATTCTCATGAGTATGAATTCAAATCAAAATCTGAGGGTAACCCTTCTTGGGGTATTCAAGCTGACTTTACTCATGTTCTTAGATTTTTTAGAGGCATAGATGAAGAATCTAATGACTATGAATGGGGAGCCATTCCAGAAGAAGATGAGCTTATTATAGAGAAACATGTTGATGTTATTCACCAATATGCACCTAAACCCAACGTAAGTCTAGAGTGAAATGATGAACTTATCGATTCCGATCCACCGATGGCTAAAGTGGACTATCACAATGACATTGAGCCTATTCATGAATTGAATGTCTTAAGTTGTAATATCAACTTTGAACTCGAGCGTCAGGTTAGGACCGATGATGATAGACCCATATCTGTAAACACTCTTTCCCAATCTTTCACCACTTTGACTATCCAACATCCTGAACTTCTTGATCAAACCTCCACAAACCCGAGCCATGGTATTTATACCTTCCCAAATGACTATTCCCTTGCTTGCTACCTCAATGCAGTTGAGCCTATGAGGACTTCCATTAGTGAACCAAGCATTAGCATGATAGAGTTAGACATCAAGTATCTTAGTCAGAAAAATAAGAATAAGAATAAAAAGAAAAGGATTTCTAAGGGTGAAAACCACTTCGTGGCAGTCTCAAAATCTACAAAAGTAAAAATAAAAGACGTATCCGAAGGTGAAAACCTCTTTGAGGTGCCCAAGGATGAGATATTTGATGTCCTTCTGAGTCATTTATAGGATAGATCCCCAGTTCTAATTGACCCCACTCAATCCATCAACTTGGGAACAACAAAGGAACCACAGTTGATCCATGTAGCACAATATTTATTAGAAGAAGAGAAGAAAAAATTTACAACCTTCCTCACAGAGAAGAAGAGAAAATTTTCATGGAAATATTCAGATATGCCAAGGTTGGATCTTGATCTTATAATGCACCATTTATCTATAGTTCCTGGAGTAAAACCAGTTAAACAAAAATTAAGAAAGATGCATCCTCATGTTGCACTCTTGGTCAAAACTAGATAAATCAATCAGAGTGTGCATAGACTTTAGAGATGTAAATAAAGCATGCCCTAAGGATGATTTTCCACTACCTAACATTGATATGATGGTGGACATGACTATAGGTTTTGAGATGTATTCTTTAATGGATGGTTTTTCTGGATATAATCAAATAAAAATTTCTCTAGAGGATCAAGAGAAAACTACTTTTACATGTGCATGGGGTACCTTCTGTTGGAATGTCATGCCATTTGGGCTTAAGAATGCTGGTGCTACATATCAGAGAGCTATGACTTCTATTTTTCATGACATGATGCATAAGACTATGGAGGATTATTTTGATGATACTTTAGAAAAATCTATGATTAGAGTTGAACATCTAAATGACTTGAGCAAGATACTAGACAGAATGGAAAAATTTAGTCTCAGACTAAATCCTAAGAAGTGTGCTTTTGGTGTCACTTCTGGAAATCTCTTAGGATACATAGTTTCAAAGAAAGGAATTGATGTAGATCCAGCTAAAGTAAAGGCTATAATGGAGATGCAACCCCCAAAGAATATTAGTCAGATGAGAACATTGCAAGGGAGAGTTCAATCTATTAGATGCTTCATATCTCAGCTAGCAGACATATCACAACCTTTTACAAAAACATTACATAAAGGTGTGACATTTGCATGGAATGAAGAATGTGAGAACAACTTTAACCATATCAAGAAATATCTATCAAAACCTCCTATCTTGATGCCTCCCATTCAAGGGAATCCTCTGATCTTATATGTCTCCACTACAGATACATCACTGGGGGCATTGCTTGCACAACATGATGAGAACAAGAAGGAAAGAGCTATATACTATATCAGTAGAACATTGGTGGAATATGAAAATAATTATTCTATGATTGAGAAGGCTTGTCTAGCTGTGATCTTTGCATCACAGAAACTGAGACATTATATGTTGGCGCATACCACACATTTGGTAGCTAAGATTGATCCACTAAAATACCTACTAAGAAAGACTACCCTCACGGGTAGATTAGCTAAATGGGTCATGCTCTTAAGTGAATTTGACATTGAATATGTTGAAAGAAAAGCCATTAAAGGCCAAGTTATTGCTAATCAATTGGCAGATGAACCTATGATTGATGATACACCAATGCAAATGGAATTTCCAGATTTCTCTATCATGACTCTTTCTTCTAGAGAATGGCAGTTATTCTTTGATGGCTCCTATACATTGAATGGATCAGAAGCATGCATATTATTTATAACTCCTCAAGGATATTCCATACCTAAAGTATTCAGATTAAATTTCCCTTGCACAAACAATATTGTAGAATATGAAGCCCTTCTTAATGGCATGAAACTAGCAATCGAGTGGAGAGTGATAGAGATACACATTCATGGGGACTTACAACTTGTTATCTAAAGAAGTATTTCATATCTATCACATTTGAGAAAATACCTAGAACAAAGAATAAGGCTACCGATGCAATGGCAATGCTATCTACTCTTTTACAACAGCTTGAACATGAGCTACGCTATGAGTTCCCGGTAGAAGTACTATCTTATCCTGCATATGATTCCTTAAAACCTGCATGATCTGCACTATTGTTGGTCATGATTAATCTAGATATGAAAACCTATTCTCCTATCTCAAAGACCAAATCATTCCTGATACCTTCAATCACCATGAAAAGAGATACCTTATCTATAATGCCTCCCGATATGTCATCATTGGTCATGATATTTACAAATGAGGTCTAGATGGTACTCTACTTAGATGTTTAGAATGGGAAGAGTCTCAATGTGCGTTAGAGGAATTCCATGAGGGTATTTTTGGGTCACACTCGAACGGTTTAACACTAGCTCAAAAAATTATTAGGGCTAGGTACTATTGGCCAAAAATAGAGAAAGATGCGATCAAGTATGCAAAGAATTGTCAAAAGTGCCAAGTACAAGGCAACTTAATTCATGCTCCAGGGAGAGATCTAATTCCCTTTACCACACAATGGCCTTTTCACCAATGGGCATTTGATCTTATAGGATCTATACATCCTCATTCTTCTAATGGACATACCCATATAATCACAGCTATAGATTATTTTACAAAATGGGTAGAAGTAGTCCCTTTGACTCAAGCAACTGGAAAAACAAATATCTATGTTCATCTTGAACTATATCATATGCAAATATGGGATACCTCATTACATAATCATAGATAATGGTGGACAATTCAAGAACAAAGATCTAGATGATTTATGTGCTAAATTCAAGATTACACAACATTGGTCATCTATCTACTATCCTCAAGGGAATGGATAGGCCGAGGCTTTGAACAAGAATCTATTGAAAATATTACACTGTATAGTTAATAAAATAGGAAGAGACTTGCATCTCATGATCAATCCAACTCTCTAGGCCTACAAAACAAGTATCAAAACACCCACTGGGGCTACGCCATTCAGTTTATTTTATGGGTTTGAAGTGGTACTGCCTATTGAGGTTGAAATCCCATCACTAAGAATCAGAATGCATGGTCTAGTAACTGATGATGACTATAGAGTGTCTAGGTTGCAAGAACTTGAAATACTAGATGAGCGTAGACAAACAGTGTATGATCATCTTAGAGTGTATTAGAAAAGAATGTCTAGATGTTACAACAAGAAAGTTAGACACAGAGAATTTTAGGTTGGTGATCTAGTCTTGATAGAGAATCCTAAAAATCAATCACATAGAGAACGCAAGGGGAAGTTTGAAGCCAACTGGCTGGGTCCCTTTGTTATCACTGCTACTTTTGGCTCTGGTGCCTATCAACTCTCAACAACTGAAGGAGAACAACTTTGAGAACCAATCAACATTCTCCTTCTAAAAAAATTATACGCCTAAGGCATTCAGTCTATGGTAAAATGTCTTGAAAAAATCTTAAAATTTAGAAAAAGTCCTAAAAAAATGAACATCTTGGTGAAAACCTAGCAATAGGTGCCTTGATGATTCACAAAAAAAGTAAAAAATATCAAAAGTACAAAAAAATTTAAAAATGAAAAATACAAAAAAAATGAGAAAAAGAAAAAGTGCGTTGGTGAAAACCTGGAAACAGGCGCCTTGGTAGAAAAAATAGA